>CM048750.1:36484129-37882462 GCA_026315105.1 Locusta migratoria | reverse complement strand
TGTCACCACATGGTTGAATGCACAGACGGCAACCTTCTATGAAGAAGGCACACAAAAACTTGTGCCTACAAAATTCGGAAGTTATGTAGAAAAGTAGTTGAACAGTTGTAGATTTTTATACAATAAATATTTTTTTCTGTATCTGTACGCGTTTGGTTTATAGAATCAAACGGAACTTACTTTGTGGAAATGCCTCGTATTTATCCCAGATAAGGCTGAATTAGTATTTGTTTGGATTTCATCTAAAACTTTTGTTGATCACTTAATTATAATAGAAGTTACACAATATAACACTTTTACACTCTTTCTTTACATAGTTTTTGATGAGTTGGACTGATAGTATTAAAGTTTGTTCCACAGTCACTACGCTGTTATCATTCAATGAAACCACTAATATATTGGCTGAACTGTGAGTTCTGAAGTCGAATGTTCGTCTGGTTTTTTTCCCCTTCTCTAGATTACAATGCTTACCAATTTTCTTGCTCCTCATTGTACCTGTGAACTGAATTTTTCTTAGATGCAAGTCGCACAGAAGATGACAGAAAGTCAATAAATTATCAAAGTAGATATGAATATTTGAGAAGCAGCAGTAACAAAGTTTTGATTCGCAATTCTGATATCCCTTTAACAAACAACGAAAATTCTACACCCTGAAAAATGATAGATTAAGAGAATTTTAGTAATCTGTTTGCTTTTGTCGCTGAAATGTTGTATAAACACGTTTATTTTTGTTTCAAGAAAATGAGAAATGTCATATACCATTGTGCCTGATTTCTGAATGCGTAAAGCTAATATTCTTCCAGAAGGATGTGCTAGAACAGTCAGAGATTATAGTTTGCCTACAAATACCCATATCATCCTTTACTACATTACTACATACTGAGAGAATATGTGTACAGTTATATCGCTAATATATTCGTTTACAGAGACGTTATACTTGCCCATCAACTAGGTCAGGCACAAAATCAATTTTCAGCAAACGAAGTTTTCTCACACACAGACAATAACTGTGACTCAAGAATGAAAGATACGTATTGATCTAAACAAAGGAAAGGTTCAGTTGGATAAAGTGTATACTACTTCCATCTGCTGGAAGGTTTATAATATCTACTAGACTAAACTAGTTGTATAAGTAGTTTTAAGTTCCTCTGTATAAATCCATCGTGAAGGGCAACAGCCTTTTCTGGGTTATAGTACGTGAAGTTCAGAACTTATATAACAATTAGCAATAGCCATTCGACGCAACTCTCAAAAATAGGTTTTGAACTTTTGCAAAGTCCACGTAAGTACCAATAATTAAGAAAGTTGCAGCATCTGTAAGTGTAGCTCAGGTGGTAACGTTCTGGCCTGACAGTAATAGAGTCGGTGCTTCGAATACGACAGTGACAGACTTTTACTTCTTTTTCGAATTAAATTATATAAATAATTTTGGGATCTCCTAGGAACGCTATGTGGATGACTTCCCAGAAACAGTGTCATAGCTCTTCATAAACTGAACAATCAAGGACTACCGTCGTCAAATAATATTGACGCGAATGCTATAAAAGTTGTAACATTTTTTTAATTGAAACCTTCTATTATATACAGAAAATTACAAATAAACAAAAATACGCGCACTTTTCGTAAAAATTACCATTAGATATTAAAATCGTGTAAGTATTCAAATACAATAAATAAATGAAATAAAAATAAATCTATTATGACAGGATTTGAACCACCGACCTAGGGTTGTAAGGCACTATCGTTACCACATAAGCTACACCGACTGATACTGTAACTCCTTTAATGGTTTGTCCTTACGCTTACTTGCAAAAGTTCGATTTTCTCGAGATTTTTTGAAAGTTGTGTCGAATGTTAGTCTTGCCCAGTTCGTGCGTGCCACTCAGTGGGCACTTTGGGTACAGTTGCTCAGTTCGAGTCTTCCGTTTATCACCAACAGGTAGAAGTTGCCCAGTTCAGAGGAGCCCCTTTATTTCATTCGATGACCCCTTGTCTGTGACGTCATTGCACCACGTGTAGTTGATGATATTTATAATGTTTAAATATTTGTAAAGCCATGTGACCAAACTGCATTGGTCATCAGTCCATAGATTTACAAACTACTTTAACTTATTATAGGGTCAACACATACAGCCATCCCCGAGGGTGGACTCGGATCTCCGACGAGTATCAGACGCGCACTCCGCAACGAGGCATCTTAGAGCGCACATCCACTCCCGCGCGGCTTGGGGATATTCCTATTGTTTTGAAAGTCAAGTTTGATAAATTTACTAACGAGCAGAATAAAACTGTAGATTGATATGACTCACAAAGCGAGTTTACCTAAATAAAATGTAAAGTAGCTTTCTGTAAAGTATAGAGCTTGATAATGAATTACGGTGATCATGAAAATCATTTAAATGAGAAGTTTCATCCAAACTTTGATGGTATCGGCAGTTTGTTACGAAACGAAGTGGAAATGAGAGTCCCCTTAGCAAATACGTGTATTCCTAGGAAGAGAGAAGCATAGCACAAAGAACTATCATAACATTCATTCGTAAACATGTAAATGAAATAACTATTTTTCATATTAATTATAAAAGGAGACCAATGACACGTAATTCGAAATGTTCTTTGTCAAAGATGTGCACAAAACAAAAATCGTGGGTCTACGTAGCTGCTTCCATATCTATATCAGATGTTGCCTTTCCCAGCCGACATTAAAATCTCCAACTGTAAGAATAAGCCAACACAAAAAAACTGAATTGCTCCCTGCTTCTCTCCTGCATACCAGTTAACTGCTGTGTAAAGAACGCTGCTTTAAGTATACAACATTTCATGGAATCACATTCTTTGGTCGTTTCCGTTTAAATAGTCCGTTTTCAGTACCACACACATACTAGCCCGTTAAACTGCCATAGCAGCTGGTTTCTATGAAATTGTTATCAGAGGAAATCAGAAATCGCAGAAATCGTAGTAACGATGTCTTCGAATAAAGTTGTTTATTGCTATTGATATTACGTTTTTCTTCAGTAAGAATAACTGCAGGGTCAGTTTTTTGCTGTTACCGCAAAATCTGAGGTAATTTCCCTACTCTGAATACCTACAAAAAAGAAAACGAGCTGATAGAGAGATGAAGAATAGGAGATGGACAGAGAGAGATGAGGGAGAATGACATTGAAGACTGAGGGAAAGAAAGGGTGGCATCGACAGAGACAGGAAATTGGGGGACGGAGGAGATAGAGAGGCGCAAGAGCAGATGTACACAATAAGAAAACGGTTGCTTTTCTTAAGAGCAATTATACGTCGTATGCTCCATAGTCTGGTCTGTGCATTAACGTAGAAAACGACCACGAAAAAAATTCATTCAATGCGCTAGCTTTACTAGAAATAATAATTATCCGAGGAAACATCTATTGCGTAACTTTCCTTTCATTCCATACAGGTACGCAAAGAAGGGTAGCTACTGATGTAATTGACTTTTCTTTTCGGTGAGTCTTTATTCGCCAGAAACCTTTTATTTACTTACCTGTTCATTTCATACCGTAATGAGCTACAGCAAAGCATAGCCGGGTTCAGTTGATAAAAGACTTACACCACTCCCGTTACTGGTCTTAATGGCCAGTAAGAAGTTTTTTTTTTTTTTTTTTTTTTTTTTTTTTTTTTTTTGCATTTGCGAGTATTAACACTTCAAATAATATCATATCATAGAAGACAGCAGTTTGGTTGGAGCTGTCAGTCTCTGTGTTTTCTTTGTTGTCATAAACGAACGAAAATCACCTGCAGGCTACAGAGATGGTTCCAACTTCGTAATTTTCTAATTCATCGGATTTCATTCTTTATTGTTAACAGAGCCAACTCTAGCTAGGGTTCTACACTGATATTATAGCAATTTCTTACGTGTATATGGCTAGAGTAACAAACGATGATGATCTTACATCACAAATTCAATTAATTTCCTCGCATTTCACACGTGTCTGTGGTAGATGATAGATTGATTATCTACGCAACAAACGACGACGGATGGTAGTTACTTACAGCTTACAAGGATCAACTAGATAAAGAAGTAATTCACTTGCAACCGTTTCTAATACAGTAGTCAGTTTAGGAAATATTAGCGAAAAACCTAGTGTTAAGCTCTCATTCGTTTGGTGAGCTCATTTCGTACATCGCGTTTTACGTACAATCCTTGTGTCCATATGTCAAACACATTCCCTCATTGACATTTGTTCTACAAAACGTACTCGGAAAATAGGAATATCTTAATAAGGCATACATATATGAAATACCACTAGATTGCATCGTTTTTTGATATTGTGACTTGATAAAATACTTAAATACCGCGTTTAAAAAGTCACGAAATATTTCTTTCAAAATGCCAGTCGCTACGATGGTGAGAATCTGACGTAATGACGCACTTCACAGACACCTTGCCGTTAGTGAATCATCGCTAGACTCTGCTGTTACTCACACCTCATCGGAATTTTTCACGCGTAATCAAACTTCCTTGCGCAATAGCTACGTTTACCTACTTTTTATGAGATGTTTCACACCGAGAAGGAAGTATGCTTAGCGCTTAACATTACATCGACACCGCTTTATCATAGACGGAGCTCAAGCTCGTATTATTGGGTAAGGATAGGGAAGGAAATCGGCCACACCCTTTCAAATAAATAAATAAATAAATAAAATAATAATAACTTCAAATGTTTGTAAAGTTATGGGCACAAACTGCAGTGGTCATCAGTCAACTACTTAAACTAGCCGGCCGCGGTGGCCGAGGGGACTGAGGCGCTCCAGTCACGGTCTGCACGGCTACTAAGGTCAGGGGTTCGAATCCCCGCTCGGGCATTGATATTTGTGCCGTCCTTAGTATAAGGTAGTTGATAAGTAGTTTGTATGTTTAGGTACTGATGACCCCGTAGTTAAGTCCCATAAGCTTAACAAACATTTGAACTTTTTGAACTTAAACTAACTTATCCTAAAAAGGCAAAGCAGTCAACAATTCGAAGATTGGTTTGAACACCACAATGCTGTACTAGGCATGATTTTGTTTGGAGGTGGTATACTGTTGCCTTCTACCGATCTTCGAACCGACTTACCTAGCCAGTTATTGGGGGACATACAGATCAACGTGGGTTCCGAACCACCGTGCTACTCGGTATTTTTCACATCAGCAACACTGCCAGAGGTGAAAGAAGTGGAAAATGACGTATAAAAATCCAAGGACCTGGCGGGTACCGAACCTGCGACCTTTGGTTTCTAGTCTGGCACTCTGCCACTATGCTACCGAGGTTAAGAACAAGAAACACACTCATGCCTGAAGGAGGACTTGAGCCTCCGACGGCAAACAGCCGCCTGCACGCAGCAAGGCGTCTTGCCTCGCACGGCTATTCAGCCGCGGCTTTAAAAGCAGCCGTCCTGGCATTTGCCCTGAATGATTTCGGGAAACAAACACGTCCACTGAATGTGTGGTCATGTTCCATTTTGAGTTATTCATTACTCTAAAGTGTTTCTCCACCATAAATATTGTTTACTTCTATGACAATTATTTCATTCCCTTATTAATGATCAATGCCCCATGTTTTTATATGTTTCCACCCGTGTGATTGAACTTGTGTGTTGGTATGAATGTGGCAGATTGCTTTTAATACTGACTGACTGCCACGCAATGGCTTACAGTCGCCGCCTCGCGCTTTAGGCCTCGTCTGCTTTAGTTAAGAACGCGTTGCTTCGAATGTCGTCTGCACTGCCGTCTGCTGGTTAGTCAGAGACAAGCTTACTTGGCAAGTTGGCGAGGTGGGCTGTTCTTAGTGTAGTACCAACATAATCATGGACGAAAGAGGTGACAAAAGACACCTCTCTGGAGCTCTAGCAGAGGGTATTATCTTCTCCAGGTAGCGAGGGTTGGTAGACAGTAAGCTCTGAACGCACTCTGAATCGCTTTTAGCGCGCCCTACATCCAGTGCGTGGAGGGGAAGGCCTCTGGCGTGGCCTGAAGCTTTTGCTGCAACCGCCAAAGTTGGTATATCGTAGAATCATGCTGAAGGGATGGCATGCTGTTAGAATACTCTGTTCGTCACCGGGCAGTCTTGGTTCATCACTGATAGTTTTTCTTGAGTAATTCTTTCACTATACGAGGCGAAGTGTTTCTTAATTTACAGTGTAAGTTTGGTATTCATGTTTCCAATCCGGCTATAATTTTCATGTCCAGTATTCTCAAGTTAAAATACACGTATGTGGCATTCAGCCTTTGTGTAACCTTTGTATGTTTGAATTTCCTTGCTGTTTTTATCTAACGTTTTTGCATGGTGTCTGTTTCTTTGAGCGTGCTAAATCCTTTCTCGAAGTTTCTTGGTTGATTCCGTCTTTCCTGTCTTGGTATGACCGACTGCACAACGTAACGTAACGCTCATTACTTCAGCCTTCAGCCCTGCTTTTACCGATACTAACTTTCTTTTATATGAATTTTCACGTGTGCTTCTTGCTCATTCTAAATTAATTTATTTTCGTAAATTCTATGTAATTCATCATGGTCTCTCACCACGTGGTACTTATAGATAGTATGCCACTGCTTCCCCACACATGAGTTCGTTTGGTGCATAGTGTGATTTTAATTGTGCGTCAAGACACCTGCCATCTCATCAAAACGCCGCGAACACTTCGTTTCGCCACTGCTATCAAGTGTTGCAACATGAGTAATGTGCCACAAGCATTATGTGCATGTCTGTGAGTGAGTGAATGTGCTTTCCTTTATCCACTGTGTATTTGCAAATTACCTACCACGTTACCTCCATATTGATAAAGGGCAGAAACAATTTTATTTCAGGCAGTAACTTTATGCTTTAACTCACTTTTGTATAAGGTGTTTGCTTTATTGTGCTTGATTTGATCTCCCCACATTTATTTGCTTGTTCATTTTATTGAATAGATGATGATTTAAAGTATCAAACCTCCCCATCCCATGTTTAATTATTTATTCATTTTTTCTAAACATTAATATTGTGTTTGTTAAAACCTTGGCTGCTCCCTTAATGAGTGAGCAGTTACACAAATTTCCGTTGCGCAAGTACTGTAGCCACTCCTAAAGTAATTTAGAGCAGCAGTGAGCGTTTTAACTGGCATTCACAGATCTCTACTGCCCGAGATCTTGCATAGAAAATTTAACAAGGTACTTTCAAAACACGGGAAACCTAGATCTGGATGACCAGAGGTTGATTTGAATGAGAGTCCAGTGTGATATCACTGCGTCACATCGCTCGGTCGTCGAACAGGCATTTAACTATAATTACATATGGAGGTCGCATGTAACTATGAAATGGACGCAAAGGCTATCCCTTGTCAATAGTTCAGATATTGCGTCCCATTTCATTAGCGTAATAGAGCGAGCGGCGTCCGCCTCTATGCCACTCCACTCTCCCTCCCCTGTCTCAATCTCGTGATTGCTAGGCGGGACATTTGATGGTGGCAGTGGAACACAACGACAGTCCATTAATATTTTCAATAAATTTCTATTCATCACTAAAATAAAGATCTAGGCTTAAATACTTTACCGGGTTGGATACAGAATTTCCTTCATTATTGACCTGTTCATTATCCATAATATATCGTAAAACCCTGGAACAACGGCTTTACACATATTTAGAGGGTAGCAAAATCCACATTCTTCAACACGAAAGAGTAGCTAAGTCATCATTGAAAATTTGTATGTAGTAGAATCCTATTCCAAATTTCAAAATGTTTGTAGAACTTATGGGACTTAACTACGGGGTCATCAGTCCCTAAGCTTACAAACTGCTTATGAACTACTTAAGACTAAGGACGGCACAAATATCCATGCCCGAGGGGGGATTCGAACCCCCGACCGTAGTGGCCGTGCAGACCGTGACTGCAGCGCCTCAGTCTCCTCGGCCACCGCGGCCGGCATTCCAAATTTGATTCCAAAAAAATCTCTTTGGCTCCCTCTACAATTTCACCTTCTCCCCCTCCCTTAAAACTCACTCCAATACGAAACTGGTTGACTATGTTTCATAATGAGTCCAAAAAACCAATTTCTTTTTCTTCTCGTCTATTCAGTCCTCCTCTACAATTTTCAAAACGTCTCCGAATCTTCTTTTTCCCTTATTTTTCCCACTTAACTGTTTGTCGTCCACGAACGAGGCAACAGCCCTTGGCCATATATATATATATATATATATATATATATATATATATATATATATATATATATATATATATATATAGAAAAGTGCGCCGTAGGGGATTCGAGACCTCCCTCGGACATGGGTGTTTACCTTTAAGTAGTTTGTAAGCTACAGACTAACAACCACGGAGTCCGATAGATTTATAAACACTTGAACAATTGAATAATCAGAAAAATGGGACTACCATAGCTATCCTACGGTACAACCTCAAAATTAAAACTTTTACGCACTTCCTGTGCCCTGCGAAACGTCAAGTGCAATGTTTTAGCGGCCCGGGTATACAGGACCCTCTAAAGGTGGGGTTCCTATGCAGCGTCTGACGCATGCCCTGCCTATATTGAGCAAATTAGTTGGATTTTGCACATAACACGAGTGCTGTGAATGACCTCTTGCAGCTTATGAAACCACCTTTTGTTGATGGGTGGTTCCTGGGGAAAGCCGTAACATTTGGATACCAAAATTTCGAGTTGTGGCGATGGCCCCTTATATAGACTATTAATGTATTCGGAAGAGCGAATACTGACTGTTCGCGGTTTTATTCGTTAGTAGAGAGTGGTCTGTTTTATGTGACACAAGGAAGCGATGATAATATACTATTTTCTTCTGCGTGTGTGATCGTTCATAGGTCAGTATTAGAACCCGAACCACTTGCTGATTAGGATGTTGCATTAACCACTACGCTACCCTGACAAAGCGGCTTCATGCAACATTTCCAATTACACTGACACGCCTCCGCCTTATATTGGGACTCAGAAATAAAGAACCACTACTGCTCTGTGTCAGCTCCGTTTTTTGCAGGATTTCCTTCATAAAAAATAATAAGTTTTTGTGTGAAAATGTTTACTGTTTTGTACTTAAAATGTGTTTGTTGTTTGTTTATCTGTTCCATGTACAATCGAGGTGATGCAATTCGCGGGAGCAGCGTCTTCGCAGCCGCAGCCGGAGCTGACTTGCTGGCCGCTGTTTGTTCCGCGCCGAAGGCTTCGAGGCGACGAGGATTGCTGCGCCTTGTTGATTGCGAAGCTTCAACAATCCTAGAAAAAAAAATGAAATGTTGTGTACATTATTGCATTGTAAAAAGTTTTCAGTTTGTCGTTTGATGTCAGTTATGTCACAGCCTATGACAAGTCATGATATGTAACGGATGTTACAATAAATCTATAAAGTGTTTAAATATCTGTGACGGCTTCTTGTACGTATGAAAGAGTCTACATCTACATCTACATAGATACTCTGCAAATCACATTTAAGTGCCTGGCAGAGGGTTCATTAACCACTTTCATAACTTTTCTCTACCGTTCCATTCTCTAATAGCGCGCGGGAAGAAAGAACACCTAAATCGTTCCGTTTTCGATCTGATTTCTCTTATTTTATTGGGATGGTCATGTCTCCCTAAGTAGGTGGGTGCTAGCAAAATGCCGGCCGCGGTGGCCGAGGGGACTGAGGCGCTTCAGTCACGGTCTGCACGGCCACCACGGTCGGGGGTTCGAATCCCCCCTCGGGCATGGATATTTGTGCCGTCCTTAGTTGTAGGTAGTTCATAAGTAGTTTGTAAGTTTAGGGACTGATGACCCCGTAGTTAAGTCCCTTAAGCTTAACAAACATTTGAACATTTGCTAGCAAAATATTTTCACATTCATAAGTAAAAGTCGGTGACTGAAACTTCGCAAACAGATCACGCCGCAATGAATAACGTCTTTCTTTTAATGATTTCCACCCCAATTCGTGCAACATTTCCGTGACGCTCCCCCCCCCCCCCCGTATACGTGGAACTGTATTATTATTTAATGAAAGACTGTTTTGAAGCCTAAAGAAGAGTAATTTTCGTTTATAAAGATACATTCTTAGTTGAAGATATAGTCTTCCCAACGGAGTAGTCAAACAGGAAAGTTAACGGAAGATTTTACTTATGGTTTCCAATGTAATATTTATCGATCCTGTTACTAACGATCGATAGGATTCTGAACTGAATTTAACTAGGTTTGGATACGAAGGACTAAACCAATAAGTAAGTCAGATGATTAATTCTGTGCTCTGTACAAGGACCTGAACTTATACTCTAAGTGTGGTCGTGTATGAAGCCGGTTTAGTGGAATTATTGTCTGATTACGGTCAATTCAAAAAGTTACGGGCAGCACCTAAGAATATCTCTGGGCAGTATCACTAGGTAACAAAAACAAGCTTTTAGGAACTGTCAAACTAACACCAGTTTAGAAAGTAATTACTTTTGAGAATTTGTTATCAAATATGACATCTAATAATGAACTTTTATCGATAGCCCGTGTCTCACGACAACCTTCAGGAAGTGAATTTTCGATATTCACTTGTTGCCATGGCTGCCGGTTTTAATACCTGATAGGAATGGCAACATTGCAGTTACCGTTTGAGGTTAGAATCTTTCCTCGGCATGTGTGTGTGTGTGAGTGCGTGTGTGTGTGTGGTGCTTAGCGTAGCCGTGATCTCAGCCACTGTAAACTCTGGCGACTGTCCCATTTTTGCTGTTGCCGTTCTTATTAGGTGCGCCGCTTCCTGTTGCGTCAACGACGCTCGCAACGTCGCTATCTATGGTAATATTTTGGTCGCGTGTCTCCCACCATTGCTTCAAACATCCTATGGACGCGTTTTAAGCTGTGCTTAGCTGCAGAGAATGACGCCTCGTCGAACGAATTGCAATGCTTGTTATCCAGAGCATGCTCCGCAATTGCTGATTATTCTCGATAACATCGATAACCTCTTAGGTGTAACTCTGGAAAACAGGCGAGGTACTGGCGGAAGTAAAGTTGTGAGGATGAACCGTGAAGCGTGCCGGGATAGCTCAGACGGTAGAGTGCTTGCCCGCGAAAGGCAAGGGTCCTAGGTTCCAATACCGGTTCCGACACACAATTTTAATCTGCCATGAAGTTTCATACCATCGCATATTCAGCTGCAGAATGAAAGTTTAATTCCGGAAACATCCTTTAGGCTGTGGCTAAGCCATGTGTCCACCATATCCTTTCTTCCAGGAGTGCTAGTCCTGCAAAGTTTGCAGGAAAATTTCTGTGAGCTTTGGAAATTAAGGGGGTAGGTACCGGCAGAAGTAACGTTGTGGGGACGGACCGTGTAGCGCGTCGGGATAGCTCAGATGGTTACGGGGCGCTAGTGGCTAAGCTTGCCGGGTCGAGGGACTCTACGTCATCTGCAAAAACGCTTGCGGTCCATGGTTTGATGGTTTGAATCCTGGTTCTGGCGCACAACTCTGTAGTTTCTATGAAGCTAGTCAATATGAGTAAGACGGAATGGGGAAACAATCCATTTTTTTTTTCTTTTTATTTTTTTTTTTTTTTTTTATTTACTATTTTTTTTTTTTTTTTTTACTTTTCTTCGTTTGGAATATAAGCTCGTATGGATTACTTAGCCTGGATGTCTTGATACAGGTATGCAACCATAATTATCAACATTTTTTTAATGATTCTGAAATTGCTTATAGTATTTTGGCAATACAATTTTGAAAGAGGTATGCACTCATTATTATCAACAAATTTTTAAATGATTCTGAAATTGCATATAAGTTCCTGAAATAATCTCTTAGCTGTTGTTAGTAGATTATTTATTTTAAGTACAGAACATGTTTCGGGCTTAGCCCATTATCTGGTGACCAATATAATATATACTGGGCATTGAGGCATTTAAACTTGTCATTTAAAAATACTGTTGTTATGTAGTACCATACAAGCAATTTCAAAATCATTTTAAATCTTAAACTCACTGTAAATAGGACATTCTGAGTAATGAGACTCCTTTTTAACCAAGGTTAATGATTCCAAGTCTTATGTCGTCTCTGCTCGTAGTGAGATCTTAGCTGGGAAAGACAAATTAGTTAAGGAAGAAATATAATATGGAACAGCAAATATCCGGTTCTTTGAATAGGTTATCGCATACTGTTCTTGGATTTACTGCACAAATGAGTCTTATCGGTGCCATTGCACTCTTAAAACCTTTATCTCAGCTTGTACAGCTATCCTAAAATATATCAGTAAAAGTGATGGATGTGTCTGAACTCCGTGACTGATCCTAATCAGGGTTCAGAAAATCCGCTACGTCACATTAAAGATCGTATTATATATTTACAAACGATTGGTTTCGGGCTTGTGCCCATCTTCAGGTGCTTAAAACATTCAGAATATTACATTTGTAGCACGTTGTTTGAAAACAAATTATTTGGAATTGTTATTGTTGTGGTGGTCTTCACTCCGCAGACTGGTTTGATGCAGCTCTCCACGCTACCCTGTCCTGTACAAGTCTCTTCATCTAAGTTCGGCAACCTAGCTACATCCTTTTGAATCTGCTTTCTGTATTCGACTGATGAAAATTAGATGGGTAGATTACGTAACTAACGAGGAGGTGCTCAACATAATTGGGGAGAAAAGGAGTTTCTGGCGTATCCTAAGGGAAGGGATAGATTGGTGGGACATATTCTGAGACATCAAAGACTTGTCAACTTAGCATTAGAGGGAAGTGTGTGGCGCATAAATCGTAGAGGGAGACCGAGGGAGGAATACAGTGAGCAGATTCAAAAGGATGTAGGTTGCCGAACTTAGATGAAGAGACTTTTACAGGACAGGATAGCGTGGAGAGCTGAATCAAACCAGTCTGCGGACTGAAGACCACCACAGCAACAACAATTTCAAATAATTTGTTTTCAAACAACGGGCTATAAATGTAATATTCTGAATGTTTTAAGCACCTGAAGATGGGCACAAGCCCGAAACTGGTCGGGTATAAATATGTAATACGATCTTTAATGTGCCTGGTAGCGGATTTCATTCTCAACCATGATATCAGTAAAAGTAAGCAAAGCATGTCTAGTCTTATATATGTTACCAAAAGGTACGGCCAAACTTTCAGGAAACATTCCTCACACACAATTTCCATGTTAGAGATCATTTTGTATTTACGGATGAGGCTTCATTCGAACCCAACGTGATCAAATTGTAAATTTTCACAACCATCATGTGTGGGCAGACGAGAATCCGCACGCAATTGTGCAATCACGTCATCAACACAGATTTTCTATGTACGTTTGGGCAGGAATTGTTGCTGATGTCCTTTTTGGGCCTCATGTTCTTCCACCTACACTCACTAGAGCACGTTATAATGATTTCATACGGGGTACTCTACCTGTCCTGCTAAAACATGTGCCTTTACAAGTACGACACAACATGTGGTTCATGCACGATGGAGCTCCTGCACATTTCAGTCGACGTGTTCGTACGCTTCTGAACAACAGATTCGGTAACCGATGGATTGGTAGAAGTGGACCTATTGCATGGCCTCCACGCTCTCCTGACCTCAACCGTCTTGACTTTCATTTATGGGGGCATTTGAAAGCTCTTGTCTATGCAACCCCGGTACCAAATGAAGAGACTCTTCGTGCTCGTATTGTGGACGGCTGTGATACAATACGCAATTCTCCAGGGCTGCATCAACGCATCAGGGATTCCATGCGACGGAGGGTGGATGCATGTATCCTCGCTAATGGAGGGCATTTTGAACATTTCCTGTAACAAAGTGTTTGAAGTCCCGCTGGTACGTTTTGTTGCTGTGTGTTTCCATTCCATGATTAATGTGATTTGAAGAGGTGTGTTAAAATGAGCTCTAACATGGAAATTAAGCGTTTCCGGACACATGTCCAAATAACATATTTTCTTTCTTTGTGTGTGAGGAATGTTTCGTGAAAGTTTGGCCGTACCTTTTTGTAACACCCCGTATATATATACTATCCCACTATCATCCTTTCCACGGAAATACGAATAGTTTTGCAGGTGAAAATTACTGTGACTGAATCTCCCTTTTCTCCCTTACAATCATGCTCAGATTTTGGTAACGTCATTTACAACAGCATTCGAAAGTTGCTCGCCTTATTTGCTTTCCAGAGCCCTTTCAAACCATCACCTGTTATGACACCTCTTGGAAAATAAGCTCTGCAGAAGTTCCGCACTGTCCGGACAGCCGGCTGGTTAGCCTCCCGTGTCGGTGGCGTCCGCTGCTGGACAATAAACGCGTCTGGCCGGACGCGTCGCGTGTGTTCCGGCAGGTGCGGAGTCTGAGTTAAACAGAGGCGCCGGATTCCGCGGGGTGTCGAGTGAGGCTGCCCAGCCCAGAGCAGGCCAGACGGCCGCCTTTATCCGCTATGCTCTGCTCTGCTCGGTCGCGGAATGCGGCAGCGGCGGCGGTGGTGGAGCGGGTGGCGGCATTCCTGACAGAAATAGCCGCAGCTGGGTCTGTCTGTCTGCCAGAACAACAGCAGCGCCTCTGCCCTCTGCACTCGCCTGACACCAGGACCGCAAGGCACCGTGACGCCCGCAAACAATGGTATGAGGTTCACACAAATGAGAGCTGGGCGTTGCATCTGAAGTCGTCCTCACACGCGACGTGTTGTCTCAACGTGGCCCAGGCCAGACGTGCTATCTAGCTACAGCACTCTCTAAAGCGACGTGCTACATCCCACCGTGAATTGCGACCGCTGCGCAAGGATACCCCGGCTGCGCGCAGAGGTCGAAGAGTCCTTAAGTGTCAACCCCTATGCCAAATGCGCAAGAAGCGGTCACACGGTGTACTGTGTTATTGTTTTTTTTTTTTTTTTTTTTTTTTTTACTTCTTTATTCTACTGCCTGTTACATGCAGTAGACGAAATCGCAAAGGAGCAGCGTCACAATGAAATAAATCTGCCCCCATTTCACTGCCGTTTTAACCCTATAAAATTGGTATCGAGTGACGTAAAGAATTATTTAAGGAACAGTAAGTCATTCACAATAACAGAGGTGGAAAGGCTGTTGCAGGAAGCTGTTGCCACTGTGGACGCTGCATCTTGAAAAAAAAAAAGGGGGGGGGGGGGTCGAGCAGGATGAAAAACTGATTCGGGCAACTTTAACAATGGAAAAAATGTTCAAATGTTTGTTAAGCTAAGGGACTTAACTACGGAGTCATTAGTCCGTAAACTTACAAATTACTTATGAACTACCTACAACTAAGGACCGCACAAATATCCATGCCCGAGGGATTCGAACCCCCGACCGTAGTGGCCGTGCAGACCGTGACTGGAGCCCCTCAGTCTCCTCGGCCACCGCGGCCGGTTGTATTGCTTTCCTCCGTTATTGAAAGCGTATGCATTGTTGTGCTCTGGTCTTCATTAATATACCGTTAATTATTTGCTGCTCAAGAACGAATTATTATATGTACTTTTATTGCTCAATAGCTTACATTTACGAGATGCAAATGAAAACAGTTTCGTCTACTGTGTGTATAGAGGCCAGTGTCGCAACGTCGCTAAAGCAGTGGAGCCAACTTAACTCGCCTTAACGCGAAACGTCAAGTGCAATGTTTCAGCGGCCCGGGTATACAGGACCCTCTAAAGGTGGGGTTCCTATGCAGCGTCTGACGCATGCGGCTGCCGTCGTGCGTCTGCCACACTGCACTGCTATAGACGGAGTTATACGGGACCGTGTCCCATGTTGCGTCAGCCGCCTGCAGCTGACGCTACGGCCGCGTGCGGCTGAGGCCCAGCCGGTCTGACAAGGGGAGGCCGCCAATTGTGAAATTCAGATTCGATTCGTACTGCGCATAATGAAAGCTCACGGCCAGAGGTGTAATTTGGCAAAGCGCCAAGATGCACCTCTCAGCCGTTGTCGAGAAAATCGGCAATAAAAAAAATATATTAAAAAAAAAAAAAAGGAAAAAACCGTTGAGGTGAAATACTCTCTACGATTAGTAGTATCGTACAGAGGCGTGGCGTAGTGGTAAGCGCTCAGGCTGGTAATCCGAAGGTCGCCGGATTGAATCTCGCGGCATGCACCTTTTTTATTATTTGCTACTTTTTTGTGTTATTTGTTACTTTTTTTTGTAATTCAATTATATATATATATATATATATATATATATATATATATATATATATATATATATATATATATATATATAGCACGAACCAGAGTGATAGTTATCATAGAAATATGGAAAGCAAAAAACAGCACGACATCGATCACATCTGATAAACGAAGAGTTTTTGCAAGAACATTTTTTTTTAATTATCTGTTCGGACACACACCTGATTGACATTCTGAAAAATTGTTCTATCGTTCGTTTCGGAATATCGTTTATACTTCTTCCGTTAACTTCTACCGGTATGGTCTAGTGGCAAGGATACCTGGCTCTCACCCAGAAGGCTCGGGTTCGATTCCCGGTGCCTGAACCACCACCCCAATGAACCACAGACATTACCGAGATGGGGTGGCTTGCGTGCCTCAACCACGCAGATAGCCGTACCGTCGTACCGTAGGTGCAACCACAGCGGAGGGGTATCTGTGGAGAGGCCAGACAAACGTGTGGTTCCTGAACAGGGGCAGCAGCCTTTTCAGTAGTTACAGGGGCAACAGTCTAGATTATTGACTGAGCTGGCCTTGTAACATCATCTAATGTGGCTTTGCCACACAGTTACTGCAAACGGCTGAAGGCAAGGGGAAACTACAGCCGTTATTTTCCCGAGGACATGCAGCGCTACTGTATGAAAATATGATGATGGCATCCTCTCGGGTAAAATATTCCGGAGGTAAAATAGTCCCCCATTCGGATCTCCGTGCGGGGACTACTCAGGAGGATGTTGCCATGAGGAACGACAATACTGGCATTCTACGGATCGAAGCGTGGAATGTTAGATCCCTTAATCGGGTAGGAAAATTAGAAAATTTAAAAAGGGAAATGGATAGGTTGAAGTTAGATATAGTGGGGATTAGTGAGGTTCGGTGGCAGGATGAACAGGATATCTGGTCAGGCGAGTACAGGATTATAAATACAAAATCAGTTGGGGGTATCACAGGAGTAGGACTGATAATGAATAAGAAAATAGGAATGCGGGTAAACTACTATGAGCAGCACAGTGATCGCATTATCATTGTCAAGATAGATACGAAACCAACACGACAATTGTAGTACAAGTTTATATGCCAACTAGCTCTGCCGATGATGAGGAGATCTAAAATGTTCAAATGTTCAAATGTTTGTTAAGCTTATGGGACTTAACTACGGGGTCATCAGTCCCTAAACTTACAAACTACTTATGAACTACTTACGAACTAGGACGGCACAAATATCCATGCCCGAGGGGGGATTCGAACCCCCAACCGTAGTGGCCGTGCTGACCGTGACTGGAGCGCCTCAGTCACCTCGGCCACCGCGGCCGGCATGAGGAGATCTAAGAAGTGTATGAGGAGCTATAGGAAATTATTCAGACAGTTAAGGGAGAGGAAAACTTAATTGTAATGGGAAACTGGAATTCGGTAGTAGGACAAGGAAGGGAAGGGAAGATAGTAGGTGAATATGGTCTGGGCAAAAGGAACGAAAGAGGAAGCCGTCCGATAGAATTTTGCACGGAACATGATTTAATCGTAACAAACACGTGGTTTAAGAATCACAAAAGAAGGGGAGATGAGACTTAGGTAAATTGAAGGAAAGTGAAGTTCTGGAGAATTTCAGAGGGAGATTTAGGCAACAATTGACATAAACAGGGGGAAATAAAACAGTAGAAGAGGAATGGGTAGCATTGAGAGATGAAATAGTGAAAACAGCAGAGGACAATATAGGTCGAAAGGCAAGACTTCCAACAAATCCTTGGATATCACAGGAAATACTAAATTTAATTGATGAAAGGAGAAAATATAAAAATGCAGTAAATGAAACAGGCAAAATGGAGTACAGACGACTAAGAAATGAGTTTGACAGGAAGTGCAAAATGGCTAAACGGGAGTGGCTAGAAGCCAAATGCAAATCTGTAGAAGAATGTATAAGAAGGGGAAAAGTAGATACCGCCTACAGGAAAATAAAAGAGACATTTGGGGACAAGAAAAGCAACTCTATGAATATCAATAACTCAGATGGAAAACCAGTTCTCAGCAAAGAAGGGAAAGCTGAAAGGTGGAAAGAGTACATTGAGCAGCTCTACAAAGGAAATGAACTTAGAGACGATGTTGTAGGAAGGGAACAGGAAGTAGATCAAGATGAAATAGGAGATACTATACTGAGAGATGAATTTGACAGTCCTGAAAGACCTAGGTCGGAACAAGGCCCCAGGAGTAGATGACATACCATCAGAGCTACTAAAGTCTCTGGGAGAGCCAGCCATGACAAAACTATTTGAACTCGTGTGTAGGATGTATGAAACAGGCGAAATATCCTCAGACTTTAAGAAAAATGTAATAATCCCCATTCCAAAGAAATCAGGCGCAGACAGGTGTGGAAACTACAGGACCATCAGTTTGATAAGTCATGGTTGAAAAATTTTAACACGAATTATCTACAGGGGAATGGAAAGCTGGTATAAGCCGACCTCGGGGAAGATGTTTGGATTCAGGAGGAACATAGGAACCCGGGAGATTAAGGAAAGGCAAACCTACAAATCTAGCTTTTGTAGGTTTGGAGAAAGCGTTTGACAATGTTGACTGGAATACACTCTTTCAAATTCTGAAGTCAGCAGGGGTAAAATACAGGGAAAGAAGAGTTATTTACAACTTGTACAAAAGCCAGAACGCAGTTATTAGACTCGAAGGGCATGAAAGGGAAGCATCAGTTGGGAAGGGAGTAAGACAGGGTTGTAGCCTTTCTCCGATGTTATTCAATTTGTACATCGAGCAGGCGGTGAAGGAAAAATTTGGAATAGAGATTCAAGTTCAGGGGGAAGAAATAAAAACATTGCGTTTTGCTGATGACATTGTAATTCTGTCAGAGACAGCAAAGGACCTGGAAGAGCATTTGAATGGAATGGACAGTGTGTTGAAGAGAACGTATAAAATGAACATTAACAAGAGCAAAACAAAAATAATGGAATGCGGTCTTAGAAAATTAAGCGATGCTGATGGAATTAGATTAGGTAACGAAACAATGAAGGTGGTAGATGATTTTTGTTACTTGGGTAGTAAAATAACACGCGATGGTCGCAATCCAGAGGATATAAAATGCAGAATGGCAATGGGAAGAAAAGCATTATTGAAAAAGAGAAATTTGCTAACATCGAGTATTAATCTAAGTGTAAGGAAGTCTTTTCTGAAGGCATTTGTGTGGAGTGTTGCCTTGTATGGGAGTGAAATATGGACGATAAGCAGTGCGGACAGGAAGAGAATAGAGGCTTTTGAAATGTGGTGCTGCAGAAGAATGCTGAAGATTAGGTGGGTAGATTGCATAACTAATGAACAGGTACTGAATAGAATTGGTGAGAAAAGGAAGTTTTGGCATACCCTGACTAAAAGAAGGGATCGCTTGGTAGGACACATTCTTAGACATCGAGGAATCGTAAATTTAGCATTGGAGGGAAATGTGTGGGGTAAAAATCGCAGAGGGAGACCAGGAGACGCGTATAGTAAGCAGATGCAAGTAGATGTGGGTTGCCGTTCTTATGAGGAGATGAAAAGGCTTGCTCAGGATAGGGTATTGTGGAGAGCTGCATCAAACCAGTCTCCTGACTGAAGACAAAAACAACAACAACCGTGGTAAACATTATGAAGACAATTAATAACATTTGTGAAATACATTTTTTTACGAACACATAATGATGTTCGAAGTCACCAATTGCATATAATAAGTTGATTGAAAATCCTTTGTCGTGGAAAAACTGGCGACTTCGAACATCAAATGTTATTAATCAGAATACTACTAATCGTAGAGATCGTAGAGAGTATTTCACCGCAACGGCTTTTTTAAATTGTCGATTTTCTAGACAACGGCTTAGAAGTGCATCTTGGTGCTTTGCCAAATTACACCTCTGGCTATGATATTTCATTATGCGCAGTATGAATCGAATCTGAATTTCACAATTGGCGGCCTCCCCTTGTGAGAGCAGTCCAGGCGCAGCCGCAAAGCAGATCCCGACAGCATGTCCGAGGGAACAGAATTGTTCACGGTGGTGGAAGATGAGGAACTGCTACAAGTGATTTCTAAATTTCCTTGTGTCTACAATGTATCGTTACCAGTATACAAGGACCAAACTGTGAAGGATAAAGCTTGGAGAGAGATAGCGGAATTAGTGGAAAGAACAAGTCAGAAAAGTAATATATTCTTTCTGTTTATTCATAAAGTTTATTACTTAGTTGTCAGGCAAATAATGCATATTGTAATAAACAAGAATAAGCAGCATCGTCCCACACTATATTCAGCTATTATTATAATAATGAAGTGTACGCAAAGTGAACAGCAAAATCTGATTTATGTTATAAATGTTCAATTTATTACAATCTGCATACAAATTTTTATTCATTAATGCTAGGCAGTTCGAAGCCTATTGAGTTCTGTTAACGTGATCACTTTGCCACGGTATTGTCCCTGCACCTGCACGGCTGTTAAGTATTCTGTAAATGAATCTCGCACAGAAAATCCATCAGCATGTGCATAACCGCCACACCTTGTTAATGGTCCAACATTTTCAGGAGGTAGTGATTCACTTCTGTTTAATTCAAAATGAGGCTCGTTATTTTCCTCTAGGAACGCATTTATAAGTAAATTATCAGTCGTTTCTGGCTTCAGACTGATCGGCAAATAAAATATGCGAAATACTTAACAGATCGAAGGCATTTTCAGAAACTCCACGAGCTCGTGACAGACGGTAGTTAAAAGTAGCTTTTTCTTTTTTCCTTTCTCAGTATTAGCAACTCGAAGACAAAAAGGAGGCCATGGAATTGGTCCGCCTCTACCAATCCATCGATCACTGAATCTGTTGTTGAGAAGCGTACGAACACGTCGACTGAAATGTGCTGGAGCTCCATCGTGCATAAACCACAAGTACTTGTCTAGCAGCACAGGTAGAGTATCCCGTATGAAACCATGATAACGTGCTCCAGTGAGCGTAGGGGGAAGAACATGAGGCCCAATCAAGACATCACCAACAATTTCTGCCCAAGCGTTCACAGAAAATCTGTGTTGATGACGTGATTGCACAATTGCGTGCGGATTCTCGTCAGCCCACACGTGTTGATTGTGAAAATTTACAATTTGATCACGTTCGAATGAAGCCTCATCCATAAATTCTAAAATGAGCTCTAACATGGAAATTAAGCGTTTTCGGACACATGTGAGGAATGTTTCCTGAAAGTTTGGCCGTACCTTTTTGTAAAGCCATATATATATATATATATATCACTAAGTGTGTTTGCCTCTGTAACTTATAAAATAATAGGTGACGGGAAATTTTAATGCGGTAGGTCAACACAAGAAATGTTACAATTTCTGCGGAGCTATGAACATGGTTTATTGTATCATTTTCCAAAGAGTTACAGCACAAAGATATAATTTTTTAAATGGAACATAGTTTTTTCTATCGTGCACTGGATTCGTTGAAACCAGCTGCGTCCAAATCAATTTAAACTACATTCCTATCACTGGGAGCTACAACTCTTCAAAGTTTCAGGGGCAGATACCAGAAACGCTGCGCATAATGGAATGCGCCTTCTAAATGTGATGCGGCTGAGTTGTAACGTCGCCGGTGTCACGTAGCGAGAAGCTTCCTCGATGCGCTGTTAGACTGCCGACTGTCGCCGCATAAAGCCATATACCCAACAGTTGGAGCCACACAAACAACCGGGGCTCAGTATACCACAGTTACTGACATCGGATGACGATGACATACACGAACAACGAGTACGTTGACCTGTTGCTGATGCTCGGCGAGTGCCGACACGATGCCACTGAAGCAGCCACGGCGTATGCCATGAGATATCCTAGGTGAAGCGCCCGGCAGCCATTACGTTCTTACGTGCCGAACAATGACTTCGGGAAACAGGCAGCTTGGTAATGCGCCGCAGTAACAGACGAAGACCTACAAGAAGTGAGGAGACGGAGGTGTTTGTTTTAGCTTCACTACACCACGATCCTCATGTCAGCTTAAGAGCCGTTGCTGCAATCGCTGGTGTCAGTCTCACATCTATGTGGCGTATAGAGCACGGCCACAGGTTTCACCCGTACCGCTTGTCACTGACCCAGGAGCTGCATGGGAACGATTTCCGTGCAAGAGTGACATTCTGTGAGTGGGCCATGCGTAATTTCACGCTGGAGTCTTTACAAAGTGTTACGTTCTCTGATGAGTCCACGTTGACAAATTATGGTGCAGTGAATCGTCATAACATGCACTACTGGGCCGCAAACAATCTTCGGTGGGTACAACTTGTCGACCGTCAACGTCCGTGGTATATTAACGTGTGGTGTGGAATCCTTGTGGATGAAATCATCGGTCCACACTACTTCCCAGGTACACTGACAGGTGAGTTATATCGCGCTTTTATAGCCGACAGTTTGGGTGGTCTCCTTGAACATGTGTGTCTACACACGAGAATCCATATGTGGATGCAGCACGATGGTCACCCAGCCCATTCTGCGCGTCCTGTTGTGGAAGAACTAAACAACAGGTTTGCAGGAAGATGGTTGGGCCACCATGGTACTCATTCATGGTACTCATCCACTCAAGGTCGCCCGATTTAACACCATTAGAATTCTTTTTGTGGGGATATCTAAAGGATCGTGTTTATGTCACTGAGCCCACATCCCCAGATGATCTAAAACGGCGCATCGAGGACGCATGTCGCTCCGTCACACCGGCGATGTTACATCTCGTCCGCAGATCCTTTCGACGGCGCATTGCATTATGTATTGAGGAACATGGACACACATTTGAACATCTCATGTAAATCAACTTCCCACCGCCATAACATCCATCACCCATCACACAGCCATGTATTATGTACAGCGTGTGGTATCTACCCCTGAAAATTTGAAGGGTTGTAGCTCCCAAACTAACACTGATAGGAATGTAATTTAAACTGAGTTGGACGCAACTGATTTCAACGATTCCAATGCACGATAGTAAAAACTATTGTTCCATTTAAAAAATTATATCTTTGTGCTGTAACTCTTTGGAAAATTATACAATTAACTATGTTCATAGCTCCGCAGAAAGTGTAACATTTCTTGTGTTGACCTACCGCATTAAAATTTCCCGTCACCTATTATTTTATAAGTTACAGAGGCAAACACTATTAGTGAAACACCCTGTATATATATATTAGCATAAGTTAATAGTTAATTTAATTAGTAAGTTTGTGGGCTGATGACCTCAGCACTTTGGTTCCCTATGTATGAATAAAAAGGAAAAATAAGGCTTTCCACTGCTTTTCTCAGTGTTTTAAGTCAGAATGAAGCTCACTCTCAGTTAGTCTAAAAACTACGTTACTTTGAAAACAAACTCATCCACCCACCCCGTAGTACTTTTGTCTTATCATTTAATTTTAGCTGGACAGTCCAAGAAGCGTTGTCGCCTCCTGCAACAGCAGTGCTGTCGTGAGATAAAAGCCTGCTTTACCGAGAAAAAGTTATTTTCGGAGACAGCGTTTTCTCGCCGAGATATTTTTCTCTTAGCGGCTTGGCGGATTAGCGTTCTGCCCGC
Organism: Locusta migratoria; assembly: GCA_026315105.1. Taxonomy (NCBI): domain Eukaryota; kingdom Metazoa; phylum Arthropoda; class Insecta; order Orthoptera; family Acrididae; genus Locusta; species Locusta migratoria. The sequence goes on along the minus strand of CM048750.1, from coordinate 37,858,828 downwards.
AGAATCCATTCTTCTTTCCGCGCTAAGACGTGAGGCATCGCCGCGGCGGCAGATTGCGTTTGCTGCCGGCATCCCGTAACTTAACGCGGCCGGCGCCAGCGCGGTGCTAAGTCGCCGAGGATCGCTGGATTCGGGCAATGCTTCACGCCCTCTGCCTACGGCCCTCGCCGATCCGTCTTCTGCGCGCTTACCCCCTCCCCCTCTCTATCTTTCTCTCTCTCTCTCTCTCTCTTTCTCTCTCTCTCTCTCTCTCTCTCTCTCTCTCACACACACACACACGCACACACACACACACACAAACAAAAAAATACACACACACACACACACACACTCTCTCTCTCTCTCTGTCTCTCACACACACACAAACACAGATACACACATTACACACACTTGATCTGTTCGAATTCCTGCTCTGTGGCAAATCACATGCCGGCCGCGGTGGCCGAGCTAACTGAGGCGCGCCAGTCATGGTCTGCACGGCCACTACGGTCGGGGGTTCGAATCCCCCCTCGGGCATAGATATTTGTGCCGTCCTTAGTATTAACTGGTTTGTAAGCTGAGGGACTTATGACCCCGTAGTTAAGTCCCATGAGCTCTAATAGCGTTTGAACATTTTGTATAGGTTATGGGACCGTCTTTTGCAACTGTAAATTAGCCTACTTTAGACCTTTACAGTTGCAAAAGAAGGTCCCATAACCTATAGAAATTGTATAACTGCAACTACGGAAGACAAGGCCAAAAAACGAAGAAATATGTATTTGAACATTTGATTTGCAAATCACATACGCTACACACACCCATATCACGCAAAAGACCAGTTGAACAAGAAATTTACATCGCCGGTTTAGGAGGCAGGTAGTTTTATATTCTTCAAAATAAAATGTCAAGATCGCAAATTATTAATTTATATACAGGGTGTCCCAGCTATTTTGTCCCTCTGAAATATCTCTGGAACAATAACAGCTATTGGAAAACTACTTTCACCGGTGTACGGCTGGGGCCCATGAATGTACATATTTGTAAACATTCTAAAACGAAAGCAAATGTGTTTTTTTTAACACAAACTTACGTTTTCTTAAATGGACACCCTACATTTTTTCTTCAGCTTTTCATAGCATGACAAATCATATAAACAATGGCGTTGATTGCATCGCAATATTCCAGTTACATCCCGAGATATTGCGACGCGAAGTTGACGCTTGAAATACGCGAAACGCGCGGCTAGCACGTCCTGAGACTCAAAAGGCGAGAACCCCATGCTTCTCAGGACATTCGCTAGCCACACGTTTTGCGTATTTCAAGCGTCAACTTCGCGTCGCAATATCTCGGGATGTAATTGGAATATTGCGATGCAATCAACACCATTGGTGATTTGCTCATGCTATGGATTGATGAAGAAAAAATATAGGGAGTCCATTAAAAAAAACATAAGTTTGTGTTAAAAAACACATTTGATTTCGTTTTAGAATGTTTCCAAATATGTACATTCATGGGCCCCAGCCGTATATTGATACCGGTGAAAGTCGTTTTCCAATAGCTGTTATTGTTCCAGAGATATTTTGGATGGACAAGATAGCTGGGACACCCTGTATATAGCCACACTGTAGTGAAGTGATAAATAAACAGATAGGCATTCCACATGTAACAGGTGATATGTATACATTTCAAAAAGTGATGTGTTGAAAAGGAAGAAACGAAACAAAAACACACGAAAAGTGTTGTACACAGCCGACAAACACACGCCAAGAACAAACGAACTCCAGCCAACAAGACGGAGAAACAGTAGTAACATGTAAAGAAGAGACATCAACAACGTAAGTAGACGGATGTGAAAACACGCTTGATCTCTTAGCAACAAATACTCCTGAGCTCATAACGAGCATCAAAACGGATACAGGTATTAGTAAACACAGAACTGTCGTAGCGAGATTGAATAGCGAAAGTCCCAAAGTTACCAAAAATTAACAAAAAGTATATTTGTTCAGGAAAGCAGACAGAAATAAAATACTTTGCTTCTTGAAAGACAGATTCCACTCTTTTCTAACACTAAACGCATGTGTAGACCATATATGGCTCAAATTCAAAGAAGTGGTATCGACAGTTTTATACCAAATAAATTAATAAAAGAAGGAGGCGATCCCCTCGGTAAACAAAACAAGTCAGGACACTGTTGCAAAAGCAAAGGAAAAGGCATACTAAATTTAAACGAACACAAAATCCCCATGTTGGTGATACTACACAGAAGCTCGAAATTTAGCGAGGATTTCAATGCGAGATGCCTACAATACTGATCACAACAAAACTCTTTCTCGAAATTTAACTGAAAACCCAAAGAGATTTTGGTCATATGTTAAATATACTAGGGGTAAAATACAAACAATACCCTCACTACCCTACTGATGACATCGCTACTAAAGCAGAGTTACTAAACATAGCTTTTAGAAACTCATTCAACAAAGAAGACGAAACCAATATTCCAGATTTCGAATTACGAACAGAGGCGGAAATGAGTAACGTAAAAGTAGATATCTTCGGAGTAGTAAAGCAACTAAAATCTCTTAACAAGAACAAGTCTTCTAGTCCGGATTGTATACTCATTATGTTTCTATCTGATTATGCTGAAGCGATAGCTCCTTACTTAACAGCCATATACAACCGCTCTCTCATAGAAGGATCTGTACCAAAAGATTGGAAAGTTTCATGGGCCACACCTATATTCAGGAAAGGCAGTAGGAGTAACCCACTAAACTACAGGCCTATTTCATTGACGTCAATTTGCAGCAGGGTTTTGGAACATACCCTCTATTCAAATATTATGAATTACCTCGAACAGAATGATCTATCGACCCAAGGTCAACACGGATTTAGAAAATATCGTTCTTGCGAAACACAACTAGCTCTTTATTCACACGAAGTCATAGGCGCTATCGACAAGGGTTCGCAAGTCGATTGCGTATTTCTTGATTTCCAGAAAGCTTTTGACACCGTACCTCACAAACGGCTCTTAATCAAATTGCGTGGTTATGGTATATCGCCCCAAATTTGCGATTGGATAGGGGATTTCCCGTCAGAGGAGACAATTCGTTGTAATCGATGGTAAGGCATCGACTAAAACAGAGGTGATATCGGGCGTTCCACAGGGTAGTGTTATTGGTCCTCTGTTGTTCCTTATTCACATAAACGATTTAGGGGAAAATATAAGTAGCTCTCTTAGGTTGTTTGCAGATGACGCCGTCGTTTACCGTCTAGTAAAATCAACTGAAGATCAAAACCAACTACAGAACGATATGAATAAGATATCAGTATGGTGTAAAAATTGGCAATTGACTCTAAATGTGTGAAGCCGTCCACATGAGTACGAAAAGAAATCCGTTAAACTTTGTTTACAAGATAAATCAATCAAAAGTGAAGGCCGTAAACTCCACAAAATACCTAGGAAATACTATTACTTCATACTTAAATTGAAAAGAAACGTAGATAATGTCGTGGGAAAGGCGAACCAGAGACTGCGTTTTATTGACAAAACCCTTAAAACATGCAACAGAGCTACAAAAGAAACTGCATTCACTGAGCTTGTTCGTCCATATTTGGAGTATTGCTGACCAGTGTGGGATCCTTATCAGGAGGATTTGACGGAGGACATCGAAAGAGTCCAAAGATGGGCAGGTCGTTTCGTATTGTCACGTTACAGGGGAGACAGCGTTACGGAAATGATACAGAATCTGGGATGGGAATCATTACAATGGCGCTTATCTCTGAGGCATGGGCTACTTACGAAACTCCAATCGCCAATATTCTCCTCCGAATGCGAAAATATATTGCTGTCTCCCACTTACATAAGTAGAAATGATCATCAGAATAAAATACGAGAAATCAGAGCTCGAACGGAGAGATTCATGTGTTCTTTCTCCCTGTGTGCTATTCGAGAACGGAATGGGAGATAAATAGTATAATGGTGGTTCGATGAACCCTCTGCCAGGCAGTTAAATGTGATTTGCAGAGTATCTCATGTAGATGTAGATGTAGACACACAAACACAGACACGCACATTAGACACACTTGATCTGTTCGCATTCCTGCTCTGTGGCAAATCACATACGCTACACACACCCATATCACGCAAAAAATCAGTTGAACAAGAAACTTACATTACCTGTCATTGCCGGTGTAGGAGGCGATCTGATAGTTTTATATTCTTCAAAATGAAATGTCAAGATCGCGAATTAATAATTTATTGAATGATGAGCGGTTTCGGTTAACTTTGTCAGTGATATCCGTAATTACCACACTGTGCCCTACCATTTCATTTTATCGTGCCCTTTAACTGAGCAGAGCTTTAAAATAAAGACATTACAATGAAATTGTAAATCGTAATTTTTATACAACAATATTAACAGATTTTTAATATTTGGAACACGGTACAGTGTACCCAATGCACTTAACGCTTTTACTGTTTATAATCAGGTTATAGAGCTTTCAGTTATTGCCCAAGGATGCAGTGCTTCGGCCACTTAGGAAAATTAACACTTCTTTACAGCAATTTACATAGCCAGTTCATCAACGCTTGCCGTTAAACATTAACAAGTTAACTCAGTTCAACCAAAACTTCACGAGAACATCAGATAAATATTTTAAAAGCTCATCCAGAAAATTAACTGCTTATATTCTCATGCAATATTTATTTTAACAGTTTACCACAAAAAATGCAATCAACACCTTATCATGAGAGCTCTGAGTGATATCCGTAATTACTACTTCCAATGCAAGGAACTCTCAGCACTACAAACAATAGCACACAGCGAGGTGTTACAGTAACAAAAACCTGACTAAAGTAGCACATACAAAGTAAGCTGATTTAAAATTACTTAACATCTATCCACCCCTTAGACCTGTCATGCTTTCATACTACAGGTACCCCTTGTTACAGGACTGACTTCCAGACAACAAATGTTGTCCAACTAAGACAGCAGGTAACAGTTCGTGCCTTAGCTCCGGCCAACCAAACGACTCCTTCCTGGTGTTGTCCTTATTCTCCCCTCTTAGAAAACTTCACAGCAGTTCCAGCAAAAGACTATCACTTAATCGGGACGAATTCGGGTTTCAAAAGATGTAAGGCGACATACCGTCATTCTACACAGGATGGCTGCCACAGCATGCCGCCGTCTTGCTCACAACTCCCGAGAGTTTCTGTCGGTGCATCACACATCAAAGTCCCTCTGCCCTCTGCAGCTGTCCAAGACCACCACAGCTCGCTAGGCGTTCCGCTCACCAACTTCCCGCATGCGCAGCGCCACCTCCTCGCTCGCCAGAGAGACTTTCTTTCCTCGCCCGCCTTCATCTTCATCTACATAGATTGCAAATCACATTTAAGTGCCTGGCAGAGGGTTCATTAACCACTTTCATAACTTTTCTCTACCGTTCCATTCTCTAATAGCGCGCGGGAAGAAAGAACACCTAAATCGTTCCGTTTTCGATCTGATTTCTCTTATTTTATTGGGATGGTCATGTCTCCCTAAGTAGGTGGGTGCTAGCAAAATATTTTCACATTCAGAACTAAAAGTCGGTGATTGAAACTTCGCAAACAGATCACGCCGCAATGAATAACGTCTTTCTTTTAATGATTTCCATCCCAATTCGTGCAACATTTCCGCGATGCTTCCCCCCCCCCCCCCCCCCGTAACGTGATAAAACAAAACGAGCTGCCCTTCTCTGAACCTTCTCAATATCTTCCGTCAGTCCCACCTGGTGAGGGTCCCACAAGGGGCAACAGTACTCCAAGAGAGGACGCACAAGTGTGATGTAGGCAGTCTCTTTGGTGGAGCTGGTGCATCTTCTAAGCGTTCTGCCAATGAAACGTAACCTTTGGTTCGCCTTCCCCACAATATTTTCTATGTGTTCTCTCCAGTCAAAGTTGTTCGTAATTGTAACTCCTAGGTATTTGGTAGAATTTACGACCTTAAGGTTTGACTGATTTATCGCCTAATTGAAGTTCAGCGGATTTCTTTTAGTGGTCATGTGTATTACTTCACACGTTTCTTTATTTAGTGTCAATTGCTAATTTTCGCACCATGTAGAAATTTTGTCTAAATCGCTTTGCAGTTGCTTTTGATCCTCTGTTGACTTCACTGACCGATAAACGACAGCATCATCCGCGAACAGTCTAAGGGAGCTATTCATATTATCATCTAAATCGTTTATAAACACGAGGAAGAGTAGGGGACCTATAACGCTTCCCTGTGGAACGCAAGATATCACTTCTGTTTTACTCGATGACTTACCGTCAATTACAACGAACTGTGTCCTTTCTGATAGGAAATCGTGAATCCAATCGCACAATTGGGGAGATATTCCATAAGCACGCAATTTCATTAGAAGCCGCTTGTGGGGTACAGTATCAAAAGCCTTCCGGAAATCCAGAAATATGGAATCGATTTGAGATCCCTTGTCGATGGCACTTAACACTTCATGTGAATAAAGGGCAAGCTGTGTTTCGCAAGAGGGATACTTTCTGAATCCGTGCTGACTATTGGTTAATAGGTCGTTCTCTTCGAGGTAGTACATAATATTCGAACAAAGTATATGTTCCAAAATCCTACTGCAAATCGACGTCAATGAGATAGGCCTGTAATTTTGGGGATCACTCCTATTGCCTTTCTTGAATATTGGAGTAACTTGGGCAACTTTCCAGTCTTTGGGTACGGATCTTTCGCTGAGTGATCGGTTGTAAATTATAGCTAAGTACGGAGCTATTGCATCAGCATACTCTGAGAGGAATCTAGTTGGTATACAATCTGGCCCGGAAGATTTATTTTTGTTTAGTGACTTAAGTTGTTTTACTACTCCAGGAACATCTACTTCTAAGTTTCGAATGCTGGCAGCTGTTCTTGGATTGAATACTGGAGTGTTCACTTCGTCTTCTTTGGTGAAAGAATTTCGGAAAGCTGTGTTTAGTAATTCTGCCTTAGCAGTACTGTCGTCGGTAGTATTACCATTGCTATCGCGTAGTGAAGGTATTTTTTGTGTTTTGCCGCTAGTGTACTTCACATATGACCAGAATTTATTTGGATTTTCTGCAAGATTACGAGACAGGATTTCGTTGTGGAAACAACTATAAGATTCTCGCATTGAAGTCCGCGCCAGGTTGCGAGTTTCAGTAAAAGATTGCCAGTCTTGCGGATTTTGTGTCTTTTTAAATTTTGCATGCGTTTTTCTTTGTTTCTGCAACAGTGATCTGACCTGTTTTGTGTACCACGTGGGGTCATCCCCCTCTTTTATTAATTTATTTGGTATAAATCTCTCGATTGCAACTGATATTATGTCTTTGAAAGTAAGCCACAACTGATCTACATTCGCATTTTTAGTTTTGGAGGACTGGAGACTATCACTCAGGAAAGCGTGAAGCGAATTTTTATCTGCTTTATTGAATAGATATATTTTTCGTTTATTTTTGGTGCATTTGGGAATTTCGATATTCAGTCTCGCTACTACAACTCGATGTTCGGTAATCCCTGTATCTGTTTTGATGCTCTTTACTATCTCGGGATTATTTGTTGCTAGGAGATTAAGAGTATTTTCGCAACCACGTACTATTCTAGTGGGTTCATGAACTAACTGTTCGAAGTAGTTTTCAGAAAAAGCATTCAGAACTAGCTCGGACGATGTTTTATATTTGCCCCCGGTTTTGAATACGTAATTATGCCAACATATCGAGGGTAAATTAAAGTCGCCACCGATTATAACAGTATGCTTCGGATACCTATTTGAAATATGATTCAAGCTTTCTTTGAACATTTCTGCAACCGGATCGTCTGAGTCAGGGGGCCGATAAAAAGATCAAATTATTAATTTATTTCGGTGGTCAGGTATAACCTCTACCCAGACCAATTCACAGGAAGTATCTGCCTCAATTTCGCTGCAGGATAAACCGTTTGTAACAGCAATAAACACGCCACCCCGTGTTTTATTTATTCTATCCTTTCTGAAGACCATTTGGCCCTTTGAAAAAATTTCGGCCGAATTTATCTTACACGCCTCTTATCGATTGCACCAAGAGCTTCGATCAAATGGCCGCAGTCAGTGCATGGCAAACGAACACTTGAACCATATATATATATATATATATATATATATATATATATATATATATATATATATATATATATATATAATGTACAAGCTGGTCATCATATTTAAAAAAATGAACCTATAACTGCCGTGTTTTAACTTATGTATTTTTAGGACTAAGTTCTCTGTTGGACCTATTATTTTATATTCATTTATAAATAAGATGACCAGCTTGTAAGATATATTTGACTAGATGATGGTGATATAGTACACCGAAACCTGTCGTCATTGAATAAATTATTAATTCGCGATCTTGGCATTTCATTTTGAAAAATAAAGAACAGGAAAGTAATATCGAAGATTAGCGATCACGACGGTGTTTCCCAACGTGGTCAAAATTATACGGACACCAGGCTCAAAATGACTTACAAGTAGTGGCTCCCTCCATTCCTAATGATGGAATTCAGTATGGCGTTGGCCCATTCACTCTTGCAGGCATACATTCAATCAGGTGCTGGAAGGTTTCTTGGGGAATGGCAGGCCATTCTTCACGGAGTGCTGCTCCGAGGAGAGGTATCGATGTATGTCTGTGAGACGTGGCACGAAGTCAGCGTTCCAAAACAACAGTAGCCGCAAGAAATAGAGGCGACACGTCCCCTTATAGCCGAGAACTGTCAACAAAAAAGCACTTAAACTAGTTGCGAATCCACGTTTCCCCAAACATCACCATTTACACAAACAAAGAATCAATTTAAAGACGAAATTCAAAGAATATCTGGGTGAACTCCCATTAGGAATGTGAAAGCTTCTTGTTGTATGTTTATTAAGTGAAAGTGAAAGCTCAATGAAAGTTTGTTCAGTGAAAGTGACGTATTCTTTTAAGTCTTTCTATTTAAATCAGGGAGTTTCTCTAATCATATGTGCGCAACGGATTTAACAAACAAATTTTGGCCATGTAAGTAAAACAATCTTTACTTCTGTGAACATTACTTCCACAGTCAGATCCAGTGGCATGTAAGGATTGATTACTTTACTGGTACGTGAACATTTACATTTAAAACGAAATCTTTTTCTCAAAACAACTCAACACGTACCATAAAACAAAAATAAAAAATGCCACAATCAGGAAAATGAGGGCCGAGGTTGAGCTGAAATAAGAAAAATTAGTAATCATTAAGTTATTTATTGAATTAAAGAAACATACCTTTGTTGAGTCTTCAATATAATACAATAGTTTTATAAATTCCGTTCCATACAAATATTCTCTTCCTATTGACACAGAATCCGCTGTCCAATATAATACGTTTGCATTTATAAATGTAGAGTGAAATAAATCAAATTCAATACAATCATTGCTGACCAATTCAACCTTAGTACACAGTTGCCATACGTCTGTCAGCTAGCCTAGCCTACAATCGACTCTTCTGCTCAACAGCTCACTCTCTACTACTCGCCTCAGCAGTCAAAGAAGTTGCTGTAGCGCAAATGCTACATCGGATTTGCAAAGACATAATGTGGAGTAGTTACAAATATGGACTGAGAGTATCGATCATAGATGATTTTCACACACAAAATAAAGGTCGGCCGCGGTGGCCGAGGGGACTGAGGCGCTCCAGTCACGGTCTGCAAGGCCACTACGGTCGGGGGTTCGAATCCCCCCTCGGGTATGGATATTTGTGCCGTCCTAGTTCGTAAGTAGTTCATAAGTAGTTTGTAAGTTTAGGGACTGATGACCCCGTAGTTAAGTCCCATAAGCTGTACAAACATTTGAACATTTGAACAAAATAAAGCTATAAGGCGGATACACATTCAGATTCACAGAAATAAAGCTAAAAATCCATAAATAATGAACTTCAGCCTATGTCTGCCTACTTTCAAACGGAATATACTGATTAAGTAAAATTTCAAATTGTTTGTTAATGCTTAAAAGAAAACAGGCCCGCTCCGTAAAAATATGAAAATAGAAAGTTAACAACGGTCTTAATTCGAGAGGGCTAAATCTTTCGATATAAAATTACATTCTATGCAATGTGGGCGATAGAACATAGGCATCTACAACAAAAGAAAAAATAATTAACAATATATTTGTTATAAAATATACGTAAATAGCAAATAAGAACACACTTCATGCACTTGCGCAAGGGCCGGTATCCGAGGGCAAACATACAAGTTACCAGTAACCCACCGTAGCATTGACCAGCAGCCCTTTTATCAAAAGCAAATCTATTACAGTTCTGTCACCAGTTCAAGGTTCAAGCCAGTAAGCGTAAATAATTACACAAGGGGACTGGCCATGGTATATTACGAACAAATTCCCACACTTGAACCAAGCTCAAGCATAAGGAGAAGAAAATGCCACAGTAAACCACACTGGCGGAAAGCCGAAAATAAGCAGGGGTAACAGGAAATAGTCTTACTGCCACCGGCACACAGAGAAAAAAATCATTAGCTCAGATAAGCTCTAAAATTAATAACCTATAACTTATAACTGAGAGTATCTCTACACTTATGACGCATTTGTTATCTGTCTGTCTGTTGTCTTATAACTCAAGATCCAGACAACCAAATAACGTGAAATTTGGTACACGTACACAAAATACATGGCGCAGATTCTTAACCAGGTTTCGTTCCATTTTTTGGATAACCAACCGGAAAATTTGAGAAAAAGTGAAGGTGCGTTTTTAATGTGTCCGTGTAAATCTATATCTTCACACTGATCTTGGTGAAATTTTGCACAATTGACCTTCAAATCAAGAGGAAGGGCACTGTCTACATAAAATTTCGTTCAGTGCATGGTGGAGGGTACTTATGCATTTCGCCAAAATCATCAGTGTTGCTCCGATCTTGATGAAATTTTATACATTTGACCTTGAAAACAAGATGAAGGTTACTGTCTACATAAAATTTCGTTCGGTGCATGGGGGAGAGTACTTTACTTACAGACTACGATTGCAATTTCTATACATATAAGACGTAATTTTTGTCTGTTTGGCCAAAAATGTTCTTTATCGCATTTCTTTAACTTTTATTACATGCAATAAATGGTTTTGTGTGCTTCTACAGAAAACCTTATTTTAAATCCGGGCAAAGCCTGGTACTTGCAGCTAGTTTAATAATAAGTTTAATGCCAGTTACTTTTTTGATTACGTTTTACTTCATTACTTTTGTTTAGATTTTATATTCGTTTTAGGTTTTATATTAAGATGTTTACTTTAATTTAAAAAGTTTTTTTAATAATGATGGAATTTGTATATTTATTTTGGTTGTTTTATATATATTCTTCAAAATGAAAAGCCAAGATCGCGAATTAATAATTCATTGAATGAGGACCGGTTTCGGTGAACTGTGTCACCATCATCTGGTCAAATATATTTTATATGCTGGTCATCTGTCGAAAATATAAGAGACATGCAAGATATAACGTAACAAAATAGAAAATAATAACATACATTTGGGATCAAGAGCCACTAACTCTACCTTATTTTAAAAAAAATGGATATAAAATAATAAGTGCAACATAGCACTTAGTCACCATATAAAAATACATTAGTTAAAACATGGCAGCTTACAAGATACTGACAGCTTTGAGCGATCAAGTCTAGATATTGGCGCATGGTGGCAGCACCATAACAGGATACTGTTTGTAAGCAAGTTTCACAGAAGTTATATTATTCTGCAGCGTGTACCACCACTTAGCTGCATGCTTTGCGCAATAGGTTGAGCTTGTTGACTTGTCCCTCAATGTGTAAAACATGGCACCATTTACCTAAGTTTTCAGATGCATCTTGTATGTGATTAGCTAAAGACGGCGAACGATAGGTCCGCTATTTCCATAGTGTGCGACTTGTGAGAATTTGGAGTGAATGGGAATCGTGTCCGGGATCGAAGTGGTTAAACACCGCTAGGCCATATCCAGAAAACCGGTTTCGAATCCCGATCCACCACGAATTTTGTCATCATTGAATTACTTTAGCCCCCTAATGCATCTAAAGAAAATCCATTCGATCTTTTCTGCCCTAATCTAGGTCCAAACATTTTATTTTTACTGGACAGCGGGGATAACATGCATCTGAAAAGTTCGGTAAATGGTTACATGTTTTACGCATACAGGGGCATGTCAACAAGCGTTCTTAGATCGTTTGTTTGTAAGTTTAGTGACCGATGACCTTCCTTACTCCCACAAATTTTTCGTAGGCTGCAAACCGAATTGGGATTTCAGTACTTTCGGACATATCCGATAAACAGACACCGCTCCACTGCACAACTGTTGCCTTCGTAGTGTGACCTTCACGCATTTCTAAGGCCGATAACTTCGATCTGTGGTTTTTCCTGTATGGATTTACATCTTATACACGTGTTGTCTGATCAACTCCTAACTGAGCGACATAATCAAGACAGAGGGCGAAATTTCAAGAAGAAACTTTGGACGTCAATGACTTCGAGCCCTTAATAATGGGAGAGCCGCTTTTAATTTCACATAATCGCGTCCCTCTCGTGATGACTACGATTTAGAACCGAAAACACCTACCAAACTAAATAACTCAATAAAGTGAAGTATACAATTGTCTTATTCTTTAACTCGATTGTGTAAGGTATCGATATGTTCTATGCAGATGTTTCGTTCAAACAGCATAAGGGAGAAGCGTTGTCCCAAAATTAAAAGTTTGGCGTATGCAGTAGTAACGTCACAATGATTTCTGAAGCTGTTTCAGCGTGATTTCTTCTTGTGCATCGAATGTAATTAGTGTAATAACTGTGTGTAGGGCCAACGATAATTAAAACGTGCTGTAATGCCAAAACGTCATGTCCACTCTGATACCGGTTTTAATTAATGCCGCTGGTTTATATCGGTCATTGTATTTCACTAATTAGGTTCGACATTGCGAAAATAAATAAATAGGCAGCGTTTGAATATCCTGTGACATTTTTAGTCAATGCATCCGCATTGGATGCTTTTTCTCCTTATAAGTTGTTCTGACTTGTCATTAATAAACTCATATCAAGAATTCACAACAACAAAACATCTTGCATTGCAGAATGATGTCCACCAAAATGTTGCCAAGTTTGTTTCGACCACGCTACTTACGTTTTGCTGGGAAGCTTAACATATCCTCACGGTCTTTCGCATGCAATTTTCACATTCGGAGGCCTTAAAAATATATTCGTGAGTGCCTGAGTACAATCATGGTTCCATAGGTAACCAGAAAGGCATTTTCCAACTTGTCTCATAGTGGATTAAATTCACTAAGAGTTACGCCGATTACTTTTGAAGTAGTGAACGGTTCACGTTTTATCCATTTTATATATTCTATGAAGCATTACTTCAGGAAATTTTTTCTTCGTGGGGAACCACAGTCACTTACAATTTCTTAAATGAAATCATCGCCTTTTAACTGTTACAATTATTAGGAAAGAAAGGAGCGAACATACATAATTTTACGTTTGCCGAACACTTACTGATTGCCGACCACACTCCGAAAAAATTAGAAGACACTATCATTCTACACAGAGAAGTTAAAGGGCGAAAACTTGATCTTTGGGAAGAACTTGAGATCTTTAAACATATAGAACTCAAGGATGGCAATTTATTAAATGATCAGTTAAATCTCGCCTGTAAACAATATTTTGAAGGTTTCAAACCCATACTGCTCACGAAATCTTACAGCTACCGGTAGCCTTTGCGATTTGTTCATTTCCTCAAAAATCTAAAACCTGCTTACGTTTGTAATTTTCTCTTGTAATTGACATGACAGCCATTTTATCTCATTTGCGTCACCATAGTATATGCCACGTACTAATCCAGTTCATTTTATTCCTCTGAGAGGTACACTTTTATATTATTGTTGTTCTTTTACGCAATGTATTTCAAATTTTTTGTTAGTCAGCAGTCGGCCAACGATGAGCAGATTGAAAAGAATGTATGGATGAAATAAAAGCAGTTAGTCAACAGTTAAGGAAGCGGAAAATTTGATTGTAACGGGAGACTAGAATTCAGTAGTAGAAAAAAAAAAGCGATGGAAAAATAGTAGGCGAATATAGACAGAGAAAAGGAATGGAATTCTCTGGGAGAATTTTGCTTAGAGCACAATTGAATGACAACAAACACGTCGTTTAAGCACCCTGCAAGAATATTGTACACATGGAAAAGACCAGGAGACACCTGAAGGTACCAAATTGACTAGTAAGACATTGATTTCGAAACTACGCAGATATACAGTATGACAATAAGTCATTGGTTATAAACTGCAGTTTAAAACTTAAGATGCTGGTAGAGGGTAAAAAACTAAGGAGAGTTTCAGAGGAAGCATAAGACAAGCAGTGACTGAAACGGGAGGAAGTAATACAGTAGTAGAAGAACGGGTACCACTGAGAGACGCAGTAGAAAAGCCGCAGAGGATCATGTAGGTAGAAGGGCAAATCCCAATATAAATCCTTGGATAAAACACGATACGTTGTTGTTGTTGTTGTGGTCTGTAGTCCGATTTGATGTAGCTCTTCAAGATATCCTGTTCTGTAGAAGCCACTTCATCTGCGATAGGGATAGCAATCTACATCCTTTTCACCCTGGTTACTGTATTCGTCCCTCGTTCTACGATTTTACCCCAAACTTCCTTCTAATGGTAAGTTGACGATTCTTTGATGCCTCAACCTAACCCTACTCTTAATCAGGTTGTGCCAGAAAATCGTCCCCCCCCCCCCAATTCTGTTGAGCACCTCCTTAGTAGTTAGGTGACCTATCCATTTAGTCTTAATCGTTCGTCTGTAGCACCATATATCAAAAGCTTTTATAATCTTTTAATTTCAATTCCGTATCGTCCACGATTTACTTCCACTCAATGCTGCACTCCAGAAAAATGCTATCAAAAACGTCTTCCTAACATTTAAAGTAAACAAATTTCTTTTCTCCAAACTTTTATTCTTACAACCATTCTGCATTTTATATCTTCTTTACTTTGGCCAATAGACGTTATTTCGCTACCCAAATAACAAAACTTATCTACTACTAAAATTTTTTTCATTACCTAATCTAATTCCTTCAGCATCGTCAGATTTTCGGACACCACATTCCATTACGCTTGTTTTACTCTTCATAATCATTTTATACCCTCCTTCAAGACACTCTCCTTTCCGTTCTCTTCCAGCTCCTTTGCTGCTTCTGACATAAATACTACGTCATAGGCAAATCGCAAAGTTTTTCTTTCTTTTCCCTGAACTTTAATTCCCTCTCCAAATTTATTCTTGTATTTCTTCACAGCTTGCCCAATTTACAGATTTAGCAACAACCCTTCCCAACAACTGCATCCCTTTCATGCCCTTCGATTCTAATTAAAATTGCTACACCAAGAAGAAATGCAGATGATAAACGAGTATTCATTGGACAAATATACTAGAACTGACATGTGTTTACATTTTCAAGCAATTTGGGTGCATAGATCCTGAGAAATCAGTACCCAGAACAACCACCTCTGGCCATAATAACGGCCTTGATACGCCTGGGCATTGAGTCAGAGCTTGGATGGCGTGTACAAGTACAAATGCCCATGCAGCTTCAACACGATACCACAGTTCATCAAGAGTAGTGACTGGCGTATTGTGACGAGCCAGTTGCTCGGCCACCATTGACCAGACGTTTTCAGTTGGTGAGAGATCTGGAGAATGAGCTGGCCAGGGCAGCAGTCGAACATTTTTCATATCCAGAAAGGCCCGTGCAGGACCTGCAACATGTGGTTGTGCATTATCCTGCTGAGATGTAGGGTTTCGCAGAGATCGAATGAAGGGTAGAGCCACGGGTCGTAACACATCTGAAGTGTAACGGCCACTGTTGATAGTGCCGTCGATGTGAGCAAGAGGTGACCGAGACGTGTAACCAATGGCACCCCATAACATCATGCCGGGTGATACGCCAGTATAGCGGTGACGAAGGCACGCTTCCAATGTGCGTTCACCCCGATGTCGCCAAACACGGATGCGACCGTCATGATGCTGTAAACAGAACCTGGATTCATCCGAACACATGACGTTTTGCCATTCGTGCATCCAGGTTCGTCGTTGCGTACACCATCGCAGGCACTCTTGTCTGTGATGCAGCGTGAAGGGTAACCGCAGCCATGGTCTCCGAGCTGATAGACAATGCTGCTGCAAACGTCGTCGAACTGTTCGTGCACATGGTTGTTGTCTTGCAAACGTCTCCATCTGTTGACTCAGGGATCGAGACGTGGCTGCACGATCCGTTACAGCCATGCGGATGAGACGCATGTCATCGTGACTGCTAATGATACGAGGCCGTTGGGATTCAGCACGGCGTTCCATATTACCGTCCTGAACCCACCATATTCTGCTGTCAATGGATCGCGACCAACGTAAGCAGAAATGTCGCGATTCGATAAATCGCAATCGCGATAGGCTACAATCCGACCTTTATCAAAGTCCTCCTTTCACGAGGCATCACAACAACATTTGAAGGCAACGCCGGTAAACTACTGTTTGTGTATGAGAAATCGGTTGGAAACTTTCCTCATGTCAGCATGTTGTGGGTGTCGCCACCGGCGGCAACCTTGTGTGAATGCTTTGAAAAGCTGATCATTTGCATCTCACAGCATCTTCTTCCTGTCTGTTACATTTCACGTCTGCAGCACGTCATCTTCGTGGTATAGCAATTTTAATGGCAGTGTGTGTAATAACTGCTGTCTGGTTGAATATAACTCTCCGCTCCCTATATTTTACCCCTGCTACCTTCAGAATTTCAAAGACTGTATTAAAGGGAAATTTGTCAAAAGTTTTTCCAGGTCTACTAATGCTGAAAACGTAGATTAAGCTTCCTTATCCTCTAAGATAAGTCGTATTGCTTCCCATGTGCCTTCATTTCTGCTAAATCCAAAATGATCATTCCCAAGGTTGGATTCCACTAGTTTTCCCATTCGTTTGTAAATAATTCGTGTTAGTATTTTGCAACCATGACTTATTAATCTGATAATTCTGTAATTTTCATTTGTGTCTACACTTTCTCTCTTTAGAATTATTATATTCTTCTTGAAGTCGTACGGTATTGCCCCTGTCTCATATATCTTGCACAGCAGATAGGTTTCTTCATCACTGGCTCTCCTAAAGATATCGGCAGTTAGGTTGTAATATCATGTACGCCAGGGACCTTGTTTCGACTCATAGCTTTCAGTGATCTGTAAAATTCTTCTTGCAATGTATCTCCTATCTCATGTTCCTCGTCCATTAACAGCATTCTGTCTTTAAGTTCATTACCTTTGTATAGGCTCTCTATGCATTCCTTCCGCCTTTCAGCTTTCCCTTCTATTCATCTGTACCCCCTTTTGCCGGTTTCACTTGCTGCATTTTTATATTTTCTTCTTTAATCAATTAAGATCAGTATCTTCTGCCTTGTCCAGGGATTTTTATTAGGCCTTGTCCTTCTGCTGTATGATCCTCTGCGGCCTTCACTACTCTATCCAGCTACTAATTGCTCTTCCACTGTATTACTTTCCCCCGTTTCGGTCAATCCTTGCCAAATGTTCCCTGTGAAACTCTCACTCACCTTTGATTCCTTCAATTGGTCCAGGTTCCATCTCCTCATTCTTCAACCTTTCTGTAGTCTCTTGAGTTAATATACAGTTCATAACCAATAAGTAAAGTCAGAGTCTATATACTGAACTTAACTGATGAAAGAAGAAAGTATAAAAATGCTGCAAGTGAAGCATGCGGCTGAAAAGTGAGATTGACTGGTAGTTGAGATGGCTAAGCAGGAGTAGCTATAAGACAAATGCAAGTCCGTAGAAGAGTGGATAACTAAGGGAAAGATAGAAACTGCCTACAGGAAAATAAAACAAACGTTTGGAGACAAGAAAAGTAGCTACATTAATACCAAGAGCCCAAATCAGTACTAAGCAAGGATGGGAAAGCTGAAAGGTAGAAGGAATTTATTGAGGGACTATACTCGGCTAATGAAGGCTGTATTATACAAACGGAAGAGGAAGTAGATGAAAATGAGATGGGAGATATCATAATACAATACTGGGAGAAGAATTTGAGAGAGAACTAAATGATTTGAGGGGAAACAAGACCCCTTCAGTAGCAGCCAATGATGTTCCAACTCCTTACTAATAAATAAATATTGCATCTGTGGCAGGAGTTGATATTATTTTGTCCTCCTATGGATATGGTAGTGATAAGTCACATCACTTGATAGCTTCATTGTAACTACAGAAGAGATCCTACGCCTTACAGTCGTTAGTTATTGGTTACGCGTTTCGGCGCAAATTGTATGTCGGACTTCGGGGAAAAAAAGAAAGAAACTTATTTTGCGAAAAGCGGATTCCTGTTAATTACCCAATACGGTAAACAGTTAATTATTCGTATAATACTCACTGTAAGCCATGTAGTTAACATGATAATTCCGTTTATTTTGCTTCCATTTTCTCATGTTTGCGTCGTGTAACGAGTCATCACTGTATGACAACGCTATATGTGTGGATGCACGACGCAACACTGACATATAGCTATCTTGGTATTTACCAAATTTCTATTGCTCCACATGCAGTGTTTGCACATTGAAATCGTGATCTTAACAATGCATTATAAGATTCCTTTCCTAATGCCCACATTTTTAAATTATCTTTAATAATTGGATCCTCAACAGCTGTTAATTTTAAACATCTTTTTCTGTATGCACTACCCGAGTTTTGAGACCTATGGCTCATCATCAGGTGCATCTGCTATTTACAATCAAATAAAATAGTGACGTCTGTCTTCTAATAAAATGCCTACCATATATATTTTCGTTCCGAACATTATCCCCCCGACAGTGAATGGAAGAATTAATATTTATGAAAAACTTGTTGCTTCAGTAAACGCAGACTTGCAGCACACGGTATTAAGTCGCACGTGAAATATCTTTCGGTTTCACTGCTGCGACCTACTAAGGTGAGACAGATAACATCGAAAAATAACAGATAAGGACGGAGTGGCAGAATATTTTCGAACCCCAATTTGACATAACAAATCTCTCTTTCAGCCGCGGCCTCTTTCATGGTGGCACTCGAGTTGCTTGGTGTATCACGTGTCGCATGAAAAATGAAATAAAGAGCGCTGATTCACTCCGTTTCCTTTCACTGCCACCTGTTCTTTCGCGCAAAGCTCAGATCAATTTTGTGGTAAACGTCATAACACGGTCTGATCTGACACGTGTATTATTATATCAGCATTTCTCTACTATAAAATCTTCAAGAAACGAATGGTACTCTGACATAAAATAGTAGAGTCTAAGGACCCAGTAGTTTGAGCAGGAAGATTTTTGTTGTTTTTTCATGTAAACTGAGGACACGGTATTCCGTCTGCGTAACTTTTGTATCGAATCATTCATTTAGTCATTAATTCTATTGCCATCTTTGGGACATGACGATGCCACAAGCTCTCAGTGTCTGCATGCAGTTGTTGCTGGTTCGCGCCGCTTCCTTCCGTTCATTAAATCCCACCTCGCAGCAGTCTGGGGTCACTTCATCTTCTTATCTGCTTCTTGGTCATCCAGGGGTTCGTAGAACCGTGACATGTATCTCATGATCAATCCTGCCATGGAGCCGTATGAATAAAACCATATTTGATTCCAGAGGACATGCTCAGGTTCGCATCAATAAAGCCAGTTAGACAATATACTTCAACCGAGTATGTTCTCAGCGTGAGTAAAATGATGAAGTTGCTCACAACAGAGAACATTCTTTAGTTTCGTATGAGTAAAACTAGAGACGTTTCTCACGACCGGAGAACATTCTCCGTTTTCTGAAGTTAGCTCTATAGCATACTTCGTGCTGAGTAACTTCTATTAAGATTATGTTTTACTGTGATTTATAATAAAAATGAGAGATTTTGTGTTGCTTAAAAGGCAAAAAAAATGTTCCTTTGTATGTAGTCTGAAGAAATACGAAAGGGAACTAAAAAGTTTATGCAAATAAAAGCATTTTGTTGACGAGTCACTTCCTTCATAAAAAATAAGTGTGACACTTCAAGCATTTTATAAAGTGACTAGAGTGATGTTAGATGAGTTTTTTCATTATCGACACAGAAATGAAACTCAAGTGGATTCAGCTGCCCGTTTTACCCATTTGTTTGGAGTGCATATAACAGCGTATAAACAGCTACATAACAAAATAGTATCATTTGTTTTTAAATAGGGTCTATTACTAATCCCTTATGACGTTAATTTTATATCTTGTAAAATAGACTGTGTGTGTGTGAGTGTGTGTGTGTGTATGTATATATGTTCCAGATCTCCTCCTAAACTACTGGACCGATTTTAAACCAAACTTGGTACACATGTTCCTTAATATAAGCCAACAATCACTGTCGGGATAAGAATCACCTACGACATAAACGTAAGGAGATATGACGTCATAAACAATGAGATGCGCGAAAAACTGCTGCGTCCAACGACAATGCTGCACATTTCCTCCTAAACCACTGGACCGATTTCAACCAGATTTTGAACACATATTCCTTACTGCTTACCGTGATGTAACAATATCTGTAAGGGTAAGAACCACACACGACACATGGTTCAAGAGATATAACGTCATGAACAATAGGAATCGAAAAAAACTGCTACATAATGCGACGAGACTTTATAAATACACTATATGAGAATGACAGTACTTGGAGACTTGCAACAAACTTTAAACATAATATCAGACCTTTTTTAAACTTTTTCTCGTAGACAACCACATGAAAATAATGAAAGGAAAACAGTTTCTCGGTAACTACTTTTCTGCTGTTCATGGAGCAAAACTATGACATTCGGTATAAAGTTACAATTTATAATTTCTACACTAACAATTGTACTCGCTGGAAATTTTGCAGTCAGAATAAGCACTTAAAGCTGAATGTACGTTCGAAATTGCATAACAGTCCGACTCGTAGTTCATGAGAGTCCGAGCGTAGCACGTAACCATAACGCACTTATTACAACAGAAAAAGTGACTGTCGGTCTGCATGTAACGATGTAATGCAGATATGCTCCCAATTTTTGTCAATATGTCAATTTTGAATGTAGTGAACATTATTCTGTTGGCCTACAAAGATGGTAAACTAAAATTGTCATTGTGTATAACTATGCAATTCTACCTTTCCTAATGATATATGTTTACTTACGTAATTATACTGGGTAAATGACGGTAGGGAACGACAGGGAAATTTTGGGAGATTGTGCGCAGGAGAACTTACATTCCAGTAGTGGACACAGTGGCATGTACTGTGCAGACAGAATAATGAGGCGTGGAAATAGTTATCTGTGACACATTGGACACAGGTGGTAACGCTCCAAGAACATCAAGATCCGGCAACGTAATTAATTTCCTCTCAGTCCACTTATGCCCGAAATTACCAAGGAGCAACTGGTGCATTGATGGCGATCGCCAAGATGTCGCCTCAACAACTTCGACGAACTGTAGAACCGTTTGATCTTCACCATTAGCTGATTTGGGAGACATTCTCAGCCTTTGTAGTGATTATTCATAAACCCTCCAGTCTATTGCAGAACAATAATTATTCTATTTACTGTTTAGCAGATTTACTTTTCCTCTAACTTATTTTGCCATGCACTGAAGTTAAAATTATTTTTAATATGATACGATCAGTCTAGTTCGCAAAAACTATACACTTTTTTTTATATGAAGGTAAACGGGTTCGTTTTTACACTAAGATCATCCTCACACCAAATTGACTCAGCACGAACATAAATATTATACCAGTTCACTCCCTTCCAAAAGGAAGGAAATTTTATCAAACTCATTAAAATTATTTACTGTTCGTTGTCTGTAGAGCAGTGTTTTGTTGAAGTTGCGTGTATATATGTGTCGACCTTCTATTGGCACGCTTGCGACTGAAGAGTTTCTCATTGCCATTTGTTAATGTTAATTGAGCACCGAATAACATTGCCTAATTGGGCTTACAACTGTGTTTGTTGAGTGTAAACAAATTAATTACGGTTTGCCGTTCAGTGTTCGTTCGTAACGTGTGATGGCCTTTTATGCGTGACGCAGTACGTAAGCGATAGCACCAGTTTTGTTTCCTTTTAATCAACCAAATTGTGAGTAGTAAAGTGGACGAAACAGTTATCACATTGAAAGATTTTTTAAACACCTCCTCCCATTTAATTTGGTAGTAATTTCCATTGTTTCCGTTAGGGAAACTTTATCACGGTACAAAACTCAAAGCAGGCGGTCGCGGTGGGTTAGCCATGCGCATCGGAGCACCGTGCTGCGGTGCGCGCGGCCGTCCGCCGTCGTGGGTTCGAATCCCCCTCGGGCATGGGTGTTTGTGTTGTCCTTAGCTTAGTTTACCTTAGTTTAAGTAGTTTGTAAGCTACGGACTGATGACCACGCAGTTAAGTCCGATAGATTTACAAAAGACGGGGAGGGGTTGCAGTCAGGCTATGAATTCAGGTCGATGCTACCTTTGACGAGATTATCAAAATAAATGACGCTGAAGACGTAATGGAAAAACGAAGACCGAATACCAAGTACATCTTACCTGCTATGAAACAGTAAAATGAATGGGAATGAAGACCGTGAACTAATATGGGGCAACGTCCAGCACTCAGTCACGCATACGGCAAACAAATTTGGGAAACACGGTGGGCAAGAAGACGTGGTTTGGAGAGGAATGTGCATAGGCGAGGTAGCCAGGAGCAAGTGGTGAAGGAGGCAAATCTAATGCAGGCCAAAGCACAGGTTGAGAAGGTTCGGAAGACTACGCAAGTAACTCTCAGATGAGCAAAGAGGAAATATATTAGGGATATCATCACGGAAGCAGGAAAAGAGGACACAAGACCAGGGAAATGTTTTAGAAATGCCTTAGCAAACGTCGCCAAGCCAAGCAGAAATAAGATTCGCATAATAGGATCCTAATGGAAAAGTAATTTCGACAGCTGTTAAACTGTGATGAATCCGAACTGCAGTTTTATTTCCAATCTTGAATTACAGCGGATGTAGATTGCCCCTACCACAACCCCCCCCCCCCTCCCAAACACACACATATACCCTAGATGCGATCAACGAAAATCAAACTCCTTAAGAAGAATAACAGTGAAGGTGAAGATGGAATACAGACTGAAATGATCCTGACAGGTTCACAGATTTGTGATTGGTTGCAAGACTTCCTAAGTAATAGAACGCAGTACGTTGTTCTCGACGGCGAGTGTTCGTCAGAGTGTATCGTCAGGCATGCCCCAGGGGTCTATGACAGGACCTCTAATATTTTCTATCTACATAAATGATCTGATAGACAGAGTAACTTGTACTTTGCGCCTGTTTGCTGATGATGCTGTGGTGTATGGAAGGGTATCGTCTTTAACTGACTATAATAGCATACAGGATGACTTAGACAAAATTTCTAATTGGTGCGAAGAATGGCAGCTAGCTCTCAATGTAGAAAAATGTAAGGTGATGCGCATGAGTAGGAAAAAACAATCCCATAATGTTCGAATACAGCATTAGTAGTGAGCTTCTTGATTCAGTCGCGTCGTTCAAATATCTAGGCGTAACATTGCAGAGCGATATGAAATGGAACGAGCATGTTAAGGACAGTTGTGAATTGTGAATATATATATAGTATATATAAAGTATACGCAGTGGCGCCATTACTCTAAGTTCCTGGGTGATAACGTCATAATTAAAAAACCAAGGATATAACAACACGATGAATGACTAGTAGTAAATAAGTGTTACTGTTGTAATTTATACTTATCACTGTTCTGTATTAGACATTTAAAAGGCTTCAAGTACTTGTCGATGTAAAATTAGAATAAAAATACATTTTATAATTTAGGCTTGATTAAGACACCGCAAAAGTTAGAAATATAGTTTTTGGCACTTCAAAACACTCTCTACGTAATGCAAAATATATGCATCTCTATTACACTCATTCATTTTGCCTAAATTCTCCATCGTTGCTTCATTGTCCCAATTGCAAAATATATCTAAGAACGTCAAATAAAAGTCTAATTTTTGCAAAACAATTTGGTTAGAGACACGAAATTGAAGCAAAATATCTATATATTACATTAAAACTAGTATTAAAAAGCCCTGACAGCCTATAGAGGTAATTATTTCAATAAAATACAGGCTCTAAAATTAGATACAAAACGTGGAATCCAACAATTTCTTTCACACGATTAATGCTTGTCAACGATCACCGACGGCGACCACAGGAATTAGTTCAGCGGTAGGTAAAAAAGAAAGAACAATGGCAAGCATACTCGTGCTGCCAACCGTTCGTCATAAAACTGGAGTGGCGTGATTACCCAGGATTTATTACAGATCATTTAATTCTGTTTCCTTTTATTCGGATAATTCGGGTTCTAGCGCTGAGGTCCTGTAAATATGCGCTTCGAACGCAAGATTCTCTGAGTAAATTGTAATAAAGGGTTGGTCTATCTATTAACATAATACCTGTCACCTTATTCTAAAGGAACTATTAATCCTACTAATACTTTTGAGGTATCTGTAAGTTTTTTTGAATAAAAGGGTTCTTGATGACAGTGAATCATGTCCAATCCGAGTTTATCTCCCAGACCTTATAATGTAGCGCCGATCAGTGTTGGGGTTTGAGACGATAACTAAAATATTACGTTAAAGCTTTGACTTTAAATATAACGTCAGAAATAAGGGGAATGTTGGCAGCAACTACATCATAACAAAGTCGACAGGCCTTACCTTCATGGTTACGGTACATCTATTTGATGATATCAGCCCAGAAATCTATAAATTAAATTGAGAATAATTGAAGGTAAAACACCATCGTGATCTAGAATTGGACGGATGGAATTTTGATGTGCAGTGGACCGTGTGATAAATTTTATTAATTTGCGGTTGGTAAAATATTGCGGAGATAGCAAATTCAGACTTCGTCATATACTACAGCTTAATATAAATGAGAGCAGGTTCTAAAAAACTGAATACTATTGTGAAGGCGAAAGACTGAATTCTAATGGTAATAAAATGTTTAACAATCACTGCACTGTTATTCATCAGCCGTAATGGCGTCCAATTCCGTAACACGCAATTTGTACGAACCATCTACGCCACTAGGAGGCGGGAAATCAAATAAGAACACATCCGCCATTTAATTAAGGAACTTATATATTTCAAGTTATATCTTTTCTAATTTAGCAGTATACTTACAACAATTTTAATGGCGATCGGCGAGAGCTGCTAGCAATGAGTCTTAACTCGACGGCGGCAAAAGATAGACAAATGAAGCGTTTCGTTGTTCTTTCTCTCCGGCGGTAAAACAAGGGAATGTAGGATTTTCAGAGATGAATTTTCTTTATAGAGAAAGGAAAACGATCCTTGATGGTATCTATAATCTTCGACTTGCTAAATTAATTATTCTATATTTATTTATATTTTTACTAGCTGAAAACCCGGCGTTGCCCGCGTATTTATCTCTTTATTCCTGCCATTCTTCAGGTTATATTCATTTGTATAACGGCTGTATGTCTGTAAAATCTCTTGGAAATACAATTAGTAGTATAGATTAAAACTTGGTGCGTGATGGGGCGGTTTTCCATGAACGCTATTGTCTATGTGCTCATATAGAATGGACTCCGTTCGTACTGTGATACAATTTAGAAGTTACACTCAACTATATGTGTGTATACTGTCTTAAAAATTTCCTGAGGTTACAATTTGTAGTGTAGAAATTATAAATTGCAACGACGTACCGAATTGCGGAGTTTTAGCACATGAACAACGGAATATTCAGGCACTAATATGAATAAATTTTTTGGTGAGCCCGCCCCTGACAAAAAAGATGTCAAATCCATTCCGAAGTATTTAATAGATTGATATAATTACGTAGGCTTCCGCGGCCAGAGTCAGATGACATAAAAGTTTTCTGGATATGGTACCGCGTCATGATGTAAGGCTATTACTTAAATAACCAACGTTTCGGCCAACGTTACAGTGGCCTTCATCTGGGTAACTGCTCTGGGTAATTGCTCTGCAATTTACTAATCGTAATAGAAAATGCAAGTTACAATGGAAACTGCAGTCTCTTGAAGATAGATTTGTGGGATATAATGGGTATTCGTTGGGTGTACTCTGTTTCATTCTGTTCCTTTCCTTGTAGCTCTATGGAAGGAAACTGCTTTCGCTTCCTCGCTTCTAGCCGGATGGAGCAATCTTCTATGAACGTTACTGTTACAATTTAGAAGCTACATTCAACTATATATGTGTATACTGTCTGTAAAATTTCCTGTCGCTACAATTTGTAGTGTTCAAATTATAAATTGTAACGTTATACCGCGAGCCGTAGTTTTACTCCACAAACAGCGGAAAAGTAGTAAGCGAGAAACTTTTTTCCTTTCATCCTTTTACTATGGTTTCTGGCGAGAAAAAGTTTAATGAAGGTTTAAATTTATGTTTAAAGTTTGTTGCAAGTCGCTAAGTACTGTCATTCTCATACAGTGTATTTCGAAAGACTCGCCGCATTATATGGCATTTTCTGCGATTTCTATTGGTTATGACTTAATATCTTTTGAACCATGCGCCGTATGTGATTCTTAACCATGCACGGTAAGGAATGTGTGTACCAAATTTGGTTGAAATCGGTGCAATGGTTTAGGAGAAAATGAGCAGCATTGTCGCAAAATGCAGCAGTTTTTCGCGCATCTCATTGTTTATGACGTCATATCTCGTGTGATTCTTACACTTACGGTGACCATCCTCATGGATTGAAGCTTACGTGTACAAAATTTCGTAAAGATTGGAACAAAACTGTAGATTTGTATGCAACACGTACAAGCATACGGACACTCTGCTTTATATATTAGAAGATTTGTAGCGTTTCAACCTTCCTTAGAATCTAAAAGCTGCATCTTATCTTTGGCTCAGATATCATCAATGGCTAGGAAATGATGGAGAAGGAAACTTGTATAGCGTGCGGTCGACTGGGCCTGATCACTTAGAAGAATAAGAATATGTAATGGGAGTGACATAGGTGATACATTAGAGGGATCAGGTTTAATGGTCGCTTCAAACTGCAAGTTTGGAGTCCATATACGGATACACATTGCTGATGATGAACACGAGTTTAGGCATCGAGAATCTGTGTTTCACTTTCGTCGACTATTTATGGTGTCATTTGTAAGTTATACCAAATAATATCGTCATTTGTAAATATCAAGAAAGGAAACAGATACTCGTTTGCGACTGCTAACTGCACCTGATGGATAGTTGAGACACCAACACGAATCGATTAAAACGCTGAGTAATCAGCACCGCTTTTAACGTAATTAAATGTTGTCTCTGCAGCGAAAGGCAGGAGTAGCCGTGAGGGAGAGGGGGGGGGCGGATCGTATCACGTTGTGCGACTGATTCCCTCTGAGCGTATGATGATCACGTTTGCGCTCGCGTGTGTTTTTACGCACTTTCTCTTTCGCCGGGCTCGGTTGTTTGTCCGACGCGTGTGCGTGTGGGTATGTGAACGAAGCGGTAGGTGGGGGAGGGGGAACGAGGGTGTTAGCGGGTGGGCGTGCGTGATTGCGGAGCTCAGGCCGCCGCGACGGCAAATTTGGATTTAGCGAGTGAACTCTGAGCCCTTGTCGCGGAGGGGTCGCAACAAAGTGTGTTGTTGTTTAACGAATTCGATAGAGTAAACAAAAGGAACGACACTAGCGGACTGCAAATATGTTTAATACTTACAGGTTTACGCGGGACAGAGATATCTTTTTTGATGTGCGCGGTCCCCTTTTTTTCGCCTTCTTTTTTTTTTTTTTTTTTTTTTTGCTTTTTTCTTTACAAACGGCCGCGTGTGTAATAGAGGCACCCTTTGTCGCAGCCCCTCCCTCGCTGCTCGCCCCTCTAACCCTTTCGCACAGTTTGTTTGCTATCTGGCGCATACAGAGTGACGCGTAATAATAACGTTATGGAGGCGCATGGGAATCGCGTGCACACTGGGGATGGGTTCCGCAGATGGCGCTGCTGTTGGCTGCGCCAGGGGAAATCCGCGGTCGTTGTCCTGGTGAGTGGCGTAGCAACGGAACGTTACGGTGTTCCAGGGAAATGTGTGTGTGTGTGTGTGTGTGTGTTTGGAGGGGAAGAAAGGCGAGGGAAGAAACGAGGGCAGCCATAAATACGAGAATCTACTGGCGGATGACCAGCTGATCAAACAAGCTGTCGAGCAAGCCCGGAAATTTTCTGTCTAATTTTGCTTTGCTCTTCCGTTGTGTGTGTGTGTGTGTGTGTGTGTGTGTGTGGAGGGGAAGAAAGACGAGGGAAGAAACGAGGTCAGCCATAAATACGAGAATCTACTGGCGGATGACCAGCTCATCAAACAAGCTGTCAAGCAAAAAAAGCCCGGTAATTTTCTGTCAATTTTTGCTTTGCTCTTCCGTTGTGTGTGTCTGTGTGTGTGTGTGTGTGTGTGTGTGTGTGGAGGGGGAGAAAGGTAAGGGAAGAAACGAGGGCAGCCATAAATACGAGAATCTACTGGGGGATGACCAGCTGATCAAACAATCTGTCGAGAAAGCCTGGAAATTTTCTGTCAAATTTTGCTTTGCTCTTCCGTTGTGTGTGTCTGTGTGTGTGTGTGTGTGTGTGTGTGTGTGTGTGTGTGTGGAGGGGAAGAAAGGAGAGGGAAGAAACGAGGGCAGCCATAAATACGAGAATCTACTGGGGGATGACCAGCTGATCAAACAAGCTGTCGAGCAAGCCCGGAAAGTTTCTGTCAAATTTTGCTTTGCTCTTCCGTTGTGTGTGTGTGTGTGTGTGTGTGTGTGTGGAGGGGAAGAAAGGCGAGGGAAGAAACGAGGTCAGCCATAAATACGAGAATCTACTGGCGGATGACCAGCTCATCAAACAAGCTGTCAAGCAAAAAAAAGCCCGGTAATTTTCTGTCAATTTTTGCGTTGCTCTTCCGTTGTGTGTGTCTGTGTGTGTGTGTGTGTGGAGGGGGAGAAAGGTGAGGGAAGAAACGAGGGCAGCCATAAATACGAGAATCTAATGGCGCATGACCAGCTGATCAAACAAGCTGTCGAGCAAGCCCGGAAATTTTCTGTCAAATTTTGCTTTGCTCTTCCGTTGTGTGTGTCTGTGTGTGTGTGTGTGTGTGTGTGTGTGTGGAGGGGGAGAAATGTGAGGGAAGAAACGAGGGCAGCCATAAATACGAGAATCTAATGGCGCATGACCAGCTGATCAAACAAGCTGTCGAGCAAGCCCGGAAATTTTCTGTCAAATTTTGCTTTGCTCTTCCGTTGTGTGTGTGTGTGTGTGTGTGTGTGTGGAGGGGAAGAAAGGCGAGGGAAGAAACGAGGTCAGTCATAAATACGAGAATCTACTGGCGGATGACCAGCTCATCAAACAAGCTGTCAAGCAAAAAAAGCCCGGTAATTTTCTGTCAATTTTTGCTTTGCTCTTCCGTTGTGTGTGTGTGTGTGTGTGTGTGTGTGTGTGTGTGTGTGTGGAGGGGGAGAAAGATGAGGGAAGAAACGAAGGCAGCCATAAATACGAGAATCTAATGGCGGATGACCAGCTCATCAAACAAGCTGTCGAGCAAGCCCGAAAATTTTCTGTCAAATTTTCCTTTGCTCTTCTGTTGTGTGTGTGTGTGTGTGTGTGTGTGTGTGTGTGTGTAGGGGAATAAAGGGGAGGGAAGAAACGAGGTCAGCCATAAATACGAGAATCTACTGGGGGATGACCAGCTGATCAAACAATCTGTCGAGCAAGCCCGGAAATTTTCTGTCAAATTTTGCTTTGCTCTTCCGTTGTGTGTGTGTGTGTGTGTGTGTGTGGAGGGGAAGAAATGCGAGGGAAGAAACGAGGTCAGCCATAAATACGAGAATCTACTGGCGGATGACCAGCTCATCAAACAAGCTGTCAAGCAAAAAAAGCCCGGTAATTTTCTGTCAATTTTTGCTTTGCTCTTCCGTTGTGTATGTGTGTGTGTGTGTGTGTGTGTGTGTGTGTGTGTGTGTGTGGAGGGGGAGAAAGGTGAGGGAAGAAACGAGGGCAGCCATAAATACGAGAATCTAATGGCGCATGACCAGCTGATCAAACAAGCTGTCGAGCAAGCCCGGAAATTTTCTGTCAAATTTTCCTTTGCTCTTCTGTTGTGAGTGTGTGTGTGTGTGTGTGTGTGTGTGTGTGTGTGTGGAGGGGAAGAAAGGGGAGGGAAGAAACGAGGGTAGCCATAAATACGAGAATCTACTGGCGGATGACCAGCTCATCAAACAAGCTGTCGAGCAAGCCCGGTAATTTTCTGTCAAATTTTGCTTTGCTCTTCTGTTGTGTGTGTATGTATGTGTGTGTGTGTGTGGAGGGGAAGAAAGGCGAGGGAAGAAACGAGGTCAGCCATAAATACGAGAATCTACTGGCGGATGACCAGCTCATCAAACAAGCTGTCAAGCAAAAAAAGCCCGGTAATTTTCTGTCAATTTTTGCGTTGCTCTTCCGTTGTGTGTGTCTGTGTGTGTGTGTGTGTGTGTGTGTGTGTGTGTGTGTGTGTGTGTGTGTGTGGAGGGGGAGAAAGGTGAGGGAAGAAACGAGGGCAGCCATAAATACGAGAATCTAATGGCGCATGACCAGCTGATCAAACAAGCTGTCGAGCAAGCCCGGAAATTTTCTGTCAAATTTCGCTTTGCACTTCCGTTTAACCTACTTTCCCTGACCACAGAGCATAGGAGGTAATAGAGGTGCCTACCTCTTGGCGAGGGACTGGATGCGTTCCCACTCTTCCTCATTTATACAAACGACTAGGAAACCCGGCAACGCTTCGCAGTAGCTAATGCGTATGGGATGTAGACCCTAATCTGTTATTTTCCTTACATCTATCCCTCCCGCTACTTTCACACCACATACTATCCCACACCGTATCCATATCCTCCCCCTCCTCTCTGCGTCTATATCGGGCCCCCTTTTTAAATCCATTCCATTCCATTTTCCCATCTCCTCCCCCCACCTTCACACCAGTGCAGACAAATGTAAAAATTACAGAATTATTAGTTTAATAAGTCATGATTGCAAAATACTAACACGAATTACTTACAGACGAATGGAAAAACTTTTTGAATCCGACCTCGGGGAAGATCAGTTCGGATTTAGGAGAAATGTAGGAACACGGGAGGCAATACTCACATTACGACTTACCTTAGAAGATAGGCTGAGGAAAGGGAAACCTACGTTTTTAGCGTTTGTCGATTTGGAGAAAGCTTTTGACAATGTCGACTGGAATACACTCTTCTTAAGTCTGAAGGTAGCAGAAGTAAAATATACGGAGCGAAGAGTTGTATTCAACCTATACAAAAACAAGACAGCGGTTATTAGAGTCGAAGGGCAAGAAGGAGACGCAGAGGTTGGGAAGGGAGTAAAACAGGGTTGTAGCCTTTCCCCAATGTTGTTCAATCTGTACATTGACCAGGTAGTGAAGGAATGGAAGGAAAAATTTGGAGAGGGCATTAAAGTGCAGGGAGAAGAAATAAAAACATTGCGGTTTGCCGATGACACAGTAATTCTGCCAGAGACCGCAAAAGATCTGGAAGAGCAATTGAATGGAATGGACAGTGTCTTGAAAGGAAGATATAAGATGAACATTAACAAGAGTAAAACGAAGGTAATGGAATACAATGTCAGAAAATCAGGTGATGCTGACGGAATTAGATTAGGTAATCTATATCTATAAATGTGAATGTCTGTTCGGTGTACGTTTATCACGTCTGAACCACAAGACATAAAAAGCTAAAAATTTGTATAGTTACTAATGTTTACCCGGAGAAGAATTTAGGCACGGTTTATGGCGATCGGATAGATATTTAGTAATTTGAAGAATATAACGCGAAATGCGGAACAATAATTACTCTTTGAAAATTATATTTACTCTTTGAAAATGGTTTTTATTGGTTGCATTGCTGCTTGAGGGCTGATAATGATAAAAGTGGAGTATATTGGGATGGAAAGTTATCGGTGTATATAAAATTCTATGTGTGTGTGTTAGTATTTCGCTCTGCAGCGAAAACTACAGAACGCAAACGAATGGTCTTGTGTAATTGTTGTCCGAAGTCTACCTTGTACACCATAGCAGTTCCACGCCGAGAGCTATAAAAGGGTGGAAGATATGGTGGTTGAAATTCGTCAAATTATAAAAAAAAATCGGACTGAAGGCCAGCGATGACGTTTGCGACTCTATAGCAAGGAGGTTACATACAGCGAAACGTGATACCACATACCATATCTTTGGTCTATGCGTGCTACAATGCCTTCAGCTCTTTCTATGTAAGGATAAGCATACGAATATGGAAATATAAGAATAAATAAATAAAGCAGTAAAAAAGAAATTTCTTTTAATACATCTCTTTAAAAAAAAATCGATTTGACGTTTCGCGCATTACATCAAGTCATCCATCTGATGATTATTACAATCATTATTGTTAAATTTCGTGATTGGATTCTTCGAAACGAGTGCATTTTTACGTGTGATTTGATCTACACTACTTACTTTCTTGATAAATGGTAAGTGCATAGACTTCTGCAATCTGATAGGAACATTTTTCAGTTCCGCTTCATCAAAGACATTTCCTTAAAAATGTGTAAAATTAACTACATTAATTTAATTATTATTTAAACTTTGTAGATAAATGTCACTGCGTTACTTTACACATATTAAGACAGTACATCTACTTTTAATAGATCACATTCAGACAACATACCTGGGAAAAGGAAAACGTCATTATCAAGAAACATCGTTGGAGCAAAACATATTAAAACATCAAGAGCAAACGAAAATGAAGAACAGTGCGAGATAAAACTTTCACAAAGGAGTGACAAGAGAACAGCAATGACGAACGTTGGATAACCATTACAACGTTACAGTAGGCAACGTGAGGACCGAGAGCGAATACAGAACATGAGAAATGATGAAGCTATAGAGCAATGCCATGCTCGACAGGAACGTGATCGTACAGCAAGACTTGCATTACGCAGAGGTTGGAATTACGATATGCAGAGAGAAGCTTTCAATTACAATCCTTCAGTGGACTACAACTCACATTCGAAAATTTCTATCGGTCACATGGATGTAATTTGCTCACATTTTAATGCAAGAAAATTTCGGAATGAAGTGCCAGGTCTCTGTTACTGCAACGGAAAAGTGTCTCTGCAATCTCTTCGAGAACCTCCTGAGCCGCTGTTGAGTTTGACGGCGGGAATGAGAGCCGAGTCTAAACTATTCATACAGAATATTCGCAAATACAACTCTTGCTTTCAGATGACATCTTTTGGAGCTACAAAAATAGTAACAGATGAATGATACCTGCCTACATTCAACATTCAAGGACAAGTTTATCATCAAGCAGGAACTCTGTTACCTGAGTCTGATATGGACCCGCAGTTTTTACAAATATAGTTCACAGGAAATATCGGCGTTCAGACTGATCAACGGTGTGGAAACATTCCCGGCGTCAATCGCGAAATTGTTGGTGTATTACAACAAATGCTACATGAGAGAAACAACTGGGCTCGCATGTTCAAGAGCGCTCTTGAAAGAATGCCTGACAATGAATATAAAGTTGTAATAAGAGCAGACAAAACACAAAAAAGCTTATCTATCATAATCAACCAACATGCGAGCGTAGCCGCGGGTTTAAGCTAGTAACACAATAAAAGTAGTAGATGAATTTTGTTATTTGGGTAGCAAGATAACTTCTGATGGCCGAAGTAAAGAAGATATAAATGCAGAATGACGCTGGGAAGAAAAGAGTTTCCAAAGAAGCGAAACTTGTTAACATACAATATTATTTTAAATGTTAGGAAGTCCTTTCTGAAAGCATTTGTCTGGAGTGTGGCATTGTATGGGAGTGAAACGTGAACGATAAGGAGTTCAGATAAAAAGATGATAGAAGCTTTTGAAATATGGTGATACAGACGAATGATGAAAATTAGATGGGTAGATCACGTAACTAATGAGGAGGTGCTTAACCGAATCGGGGAGAAAAGGAGTTTCTGGCATATCCTGACTAATAGAAGGGATAGATTTGTTGGACAAATTCTGAGACATCGCGGAATTGTCAACTTAGCATTAGAAGGAAGTGAATGGGGTAAAAATCGTAGAGGGAGACCGAGGGACGAATATAGTAAGCAGATTCAAAAGGATGTAGGTTGCCGAACGTATTCTCAGATGAAGAGACTTGCACAGGACAGGGTAGCGTGGAGAGCTGCATCAAACCAGTCTGCGGACTGAAGACCACAACAACAACAACCATTCCCCCATTCTCTCTCCTCCTCCTCCTCCTCTAAATGTTCAAATGTTTGTATAGCTTATGGGACTTAACAGCGGGGTCATCAGTCCCTAAACGTAAAACCTACTTATGAACTAACTTACATAAAAACAACACAAACATCCGTGCCCGAGGGAGGATTCGAACCTCCGACGCGGGAGGTCACGCGGTACTCAACGTGGCGCTCCAGACCGCTCGGCTACTCCCACGCGGCCCTCCTCCTCTCCTTGGTATTATTTACTGTTATTGCAGTCGGGGACCCTGATTTGGAATTGAACTCAAAATGGATGGGTAAATAAATTGGAAACGGGTTATTAGAGAAACCTTTCGAGCTGCAATATCTATGAGGTTAGTGTCTTTAATGGCCGCACTTTTAATGGTTTTATTGTACGAACAGGTAGGATTATAAATATAAGCATAAAAATAACTTTACTGATTTATGTTATAAATAACTGAAAAAAGGAAAACAAAACGTCCCATTTTTACTGCACAGCTTAGCATGTTTTTCTCGCAACGTGCAGAGTAGAAATGCTTTTTATAACATTTTCAAATCTTCTTCAGAGTTTTTTTAATTGAAAAGAAAATAATTGTAGCCTGATCGTACAGTTGTAACGGATTGCGCTTGAGAATTTCTTTCTTTGCTTCCACGATCACAAAGTAGGATTGTGTTGTGCGTACGCCGACCGATGTTACGACCCCGCAATAGAGGCATTAAATAAACCATGATCTGTATTCAATTTGTTCGCAACACTCAAACATACCATCAATTCTATCTTTGCAACGTTCCAAAGATATGATCACCACCGATAACAGCATGGAGGTAAGAATAATACGGAGGGGCTTCTAAAGAAACAACGTTTCATGTTAAATTTGTCAAGCTGGAAAGGCGAACTAAAATACATTTCATTGGCAGAACACTTAGTTCTGCTAAAGAAACTGACAACTCTACACTTGTGCATCCTATTTTGGAGTATTGCTGCGTATTGTGTGATCCACACCAGGTGGGACTGACGGACGATTTAGAGGAAATTCTCATTTTGTACTAGCGCGATACAGAGGAGAGTGTTTCATGGAAATGATGGATGAGTTCGTGTGGAAATCATTAAAAGAAAGTCGTTATTTGTTGCGGCGAGACCTATTTGCGAAATTTCTCTCACCAACTTTCTCTTCAGAATGCGAACATATATTGTTAGCACCTATCTACATAGGAAGACATGATCATCATAATAAGAAAGTCAGTCTCAGTCACAAGATTTGCTTTTTCTGTTTACTGGCGCGTTTCGCCCTTTTGAGGCATCATCGGATTACATAAATATGAGTTTTAGCTATTTGTCATCATAAAAACTATCTAATAAGAAACCTATCGTCATGGTTACTCAAAATTATTTCAAAAAATTTGGCCTGAGATGGCAGTATGTAGGCAAATATACTATACCAGTTTTACTAAGAGAAATCAGATCGAAAACAGAAAGATTTAGGCGTCCTTCTTGCCCGCGAGCTATTACAGAATAGAACTAGAGAGAAATATCATAAAAGTGCCTCGATGGACCCTCTGCCATGAACTTCAATGTCACTTGCAGAATAACCATGTAGATGTAGATGGATGCCCTGTGCTTAGACGTTCCTCCACTTGGGAACCAATCCCGCTTACCGTAACTCCAGTCTCACTTCTGTTTTCTCTCTTTTTGATCCTTTACTCACTGCCGCATCTCACGTTTCTAGCAGGTGTACTTTATCTTTTTATTTTACAAGTTAATTAAGTTAATGAATCGACAAATCCAGACATTACAAAAGTAGACGCAAGTTTTTATGTGGTATGTTTCACATCGTCTCGTAAACTACTAGAGAGATTCCAACCATACTTGGTATCAATATTTTTTACTCTCCGCTATAGTCTTCGTTGGGGTAAAAGCCACCTACCACCCAACGAGATGAGAAAATAGGTAACGACGCTTAAGTCATTTTATTCATTATTTCACTTCGCAACGTACGGTACAACGTAGTTTGCACGTACTTGAAATCCTTTACGAACTCTTTCCCCTCACAACACCAGCAAAATAATGACTTGAAAATCGTTTCCCGCTTGCTACGTTTCTTCTGTTCATTTAATGAAAGTATTGCTTTTAGCTTGACATTGAAATTTGTTATGTGTAATTTACTGATTCGAAATTGTATCACAGTTCAGGAGATACGTGGTTATTGATAATGAGTTTCGTCAAAAGATAAATCAGCAAAGGTACAGCTGGACGGATAAACAAATACATATGAGCTGGACAGACAGAAGGTGTTGGGTCTTCTACCATCTGTCATCTGGTCGAGTGGCAGCTACAACTATACGGACTACGCCTCTCGTATGAACTTTTACACAGACCACAGACGTACTGCACGATATCCATATTATTCGCAGCGTTTCACCAATTCAAATTTCCCCATATGAGTTCAAGCGTCGTGCACACCTGCACTGAAAGAATCACTGGCATGTCACCATCTTAATTACTTATGTGGTGTCCATTCTGTAGGAGATGTTTGAAATAACTATACCATCTTGGTACAGGCTTTATTGTAATTGTAAAATTTTATTTTAAGAATTTTTGCATTGTTACAGAAATGATGGTAATTAAAAAAAGTAATGTCCCAAATCAACATAAAATTTTGGCTTGTCGACCAGTCGTAAAATTCATACTACGTTAAAATAGGACTACGAACGTGCGTAAGATTCCCCCTCCCCCCCTCCCCCGATGCTATAGTTCAGGCAACCAGTAATAATGTTTTGAGAGTGGACACGTATCAGGAAATTTAAAAATCCACGGGGAAAAATCTTATGCCTTATTTTACGACAGAACGACATGCATAATTTTATGTTCTTCTGGGCCCACAATAACAGTTTTTATGGACAAAAAACAACTGTAGCGTTGGTACATTGTAGTAATGTCTAAATTAAATAAAACTAACCACCAGAGGATGCGCCTATAACGGCGTGAAACCAGTAGTGGATGTAGATAAGGGATCTCAATGTCACAGATGATGCGGCACGAAAGATTTTTCAATTATTTCATAGAAATACTTTTAAGGAACTTTGTATTTTATTAATATGTGTCATTATATTTGTAACATTTTGAAAAATCCTTAAAAGAAAGACCATTATCATCCTGCTCTTACCATGAATCAAGACTCAACGGCAGTCATTAGGCGCGCCCGTTTCGGGATAATGAGAAGTGACACACCGTCTATACTGTGTCGATAAGTTGAGGATTTCCATCTAAAGAAGGGCTTTCTGGGGTAGACAGTGAAATTGTGATGACTAATATGTCCACATCACATAGCGCTCAGCCCACCCGCACAGTGAACAGGAGATCCAGGTTCGAACTCTTTCATCATCAACGAACTTCAGCGCCCAATATAATTCAAATTGCTTTTGCGTCATCATTCACACAGAATAAAAATGGTGACATCTCCCAAAGAAGAGACACCTCTTATACTAAGTGAATGGCTTAATAAATAATAGCCGACCGCGGTGGCCGCGGGGACTGAGGCGCTCCAGTCACGGTCTGCACGGCCACTACGGTCGGGGGTTCGAATCCCCCTCGGGCATGGATATTTGTGCCGTCCTTAGTATAAGGTAGTTCGTAAGTTTAGGGACTGATAACCCCGTAGTTAAGTCCCATAAGCTTAACAAACATTTGAACATTTTTGAATAAATAATACCTTCGATAAATAGGTATCCTTGTTTGTCGTTTATTAGCACACATGTGGTGAGTTGACATATTTTGCCAATGATGGTGGCGCCATGAGAGACATCAACTATGTTTGCAGCTCCAGAGAGAGGAAGAGAGAGGGAGAGAGAGAGAGACATAGAGATAGAGATAAGTCTTTTTTGGGTTTTCCGATGGGGAAGAGGAATTGTGGCCGTAATTTTAAGTAGGTAACATTTCCAGCCTATTGTATCGAGGACTGGTGTTTGGAATACGTTGGTTCCATATATGGATTACCTACAAGTGTTTTTCGTTGTAGAGAAAAGTGTCTCTTACCGGTTATGACTTGGCTAGCAATTTCTTATATACGAGGCGCGTCCAGAAAGTAAGTTCCGTTTCAATTTATCACAACTGCAGCGCTGCGATTGCAGTTCCGCACATGTGCTGTAGACGATGTGTATCAAGGCGAAGAACGTGCGCCATTTGGAGATCGCTGTCAGTTACGTACGCTTTGTTGTGCTTGTTTGAAATGTCGGGGTTCATTGAAAATCCCGCCGCCAGTGAAATAACGTCGGTGATTCGGTTTCTGATTGCGAGGAAAGTGAAACCAAGTGAAATTTATCGGCAAATTTGCGATGTTTACGGAACAAATGTGATGAGTGATTCGATGGTGAGAAGATGGATCCGACAGTTCAATGGAAGGCGTACTGATGTGCACGATGAAGAACGAAGTGGGCGTCCACCTTTGGTTACAGAAGAACTGGTTCACGCGATTGATGACAAGATCCCGAAAAACAGTAGGTTTACAATTAGTACTCTCGCTATGGACTTCCCCCAAATTTCACCGTTTCCAACTGGTTGAAGACACTTACTTACTTTCTGGAACTTACTTTCTGGACGTGCCTCGTATTTCACGATGAAATTCCTTATCCTGCACCAGATACAAAACAGCCTCCAGGCAAGACCGCTTAACCGACAGGCACCTTCCTTCCATCCTAGCCTTGCTTCACTGTACATCATCGTCCTTTTCACTGGATTCTTCCCCAACCTGTGGAAGACCTCCCAGATCCCAATGTTTCCTAAACCTAACAAGCCTCCATCGGATGGCTCACCCTATCATCTCATCAGCCTCAACTTGGTGTTCAGCAAGGTCCTAGAAACCATCCTGTCCCCCCAAAACTTCTGTCAGCACGAATTCTGACCCATGTCACAATGTGGCTTTGGACCTTCCTTCTCTGTTGACGATCAACTACTTCAACTTACCAACCTCCTCTCCAACCAGCTCTCCAACCGCCATCTTTGCCTCCCTCACCAACGTGAATGCCTACTACCGCGCATGGCATTCTGGTGTCTTTTTCAAGCTCCACATGTACGCCCTTCCCAATACCTACATTCTTCACATCGGTACCAATCGCTCGTCCTACGTCACTGTAAACAGATCTTGACTCCCATTTCTTTTACCCCTCTGCAAGGTGCCCCACGGCTCAGTCCTCTTTCATCTCATCTACTCAGCAGGCATGCCACAACCCCAGCCTCTGTCCATCTCCTTCAGTAGGCTGACGGCACTGCCTTTCTTGCCCTCGCCCGCTCCTAGCACCAGTCTCACCTATCCGATAACACCACCTGGTCCAATCAGTGGCTCCTCTCCGTCAACCCTGATGGGTAATCATTAAAGGTCGTACCACCCACTTCTTCCATCACCATTACCTGTACCTCACTCTTCATGACCATCCTATGACATTGGCCTCACCCTCGACCGTTCCCTCTCTTGAAATCACCAAATCACCCGCCAGAAAGCCCTCTCTCGTCTCTGGCTGGACACAGGGACTAAACCCCTCAAACATTTTTATACCTATAGCTCCATAATGCATCCTGTCCTTTGCAGCTTCCTTCCCGCCTGGATCTCTACCTCCCCTGCCTATTATAAGTACATCCAGACCCTTGAGCCCCATGCCCTCCACCTTTCTCACTTTATACTTCTTTCCTCATGCACCATCCAGGCAGTAACAGGAAAAAGGAAATTGCCTTCGGGAATGTAGCCACTATACACTAAGACCTATGGTGCGTGTCCCGTTAAAACCACGACACTGTTTCGACCTCAGGAACTGGGTGGGGGGAACATCAGAATTGTAACGAATGGCACCGTGTTCTACTCACAGATGAGTCAAGATTTTGTGTTCAGCGGGTCATTGGTCATGCCCTCATCTGGAGAATACGTGGAACTCCGAATGATCCTGCTTATGTGTAGGAAACAGCACCATATCATGGTAGTGGGCGACTGGTGTGGACAGGAGTCGGTATTGGCGCTTTGTCTTCTCAGAGGTATAGAGACGAGATCCTTCGAGCTTTTGTTGTGCCCCGCGCTGGTGCCATAGGAAATGGGTTACTTTCGGTGGACGATAAAGTTTGCCTCCAAAGAACTGCAATTTCACAGACCTGTACTTTTTAGGAAAAACTTATTAGTGTAAAGAAAGGGAAAAAGCGGAAGAAATAAAAGGATTGTGAGCGACTAACGTAAATTACAGTAACATTCGCTGGTAGTGCAATCACAGTACCAACTGTCCTGTCATTTATCTGCCCGCTCCTCACTTTTTACCAGCCTTCCAAAATAGCCGCGTCTAGTAAAGATAGGTATTATTTTTTCAGTTTCCCCGTCGCAACGTGAAAACAATGAACTCATAGGGTGCCCAGACAGAAAAATAGGAGACTTACATGAGGAGAAAGATGAAAACTGTGTAACTGGCTTCTTCTGCATTTTATACTTTTAGTCCGTACAGAATGCATGGGTTCCGAATTTTAGATAGATTGTATTGTCTAATGGTAGGTTGGTACTCCTGCTTTCTTATTTAGAACATTACCGTAGCCTCTAACAGCTGGGTTTTCAACGTATTATTTTTATTAACTGTTCATGGTTTATTTATTTTTCTGTAATCAATGCTCCAGTGATGACAATAGTCTGATTTTATGAGCATTTGACGTCGTTCTCTCAGGGGCTTAAGTTTCTGACATCATTATTTTTATGTAAAGAATAGATGTTATTTCTTCCCGGTTATTTCCTATCTGATACGAAGCCTGTTACTTTGGTCACACTGTATATTCAATGTTTCCGATTTTCCTTTCAAAGGTAAAAAAAAAGGTAAAGCAGTCAACAATCCGAAGATTGGTTTGAACACGACAGTGCTTTACTAGGCATGGTCCTGTTTGGATGTGGTAAGCCGTTGCCTTCCTCCAACCTTCGAGCTGACTTACCCAGCCAGTTATAGGGGGACCTACAAGTTTAACGTGGGTTCCGAACCACGGTGCTACTCGATATTTTTCACATTAGCAACACTGCGAGATGTGAAAGAAGTGGTAAGTGACAGATAAACATCCTATGACCATATGGGGATCGAACCCGCGACCTTTGGATTTGTAGTCTGGCACTCTACCACTGTGCTATCAAGCCGCACAACCAAATCGATAAAATATTTCGTAAGTGAAAGCTTAGGACTACATCACAGATAACACATGCTAATATTTTGGAAAAAAGCAAATATCATTTTTTAAGTTCTATTAAATGAATATTAATACCTTTGACACTGAGAAAAGTTACTGTATTTTCAAATTCATTCATTTCGCACAAAAACACTGTTTTTCGTTAGACTGAACTAAATTCGTCACATTTATTCAGTTTTAACACAAAAATAAAATCCATTCAAAGATCGTAATATTCACAATGAATTCCTGTACTGATGTTCCCCATTGATTAAATAATTTCTTTCTGATCTGTCTGAAAATGTTTTATTAAAATATCCTAACAGCGAAAAATGACTCGAAATGAAAGGAACTACGAAATGAAGATGAAAATTAACATAACAGAGCCATGAAAGAATATTGCCGTGAATCGAACAGAGACGGAAACCTATCTGCTATTCATATTTATAGTAAAAGACAAAACAATGGTATTATATGAGACGCTTTGACCTTTTCACCCTTTGAATTGTAATTGTACTTTGGGATTAATTTTGCATTAAAGTTAATAAAATTAACTCTGCCTCACTAAACAGTGGATCAGTGTGCTATTCTAATAAGGCGTAAACAAAGCAGCGGATTTCGTACACAATACACTAATACAGGTACTACATCGCACGATGGTTCGTAGACAAGACCACTGGTATGATAAATCGCTTTTTGTTACGATTAGGTACTCCGTGTCAAATGAACACGACGCTTCGTTACAGTGTAATTCGAGAGAATCGATTTCGACGCCAGTGTGACGTAACTCGCTCTCCAAATGTGTACCTCTCGTCACGAACGTTGTTGAAGCGGACGCTGTAATTAAGCGCTTCTCGAGTGATGCATATTCTGGCAGCCTTGAGGGAAGGATTGCTGACGCCCGTTGATTAAGTGCGGCGGTTGTCCGTGCTGTAGACGGAGCCCCCGCTAAGGCAGGAAACCATATTTAGCGTCGCTGAATTATTGATGACGCACTGTTCTTCGTTTAGCGAACATGCTTGATATTGACTGAAATATTTGGAGGCGAGGTGATCGAACGGGTCATTTCGATGCCACCCGTGCTACGCTAAAAAGAAAGCGTATTTGTACTCTTCACACAGACAACGCGAGCTATATCAAATTTTACTTAAGGCCGACGCCGGGACAAGGTAAAATATTTTCAGCGTCTCATGGAAATGCTAATTTTTAGTTCAAAGTTGATAAATGTTTCAAAGATGTCCATATTGTTAAGAATGTACGGAGGTTAGATTACATCATCTTAAGGGTGAGAATCAAGAATGTAAGCTACCTAAGAACTTTCGTGATGCAAAACATCATGTAGGTACATACTATAACGGACATTACATTTATTTAATAGCCGTTGCTCTATAATATTTTCATAGCCCTATTCAATTAAACAATCGATGATTGTTACTCACATGATAAGTGCTATCGGAAGGCTTTCGACACTGTACCTCACAAGCGACTTCCAATCAAACTGCGTGCTTATGGAATATCGCCACAATTATGTGATTCGTGATTTCCTGTCCGAAAGGACACAGTACGTTGTAATTGACGCTCAACGAGTAGAACAGAAGTGATATCTGGCGTTTAGGGCCCCTATTGCTCCTTATTTTTATGAACGACTAGCTGTAAACCCAGCGTTGCTAGGGTACTTATTTATTCTACACTCTCGTAGTCCGCCCCCCCCCCCCTCTTCTCTCTGTATCCATCTCTTTCTCCCCCATCTCTCGTTTCCTCTTTTCCATTTCTCGGCAAAGTTTTTGTAAGGTACCCTCTGTCATGTACCATTAAAACATTTACGTACCCAGTGTACTTCCTCTTGGTTTAAAGATCACGTGTACAAAAATTAATCAAGATCGGAGCAAAACTATGCCTTTTGACAAAGTCTATAAGTTAAGTTCCCTCGACCATCACCGAAAGAAATTTTATACAGTCAGTAACATTCCTCTTGTTCTTAATTTTGTCCTATCGCAAAATGCTTTCTTAGCTGTCGTCTTCTGTGAACTACACACCGGGAA
This sequence comes from Locusta migratoria, assembly GCA_026315105.1. NCBI lineage: Eukaryota > Metazoa > Arthropoda > Insecta > Orthoptera > Acrididae > Locusta > Locusta migratoria. The sequence goes on along the minus strand of CM048750.1, from coordinate 37,815,293 downwards.
AATTTCAGCTTATAGGTGCAGTAGTTTTAGAGGTTTCGTGTTTTAGTGAGTAAGTGAGAGCGTGAGTGACATAAAACACGAAACCTCTAAAACTACTGCACCTATAAGCTGAATTATGTGTCCTACAAAAACTGCCTGCGAAATGTGTAGTTAATGCAGTTGGTAGTAAAGATGTAGTAAATAACAACCTCATGGTTATTCAAAGACATTTCATTGTCTTTGAAGTCATAGCACCTGAACTATATGTCGTAATACGGTATTGTATCGAAGGTACATGCAGTGGTGTATATATAAAATGTCTGCAAAATACGTCGCGAATAGAGCTAGTAGGAAAGACGTAATAAATCAAAACGTCATGCGCGATGAGGCGGTTTTTCATGAACCTGTTTATGACTCCATATCTCAAGAACTGTGTATCGTACTATGGTAAAATTTAGAACGTACGTTCAGTGGTATGTGTGTATACTGTCTGTAACATTTCTGACGAATACAATTTATAGGACACGAGTATTAAATTGTAACGTCAAGCCAAATACCGTAATTTTACTGCATGAACGCCGAAAAAGTAGTAAGCCACAAACTTTTTTTTCATCATTTTGGTGGGGTTGTCAGCGCTAGTTTCCTAAAGGTTTGAAATCATGTTTAAAGTTTGTTGCAACTCGCTAAGTGCTGTCCTTCACAAATTGCGAACTGATAAAGTCACACTATCACGTACCACAAGATGTGGAAGTATTAATTGTTTATGTCATATCTCATGAATTATCGACCTTATCGCAAAATCCTTTCTTAGCTGACGTCCTCTACCTATAAAATATATACCTGCAAAATTTCAGCATAATAGGTGATGTAGTTTTCAAGATTGCATGTTTAGTCAGTGAGTGAATGAGTGAGTGAGTAGATAAGTGAGTGAGTGAATGAGTGTCCTTTCCCTTTTACATAGATGAAGATTTAGGAGACAATCTGAGTAGCTCCCTTAGACTGTTCGTGGAAGATTCTGTCACATATCGGTTATTAAAGTCATCAGAAGATCATAAGCAACTACAAAACGATTTAGATAAGATATCTACATAGCGCAAATAATGGCAGTTGATCGTTAATGATGTAAAGTGCGAAGTCATCCATATGACCACTAAAAGAATCCCCATTGATCTTGATTTTCACGATAAATCAGTCAAAACTACAGGCCATGAATTCAGCTAAATACCTACGAGTAACAATTGCAAACAACTTAAATTGGAAAGAACACATAGAAAACATTGTAGGGAAAGCGAACCAAGGACTACGTTTCGTTGGCAGAACATTTAGAAGATGCAACAGTTCTACTAAAGAAACTGCCTACACCACAATTGTGCGTCCAGTTTTGGTGTATTGTTGCGCATTGTGGGATCCACGCCAAGTGGGACTGACAGACGATTTAGACAAAATACAGAGAAGGGCAGCTTGTTTTGTATCATCGTGATGTACGGAAATGATGCACGAGTTGGGGTGGAAATCATTAAAGGAAAAGGAAAGGCATTACTCGTTGCGACGATATCTTTTTGCGACATTTCTTTCAGCAACTTTCTCTTCCGAATACGAACAGATTTTGTTAGCACCCACCTACATAAGAAGACAAGACTATCAAAATAAAATAAGAGAAATCAGATCGAAAACGGAAAGATTCAGGTGTTCCTTTTTCCGAGAGCTATTAGAGAATGGAACTGTAGAGAAACATGATAAAAGTGAAACTTCCTGGCAAATTAAAATTGTGTGTCGGAATCGGGACCTTCGCCTTTTGCGGGAAAGCGCTCTACCACTGAGCTACCCCGACACGACTCACAGTCCGTCCTCACAACTTTACTTCTGCCATTGCCTGCGAATTGCAAAGGTCACAGGTTTGAGTCCCGGTTCCGGCACACAATTTTCATCTGCCAGAAAGTTTCATATCACCGCACACTCCGCTGCAGAGTAAAAGTTTCATCATAAAAGTGGTTCGATGAACCCTCTGACATGTACTTCAGTGTGACTAGTAGAGTGTTTAGGTAGGTAGATTCGTATATACAGTAATTTGAAAAATAATTGTTATAACAGTAATTTCGAAGCTCTTAGTAATCTGTCCCTATTTGAACAAGCTTCATGGTATGAAAAATTTTTGGTTAAGTGCGTCCATTTATAGGAGGTTTAGTTCTTATTTTACTTTTGTTGTCTTACTTTAGTTAGGTTACAGTATATAATTACAGTCTGGACTACAAACAAGAGGTGCCGCTGATACAAATTATGTAAATTCGACCATTTTCCTTTGAAAAATTGTAATTGTTACATACAGTTGAACAGCATCACGCGACCATGGTGAAAAGGGAAACTGGACAGGTCGCAGTGTTTAAGTTCATACAGGGTGTCCAGAAAAGGGCTCCCTGATTTCAAAATTAAATATGTCGAAAACAAAGATCTATAGAGGAATGCAGTAAACGGTATGTTTATTGTAAAAGCTGTAAGACGTTTATACAGCAGTTTCAAGTAATAGTTACAAAAGCTACTAACAGATGGCGCTGTACGCTGTACAGCTCATATCAGCATACATAAGTGAAATAATCATATGAAAACATTCTTTGCAAACAATCACATCACAATTTTTTTTCAAAATGATCACCATTGGCACTACAGAGGTGGCGAAAACGAAGAATGAAATTCGCCTTCACATTTCGTAGTGTCTCAACCGAAATGGATTCACATGCCACTGAGATCGCCGATTCAAGCTTGTCCAGCGTGGCGGGATGCTTCGGGTAGACCATGTCTTTCACTGTGCCCCACAAAAAAGAGTCACAGGTAGTCAAATCCTGCGAATATGGAGGCCAATCCATGCCTGCACCAGTAAATTTGGGATATTCCAGAGCAATGACTCGATTCCCGAAGTATTCCTCAAGAAAGCGAAATACTTGTTCGGTCGGATGTGGTAGCGCTCCATCTTGCATAAACCATTCAGTACCTAGTCGATCCTCTAACGCTTGGTGTGTGGCGACATATTGTTCCAAAATTGCAACGTAACGTGCACCAGAGACCGTTTCACGAATGAAACAAGGGCCAATAACGCCTCTTCTGCATACTGAAGCCCACACAATAACTTTAGGAGAATACAGGGGTTTGGCTTCACACCAATATGGCTTTTCGGAACCCCAAAATCGCCAGTTCTGCTTATTCACGTATCCATTCAGGTGGAAGTGTGCTTCATCTGTAAACCAGATGCAGCCAACATCAAATCCTTCACTATTAATCAATGTGAGCATCTGATTAGCAAAGGCAACCCTTTGTTGGACAGCTCGTACGGTTATGGCCTGGTGCGTTTGAATTTTGAATGGAAACATGTTCAAATGTTCAAATGTTTGTAAATCTATCGGACCAAACTGCGTGGTCATCAGTCCGTAGCTTACAAACTACTTAAACCTAGGTAAACTAACCTAAGGACAAACACACACACCCATGCCCCAGGGAGGACACGAACCTCCACGGCGAGCAACCGCGCGCTCCGCAGCGAGACGCTTTAGACCGCTCGGCTACTCCACCCCGGTTGGAAACATGTGTAGGCTCTTTCTCAGTATTTTCTGCGTGCCGGAACGCTTCAAACCAGTCTCAGATGCAATTCTACGGACGGATGACATTGGATTTCGCTGAATAGTTCCAGAAACTGTGGCGATGTTTTCAGGCGTAACTGCGGTTTGCTTGCGGCCAACATGCCCCACTAGATCATCAGTTTGCGAAGAGCATACGAATGGTTTTCGCATCGGATCCTTTTGGAACATTAAATCGTGCTTGTAAACTTCGCCTTTTTGCCGTAGGACTGTCTTCTAACCTGTAGTACTCTAGCACCAGAAAAACGCGTTGTTCAATGGAGTACATGGTTTTAATCTCTTCCTTCGGTACGCTAACCTCCTTTCACGTTTCAATAGAGGAACTGATCGCTCTGGGCTTTTGATCGCTATTTATACTAGGCATTACGTATGGCGATTACAGCGCCATCTGTTAGCAGCTTTTGTAACTATTATTTCAAACTGCTGTATAAACTTCTTACAGCTTTCACAATAAACATACCGTTCACTGTATTCCTTTATCGATCTTTGTTTTCGAGATATTTAATTTTGAAATCAGGGAGTCCTTTTCTAGACACCCTGTACATGAGGCTGTGACTGTACGGGAGTGATGTCCTTAGAGTCATGCAATTAGTGTAAGTAACGGTGTTGTTTGACAAGATAAAGGCCTGGCAGGCAGTGGACCACAGCGAGCGGTTGCAGGAGCTGCCAGACAGAACAGGTAGATAAGTAGCGAGTTAAACCGAGCGCCCGGTCACAGTTCTGTGCAAATCGGCAGAAATGTGGGAAAGGCCCGTGCTTTGTACCGAAAACTACTGAGCGCTGTCAGCCGCGCGTTTCTTAAGGTTGTATTTGGAGGACATCTGTTACCATCACATTCCAGTAATTGAGAATAAACTGCAATAATCTGTAAAATTGAGTAGCTTGTTATGAAAGGCAGACACCTGTCGTTTGCAAATAACTGAAACGCCATTTTTATTACGAAACATGGAGTTAATACGTATGCATGCTAGTTTTGTGATCATTTGCAAGTAAATGATGAACAAACTAGCATGCATACGTATTAACTCCACGTTTCGTAATAAAAATGGAGTTTAACTCAGTTATTTGCAAACGACAGATGTCCGCCTTTGATAACAAGCTACTCAATTATTTACAGTCAACATTTATGACATCTGTGATGTCGGATTAAGATGGAATAGTAACCAGCCACCAGTTTGCAAGGTTGCAGATTCATTTACGACCGGTTTGATGTTCATTGTGATTAAAAAATGTTCGGTGTAAATCTATAGAGCACAATTTATGTAAGTACATAAAAATTCTTCGTTTATATAAACTTAATACTTTGAACAGTTTCTTATTTTATCAGTATGCAGCATGTTGTCACTTTTCGAGAAAGCTTTTCGTGCACTTAGCTGAAACACACAAATAAAACACTGCTTTAGTCCTTTCGTTTTTAATTTGCAATGTTGGGCCGCGGTGGAGTAGCCGAGCGGTCTCGCTGCGGAGCGCGCGGTTGTTCGCCGTGGAGGTTCGAGTCCTCCCTGGGGCATGGGTGTGTGCGTTGTCCTTAGGTTAGTTTACCTAGGTGTAAGTAGTTTGTAAGCTACGCAGTTTGGTTCGATAGATTTACAAACATTTGAATTTTTTCCCCTGTAAGTGGATGACAAACGTTGAACCCGTGACGCCAAGCAGTTGGCACACATTTCCTCACTTGCAGCAGATGTGTCTGTCATCTTCGCTGCCTGCTCATCCCAACCTAAAACAAAGTTTACACATCTGTGTGACTCCGGGCCTAAAGGCGCGATTTTAGCACGTGGTATATTGTGGTGAGATTTATTGTTTTATTTAGTGCTCTCGCATGTACGCACGATACACTTGCGGTGAGGTACGTTACATGATCTACATTAACATCTACATGTACACAATTACTCTGAAAATCACATTTAATGGCCTGGCAGATTCTTTATCGAATCGCTTTCATAATATTTCACTATCGTTCCATTCTCTGATGACGCGAGGGAAAATGGAAACCCGGTTTGGATCTGATTTCTCTTATTTTATTATTGTGATCATGTCTTGCTACATATATGGGTACTAACAAAATATGGTCGCATTCGGAGAAGAAAGCGCCTTTCTTTTAATGAAGAGCGCCCCAACTCTTGCATCATTTCTGTGACACTCTCTCCCCTGTCCTTGTTTGAACCTTTCCTAAGTCCTCCGCCAGTCCTACCAGGTGGGGATCCCATAATGTGCAGGTATACTTCAAACTAGTAGGACTGTTGCATCTTCTAAGTGTTTTTTCAATGAAACGTAGCCATTAGTTAGCTACATTTTCTAAGTGTTCTCCCCAATTAAAGTTGTTCGTAATTGTAGTTCCAAGGTATTTACTTGATTTTACGGCCTGTAGATTGCTGTTTATTGTGTAAAAGAATTTTAACGGATGCCTTTCAGAGGTCATAAATTTACATTTACGTTTGATACTCTGCAAATCACATTTAAGTGCATGGCAAAGGGTTCATTGAACCACCTTTATACTATTCACCTATCATTCCTCTCACGAAGAAAGAACATCTGAATCTCTCCGTTCGAGCTCTGATTTCTCGTATTTTATTCTGATGATCATTTCTACCTATATAGGTGGGTGTCAACAACATATTTTCGCATTCGGAAGTGAATGTTGGTGATGGGAGTTTCGTAAGGAGACCACGCCGCAGCGAAAACGCCGTTGTAGTAATGATTCCCATCCTAGATCTTGTATCATTTCCTTGACTCTGTCTCCCCTGTATCGTGTCAATACAAAACGAGCTGCCCTTCTTTGGACTCTTTGCATGGCTTCCGTGAAAACCACTTGAAAAGGATCCCACACTGGGCGACAATATTCCAAATGAGGACGGACAAGCATAGTGTATGCAGTCTCTTTTGTAGTTCTGTTGCATTTTTTAAGCGATCTACTAATAAAACGCAGTCTCTGGTTCGCCTTTCCCACGACGATATCTACGTGTTCTTTCCAGTTTGAAGTAATAGTAATTCCTAGGGATTTAGTTGAGTTTACGCCCTTCACCTTTGAATGATTTATCTTCTAAACAATGTTTAACGGATTTCTTTTCGTACTCATGTGAACGTCTTCACACTTATTATTTACAGTCAATTGCCAATTTTTACACCAAACTGGTATCTTATAGATGGTTCTACAGTTGGTTTTGTTCTTCAGATGACTTTACTAGACGATAGATGACGGCGTCATCTGCATACAACCTATGATAGCTGCTCAGATTTTCTGCCAAATCGCTTATGTAGGTAAGGAAAACTACCATGTGGAACTCCCGATATCACCTCTGTTTTAGTTAATGCCTTATCATCGATTACTACAAACTGTGTCCTCTCTGACAGGAAATCCCCTATTCAGTCACAAATCTGGAGCGATAGTCCATAACCAAGCAATTTGATTAAAAACCGTTGGTGAGGTACGGAGTCAAAAGCCTTCTGGAAATCTAGAAATACGGAATCAATTTGTGATCCCTTGTCGATAGCACTCATCACTTCGCGTGAGTAAAGAACTAGTTGTGTTTCACGAGAACGATGTTTTCTAAATCTGTGTTGACCTTCGGTCAATAGATCATTCTGTTCGAGATAATTCATAATATTACAATGCAGGATATATTCCAAAACCCTGCTGCAAATTGACGTCAATGAAATAGGCCTGTAGTTTAATGCGTTACTCCTGCTACCTTTCTTGAATATTGGTGTGACCTGTGCAACTTTCCAGTCTATTGGTACAGATCCTTCGTTGAACGAGCGGTTGTAAATGACTGTTAATTAAGGAGCTATCGCACAGTATAATCACAGTCCGGATCAGAAGACTTGTTAAGTGATTTCAGTTGCTTCACTACTCCGATGATATCTACGTTTCCCCCATCTGGCTCTGTTCGTAATTCGAAATCTGGAATATTGATTTCGTCTTCTTTGGTGAATAAGTTTCGAAAAGCTGTGTTTAGTAACTCTGCTTTAGTAGCGCTATCATAGGCGGGATCACCATTTTATCGCGTAGTGAGTGTATGGTTTGTGTTTTGCGTCTAATATATTTGACATATGACAAAAATCTCTTTGAGTTCTCAGCGAAATTTCGAGAAAGAGTTTTTTTGTGGAAAGTATTGTAAGCATCTCGCATTGAAGTCCTCGCCAAATTTTGAGCTTCTGTGTAAGATCGCAAATCCTGGGGATTTTGTGTTCGTTTAAATTTTGCATGCATTTTTCATTGTTTTTGTAACAGTGTTCTGACCTGTTTTGCGCACCAAGGGGGAACACCACCTCCTTCTATTATTTGGTATAAAACTATCAATTGCTGTCGATACTACTTCTTTGAATTGGAGCCACGTTTGGAATGAGTCGAAATTGTCTTTCAAGAAGCAATTTAGTGTATTTCTATCTGTTTTTCTGGACAAATATACTTTTCTTCTATTTTTGGTAACTTTGGAACTTTCGATATTCAGTCTCGCTACGACAGCCCTGTGTTCACTAATACCTGTATACATTTTGATGCTCGTTATGAGCTCGGGATTATTTATTGCAAAGAGATCAAGTGTGATTTGAAATCCATTTACAATTCTAGTTGGCTCATGAACTAATTGTTCGAAGTAATTCTCAGAGAATGCGTTAAATACAATTTCGTACGATGTTTTATTCGTACCTCCTGATTTGAACATAATTATAATTTCGCCAACAGATTGAGGGTAGATTGAAATCACCGCCTACTATTATTGTATGAGTCAGGTACGTGTTTGCAATTAGTCACAGATTTTCTTTGAACGTTTTGCTATTGTATCGTCAGAGTCGGGAGGCCAGTAATAGAAACCAGTTATTAACTTCTTACGATTTGCGATTACAATCTCTACCCATAATACCTCACAGGTATCCTTGAACACAGATATTTTTCAAAAACTTCTGTTGAACTCATTTCCGGCTTGAGCCAACTTTCACTGCCTATAATGATGTGTGTTTCGGTGCTTTCTATAAACGCTTGGAATTCTAGTACTTTCCCGACACAGCTACAACTGTTATACCGATAGGTCTTCATTTCTCCTGTGATCCACCTGCACCCTTTGCTCATTTTATTTTTCCCGAAGCCCTCTATCCTAAAAATCCGCCCAGTCCACACCACACAGCCCCCGCTACCCGTGTAGCCGCTTCCTGCGTATAGTGGACTCCTGACCTATTTAGCGGAACCCGAAAACTCACCACCCTTTGGCACAAGTCGAGGAATTATCACACTTTTCACTATTTTTGCGGCGCCATGCAGGTATCTAAATCGTCTTGCAATCGCTTTTTTTATCTTCGGATAAACGACAGCATCATCCGCGAACAGTCCATGAAAGCTTCTCAGATCATCTCCTAAATCATTTATATAAAACAGTAGGGTGCCTATATGCCACAGTGAATTATCCGAGCTCTCTAAGGCGCTTGCTGCGGAGCGCGCGTTTGCTCACCATCGGAGGTTGGAGTACTCCCTCGGGCATGTGTTTGTTCGTTAGGTCACTTTAATTAGTTTGTAAGCCTAGAGACTGATAACCAGAGTATGATTTGATTTGGGCCCTATAAACTGATAACGTCACAAGTTCCGCATTTGCATTCCGCTTTTGCGGTGTTTGCCAACATTTGCCCCATACGTCTTGGCATAATTCTAGACCGCGATACAACCCGTCGGATTTGACCAGTGACCTCATATCTGAGTCTCACTACCAAAACAAACACCATCAACGAATATAAACATACGGAATAATATCGCAATACATACGTATTGCCGCGGTGGAGTAGCCGAGCGGTCTAAAGCGCCTCGCTGCGGAGCGCGCGGTTGCTCGCCGTGCAGGATCGAGTCCTCCCTGGGGCATGGGTGTGTGTGTGTGTGTGTGTGTGTGTGTGTGTGTGTGTGTGTGTGTTTGTCCTTAGGTTAGTTTACCTAGGTTTAACTAGTTTGTAAGATACGGACTGATGACCACACAGTTTGGTCCGATAGATCTACAAACATTTGAACATTTGAACATACGTATTCTGGTACAGAAATATGAGCATAAGTTAGATACTGTCGTAACACATAATGATTATAATAGGGATGATAACGACGAAAAACTCATTGCAAGCGGTAGTGCTACGGCAAGTGCGGGAAGAGGCGATGGAAGCAGTGGCAGTGAATACCAACAGTCTTCCGAGAAGAAGGTTAAAGTTGCAACTATTATCACGGCTTTTGATGGCAATACGCTAGAGAACATGTACGATGATTATTACATAAGTTATAGTTAAGATATCTGCATTACGCATGGCGTCTATAATTACATCTACAGTGCTATCTAGAGCATGATCGCAGAATTTTGCAGGAAAACGACACCCACCAGCACATTGAGGTGTACGTAGAGATCTGCAAGCAAACGTTCATACAGATATGTCTGTTCCAGCCCATGTATTTTCCATGTCAGACAAAAAATTCACGCCTTCGGCGCTCACTTGCGAAGAAAGAAATCCCTCTCGGTTGACTTATACCTAACCATCAGAGAGAAGTTACAGATCAATTTTTAAACCCAAAATCGTAATCTACAGCTACGTTATGCTTGTAAACAAACTATCGTCTTTTACTCAGATAAGACGTCATTGGTCAAATCCGACGGGTTGTATCGCGGACTTCAAACGACCCCACGTCTTGTATTAAATTATTTCTCTCAGTGTCACCTATGTTACCACAGAGATGTTAAAACGATAATACGAAACACCCTGTAAGTATCAAAGTAACAGCAGAGAATACGTATTTACTGGTTTGATTAGGTAAGATATAAGAATAGGACATTTACATCGAGTGTTGCGAAACTTCACATAGACAGCGAACTTCGAGCTCAGAGCGATGTAAATCGAAGAAGAAATTAAACTGGTAAACTAGAGAGAGGACTCTATATTTATCTGTTGACAAAATGATAATATACCGACTTATCTGTAAAGTACTAAGTTTAGATAAACTGAATTAAGAATATATTAAGCAGTATACAAAAACATTGTAAACGGAATGAATACGTAAAGGTGATAAAATTAAATAGAAAGACGTTATATAGTTTTCAAAATAAAAAGCCAAGATGGCACATTAATAATTTATTAAATGACGACCGGTTTCGGTGCACTGTGTCACAAACAATCAATATATATATATATATATATATATATATATATATATATATATATATATATTGCAATTTTGGACCTTTTTTTTTTTTTTTTTTTTTAAATCTTTCGGATCAAACTGCGTGGTCATTAGTCCGTAGCTTACAACGGACACACACACACACCCAGGGAGGACTCGAACCTCCACGGCAAGCAACCGCGGCTCCGCAGCGAGGTGCTTTAGACTGCTCGGCTACTCCACCGCGGCGTTGCACTTTTATTTTATATCCAATTTATTTTTTAACAAGATGACCAGCTTATAACATATATGAGACCAGATGATGGTGACACAGTGCACCGAAACCGGTCGTCATTTAATAAATTATTAATGTGTGATCTTGGCTTTTTATTTTGAAAACTACAAAACGGCCAGATCGCCTCCAATCCCGACTGTGTCAAGTAATCTTAGAAAGACGTCATATTAACAAGAAGTAAAACACATCTCAATTATTCAGCATAATGAAATGCACCTTTTATTTTGTGCTAAGTGCAATAAAGTGCCTTATATACAGAATTCTTTTAACAGCTAACACCATACAGTTAGGCAGAGTAGACATTACATTGCATGGCGTTTGCGCTGTCGGTCTTCCGTGTACGGAAGGACAAAGCGACAAGTACGCGACAGCTGCGTGTGGCAACTGTCAGATTCCTTTATGACAGCTATCAGCTGATCGCGCTGTCGAGATCGCCGTCCCCCAGGGAGGCGTCCTCTGCGGCCGTTGCCTGACAGACTAACCACTTGCCCTCGCAGCAATAATTCAGTCTGGCGTAACAACAGGTTGGCAGGCTCGTGCGGCTGACAGACGTTCGTAAGCCGCGAATCCCGCTGTGACACGTAACGGCTTACGCGCCGTACTGTACCGGCATTGCTTTGCATTCGGAATACATTAACAAAGTGTGCCTCTCACAAAAATTAAAATATTTACTCACCGTTTACCCTTTGCGTTTTTAAGTACTGAAGTAGCAGACCTTTGTCAGAAGAGTCACACTGGTTGCAATTCTATTAAAACAATATTCCGTAGTCAGCTAAATATTGACATGTTTGTAAACGTAAGGGAACAAACTTCTGAGGTCATCGGTCAGTGTTGCCAGATGTAGGAAATTTTCCCTACACGTAGGTACTTTTAAGCATTACAATCATGTAGGGAAATTTCATCCAAAAGTCCCCAACGCTTAGGTACTTTGGTAAAATTTTACAATCACCGATACAGGTCTAGCGGGTAATGTTGGCAACAGAACAGTTGTCTGCAGGCGGGAATGAAGTCGACCAATTGTGGCAAAGTTTGAAGCAGCCAATGATATTTTAGACGGCGTGGTTGTTTTCTGTTGATAGTAAACGATATTAATTTAAAAACTTAGTTTCAGACACGATGCGAAATATGATGATTTCAATGTTTATCAGTGGAATGGAGGGTCGGTTTGGAAATAGTATTAGAAAATGTCAGCAAAAGGGAAATTTATTGTTTCCATGAACGAAAGACGTTTTATTACCTTGACTAGACTTATGTATGTCAGGACGATATACTAGTAGGTACTTATAAATGAGAAGATGCCGACAAGAAAACGACAGCCAACGTTATATATGAACAAAGCGCTAGTAGCATTACTCTATGAAAATCGAAAATGCAGAATGACGGACATCCTTATTGGTGCTGATTGTAAAGTAAATAATTACTGCTGTTCCTACTCTATGGTTGATAGTGTCTCGGTGTATCCTTGTGCGGTCAATAAATCAGTTATCCTCGTGTAACAGTGCACTCGGAATTAGCTTCATATTTGGGAAACTAATTAATGCTGTTCCTCTCTGTGGTTGACAGGTTCTTTGTGTACCCTTGTCCGATCGATAAATCAGTAATCCTCTGGAAACAGAGCACTTGGAATTCGTGGCACAATCTACACTTTACTCCATCAATCAGTAACGATCAGTCAAGTGAAGCGTGATGCCAAATATTTATTTTAAAGTTTTTCAAAATTGTAATGTGTCACATTTACCTCTGCTGGCCGGACTCCTGGCTTCAGCCTCAAAATGTTTGTATAGCTTATGGGACTTAACTAAGAGGTCATCAGTCCCTAAATTTACAAACTACTTATGAACTACTTACGAACTAGGACGGCACAAATATCCATGCCCGAGGGAGGATTCGAACCCCCGACCGTAGTGGCTGTGCAGACCGTGACTGGAGCGCCTTAGTCCCCTCGGCCACTGCGGCCGGCGCTTCAGCCTCCCCCAGACGCAAATCCTGGCTACGACCCTGATGTAGGGGCATTAATGAGGTGGTAGGGAGGAAGTAGGGAAAACGTAGGTACATTTTTGTGAGACTGTAGGTTTTTTATCTCTCTGTCATCCGGCAACACTGTCATCGGTCCCAAACTTACAAACTGCTTAAACAAACAGTTTAAAGATTTAACGTTAGAATAAAGTTTCTTAGGATTTTCCGCCAAATCGGAAAATAGCACTTTAAAAGTCGCTTATAGTGTAGTAGTGACGGCGCATCCCATGTGATCACTGGTTCAGTGAATCCTCCATAAAAAACTTCGTCCTGAAAAAAGTAACAAAATAAAAAGCATCCTTCGTTTTGTTCTTCTATCATATCATTTTGTATGAACATTCAAAGTATTTTTATCGCATGAGAAACGTTTTACGTCGCGGAGACAACACGAATACGAGTCGTAGCGCGGCCGCCTTATATAGGCGGCAGTAGCCGCAGCGTTGCAATGCGCATGCGCGGCTGAGGTGCAAATTCTCTTCTGAATCCCCTGGAGGCAGTGTTGCCAACGTGGATGTTTTGCCCCTAAATTTATGGGGACTCTGCTGTCTTGGGGGGAATTTGGAGGGGTTTATAGTTAAGAGGGAAATTTAGGAGGAAGTGTTCTTTGACGGGAATTTTTAGGGGCTTCTCAGACATGAATAACGCATACCTATCAATATTTGTTTAGCCCTACCTTACAATGAAATACTTCATTGGTTTTCGTTGCCACTGCCCTCCTTTAAAGGCGCTTCTGCAACGTCTACTGTACCGTACTACTGTTGTATTGGCGATTGTGAACTGAAGTTGAATACGCTGGAAGTGTATTTGTGTGTGTATTCAAGGGACTATGGCTTCAAGAGAGAAAAAATATTCCCAGAGATACACAAAGCCGTGGGAATCAGATCCCTTGTTGTACGTTTATTCCCAGTTTGTTAGATTTTATTAGCATAGCTGAACAGGGACGTATATATATCCTAACTTCCCCCTGCAGCCTAAATACTATGGTTTACATCTTAGAATGTCATGCAGAAACTATTGCTTTTTCTTTTAGTGACCACTAAAGAGTAGAATATTAGTAATTATAAAAAAAATGTTTGTAGAGCTTATCGGACTTAACTACAGGGTCATCAGTCGCTTAACTTACAATCTACTTAAGAACTAGCTATTACTAATGACGGCACAAATATCCATGCCCGATGGGGCATTCGAACCCCCGACCGTAGTGGCCGTGCAGACCGTGACTGGAGCGCCTCAGTCCCCTCGGCCACCGCGGCCGGCTATTAGTAATTAGGTTTTCATTAAGTGACATTTAGAATGAATGCACTAATTCGTCATGCAGAGCTTTATTGGAATGTTTTACCAACGAAAATGAATAGTCTAGGAAAGATATTTTTATATAATTTGCACCAAAGCTGTTTTATATATATATAAATGCTGACTAGTTTTGAGCTTTGCCCATTTTTTTAAGGCAAATTATTTTATGTTTGGGCACTGTGTAGGTCACACTATTTATTTCAAATAGCTATTTGAAATAAACAGCGTGACCTACACAGTGTCCAAACATAAAATAATGTGGCTTAAGAAAATGGGCGAAGCCCGAAAAGCATTTCAATAAAAAGCTGCTTTGGTGCAATAAATATAAAAATGTCTTTTCTAGAATATTTAAGAGCTGCAAAACGCGACGTAACAAAAACTTTTTTTTTATTTATTTATTTTGTTGTTGTTGTTGTTGTTGTCTAAGCCGATTATGCTACTTCGAAAGTATGTACATAGGCCACCTAGAAATGCATCGAAAGCATCTGTTTGATATGGTGGTTTCTTACACAGTTTACTGAGTCTTAAGCAAATGTATGCAAACACACCCTGCGATATTCTGTATTGCTTTCTCCTCACGAGATGCTGAATCGTTTGTATAGACAATATGGAGCTGAGCTCCAACTAACGCATGACACTGAGGCATTATTTATGGAAGACTAATAACAGTGATACACGGCAATAGCAGAAGTCATATCAGTCACCCATAGAGCATAGATACGCGCTCACCATTACATAGCAGCTCATACGATACCAACGTTCCAACATTTTCTCATTTTCTGAAAATAAATCTGATTTAAACATTCTGCCGATGACATATACAAGGACTGCTTCTGCCACTTTTAAAAGCTCTTCTTCATGAAAGAATTTACCGACCATGATGTGTGAATGAATGAACAACTGAGTGGTGCCGATTGAATATCAAGTGCTGTCAACCGCACTTTGAGATGTTATACCGTTTTCTCTGCAAGGCCCAAGGAAGATCTTCCTGTAGTATCTACATATTTTTATTGCTTTGTAGTGGTTATTGCGTGCAGTGAGACTAATGAAACAGAGTTTGGCTGTCGACCACGGGTCATGAAAATCTTGTTGTTGTTACCTTTGATTATCGACCAAGCTCACCCTTAACATCATCGAAATAACGTTCTAATACTTTAACTTTACAGTAACATTCATCACATAACAGCGAAGAAAAGAACTAAATTATGACACTACAGAATTCTATAAGGTATATATGAGTTGTCAACGGATTGTCAGTCTTCCAGTTTCGTGTTTCCCGTGCCACTGAATATAAAGAAGAGGACAGGATGGAGCGGACAATATCGTTATGATCTGCAGTCCAAATACTGATTTAATGCAGCTCTCCACGCTAGCCTATCCTGAGCAAGCCTCTTAATCTCCTCATAAGAACGCAAACCCACATCTTCTTTGAACCTGTTTGCAGTATTCGCATCTCTGTCTCCCTCTATGATCTCACACCATACCTCTTCCTCAAAATCTAAATTTACAATTCTTTGATTGCTCAGAATGTGTTCCATGATCGATTTCATCTTTTTGTCAAGATATTCCAGAAATTTCTTTCCTCCCTTATTCTATTCAGTACCCCTCTCAATCTACGCATCTAATCTTCAACATTGTATTATAACACAAAATTTCAAAATTTTCTATTGTCTTTTTTGTCTAAACTTGTTATTGTCCATACTTCTCTTCCGTACAATGCTACACTTCAAACACATCCCATCACAGAAGCCTTTTGTGACTGAAATTAACATCCGTCCTTAAAAATTTCTCTTCTTCAGAAATGCTTTCCTTACCATAGCCTTTCTGTATGTGAGAGTGAAGATCGGGGTGAGAGTTTAAAATAGGGAAAGTTTAAATTTTAAAAACTCACAACCACCAACTGTGAACCAAATTCCTAAACATGCAAAAACACAGGAACTGTGATTGCTACTATTTGACTCGTTTTCTAGGGGATATTATCATACGTTCGCAGCTTTCCTTCCCTGCATATGATTAACAAAAAAATTCATAATAAAGTCAAGTTCATGAGAGAAAAAGGTGTACTAACTACTATTTTTGAAAACACGTAAAAGTTCACTTTATGTTGTTTATTTCACAAATTAAAACCCTGTGGCTGATACGTCTGTACATCGACACATTTATCAAATAAAGTTATAGCTCGTGAGCCCGCAGACAAAATGAATATTTGTCGCAAACTGTTTTCACACCATGTGGCTGTCTCAAACACCGTTTATGTTCATGCCTATGCGACGACACGTGTTACACTAACAAAACACAGTCACTTTAATTCAGTGCGATGAACACCTTGTTCCACCGGCTAAATATTTACAACACACAGTAGCACTCGATACAACTTGGTGCAGTCTACGACGAGCAACCACACCTGGCAATTGCCACACAAAATCTAGAGTCTCCACCTGGAGATCCACATGCTGACTGTTCAGCGCGACGCCGCCCGGCCAGCTACCCCACTCGCTCCCGACTCGTCACTTCCTGCCCACGCGCGCGTGCGCGCCAAAAGCTCAACTGCCAGGTTTTTTCCCTACGTAATCAACTTCCCCATGTGAGCTGTTCTAACCGATTTGCCAACGTACAACACTCAGCCAATACATTTCTAAAACTGTACTTAAAATCAAAATAATTGTACTACACATTAAATAAATGTCATCTTAGGTTTTTATATTGGTATAAACATCCTTTGTACTATTTATCATAATCGTGCAATTTCTTATATCACAGATAATTGATTTAACTGAATACTTCAAGATAAAATACACAAGATTAATTGAAAATAAAATGAGAAATAGTTAATATATTATTTTTATAAACAAACATTGCCATGCTAGTTGTGTAACTGTCTTGTATTCATTGGTAATTTATTACTTTTCATTGTCAATTAAACATATTACGCCAGATGTGACTATATCAGCTAATGTATTGTTTATTTGTCAACAGGCCATTTTGTAATGAGGGCCTTAAAGGTTCCTAACTGCATCGTATTACTTCAAATGCAAGTAGTATTGGAATATTTTATTTCACGCTGTGCACTGCACTGTGCCTGGCACTCGCCATTGTCCCTCTCTCCCCTCACCGGAAACGAAACTGGAAAATCCTAAGCTGGAACAAGCCACCAACGTCGGCCTGCTCGCTGGCCTCCCGTCAGCTACAAGCACACAGCATATCTCAACGTGGAGAATTTCTACCTAAGGCGTAACTATAAATGTTGTAACCCAACTGCGTACATACATTGCTACCATAATTATTAAGATTAAAATTGTTTAACATTTAGTGCATTGGCATTGGATGTTTGCAGTGAACTTCATACTGTTTAATTACCAAATGCAATTAATTACCAATATTTCTGTTGGGTGGTAATCTCACAGTATTTTATATCTTATCTACTTCGACCATCATGAGTTATTTTACTACTCAAAGAACAAAATTCGCCTACAACTTTATTATGTCGTTTTATAGTCTAACTGCTTCGGCAATCCCGTTTTATTAAATTATATATACTACATATTATTACCCTTATTTTTCTTTTGTTAATGAAGTATTATTATACCTTACTTCAAAACCCTTTCAAAACACCTTTCGATTGCACATCCTGGAAATTGCTTCTCTCATAAAGTTACTATATCATCGGCAAACCGCAGTATGTATTTCTTCTCCCTGAACTTTCCCTCTCCAAATTTCTCCTTTCTTTGCTTCGCAGCTTGTTCAGTGTGCAGGATGAATAACATTGGGAAAAAACTACAACCCAGCTTTAATCCCTTCCCAATCCTCTTTCGTACCCCCTTCAACTCTTACAGCTGCTGTCTGATATCTGTACAAGTTGTAGATAACTTTTGTTACCCTATATTTTACCCACGCTGTCTTCAGAATTTGGAAGATTGTATTCTAATCAACATTATCATTATCTTTCCACAAAATCTACAAAACCTATAAACGTTGATTTGCCTTTTCTTGACCTATCTCCTACGTATAAATTGATCCTCCCCGAGGTCGGGTGTACCAGTTTCTTCCATTTGTCTATAATTCTTGTTATTATTTAGCAACCATGACTTATTAAATTCATAGTTCTGTAATTTACACATCTGTCTGTCTTAAAACAACAGATGGCTTTTGACTACAGTTATTTCTTGAGAAAGTTTTTGAGAGTTTTATGTGTTACTTCTTAAGACTTTGTTATGAGCAGAAGCCCCCCCCCCCCCCCCCCCGTATCTGACACGACACTTCGTAACATTATTCGATTGACCTGCGTACTACACAGTAATCGATAAGTGGTACATTCGTCAAATGAAAAGAACTCGCCTTACGTCGCAAATCATGATTTATTCACCGTTTCGTTTCATTTTTATGAAAGTAAAACTGTCACGGAAAGAATACTATAAACGATTTGTGATAAAGAAGTTGCCCATTGTTTTTGCAAATTCAGTTGCGTCATCTGCTAATGCGTCACTTTATATTATTAATACTGTGTCATTGAATAATGTGAGATGAACTAAATTATATATTAGACCTAATAGCTTTAAGAGCTTTTATGCCCATGTCATTGTATTTTCTGCTTCTGTAATAGTTGCCAGAGTGCTCTTTGCCAACACAGTAAAAAATTTCATCATGTCAGTATAATATGTGAGAGACCAACATGATTTAAGAAACTGTCGGTTTGTTCCGTGGCAGGTTGAGGCAACTACTGGATATGAATGTGTGGCGTTTTTGCGTTCTCATCCAGAAAACTCTTGAGTTAGGAGTCAAGACCTATTTACACGTACAATTTCACAGCGCGTTTCTGGCTTTAATGTCTGTAATTTAACTTGTGTCTCTCCTATTGCCGGGAAGAGACAGACGCGACGGATTCGAAGATTTGAATCGTCTGTATTTTTATCATACAAGGTACATTCGTAAAGTATCTCGCGGTCATTGAAGCCTTGTTTGGTACATAGGCATAACCGATCCACAATTTAGCTGCCGACTCTGACTGGTAACGGACCGTCAGTTGCAGTAATCCGTGCGGGTGGTACCATAGTGCCTTGTCAATGCTAGACTGGACGGCCGTTGTCTGGTATTGGAGTCACTTTTACTCCGTCAACCGGAGTGGTTCATAGTTTCAGATAAAAACATTAAGTTAGCATCCATTCCAACTGGCGCAAATTTCCTTGTTCAACCTTTGGTTATACATTTCTGTTGCAAGTGGAATAAATCCGCTAAAAGTTTTTGCAGCGAGTCTTATTCTACAACATCGATAGTGAACTCTTCTGTCGCAACACTCATCCAAAATCGTTTCAGTGCTCCCATATTAAACAAGGTGACTCAGCACGTCTGGTAGAACGCTACATTTTTAGTCTATGTCTACGAAAACTGCATCTCTTGTAATGGCCGGCCGCGGTGGCCGAGGGGCCAGTCACGGTCTGCACGGCCACGACGGTAGGGGGTTCGAATCCCTCCTCGGGCATGGATATTTGTGCCGTCCTTAGTCTTAGCTAGTTCATAAGTAGTTTGTAAGTTTAGGGACTGATGACCCCGTAGTTAAGTCCCATAAGCTATACAAACTTTTTTTTTTTCTTTGGTAATGATTTTGTTGCTTACAGTTCAAAAGAAATCAAGAAATACGGTAAACAGTCCTCTTTTTTTTTTTTTCCCACGTATTTATTGACCACGAACGGTTGGCAGTTCATCATCAGGTGGAATACATTTTTATTGGTCGTTCGTAACATTGTGGAATTCATTTGCAGTTTGTTGACTGCGGTATGACGGTCATTGGCTTTGTTCTTTTCAGGCATTTCAGATGTTTTGAAGTGCTCAAAAGCTGACCGCAACACATACTTCACCACATCACTCGCTTTCCACATAATGAAAAGCGAGTGCTGTCAGGTTACTTTCCATGGTTTGCACTCCACGACTCTGATATGTTTCCAATACTCTGAGATTTTCAGCTACCAGTCGATCTTTTTTTTTTTTTATCTTTATTAGCAGATAATGATTTCGGCCAGTAACTGGCCATTATCAGTGCTAAAAAGTGATGGGTAATGCTCTATGACGTCACCTACTTTGGTTTTGAAATAGTGTTTGTGTAGATTTGAAACGGTAAAAATGTCCAGTTGTCATACTTGGCGTGGTGTGAGTTATCCATATTAATAGCATCTTCAGTTGAACAGCCGAGCGGTCTAAAGCACCTCGCTGCGGAGCGCGCGGTTGCTCGCCGTGGAGTTTCGAGTCCTCCCTGGGGCATGGTTTTGCGTGTTGTCCTTAGGTTAGTTTACCTAGGTTTAAGTAGTTTGTAAGCTACGGACTGATGACCACGCAGTTTGGTCCGACAGGATTACAAACATTTGAACTTTTTTTCAGTTGAACACATGGTATGTATAATTAATTAAAACATTGTTATGTGTCATAATGTCGTATGTTGTACTTATGTAACATTTCCATGTAGTAACAGTGTGTCAGTGATGCATTACAATATGACATCAAACGAACCATCACACTCCACTTACATATGGTATCCCCTGTAAAATGAACAGTATTTAGTAGCAGCTGGTTCATTTCACGAGGGAAGGCGTCTTGCGCAGCTTCAGGAAATGCAGGAACCAGTTTCAAACAATGGGTGCTAACTTAATTCATTGACGATCCGAATAGCCACTGAGCGCTTCTTGGCTCATGCAGGGTGTCACGCCACATGTGCAGAAAAACTACTCGACTGTCGTCGTTCGTGGTGTGCTCTGTACATTTCTGTGAGTCTCGGTGTATGATTTTATTTCACGACTTCATACGCGTGTAACTATACCGAAGCCACAATATATGCAAAAGATTAGGGAATCTTGGCTTCAAGACCCACATTTAAAACAGTAGCACATTCCAATGCCGATGTTGAGAGGTTATTTAGCAGTATTAATGTAATAAAAACCAATCAAAGGAACAGAATGAAGCTAGATCTTTTAACTGCTAAAGTAAGAATACGCTGTGGTTTGTGGTTGGCAGAAAAATGCTGAATAATGATTATTATATTCCAACAAACGTAAAACAAATCGGTACCAAGTAATGGTACCTATCAGAAACCGACAATGATGGTGATGCAAACAGATCTGATTCTTCTACAGAAGACGTATTCATTTAAATAACTGACAGTTCTATAAAAATTTCTTGTACGAGTACGTTCTTAACCTTGAATTTCTGGTTTATTGTACATTTAATGATTGTGAATATTTTATCACTCAAGAATAAAGTAATTACTACTGTACTTAATGTTTTCTTTCATAATAATTTAAAAACATTTAGTGGAAATTTTAGCGATTATGAGAGTAGGGTAATTTTTGTTAGTGGTTTTCTAGTGGTTTTGCACTTGAAACTGGTGGAGAGCTCACTTGAACTGTTAGCAACACTGGCCCTGCGCATTGAGGCGCTATGCTACGATGCGCGAGATCTTTCCCCGTCGGGGGGTTCGAATCCCCCCTCGGGAATGGATGTTTGGGCTGTCTTTAAAGTAGTTCATAAATAAGAAACTTCGTAGCAGATGAAAATTGTGTGCCGGTACCGGGTCTCGAACCTGGGACCTTTGCCTTTCGCGGGCAAGCGCAATACCGACTGTGCTATCCCATCACAACTCACGACGCTGTCTCACAACTTTACTTCCGCCAGTACCTCGCCTCCTACTTCCCAAACTTCACAGAAGCTCTCCTGCGAACCATGCAAGACTAGCACTCCTGGAAGAAAGGATATGGTGGAGACATGGCTTAGCCACAGCCTAAGGGATGTTTCCAGAATGAAGCTTTCACTGTGAAGTTAAGTAGGAGGCGAGGTACTGGCGGAAGTAAAGTTGTGAGGCGGCATCGTCACTAGCGTCGGGATAGCACAGTCCGTAGTGCGCTGCCCGCGAAAGGGAAAGGTCCCAGGTTCGAGTCCCGGCTCCGGCATACAATTTTAATCTGCCAGGAAGTTTCATATCAGCGCACACTCCGCTGCAGAGTGAAAGTTTCATTCTAGTTCATAAATAGTTCGTAAGTTTAGGGACTGATGACCCCGCAGTTAAGTCCCATAAGCTATACAAACAATTGAACATTCGAACAAGCTGACAGGTCGGCCGCTACAAGGTGGCGGGCATGTCCCAGCAGCCAGCCAGTCAGCTGGCGGCCGCTGGCTCTCGGTGTGACGTAGGCACGGCCAGTTGTAAGGCCTAAAAAAAAGGTGTGGCGGTGCGCAGTGTTAGCACTGAGGCACGATACTTCTGGTCTGTTCTTCGCAGTAGCTGGACGTGGTCCACTTGATAGTCTATCCGCACTTCGCTGCAGACACACTGAGAGAGGCTTAATATTGTTAAGTGTAGTGTAAGAGCTCTCAGAAGAGAATCTGGAAAATGTACAGAAGACAAGTTACTTTGCGTATAGTGGATTTAGTTCAGGTTATTGTATATTCACTGACTGTTCCGTCGGTTCTTGACAGAATATTTTATACATTTTGATTGTAATATTCTGCAAATTTATTGGTTTCACAAACCGGATTTGGCTGTTATGCCATTATTAGGTAAACAATACAATTTTCATAGATCTTCAGTTGGTGGATATAACTTTCAAGGGAGACTAGTGCTTTGGTTTAAAACTGACCTGAGGGTAATTGTTATGATTAAAGTTGTGGTGTAAATTCCTGACAATGATAAAATATTTGGCAATATAATAAATTACATTTCCTAAGAAATATAAATTAAAACAATAAAAACTGACCAAAATTATCTTGTCTTCAACAGGTCCAACGACTGGAAAATGGAAGCGGGTGACTAACTTGAATGAAACATCTGTTAACTTAAACTATGGTTACAAGTAAAATAAGGCATTACAATGTATATGAAGTAAGAAGCCAATAACAACCGTTTGAGAGGAGTGAGAAAAAAAATCAGAAACTTCTGAAGCCCGCCTCCTATATGGATATCAACCAGCAAACCCATGACTAAAATCCAGAAACAACTTCCTCAGATTCAAGGCAGCTGTATTTGGGGCACCATAGCATTGCCGAACCGGAATGTAACGTGCAATGTCTACCAGAACTGTAGAATGGTTTACACCATGGGATAAAGTACCATCGGGCCACACACAGGAGTACATGAAGGTCACTCAACTACTGACTACAGTCGGGCGTCACAAAATGTAAGAGAAATCTGTTCAAATTGAGTTTATTGGTAGAATCACCATCTTGTGAATATGGAGCAACGGAGACGATCGTCCATCCACCTGGTCCAACGTACCCTGTATCCAGCGACATGCACGCCAGAAGATCTGCTGTATGCAATGCCAAATTCAATAGAAGTTGCTAACTTCTGGGCGGCGACAGTGTAAATAATTGGCTTGTAAATATTGTGCATTAGTTTATATGGTGCAAGTACTCATGACTCGAGTAAATAAAAAACAGCTGCTGATCCGAGTGAAAATTAATTATCTGTTGTTGTTGTGGTCTTCAGTCCGCAGCCTGGTTTGAAGCAGCTCTCCATGCTACCTTATTAAGAATAGACTTGTTAACTTAAACTGCAGTTTTTTTTTTCAGTCATGAACTGTAGGCTGGAACTGAAAATACTGCAGAAAGATAGGAAAATAAGGAGATGGGACTTAAATAAATTGAAGGAACGTGAAGTTCTGGAGAAATTCAGAGGGAGCTTTAGGCATCAATTGACAGAAACAGGGGAAAATAAAACAGTAGAAGAGGAATGGGTAGCATTGAGAGATGAAATAGTGAAGGCAGCAGAGGACAAAATAGGTAGAAAGGCAAGACCTACAAAAAATCCTTGGATATCACAGGCAATACTAAATTTAATTGATGAAAGGAGAAAATATAAATATGCAGTAAATGAAACAGGCAAAATGGAGTACAGACGACTAAGAAATGAGATTGACAGGAAGTGCAAAATGGCTAAGCAGGAGTGGCTAGAAGCTAAATGCAAATCTGTAGAAGAATGTATAAGAAGGGGAAAAGTAGATACCGCCTACAGGAAAATAAAAGAGACATTTGGGGACAAGAAAATCAACTCTACGAATATCAAGAACTCAGATGGGAAACCAGTTCTCAGCAAAGAAGGGAAAGCTGAAAGGTGGAAAGAGTACATAGAACAGCTCTACAAAGGAAATGAACTTAGAGACGATATTGTAAGAAGGGAAGAGGAAGTAGATCAAGATGAAATAGGAGATATTATACTGAGAGATGAATTTGACAGAGCCCTGAAAGACCTAGGTCGGAACAAGGCCCCAGGAGTAGATGACATACCCTCAGAGCTACTAAAGTCTCTGGGAGAGCCAACCGTGACAAAACTATTTGAACTGGTGTGTAGGATGTATGAGACAGGCGAAATACCCTCAAACTTTAAGAAAAATATAATAATCCCCATTCCAAAGAAAGCAGGCGCAGATAGGTGTGAAAATTACAGAACCATCAGTTTGATAAGTCATGGTTGCAAAATTTTAAGACTAATTATCTACAGGAGAATGGAAAAGCGGGGGAAGATCAGCTTGGATTCAGAAAAAACGTAGGAACTCGGGAGGTAATACTCACTTTATGTCTTGTCTTAGAAGATAGATTAAGGAAAGGCAAACCTACATTTTTAGCTTTTGTAGATTTGGAGAAAGCTTTTGACAGTGTTGACTGGAATACACTCTTTCAAATTCTGAAGTCAGCAGGGGTAAAATACAGGGAAACGAGAGTTATTTACAACTTGTACAAAAGCCAGACCGCAGTTATTAGACTCGAAGGGCATGAAAGGGGAGCATCAGTTGGGAAGGGAGTAAGACAGGGCTGTAGCCTTTCTCCGATGTTATTCAATTTGTACATTGAGCAAGCTATAAAGGAAAGCAAGGAGAAATTTGGTGAAGGAATTAAAGTTCAGAGGGAAGAATTAAAAACATTGCGCTTTGCGGACGACATAGTGATTCTGTCAGATACAGCAAAGGATCTGGAAGAGCAATTGAAAGGAATGGACAGTGTGCTGAAAGGCGCTTATAAGATGAAGCAAAGAGCAAAACTAGGGTTATGGAGTGCAGTCTAAGAAAATCGGGTGATGCTGAAGGGGACTGAGGCGCGAGGGGACTGAGCGCTTCAGTCACGGTCTGCACGGCCACGGCTACGGTCGGGGGTTCGAATACCCCCTCGGGCATGGATATTTGTGCCGTCCTAGTTCATAAGTAGTTTGTAAGTTTACAAACATTTGAACATTTGAACATTTTGAACGAAGCAATAAAGAAGGTAGATGAGTTTTGTTACTTGGGCAGTAAAATAACAAATGATGGTCGCAGTACAGAGGATATAAAATGCAGAATGGCAATGGGAAGAAAAGCATTTTTGAAAAAGAGAAATTTTCTAACATCGAATATTAATTTAAGTGTAAGGAAGTCTTTTCTGAAGGCATTTGTGTGGAGTGTTTAAATCGTAAATTTAGCATTAGAGGAAATTGTGTGGGGTAAAAATCGTATAGGGAGACCAAGAGACGCGTATAGTAAACAGATTCAAGTGGATGTGGGTTGTCGTTCTTATGAGGAGATGAAAAGGCTTTCTCAGTATAGGGCAGTGTGGAGAGCTGCATCAAACCAGTCTCCGGACTGAAGACCATAACAACAACAACTTAAACTATGGTTACAAGTAAAATAAGGCATTACAATTTATATGAGGTAAGAAGCCAATCATAACCGTTTGAGAGGAGTGAGAAGAAAAAATCAGAAACTTATGAAACCCGCCTCCTATATGGATGTTGTCTTCAGTCCGCAGCCTAGTTTGAAGCAGCTCTCCATACTACCCTATCCTGCGCAAGCCTCTTCGTCTGAGAATATGTACGGCAACCCACATCCATTTGAATCTGCTTACTATATTCGTCCCTCCGTCTCCCTCTGCGAATCTTACCCCACACACTTCGTTCTAATGTTAAGTTGACGATTTCTTCATGTCTCAAAATGTGTCCCATCAATTTATCCATTCTCTTAGTCACGATATGCCAGAAACTCCATTCTCCCCAATTATATTGCGCACCTCCTCATTACCTTCATGTTCTACCCATCTAATATTCATCATTCCTCTGTAGCACCACCATTTCGCTTCTTCAGAAACGCTTTTCTTCCCATAGCCATTCTGTATTTGATATCTTCTTTACTTCGGCCATCAGAAATTATTTTGCTACCCAAATAACGAAACTCATTTACTACTATTATTGACTCATTACCCAATCTAATTCTTTCAGCATCGCTTGATTTTCTGACACTGCATTCCATTACCCTCGTTTTACTCTTGTTAATGATCATTTTATAACATCCTTTCAAGACACTAACCATTCAGTTTACTTGCTCTTCCAGGTCCTTTGCTGTCTCTGACAGAATTACTATGTCGTCAGCAAAGCGCAAGTTTTTTATTCCCTCTCCCTGGACATTAATCCCCTCTCCAAATTTCTCCTTGATTCCTTCACAGCTTGCTCAATGTAAAGATTGAACAACACTGGGGAAAGGCTACAACTCTGTCGTACTCCCTTCCAAACCATGCCCCTCGACTCTTGAAAATTGCGGACTCTTTTGTACTAGTTACCCTGTTACCTGCTACTTTCAGAATTTGAAAGAGTGTATCCCAGTCGACATTATCAAAAGATTTTTCCAGATCCACAGATGCTAAGAACGTACTTTTCCCACTCCTTAATCTAAGTCGTAAAGTATTTCCTCGCGTGTTCCTACACTTCTCCTAAACCCAAATTGATCTTCCCCAAGGTCGGATTCCACCAGTTTTTCCATTCTTCTGTAACTAATTCGTGTTACTATTTTGCAACTATGACTTATTAAACCGTTAGTTCTACGCCACTTGTAGTGGGACAAGATAGTCGTACTACATTTTTCTGTGTCAGCCCTGTTTTGAAGTTATAAATAAAAAATGAAAAAAAGAACCTTTTATTTAGAATGCTTACATATTTGACGTTTATGTAAATATTGTTATTTTTTATAATATGATTATTAAAATGTTTTGTTTCTGTATGTTTCATGTACGATCGAGGCGCCGCAATCAACAAGGGCAGCGTCGTCGCCGCCGCAGCCAACGTTACAGCAGACGGCCACTATGAAAATTTAACCGACACCTACGGGGCTACGAATGCTGCTGCGCCTTCTTTATGGCCGCGCTTCAGTCGTTTCAAGGAAGAATAGTAGATTATAGTTAGTCTTGTTTGAGATTCAGACCAGGCTAGTTGTCCATGTTCAAGTTTCTTGTTAAACGGACGCTGTATTAACATGAAGAAGAATAAATATTTGTTAATATTGAACGATATCTTGCATATATGAAGATTTATTTATGATCAAGAATATTTTATAGCAAGAGAAATTTGATTCTTGTGAAGAATCTCGACTTATTTCAGAAAACAATTTAATTCTGATTGAATCACTACTGATTAGCTTCGAATGTGACGTTATATGAGTATCGAATGAGAACGTGGAACACCAGTGTTTAGAAGGCTGTGGAATGTTAATATTTTTCAGTACTAGTTTACGACAGCGAACAGAAGTGACTGTGTGTTTGATTTTGATGAAATTTTAGTAACGGCCACAGTTTTCCTTGCCCGGCTCGTACAAGAAACTTATTTATCTTTGATGAACTATTTAAAGGAATTATTCCTACAAATTTTAATTTATGTTGTGGTGCGGGACACTTAGGACGAAGTCTAGAGAATTTACACGGTTAGCTTATGACGGTGTTGCTAGGGAACTGTAAATAACTAATCAACAACGTCCTAGCAACTGATATTTTTTTTACTACTGTCAGAATAATTTCATGATTAGACACTAAAGAAGAACATGAATAACAATATTAAACATCGCAGTTATCCTGTCGTCGTTCCACTACACACTGTTATCCTCACGAAGGCTGTGGCCATAAATTGAAAGTTGTGTGTGTTTGACTTAAAGTTATACCTTCCTTTTAAGACACTATCTGCGGTTCAGGGGGCTACCTTTACGATGAATATTTTTTATTGTGCGACTTCAATCCTGGCATGTTATGGTGACAGCGAAATTTTTTCGGAAGAAGATTTTCCACCTGGTGATGTGGGAGGCCTTGGGCCAGACAGCGGTCAGCCAGATGGCAGAGGTCAGCTAATGGAGTGTCGCCCGAGCAACGTGCGGCATTCGCCGATCGCACGGCACGCCCGGAATCCTGGGTTCGATCTCCGTCCCGGGGCCGGTGACGTTGATGCCTCAGTACGGCTTCCAGCAGCAGTGGACACCATAGCGGGTCCGTACGTAGACAACCTGTCCTGACGTGGTTGCCGCAATATCGACTTTACTCGGCTATAGCACCCGACTTTCTTTCCATTTTTATTTATTTTTTTACTTAAACTGAAGAGGGTATCGTAGGTGCAAACTTCGTAAATTCAATCATGCATTCGGTTGATTCAGAATGGGCTAAATTTGTAAATCGTTTTAACACATTTTATATGAAAATTCGATTACACTACACTACTGGCCATTAAAATTGCTACACCAGGTAGATATGTAGATCATAAACGGGTATTTATTGGACATATTATACCACAACTGACATGTGATTGTATTTTCACTCAATTTGGTTGCATAGATCCTGAGAAATCAGTACCCTGAACAACCACCTCTGGCCGTAATAACAGCCTTGATACACATGGGCATTGAGTCAAACAGAGCTTGGATGGCGTGCACAGGTACTGATTCCCATGCAGCTTCAACACTATAGCACAGTTCATCAAGAGTAGTGACTGGCGTATTGTGACGAGCCAGTTGCTCGGTCACCACTGACCAGACGTTTTCAGTTGGTGAGAGGTCTGGAGAATGTGCTGGCCAGGGCAGCAGTGGAACATTTTCCGTATGCAGAAAGGCCCAAACAGGAGCTGCAACGTGCGTTCGTGCTTTATCCTGCTGAAATGTAGAGTTTCGCAAGGATCGAATGACGGTAGAGCCACGGGTCGTAAAACATCTGAAACATAACGGCCACTGTTCAAAGTGCCGTCGATGAGAACAAGAGGTGACCGAGACGTGTAACCGATGGCACCCCGTACCATCACGCCGAGTGATACGCCATTATGGCGATGACGAATACACGCTTGGAATGTGCGTTCACCGCTATGTCACCAAACACGGATGCGACCATCACGATGCAGTAACCAAAACCTGGATTCATCCGAAAACATAACGTTTGGCCTTTCGTGCACCTACGTTCGTCATTGCGCACAGCATCGCAGGCGCTCCTGTCTGTGATGCAGCGACAAAGGTAACCGCAGCCACGGTCTCCGAGCTGATAGTCCATGCTGCTGCAAACCTCGTCGAACTGTTCGTGCAGATGGTTGTTGTCTTTCAAACGTCCCCATTTGTTGATTCATGGATCGAGACGTGGCTGCACGGTCCGTTACAGGCCATGCGGCAAGATGCCTGTCATATCGACTGCTAATACGAGGCCATTGAGATCCAGCACGGCGTTCCGTATTGCCCTCCTGAACCGACCGATCCCATGTTCTGCTAACAGTCATTGGATTCGACCTATATCAAAATCGGAAACGTGATGGTACGCATTTCTCCTCCTTACACGAGGCATCACAACAACGTTTCACCAGGTAACGCCAGTCAACTGGTGTTTGGGTATGAGAAATCGGTTGGAAACTTTCCTGTCAGCATGTTGTAGGTGTCGCCACCGGCACACATTGAATATCTACTGAAACGTTTGAGTTCAGCTACTTAGGCTATCAGGGTCATTGCAAAATTTGGTGATATACATCTCGGTAAATTAGCTTACTGTGCCTATTTTATACACGGATTTCATATAGAATCATATTCTGGGGTAATTCAAGATTGAGTAAAAAGTATTCATTGCACAAAAGCGTGTAATCACAATAATTGCTGGAGTCCACCCAAGATCATCGCGCTGACATCTATTTAAGGCTATAGGGATGTTCACAATATATGTATTCATTAATGAAATTTATTTTTAACAATCTAACCCAATTCTAAAGTAATAGGAGTGTGTATATAGCTACAACCCTAGAAGAAAGGGTGATATTCACTATTCAAGGTTAAACCTAACTTTGCTGCCACAGAAGTCTTCAGTCACTTACAAGCAGTATCAAAAGTCTGACAGATAGCCAACTGGTATTTAAAAAGAAATTAAAGGAATTTCTGAACGACAACTCCTTCTACACATCAGATGAATTTTTAGATGAAACCTAAATATAAAAAATAAATAAATGAAAATTAAAAATAAAAAATCCTTAAAATATAGATTGGCATGAATAGACACCTTTTACTAAACTGACACGTTCCACATCATTACGAAATGTTATATATACAATCTATGGAACAAGTATTAATCTAATCTAGTTCATTGGACAGAATGTATTTTATGGAATTAAGAAGACAAATCCAAATTCAGAAGACTACATACATTTTTCAATGAAGAGCATATTTCTTTGAGGAAGCAGTATAAATATTAACAAAATGTTCAGAAATTTTTGAATGTCGTTTAAAATCAAGAATGATACGTTCATTTAAGTAAACTAACAACGCATTCTTGCTCATGTATTATCAATACAAAAGGAGTCTACACAAAATGGGTTGCTTCAGTTGAAGATACCGAGTGCAAGGGTTATTTTAAGACTTGATGGAGGCTAAATTAGATTGCAATTATAAGTTTCCAAAATGTAATATGTAAAACAATAAATTTTATTTTAAAAAATAGAGGAAATAAGTTATAGCGCTTGTCTAGTCAGCAGGAGGTCCTAGGCTCGAATCCTGGCAGTGGCACAATGCCTCACCTTCGATGTAATATGTTTTTTATATATCGAGACAAAATATGTCTCTGGACTTTGGTTTATTATTTGAAGAATATGTTTAGCATATAATATTTTATTTACTCAATTATATACAATAATTCACACTTTTTATTTGCAGTAATGAGGAAACTTCTATTTCCTCTGTACTTTAAATTTAGTCTGACTTGTATTCAGTACCACATCTCCAATTAAAACAATATGCATTCCTGCAGTAAATTCAGCTTTCACGGTGTTGATGCTTATAGGGTTCTCCTTTGCATATATTGCTGAATGTAAGCATTTGTAGAGAAGTAATTTATTTTCTCCACATTCAGTGTTCCATATATAAAACCGAACCATTAAAATTTAATTCCAGCGCTGCCTCATCAGAAATGTCGATAATTGTTGCTCTTCCTTTAGTGTACTAATGGTAATAGAGGTGTGTGACAGGTTGTATTTTTCATTTCCCTTTATGTACTCTATCATCGAACCTCACAAATAGTCCAATTCATGCTAGTCATAAATTTTGTACCAAGATGCTGAACATTATCTATTTCAATAACCACATCAAAGTCTTTCTCAGGAGCTAAACCTATATTCACAAATTTTGAACTACATGCAATCACACTGTACGTGTTGTCAAACACCGGTATTCTCCCGGTGCTTAACTGAGGTTCAGTTTCTGGTTCTGGTTGTGTTGAGTAGTACTTAAATGACACCAGGTCAGCTGAATCCGAAAGTGCACATTCTGCAGACTGCTGCTATGATACTGTAAGAAATGGCTGCATATTATAAATGTTAATATTATTGATTGAGCCTATACTTACTGACAGATCTCTTTTTAGCTGAGACTCTCTGCTGTTGCATGCTGCGTTTCACCTTCACAAAAGCAGATTTTTTTAAATTAATTATTCTCCACTGCAGAACGTTCTGCATCTGGCTCGGCTATATAAGGAAACGTCAATATTGGGTTAGAGGCAGAATTTTGGAATTTCGAAACTTCATTTCATGGAAAACACTTGAAAAACAGTGGTCTTGTCAAAGTGGTCGGATTGGACGTAGTGAAACTGTGTAACCCTCCCATCCACTTGACAAGTGGAGACCGATGGCCTTGATGAATCGGCATTCCCGGAATAACCTTGCAATGCTCCAGAGTGATGGTAAACTGTCCTTGTCTATTTTACATTTACTTGATAAATTATTTTTTGTATTATGAAAACTTTTATTCATAGCAGACTGTAAACAACCAGAAACAGACTTTTATTGTGTACATATTCATTGCTTTTTCCCTCCATGGATCCGGCGCAATTCCAAAGCAGGGATACGCTTCATGGAGAAAGCAAGAACAGCAAGCGCTATGTCCCCATTCAGAAGAAATGTCGTCTCCGTGCACAAACAGAAAATATGTGTGCATATTTCACATTACCAAATTCGGATTTCGAGGCTACTGAACAAGGCTTGATATGATGATAGCGATTTATACCACATATACTCGAACCGCTCGTTTCTACACTATAAATAACCTCTTTGATTTAGAAGAGTAACCGCAAAAAATTACCAAAGTAGACCAGTTTTCGTGTTGAACTATCACTTATTTCAGATACTGTATTAAGGAAAAATAAAGTAGCAATTAGTTTTTGAACGAGATGCTGAAAATGGGCTTTCCACGAACGCCTAGAAATTTGAATGTCCAGTCTCACTTATCGTATGACCATTTCGTGTAATCAACACACCATTTTTTGTTGAATTGTGACTTATAAAGTGTAAAACGTTTTGCTTACTGTGTTTGAGCAACGATTTATTTTCTGTATCAATTTATGTCTCGAACTGATCACTAAACAGCGACAATATACAAAGGCTTACCCCTAATTTGCGTTCAGAAGTACAGGCGTGCAGGCAGTGAGCCATATGTGTGTCCTGCTGGCAAACGCCTGTGGTATCTCCTGCGAAATGAAAAAGGCTGTTAAAACAGTAGCAGACACATTTCTCCACAACGCTCAATATCCACCCACAAAAACATACGATTGTTCATAAATTCGTGTGAAATTGTGTCAACAACAGGTATAAGACGACATGTTTAAAATTACAGACATGCACTTATGTATTTTTAAAATGAGGTCTTATTGAAAACAGTTCCGGCAAGAAATTTTGTAAACAGCACAAACAATTAGTAACAGTGGCTTATTCACATTTTTTCATACCACAACCACTGTTTCTTACTCGTAATCTTTATTCTAGCATGCTACTGAAATCCTATATAGTTTCCACAGGTCTGCCAGGCATAATTGATCACGTTTTTAAAACTCGTGACACATCTTTACTCAGTCACGAAATGTATCCTGCAATGTCTCTTACATAAATTTATTTACTATGCACTCTTCAAGCCTACAAACAATTTTAAATCGTATGAAAAAAGCGGCTGGACGTATTTAGTGGTTCACGGAGGGATTATTTCTTTGTTAATGTGTTTTCTCTTTACAACTTTATGAATCTCTGGTTTTTAAAACTTGGTTTCACTAGTCCAAAAGTCAACTAACAGTAATTTGACGTCTTTTAAATGTCCAATTAAAACTATTTTATTAGTTTACCAGAGGTGCGATAGGTAACAACACACTTTTGACATGCATATGTGCTGCATGGTGCAAAAATAAATAAATACATAAATAAATACAATAAAATAAAAAATAAATAAATTAAAAAATTTTAAAAAACGGTTGATAAAGTTGATAGCATCAATGTGTCAATTTTTGTCTATAATAATGTGTTAAAAGTAAGATCATAAATAGATAGCTGTTATGCCTTAAATGTAACTGAATAGTAAAGAACATCCAGAACGATGTAGAATGTGTAAATAAACACTAGTGTATTACCGCTGGTTCCTCCTGCGCAACAGCAGTGAAAATTATCTGATAGAATATATTGGCAACATATCAGAATACTATCGGCACACAGTACAGTGGTGTAGTCACACAAAACACTGCAAATAGTTCACAAATCACGTATATTTCTAAAACGGAAATTTCCTGAACAAGTGAATACCACTACTGCAATCAGGGACACACAACTAGCTCAGGACGTATGTTTCACCCAAATACTCAAAAAATTGTAAATCTACCTTGTTACACTGGCAACATATGTTCAGAGAATTTTTCGATATTTTTACAAAGTTGAACCGATCACAGGCTCCGAACTTTTTAAGCTGGGAGAGAGAAAATACATGTAAATAGTACCAAAACCAGACAGCTGCTACAGGATTCTATGTATATGCTAGGAGTTGTTGAGAAGGTAATGAAAGAAAGGAGGTAACGTATGCTCTAGTTATTCGATCCGTGTACTGTGTAAGCAGAAGAGGGAACTAAATATGTAAGAGCACAGAAAAAAAATGTCATTCTGTCAGAGACGACAAAGGCTTTGGAAGATTGAATGTACAGAATGAATAAAGCTTTGAATAGAAGCTGCATAGTAGAAGTCAACAAAACTGAGACATTTTAATCTGGTGTAGTCGAATTAAAATAGGCTATGCTGAGGTAATTAGATCTGTATATCTGGCACAGAATATAGTAGTCGTGTTTTCGCTGTTTGAGCGGCAAAATGGGGTATTTAACTACATTACTTTAGTATAATTGAAGTTTTTTTTTTCTTTTTTTTCTTTTGTGTAAAAATCTCTTTGGAATATAGCCTTGCAGTAAAAATAATCGTGCTATTAAACAGTACATTTTCTATTATGACCAGGATATAATCGTCTTTGGTTGCGCTAGTGCATATCGAATCTGGTTAAACACATATTTAGAAACAAAAAGTGCCAAATGGAAGTAGTATCAGAATAAATACGATGACTAAGCTTAAATAATCGAAATTCATCAGTTTCATAAAGAGATGTTATTCTACAACTTGGTGCAACAGAAGAAAAATATTTATGACTGATCTTGTTTCAAACTGACGTAACGTCTAAATCACCATATTATAAAACAGGTGAGAGGAAACACTATAAAGTAGTTCTTAAAAGAATAAATTTTTCATGAAAATTACTAGAGAAATCACTTGCCGTACTTTACAGAGCCCTGGATGTACCACTTACAACTTCTGCAGTGTTGTAACTGACGCTAATATTTCGGTTCACTTGCATAGTAATGCTTCGCTCTACCCCTCAGAGTTCGAATGTTTGGTATTAGTTTCTGGAGCTGCTTCACTTTGTCAGGGAAGCGAGGAGGGGGGGGGGGGGGGACCTAACGTCCAGGTTAATATGGTGCGAATGCTAGGAGAACTCTCTGTAATTGCAATTTGTGGCAAACAATGCACCTCATCAGAGACGCCCGTGAACTAAGTTTATGCCCCTAAGCGTTTGATTCTGTTCCTCTGACGTCAGAGGATGCAGTAACGTCAGTAATAAAACAACGTTGTGATGGAGGAGCTACGCTGCAGTTTCACCAACACTTTGATGGTGTCTGAGAATTTCTCTCAGCGAAAAGTAGTAAATAATTTCTCGTCACCGTTATATAAGAAAGGCACTCTTGGAATAATCGCTGACCTATGAAATAATCTCTTTGTAATTTAGCCTTGTTCAGAAGTGGAACGGTCCAGTAAAGACAAGAGCAGCCTCAACATTTCCGTAAATTTCTCGTACATCTTCCCCTCCCACATCTCCCCAATGGCACTCGTCGAGCCGGCCGCGGGGACTGAGGCGCTTCAGTCACGGTCTGCACGGCCACTACGGTCGGGGGTTAGAATCCCCCCTCGGGCATGGATATTTGTGCCGTCCTTAGTTAGTTCATAAGTAGTTTGTAAGTTAGGGGACTGATGACCCCGTAGTTAAGTCCCATAGACTATACAAACATTTCAACACTTTTTATTTGCACTCGTCGACGTCATGATGCTGTGGGGCTAATGGAGTATTACCTCGCCCCCTACAAGCTTGAATGAATTAGATGTTTTATAGTTCAATTCGCTGTCTTTCCGTCTGTATTTACGTGTTGTTCGTGTGTGATCAAGCTTCAGATAATTGTTGTAAACATATATAACAAGTATCTTAACGATCAGACGACATAACATTAGCGTCTCGTCGTCAGCACGTCGAAGTCAATTATGCCTAACGTCGCATAAGTATCCATAATTTAGCAGGAAAATGACTCATTTCCTCCTGCTCTATACCAATTATAAGTATGTGGATTTTAGTTATTATAAATTCAGCCAGTCAGTTTTATATACCAATTACGTGTGAAGCAAAAGCTTAAACAAAATGGCAGTAGACATTAGACTATAAAGTATGATAAGTACTGGAGTTTGTGTGTTTTTTTTTAATTATAACAAAAAATATTAGTATTCGGGCGTCTAGACGAATAACGAATGAATGAAGGTAACAAAAGTGTCCCACAAACAACGACTTTAGTTCTTGCAACAAATTATTATGCATTTTCTATAATCATTCCACAAATATCCCTATTAAGTACCGCAAATGAACTGTTTCTATGAGCGTAATAAGTTTCCAGTAAATGACGAGTCAACACAATAGCGTTAGCAAACTGCATATATTCAGGCAGCTAGCTAGCCATCATTTTCAGGTAAAAAAGGTAAAGCAGTCAACAATCCGAAGATTGGTTTGAACACTACAGTGCTTTACTAGGCATCGTCCTTTCTGGGGGTGGTATACGTTGCCTTCCACCGACCTTCGAACTGACTTACCCAGCCAGTTATAGGGGGACCTACAGTTTAAAGTGGGTTCCAACACTGGCAACACTGACAGAGGTGAAAAAAGTGGAAAGTGACAGATAAAAATCCTAGGGCCTGGCGGCGATCGAACTTTGGATTTGTAGTCTGGCACTCTGCCATTGTGCTTCATTAACCTACTACAGCATGAACTTAAACAAAAAATAAGCTTTTGCCATGAATCAAATCTGTACCACCTATACCACAGCATTATCTACCTGTCAACGAAAAGCACATAAGCAACCCTGTGTCGACACATCTCTTCCGTGAATTACACACACACACACACCACATACAGACAGGGAAAACGCCTGATGTCAACAACTACTGTCCAATCTCACTTCTGACAGCCTTATCCAAAATTATTGAAAAAGGAGTGTATTCTAGAGTCACACGTAGGTAAAAAGAAAGTTCTAACAAAATGTCAGTTTGGTTTTCAGAAAGGCTTTTCAACAGAAAATGCTATATATACTTTCACCAATTAAATATTAAATGCTCTGAGTAACCGGACATCACCTGTTGGGATTTTTTTGTGATTTCTCCAAGGCTTTTGATTGTATAAATCATGGAATTCTTCTAGATAAAGTATTGTGGTATGAATGGGACAGAGTACAAATGGTTTAAATCATACCTGACAGGAAGAGTGCAGAAAGTTGAAATAAATAAGTCACATAACACGAAAAGAAAAAACAGCTGATGCCTCAAACTGGGGAACAATAAAAAATGGGATGCCACAAGCTTCGGTCTTGGGCCCTTTGCTGTTGTTAATATATATTAATGACTTGCCATTCTATATCAATGAAGATGCAGAGCTGGTTCTTTTTGCTGATGATACAAGTATAGTGGTCACACCTGACAGACAAGAACGAAATGAAGAAATTGTAAACGACGTCTTTCAGAAAATCATAAAGTGGTTCTCAGCAAATGGACTATCATTAAATTTTTATAAAACACAGTACATACAGTTCCGTACAGTCAATGGGATGGCACCATTAATAAATACAGACTGATCAGAAATCTTTAGCAAAGGTAGAATATTCAAAATTTTTAGTTGTATGCATTGATGAGGGGTTGAACTGGAAAAAACACATTGAAGATCTACTGAAACTTTTGAGTTCAGCTACTTATGTTATTAGGGTAATTGCAAATTTTGGTGATATACATCTCAGTAAATTAGCTTACTATGCCTATTTTCCCTCTTTGCTTTCGTATGGCATCATTTTCTGGGGTAATTCATCATTGAGTAAAAAAGTATTCATTGCACCGAAGCGTGTAATCAGAATAATTGCTAGAGCCCATCAAAGATCATCCTGCAAACATTTATTTAAAGAGCTAGGGATTTTCACAGTAGCTTCACAGTATACATATTCACATATTAAATTTATTATTACCACTCTCACCGAATTCAAAAGCAATAGCGGTGTACACAACTACAACACTAGGAGAAAGAATGATCACTGTTCAAGGTTAAATCTAGCTTTGGCACAGGGGTGAATTACGCTGCCACAAAAGTCTTTGGTCACCTACCAAACAGCTTCAAAAGCCTGGCAGATAGCCAACTAGCATTCAAAAATAAATTAAAATAATTTCTGAATGGCAACTCCTTCTACACTATAGATGAATTTTTAGATATAAATTAGTAAATCTGAAAAAAATTAAAAAACAAATAAATAATATTCTTGTAATATTTAGTACAAAGTAATAATTTGTAACGACACCTTTCATTAACCTAACACGTTCCACATCATTACGAAGTGTCGTATTCATGATCTATGGAATAAGTACTAATCTAATCTATCAAAGCGAATCAACTCCCACAAACAGAGTGCGTTCGCCAGAAACTGTGGTGCTCCACAAATGCGGATACAACCAGGCCATTGAGGACAGCA
This sequence comes from Locusta migratoria, assembly GCA_026315105.1. NCBI lineage: Eukaryota > Metazoa > Arthropoda > Insecta > Orthoptera > Acrididae > Locusta > Locusta migratoria. The sequence continues at coordinate 37,776,592 of CM048750.1, read as the reverse complement.
GCAGAACAACATACATTAAATCATTAGCGCCAATTAATTGTAGGATCCAGGTAACTGTCGTCTGCATTTAACGCGGTTAGAAATACCCGACGTACAGATCACTGGACCAGACGAGACACCAGTTAAATTCAAAGTATGCGAAGGAACTTGCCCCACTTCTATCAGCAGTCTACCGTAGGTCTCTGGTAGAGCGTAACTTTCATAATTATTGAGAAAAAGCGCAGTCTACCGTAGGTCTCTAGCACAGCGTAGCGTTTGTAATTATTGCGGAAAAACGTTGGTCATTACCGTTTCCAAAAAGGGTCCTCTAACACATACGCAAAACTATAGGCCTACATCTCTGATGTCGGTATGTTGTAGAAGCTGGGAACTTGTTTGCTCATAAAAATTATGAAGAGCAAATATTTCCTCAGTAGCAATGAGCATGGGTTCCGAAAGCAACGATTAATGAAAACAGCTCCAGTTATTCAATCACGACCCAGTAAACAACTAGATTCCGTTTTCTTTTACTTTCGGAAGACTTTCAATACGTTACCGCCCTGTAGGCAAATGAAAGAAAAATAATACGAGCTTCCGGATTATCACACCGTCTGTGTTAGTAAACTGAAGAGTTTCTTGGAAGACATTTCAAAGGAGCGAAGTCTTCCCGCATGACGGGAATATGTGGATAATATCCAGAGTTCAATTTTGATTTGGCACATTCTTAGACATCAAGGAATCGAGACTTCACCATTTGAAGGATATGCGTGGCGTAAAATCGCAGAGGGAAACCAAGAGACGCATAGGGTAAACAGATTCAAATAGATAATTTTGTAATTGGAGCATCCGCAACTGAGTAAACTCATTTCTGAAGATTCAAATAGATGTGCGTTGTTCTTATGATATGCCAGAAACTCCTTTTTTCCCCAATATTCGGCGCACCCTTAAACATACAATACTTTTTGGAGTAACTGCACAGGCCCCTCGACCACTGCCGGTGCTCCCTGGGCGACTAATATCCTAAGAGGCTTCCTTAGACTCCATGGAGAGCTGTATCAAACAAGTCTCAAAACTGAAGACCTCAACGACTGTACAGTGTCGAGAAATCGCAATAGTGGAAAATTGCAACAAAATGCAGAATGCTATTCAGCGTACGCGTAGCTCGGTATCACAGTGGTAGAGTGCCAGACCATGTATCCAAAGGTCATGGGTCTGTTCGCCGCCAGGTCGTAGGTTTTTTATTCGTCACTTTTTTCACCTCTGGTAATGTTGCTGACGTGGAAAATGTCGAGTAGCACAGTGGTTTGGAACCCACGTTAAACTGTAGGTCCCCCTACAACTGGCAGTTTAAGTCAGTTCGAAGGTCGGAGGAAGGCAATGACATACCACCTTCAGATAGACCATGCCTTGTAAAGCACTATGGTGCTCAAACCAATTCTCGAATTGTTGACTGCTTCACTTTTCTTTTGCGCTAGTTGCTGGGGGTGGTAATTCACCCTCAAATAAACAAATGTAACGGAATTCACACACAGAGTAAGAAAGAGCCTTTAATTTATGACAAAATAACTAGGTAACCAATAAGAAAAAAAAAGGTTCAAATGTTTGTATAGCTTATGTGACTAACTACGGGGTCATCAGTCCCTAAACTTACAAACTACGTATGAACTAGCTAACACTAAGGACGGCACAAAAATCTATGCTCGAGGGGGGTTCGAACCTCCGACCGTAGTGGCCGTGCAGATCGTGACTGAAGCGCCGCAGTCCCCTTGGTCACCGCGGCCGGCACCCAATAAGACACATGAATACCACGTGCGGAATAGGTCGTTCCATGAAAACTAACTAAAATAACCGACTTGGTTTCCCATGAGATATCACCACTTTGGGAGGAATTCATCGCAAAACTGCCATATTTTTTTATTTTTTTTTTTATTTTTAATTTTTAATTTTATTTTATTTTTTTTTTTTTTTTTTTTTTTTTTTTTTTTTTTTTTTTTTTTTTTTTTTTTTTACATTTCATCTTTTTAACGGGAAAAAGTTTTCATTGGGATTTTGTTCCTCATTTACCCAGACTTGTCCGTGGAATATTATTACGTGATTATCCCCCCCCCCCCTGACACACACATTCAATTTAGCTAACATAACGTCCTTAGACGTCTAGTGATGGTCTGTCTAGCCAGTGTTCCTGGGACTTAGCGTGGCTGCCTAGTAACCAGGAGGGCGCGCGTTCAAATCTCGGCAGGCTGGACATCAGTAAGCTGTCCACACTTCAATCCAAGACTGGTAAGAGGCCCTTAACTGTTCTCAAAATGAACCGAACGAACACGCCTCTAGATATAAAATAAAATAGTTACTGATAAAAGACCTCCCCCAGTGGGGGAATGTGTGTTAAGCAGTGTCAGTAAAAAAAATGTGCTGTTCTACAGAGGTAAAAGTTTTGTTTAATATCTTTGAAAATCGTAAAAACAAATTAAATTATGAGAAATTAAACAATTTAAGTAAAAAATAATGGACATGATTTAACCATTAACGGCATTTTTTTATACACCAAACAGCAAATTTACCAATAATAATTGTCAGGAGAAAAATATCTATTTGAGGGTAGCTGCGATCTCACACCTACACTTGGTTCTACCACTGCATTGAAGCAGAAGATGGTTTAACGGTAAATACAGCGAATAAAGTTGTAATGGTGTTGAGGCATTGGCATGGAAGCAATTTTGGAGAAACAAAAATTAGCTTCGCGTATGCACACCAATACCATTCACTACATCAGCAGCGGCTGTATCCGCGATTATGAAATCGTTTGAAAACTCACTGGTTTAATCTGTAGACAAAGTAAATCAAACTTCCTACTGATCTTGATGAAGTCAAGACTCACTCATTTCCTTAGTCAAAACTAAGCTAGCCCGGTAAACGGATTCAGCAAACCAGCCCATCCATGTGTTTTCTCGCTATCGTCCACAGATGTGAACTAATTATTGCGGATGGGCAATATCATCTAATTCTCGCCCAGTAGAAATGTCTTGCATGTGAAGCATGAAACTCATCACAGAGCACACTGTACCACTGTTTATGCCACTAGCAAAACAACAGTGGGCTGATAATAATTCTCATAGAAGTGCACCATCTGAAGAGCACCCAAGAAGAAGACAGGCAGTGAGTTGTCACCAAGAAGGCAGGCAGACAAGGACTTTCTGCGGCTTGGTCAGCCGTATATATGTTTCAATATTTTCACAAATCTGCAGCTGAGACACACCTCCTCTAGACAGCAAATGAGAAGTGCCATACCTACGTATTGGTGGCAGTGTTACACTTAAGACGCCCTGCTGAGGAGTGCGCCACTCCTTCCTGTTGGAAGTTCGAGTCCTCCCTTGGGCATGGTTGGTGTGTCTGTTGTCCTCAGCATAAGTTAAAGTAGTTTGTAAGCATAGGGACTGAGGTCCATAGTAATAAAGTTCCTTAGATTTAAAAACATCTGAACATTTCGACGAATCGTCACTGTCCTCTTTCTTGGAGCTGGTACTGGAAGAAATAACTATATCTTCAATCTGCTCTTCAATTTGTCCTTCATGAATTCATGTTTTCTCAACTATCTTCATTGTATGGCTGATAGCCTGAGACCAGTCCTATGGTGTGAAATTTGCAATGCCTTCCTTTGTTAGAAATTCAACGTCAATGAGTGTGATTTTCTTCGGGTTATTTATCACCTTGCCTTTCATCTGGGCACATATATTTTCAACTGGATTTAAGTCAGTATGTTATGCAGAAATCCAAATTGCAATATTTCCGTTTTTAGTTAATTCTTCAATCTGGCAGTGTGCATTTTTTGGCTTGTACTTCGCTGGAAGCTCCATTAACTTAGTATTATTCAAACCATATTCAATTTTATCTGATGTAAAACTACTTTCCATTCAGGGTAACATATCTGCTTTTCTCCATTGCAATGTATGAGCTTTGTGCATGACTAGTTGTACGTCACATTGTCCATTCAATTGTTGAATTCGGGGGAAAATTTAGCAGCAGAACATCAGTAAACCAGTCAATGAAAACTGGGGTTCATTTCTTCGTGATAGGAATAGTAGTAAACAGTTTTGAATGATGCCACGAGCTGCGCCAGTGTAAAGGACGATTTCCCTCCTACCTTTGCCTAACAGTGCTTTCGAAGTTGGTTGTGTTGAGTGGTCCGTCCATCCCTTCGGGGTTGGAACACTTGTGGGAAGTGACACTTGCGGGAAGTGACACTTGCGGGGAACCCGGGACTCTTGGGGCGGCTAATGGCTTTTCCTGGGTACAGGCACGCCAAGAAGTCTAGCACTGCTGTTGTCAAGTTTCCACACTGTCAACATAACACGAAACTCAGTGAAATTGCACAAACCTTTGCAAGCTGAAGAGCAATATAGTAACTTGTTCTAACTAAACATTAATTCGTTGAGTGTTCTTACTGAAAACAAAATGGTATTTTAATAGTGATAATGTTTGGAGAGTTATTAAGACATTCTCTGCTATTACAAGACGATGACTTTCCACAGTCATACCTCCTAAAAGCATATTATTCAGAACACTAAGCATATCAAGACACCTGCACAAGCAATAAATATATTAGGCATCCTGCACAGATACATTGATGTAATTGACCGCTATGTAGTTAACCCCACTATCACGCAACAGATTATAGAGTACACAAATAAACAGGAAGTGACCCACTGGCGCTGTGTAAACGAAAAAAGGTAGTTATTTAGTTCTGAATTAATGGAGTTCACAGAGGCCACCAAAGGAAAGCTACTACTGATATATAACGGATATCAGTATATCGTAGACACCTCGCGCGGTGGGCCTTTCCCTGAACACGGCACAGGTAGCGGCTCGAGGGCGTGGATTAGGGGTGATGTATCCCTACTTCTGGAACACCCTGTTCACTACCTGCAGCGTCCGGGTCCCCCCGCAAGTGTCTACGCATTCCCTTTCCCCGCAAGTGTCACTCCCCGCAAGTGTCACAAACTCATCCCTTCGGCAACATGTGACACGCGTTATCAAAATGTTCAAATGTTTGTTAAGCTTATGGGACTTAACTATGGGGTCATCAGACACTAAACTTACAAACTACTTATGAACTACTTACGAACTAGGACGGCACAAATATCCATGCCCAAGGGGGGATTCGAACCCCCGACCGTAGTGGCCGTGCTGACCGTGACTGGAGCGCCTTAGTCACCTCGGCCACCGCGGCCGGCTACGCGTTATCCCAAGTCGTGTGCTGGCCAAACAATCTCTTCGAATGAAACAATTCTCAAGGCACGATGATATCGACCTCTACACACCATTATGTCACCTCTCCCCATGATAATAGTCTGAGAAAAAATTTTTGTGTCAGAAGCCAAGCTAATGAAGTAAATTTCAAATAGACGACCTACTCCCGTTGAACTAATCTGCCTCTTTAAGTCTGGCACGAAGTTTATTTAAAGTATGTTATTCCTTCTGCTGATGTCTGTGTATTGCATCCTGCAGGAATGCCTTCATCTTGGTTACCCATCTGTCCTTGGACACCCTCCTTTCTTCTGAATCTGTTGATCAGATATGCTGTGCGGTTATTATTAATGAAACAGTAACACAAAACACTCGCTCACACAACACCTGACGTCTGCAGAACACTTCAACGACAAAAACTGTACGAAGAGAGGTGATGAACACAAGATCCGACTAGCGTGCGACATCACATGGAAATCTTTATCCACGAGGTGGCAACAAAGGCAATTTAACGAGCCGAACTGGTGGTGTGTTGGAAAAACTCAGATCGCCATTGAAGTTACCTGGGAAACGGCAATCACCGGTTAATTCCAACAATTAAATTAACCCTTATACGTGATCACATGACAGTTTCGAAGTATTAATCCGATAAATTTAGTGGAAGTTCCAATCTTTACTTTAGTGAGGAAAAATTTTCGAAAAAGTATTTACAATTATTAAATGTTACCAAAACTATAATCAAATAGTCAGGAATGAATAAATATAGGCAAAAAATATATTTACGGTCGCCACGCATCAGCGAAATCAATTTGGAAAAGATGAATAATTGCAAAAGTCAATTACAGGTTGGCTAATTATTTAGGCAAACTATAACATTATGCTATACTAGACCAAGCATGAAAACCAAAAGACACCACGATAAACACGTACTGTACTTAAACAAGTGATAAAATAACTTACCACTATTATTTGCTAACAAAAGCAGCCCGCTGTAATGCAATTTCAATATTTTCAGTTAAACACGCAGTTAAAACGCTCATTGTTCGTGACACAAAATAAACGAAAGTAATCAAATTGTTTTCATTACTTGGAATCTCTAATTTTGATAGCGAACTAAAGTTAATTTTGTGTCGCAATCGGGAGAAAATATTGTGTAAAGTACTTGCAGATTTAGGGGACTAATCTATTAGCTATTTACTGATTACTACTATTCAAGGTTTACTATGATCAATGATAGTTCACCGTTAGTTAACCAGATGAATAATTATTAACTCCAACAGTTTGCACTAAATGGTCAGCTGCTAATTTTCTACCGTATTGTTTAAATCATTCTGCCATTAACTAAACATTGACTATTGCATACATTTGACTCAAAAAAATATGAATAACAATTAGTAGTGCCTTATTGTGTTGGTGTTGTGGTCTTCAGTCCGCAAACTGGTTTGATGCAGTTCTCTACGCTACTCTATCCTGACCAAGCGTCTTTATATCCTCATAAGAACAGCAACACATATACATTTGAATCTGTTTACTGTATTTTTCCCTTGATCCTCCTCTGCTATTTTTACTCTAACCCCTCCCCTCCAATGCTAAACTGGTGATTTCTTTATGTCTTTTCTTCAAGGTATTCCAGAAATACCTGTTCATCCTAATTCTGTTCAATACTTCCTCATTAGTTACGTGATCCACCCACTTAATCTTCCGCATTCTTCTGTAGCATCACATTCCAAAAGCTTTTATCCTCTTCCTATGTGAACTATTTATTGTTCATGTTTCACTACCGTACAAAACAACACAGAAATGCTAAAGAATGGACTTCCTTACACTTAATATTCGATGTTAACAATTTTCTTACTTTCAGAAACTCTTTTCTTCTCATTACTAATCTGTATTTTGTATCCTCACTACTGCGACTATCGAATGTTATTTTACTGGCCAATTAACAACACTCATCTACCACCTTTATTGTTTCGTTACCTAAGCTAATTCCTTCAGCATCATTTGATTTTCTAACATTACATTCCATTATCGTTGTTTTGATCTGGTTACTGTTCATCTTATACGCTCCTTTCAGGAAACTTTCCATTGTGTTCAACGTCCTTTACTGTCTCTGACAGGATTAAAATGTCGTTGGCAAAACGCGATGTTTTCATTCCATCTCACTGAACTTAAATTCCTTCTTCAGATTTCTCCTGGCTCTCCTTCAGTTTGCTCAATGCATAGATTAACACTGGGAAGAGGTTACAACCCCTCTTACTTCCTTCACAACTACTACGTCTCTTTCAGTCCCATCAACTCTAATAACTGCTGTCCGGTTTTTGTACAAGTTGTAAATAACCTTCTGTTCCCTATATTTTACCCCTGAAGACTTTAGAAGAAGTCACTTCGTTATTAAACAATTCTAGTTTCACAATTGAATACAATTTTCAAAACACTGGCATTCAATACAATTGCATCAGTTATTTCTTACCAATATATTGGTTGTTCATTTGAATAATTTCATTCTTATTTTTCATCGTTTGATTTCACGGTAATAATGAAGAGGATAAAGACGATATCTGGATAATGTCTCGAGTGAAATATTTGGTGACACAATTAGTAATTAAGCTGTTCCACTATCGAGACGAATTTTGCTAATATATTTGCGAGGCACACATGCTAATTGAAAAGTAACTGGTTGGATCTCGCTTTGTGTTGATTTCGGACTTACTGGTACACAATTCTTGGCTTGGAAACGAAATAACTGCAAGATATTTTGGCCCACAGAACTCTTCTATGTTCACCCGCTTCATTAAACTTTTTTTCGCATTAATGTCATTTAATTTTCTTGATTACGAGAAAATTCCTCTTGCTCTGTGCCAGTACTGTATTCTACGTCGCCTCTCATGAGTTCCTACAGTACAACGACTTTCAGCCGACTACTGTGCATCTCAGCGCTACATGTACATGTACATGTACATACATAATCCGCAATCCACCCAAAGGTGCGTGGCGGAGGGTACTCAGTACCATTACTAGTTACTTGTTTACATGTTCCATCCCCTATAGAACGAGAGAAAAAGGAATGGTTGTCTGCATCCGTACGAGCCCTAATTTCTTTGATATTTGTTGCCTTTACGCGAAATGTCGGTTGGCGGCAGTAGAATCATTCTGCAGTCCGCCTCACGCCTTCCCTCCTCCTACTCCCATTTGAGTTCCCGAAACATTCCAGTAACACTAGAGCATTGATCGACTCTGTTACAAAACTAGTTGCCCGCCTTTGAAATGCCTCTATGTCCTCCTTTAAACCGATCTGGTGGAGATCCCAAACACTTGAGCAACATTCAATACGGGGTCGTACAAGCGTTTAATATGCGGTTTCCTTTACAGGCGAAACACACCTCAAAATTTTCCCAATAAACCGAATTCGACAATTCGTCGTCCCCACGACTGTCATATGCTCGTTCCATGTCATAAACGCTGTGCAGTGTTACGCTTAGGTATTTAACTGACTCTGTCAAGCAGCACACTACTAATGCTGTATTCGAACATTACGGGATTGTTTCTCCTGCTCATCAGCATCACCTTATATGTTTCGCCATTCAGGGCTGTTTGCCGATCTTGACACCACCTAGAAATTTGTTACACGTTATCCTGCATCCTACTACAGTCATCCAATGACCAAACCCCCTTGTACTCCACAGCATCATCAGCAAACAGCTGCAGATTGCAACTCACTCTGTCTGTCATATCATTTACGTAGATAGAACATAATAGCGGTCCTATCACACTTCCCTGTGGCACCCTTGACGCTATCCTAGTGTCTAATGAACATTCGCCTTCGAGCACAACGTATTGGGTACTGTTACTTATATAGTCTTTGAGCCACTTACATATTTGGGTACTTTTTCCATAAGCTCGTTAGCAATCTGTAATGCGGAACCTTGTCAAACGCCTTTCGAAACGCTACCAGCGGCCAAGCTCTCTGCACTTACTCTTTATAATATCAAAGGCCCTGACCGAACTATACAGATACCGTTAAAGTCCGATAGTCCGGCATCCAATAGTCCGGAATGCCCGACGATCCGCCAACATGATCCAAGGGGATTTGTTTTTCCTTTGATGCTGCCGCTATTGATGCAGTTACGCTGACGTCATCAACCGGCTGTTCACACGAGGCGATCCCCTGCTTGGCCGGTCACAATAATGTTCCGCCAACGGTCGCCAATGACGCAGACGCCATTGTTGGGTTCGGAAGCATTCAGACCTTACTCAGCAGATATCGGCTGTTACTGTTCTGTACAGAGGTTCCTTTCATTATTTGGATTGCCATCATTTTTCGCGATTTAACAGTGGTGAATGTCATTTGATAGTGATCTGTGGAAGTTTTATTAACATTTAAGAAATGAGAATGTTTTCGAAACCCAAACTTTCTTCAAACTCTAAATCAGGAGCTCTCACCATCAACCTGAAACTGGAAATCATCAGACTCATGGAGAAAGACGAGAACAGAAATATTTAGATAGCTGAATTTATTATTGGTTCGTCAACCATTTGTGACGTAAACATAAGTATGAACTAATGAAATATGGTTCCTAATCAGTAACAACTGAAAAACTGGCTTCCAGATAAACTTTAAAAAACCGAAACTGGAACTATTAGATAGGTTATTGTTCAAAAGGTTCAGTGCACTGTGTCCAGCTGTATTCGATGTACGGCTTACCCTATGCAAGCAGGAGCAGGTACCGCCCGCTAGGCCGGTATTTTCAGCAATCCGGCACTGGGATTATACTTACTGGATTATCGGACTTTTACTGGATGTCTTATTAATTACAGAATAACTACGATTTACAAAGTCAGTAACAGAAATAATTTCGTTTAAAACATTACAAATTAAATAAAAAATGAACCTGACAGAAAAAATAAATAAAATATATATACAAAATAAAGTTCACGTTGGTAAATCATATAATACATTTACTAATATATAATACATTTACTAATATATATGTTATTCATTGTTTTGTTGTGTTACAAAATGACAATAATTTTTAATTGTGTATTCAATTGTTAAACATTCGCCGTCATACCGATCAGGGATTGTCAAAATTTAAATTTAATTTAGGTGTTTAAAGCACAATTTGGGAGAGCAAAAACCCACTGTAGACTCGTTGGCTGTCGATAGTGTCATCGCAGGAACTAATATCCGTTGTATAAATTGACGTGAAAAGTTCCAGGAATTTAATCAGCTCCCTGTTACACGAGATAGTGAACAGGATATTTATATTGGATGTGCTAACTATACACACCCCTCCCTCGTCGAGCCAAATTCCGATGATGACAGCCCTGCCGTAATCAGCGTATGAAAAGCAACCAACCGCCCCCAAAACACAACACACACATAAATACGTAAAAACTGACACAAACACACTCACATATGAATCTCATGGTTATTATTCTCGAACTGGCTTATTCTTCTGCATTATCCTGTTACCTACAAATCTTCATCTTTCACAAACGAAGACATTAGAATAATTTTAATAATGATGTGCCATCGCTCACTCTATCTCTGGATCTCAAGGTTTTGTGTTGTCTGTGACGTCGTATTTTCAGACTGCCTCGCGCAGTGACGGATGGACTTCGCCGGTCGCGGTGGCCGAGGGAACTGCGGCCCGCCAGTCACGGTCTGCACGACCACTACGGTCAGGGGTTCGAATCCCCCTTCGGGCATGGATATTTGTGCCGTCCTTAGTATTAGCTAGTTCATAAGTAGTTTGTAAGTTTAGGGACTGATGACCCCGTAGTTAAGTCCCATAGACTCTACAAACATCTGAACATTTGGATGGACTTCTTTCCTTTTCCCCTAAAGCAGTGTTTTTTTTTTTCAACCTTTTCGAACATGAGACAACATTTACTGGCGACCGGCTTCGAAGTAAAAATTATCTGGCGATCCGCTTCCAAATAAAAATATTCTGTTGAACCCCCTCCCCTGCCGTCCACAAGATCTTCACGAACTGTAACAAAACTGTGTTATCTCAAAGGAAACAGATTCAATCTTCTTTTCTTTGCTTCAGCGTATTTTTAAATTGTTTTTTGTGCATTTTCAGAATGCAACATATTATCCTATTTTTTGTTTTGATTTACGATAGAAAAATATATTTTTCTTGGCGAGTATTAAGCGTTTCTGTCAAGACTCAGAAGCGAATTATGCTCACTATAGCCATTTCTATACGAGACGTGCAGCACGCACAAGGAAGTCGTTATCAGCTGCAGTGATAGACCGTCGAACTACAAAGAAACGTTCAAACGGTACGCAATTTTTGTGTCCTGTGCTTCACGCGTCTGCTTCGTTTATTGTCAACTTAACCTCAAATGAATCGCGGCGTTAACATAACTTTTCGAAACTGTATGATAGGTTGTGATGATTAAAACATTAATTTGCGTTTTAGTCTGCCACTGTAAAACTGTATTTAATTGTTTTCGTGCAGTTCATGCGTAACTACGTCGCTCGCATGTGTTAACGTCGTCATTGTAAAATGCGATTACATACTTCTAGCCCCTACGGTTTGAGGCGCCTATGTACATGATGAACAAGCTCAGGTGTCTATACATACACCTTTCACTTTGATAAAGCTTCAAGTTATCCTCACCAAAAACAAATATTTCATCTGTTAACTCTTGGTATGAACAACAAACTGATTTAGATATTTTGACTGATTCTTTTGTCGGTTCTTGGTAGATCACCATATTGACTTTTATTTAAATAACCGGTTTTCGACGTAGTTTAAAGACTGAATATGTCGAACGGGTAACTAAGACGAAATGAACGTGTAGAACATACACAATATACTACTTTTAAGTAAGTGTGATTTTGTACTACCAAGAACCGACGGATAAATCAATGAAAATTTCTTGATTTACATTTGCTCTACGTTTGTTTGGATTTCATATTAATAGCTATGTCTCTTTATTCAATAGAAATTGTACACAGGTTATCAGAAGGGGAAAATATCACCCGGTCAAAGAATCCATATGGCGCCCCCTACAACCCATTGGTATTACTGACATTAAATTTGCTATGCTACCTTACAGATAGCTGCTTTTAAAGGATAACTCTTTGAACTCTATAACTATAAGAATCAATTATCAAACTGAGTAAGATCTTAACTTTTGTCATTTAAATACATAGAGTATATTTTGGTTAACGATATACGAAACAATTATTTACACTTGAGTATGCAGAATATTCTACGTCACTGATTAGAAATTTACAGAACGATTCAAAAAACAACGATTTATATAAAATTAAGATTGATGATGCGATACAGCATTTACTTACACATATATACACATAAACAACCTTGTTAACTGCGAAAGAGAACACATATATGAACAAAAGAACATACACATATATTTTGTAACAGCATTGTACAAAGATTTCGTAATGCAAATAATACAACCAGTAATAGAATTTTATATGTTTATACAGTTTTAATGCGAATTTTCCTTTGACTTGTTTACAGTTCTAAGTAAAGTCAACTTTTCGTGCCTTTTCCGCTGCAAAGTCTTAAATTAAATTATCAGTGTCAAGCTCACACAAAACATCACATTCAATAGATATCATAGAAAGGCCTACAAGACGCTCTTGCGTAATCGTTGATCGTAGGTAGTTCTTTATAAGTTTCAACTTGGAGTAACTTCTTTCTTCTGAAGCTACAATTACAGGAAAAAGCTAGTAAGATAGAGCAATATTTGCATTTGGAAAATACCCAATAAGGGAGTTCTTGCAAATATATGCAAGTACTTGCAACGGTTTGCTCCCATTTTCAGAACCGAGAAATGAAGGTAAAAGTAAGAGCTCTTGATATAACTGAAATCCATCAATATCACAGTAATCTTTGTCTGTTAAAGATAGTTAGTTGTAAGTCCTTGTAAAACTTTAGTAAATACTCTTTGTCCATTGTTGGATGGATGTCATATAAAAACGCAAACATTTCGCTGTGCTGCTTCAGTTATTGAAATAATTGTGACTAATGTGCAAAAAATGAAGTTACGTTTAAACGCACTGTAGGTAGAGCCGTCAACAATCCACGGATTGGTTTGAACACCACAGTGTTTCACTAGGCATGGTCCTGTTTGGAGGTGGTATGCCGTTGCCTTCCTCCGACCTTCGAACTGACTTACCCAGCCAGTTATAGGGGGACCTACAGTTTAACGTGGGTTCCGAACCACTTAATTGGTTCGTCTTCAGATTTATACAAAAATTGTCGGTTGACTTTTCTAGGTCGGAGTTTTGCTTCATTGTGGGTGAATGTCGAGCTCTTCATCAATTACTTTCGCATCAATCAAAATATTCTCGAAACCTTCATCACTTCGCGTGTTCTCAAGGCGACACTTTTTTTTTTCTTAAGCAGATTAACTGGTTGCTGAGTGTCTACTGATTCTTGTTGAAAAAAAAGGGTTAAGTACATTAACACAAGAAAGAACTTCATACCAAAACACCACAACAGAAACGAACTTAAAATTCAGGAGCTTCCTAGCCAGGGAACAAGCCTTATTTTTGCCCATAACGTCTGTCTTTGAGTCCTTTGATGCTTCGAAAAGAGCATCGTAAATTTCTCCTAACCGATAGCGAAACGATTTGACAGCATCAATACAACTCTCCCATCTAGTATCACTAAGAGTTCTCAAAGTGAAATTGAATATATGTTTTTGCAGAACAGACCAACGATTTGTGGAACTAGAAAAATAATTGTGTACTTCTTGCAATAAAGCAAAAAAGTTTACAGCCTCACTACAGCACATTGCAGAATCATTCTCAACCAAATTCAATGAATGGGAGCTACTTACCTGTACTGTGTTGTTATCTTCTGGAATATTTGTTGATTTCTTGCTGGTTTCCTCATTCTCTGGTTCTACGTTTTCATTTCCATAATTGTCTGTTTCAGGAGTACGAAAGAATGTCTTTAATGCTGCTGCCTGTTTCTCATTTCCAGCCAATAATTGTGCTCTTCTTTTTCTTTATACATTTCCAGAAGGCTTCTTCTTTTCCCGACATGTCGATAAAGAACACATTAACGCAACGATTCTTCTACTAAGAGTCGAAATTCAGGAGACAAAAGAAGAACTCGCACACCATGAAGCCTGCACTACGATGACCCCGTAGTTACGTCCCATAAGTTCTACAAACATTTGAACATTTATTGTTAGAGCGGCCGACATAGCTTTGTCGTAAGGAGTGCAATTGTTGGCACCGCGGCGGTTGTATTTGTCAGAGCGTGTCATTGTTGCTCGAAACTCCCAACTCTCAACAATAGTCTTTAGCTTTGTCAGCGGAGATTTTTTATAGACAAATAAGGTGAAGGGATGAAGGAATTTCCTTTATAGGAGATTCAAGAAGAAATCGGGGTTGGTATAAAGAGTTAGGCCTATGGCATGAGGTAGTAACCAAAGTTGCTTCACAATTTATGAAAAAGTTAATTTTTAGTTCACTGTCTACAATAATATAAATTTAGCAAGGATTTTGGCGCCCTCCAAACTTCTCTAAAATTTGGCGCCCCGGACGCATTAAATTTTTAATGCAATTCCTCTATAGTATCACCTCCTAAAATACGACTGAATCGAAAAACTACGTTCCTCTGAGCAGGAGACAAGTACACATTCTCAAACAAATTCCCGACTTGGTTTCGTTTGTCAGCTGGGTTCCCTATTCGGTCTTCTGCGCATGCGCGAAGCACTTCCATAGGCGTGAGAATAGAATCCATCCTATTCCGTCTACTAGCGATCGTATGCGTGCATCTTGTGCAAGTGGACGCGTCTACACTGTACACGGACGACGTGACCGATGCACCATGGGTAATGTCGTAAGCTCTCACTTCCCGCGTAGAAAGGGAGTAAGAAATATTCTACTGTATAGGTAATTTGTAAAGAAGTATGTAATTTCGAATTTTTCAGAATTGCTTATTGTATCATGTTCTTTTACCCATCAATTGCCTTCCTGAAAACTGTTTTCTGGTTTTGCGCTTATTCATCATTAACACACTGTATTATAAAATAATCTGCGATCTATTCAATTTATAATGATTGTTACACAAGGACTCCCGCAATTTTAACATTATATTTCACTTATGCCTACGTCTCTGTGTTACTGAGCCCCTATTTATTGCAAGTTCTTCCTCCTGTGTCACGACCCACAGGTTGAAAAACACTGACCTACGGGCTACAGTCTACAACAATCTATCATTTTTCTGAGCTGTGATTTCACTTTGCTAATTTCATCATCTATACAACTTTTTTTCTTTCTAGTGGACGTTTCCAGTAAGTATTTTCGACAGCCTGTTTCGGATCTCGTCATAGAATCTTTTGGTATGTATTTCTTGTGCCGGATTCTACATACGTTTCCATCCAATAGGGCAAGACTAAGTTTGGCAAAGAAGAAAGAAAAGGAAGGAAGTTTCGGATTTAACGTCCGGTCGACAGCGTGGTCATTAGAGACAGAGCTTACGCATGGAGTTTTGGGTAAGGATGATGAACGAAATCTGCCGTGCCCTTTGAAAGGAACCATTCCGGCATTTGCCTGGAGTGATTTAGGGAAATCGCGAAAACCTAAATCTGGATGGCCGGAGGTGGATTTGAACCACCATCCTACCGAATGCGAGTCCAATGTCTTACCACTGCGCCAACTCGCTCGGTGAAGAAAGAAAGAAAATTTTACTTACCTACGTTTCCTTCAAGGCATTATTATTTTAGATATAGAATACAATAAAATTATAGTCTACAATTTGAAATATGTAGAATGGAATAAAAAAAGAAAAATTCCATCCCTTATGATTCATCCATCACTGAAAGAAGAAATTAGTGTGCCTTGAGAACCGACCACGTTTCGTGGGTGCTGTCAAAAGTCCATCTGATGTGTTACTGAAAATAGTTGTCTACTGGTACGGTCACTTTATAGAAATGAGTAAAAATAGACAGCAAGAAAATCGACGGGGAAGTACACAAGAAAGGACGAAGAGGGAATGTCAAGGGAACCGAGATCGGAGATAAAATCTTTGTACATTGACAAGAAGGAGGCGAGCGTTTGTGTAAAATACCCGGAAAACTGAATATTGAAACTGATGGTCATTACATCAACCGCATTCCGTCTAAAGTGAGACTATAATTATATTCCTGTCTCTCGAAACTATCAATCGGCTGAATAGTTTTAACATAATGTTTGAGAATTACTTGTTTTCGTTAATAATGCAATAATAACGAAATACAGTGATCATTTCCGTGTCATCCAACTTACTGGTTATTTGGACATAAATTGGGGATCGAGCTAGTTGGATAGCAATCTTACTTAACGCAGGGCCGGATCTAGGAGATTTGCCAAGGGGGGGCAAGCTTAATTTTGCCGCCCCTTCTTTCACCCCCCCTCCTGTAAGAATAGACTTTTTGACGCTAATTGGGTTACATATTTCTAAATAAATGTCACAATCTCACAATATGA
The DNA here is from genome assembly GCA_026315105.1 of Locusta migratoria. Lineage (NCBI taxonomy): Eukaryota > Metazoa > Arthropoda > Insecta > Orthoptera > Acrididae > Locusta > Locusta migratoria. Next base: position 37,759,899 of record CM048750.1, on the reverse strand, counting down.
ACTTATTTTATTGACTGAATTAAGATCAAAGGAAAACAGAACAATTTTAATACATACAAAAATATTACAATATTACTCATCGTACAAAAATCAATTCAAAATTTCGCTTTTCGAGCTTTTTTTGCTGCAAAACTTTCTTGCTATCATAGTTTCGAGAAGCAGCTCGTTTGTGCTCTATGGATATTATACTCAGATTTGTTAAGCAGTCCTGCTCCTCAAGTATATTTAATTAGTTTCAGCTTGCTGAAACTTCTTTCTCCAGACGAAACAGAAACTAGAATGGTTATATTTTAACGCTATAGTAAGGTTGGGATACCCCTCTACCAATTTATTTTTATAAATTAAATTTAACGTTGATGATACAGTGGAATCTTGCAAGGCTCTGTCTACTGCCAGCGCATGTTGTCTGAAACTTTCAACTTCAAGTTCTTCCTCGCTAAGATCTTCTGCCAGTTCCGCTGCTTTGGCCTTCAAGTCCTCCACTTCCATTTATTGAATTTGCACACCACACAGAAAACTAATTTTTGCACTAATTTTCTCAAGTGTGGTAAACCTGGTACTAAGCTCTGTCAATTATTCCTTATTTTTTCTGTGAAAGTTGGATACTTCATCCTCACAAAGCTCATCCGTCATTTTCTTCTTTCTTCGAATCCTTTTTTCGGAGACTACCGTTGATACCTCATTATCTTCTGCTAGCACTTTGGCCTCAGAAATAGTTTCAGAGGTACAAGAATCCCGGGAAATTTTGAGAAAGCCCAAAAGTCTTTGAATGTTTCGAACAGCTTTATCAATTGTAAAGTATTAATTTCGCAGAAACTGATTAACATGAGCAATTTATTTTAATATTGCATATCAGAAACAAGTTAAAGTAATGAATTTGAGTTTTCACATATTTTTTTTTAAATAGATCTTGTCTCTGATTTTGTTTCTGGTGTTGACAATTTATAAGTTTCAGTTTCTTCCAGGGCCTTCAAAGCTTTATGAAAATGCTTGTAAATAGCTTCAACCGCATCTACTCTTAGAGATCGCCTAGTCTTGCTGAATGTCTGCTGAATTTGCTCCTAGTAAATTTAAAGAGTGAGCAGCACATGGTACGAAATAGGCCAGTTCATTCTTCTGAAGTATTCTTGACTGAACCCCTTTGTACTTTCCAGCCCTGTTTGCCCCATTGTCATGAGACTGCTCCCTGCAATGCTTAATGTTCAACCCATATTGTTCCAATTTTTGCAGTATCTCTTGACTAAGGCCTTCTCCTGTTTTGTCTGTAACTGTAAAAAAGTCAGTAAAACTTTCCACAACCTCTGAGTCATTCGACTTGACATATCGAATTACTTGTGTCATCTGCGCATTTTGGCAGATAACTGGAGTGCAGTCAAACATCAGTGAAAAGTATTTAGCGGCTAAAATATCGTTAATTATATCTTGTTCTATTTTTGTCAGCAATCAAGTCACGGAACTCATCTTGTATATTTTTGTAAAAATTGCTAATCTGGCCTTTCTTGTGGCGTTTAATATGCAAACAAAGGGGGACACTATAGTATGATATGAGATCAATTGTATTTAGAAATTTACTACTACGTGGATCACCAAAATCACCATCTTCTTTTGATCCTCTAAAAGGACTTCCTTGCTTAGCTAGAAAAAGGACAGCATCAATAATACAGTGAGATTCCTTCTGTTTTATCTGGTCTTGTTGCCCAGTGTGCGATATTTATCAGGTGGGTTTGTCGGAGAACATCGAAAGAAGGGCAGCTTGTTTTGTATTGTCGTGATACATGGGAGACAGCGTCATGGAAATAATACAGGATCTGGGATGGAAATCATTAGATCAAAGTCGTTTATCGCTGCGACGAGGGCTACTTACGAAACTACAATCATCAACATTCTCCTCCGAATGCGAAAATATGTTGTTGCCTCCCGTTTACATAAGTAGAAAAGATCATCTGAATAATTATGTGAAATCAGTGCTCGAACAGAGAAATTCAGATGTTCTTTCTTCCCGCGCGATATTCGAGAATGGAATGGGAGATAAATAGTATAAAAGTGGTCCGATTAACCCTCTGTCAGGCAGTTAAATGTGATTTACAGAGTATCCTGTGTAGATGTCTATCAATTCCACCCCTACCGAGAAAGGACTCTAGATCATTAATGCTTTTGACTTTCAATAAGAAGTGTGTGCATCTGAAATACTTTTTTGTGTAAGGACTAGAACGTTATTCAAATTCACATGTTCTACAAATGAAATATGAACATTCATTTATCTGAAAAGGGAAATCTATGCAAATTAATAAACATTGTGCATTTACTTATGCAATAACGCAAACATCTCTCTCATTCTGGCTAATATCTAGTAGATTTTTAAAGTTTGATTAGCTGAAATACCTGTGACAGGGTAACACTGAAGTCAGCAACCGGAGTTTTAGTTTTATTAAATGATTTCGGTATTTCTTGTGGTCATTTTACTTTTAATAATTCTGTGTCAGTTAATTTTATTAAACTATACCAGAAAGATACATTCAGTAAAAAAAAAAAAAAAAAAAAAAAATTGCCGCCCTCTAAATTCTGCCGCCCGAGGCAACTGCCCCCTTTGCCCCCCCCCCCTCTAGATCCGGCCCTGCTTAACGTCATGGTTTATAATGTGGCGTAGCTACATAGTATTGATATTATTACGTAAAATGGCTTTTATTCTGATCTGAACGTAGTTTCTATGAATAGTATAGCTGTACAGATTCGCACGTTTACAAGAACGGTTGATGTCAATTACCAGGAAAACTAACAAGACCAATGAAAGAAAGCCTCTATGAATAGCAGGAGCTCAGGTGAGAAGCCAGTATGCGGAATGGAAGTCTGGAGGACGGAAGGAAACCCACTGATATAGCCTGTATAAGGGAATCTAAATTCTTCTGAAATAAAAGAAGAACCCTGTCATGGGTTAATTAAATGTCTGAAACAATAGAAAAATGGAACATTCAACAATCCTGTTCCAACAAAGTATTTTCTCAGAGCATTATTGAACACTCTGTCAATAGCATTCTCTTACATTTCACTCAGAATTCTTTCATTAAAATGTATCCCGTTTCACACGCGCTACTAAGTCGTATTGTCGATGGAACGTGACAATGCCCTATGGTAGACTGCAGAAAGTTCAGAAACCCAAGTATCGTCAACGATGGAAGAAAGAGTTGGGATAAAAAATAAATAAAATGAAAAAAAAAACGCAGAATAATTTCTGTAATTAAATTAGAGTATAGGAAGAAAAATAAAAGGTTTGCGCTATATCAAACCACACTGTAATTTGGTAAGAGACAGCTAAGACTTTGGACAACATTTAAACAGATTGTGACACAACCGCGACTAATTGAACAGTCATGGGCGACTAAGTATGGCACCCGTGCTAGCCTAAGGATAAGACTTGGACCGAAACTCCCCAAAGATTTATCCAAACACGATATAAATCATGTTTGAAATAGATGTAGCTTATAGCACTAAAATAAATCTGATTACTATGAAACAAAAATTTAACTTAGGTAATCTTGCAATACTATTGTTGGACTAATCAAAATTATTAACAAAATGTTTCATGAATGAAAACTTATACACGGTCGCCAACCTAATGAAGCATAAGAATACCAAGCAGTGATAAATTAGGAATGCAGTTAAATTTAGAAGCTTGGTGCTTAATAAGTAAAGGGTGGAAGAAACTTTGTCACTAGTTTCATAAGAGATAAAAAAAATACCAATCACAAAAATAACAAAGATTTAAAAGAAAGCAGTAATTATTTAAATTATTGTAACGGTAAGACTCACCTCATCAATTACTTTCTGTTACTATAGAACATAGCGTGGAACGCAGTATTGCAGTGCAAGTGGCACTGAGAAACAAAGTTACTAAAGTCTTATAATTAGTGTTAAAAAATTATAAAAAATCTACTGATGTTATGGTCAGTGCTGTTCTTAATGTTCTTTTGTAAACAAGTGAGAACTTGGTTATGATTATGACCTCTGTTCAAAATTCTACTTAAAGAACACTAACTACTATGTTTCACTTTGTTGAAAATAATGAAATCTTTCTCCCTATCATGAAATTAATGATTCTGTTACACTTAACTATTATTAACACTTTGCTGAATAGATTCATCCATTAAATATGCTAGCCTGGAATCTAGAATGGGGTCACTCAAACTGTACTGACAAATTGTAGGAACACTATAAATTTTGATTGATACCACAAATGGAATTTTCTTTGTCTGATCTACTTCAATTATATGAACTGATTAAAATTAGTTATGTGACAAAACAGTAACTTATTCTTACCAATACTATTGTACAAGAGCAAGGAAATTCATAGTTGCAGCACTGTATATTCTACTAAGAAGATTCTCAAAAAATTTACTTTATAAAAATTGATTGCTGCATTTAGGGAAAAAAAAAAAAAAAATAAGATGACTCGGTTGATAATTCTTTACAGGAGAGGATCCCTATGTGGCTTGGGATAAATTAGGGTTACGTACACACTAATTTTAACAGAAATGTAATCTCTATTGAAAAAAAAAATTCAAAACACAAGTTAAATCTCTCAACGACCAGTTTATAAATAGTAACAATAAATGTTGTTATTAATGCGGAGTAGTGGTGCGGTGGCGGCGCAGCGTATACAGTTCAGATTTCATCTTTATGCAGTTTGTGAGCCGAAATTGTAAGAGCGGTTTCCAGTAGCTTCCATTTTGCTCCATATGCAGACAGTAGACGTTCTACCATTGTATCTGCACGTTCACCGAGGCCATTGTACGTAGAACAGGCGCCAAAAACAAATATGAAGGGCAGTTGTTGCCTAAATGGAGAATCTACGCAATAGCTGCGCAATGAGTCCACTGACTTTGCCTCGGGACCATTCATGCGTAACCGTCAGAGCTCGAGTAGCCAGGAGCTGGGTCTCTACCAGCTCCAACGCCAATTTTACATTTCAATCACAGTTGTACACAGTGTTGCCAACTGGTTCCCAAAAAAATGTTCAAATGTTTGTAAATCTATCGGACCAAACTACGTGGTCATCAGTCCCTAGCTTACAAACTACTTAAATCTAGGTAAACTAACCTAAGGACAACACACACACACACCCATGCCACAGGGAGGACTCGAACCTCCACGGCGAGCAACCGCGCGGTCGGCAGCGAAACGCTTTAGACCGCTCGGCTACTCCACCGTGGCATAGGCGCTACATTATAAGGTCTGGGAGATAAACTCGGATTGCACATGATTCACTGTCATCAAGAACCCTTTTATTCAAAAAACTAACAGATACCTAAAAAGAAAGTAGGATTAAAAGTTCCTTTAGAATAAGATGACAAATATTACGACCGCCAAAGATAATCCTTGTGGACCCAACAAAGATGTTTATATATATGTTGTTGCCAACATATATAATCCCAAAACTTAAGGTACGAAATTTCCATTCAGTAGCCACCTTACAGAGTTAATAAGCGCCCTTCCGTCGGGGGTGAACGAGCGATAGTCTGTTTTGGTGCCTCTCTCGACGAGGTTGCTTCCGGGAAGACGCGGTGGCGCTACATTGTGCACGTCACGCAGATTGGAGCGTGGCAGTGGGAGCGCGCAGGGCGCCCCGCTACAATGGCTGCCAAACCAAGTGCGTGGCACGAGAGGCGCTGAATGCCCGCACACTGGACGGCCCTAATTAATATTTCGCCCGGCGGGAGTCGCTCCTGTCCGCTGGTCTCGTGTGGTTCGTCAAACGTTGTGCCTGCTCTGCTGGTGGTTCTATTACTGTCCAAGCATTAAGGCGGAGTGGGTGCAAAAATTTAAATTTTCTGTTTCATGAAACACGAGCCAAGTTGGTGAAATTATCCAGAAAATTCGCAACGTTGCAAAATAAAGTTTCTCTTAACAAAAATTAAAAAAAAAAATAAAAATGAGCCGTGCTGGCTTTTGAATCTCCCGCCACGCCTCTGTTTGGCGATGCGTTCACTCGTTTGGCGCTCCTTTCGGTGGTGGCGCGCGTGTGTGCAGGGGGCGCCACGCGAGCGCCATGCAGCTGTACTGGGCCTGCGGTTTTGGTGTGGGCGGGAGTTTTGCTTTTGGTAGCCCCAGAGGAAGGTTCCGAGGACTGTGTCCCTACTGTGGGGACGTGACTTCGACGGGCTGATTGCAACCGTCTGGGCGTGACTACTCTGATGGACTCACGTGGTCTATTGCAGCACGAGGCTCTTGGCGGGCTACTTTGGGTCTAGTTATCTTCAGACTTGTTTCGAGAACTAGTCAGTACTGAAGTTGGACTTTAACACTGGTGTGGGCTCCATGTCGAAACATACTGGTGCCAGAAAACAGGGTGCATCCGTGTGTGATGAACTGCATGCTTAGACGCGCCTTTAGTCTGTTGCAGCACGAGGCTGTTGGGTGTTGGCGCACACGTGCATGCTGTCAACTGTGAGGGCGCAGAAACAACGCATACGTGCCGTGAACACAGGCACGAGGAGCAGAGGCGAAGTAGTCGTGGAACTTTCTGCAGATCCTGGAGTACACCAGTAGAACACGTTAAGTTACGTAAACTTCTCCTGTAATTATTCGTAAATATCTGCTTTTAAAAGGTTGAAAGACTCGGATGGACAGCATTTATAATTTAACTTTCCGGCTATCATTTGCAAAGTGTTCCTTTTAATTTTGTGTGAAACTGTTCAAGTTTTAGTAGAGCAGAATATGTTTGTAAGTTTGTTGTGCATTCAGGTTTAATGTTGAAATTTAAAAGGTTTGATCTTGATGGTGCAACTCAAATTTTGCGTGAGCCAGCAATTCCGAATAGCACTGTGACTTGATTTGATTCCGAGCGAGGTTCTACTCATGGAGTTGTTTTGTAATTGCTATAATTTTAAAGTGTGAACTCCTTTTTATGTTAATCCTTATTGCATGTACTGTTTAATACAGTTCTATTGATGCAATTGTTTTCTAATTGCTGTAATTTTGGGGTGTGAATTCCTGTTTGGGTAAATCCTTTTGAATGTATTGTTTAACACATTCGATTCATGGAATTGTTTTCTAACTGCTATAATATTTGAAGTGTAAATTCTTGTTTTCGAACTTGAGCTTAACTCAGTTATTGTCTTTGGAACAATTTCTTTGATGTTCTGTAATAACAATAAAGACTGTTCAAATGCTGAATTGCTTTTAGTGTAACCCCGGGCCAGTACTCCCACGTTTCCTTGCCAGCGGAGCTACTGTTTCGTTTCAAATAATAAAAAAAAAAAAAAAAAAAAAAAAAAAAAAAAAAAATGGAAATGAAAAAATGTTACATCAGAAAGTTATACACCTTAATATTATCTATCGATTGCTTTCTTTTTCGTACCGATTGCTTTGTTACTTACCGAGGTCTGAACGACGTAACTCAGAGGTCTGCTGGTGCACAACAGGTGGCACCGGGAAGAATTTCGCAACTATATAGGCTCTCTACAAGCAGCGTGGCTCTATAGCCACCCTTCTGATCTGTCAGCGGCGCCTGTACAGATGAAGGCCTGAGGATCAAACGGTCGAAACAGGTCACCAATTAAGAAACGATATACACTGATTCATGATTAATTTTATACAGCTTAGTGCCTAATTATTTATAGAAAACTCCGCCTTACCAGCATAGATGCGTGGGAATAGCCATGCGCCCTAAGGGCTATTCTATACGAGCGCTAAAATCGCGGTGTTGACAACGCCGCGTTAACGGCGGGTGGCTGGAGGAATGGCACTAAATGATACCAACTATACGATCGTTTTCGACGTCGGTGTTTCCGCGTCAGCCCGGCGTTGAGCGCTAGCAACGCGGCCGGAGGCGTAAAAACGCGGCGTCAGTAACGTTGGTACCCTACTGTACGAGGCGTTAGAGCGCGCGCCACGTAACTTGGCGGGTGAGGTCTGGATGCGCAGAAGCACGGGTAGGCCTACGTCACGCCACGTGACCTGCTGGCCAATAGCCGTCAGTCAGCCGTTGCGCGCGCTCGAGTTCGTGTCGTACTGTGCGGAGCGACAACTGCTTTTGGCATTCTGCATTGTGTTTTTTTGCGAGTTATTTCGGAGCATTCAGTTGACTATGAGTAGCAACAGCAAATCTCAACCTGTATTACACAAACAGGCAAGAGAAATAGCGTTTCGCGTATATCAATTCTTTAGACGGGAGTCGGAAGCGGCTGATCACAAAGCCTCTGCTTATTACCACGTTAAAAATTATTTTGTGGCAGTTAATCTTGTATTGTGTAACTTTATACTATATGTGCTTCCCTGGCAAAGGAACTGTAACACGATTTTTGTTCTTAGTTATGCTGTTTCGTTGTGGATTTTGTTTAAAGCTTGTCTTCCGGCTTCAACAGCTTTGACGATTTTGTTTTGAACTCTATTAACGTTGAGTATTATCCGTTTCCTGACTGTGCCTCGACGATCGTCTTTGCGGTGTGTAGCAAGCAATCCTCATTATTTTATTGTTGTACAATGTCAAACATATACAATTATTCTATCATTTCATATGATATGTCACTTAAGTCTTTGATAGACTATTTTAATAACTGCTTAGAAAAATCCAGATTTCGAGATACAATTAAGGGAAAAATCTAAAATTTGTCAATTTCTATCTTCACAAATTTACTTTGAATTCGTAATCTGTCGTGAACGTCTAATGTGGTTCTTCAGTGATAATGGATAGAGTGATCTCCCTAGAAGAACTGTGTATATAATTTACAGATATTTCGTGTTAATCGACTGAGCTACAAAATGAATTTCTGTGCCGCTCAGAAAATTATGCCCTACCGTGTAAACATGATAGGTACAAGAGAAAGAGACTCATAAATGCTCGTAAATGCGCCACAGTTTTCCCAACAATCAAACGAGCGTTGTTTTTCTGCATTATACTTTTCATGCAGCCATGTGTGTTCAAGACTCGCAGCTTGACATTTCCTTGCGCTTGTATGCGGCCGTAGCTTTAAAGCTAAGCGGCAATCAGCAGCTGACTGCGGAATGGAACGGAGTGCAGCTAACGCACAGTCCGGCTACGCTGCGACAGCTGGTCCCCCCCCACCACTACACAGCTACCTGCGCAGAAGAGCCAGTCCACCCGCCAAGTTACGTGGCGCGCGCTCTAGCACAGACAAATATATACAGACGGGTAACCTCCGTAAGGGCCCGGTCCCACGCTCAGGGGTGCGGGGAGGGAGGGTTTCCAGCAGTTGTCCCATGATGGCGCTGCGGCAGAAGCAGCTCTTTAAAGTGGCCAGAGCAGGCGGCAGGTAGCGGCTGTCCCCACCATCACCTCCCCTCAAACGCCAGCAAGCTGGACACAGCCGTGGCCTCGTGGCAGGCGGCACGAGCTCTCCCCTCAGTATCCCCTCCATGCTACCCTTTGACGTGCGAGAGGCACCCTAAGCCAGCGATCCGCCTGTCACCTGCTAGCATCTTACGGAACTACGAGGGGAGCGTAGGGCAGTGGTTTAGGGGGAGGGGGGCTGCTCCTCTGTATATGTTACTCTGTGGCGTTAGTAACGCGAAGAGACTGAGCTTGTGTCAGTTTTATTTGTCGCTGGTCAATATGTTTGATACAGGGAAATATATATATGAAACTGAGAAGCAGTCTGTCATTTATGAAGTCCGATCAAAGGACTACAGCGACAAACAATTAAAGGCGAAGTGCTGGAACGAATTCTGCGAAGCCATGCACCAAAACTGGCTTGTGATGAGTGCTGCTGATATAGATAAAGCATGTATGCAACAACTATACGAAAACTGACTCTATTTTGTGGACACCAAGAGACTTTTGATTATAGTACATATCAATACAAATATTATGTAAACAGTAATTTTTTTTTCCAAATCACATGCTTTCATTACAACTTTGTTGGTCTATGTTGCTGAAAATCTTACTAGTACTTATGGCAGGGGACTGTATTTCACGTCAAGACGTACTGTAACGTAATCTCATGGTCGTTTATTTTTTTTATTAATTTATTTTAATCAAGATCACAATACCTACTTTACGAAATATATGTTCAGAAAGTAAACAATGCAATTAACCTAAAAACTAATCATACAAAGCGAATTAACATGAACAACTAACTTACTTTTATCTAATGATGTATTAATAAAGAACAGTCTAGAATGCACTAATTTATTTCATTTAACTAGTTTCAGTCTTATGTAGACAATCTTAGAGACTTTGTCTCCATCGATGTTGTGGAGCTGGCAGGTAGCTGGGAGCCTTCCCATGCGCACTGGAAGGCTCCCAGCTACCTGCCAGCTCCACAACATCGATGGAGACAAATTCCTGAAGATGGTCTACATAAGACTGAAACTAGTTGAATGAAATAAATTAGTGCATTCTAGACTGTTCTTTATTAATAAATTTAAATAGAGTGCTGTTAACCCAAAAATAGAGAAACAAAAATGTTTCCAAAAATATGTGATCTAATGATGTACTTACAAACAGTTTTATATCAGGTAAAGAACTAATAAAGAGGTGGAAGTCTCTAAGGTACAATCTCTTAAGGGAAATCCGATTATTATATTGAAACTGTAATGTCGTAAAACCAACGCCAACGCCCCAAATAGTATACGCCCAACGCTAACGTCGCGTTAAAGCGCGGCGTTTCTAGTGCCCTATTTAGTATGCAAATGTAACGCCTAGTTTTCAGCGTTAACACCGCCGCGATTTTAGCGCTCGTATAGCATAGCCCTAAGCGCCATACTGCGATGTGCGCGGATGCTTTCCATTGGAGGTTTAAGTCCTCCCTTGGGTATGTTTGTGTGTGTTGTTAAGTTAAGTAGTTTGTAAGACTAGGGACCGATGGCCACGGCAGTTAGGTCCCATTGGCAGATCACTGAGTGTTTTCAATACCTTTTAAGTTGCAGCAACAATGTCTCAGAAAACCGCGCCAGCATTATTTGTATGCTAATTCACTGTTTTCCCCATGTTAATATTATTCTTTCGCAATTAGAATCTACAATAGTAATTCATGTCATTCGCCCGAATCCATTTCCGTGAAAGCAACAAGAGTAATAAATTTTCACGGTCGACATTGCTCCAAACAGTAATCAAGCACTGTACAACAAAAACGAAGCCGCGCGGAATGGACGTTCTGGGCGACCGTTCCCGTCGGAGTTTCGAGTCCTCCCTCGGGCACGGGTGTGTGTGTGTGTGTGTGTGTGTGTGTGTGTGTGTGTGTGTGTGTGTGTGTCGTCCTTAGTGTAAGTTAAGTAATTTGTAAGTCTAGGGACTGATAACCAAAGCGGTTTGGCCCAATAGGTTTACAAACATTTCAAATTTTTGAACAAAACGTGTGGTATTTCGAAAGTAAATCTAAAAGATTGGAAACAGTAGCACACAAGGAATTTACTAGCTGTACCCGGCTAGCGTTGCTGTGGCTTGTTACAGATTAACTGGAAAAGACAGAAAAGATAAAGCGCACAATCCTATACCTTATTTCCTGACGCTTTGTGAATGGTAATTTGATATACCGTTACATCCTACACTCCCAACTCTCTATTTCTCTGCCCCCCCTTTCTTTCTTTCTCTCTCTCTCTGTCTCTCTCTCTCTCTCTCTCTCTCTCTCTCTCTCTCTCTCTCTCTCTCTCTCTCTCTGTTCTTCTGTTCGTTTCCTTTGTCCATATCCTCCACCCTCTCCTCAGTGTGCAGCGCATCCTGTCTCTTCTTCCTATCCCTCCTACCCATCACCTCTCTTTATCTATCCGATCCTCCTCCCTCTTTCTGTGCATCACCGCCTCCTCTCTCTCCATCTCATCATCACGCTCTACCAGGTTATGTCCTCCTCCCCCCTCCATCTCTATAACACTCTCCCCTCCCTCCTCTCTCTTACAAGTCTACCCTAGAGTCGGGCATATTTCTTTTTGTTCAAATTTTACGAAAGTTCCTGAACGAATGCTTTATTATGCATGTGTGTTTCTATGTAACTCATATTTTAAATACATTTCACACAGGACTTTTATAATTTTTAAGGGGATGACCTAGTTACAAAAAAAATCTCGAAAAGTTACATATACACGGATTATAGGCATCAATGAAATATGCAACTAGAAACCTTCCTGTATTAGATTGCAAAGTTGTATCAAAATTTCAAAATCTCAGATATTGGCGGTGTTGCACTCACAAACACTTATTCTTCTATTTATATTGACACTCATTGAAAATAAACTAATGAAATATTTTCCTGTTTATGTCGTCGAGTCTGTAATGCGGTTGTCTGTAGGCAAACCACACTTCATTCATAGCAAACAGTGTTTTGAGATAACAAACGTTTTACAAATTTTGGTTGCCTGAAGAAGGAAAGACATTCTCTACGGCAAATCTTGTGCTTATTTTAAAGCTAATAAAATTTACTACAGCTTCAATTCTTATGCCTTGTCTCGCAGAATGAGCGGTAATGCCGATATTCAGCTCAAAATCAGAGCAAACCTTAAAAGTTTCATTTTTGGTAAAAGTAAGCTCATTTTAGAAATCTGTTGGACGTGTAACGTAGCTGTTAGACGTAAATTGTCACATATTCAATGTACTCTGGAAATGGTAAGAACTATTAACGGCGTAAAAGTCATAGTTCATGAAGTAGAAAGCAACAATTTAAAAAAAAAAAGGCCGAAAATTTCGCTGCTTTTCACTTATAACTTGGGAAGCACAGGGTTTTCGAAGCTGCAAACTTGGTTTCACACTGCACTAAATGGCCCTAACAACATATAAAAAAATTCTAACTACATCACGATTTGCTTTTTAGCCCCATTTTTGTACGGTGTGATTGGCCTAATAAGCACCACTCGGTTTGAGAGCAGAGTTGGCACGTTTCCAGTTTTTCGCGTTTTTATGCTGCTCATTTGCGTCCGATATAAGGCAGATGAAACAAAATGATCATAGCTATGGAAATTACAGTAAATCTTAGTAGGCCGTTATACTTTCAATGGCGGAAGATAATGATGAAAACTTATCACACAGTCTGCCAAAGTTCGACGAGATACTTGGTAAGATAATCATATTGTTGTATTGGTTTGATGCAGCTCCCATTCTATTCTAGCCTGAGCAAGCCTCTTCATGAGAACGACACCCACATGTATTTGAACCTGCTTATTGTATTCCTTTCTTTATCTCCCTCTGCGATGTTTAGCTCAGACACTTCTCTCTAATTCACGATTCCCTGATGTCGAAGAATTTGTCTTTTTTCAGCAAGGTATACCATAAATTACTCTTTTCCTCAAATCTGTTCAGTACCTCCTCATTAGTCACGCGATCTATTAGCCTACCCAAAACAATCATATCGCCTGTAAAAAAGAAAGGACAAAGCGGTCAACAATCCGACGTTTACTAAGCATCTATACGTGGTACCCCCGTTTGGTGGTCATATGTCATTGCCTGTCTCTAACCTTTGACCTGACTTACTCAGTTAATGAGTGGCCTACAATTTAACGGGGATTCCGAATCAAGATGCACCGGGGTATTTTTCACATTAAAAACATCGCGAGAGGTAAAGGAACAGAAAAAAAAAAAAAAAAACGTTCCAGATTTGACAGAGGATGCAGTCCGTGACAATTGGATTTTTAGTCAGGGACTCTTCACAAAATGTTCAAATGTTTGTAATTCTATACGACAAAACAACGTTGGTCATTACTCCTTAGACTCAAAAACTACTTACTAAGTTAAACTAACCTAAGGAGAAAACACACATCCATGCGCGAGGGAGGATTCGAACCTCCGTAAGGGGCGCACCAGAACGCGCGGCTACTCCCGCGCAGTGGCACTCTTTCCACTCTGCCAGCGATCCCCGCACTTGAGAGTCATTGCCGCACTTGCATTTCACGTGAAACTAATTGGTAACGGAATAAATAACAAGCTGAATATTACCGACGAGCTAAACTAAAACTCTTACGGCAGCTCCTAGATGTGAATCAGACACATATTGATTAGCAGGCATATTTTACGTCGGGTCTCTGGATCCTTTAACAATTTTATCGGAACTGCAAACGAATACTTTGGTGCGCAATGGTTTTTCTTTCGAAGTTTTCGCTCTGCATCATATATATTAAAAGAATTTACGAAAAGTAAAGTCAGTCGGCTAGACCAAACTACCCGGCCGATTTCCTTCATTTTTGTTTTGAACGAAAGGTATTCATCCGCAGATCTGTCATCAAGTATCAGAATTTATATAACTCTTGCATTCCTTTTTCTACACTCAAACGCGGTTTCCTTCTGTATATTTCTTATGGGGATGTCCTTGCTGTAAAATGGTCAGCCCGTTCTATCCCACCGATTTCCTTCAGTTTTGCTTTAAACGAAAATTATTCATTTGCAGATTTGTCATCAAGTATCAGAATTAGCTTACGTCTCTTCATCTTTTATTTTTATTCAAACGCGGTATCCGTCTGCCCTTGCATTGAATAATTTAATCGGTTTGTTTTATAATATCTTCGGTTCTAACTAAAGTACGCAGTTCTTTTTGACCTAGCAACACTCAGCGGATCAATCTCTTTCATTTGTGCTTTTAAACAATTGCATTGGTTGATTCTAAAGAAAGCTATGCGTGAACATTCGACTTTACTTCCATTTTTTGCCAACTTTTTTGTTATCCCACTAAAAGTGCGAAGTATTCGCACGGGTTTTCTAGTATGAGATAAATTATCTAGCATGCCACGCATTGAGATAAATTTTGATACCGGGTACAGAATGCAAAAGAGTTTTCTAACGCTGATAATTCCTACACCATTTCCTAAAGGTACTGTTTAGTCGTAAGAACGCTTCTCAGAACTCCAGACCCGCCACTGGTTTTTGTGATAGTTGCAGATACTCTGCTTCTATAGAGTTCGTTTCATTGTTTCATGGCGGAGTAAACGAAATAAGTCCCCTTGTAGCTGGGCTGTAAATAACAAGCCATTCTCAATGGTACGATTCGGCCGGGCAAAACATGTCGACAGTTTGCCATATGAAACGCTCACTGCACCGGAAATTGAGAATTTCCCTCATTTATCTTGTTGCCTCTTCGACTGCTGCGCCGGTAAGGCAAGTTATTCCCTCTACAAATACTTGCACTTCAATTACATCGGTTGGCTGCGTTCATGCCGGAAACACACCCCCACAGCGTGTATAAATCTACGACCTATATTTGACTTTAAAATTAATTTAACACGCGGTAGCATCACAGACTGTTTGGACGGCAGAAACAAAACACCCGGAGATTCGGAGATTGCACGGCTCATATTTAATCGGACGATGCGGTCTCGGTTAGATTTCGGCGTAACTCGCACAGAAACACAATAGACGCGGCATTTCTTCCATGGTAACTTCGATGTGCTTCGGCTTAGGGTCCATTCACGTATTTTAATAATGGCGGTATGGCAGAAGAAGATGATGTAATTTAAGATAGAATCTCCGTTTGGCTCGGAAACCTGCTTCGCTCTATTCTGTTGTTTAATAAAAATCAGATAAGTTTGGTTGGGTAATCGACCGCTAAAAAGTGCAAGTAGTGGTTAACTTGTGCAACGTATTGCCAGCACGTTTGCCTATTTTACTTAGAATTTTTTTTTTTTTTTTTTTTTTTTTTTTTTTTTTTTTTTTTTTTTTTTTTTGCATTTGCATTTGCATTTGCTATTATGTTTTAACATTATTTAATGTGTATTTCGATTCGTTGTATCACTGTTTCTTTCGGCGTACAAACTCACGTAAAGTTCAAGGAATGAGAAAAAGTCTGTGTTTCAATTCCTGTTAACAAAATTGAAGTATGTGATTACTGGCTTCAGTGTCAACATTTTAAACGATTGCAGTCATGATCATTGCAGTTTCCACTGCTTTTTCCTTCTTCTCTCTGATCATCTTGTAAGAGTACACCTGTCGCTGTATATTACAGTTTGATTTAACGTAATGTATATATTGTCTTAAATTTGTTCATTTCACGTATTTTCATTTCTTGTATGCTAGATATATTTCTTATGTAACGTCACTTTCTATATTGAATCATTTAGTGTAAACATATACTGTATGTGTAAGCCCGCATGAATGCACGGACATTCTTATGCTGTAAGCTGGCAATGAGCCAGAGAAAATGTTGAACCTGTTGTAAGGACAGTCTTTGGTACAGTAGTAGTAGCTGTGAGTGTCGCGCTGCTGAAGTAGTCGCGGAGCGGACTCGCCAAAGTAAACACATAAATGTTTTGTTGGTGGTGCAGAGGAACGGTAGGCGCAGTGTGGCGCGAGTTTAATGCAATTGCAATAAGCCTGAGAGGCGTACTGTTTAATGTATTGAAGGAAGTGCGAAATAAGTTTATTTATACTCGAAAGTGATCAAAGTAATGTTTTTTCATGTGTGCAAGAAAAGTAATTGTTTGGTTATCAAGTCAATTGTCACCGAGTGTGATCGTTGCTGTAATTACGGAGATTAGGAGGTGTATCGAGGTGATATCAATGCATGGAGATTTCAGCCAGACGAGCTGAACAAAGAGTTGTCGATAGAAATATTTTTGAACCAGCAGTAAGAGTAACTATTGTAATCGTATCTGTCTTGTATGGACTTCACGACGGAGACGACGAAAAAAGATGACTACCTTTGTTACATTTTATTTTGTATGCATGTATATGTAGTGTCTACCCAATCAGAATTTTGGTTCAATTATATATGACTTATTTTGAAACCAGTCTTAATTTTGTAAGTAGTTGTAGTCACCCCATTATCACCATTATTAGATTATGTTGATTAGGCAAGCCTGTACATTGACTAACAAGTTCAATCATTTTTTCAAAGTAATTACGATCAGTTATAAAGAAATTGCTAGACGAGTTAAAGAATTGCTAAACGTGTTACATCCACAGAGACTAGTAATTAATGTGCAATGTTGTTCTAAGTTTTGCAACCAATTATTATGCCAAAGTTTTTAACTTGCAAGAGAGTTTGCACGTAAAGTAAGGTTGGTTTCATTTATATAGAAAGTAACCAGGCTAACAGCAGTAAAAGTAGTATAGTTGATTAACCAGACTAGACGAAAGTAATTTTTATGAAATACGTTAAATGCCAAACTCTGCTCAGCCAGTTACACGCGTACGCTACCCAGGCCCTGGAACCAATTAATAAAAAAATAAAAAAAATAAAAATAAAGAAAAAAATAGTTCACGTAAAGTTTTATAAGGAAGTTGAATGCTTTAAACAATATTATCAAAATTATTGAGAACTTTGACTGTAGTATTTGTGAAACTCATTGCACCACGGAGTTTCACAGTACTGAGCTATTATCATTGCAATCAGAGTCTATCAGCTATTACGATTTTGATTATAACACGAACAAGCCATCACCACTACATGAATTCAGACACAATTATTAGTGAAGTTGTGCTGTTTGTGAATCGTAAGAGGTGCTAGTTGGAGGCTGTAGTCAATGCTAAGTCAGATAGGGCCAAGCGTAATTAATTATCACAGTGACAGTTTCAAGTTAATTAATATCAATTTTTCCATATTTTTTTCAAAATTTTAACTTTTACTCCGAAAGTGTTATTGCGACCCATCAGTTGTGATTTGCTGCAACATTCAATAACAAAATTATTATTACTACAGCAAATCATTACGCATTATGATTTTTGACTCTTTTTTTTTTTTTTTTTTTTTTTTTTTTTTTTTTTTTTTTTTTTTTTTTTTTACGACCTCCAACAGGCAATCTTCTTACAATCTATCCGTTGTTATTCTTCTTATGTCAGGAGAGGAAGGGCACCATTCATTTTCCTTTGTCATCTTGTCCTTAGCCTCCATTTGGACACGAAGCAGATGTACAAACACGGATTTTTTTTCTATTTTCAGATTGTAAAGTCAGTTGGAAAGTCTCTTTCTTTTCATTGCATAAATTTTCAAATCTATCTCTCTCTGCCTTGTAATTTCAAAATTAACCTTCTCTTGTCATTATTAATTCCGTATCTTTTACAGCAGTAGCTACGACGTGGAAGGCATTTTGTTATTTTCTTTAATGCCAAAATCCAGTATCATTTCCTATTGCATTTCTTGCTTTTAGAAGATGCAATCTTACTCTCCTTACGCTCCTACTAAATGTTACAGTTTTAAAAATGGGCTCATTTTTAAATCTGTAGTATGTACTAGGAAGACGTATTTGTTAGTTTATGGACCTGACAGTTAAATGTTTTATGCAGAGTACAAGAGTCATCGTGACTTGCATTCTGCACGGATGATGTTACATCATGGGAACGAAATCGATATGTAATTGCTAAAATAAGTATTTCGCTCCAATTGACGGAATACAATTCTGTTCGTTGATCGAATGTTCCGTTGGTGATTAGTACAATATTCGATAAATTATCAATAAAAACACATGACGATGGTGTCATATTACACAACATTTGTTTTCCACAAACTAGTTTTCGGCTGTTACGCCATCATCAAGTAATAAGTTTACTGTAATCAAATGTTATGGCAAAGATATTACAAGCTGTGCGTGAAAGACTCAAATAAATAGGTGAAACATAAACGTTATGTAGGAAGATATAAGAAGTAGTGGTGCGAAATTATTAATTATTGTGCTAACTAACTAAGAAAAGTAAACGACAATTAGAAAAAAAAATTACGTGACAATTGTTAGAAGGATTTTTTGGCTTGCAAAAACAAGGTTACATTGGAACATTATAGTGACTTGGGTAATATTTGGAAAGAGATGATAAATAAATGTGTGTCGCACCTACAACTATCACAAAACATGTGCAATTGTTATTCAACGATAATTTTTTTTGGTACAAGGTCTCAAAGGGTGAAATAAAAAGTAAATTATTCAAAACAGTTCGATAGGACTATTGTACACTATTATATGTAACAAATTATTTCAGATAACTTCCAATAAAAAAAATTACACTATAGAAATGTGATATTTACGATACTGATACTGGTACTGTCACCAAAAGTAAACCAAAAATGTTCTGAGAATAACAATGTCATTCTCATTTAATTAGTACCCTAAGTGTCACGTTTCTTTAAATTAATTGTTTCATTGGAAATTATCTGAAATAATTTGTTATATAAGTATAGTGCACCAAAAGGCCTACCGAACTGTTTTTTAAAAATTAGGGACCTTGTACGAAAAACGTTGCACTTGAATACTCGCTGTACTTGTTTTGTAATATTTCTACTAGTGACACACATTTATTTATCATCTCTTTTGAAATGTTACCCAAGTCATTCTAAATGTTCAAGTTAACTTCTATAGAACAAACAAACATTTTACAAGTGTGATGTAAAAGTATTTCTTTTTTTTTTCAAATTGTCGCTTAATTTTTTACTTACAAGGAAAGTGGGCTCGAACAAACATATTTGTATGAACGTTTTGTTATAGGATCTCTACGTACACCTCAATGTGGTGGTGGGTGTCGTTTTTCTGCAAAGCTCTGCAACCATGCTATAGATAGCACTGTAGATGTAATTGTAGACGCCATACGTAATGCAGATATCTTACCTATAACTTATGCAATAATCATCGTACATGTTCTCTAGCGAATTGTCATCAAAAGCCGTCATGATAGTTGCAACTTTAACCTTCTTCCCGAAAGACTTGGTATTCACTGCCACTGCTTCCATCGCCTCTTCCCGCACTTACCATACCACTACGCTTGCAATGTATTGTTCGTCATTATCATCCCTATTATCATTATTATGAGTTTGTAACAACAGTATCTAACTTATGCTCATATTTATGTAGCATAACAGATACGAGAAAGCATGCAAATGATTCTTCTTCTACACTAATACCATCTGCACGAAGAAGGGTTCTTCGTAACTTCATCTCAATTAATCGCAATACATTAGCGGGATTTATTAGCAATCGCCGCCCCATCTGACGCTTCACCACACAAATAACATCACAAAACGCAACTTCGGAGGCACACTGCACCGTCCCTACTGGCGAACCGACAGGTCAAAGTGCAATGCGTCGTGGCACACGCAGAGGCCTCTAACGGACGACTGCAGAGTTTTGCAGATGTATCACTAGTGCAATAAGGGATCTTTACATTATCTCTCATACGATTTTGGTTTATATGTGTTTGTTCGAGCCCAAGTACTTTCCTTGTTAGTACAGTACTTCGCACAACTTCTTCTTATACCTTCCTGCACATCGTGATTCTTTGATGCATATCTCATAAAATCTTTGCCATAACATTTGTTTACAGTAATCTTTCTACCTGATGAAGGCGTAATAGCCGAAAACTAGTTTGTGAAAAAGAGTGATCATTGTAAAATATTGCACCATTGTCATGTGTTTTATTGCTCAATGCGATTATTTCTCCCGTACCAGAAAATGAGTAGGAATTACAGCAGGCTGCAACGTTCTATAGACTGAATATTATTTCCGTATTACACACAGCCAGGAACGAAACAGAGTAGTCATCACAAACTAGAGAGAGTTCCATCCAGCGGTTATTTGGCTGCGACAAAGCGACCAGCACAACAGTCGGCGGCCAAACAGAAATTTCCCGCAGTGATTTATTCCTAATGTGTGGCTGGAAAGTGCAGACATCGCCGACCCCGCCGGCGGGCCGGCGGGCAGCCGCTGTTATTCTTCCGCAGCCGGGACGCCGTCCGTATCGACAGGTATGGAGAAATTGGCTATCATCGCGTAACCCAAATATTTTCGCCGATCGATAAACTGTTATGGTCTATTTATAAGGACAATATCGCGAAGAAAAGCAACTCCGGCGGAGAAAGGCCGCTGTGGTTTGAGGCAAAGTGAGGTCACCGCGATTTTTAGTTGTTACTGCAGCGACGTAATTCTGCTGCGAAAACAGTGAACGCTAGCCGTTTAAGCGCCGCAGGGAGTAATGCCTGGAATACATGAACGTTAAAAGCGAAATGTCAGTGCAGTCGGACTCTAAAATGAGACTCGTGCCACTTGGTGGACTCTGCCGATGGAGCCCAGGAAACATGAAATCACAGAACAGGAGCTTATCAGAATGTTAATACGTAAATACGAAAGTTGTACTAATTTTTAATATTTTTATACAAGAATGGCAATGATACACTCATGTTGAGATTTTTTTTATATTAAAATTGACTTCCTTCAAAGACGAGCGACAAGGACTTTTATATTCACACAACAGGTTAATTGGAATTTTCAGAAGAAAAGATCAGCATTTCAGTCACTTCGGTCCAGTATGTGTCCTGTTGGCTAGTAGGCACAGCATCTACCAGTGGCGTAACTGTGGGGGGATGAGGGGGATAGAACCCCCACCCCCCAGAACCCGAAAAGAAAAAAGAAAAGAAAGAAAGAAATCGTATAACAGCAATCTGGTAAAGGTAAAGATTGGAAACTTGGGGTGTTTTATCATAAGCTTTCACTGGATCGGAGTGAATTAGTTTCTTCAACGGAAGTGGTCGATGGTAGTCTATCTGCAAACTGACTAAAATTTTGCTCGTCAAGCAGGTATATCCCCCCCCCCCCAAAGCCAAGTGACAGCAGCGACATAGTGGAACTGGCCGCTTTCGTCATATGTCTTATCATAAATCGAAAACCTGCAGGATATGGCGAAACTATAGGTGACCCAATGGCAAGCAATACAGATGGACGAACAAGGCGATTGAATAATAACTATACCATTGGAGGCCATTCGCGTCAAAATTAGATATACCTACTCATATGGTCGGTATAACCTTATTTACGTCACGATGACGAAACGTTCGCCTTGGACGAGAAGAAGGCTACCGGTATATGCAGGGTCCCGGGTAGATGCCGTGTTTCTTGAATTACGCAAGGTGTTTGACACGGTCTTCTGATGAACAATATGTGAGCATATGGTCTATCATACCAGTTGTGTGATTGGACTGACAAATAGAACGCAGTGTCATCTCAACAGGGCGAAGTCTTCATACGTGAAAGTAATGTCTGGCGTGCCCCAGGGCAGTGTTATAGAAGCATTGCTTTTCACATACATCATGAGCCAGGAGGAGAAAAATAATCGCACTGACGTGATTTACGGCCCACTTTAGATTTGTAGTTTTATAAGTTTTAGCAAACATTTTGGGCCAAAATAAAATGGAAACAATAAAAAAATTAATTTATAAGAATGTCTGAAACCCTTTTCGGAAAACAAAAAATTTAGGTAGTGGCGGGTTTTGAACCACTGACCTTCAGCGTCACAGTCCAACGCGTTGACCACTACGCTTTTTTTTTTTTTTTTTTTTTTTTTTTTTGACCACTTCAGGCGTTGGCTCTTACCTGATCCTAGTCCCAGTCCAACTAACCTAATTCTAATGAGGGGCAAAGGAAGCTAATAGGCTACCGAAAGCTGAAAAATAATAATAAAGAAAATTAAATATAATAAGACTCAGTGTTGCAACCGGCATAGTAGTATCGTCCAAACGTATCTTCTCGTTGATTAATATGTTCCGTTGTGGGTCCTGTTCAGTTCAGGTTGGTTGTGTCAAGATTTATCTTCTCATCGCTTGGACGTTCCAGCTGCGAGGCGGGTCGTGAAAGGCACTCCGTAAAAAGTTGGCAAAATATTGCTGGTACTTTGGGTTACGGGTTAGGACGCAGTGTCGTTAATTAAGAAAGTTCCAGTATCCAAGTACTTATTTCTCGCCAGGATCAAAGAGGTATCGGATCGTGTGGCCACGAATCCAATTTACCGAATGTGTTTTGGTGGTGGGGTAGAAAGTCTCCCCCGGAAATAAGAGTATGTTGATCTCGATCTGGGCGGGTGTTTGCCGAGTAAGGAACGCCAAAATTCGCCGCGCGAGCGTCCAGACATCGTTTGCCTGACCACAGTGGAACCTGTGGCCATCTGTGTCGTCCACTCCGCAGTGAATGCAGAGGGGCGAATCGGCGAGATGGATCAGATGCAGGCGCGGCCAATACTTACCTGTCGCGTTCTTTAATCTCATACTATTTATGGCTGTTATTAACTGATGCTAATATGGCATTTGTAGACACTGGATTATCATTTATCGTACGAAGAACGACGTGTTTTTGTTAGTTCTTCAGTGCGCCATTGCTTTGAAATGAAAACGTGCAAGTTAAAATAAGAAAATCATCAAATACGCAACGCAAGCTGGCTTATGACAGAGTTCTGGGCGAGGAATGTCACGTGACATCTGCGAAAGGCTGGTTTTCGTTAATTCAGTGGAGAGCGTCAAAACTCTGTTATTTTTGCATATATCTCTCAAACGATACGAGATATAAAAAAAAACATAAGGGGACAAAGCTGTAGAGAATCTCCTCCTCTACAAATTCTGTTATTCAATTTTAGCGTCAGATGAACGGTTTATTTGCAATTAAAATTACATTACAAACGACCTTTCTTTGGTATTACTAACGTATTTCTTGTCGGAAATATTTGAAAAAGCGAGGTTCTGGTCCCTGGTAGCCAACATTTATGTCTGTAAAATTTGGTGCCAATCAATTGAACGGTTCGACCTGAAAAGTGGGAACACGTTAAATCCAGACATACATCCCAGAATCGCCGTTATTTTTGCAAATATCTCTGAAACGATACGAGATATGAAAAAAACATAACAGAGCAAAGTTGTACAGAATTTTCTCCTATACAAATTCTGTTATTCAATTTTCGTGTCACGTGAATGGTTGAGCCGTTATTTTTATTTAAATTTCGAACTGTCAAAAAATTCTCGCAAAGGCCCACTTTTAGTGTTACTACCGTAAGCTAAAGTGGGCCAACAAACGTTTAGATCAGAATGAAGCTTTCACTCTGCAGCGGAGTGTGCGCTGATGTGAAACTTCCTGGCAGATTAAAATTGTGTGCCGGAACCGGGACTCGAACCTGGGACCTTTGCCTTTCGCGGGCAAGCGCACTACCGACTGTGCCATCCCGACACGACTCAGGACGCCGCCCCACAACTTTACTTCCGCCAGCACCTCGCCTCCCACCTTCCAAACTTCACAGAAGCCCTCCTGCAAATTTTAATCTGCCAGGAATTTTCATATCAGCGCACACTCCGCTGCAGAGTGAAAGCTTCATTCTGGAAACATCCCTTAGGCTGTGGCTAAGCCGTGTCTCCACCATATCCTTTCTTCCAGGAGTGCTAGTCTTGCATGGTTGGCAGGAGGGCTTCTGTGAAGTTTGGAAGGTTGGAGGCGAGATGCTGGCGGAAGTAAAGTTGTGGGGCGGCGTCGTGAGTCGTGTCGGGATGGCACAGTCGGTAGTGCGCTTGCCCGCGAAAGCAAAGGTCCCAGGTTCGAGCCCCGGTTCCGGCACACAATTTTAATCTGCCAGGAAGTTTCAGACGTTTAAATGTTTGTAAATCTATGGGATTTAACTCCTCTGGTCATCAGTCGCTAGGCTTACAAACTACTTAAAGGTATGCTAAGGACAACAAATATACCCATACCCGAGGGAGGACTCGAACCTCCGACGGCGAGCGGGGGCACGATCCTCAGCAAGGCGCCTTGTAACGCTCGAACGCTCCACCGATGCGAGTCAGGAGGGTAGGTAAATGCTCTGAATCGTGATACTACTGGTAATTCTGAACAGAAAACCTCTAATAAACAAATGCCCTTTTCTTAACCGTTTCTGGGCACACTAATGAACACAATTTTATTCATGCACTATTAGAGGATGAGAGCACTTAGCGACTAGAAAAGAGTTTACGTACAATTTCAAACCTCTATGAAGCTACGACCCCAAAATAAGATCTTTATTGCTTACTGTCATCCACTCTACAGGGAGTAAAATTACTTCATGATCTTACAGTTTATTACTTCGATACTACGAATAATATTAACGTGATATTTTACAGGCACTTTATACATATACCTCTGAATAAAACCTTCCATATCAAAGGACGACACACAGTTGACTGGTTATAATGTGCCGCGGTGGAGTAGCTAAACGGCCTATGGCGCCTCGCTGCAGAGCGCGTGGTTGCTCGCCATCGGAGGTTCGAGTCCTCCTTGGGACATACGTGTGTGTGTTTTCTTACGTTAGTTTACCTTTGTTTATGTAGTTTGTAGGCTAAGGACTGATGACCATGCAGTTTGGTCTGACAGATTTACAAACATTTGCACCTTTTTTTTTAACTTTTAGGTCTTAAACAACAATGTTTATGAAAAAGCCACATCACGAATGAACTTTCGGTTTCATACGTCGTTAATACTCATTCTATTCGTGACATATTTTGCATACAGTATTTACAGATGCTATTGAAATTATATCACCATGCGATCTCTCTCGAAATCGGATTCAACTCCCGGTTCGTCGGAAATTTCTGTATGTAAATCAAAAATTCACAGATTAGAGACATGTCATAATTTTTCGATATTTCTTTTTTATCTTTGTTATGAGTAGGTGTAATATGCGCTTTGTGAAAATATCGGACTGCATTTCCCTCCGAAACAGACTGTCGATAATTTTTTTATGTGAAGCTACAGGATAATTCAATAGCGTTCTCGGAAAAAAGCTTAACTGGAATTCGCAGTGTCCTCTCCTAGCTACGAACAGGATTATTCGCTTTTTAACACTGGGGCTGGCTATTTTAGTACAACGACTGAAGAACCTTTCCACTTAATTTGCTGGGCTCTCAAAGGCCTTACAATAGGAGCGGTATCTCGCAAACAGCAGGGAATTATGTGAAAGGCAAGCACTTTCTAGGATACTATCAACACAGTCTTCTTTCACACCCAGTAGTCTGAGAACTAGCTCAGACAAAAGAAAGAACCTGGAATTGAGATACACAACGAACGCCTTGATCTCCCTTAATTTTACTCAAAGATGGCGATTGAAAATGTGATAAGGAATTTTCCTGGAATTTATAAATGTAACAGACGAGCAGCAAAACGCTATTTGCTGAGTCTTTGTATGGAAAACTGCGCGCACAGAATGCCAGCTTGTCATTGCAGATATTGTTGACACTGCACTGATGAAGATGGAAAGAGTCGTAAAAATCTTAGTGCATAAAAAATTTAAAATTATGGATAAGAAAACTAACGAAAACGGCGAACAGATTAACACTGCTACAAATAAAGTGTAAGTCAGAGTTTCATCTACGTACATACATTCTACAAAGCGAAGTATAATAAAGCATGTGACCTTCAGGCAAAATACTGGGAAGATGAAGCTTTCCAAAAATCCTTAGATCTCACTCTTCCACATGTATGTTTTCTTTTTCTGTACTGCAACACGTTAAACATTTGTATAGTGTATCTGCAAAAGTAAATATCGATAGGATAAACATACGGAAAAAGGAAAAATGATGTGGGTGCACATTATAATCATCTGATAGGAATGGCTAGCCATTCAAAGCGTAATTAATTCAAGACTAATCTCTATAGAACTGTCCTAAATCCAGAAGTGGAAACCTTCCAAAAGTGGTCATAAAGGATTCTATAACTAGAAAAATTACAAATTTGTAATTCAAATAACATTTATTTATTAATGAATCAAAATGTTCAAATGTTTGTAATTCTATGGGACCAAACTACAAACTAAGGTAACTAACACACGCAACCATGCACGAGGGAGGATTCGAACCTCCGACTCGGGAATCTGCGCTATCGTTAACATGGCGCTCCAGACAGCTCGGCTACTCGCGCGTGGCTATTAATGAATCATATGCATTATGAAGATTAAAATACACAAGTTTGTGTTTGTTCTACGGTTTTGTTTATTTGTGAATCGATTTCTGGCTTATTAGGCCATCATCAGACATTTACTAAAGTTCACTCAAAGAACTTGTGTTGTCAGTAAAACAGAAGATGTGTTACATACAGAAAATTAATTAACGTCTTTGATGCAGCAGTTACAGTGTACATAAATATTTGAATGAAATCTGTAATTTAATAGTACTGAAAAAAGGAAACATAAAGAAACAGTGCAAATATGTCTACAGTGAGTAAAAATAAAATTAAACAAGAATCTGATGTTTTAAGGGTTGTTCAAAACTCAAAGTGATGCAAATATTAGAAACCTGACACACTATTATAACTAAATAAACAAATAGACAAAAATATAGGGATTGGGTAGGAGGGTACAGGTGGGGTGCATGGGAGAATTGAGAAGTTAACGAATCGGAGGTACCCACTCTAACAGAAAAATGGTGTAGATAAACATATTCAATTATAGTGTTCACAATTAAATAAAGAATTACTGTAAGGACAGAGTACAAAACAATTTGGAATATTAGTACTAACATGGTTAAAGGAAGAAATGAAACGTTGGTATCGTTTTCGGGATAACGTAAAGACTCATTTAAAAGTCGTACACACAACCATAACCACTCATTTTCATCCGTGTGAGTTCGATGTCCTGGACAACGAAGTTCCTCTGCATGTGAGACAGTCCAAGAAAATAGATACGCTAAGTAATACAAGTGTACCCTCAACTCCAAAGAGTAAACAAAAGTTTTCACATCATGTTGTCAACCTGTCTGACTTCGTCCTTTCGACTACTGAACATAAGATCCTTGAGAAATGTTTCAAATACGTTCCACCACATACTCCATCCGAGAAACAATTAGATGTTATGAAGGTAGATGTTGAATACGCATTAACAAAAGACAGTACTGCAAAACATTTAGTTGCTCAAACACTGAAGAAAGCCATCTCATTTCCACGCTACAACTCGCAGTCAACAGATTTCCACAGTCTCAAGAACCTCAGAAACAAACTAAATCAACAAGATATTATAGCCACAATATCTAACAAAGGTAACACTATTGTTTTGTTAAATAAGTGCGATTATTTGAAAAACGTCAGGGATTTCCTGGTTCCCACAAACTTCAAAATACTTCCCAAAGACCCCACTAAGGCTTTCAAAGACGATATCAAGTGTGTAATCAACTAATGCAAAAGTTTATTTTCTGACTTTGATGTGAGGTTATTAACTATCATGAACCCATGCCCACCGAAATTGTATGGGCTACCAAAGTTACATAAGCTAAGTGTTCCCATCCGTCTAGTTGTATCCTCTTTCACAGCTCCATCCTATAAACTAGCCAGAAAACTGGACACCTTAATTAAAAGCAAGACAAAATTCAAACCCAAACGTGCTATTTCAAACTCAGTGATCCTTGTAAACAAAATAAAAGACATATCCATCCCAAACGGCGCTAAATTAGTATTGTTTGATGTATGCAGTTTGTTTTCCAACATACCTGTAACTGAATGTAGTCTGACAAAATTAATATACATATGTAATGTTAACCCTGTGGAAGTGGGGGACTTGAGACTGGCCACCCAGACATGTTTAGCACACAATTCCATGGTGATCTGTATAAGCAGTTAGATGGATTAGCTATGGGGTCCCCTCTAAGTCCACTCTTAGCTGAAATATTCATGGAGAGTTTTGAAAAACATTTTTTGGAAAAAGAACCTTTGAGTACTAGTATCAAATACCGGTTCAGATATGTTGATGATGTACTATTTATGTGGTCAAGTACTAAAAGGCAACTCAACACATTTTTCCATAACCTGAACAGTCAACATAAAAACATTCAGTTCACTATGAAAATTGGCAATAAATCCATTAACTTCTTAGATCTCAATACTGACATCAGTGCAAACACACACTGTTTCAAAATATACAGAAAAACCACAACTACAGACACAGTGATACCTTCCACCTCACAACACCCAGTGGCACATAAACGTGCAGCTTTCCACTCACTGGTACGCCGTCTCCTATCTATACCAATGTTCAAAGAAAACTTCAATGTTGAGTTGGACACATTAAAGTTTATTGCTTCTGCCAATGGCTATAATCCTGTCCTAATTGATCATATCTTGCAGAAGAAACAAAAACAGAAACTTCTACCCCTCCTATGCTCCCCCTGCTGGCCCTTCCACTAACTGTAAGAAGTGGTGTACTATCTCATATCTAGGACAGGTTTCACACAGTGTAGCCAAAACTCTGAAATCCTGTAACTACAGGGTTTCCTAGTATGCCAGGAACACAACTGCCCAGTTTACTTTTAATAGCATAGCCAAGCCCCAACCATTAGCCAATAGCGGGGTATACAAACTTATTTGCCCAGACAGTGACAAGTTTTACATTGGCCAGTCTAACCTGCCATTGTTAATACTAATATTCCAAATTATTCTGTACTCTGTCCTTACAGTAATTCTTTATTTAATTGTGAACACTATAATTAAATATGTTTACCTACACCACTCCCATGAACCACAGACATTGCCGAGGTGGGGTGGCTTGCGTGCCTCAACGATACAGATAGCCGTACCGTAGGTGCAACCACAGCGGAGGGGTATCTCTGAAGAGGCCAGAGAAACGTGTGGTTCCTGAAGAGGGCCAGCAGCCTTTTCAGTAGTTACAGGGGCAACAGTCTGGATGATTGACTGAGCTGGCCTTGTAACATCAGCTAATGTGGCTTTGCCACACAGTTACTGCGAACGGCTGAAAGCAAGAGGAAACTACAGCCGTTACCTTTCCGGAGGACATGCAGCTCTACTGTATGAACATATGATGATGGCATCCTCTCGGGTAAAATATTCCGGAGGTAAAATAGTCCCCCATTCGGATCTCCGGGCGGGGACTACTCAGGACTACATCAGGAAAGACAATACTGGCATTCTACGGATCGGAGCGTGGAATGTTAGATCCCTTAATCGGGTAGGAAAATTAAAAAAATTAAAAAGGGAAATGGATAGGTTGAAGTTAGATATAGCGGGGATTAGTGAAGTTCGGTGGCAGGATGAACAGGATTTCTGGTCAGGTGAGTACAGGATTATAAATACAAAATCAATTGGGGGTATTACAGGAGTAGGTCTGATAAAGAATAAGAAAATAGGAATGCGGGTAAACTACCATGATCAACACAGTGATCGCATTATCGTAGTCAAGATAGATACGAAGCCAACACCGATCACAGTAGTACAGGTTTATATGCCAACTAGCTCTGCCGATGATGAGGAAATCGAAGAAATATAAGAGGAGCTAAAGGAAATGATTCAGACAATTAAGGGAGAGGAAAACTTAATTGTTATGGGAGATTGGAATTCGGTAGTAGGACAAGGAACGGAAGGGAAGATAGTAGGTGAATATGGTCTGGGCAAAAGGAATGAAAGAGGAAGCCGCCTGGTAGAATTTTTGAGCGAAAAATGGTTTAGTTATAATAAACACCTGGTTTAAGACTCACGAAAGAAGGTTGCATTGGTGGAAGAGACCAGGAGACACCGGTAGATACCAGATAGATTTTATAATGGTAAGACATACATTTCGGTACCAGGTTTTAAACTGTAAGAAATACCCAGGGGCAGATATAGACTTTGACCATAATTTATTGGTCATGAATTGTAGGCTGAAACTGAAAAATCTGCAGAAAAGTAAGAAAATAAGGGACTTGGATAAATTGAAGGAACCTGAAGTTCTTGAGAATTTCAGAGAGAGCTTTAGGCAACAGTTGACAGAAACGGGGGAAAATAAAGCAGTAGAGGTGGAATCGGTGGCATTGAGAGATGAAATAGTGAAGGCAGCAGAGGACAAAATAGGTAGACAGGCAAGACCTACAAAAAGACCTTGGATATCACAGGACATACTAAATTTAATCGACGAAAGGAGAAAATATGAAAAAGCAGTAAATGAAACAGACAAAATAAAGTACAGAAGACTAAGAAATGGCTAAGCAGGAGTGGCTAGAAGGCAAATGCAAGGCTGTAGAAGAATGTATAAATAGGGGAAAAATAGATCCTAAAGGAAAATAAGAGAGATAAGAAAAACAGCTTTATGAATATTAAGAACACAGATGGAAAACCAGTTCTCGGCAAAGAAGGGAAAGCTGAAAAGTTGAAAGTGTATATAGAGAGGCTCTACGAAGTTAATGAACTTAGAGGCAATATTGTAGAAAGGGGAGAAGAAGTAGATGAGGATGAAATAGGAGATACTATACTGAGAGATGAATTTGACAGAGCACTGAAAGACCTAAGTCGAAACAAGGCCCCTGGAGTAGATGACATTCCCTCCGAGCTACTGAAGTCTCTGAGAGAACCAACCATGACAAAACTATTTCACCCGGTGTGTAAGATGTATGAGACAGGCGATGAGCCCTCAGAATTTAAGAAAAAATGTTATAATCCCCATTCCAAAGAAAGCAGGCGCAGACTGGTGTGAAAACTACAGAACCACCAGTTTAATAAGTCATGGTTGCAAAATATTAACACGATTTATTTACAGAAGGATGGAAAAGATGTTGATTGGAATAAACTCTTTCAAGTTCTGAAGCAAGCAGGAGTACAATATAGGGAGCGTAAGGTTATTTAACACTAGTACGAAAACCAGACAGCGGTTTTCAGAGTTAAAGGGCATGAAAGGGATGCAGTGGTTGGGAAGGGGGTAAGACAGGGTTGTAGCCTTTCTCCAATGTTATTCAATGTGTACATTCAGCAAGCTATAAAGGAAAGCAAGAAGAAATTTGATGAAGGAATTAAAGTTCAGGTTGACGAAATAAAAACATTGCGTTTTGCCAACGACGTAGTAATGTGTCAGAGACAGCAAATGACCTGGAAGAGCAGTTGAACGGGATGGACAGGGTGTTAAAAGGTGCATACAAAATGAACATTAACAAGACCTAAACGAGGGTAATGGAGTGCAGTCTAAGAAAATCAGACGATACTGATATTACATTAACGACACAATAAAGATGGTAGATGACTTTTGGTACTTGGGCAGTAAAATAACATGGTCGCAGTACAGAGGATATAAAATGCAGAATGGCAATGGGTAGAAAAGCGTTCTTGAAAAAGAGAAATTCGTTAACATCGAATATTGATTTACGCCTAAGGAAGTCCTTTCTGAAGGCATTTGTGTGGAGTGTGGCCTTGTATGGGAGCGAAACATGGACGATAAACACTGCGGACAGGAAGAGGATAGAGGCTTTTGAAATGTGGTGCTACAGAAGAATGCTGAAGATCAAGTGGGTGGATAGCGTAACTGATGAGGAGGTACTGAACAGAATTTGGGAGACAAGGAATTTCTGGCATACCCTGATTAAAAGAAGGGATCGATTGGTAGGACACATTCTCGGACATCAAGGAATCGAGAATTTAGCATTGGAGGGAAGAGTTTGGGGTAAAACCGCAGAGGAAGACCAAGAGATGGCTACAGTAAGCACAGTCAGATGTAGGTTGCCGTTCTTATGTAGAGATGAAGAGTCTTAGGCTTGGGTATTGTGGAGAGCTGCATCAAACCAGTCTCCGGACTGAAGACCAAGACCACAACAACCACATATCTACACCATTTTTCTGTTTGAGTGGATAACTCCCATTCGTTAAGCTTCTCAATTTTCCAATGCACCCCAACTATACCCTATTTTTGTCTGTTTATTTAGTTATAATAGTGTGTCAGGTTTCTAATATTTGCATCGCCTTGTGTTTTGAAAACCCTTAAAACATCATATTCTTGTTTAATTTTATTTTTATTCTCTGTAGTCATGTTGTAAGAATTTATGTTTACACTGTTTCTCTATGTATGGTATTTATGTTTCCTTATTTCAATACTATTAATTTATAGATTTCATTCAAATATTTATATACACTTTAACTGCTCCATCAAAAAAGTTAATTTACTTTTCTGTAGTAACAATGTAACATATCTTCTGACAAGACATGTTCTTTGAGTGAACTTCAGTAAATATCCGATGATGGCCTAATAAGCCGAAAATCGATTCACAAAATAAACAAAACCGTAGAACAAACACAAAATTGTGTATTTTAAACTTCATAATGAATAAGTTCTATCAAGAAGCGACGGAAGAATCAGTAAAATGAATCATATGCACTTCACGGTGTAAAGAAGAAGTACGTAAAAACATCACGTTAAAGAAATATCAGTTTAGCTTTACAAAAGTATAGTATTTTTTCCTATCGTAAATAATTGGCGATTCATATGCTAGTAACATCATAAAATTATGAAAACATATCATATTTACTGAGAAACAGAGGTATAGTCGGCAGCAACGTTCTGGTACCTGATCCATAAATAAATATTTATCCAAATTATCAGAAAACGCAGCGAATCCTGTGACACACAAGCAAGTGCAAACAGTAGGTTACCTAGCACTTTGGTGGAATGAAGAAACATTGTTGGTGGCGGTCTGTGATAGCATTCAGTGTCAACTGTAAATTGTGGCCACGAAAAACAATAAATCTGCACAGTGGGTCAAAAGCAATACACAACTACTGTCAGCTGCTATGACCCCGGGGAGCCTCAATGTCAACTATCTGACTATTTGACTGTATCTTGGCATTTCAGCCATCGTGTTTTTCTACACGTGATTGCTGAAAGCCCAGGTAACACCAGTACTCCAATGCTTGTCATTAGCGCATCGGTGTGTAATAAAGGCTGATGTTATTGTTGGTTCACCAGTAGTCAGTTGGTTAAAGTTGGTTAAAGTTTCCAAACAAGATCTGAAAGTTGTACCAAACTCATAAGACCAGCAGGAGAAAATCAAGACTATGAGCAGAAGAGGATTGCTCAAATGTAAGTCCAAACTCTTCTACATCTATATCTACATATATACTCTGAAAATCACATTTAAGTGCCTGGCAGAGAGTTCATTAACCACATTCATAACTTTTCTTTACCGTTCCATTCTCTAATAGCTCGCTGGAAGAAAGAACACCTAAATCGTTCCGTTTTTTATCTGATTTCTCTTATTTTATTGGGATGGTCATGTCTCCCTAAGTAGGTGGGTGCTAGCAAAATATTTTCACATTCAGAAGTAACAGTCGGTGGTGATTGAAACTTCGCAAACAGATCACGCCGCAATGAATAACGCCTTTCTTTTAATGATTTCCACCCCAATTCGTGCAACATTTCCGTGACGCTTTCCTCCCCGTAACGTGATGAAACAAAACGAGCTGCCCTTCTCTGAACCTTCTCAATGTCTTCCGTCGGTCCCACCTGGTGAGGGTCCCACAAGGGGCAACAGTACTCCAGGAGAGGACGCACAAGTGTGATGTAGGCAGTCTCTTTGGTGGAGCTGGTGCATCTTCGAAGCGTTCTGCCAATGAAACGTAACCTCTGGTTCACCTTTCCCACAATATTTTCTATGTGTTCTCCCCAGTCAAAGTTGTTCGTAATCGTAATTCCTTGGTATTTGGTAGAATTTACAACCTTAAGGTTTGACTAATTTATTGCGTAATTGAAGTTCAGCGGATTTCTTTTAGTGGTCATGTGTATTACTTCACTCTTTTCTTTATTTAGTGTCAATTGCCAATTTTCGCACCATGTAGAAATTTTGTCTAAATCGCTTTGCAGTTGCTTTTGATCCTCTGTTGACTTCACTAACCGATAAACGACAGCATCATCCGCTATTAAGACCAGCAGGAGAAAATGAAGACTATGAGCAGAAGAGGATTGCTCAAATGTAAGTCCACCCAAGTGAATCAGCTTTCCTCTCCTACTAAACCACGAGTCAAGGGCGACGCTCTCACTCACCTAGAAGCTCCAATCCTATTCGAGGCAGCAATTTCTGACCAACGGCAGATTACTCTTGGGAGGTGGAACGTTCAAACTGTTGAATAGCTCAGAAAGGCCCATCCAGCTAAACTCTTGCGTTTCTGCAGCCAGAGAACTGCACCACGTCCAAAGTTCTCTTGGAAGGGACAGTGATTCGAGGAATAATTCTGTAAACAGGGATGCCTTGGTGGTTTTTTGAACAAACTAAAATTCCACATGTCACCTGGCATTTCGGCGATGGACACCCTACACCAGGGAGCCTACCCACCATATTCTCAGCGCGTTTCACCTTGCAAATAACTGTGAAGATTCCTACAGAGTTTTTGAGCAATTGCCATCAGTGTAACAGCCCAGATGGCCTGAACGTAGCGGCGTCCCAGA
The DNA here is from genome assembly GCA_026315105.1 of Locusta migratoria. Lineage (NCBI taxonomy): Eukaryota > Metazoa > Arthropoda > Insecta > Orthoptera > Acrididae > Locusta > Locusta migratoria. The sequence goes on along the minus strand of CM048750.1, from coordinate 37,725,095 downwards.
ATACTGAGAGAGGTATCCAGACCATAGCTGGAGGCACAATGGCGCAGAGTCGCTCAAAAAACAAGCTGGGCCATTCCTCAGGAAAAGCACCATGTCCCCTGCATCCTGTGTATGTAAGACAATGCACTAATTGGGTGGTGGCCGCTGCCGAAAGCAGGTACTGCATTCTAATAATCGTTACGACCGAACCCAATTTATTAGACACCATCACCTGTGTCGATCGACTGGGTTCTAGTGGTGAAGGGCCACCAGTCTGGCTTTCTACAGTTTCTCACAAAGTCCATACGTACTGGAATATTTCCCTTTAGCCACAAGATACAGAAGGAAAATTAGTAAAAACATGCAGAAACCTCTCACTACCCCACACTCATAGTAGACTTCGGAATGGGGAGTGTACCATTTGTAAAAGTGTTTTGATAGGGAACAGAATGAATCTATTGCCTACTAGTCACTTACTTATATCTAACACACTTGAAATATTTCCCGTTTGTCTCTATTCACATCATGGACCCATTCAAGCTCTCACATTTTATTTGTTGCAAGTTGTTTGTTATTTGTTCTTTGGTCTTACTAGTCCCTGTGTCAACTTCAAAGTTAAATGGAATAAAACCTACCCAATCCAATAAACATACAAACCATTAAATCAAAAATCAAATGTTTGTATAACTTATGGGACTTAACTACTGGGCCATCAGTCCCTAAACTTACAAACTGCTTATGAACTAGCTAACACTAAGGACGGCACAAATATCCATGCCCGAGGGGGGATTCGAACCCCCGACCGTAGTGGCCGCGCAGAACGTGACTGGCGCACCCAGAACGCTCGGCCACCGCGGCCGGCGACCATTAATTGATGCAGAAACTTTTGTATGTCACACTGACAGTTATGGATAGATTTATGCACTTGTGTTGACATTTTAGCCGAGGTTTCCCAGCAGGCTCCAAAAGTAGGTTCTTTTCATAATCAGTTAGTTGGGACTGCAGCTGATAAATCTGAAGATGGAAGAAAGAACCAGCAGCTCTATAAAAATTATTTATTCAATTGTGCAACCGGTTTTGGTGTTACAATTACACTATCTTCAGGCTCCCGTTGTGCAACTGTCAGTACTACCACACTCGAAAAGGACAGCTGTACTAGTCTAACACGGTCTCCGTTGCTGTGGCCTATCTGTCCTCCACCTGTGAAATGTGCAATGGATAATCTGACATATAATGTACCCTAGGCTCCTGTAAGGAAGACACCATCAGCAAGGAACTGGATAATTCAGAAAGATGGTTTGCAAAGCGGCGGCGTATTCTCGGCGAAGTTGAAGTTAGTTCGTCAAGCTGCGGCTGCTCTTACTTTCCATCTCCTGTAACGTTTCTTAAACCTATCACACAGATGTAACTAATAGGGCCAGTCTGGGTACTAAAGTGACCTATCAACTACAATGAAATATTAACACAAAATGAACGTTAATGTGGTTTATTGTTCTCACGAGGTTAAATTGAAATGTCAATAAAAACTTTAAAGATAAAAATGATATTGTATTCAAAAATGATTTCGAGAATTAATAACACTGAATTGAAATAAAGGAAAGCAGGATCACAAATTAGGTTCTCCAAACAATGAAATTACTTAGAATAACTGAACACCGCGCCTACTTGAATTTACACAAAATGCCGGTCTTGTCAGTTTACGTATGAGTTTGTCGCTATTGTGCAATGTTGCAGAGTTATCTGTAATGTCAGGGGCGGGGAGGAAATTCGCCTAAGCGTGCTGCTCACAACACCTTTTACTGCGCCGTCGGCTGCGTCCGTTGTACTCAAGTTATTCTTTTATATTCTTAATCGACTGAGGTTGATTCAATTTAACCTACGCCTCGATTAAGTCAAGGCGGCCTTCGTCTTCCCTAGTCTGTCTATCTCGGCTAGGTGTGTCGTATTACGACCCACCGTCGTGCCGCTCACAAAATGCGCCCACAGGCGTTAACTAATCTCTCTGTGATTGTTCCCGATCGGATAAGAAGTATCTCGATCAGAAACACTAGTAACAACGCCAACCGGAGATACACTAAGTCGCTCTATACACCACAGAGTTGCTCCGACCTCCAAGGTGCTCACACCCAGGTGGCTCGCACCAGAGTGAGACTCATTCCTGCCTTCTCGCGGTGTATATCCGCCAGGGAAATAATTTTTATACAGCTGCTGGTACTTTCTTCCACCTTCAAAAGTGTTTTAGGTTCCCCATAGCAAAATAGAATTACAGGAGTGAAATCTGGGGAATAGGCCGGCCAAGGTACAAATCCGCTGCGTCCAATCCAACGATTGGGAATCAGTTCGTGAAGACATGCTGTGTACTACAGGTTCGTCCTAGCCTGCAGAGGAACGTCTTGTAGCAACCGCGGCATATGGTCCCTTAGGAAGCTACGATACCTGTGCTCATTCAGCGTATCGTCCATGAAAAATGGGTCGATGAGCTGTTGGTTAATTATCGCACACCACACATTTAGACTAAATGGAAGCTGACGTTCCGCCTGACAAAGCCAACGGAGATTGCCAACTGACCAATAATGCTTGTTTCGGCGTCTTATCAGGCCATGACGTAAATGTGGTGGCCGAGTGGACTGAGGCGCTCCAGTCACGGTCTGCACGGCCACTACGGTCGGGGGTTAGAATCCCCCCTCGGGCATGGATATTTGTGCCGTCCTTAGTCTTAGGTAGTTCATAAGTAGTTTGTAAGCTTAGGGACTGATTACCCCGTAGTTAAGTCCCATAAGTTCTACAAACATTTGATTTGTGGTATCATCAGTAAGTAGGATATATGATGCATCTGGACTGTCGTAATTCCCATGTACAGGAATAAAGATAATTCTGTTAATCTTTTCCATGCAACTCTTCATGGAGAGAGATGTGAAACGTATGTAACCGATGGGGATAGAGAATGCATAGGACACTTGACTGGCTCATGCCACTAGCTCATTCAACTTCGCGGAAACTAATGTGCGGATGTACTGCAACAGCAGCCACAACATTAACTTCCCCTACTTCTCTCTATTAGGATATGTTTGCGCATACTTCGTACAATCACAAATTGCACTTTTACTTCAATTTGCACACACCACGGGCATGTCAGCCTTTTCTTCATTTGTAAATCCCATCGTCAAGCCACAACCTACTGGTTGGACTGTCACACACTAACTGACAAGTAAGTCGCAACCCACTCAAGTAACACACAAACACGATGTAAGCAAATAAAGCCACATCGTAATACGCAGGTTGCATGCGACAAACAAGTGTCGAAATGTTCTAATGTTTGTATAGCTTACGGGACTTAACTACGGGATCATCAGTCCCTAAACTTACAAACTACTTACGAACTAGCTAATCCTAAGGACGGCACAAATATCCATGCCCGAGGGGGGATTCGAACCCCCAACCGTAGTAGCCGTGCAGACCGTGACTGGGGCGCCTCAGTCCCCTCGGCCACCGCGGCCGGCAAACAAGTGTCGGACTGGAGATTTTACACAACATTTCCTAAATGAATGTCCTAAGAAAACCACACATCATTAACTCATTCCATTTCCGCAATATTTGCAGAGAAAGTTTTTAGTGGTTCACATAGTACAGAATTGAACTGTGTTGAGGTGTCTTTCGGACTGGCATAAATAAACACTTCAATCGTGAGAAGGAATTCACAGGGTGGACATATTAAAGGCATTTTACAAGCAGGTGACTTGTATCCTGTAAGCCAGGCTGCGTGTAACCAGTCACCCTTTCAACATTATTCTTCTCCCTTAGATAAGAAAATGTATAGTACATTTATAGCAGACAATGAATGTAACATACAGTATCTAGCAGTTACGGATTTTATTATGTTTTTATTACTGCTTTACTACAGAACATAGTTTTTATTTACTCCAGTTGTCCAATGGCACACGATCTACAGCTATACGCCTTTGTTCAAGCAATTTGGAATATTCTGAAACAACTGTTGTCCGATGTTCGACATTTATCACTATGGTGAGATCGACAAAGATGCAAATTTTCATAGTGCAAGGGTAGATCCTTTTAATTAAAAATATTGTACTCCCTGAACGAACTCACGATCGAGTACTGATATAAACATGTTACCAAGGCTATTCATGAAAAGCGACATGCTGCCTAATTAAATTTACGTGTTAACGAAACGATTCAATGATTAAACGATTAGCTTTGGGGTACGGTTAGTAACCATGAAGCAACGGCAACATTAAGAAAGGAATCATTAACATTATATTCGTTTTCTTTTTTTTTTTTTTTTTTTTTTTTTTTTTTACATGGTTGCAAGAAGTCGACTTAATGCCATACAAAGTTTTAACGCAAATTCAGCAATATCAAAAGTTATGTCATGTTTAGTTCCTTCTAGCTTCAACTAAATTCTTGCAAAACCTTCACAGTCAAAGAGATCCGAAGAGAAACATAATCATACTTGTTCTACGAGTTATGGCAACAGAAATTGACGATATTCGGAAGAAAAAAAAAATCTTCGTATCTTTTTCATGGTATTATAGTTTGTACAAGGGCGTTTTGATGCTTTGTTGCTATAATTTGGGGTGGCACGTAAGCGTTATTGAATAGCCAAATTGGTTAAGGCGACCGCTGCCCGAAGCGGGAAACACAGGTTCGAATCCCGGCCGCCAGAAATTTTCAATTTCGTTCTTGAATTTATTTCAGTGCTCTGAAACGTCAGTCAAAATACTGAATTCAGTATTATGATTGACCGTATGCAGTTAAACTCTGGTGTTAATATGAAAAAAAGCTATTTTGTGTGGACCCACAGGGCTTCGAGTCTAGCACTGAAGATGGCCACTCAGTGACCGAAATCGATTTTCAGTAGACGAATAAATGTTCAATGCGACCAAAGCTGTTTCATGTTTTTGATAGCTCAGTTGCTGGCACTCTCAAGTTGATTATGTCGACTGCAATAAAAACATTGCTTCCTACTACCTATATCTGGCGAAAAAACGACGAGGATTAAACTATAGAGATTAGGGCCTAAGCCGAGGCAAGCATGCAATCGTTTTTATTGTTTATTTTTAATTCACTCGACCTGTACACGTCTGGGTTCTGCAAAACTATCCTCCGCCACAGACAGTAAGGTCGCTTGTGGAGTGTGAATGAAGATGTACTTCGAGGAAGAGAAGTTAATATGAAAAATGCTAGTCTTTGTGGGCCCACAGCACTGAAGATGGCCACTCAGTGACCGAAATCGATTTGCAGTCGACGAATAAAGATTTCATGCGACCAAAGCTGTTTCATGTTTTTGATAGTACAGTTGCTGGCACTCTCAAGATGATTATGTCAACTGCAGTACATCTGGCGAAAAAACGACGAGGATTAACCTATAGAGATTAGGGCCTACACTGAGGCAAGCATGCAATCGTTTTTATTGTTTACTAGCGGAAAACCCGGCGTTGTCCGGGTATTTATTTATTTATTCATTCGAGCCTTGAGTTAGTACTTTTCTTATCCACTGTCTAACCATCTCCTTATTTCTAAAATCATGTTACATTTAACAGAGAATATATAAGAAATAAGAAATCACACGTAAAAATGCACTCGTTACGAAGTATCCAATCATGAAATTCAACAGTAATGATTGTAATAATATAACAGATCGATCACTTGATGTAATGCTCGAAACGTCAAATCGATTTTTTTATAGCTATCGGCATGCAACTGCTATGGTGTATAACGGGAGACTTCGGACAACAATTACAAACAGACCATTCGTTTGCGTTCAGTAGTTTTCGCTGCAGAGCGAAATATTAACACACACACACACGTAGTATTTTATATACGCCGATAACGTTCCATCCCAATATACTCCACCCTTTTATTATCAACCCTCAAGCAACAGTGCAACCATTTTCAAAGAGTGAATATAATTTTCAAAGAGCAATTATCAGATCGCTATAAAACCGTGTCTGAAACCTTTCTCAGGTATGCATTAGTAACTGTACAAATATTTAAGTCTCTACATCTTGTCGTTTGGACGTGATAAGCGTACACTGAACAGACATTCATATATATATATATATATATATATATATATATATATATATATAGAGAGAGAGAGAGAGAGAGAGAGAGAGAGAGAGAGAAATAGCTATCCGATCACCATAAAACCGTGCCTAAAGCCTTCCCCGGTTAGACATTAGTAACTGTACAAATTTTTAGGTCTTTATGTCTTGTGGTTCAGACGTTATAAACGTACACCGAACAGACATTCACATTTGTAGATACAGATTTTTAATTCTCTCGACCTGTACACTTCTGGGTTCTGCAAAAGTATCCTCCGCCACAGACAGTGAGGTCGCTTGTGGAGAGTGGATGAAGACGTACTTCGAGGAAAAGAAATAGGTGACAGGGGTCGAGAAGAAAGAGAAAGCAGTGGTTACTATAAAAAATAAGGTCGAAGAGTTATCTGGAATAATTTTAGAAACGCATGATGCGTGACGATTTTAAACCGTGATCTGAAGTGACGAAATAGATGGGTCCTCGCCAGAAGCAGTGTACAAAGATAAGGCAGCGGTGGGGGTGCGACGGGGCAGTAATTAGCTGGTAAGTGCGGCCCGGCGAGGTAATTGTGGCGGCCCGTCACGCGGCCCGCGGCGGGTGGCAGCCCTGCACGCGACCCGCCCCCCGCCGGGCGCCTGCGCCTGTCAGCACGCCAGCGCGCACGCGTCCGCCAATTACGTGCCACCTGCGACAGGTTGTGCAACGCTGCGGCGCTACACAGCGCCCTGCTGCGCGCCGTCACTCAGCCGCACGCACCGACCATTGTTAGACGCGCCGACACGGCTCGCCGACTACCTGCGTGCAGCCGCCAACTGCTCAGCCGTAACCGGTGAGAGCACTCTGACACCGCCAGCTACCAGCGCGGTGAATCCCCCAAGCTGCCCACCACTCTCTGGTGAATTCGTATTTGATTGCCTGCCTTTGCTGCTGTACTTATCTCTCGTAAAACTTGCACTTTATTGGGCGATCTTGTACGATTTCTTATGCTCAAAAGCCACGACAGAAATTATTTATTTCATACTAGCTGAAAACCCGGCGCTGCCCGGGTATTCACTTATTCCTGCCATTTTTCAGGTATATGTTCATTTGTATAAGGGCTGTATGTCTGTAAAATCTCTTGGGAATACAGTTAGTAGTAAAGAAGTAATAGATTAAAACTTGGTGCGTGATGAGGCGGTTTTCCGTGAACGTTACTGTTTATGTGCTCATATCTCATGAACTACGTGTCGTACTGATATACAATTTAGAAGGTACACTGAACTATATGCGTGTATACTGTCTGTATAATTTCCTGCCCCTACATTTTGTACTGTATCAATTGTAACGTAACACCGAATGCCGTAGTTTTCTCATATCTCATGAACTACGTGTCGGAATGTGATATAATTTAGAAGCTACATTCAACTATACTGACTGTAAAATTTCCTGTCGCTACAATTTGTAGTGTTCAAATTATAAATTGTAACGTCATACCGACAGCCGTAGTTTTACTCCATAAACAGCGGAAAAGCAGTAAGCGAGAAACTTTTTTCCTTTCATCATTTTTTTAATAAAGGTTTGAAATTATGTTTAAAGATTGTTGCAAGTCACTAGGTACTGTCATTCTCATACTGTGTACTTCCTCGATTTCTATTGGTTATTACGTAATATCTTTTGAACCGTGTGCCGTAAGTTATTCTTAACCATGCAGCAATTGTGCGTACCAAATTTGGTTGAAATCGGTCCAGTGGTTTAGGAGAAAATGAGCAGCATTGTCGCTAAATGTAGCCGTTTTTCGCACATCTCATTGTTTATGACGTCATATCTCGTGAACTATATATCGTACGTGAGTCTTACACTTACGGCGACCGTTCTCATGGACTGAAGCTTACGTGTACAAAATTTCATAAAGATTGGAACAAAACTGTAGATTTGTATGCAACACGTACAAATATACGTACACTCTGCTTTATATATTACATAACAAGTTTCGGAAGATGTAGCTGCCATCCACAGAGGATTTTTATGAAACCATTAAAAAGTCTCTACCTCGTCGTCATATTACAAATTTTGTTCATGTTATGACGACGCTGAGACGTTTAATGGTTTCATGAAAATCTGAAGACGGCGGCTAGTTCTGCCGAAACTAGTCAAGAAAAATATATAATTTCTATGCAACAAACACATCGTAGCCTTTGATACAATAAAATAACTTTGCTTTCTGAGCTGATTTCTATTCTTATTGCTATTCTTTCTCCATCCTCGCGGTCCAAATTTTGTGTATTGGCAGGAAACTAAAACTTCCGGCTGTCCTTCTGGGAAAGAGATGGAATTATCGCTGCTAATAATAATTTCGTGTGGCTCATTGGCCTGGTGCATGTCTTTCAATTGGACGCCACTTCGGCGACTAGTACGTCCCTAGCCTACCCCAGTTATCCAACCGGGGAAAGGAGACCTACAGCTTAACTTAGAATCCGAACCACATGCCGTTTCTGGCGACTCCTCACATCATTGAGAGGTGAAGGATGAGTTAGAGTGCAGACTAAAAAAATCCGAGGTCCGACTGGGTTTTGACCCCGCGACCCTTCAATTTCTGGTCAAGCACCTTATCCCAAGACCACCGAGCCCTTAACACGTGCAACTTTGGCCATGCCTATTTTTATGAGGTGCGACAATAAACGAATGACACTTATTTTCTTTGCAAGATGTGGCAACCTTGCAGGCTTGTGTATCTGTGACCTTGGCCTATAAGCTGCTTCTGGTCTCAGTGCAACTGCTCAGCCGTCAGTTGTGCTCTAATATGTCAACACATGTTTGTGTCTTTCGGCACGAAAATGAAACCGCATAATGTTGCGCAACGGTATGCCATTTCCTTTTGCGTTAAATTGGGTGAAAACACGACAACAACGTACGGTAAGCTTCAGAAGGCTTTTGGAGAGGAGGTTATGTCTAGAGCACAAGTTTTTCGTTGGCATAAAATGTTTAGTGAAGGCAGAACGCATATCAAAATAAAAAGTGAAATGCAACCTTATGTGCTTCTTTGATTCCAGCAGAATTGTTCAGACAAACAGTTTACCAATATTACTAGAAATACTTCATAAAAGAGTTCTTCGCGTCCATGCCAACATTGCTGATTACTGGATTCTGCACCACAATATTGCTGCATCCCATGCTGCTCTGACAGTACAGCATTTTTTAACTTTAAAACAAATTTCATTACTACCACAGCCAGCTTATTCATCAGATATTGCTCCGTGCGACATTTTTCTATTTCCAAGAGTCAAAACAGCGGTCAAGGGCCACCATTTTCAAACAACACAAGATGCCCAAGGATGTTACAGAAGATGAGTTCCGGAAATGTTATCATCAAAGGCAGAAGCGCTGGAAAAAGTGTGTGCAGTCAGAAGGGAACTACTTTGAAGAAGACAATACAAAACTTGACGGTAAGCAACATTTTTTCACATGATTCTCATTACTTTATTGTCGCACCTCGTATATATGTTGCTATCAGATGTCTGACACGCCAGTCTGCAAGAGCCAATGGAGGAGTAGCACAGTTCTGGACAAAACGGAAGAAGGTGAACAGTTTCGTGGAGCACGACCTTACCTCCTGAGAGGCGTACCATGGTTTATTAGGAGAACTTGGGAAGAAGTGATCCATTCGGAAACGAAGAATAAATGACATAGAGCCGCCTCACAAATCCCAGTTAGTGACATATGCAAACGATACCTCACTGTTATTTGTCGGCAAGCAAACCGATGAATTAACAATGGTTGCAGCAGAAGGACTAGACCAAATAACAAATTACTTTCAGGAGCAAGGTTTGAAGGTCAACATTAGCAAACCACAATTAATGCCATTTCAACTTGCACAATCAATCCAAATCACTGTCCGTAATATAGGTGGAATAGAAGCAGTAGACACAGAAGACTGTAGTTCTCTAGGTATCTACCTAGATACAAATCTTCACTGGGTTAACCACATAAATCATATATGTAATAAAATCATCAGTGCACTATATCTAATTAGCCAGTTGTCAAAAGTACTCTCAAATCAGGTATTATAACAATTTATTATGGGACAATATTTCCTCACATGAATTATGGAATAGAAATATGGGCCTGCGCTGCAGATATACACATGGACAGAATACTAAAACTACAGAAAAGGGCAGTAATAATTATCCATGGATTTGGATATAGAGACTCATGCAGAGAAATATTTGTGCAACATAAATACCTGACTGTCTAATTATTATATCTTTATAAATTAATTACATTTTTTGTGGCACAGCAAAATAAAGCAAATAAAAGTTCAGATATTCATAATACAAGAAACAAGGACTGCTATTATAGACAACGAACCAAACTAAAAACAACAGACCATAGCCCATATATAAATGGCTTGATATGGTACAACAAACTGCCAAGCTCTATAAGGAATCACAAAGGAAATACATACAAAATAAAACTGAAATCATTCCTCATTGACAAGAGCCTATACTCCTTAAATGATTATTAATGTGAAACAAACTGATACCTGTATTTTTTGTGTAACTTTGAATATATGTAAAAATTATTTATTTCTGTGTAACTTGTGAATATTTGTAAAAATTATTTATTCCTGAAAATATGTAATATTTATTAAGTAACACCATTTCTGTTGTATTCACCTACTGAGAATACTGACATTTGTAGCATCTACTTGTAATCATTCTTTTTTTTTTTTTTTTTTTTTTTTTTTTTTTTTTTTTTTTTTTTTTTTTTTTTTTTTTTTTTTGTAGCGACTTTCTGTAGGTAAAAATATTATGACGTTTGCAAAAAAAGTCGCCGGATGGTGGCTCCATGCAAAAAAATACAATAAGTAAAAAATAAATAAAAAATAAGTTTTGTATAGAGCGCTCGCGCGACCTCATTTTGAGTACTGCTCATGTGTACAGGAACTCCATCATATCTTTTGTAAAGGGAGACATACAAGCAGTTCAGATGTTTGTTACTGGTAGGGTCGATCGCCGTACGAGTGTTACAGTGATGCTACAGGAACTGAAATAGGAATCGCTGGATGGAAGGCGACGTTCCTTTCGAGAAACGCTGTTCAGGAAGATGACATAAAAGTTTTTTGAGTGTTGTACCGCGTCATGATGTAAGAAAGCTATTACTTAAATAACCGACGTTTCGGCCAACGTTACAGTGGCCTTCATCTGCAGGCCACTGTAACGTTGGCCGAAACGTCGGTTATTTAAGTAATAGCTTTCTTACATCATGACGCAGTAAAACACCCAGAAAACGTTAATGTCATCTGACTCTGGCCGCGGAAGCCTACGTAATTACAACTGTTCAGGAAATTTACATGGCCGAAATTTGAAGATGCCTGCAGAAGAATTCTTCTTGACCAACTTCCGTTTCGCGTAATGAACACGAAGTTGAGATAAGAGAAATTAATGCTTGTACAGAAGCATACAACCATTTATTTTTCTCTTGCTCTATCTAGCAATGCAACAGCATAGGAAACGACCAGTGGTGGTAAGAGTTACCCTCTGCCATGCACCGTATCGTGGATTGCGAGTATTTATGTAGATTGAGATGTAGACTAACAGTGTTGGGGAGATAAGTAACGGAATATCACCGGAAAGGAATTTATAAATCGGACAATGTAGAGCATTTTCAAAATCAAATGTTTTTAGAGTTTGTGGGACTTAACTACGGGGTCATCAGTCCCTAAACTTACAAACTACTTATGAACTAGCTAAGACTAAGTAGGGATTCGAAACCTTGACCGTAGGGGCCGTGCAGACCGTGACTGGTGCGGCGCACACCGTTCGGCTACTGCAGCCGGCTAGAGCATTGTAAGTCTTTTTAAGTAAAGTATCCTAGGAAAGTTTGAGTCAAATGTAAATAATTTAGGAGTAAAGGAGAACACTCACCGAAAGGTAGAAATGTTGAGTCATCGACAATAAAAGACAAAAGAGAAGGAAAAATACCTTTCAGAATAACTTTTTCCTCGAACTGAGGTACTCAAACAAAAACACATACGCATTCTTACTTCACAACACACTGTATGGCAATTACGTCGGATGTCACCAAGAAGGGTCATTCCCAAAGACATATAGGCAAGAGCTCCTTGAAACAAAGCGAAGTGTTCAGTCCCAAAAATGTAAGATCGGACTTGTCAGAATTCATAGGCACCATTTTACACCGCAAAGCACCAGCTCCAATATAATAAAACTGGTAAACTTTCAAGTCTGTCGCTGGAACACATTTATCCTATGGCTTTGGTCGATGTTTCGCTCTTAGAAGAGCAGTTGGGAAGCCGTTGCAAGTCGTTCCGGTCGTGAGAGATACGAGGTCCAGCACGGCTTCCATGTTTGGAGACTGATCTTGCAGTCTGTTGCAAGGGTACACCATCTTGGGTACACCATCTTGGAGGTGCACGCCAGAAAGGTGGATGTCCATTTTAATGTTACCATAAGAATCATAACGGACACCCTGCGATCATCTCCGCGACCTTGGTTGTCCACTCTCAGAAACAGTGCTCCACTACATTTGAGATGACAAGAAGCAGCGACCCGTGAATAGCGAAAGATTAATAGTGTACGGTCGGGGGGTTCGAATCCCCCTCGGGCATGGATATTTGTGCCGTCCTTAATATTAGCTAGTTCATAAGTAGTTTGTTAGTTTAGCGACTGATGACCCCGTAGTTAAGTCCCATAGACTATACAAACATTTGAACTTTTTTTTTATTAATACTGTTTTCCCAAAGGCTACCTGTCCAGGAATTTGTGTTTAATCCGCCTACCACACAATTAAGGAAACCATTCTGGACAGATCGTGAGTTGGAGATGTGTAGAAGGAGAGGTAGAAAAACAACACCAGCATATGTCGCCGAGGGTCAGAAGATATACAAGGCTTCCAATTGTCTAGAATGACCTGGTGTTTATTGAATAGAATTCGATGTTTAATTCTCCCCATATTTCATGGGTTGGGGCAACAGCTGTAATAGAGTGAAGAAAATATATCTTCTTCATTAATAAAGAGAACGGTTTCAGTGCTTCACTGGTACCATCTTCAGGACCCCATTATATAACTTTTACAAGTTATAGTAACTTTGTGACTTCACGGAAGTAATGTCCGTAGGGTCGAGAAATTATTACAAGTAATGGTACTGTGTGGAAAGTTAAAGGGCTGCAGTGAACCACGGAAAGTGATTAGGGCAACTACCAGACAGGGCAGGTATCGAGAATGAAACTTTCACTCTGCAGCGGAGTGTGCGCTGATATGAAACTTCCAGGCAGATTAAAATTGTGTGCCGGAACCGGGACTCGAACCTGGGACCTTTGCCTCTCGCGGGCAAGCGCTCTACCACTGAGCTACCCCGCCGACACGACTCACGATGCCGCCTCACAACTTTACTTCCGCCAGTACCTCGCCTCCTACTTTCCAAACTTCACAGAAGTTCTCCTGCGAAACTTGCAAGACTAGCACTCCTGGAAGAAAGGATATGGTGGAGACATGGCTTAGCCACAGCCTAGGGGATGTTTCCAGAATGAAACTTTCACTCTGCAGCGGAGTGTGCGCTGATATGAAACTTCCTGGCAGATTAAAATTGTGTGCCGGAACCGGGACTCGAACCTGGGACCTTTGCCTTCCGCGGGCAAGCACTCTACCACTGAGCTACCCCAACACGTCTCACGATGCCGCCTCACAACTTTACTTCCGCCAGTACCTCACCTCCTGCTTTCCAAACTTCACAGAAGTTCTCCTGCGAAAGGCAAAGGTCCCAGGTTCGAGTCCCGGTTCCGGCACACAATTTTAATCTGCCAGGAAGTTTCATGGCAGGTATCGGGTTAAACCGAGCATCCGATCGAGGTTCATCCAAATCGGCGGAAACCTGGGAAAGGTCCATGCTTTGTACGCAAAACTAATGAAAGCTGTTTACCGAGCGTTTCTTGTATGTCTGGAGGACACCTGTGAGTTCCATACTCCAGTAATTCAGAATACAATAAAATAGTCCATAAAATTATTTAAGTTAACATTCAAGACATCTACGCCACGGCGGAGTGGCCGAGCGCATTGAGGCGCATTGTTCTTCCAATGCGTGAGTCCGTTCCGCGTCGGAGGTTCGAATCCTCTCTCGGACATGGATTTTGTGTTATCTTTAGTGTAAGTAGTGTAAGTAGTTTGTAAGTTTAAGGACTGATGGCCCTGAAGGTAAGTCCCATAAGCTTAACAAACGTTTCAACATTTATTTATTTTTACATCTACGATATCTCATGATTCTAAAAATAATTTCAATATCTCAAAAATTACTAATGTTTATGACTACAAAATAAAAATATAGAAAAATCAAGCTTAAAATAACCATCTTTTGAATGTATTATGCAAAACTCTGCTCAGGTGATAGCTTATTGTCTCTAGCGAACCTCTTGAAATTTTTACATTACATGACTGATTACAACTGACATAAATTAATAATGGAAATATAAACAGATCACATATTCTCCGCAACAGCACTGAAAGTGCAAGTAGCATGATTTACCTTTCGTATATTTCATTCAGTGTGTCGATTTAGTGTACAATTTGCCAGTAATCTACGCAAATATTGTGTTGCATGAAAAGTCAAGCTCATGAATGCTGTTTGACAATTTATTTAGTTCAGGCTTGATGTAATACTAATTAACAGTGCTCTTTTTGTATTAAAATAATGTTATGTTAGTAAGGAAGTGGTTTCAGGTGGTCAGTTCTTACTTAAATATCTCAAGAGTATACGACTTTGGAAGGGAAGGCGATCCGCCAATGAGGAAGCGACCACGGGACAGAACTGGTGTGTGTGTGTGTGTGTGTGTGTGTGTGTGTGTGTCTGAGAGGGAGGAGAGGAGAGAGGTTTGCGCAGGAAAGAAGAACTCCATGTCTAGTCCTGACAGAAGTTGGACCCTCCTGCATGATGGCAGTGAATCTATCGGTGAGAGTATTTAAGATTTGCGCAGTGAACGGTCGCTTGTTGGGACTCTACATTTGGAAAGAACAACTAAACGCCAGTGCAGCCTTTACGTGTTTATGTTTTTACATAAAAACTTACGACTGTAGAAATGGTGTTCGGAAACGAACTGTTTTGGACTGTCACAATTTCATTTTGAGTGCTAGTGTTTCTTACAGTTATGATTACTTAGTTGGAGGAAACTGCTACCAATTTCTTATCGCAGAAAATTGCAGATGTTTAACCAATTTATTATTTTTATGATTAATAATTCATCTGACCACTTCCAATAAGGAACCTATTTTATTGAATAAACGATATTCAACTTAATCTCTGACTTTGTGTACATCATTCGCAAATGTTGGAATAAAACCGTTTTCATTAATGAATCAGTTATTTGATGTAATACTTCTTATTTGATTCAAAAACTACAGCCTACGCATAGAGAGTTTTTTTAACTACAGGATCACAGGTGAAAATAATGTCTGCAACTCAGGCGGTTGCCAGGGCATGAAAGCAGACATGTACAGTTCAACCGTAAGATAACATCGATCCAAACTTCTAAATCAGAACCATACATAGCCCAATATGCAGGTTCTTACAGCGTATAGTCACACTTGCTTTAATCTTGATAAATTGCGGTATAAAGTCGCAAATTGTAACAGCTATATAAGGGAGGGGGGGGGGCTGAAGAAGGTGCTAGTGAAGCACGAAACCCGTCGCTTAATTAAAAAGGTATAACCACAGCTGTTGGCATTTTCTTCGATCTAACGGAATTCGATGTGGTCAAGGAAGAACTTAGTGATTATGAAATTTTCGAATAGGCCATCGAATACATCGTAGAGGAATGCCTCGAGAGATGGTTCAACGGAGACTAGAATGACATCATCGACGCCCCCCACCAGCACTGCAATTGACGGACTTTGTAAGATCATTTATGACCTTTCCCCCCCCCCTCCCACTCGGCGCGGCGATGTTTCGGTGCCCCCCACCTCTACCTTAAGATATATTTTCCTTGCAAGATGTTCAGAATGTCTTATCCCAAGTTGTTTGCGCTGGTTCAACTCGAGCTGAGGCGTCGGCCTACCAAGCTTCGTTATTTCACGCTTCTCTTCCAAGCTTAAAGCTGAGTAATTTGTTTCTAAAAGATGCTGAACGTTCTTCATTTTTCTTTGATAATAAACACCAAGAACATATGAATGTACACATGAGCACTAAAACACAGTAGGTAAATGATTACACTGTTAAGTAAAAAAAAAAAATAAATAAAATAAATAAATAAATAAATAAATCTGTTACGATGAAGAGACAAGCTGCCTTCAGGTCACGTGACACTGTAAGCAGAATACCTTTTAACCTTACGCATGCGCAAAGGCTGCTCTTCCTCAGATCTTTTCAAACTGTTAAATATTTATTACAACGAAGAGCATAAATGTCATTTACCCTCAAAATCGCGACAAACTTGCAAAAATTTCCAACGTATATGTGGCAAGTGACAATACAAAAGTCATTGTTCCAGTATCTGTTAAAAGCCGCTAACCACACGGCTATTCTTGCTAGGTGGAGAGTAGTGACATCGTTTTTATTCATGATGGATCGTATCTTCTGAATGTTTTTACATGCGTCTTTAATTTATAAGATATTTTACAATATATGACGTATTTTGATGAATCTTCAATGCGCCAAAAACAAATACCAAGGGCGGATGTTGCCGTCATGGAGGTTTTACGCAGGCCCAAGGGCGAGGTGCGCAGTAACTTCATTGTCTTTGCTTCGGGACCATTCGTGAGTAATCGCCAGGGCTCGAGTAGCGAAACTGGTGTCCCTACCAGCTCCGACGCCAATGTTAAATGCGGCGTTTCCCCTCGCTCCTCCCTGCCGCGAGAGCGCCCAAATGCTACCTCCAAAGAAAGATAGTTTAAAAACACTGTTTATTTTATTTATCTGCTTTTTTTCACGACGCGCTTTTCTTCCGGGGGTTCACTGAATCAGTGAACACGCAGGATGCGGCGCCACTGGTTGTGTGTCTCCACAGCATACGGCAGAACATTTAAATGGTTCAGAGTTCCTTTTGAGGGGAGACTGTGGCTTGAGCTCTTTAGTCACACGAAGTGATGGGTGCTATCGACAAGGGTTCGCAAATCGATTCCGTATTTCTTGATTTCCAGAAGGCTTTTGACACCGTATCTCACAAACGGCTATTAATCAAATTGCGTGCTTATGGTATATCGCCCCAAATTTGCGATTGGATAGGGGATTTCCTGTAAGAGAGGACACAGTTCGTAGTAATCGATGGTAAGGCATCGACAAAAACATAGGTGATATCGGGTGTTCCACAGGTCGTCTGCTGTTCCTTATTTACATAAACGATTTAGGGGAAAATCTAAGTAGCTCTCTTAGGTTGCTTGCAGATGACGCCGTCATTTACCGTCTTGTAAAATCATCTAAAGATCAAAACCAACTGCAGAACGATCTGGATGAGATATCACTATGGTGTAAATTTCGGCAATTGACTCTAAATTATGATAAGTGTGAAGTCGTCCACATGAGTACGAAAAGAAATCAGTTAAACTTTGTTAACAAGATAAACCAATCAAAAGTGAAGGCCGTAAACTGCACAAAATACCTAGGAATTACTATTAGTTCAGACTTAAATTGGAAAGAACACGTAGATAATGTCGTGGGAAAGGCGAACCAGAGACTGCGTTTTATTGGCAGAATCCTTAAAAGATGTAACAGAACTACAAAAGAAACTGTATACACTACGCTTGTCCGTCCATTTTTTGAGTATTGCTGCCCAGTGTGGGATCGTTAACAGGTGGGTTTGACGGAGGACATCGAAAGAGTCCAAAGAAGGGCAGCTCGATTCTTATTGTCACGATACAGGGGAGACAGCGTTACGGAAATGATACAGGATCGCTGCGGTGTGGGCTACTTACGGAACTCAAATCGCCAACATTCTCCTCCGAATGCGAAAATATATTGTTGACTACCACTTACATAGGTAGAAATGATCACCAGAGTAAAATACGAGAAATCAGAGCTGGAACTGAGAGATTGAGGTGTCCTTTCTTCTAGAATGGAATGGGAGATAAATAGTATAATGGTGTGATTTGCAGAGTATCCCATGTAGATGAAAGTCAGTGTAATTCAACAAATCCCACGAAAAGTGCAGGCATGCTACGAGACGTCTCGCTGCGAAGTGCAGGCAGATTAGGGCGAAGGGTAAAGTGACGAGGAGAATTGCTGCTGATAACGTTTTTCGCCGCCTCGCGACGAGACCGAAAGTGGCGCCATCAGCTCCCCCGCTAGCGGCTTTCTAACCGCGCGGCGGGCACTCTCTTTCCGCCGCCGCCGCCGCCGCGCGGTGAGAAGCCACTGCCAGTGTTACTGTCGGCTGGCTATCGGAATCCGATTCGAGGCCGCGCGGGCGGTTCGTCGGCAGAGAGCGACCGTCGGGTGCGTAGCCGTGGAGACGGCGGGACAGCGGCCCATTGTTTGGGCCGGAGCGGCGTCGTGGGACGCCCGGCTTAATGGGAAAGCCTGCGAGCGCGCCGCGTGACGCGCTGAATGGGGCCGCCGCGGAAGACAATGGGCCCGTCTGGAGAGGTGGTGGGGGGAAGTCAGGAGGGGGGAGGGTAGGGGGGGCTGCGGCCGCTCAGGTGGCGGCGACAACCGCCGGCGCTCAAGGGCGCATTCCAGCGCCGACCGCGGCGCGGACACCTGTGGGTCGAACAACCGCCACACGTCACGCTCTCCTGCGTCACAGCTCGCGGCAGGCGAAAACTGAAATTACCACACCAGCTTCCGCATTCTTGCTTCGACTGCGGCCTCCCTGTTGCAAGGGATACTCTGCAAATCACATTTAAGTGCCTGGCAGAGAGTTCATCGAACCAGCTTTATACTACGAGTTCAGGGGTTGGAACACTTGCGGAGAGTGACACTTGCGGGGAACCTGGGGCCCTTGGGCCGGTTGCGGTGTCCGAGGGGACTGAGGCGCTCCAGTCACGGTCTGCACGGCCACTACGGTCGAGGGTTCGAATCCTCCCTCGGGCATGGATATTTGTGCCGTCCTTAGTGTTAGCTAATTCATAAGTAGTTTGTAAGTTTAGGGACTGATGACCCCTTAGTTAAGTCCCATAAGCTATACAAACATTTCCGGGGCCATTGGGGCGGCTAATGGCTTTTACAGGGCACAGGTACACCAAGAAGTCTAGCACTGCTGTTGTCATGTTTCCACACTGTCAACATAACACGAAACTCAGTGAAAGTGCAAAACCCTTGCAAGCTGAAGAGCAATATAGTAACTTGTTTTAACTACATATTAATTCGTTGAGTGTTTCTCATAAAAACAAAAAGGTATTTTGATAGTGATAATGTTTGGAGAGTTATTAAGGCATTCTCTGCTACTACAAGACGATGACTTTCCACAGTCATACCTCCTAAAAGCATATTATTCAGAACAAAAATGTTTGTAAAGCTTATGGGACTTAACTATGGGGTCATCAGTCCCTGAACTTACAAACTACTTATGAACTAACCAAGACTAAGGACTGTACAAATATCCATGCCCGAGGGGGATTCGAACCCCCGACCGTAGTGGCCGTGCAAACCGTGACTGGAGTGCCTCAGTCCCCTCGGCAACCGCGGCCGGCTATTCAGAACACTAAGCATATCAAGACACCTGCGCAAGCAATAAATATATTAGGCATCCTGCAGAGATACGTTGATGGAATTTACCGCTATGTAGTTAACCCCACTATCACGCAACTTCCATCTCTTTAAAAATAGCTACTATGCTTTTTAATAGGAGACGCAACTTTAAACCTTCGATAAAAAAAAAACATTAATAGTAATTCAATGAGTATTTTACATACTTGAAGCGTTTATTCGTAGACTCCAAAACGATTTGGCTGTATTCGAATTACAAATACATCTGAGAAATGTACGAAATACAGAATGTGTAAGGGAATGTCACACACCGAAGAATGCTAAAGACAAATTCTATCATCGTCATATAGAAACATTTTTACTCCGAACTTGGCATAAACCAACAGGGAGAAACAAGTTGCAAGACTTCCAGGACAAATGAAGCGAAATTGACAGCAAATAGTTGGTTATAAATTACAGTGCCTGTTAACTATATAAATTACGGAATACGCGGAATTCCTGTTCAGTACAGTCAAAAAGGTCTAAGGTAATAGGCAGTAGTGGTTTACAATCAGATATCCGTATCACTCTCCTCCTCAAGAAGTCTGTGTGAAGATTTATATTCAGAACGTTCAAGAAAAAGGCTACTGTGATGTTGAAACTATAAGAAGCTGCTCATTTATTTAGGAAGGGAAAACGTTATGGTGCACGTAAATTTGAATGGCTGTATCTCTTGTAATAACATTCATTGTACAGGTAGCGTCCGGAGGGCGTAGAGTAGTGGTGGTGTATCCCTACTTCTGGAACACCCTGTTCACTACCTGCAGCGTCCGGATCTCCCCGAAAGTGTCTACACATTCCCTTTCCCCGCAAGTGTCACTCCCCGCAACTGTCACAAACTCGTTTTTTCAACCCTTAACTGACCTGGCGAGGTCATATCTGCCCCCAAGAGTTTTCTTTTGAATATTTCTCCCCTCCGTGACATGGTGGGGATCTACACGCCCATGCAATCTCAGTTCCCGCCAGACAGCGGTAGTATACACTTCGACTGCCCATTTCCGTGTGTCGTTTGCTGTGCAGCGGCCTCTGGGGTCTTATTTGACAAAAAAATGTTCAAATTTTTGTTAAGCTTAAGGGACTTATTTGCAGGGTCATCAGTCCCTATATTTACAAACTACTTATCAACTACCTTATACTAAAGACGACACAAACAACCATGCCCGAGGGGGGATTTGAACCCTCCACCGTAGCGGCCGTGCAGACTGTGACTGGTGCGCCGCAGACCGCTCGGCCACTGCGGCCGGTCCTTATTTGACCCCGCCAGGGTAGCAGTGTAGGCCTTTAACTGTGTTGCAGTACTTTAGATTTTGTGTTATATATATTCTTCATTACATTTAGTTTGCGAGTAAATCGTACATATGTTTTATAGAACGATGTAACATGGCTGGCAAATCACATGCTTTATTCCTTGAAGAAATAGTGAATATTTCGGAAGAAAGTTTTCACAATATGATGACTTTTCAGTGGATGATGATGACGATTTGGAAGAAACCGATCATTATAGTTGATTAGAAATATTTGGTGACAATGCCAATGACGTTCCTGATTTTGTCCCAAACGAAGAAGAAGATGAAGCTGATGCTCATTATAGTTCTGGAGATGATGCACAATCGAAAAAGGGATATAATGATCATCCTGCAGACAGTATAGATGGTCACTTGCTTAGAGCAGCTGGAAGGTGTATATTACGTCCTAGGAATAAATGAATGATAAAGAAAAAAATTCTGCCTGAACCACGCAATGACCCACGACATGCCCTACTGAAGAGTTGCCAACTGTGTCGAAGAAATCGTGAACAAAAACACTCGACTTCATGCCTCAAGTGCTACAATGCAGATTTTAAGGTCCACAGCAAGCAAGAAATCGTAAGCCAATGCTGCCAAGTCTACCAAAGGTCACCAAAAATATTTTTTGTACAAATTTACAAAAATTGAAAAAAAATTATAAATCGAAAGTCAACATAATAATTTCAACAAATGTTTTCAGATGGCAAGAACCATGCCTTCAGAAGTGTAAAACATGGAAAATAGCATCTTTCTAATGAAAACAACTGTTTGTGTGAATTAAAAACAAAAACTGCCATAAAAATTAAAATCTTTTAAAGTAATTTATTTGTCCTTACTTCCAGATTAAAATGAATTTGTTTAGCTTACAATCTGATCATTATACTTGTATGAACTAGAAAATAAATTATCTATATTGAGAAACAGTCATTTACAATTATTTGCCCCCCCCCCAAAAAAATGGGGTCAAAAATGACCCCACCTGGATATCAGAGTTACAAACGTTCTCCAGGGCAGTTAAGGGTTAAATAAGTACCGGTTTGAAAAATACGTGCTATCTCAATAATTTTATGCGCTCTGGGGACCTACACCTGTTGTTTACACATTGACGCCATTACAGTCTGATTCTTCCTTGTTTACGTTGTGTACTGAGTGTTTAAGATGCCTCCGATAATCGTGAGTCCCACCGACTGTGAAGTACAGGCTGTTATAAGATTTCTTAGTGCTAAAGGCCTAAAAGTGATCTGTGCAGTTTACGGAGAAAACATTATGAGTGATGGAATCAGAGGCGCCGAATTTTGAAAATTAGTGTGGGTGCTCTATATCACGGTTCACAAATGTTCGAAACCCACCCTCCTTAAAATCATGTTCATGCATTTTTGAATGTGCAATACTTCAAATGTTCAAATGTTTGATAAGCTTATGGGACTTAACTACGGGGTCACCAGTCCCTAAACTTACAAACTACTTACGAACTACCTTATACTAAGGACGGCACAAATATTCATGCCCGAGAGGGGATTCGAACCCCCGACCGTAGTGGCCGTGCAGACCGTGACTGGAGCGCCTCAGTCCCCGTGGCCACCGCGGCCGGCAACGTGCAATACTTGATAAAAGTAAATAGGCAGTTGTCTGGCCTTTTAAAGATAAAAGGAAGAAAGGGGAGGAAGAAAAGGAAAGCATGACTGCATTAGGACACTACGATAAAGCGATCTAATTGGCCGAAGTGGATAAAATTCAAATTCAAATGTCTGTAAATCTATCGGACCAAACTGCGTGTTCATCAGTCCGTAGCTTACAAACTACTTAAACCTAGGTAAACTAAGCTAAGGACAAACACACACACCCATGCCCCAGGGACGACTCGAACTTCCACGGGGGGCAACCGCGCGTTCAGCAGCAACGCACTTTAGACCGCTCGGCTACTCCACCGCGGCACTGAAGTGGATATTTCGATATAAGTAACACCCCAAAACTTCTACACGACCACTGAAATATTTTTTCTCTGTACTCTAATCTAACACTTTTTGTGCAAAACTATTCTTTCTGACAAAAACGTTTGGTAGAACGCCGTCACCAAGGTTTAAAGAAATCTTTGAAATATTTAGAGATTTTTAAGTCCGACATCAAATTTTTTTGGTTAGTTCCAAGCAAGAGCTGTATGCTTCATCGAAACTTTCATCACTTCCAGATAACGTCTTGACATATCTGACAGTATTAATTTAGTCCAACGTTTTTTTAAGCCTGACAGAAAAGCATTACAAATTTCAACTGAATCTATAATTTTAATAACAAGGGAAGTGACAAAGATAAATAGAAAACGATTAACTTTAGCATCAGCATCAGATTCTTCAAGCTAAATTCCTGAAAGAACATAATTGAATGATCATATATACGTACACCTGAAAGGTCAAAAGGACCGACGTGTTCAGGATGAATAAAGCTAGCATAGTGGGTAAAACACGGACACTCATTACTACTCACTTGGGGACAAAACCGTACAAAACCGATCATTTCTTTCACCTATGAAATTTCGTCTCTCGCTATGGCCACGTTTTGCATTGCCTCTTGAGTCATAAGGTAGGTTTTGATTTTCCCGATTTTTTTTAATTTATACAATTTTATTTTTACCTCAATTTCATGTGGGTGCTCAGCACCCACAAAAAGTTCTTGGGGGTTGCACGTGCCCCGGAGCACCCACGGAGTCGGCGCCCCTGGATCGAATGGTAAGAAAGTGGGTGAGAGCATTTAGAGATGGCCGCATAAATGTACATGATTAACAACGGAGTGGGTGTCCTTCGGTCGTTAATGAAAGTTCGGTACAGAAAGTGGGCAATAAGGAGAGAGAAAACAGGCGCTTTACGATTTCCTCCTTGCGGGATGAGTTTCCTAATGTTTCTCGTAGTATTTTGTATGGCATTGTGACCGAGCAAGACGATGACGAAGTCAAAACCGTTGTGATGCAGTGGTTAACAAGTCAGGCGGCAGCTTCTATGACGGTAGTACTCAAAAACTGGTACAATGACAAGTGCCTCAATATTAACGAAAATTATGTAGAAAAGTAGATTAACGTACAGGCTTTCATTTACAAATAAAATTAGCACGTCTTTTTTTAATTTCAAAACGGCACTTACTTAAAAAACAAGCCTCGTATTTATCTCCCATTCTCGAATACGCGAGGCAAGGGGCATTGTAACTGCTCGATACGCATATTAGTGAAAATGAATAGTTTTAAGACGAACGTCCCTAGGACGAGATTTCACGAAACTTTGTTTCTTTCGTGAGTCAGTTTTACTACATTATCTTGTCACTATGTAGGGTAGAAGTTGGTAGCACTTCAATTTACGATCACTTCTTATGAGAGTTGGAGATTGTAATCGTCGATAGGAAAGGTTACGTTGGAGATATATTTGCTTCCTTTTGCTACTCTTGTTTTCTAGAGATACATGGTAAAGCACCTTCAGAATTATATGTTTCATTGGCCTCATTGTATAATTCATATTAAAAATCGGTGCTTCAATTTCTGTGTTCACTTTTTAATATAATGATAATTGCGAATACTTGTTAACTTTTGGGATGATAATAACTTGCAGTAATAGAGGCAACATTTCCGAAATTGTAATTAGGGTTTTTATTCTCAGTTACATTACACTCAGACATTCCTTGGTAGCTAATATATACTGTTTAAATATTTTACTCCGGTGCCATTTCTCTTTCATTTTGCTGAACAATTAGCTGCACTTTCCAATGTTTGTTATTATCATTTAGTCACGAACTGCACTGGAAATATTTTCATTCCCCATGTTTAATGACGCAGTCTAGTTAAAGGGTTGCGCAAAACATATTGAATCAAAATGCCTCTATGATCGGCAAAGCTTTGTAACTTCGTTGCAGTCTCTTTGACAAATACTCTCGTTATTAACGTAATTGGCTTATTTATCACGTCTGTACAGTGTTTAGGGGCCCGGTTGCACAACAGCAGAAACCATGTATTTATCTTTAATGTAAATTAACTCAGCGCTCTCGAAGAGTGCAGCTGCCTTTGATACTCATAATTTATTTACGTGTTACTGTGCTTTGATCTGCAACGAATCCGAAAAATGTATTGGTGAACAACAAAATAAGAAAAAAAGAAAAAAAATTGCAGGTTTTGTATTCACTAATACCGTAACAATACCTGCGATATTGAAATGTAGAACTGATGATTTCTTCATAAATGTTTTCTGACACACTTCGAGGAGATCGGTAAAAACAATAAACAATTTATTGTGATAGTATCTTTAAGTATCAATAAATATTTTACTGAATATTAAGTACATTATACATCACTAACACCTCTATTGCTAATATTGTATTTACGGTAGACACAGAATAAGTTTGCAGGGCTTGAATTTCCAGAGGGTGCACAAAGTAATATAAACTATTAATTAAGACACAATACTCACTCATTAGTACCGAGTTGGTCCACCATTTACTTTGAGAACAGCTGCAACGGTTCGAGGATACAGTGCGCACTTCAAACTTGTGCGACACCACAGCCCTCCCCTCCCCCCCCACCCCCCAAATCGCCACGCTGTCGTGGCGTAGGGCTGAGGGCCACGGCGACGGCACTGGGAGGAGGGCCTGGGCGGGGGCGTTACTGGTGGGACGGGCGTCGTAGCAGGCTGGGATCGAGACGCCGTCCGCGCCCCGGTATCCACCTTACGATCACCCGGAAAACCCACCAAAACGAGGGGAAGGGCGCACATCTCCGCCCAGAGGGAGCAGGTCATCTTCTTCTGAGGTGCGTGGCCCAGGCGGCGGGGGCACCCACGGTCCCGGAGTCCCTCTCGGTGTCGCTGGCATCTGCGGCGGCGGTGATGGAGGCGCTTCGATTTCCATGGGGACGATCTCATAGTCCGGGGACGCTGGACCCATCCGCGAGCGATGTGGCTGTGATCCCTGGCGACGAAATGGGTCTGGAATCAAGAAACCAGAGACAGGATCGCGCGGCCTGTGCAGGCGCAATTGGTTTGCGTGGCGCCGCAGCTCCGACCCTGTGGAAGAACGTACAACATACATATTGCGACTGAGCACGCGTTGAATGATACCCGGCATCCATCTCGTACGTCCAGCAAACACTTTGTACAGCACCGGCGTCGAAATCTGAAAACGCGAAGCGCCAAACGAACAGACTCGATTCATTCGAGGCTGCAGCAGGTGAAGGAGATTGCGGTGAAGGCGGCCGTGTAGCAGCTCGGCAGGAGAAGGGCCGTCACGTGACATGCACCGATACGTAGACAGGAAAATTTGAAGAGCTTGCTGACCTTTCATCTTTTCCATGTGAGACTTGAATGTTCGAACGAAACGTTCTGCTTCACTATTTGACTGAGGGTGAAAAGGTGCGGTGGTGATATGCTGAATGCCATTCACACGACAAAACTCTTGAAATTCTGCACTAACAAACTGAGGTCCATTGTCACTGACGATAGTTTCAGGCAAACCTTCGATGTAAAACCCTGATGTTAAGGCACTGATTGTACTAGACGCTGTCGTTGAGTTCATGGCAATCACGAAAGGAAAATTGCTGAAACCGTCTACAACAATTAACCAGCGCGTATTGCAGAAAGGTCCAGCAAAGTCAATATGTAAACGTTGCCATGGTCCCTTGGGGCGTGGCCAGTCTGAGAAATGTTGCGGAGGAGCCCCCTGATGCTCCGCACAAATTGTACACTGTGACGTCGTGCTCTCTGTCTGGGCGTCCATATCCAACAATGACGTCTGGCCAGTTGCTTTTTCCGAACAATACCCCAATGTCCTCGATGCAGGAGGCGGAAGACTTCTCGCTGCAGGGAACGAGGAACAATCTCTCTTGTTTGGTCGTTGTCGGTATGTAACAACAGAACACCTTGACTTAAAGACAATGCATGACGTCGTGCAAAATAACGTCGAACGAGAGACCGATCAATGTCTTTGGTTCTGGCAGGCCACCCTGAGCGAACAAAACGTGCTACCATACTTAGGTCAGCATCCGCAGCTGTTTCCTGTGTTCAAAGGGAAGTCTGCGACATCGGAAGCATCTCTGGAGTCTATCTGACAACATTCCATTTCTGAAGAATCAAACGACACATCCTGGCCAACCGGAAGTCAGGAAAGAGTGTCCGCGTTGGCATGTTTAGTGGTAGGGCGGTACAAAATCTCATACTGATAATTAGACAATATCAAAGACCATCTCTGAAGCTTTTGTGCCGTTCGTGGCGGAATTGGCTTGGTGGGTGAAAACAACGACGTGAGAGGCTTTTGGTCTGTCAACAAATACAATTTTCTGCCATAGAGATAATGATGAAACTTTTTGACGCCGTAAATAATTGCTAAGGCCTCCTTTTCTATCTTACTGTAATTCTGTTGCGTTGGCGTCAGTAGCTTGGATGCAAAGGCAATAGGTCGATCGTGAGATCCAATACGATGTGAGATTACTGCGCCCAGACCGTACGACGAGGCATCCACTGCTAACATTACAGGCTTCTGTGGATCAAAGGGAATCAAACACGCATCACTGAGTAGTGCAGACTTTAATCTGTCAAAGGCAACCTGGCAATCTTTAGACCATACAAAAGGAACATTCTTCCTACGTAAGCGATGCAGTGGAGCTGCAATCTGAGAGACATTGGGAATAAACCTGAAATAATAGTTAAGCTTTCCCATTACTGCTTGCAATTCGTGCACATTCTTTGGAGGAGGCAAGTCTTTGATTGCTCGAAGATGTGACTGTAATGGATGGATTCCTTGGGCATTAATCACATAGCCTAGGTACTCTATTTCAGTCTGGAAAAACGAACACTTTGCTTTATTATAACGTAGACCTGCTGAATAATAGTGGGGGCGGAAGAACTGCCAAAGGGTAGGCGTTGAAATTGAAAAAGGCCCATGTGAGTATTAATGACGAAAAACTTTTTTGACTCGTCATCAAGCGGAATCTGTAAGTATGCCTCTGCTAAATCAATCTTAGAAAAGAAGCGAGACTGTCCTAATTTGTCCATTAGTTCCTGAGGTCAGGGCAGGGGGTAAGTGTCTACAAATGTTTGACTGGTCACTGTTGATTTGAATTCCTGACGGCTTGATTATAATTACTAAAGGCGTGGCCCACTGACTCGCAGAAACAGGAGAAATCATCCCACTATCCTGCCAATGTTTAAGTTCTTCCGCAACTTTATCCCAAAGGGCGATAGGCACTGGTCTAGCTTTACGAAATTTTGGTACTGCAGATTCTTTTAAAGTTACATGTGCCACGAACCCTTTTGCACAACCGAGTTCCGGCGAAAACAAGTCATTATATTTTTCATACAACGCCTTGATTTCCTCCTGAGGCACTACAGACGAAATTAGAAGCACATCTCTTTGAATTGATAATCCAGACAAGTCGAATGCATCCAGTCCAAAAATGTTCTGCGTAGATTTGGCCTGAAGAACTACAAAAGCAACTGTTTTTGTTACACCTTGAAAAGAGGCGGGCAGGCTACACGTTCCTAGCATGGGTATATTTTGACCTGTATACGCTGTGAGCACTTGCTGAGACGGCGACAATTTTGGCGAACCCAGAAGTTCGTATGTGTCTTTATTAATTAATGTGACACCGAAACCAGTATCAAGCTGAAATTGCACAATCTTATTATCCACGGAAAAAGTGACAAAAAGTTTGTGCTTTTGGCACACGACCGGTGCACGAATGTGGGCAACGTCTGATACAGTTTGTTTACTGCACTTGCGTATGCGCGGGCTGCGTACGGAAGGAGGCGGCGCAGAATCGGCACACAGGAGATTAATATCACAGTCCCTAGATGGCACTACTGCCGGATCGGCGTCCGCGCAATGCAAGGCTACTACAGATTTACCAGCTACTGCAATACAATTACTTTGAGAAGCTACACCAATTCTACTGTCACTAGCTTCACAGTACTGGGCGCTATTACAAGGAGAAGGAGCAGAAGGCACTAGGTTCACTACCGGATTGCACTGTACATAGTCATTTTGCTTGTCCTGAACCCTTTTCCGTTGCACAGATTTACGCGCTCGACGACGCTTGCTACGTGGCTCACTACATAGTTTTGCAGTAGGCGCAGAAGAAATTTCTTGCATTTTAGAATCAAGAGAAGCACTGTCTAAGTCCACAATGTGTATGACATTTACAGAATGAATTGTTCTCGCACTCTGCGAAGCACTGATCCAAACGGCACCGTTCTTTGAATTTACATTCTGCATACACACTGACCGTATATGTCCCGATTTGCCACAATGATGACAGGTTGCGCTGCGACTAGGGCAATGCGCACGTTTGTGGCGAGATACACACTGGGGGCAAGATTTACGAATATTATACTGCAAAGAATGTCGGCGCCCATTTGTCAAATTACTTTGTCTAACCTTTGTGTCACACTTTTACACTGACTACTGTTTAGTGACTGTTCAGCCAGGCCTGTACAATTGTAAGAATCACTAGGGCTAGAATGAGAACTGTGACTAGGAAAGCGTCCATTGCGGCGCACTGCATTAACACTGTGGCTTTGTATTTCTACATCTGCTAAGACAAAAGTATCATGCTCTTCAATAAGCTGCAGTACTCTGTCTAATGAGGGGTCACACTGTTTCAGATTTGCTGCCCTAATTCTGTGGTCCTGAATGTTCTGTGTAATCGCATCTCTTAACATCACGTCACTATAAGAAAGTCCACAAAAGCAAGTAAATTTACATTTGCGGGTTAAGCCCTTCAATTCCGTAATACATTGCATGTGGGTTTGGTCCGGTGATTTTTTTTTTTTTTTTTTTTTGTCTGAAAAATCGGTACCGCGCCATAGATACGAGAACTTTTCTCTCGTAATGAGCATTCAGGGCATTTACAATTTGATCAAATTCTAGATTATGAGGAGATGCGTGGGGGAAAAGTTTCTGCAGTAATATGAATGTTTGAGTGCCCACCACTGCTAAGAACATATGCTTAACCGTCTGACCTGTAATTTGATGAACCGTGACTAGTTCTTGAAATTGTGCCAAGTAATTGCTCCATTCTTCCTCACGTTCATTGTACTGGCGAAATGTAGGAAGCGGTGTGGGGGCAGGTATGGGAGGGTTATGCGACTGCCGTTGTTGAGTTGCCATCAACTGGGACACAGCTTGGAGTAGTTGCGTGATTTGCGCCGTCTGTAACTGAATAATTTCCACTAAGTTTGGATTTGGGGTAGTGGCCATACTGACCGATTAGGCACCGTGCATATTGAAAATTAGAACGAAACACAAATGCAATTTGAAAGAGCACTCTCTGCAACAACAAAATGTCCACAAAACACGTAACAGAATATGTTCCCCCAAAAATCTTATAATAAGGGTGGGTGGGCGGGAGCAATTTCTGTGTGCTCAGACTGCTGCTATCTGGCTGCTGCAAGCGGGCTGGTCCAAGGTTCTTCTATCGCTCCTTGTCACCACTTTTGTATCCCATCCTCATCGCCACTTTTGTGTTTCGCTTTCGCCGGTTGTCTTTGGTGTCGGTGGCCGAGTAGAGAGAGAGACCAACACAGGAAAATAGGATGCACACGTGTGCAGGTATGGAGGTGACCAGCCAGTGGACAGCAGAAACTAGAAACACTAGGTTAAATTAGAACAAGATATATATTTCATACAAATTATACATTACTTAACTTGGAGAGCAGCAGACTAGTATAATGTTGATACATAGTTTAGATAGAGGCCTGCCTACTGATGATTCCTAGTGCCTATCCAAGTCTTAACTGGTGCCTATCTGATTCCCAAGTGAACGATGCAGTTCAGTGGTGGCCACGAGTGGGATTGCAGTAGAGGGCGCTCGTGGTCGACGTCGTAAGAACGCTGCGCCGTGCGTGCATGGTGGCGCGCAGCGAAAGTACGTGGCGCTCACTTCATACTTGTGCGACACCACATTTTTCACTGAAACTGTCAATGCTGAACGATACTAGGTAATGCAGGAAAATGACTTTGTGCCATCTCTTGTTGCCACCAGTGCAAGATTGTACAAAGCATCGTACTGCTAATGCTGTCCTCCATTTTCTGTAGACGTTTTTAAACAGGTTTTGGTGTCCCATTGTTACCCATAATACCATCATGGGTGATTTTGTTGGCTTCCTTCAACTACAGAGGTAAACCGATGTATTTCTATAAAGGGCTGTTCGATATATAAATTGTTTATATGTTTGATGTGTAGACACATTACACATCAGTTGTTAAGAATAACTATAAGAGGTTTTCCGTCGTATGCTAACTGCAGATTATTTCACACCGGACGCGTTTCGATTATTATTTGTAAAACATCTTCTGTAATATCGACATTCGCATTTCTACAAGTCGTTTCACATATACAGGAAATCTCCAAAACAAGCGATAACGCTTAGTATGTTGTGCGAGAAGGCAAACTGATTGGTTTTCAATCAGGAACCTACATCCAGCAACGCTCGACTTGTGGGTTGGAGTGCAAGTACGAGAACGAACTGTTGTGCTCCGATCCGTTTTTGTGCCGGCATACTGAAGGCGTGAACCCTTCAGATATCTGTGGATTGTGGATGGACGTCCTTATTCAAATAACACTCATTCGCACAAAGTCTGAGATGGGTGTGCGTTGCTCATTACGTCGTTAAACAGATCATAAGTAGCTGCGGTGGAGTAGCCGAGCGGTCTAAGGCGCCTCGCTGCGGAGCGCGCGGTTGCTCCTCGTCGGAGGTTCGAGTCGTCCCCGGGCATGTGTGTGTGTGTGTGAGTGAGTGAGTGACTGTGTGTGTGTGTGTGTGTGTGTGTGTGTGTGTGTGTGTGTTTGTCCTTAGGTTACTTTACGTTAGTGCAAGTAGTTTGTAAGCTACGGACTGATGACCACGCTGTTTGGTCCGATAGATTTACATACATTTGAACATCATGAGTAGCTCATCGCAATCTCTACAGTACAAAAGGGCTTCGAACTGCTACGTTATTGCAGAGATTACATCGACGGTGCTGAGACAGACACACGTGCGGTAGCACGCGCGAATGTCTTTGAACTGTTTCGATCGCTCCTTGGAGTCGAGCAATAAGGTACTCTGCAGACGTTGTAGGAGTGCCATAGCCGCGGTGGAGTGGCCAAGCGCAATGAGGCGCTATGCCACGATGCGCGAAGCCGCTTCCCGTCGGAGGTTCTAATCCCTCTCGGGCATGGCTGTTTTGTGTTGTCTTTAGTATAAGGTAGTTCATAAGTAGGTCGTAATCTGGCGACCGTACTGGCCACGGAACCAATTTTCAGGCACTTCGGATGCGATTTCAACATTGAAACTATGGGAGCTTGTTATCCTTCAGTTGTACTAACAAATAAAAAATAAATAGATTATTGGTATTTCGGGTCAATTTAATGAAAACGGCAGTTTCAAAAGCAGTTAAACTGCTCCCTATACCGCTTCCAACGTGTCAAAAGACCCATCTCTCCATCCAACCTGTTGATGCGCTAACCGCGCGATATGCGTAATTGGATATGATAAAATTGCAACAGAGACTGCTGATTATTTTTCAATTCATGGCTCTTGCATCACGATAACGCACCGGCACACTGATCCCGATAGTGTGTGGCTATTACTCAAGAACGAAATCAGAGTGTCCCTAATCCCCCTTACCCTTAAGACCTGGCCCTTTTGACGTTTTTATTTTCATATTTTAAAACCCCTTATAAAGTATGAAGAATTCTCACAGTAGAAGAAATAAATGAAAATTCTCAGGGGCGTAACAAGAATGCTGCTGCAAGTGGCAACGACATTGGGAGTGATGTAACAAATGTGGAGGAGATTGTTTCGAAGGGTAGAATGCACAATAAGTGCAAGGTAAGCGTAGAAGTATGTTATGGATTAAGTTCCGCAGTTTTTTTGAACAGACTTCGTATTGAACAGGTGATAAAGTGAGACTCATTGCCATCAACCATATTGTTGTTGTGGTCTTCAGTCCGCAGACAGCTTTGATGCAGCTCCCGACGCTACCCTGTCCTGTGCAAGTCTCTTCATCTGAGAATTACAACGGCAACCTACATCATTTTGAGACTGCTTATTGTATTCGTCCCTCAGTCTCCCACTATGATTTTCGCCCAATACACTTCATTCTAATGCTAAGTTAACGATTCCTTGATGTCTCAGAATGCATCCCACCAACGTATCCCTTCTCGTAGTCAGGAAATGCCAGAAACTCCTTATCTCACCGATTCTGTTGAGCACCTCCTCATTAGTTACGTGATCTGCCGATCTAACTCATTCGTCTGTAGCACCACATTCAAAATGCTTCTATCATCTTTATGTCTGAACTTCTTATCGTCCATGTTTCACTCCCATTTTATGCTGAATTCCAGACAAATGCTTTCGGAAAGGACTTCCTAACATTTAAATTAATACTAGAAGACCCGTGCGAATACTTCGTACCGTTAGTGGAGTGACAAAAAAGTTGGGTAAACATGGAATGTACCCCTATAGCTTTCTCCAGAAACGATCAATGAAAGTGTTTCAAAGCGCAAATGAAAGAGCTTGATCTGCTGAGTGTTGTTACGTCTACAAGATGTGCGTACCTTATTTAGAACAGAAGATATCGTAAAACAAACATTAAAATTTCAATGCAAGGAGAGATGGATGCCGCGTTTGAATAAAATTAAAGGATGGAGAGACGTAAGTTAATTATGATGCTTGATGACAAATCTGCGAACGAATACCTTTCGTTTAAAGCAAAAATGAAGTAAATCGGCCGGATAGCTTGGCCTGGCCGACTGACTTTCGCTGATTCTTTTAATATAAAAGATTTGATGTCAACAAATTGGCTTATTCTGAAACGCTCTTCTTTCTATAGCCAATATGTATTTTATATTTTCTTTACTGCGGCCGTCAGAAGTTATGTTGCTACCCAATCTGTATTTTATATCTTCATTATTGCGGCCATCAGAATTTATTTTGCTACCCAAATAACAAAACCCTTCTATTACTTTTATAGTCTCATTACCTTATCTAATTCCTTCAGCAACACCTGATTTTCTGACCCTACATTCCATTAACCTTGTTTTACTCATGGTCATACTCTCCTTTCAAGACAATGTCTATTCCATTCAGTTGTTCTTTCAGGTCCCTTGCTGTCTGTGCCATCGGCAAACCTAAAGGGTTTTATTTCTTCTCGCTAAACTTTAATTCTCTCTTCTAATTTCTCTTTGAATTCCTTCACAGCTTGCTCAATGTACAGATTGAACAACATTTGGGAAATGCTACAACTTTGTCTTACTCCCTTCACAACAACTGTGTCCCTTTCATACCCTTTGAGTCTAGTAACTGCTCTCTGATTTTTTTCCATGTTGCACATAGTTCTTCGCTCCCTATATTTTAGCCCTGCTACCTTCAGAATCTGAAATAGTGTATTCCACTCAATATTGTCAAAACTTTTCTCTAGATCTACAAATGCTAAGAACGTAGTTTTGGTTTTCCTTAACCTACCTTCTAAAACATTACCGACGGTAAAATTTGAAAATTATCGTTTTACATTAAAAATGTCGTGACAATATTAAACGCGGCATTTATTTGTGGCCCACTCACTACTACGTTAATGATTGTACGTTACGATATAGAGAAATTATTCAGAACACCTTATTACGTGTCTCAGCGTTAGCATGGCCTTTTTTCTTCCTGGTAGTCTTTTACGTGAGTGGAGGGTATGAAGTCGGTGCTCGGCGAGTTTATGGGCACCGCGGTGTGTCGATCGATCAGAAGTTATTTTGCTGCTCAAATAACAAAACCATTCTATTACTTTTATACTCTTATTACCTTACCTAATTCCTTCAGCAATGCCTGATTTTCTGACCCTACATTCCATTAACATTGTTTTACTCATGGTCATACTCTCCTTTCAAAACATTGTCCATTTCATTCAGTTGCTTTCTCGGGTTCTTTGCTGTCTGTGACCGAATTACTGTGCCATCGGCAAACCTAAAGGGTTTTATTTCTTCTCCCTGAACTTTAAATCCCTCTTCACATTTCTCTTTGAATTCCTTCACAGCTTCCTCAATGAACAGATTCTACTACTTTTATTGTCTCTAATTCCTTCAGCAATGCCTGATTTTCTGACCCTACATTCCATTAACCTTGTTTTACTCATGGTCATACTCTCCTTTCAAGGCATTGTCCATTTCATTCAGTTGCTTTTTCGGGTCCTTTGCTGTCTGTGACCGAATTACTGTGCAATCGGTAAACATAAAGGATTTTTATTTCTTCTCCCTGAACTTTAATTCTCTCTTCGAATTTCTCATTGAATTCTTTCACAGCTTGCTCAACAACATTTGGGAAATGCTAAAACCTTGTCGGACTTCCTTCACAACAACTGTGACCCTTTCATACCCCTTGAGTCTAATAACTGCCGTCTGATTTTTTTTTCCATGTTGCACATAGTTCTTCGCTCCCTATATTTTAGCCCTGCTACCTTCAGAATCTGAAATAGTGTATTCCAGTCAATATTGTCAAAACTTTTCTCCAGATCTACAAATGCTAAGAACGTAGTTCTGGTTTTCCTTAACCTATCTTCCAAAACATTACCGACTGTAAAATTTGAAAAATGTCATTTTACATTTAAAAAAAATGTCGTGACAATATTAAACATGGCATTTATTTGTACCTCACTCACTACTACGATAATGATTGTACGTTAAGATATAGAGAAATTATTGAGAACACCTTTTTACGTGACTCAGCGTTAGCATGGCCTTTTTTTTTTTTTTTTTTTTTTTTTCCTGATAGTCTTTTACGTGAGTGGAGGGTATGAAGGCGGTGCTCGGCGACTTTACGGTCACTGCGGTGTGTCGATCGCTCACTGAGCAGAGCCTTCAGTTGGAATTAGGCGGGCCACGAAGGACGGAACGGACGCCCAGACGTCGTAACTTGTGTGCGCTATCTCGCGTGTAATCAGAGCAGTTATCACGCGGGATCTTTCACGCCAGCCTCGAGACACGACGAAGAGTTGTTGCTGTTGCGTGTTCTACCGTGTCACTGCCACACTTCTTTGTATTTTTAATCCCGGAATGTTTGATGCAATACCGTATCATACTTTAGAATAATTTTGTTTTTATATTTGAATGAAAAGTGTTCCCAGACCAGAATTGTCTTGAGAAAGAGTGCTGCGAGTACCTCCTTGCGCAGCGTCGAACTAAATTCGCTTTCACTTGCAACTACGTTTTCAACTCTTCATCATACCAAATTACCTTTCCTTAATTCTACATGCACTTCTGCATGTGCACTCCGCAACCGACGTCACGATGCGTGGTGCACTTGTGTGCAAATGTGAAATGTCTCAGCGTGTAAGTTGAACAATTCATGCAAATAGAACTTAAACAGACACAAAAAGTCAACTGTTAAAAATGTTTATAAATCGGAATGTAAGTACCAGATTCTACTATCCATACTGCACTCATAATTGTTCTTCAGAAAACAAAACTTTTATTTATACACCAATTGTACATAAATCAATTTTATCTTCTTTGTCTGATCCAATCTTCAATTTTAAATTGATTTCCTTTCAAGCAGATATTACCTCCATAAAAAGTCCAAAATAGTCTTCATATTGAATATTGACATCAGGTAACCGCTCACAGCATTGGCGCGTCACCCATTTGACTAATAACGTAAAATATTCCTTGCTAATTCAGCTCACGTATACTGATGAAATACATCTTCCACCTATTCATTGGTTCTATCAATTCAGCATATAAACTTCATAACAACACAGACACAGACAGACAGCGTTCGGTGTACCATTATTAATAATATAATACAGTTTACGTCATAATTACGTCACGTCATATGATACACAAATCTCAGGGTTTTAGCATATTACGCTTCATATAATCTACATTAATAAAAATGAATTGCCGCATGTATGAAAGCGCATCACTTGAAAATGGCTTCACCGATTTGGCTTATCTTTTCTTTGTTCTGTTCATAATTATCAGGACAAGGTTTATATGAATGAAAGTTTTCGGAAGATTTACTGGAAATTATCAGAATTTGAGAAAAACAGAAAGGACGCTTCCAGTTCGTATCATTTTCTACATTCTCCAATAATCAGCTTATTCATTCGCTTTTCGCCTAACGTCCAAATACGCTTTAACGGAGCGAACAAATATGCCAAGGAGGTTAGAATAAAGGGAGATGGCGTTAACTGTGCTGAGAACAGGCACTGCTTGAAGCCGAGTAGCAACTGGAAAATATACCGGAAAATATCAGAATTTGAGAAAAAACGGAAAAGTACGCTCCCAGACGGGTGGAATCGCGTCGTAAAAACGATCGTTCACTATTATAATGCAGAATCCTTCCTGAAACTAGCGAAAGCCTATGCACACAAGGTTAAAAGGAGCCTGACAGATTTAACAAGAAACTTTGTTTCTTTAGAAGCGTATTTTTACCTCCATGGTGTTATCGGTGGTGATCATATCTTTCGAGCGTTGAAAAGATACAATTGATGCCAGTTTGTGGTATTTTTGAGTGTTGCAAAGAAACTGAGTACAGATGGTGGTTTATTTTTTTAATGTCTCCATTGCGGCGTCGTAATATCGGTCGGCGTACGCGCAACGCAATCCTACTATGTGATCGTATAGTCATCAACTGACGAAAAACGTACACAGCGCTTGGAGGTTTTTATGCCTAAATTTATAATCCTACCTGTTCGCACATTAAAACCATAAAAAGTACGCCGCGGTGGAGTAGCCGAGCGGTCTAAAGCGTCTCGCTGCGGAGCGCGCGGTTGCTCGCCGTGGAGGTTCGAGTCCTCCCTGGGGCATGGGTGTGTGTGTTTGTCCTTAGGTTAGTTTACCTAGGTTTAAGTAGTTTGTAAGCTACGGACTGATGACCACGCAGTTTGGTCCGATAGATTTACAAACATTTGAACATAAAAAGTACGGCCATTAAAGCAACTCGAAAGGGCTCTATAAAAAGCCAGTTTACAGTTGATTTACCTATACATTTTGACTTCTATTCCCAATCAGGATCCTGATTACAATAAATAAGATCAGAGAGAGGAAGAGGAGGAGGAGGAAGAGATACAGAATGGGGGAATGAAATGGATTTAGATGATATAGGGGATGATATAGACGCAGAGAGGATGGGGGAGGAGACGGATATGGTGTGGGATAAGAGGGAGTGGTGTGAAGGTGATGGAAAGGGATAGGGGAAGGAGTTGATGGAGGAAGGGATAGACACAGGGAAAAGAAGAGATTAGGGTATATATTCCTTACACATTAGCTACTGTGAAGCGTTGATAGTTTTGATAGTATCTATATATAATTACTTGTGTTAAATGGACTCATTCCAAGTATTCTGTGAATTACTCTTAATCATAAGAAAAATTGTTAATATCATCATAAACTGATGATCGGCAGACATATGATCGACAACAAGCATTTCTTCTTCGGAATCTTTTAAATACATGTAATAAATACATATAGTAAAAAACATACAACATAGGCCAATTTCGACCTTAAGTGGTATGTTATACTAAATTTCATGATACATTCAACTGAAATATACTTCAGTAACAGTAATAAGGTGAGTTGGAGTATATTACGTTCTTTAACTACAAAACAAATGATTAGTTAAAAATTTCAAAATAATTATGGATAGACATAAACGTTATTTCTTTACTTTCCTGCTCTAGTAGCCTATGGTTCGCCGAAGAAAATGCCGTTACGCCAGATGGTCTTTTCGCTAGATAGATACGCAGGAGAAAGTAACATACTAGATGACAGTTAGGCAAACGAAACTTCCATAGCAGTACATACCGTGGTAAAGAACGTGGCTTCTGCGGCATCCTCCAATGCTATTGGCCACTCTTCGTGACGCTTCAACGTTTCCGAAATAATTCTGTAACGAAATGTGTTGGTCTTCGCTAATGCTTAACATTCCAACCTGATGCGGATCCTGCAGTGACGAGCAATATTCAGTTATCGGTGGAACAAGTGTTTTGTAACATACTTCTTCTGTTGATGCAATACAAAATAAATAAATAAAACAATTGTTCAAATGTTTGTAAATCTATCGGACTCAACTGCTAGGTTATTAGTCCGGAGCTTACAAACAAACTACGGTAAACTAACCTAAGGACAACACAAACACCCATGCCCGAGGGGGACTCAATCCCCCGACGACGAACGGCCGCCCAGACCGCAACAAGGCGCCCCAGTGCACTCGGCTAATCCGCCGCGGCTGTGGTGGTCTTCCCACTTCAAATCTCTGCGTATCAGTAGTTAATATTTTACGTCAACAGTCAAACAGCATCTCTTCGCTGCCCACCCTCCACCACAGACTTAAACAAGCACATGCATAATTATTTTAAAAAAAATAATAATAAAAGTTATTTAATTTCTCCATCGTCTTGTCCGAATAGTTCTCTTGTTTCTTCTGCTTCAGCCTATCCGAACGAAACGTGTCATAACTGAATAAAAACGGATACTGAAGACAAGCAATGTTTTGTTTTGTTTTCAAAAAAATCGAATTTAGGCAATTGCTGTAGCACACCATAACAATGGAATGGAATAAACGTACACATTTTAGTGATTTTCCAATTTTGGTACAGTAGTTCCAAAAATGGAATTCGTGACGAATATAATTTAACAATATATTAGATGAAAGTGTTTCTAATATGGAAGAAAGATTGTATTAAGAACTGACATATATTTAAAGACTGAATTGCAAAGGGCAAAAATTATTTTGATTTTAAAACACAACAAAATATCAAATGTTTGTAAATCTAAGTGAGTTAGATGCTGCGGTTACCAGACCCTAGGCTTACAAACTACTTAAACTAACTTATGCCAAAGACAATACACGAACCGAAGCCCGACTGAAGACTGGAACCTCCGAAGGAGAGCAAACTGGCGCTCGCAGCATGGCGATTTAGACAGCCTGGCCACTCCACCGCGGCGAATGATAACATCTTAAAAAGTACAGTGCGCAGCGACCAAGAGTAGAGGCTGAAGTACCTGTACTACAAGAAAGGGGTTGGAGACGTAAAAGCGTTTCATTAATGTGACAACCTTGGGAGGAAAATTAGAGGGGTTTGTTGGGTAGAGTCTATGGAGATGACGGTAAAAGTTGGGAGAAAACTGTGGGACAGGTGATGAGGTTCAATTGGGTATATAGATTGGGCCAGGGGAGAAAAAGAGGAAGGGATTGTCATTTGGTAGGATGTCTAAATATCGGAGCGGATTTCATTGTCTGGAGATTCGGTTGAAGTTGGATTCGAATACATTGTGGACGACATGTATACCGAAAAAGTGCAACAGGTATACGCAATGCAAAGCAAATAGTATAGAATTAAATGTATACCGTCGAGTTACATGATTATGACCACCATCTATGTTCTAAGTCATCTTGCAATAGGCATTCACAGACAATAAGTGACAGCACTAGCAATGGGGTGAGCGAAAGTATGTCGCTAGTGATACAGAATCGGACCAATTCATCTACCTCAGAAAACATATCGTCATTATCTTTGGGGCCAATGGTAGAAACATAACCGAATCAACTAATTGTCTTAAAGGTTCTCCTGCGGTGTGGTTAAAGTATGATGATAC
This sequence comes from Locusta migratoria, assembly GCA_026315105.1. Classification (NCBI taxonomy): domain Eukaryota; kingdom Metazoa; phylum Arthropoda; class Insecta; order Orthoptera; family Acrididae; genus Locusta; species Locusta migratoria. The sequence continues at coordinate 37,684,516 of CM048750.1, read as the reverse complement.
GCAATAAAATGGTGCCATCCAAAAGAGGTACTGAGTGAACTGTGGTGCCCAAAGGGGCCATAAATGGAGAAATGACAAGGTGAATCATGGGAGCAGAGGAGTACGAGGCGCATTCAGAAAGTAATTTTCCCGCAGTTGTTCCCAGTGAAGGAGAGGTCTTTAAAAGAGACTTATTGGAACTTATTCCCAATCGACGCGGTACGGTTCCTGTAGGGAGATGCTTGTCCACTGTTGGTCGAGCTGATCTGTACGGTTCCTGTAGGGAGATGCTTGTCCACTGTTGGTCGAGCTGATCTCTACGAGATTACGAGAGTAACTTGTGCTTTCGATCCTTGATTGTCGTGAGTGCATTCGTGTTCTCTCGATAATCCATTTTTGTCCGGGGCAAGTCCCGGAGATAAATTAAATTGGTCCCAATCCCCCGGCTCCGACCAAGGTTTTCGGGAGGTTTTCCTTGGTTGTAAGGCGTATGCCGGAGCTGGTAAGCCCCTCCCACTTATTCCCAATTGGGATCCCTCTTTGCCCCACTATCAGCTTGTCTGATGTTGGCTGAATAGAACCGCGACTCTTTATGGGCCGGATCTCAAACAGCCCGCTCCACTCCTCGGAGTGGAGAATGAAAAGATATAAGAACTTATTCCCAATTGGGATTCCCCCTTTGACCCACTATCAGCTTGTCTGATAATTGGCTGAATAGAACCGCGACTCTTTATTTTGTGTCCCAACTTCGTCGCCGCTTTTGTGTCCCAGCCTCGTCGTAGGTGTCGGTGGCCAAGTGGATGAGACCGACACAGGAACAAAGACAGCACGCTGGTGCAGGTACGGAGGGGAGCAGCCAGAAACTATAAACACTAGAGTAAATTAGAAAGAGATATATATTGCACAGAATGTAACAATACTTAACTTTTACATAGTACTGCAGAATGTTGATACATAGTTGTTAGAGGCCTGCCTAGTGCCTGTACAATAGCAAAGTCTTCAATCGTGCCTATCTGATTACGAAGGTCCTAACTGGTTGCTATCTCAGTCCGAAGTGGACGATCCTTCAGTGGTGGCCACGAGCGGAGTTGTCGCAGAGGGCGCTCGTGGCTGTCGTCGTGAGAACGCCGCGCCGTGCGTGCATGGCGGCGCGCGGCGAAAGTAGGTGGCGCGCACTTTGTACTTGTGCGACACCACACCCCTCCCCCCCAAACCGCCGCGCCGTCGTGGCGTAGGGCTGAGGGCCACGGCGACGGCACTGGGAGGAGGGCCTGGGCGGGGGCGTTACTGGTGGGACGGGCGTCGTAGCTGAGGCTGGGATCGAGACGCCGTCCGCGCCACGGCATCCGCCTTGCGATCCTCCAGGGAACCCACCGAAACCTGGGGAAGGGCGCACCCCCCCGCCCAGAGGGAGCAGGTCATCTTCTTCTGAGGTGCGTGGCCCAGGCGGCGGCGGCACGCACGGTCCCGGAGTCCATCTCGGTGACGCTGTCATATGCGGCGGCGACAGCGGCGGCGTCGCGTCGATCTCCATCGGGACGATCTCGTAGTCCGGGGACGCTGGACCCGTTGACGAACGATGTGGTTGTGCTCCCTGGCGGTGAACTGGGTCTGGATTCAAGAAACCGGAGACAGGATCGCGCGGCCTATGCAGACGCAATTGGTTTGCGTGGCGCCGCAGCTCCGACCCTGTGGAAGAACGTACAACATACATATTGCGACCGAGCACGCGCTGAATGGTGCCCGGCAACCATGTCTTCTTGTTGCCAGCAAACACCCTGTACAGCACCGGCGTGGAAACCTGAAAACGCGAAGCGCCATACGAACCGACTTGGTGCGTGGGAGGCTGCAGCAGGTGAAGGAGAGTGCGGTGACGGCGGCCGTGTAGCAGCTCGGCAGGAGACGGGCCGTCACGTGGCATGCATCGATACGTAGACAGGAAAATTTGAAGAGCTTGCTGCCTGGAGTGCTGACCTTTCATCTTCTCCATGTGAGACTTGAATGTTCGAACGAAACGTTCTGCTTCACCATTAGACTGAGGGTGAAAAGGTGCAGTGGTAATATGCTGAATGCCATTCACACGACAAAACTGTTGAAATTCCGCACTAACAAACTGAGGTCCATTGTCACTGACGATAGTTTCAGGCAAGCCTTCGATGCAAAACACTGATGTTAAGGCACTGATTGTACTAGAAGCTGTCGTTGAGTTCATGGCAATCACAAAAGGAAACTTGCTGAAAGCGTCTACAACGATTAACCAGCGCGTATTCCAGAAAGGTCCGGCAAAGTCAATATGTAAACGTTGCCATGGTCCCTTGGGGCGTGGCCAATCTGAGAAACGTTGCGGAGGAGCCGCCTGATGCTCCGCACAAACAGTACACTGTGACGTCATGTTCTCTATCTGAGCGTCCATACCAACCCAGGTATAATGACGTCTGGCCAGTTGCTTTGTCCTAACAATACCCCAATGTCCTTGATGCAGGAGGCGTAACACTTCTCGTTGCAGGGAACGAGGAACAATCACTCTTGTTTGGTCGTTGTCGGTATGCAACAACAGTACACCCTGACTTAAAGACAATGCATGACGTTGTGCAGAATAACGTCGAACCAGAGGCCGATCAATGTCTTTGGCTCTGGCAGGCCACCCTGAGCGAACAAAACGTGCTACCACACTTCAGTCTACATCCGCAGCTGTTTCCTGTGCAACCCGACGAGAGTTCAAAGGAAAGTCTGCGACAGCGGAAGCATCTCTAGAGTCTATCTGACAACATGCCATTTCTGAAGAATCAAATGATACATCCTGGCCAACCGGAAGTCGGGAAAGTGTGTCCGCGTTAGCATGTTTAGTGGTAGGTCGGTACAAAATCTCATACTGATAATTAGACAATATCAAGGACCATCTCTGAAGCTTTTGTGCCGTACGTGGCGGAATCGGCTTTGTGGGTGAGAACAACGACGTGAGAGGCTTGTGGTCTGTCAACAAATAGAATTTTCTGCCATAGAGATAATGATGAAACTTTGTGACGCCGTAAATGATTGCTAAGGCCTCCTTTTCTATCTGACTGTAATTCTGTTGCGTCGGCGTCAGTAGCTTGGATGCAAAGGCAATAGGACGATCGTGACATCCAATACGATGCGACAGAACGGCACCCAGACCGTACGACGAGGCGTCAACTGCTAACACTACAGGCTTCTGTGGGTCAAAGGGAATCAAACATACATCACTGAGTAGTGCAGACTTTAGTTTGTCAAAGGCAACCTGACAATCTTTAGACCATACAAAAGGAACATTCTTCCTACGTAAGTGATGCAGTGGAGCTGCAATCTGAGAGGCATTGGGAATAAATCTGAAATAATAGTTAAGCTTTCCCATCACTGCTTGCAATTCATGCACATTCTTAGGAGGAGGCAAGTCTTTGATTGCTCGAAGATGTGACTGTAAGGGATGAATTCCTTGGGCATTAATCACATGGCCTAGGTACTCTATTTCAGTTTGAAAAAACGAACACTTTGCTTTATTGCAACGTAGACCTGCTGCAGTCAAAACTTTGAAAAGGCACTCCAGGTTTGCTAAATGTTCTTCAACTGTACGTCCGGATACCACAATATCATCTAAATAGTTCGAACAACACGGTACAGAAACTGTCAGCTGTTCCAAAAAACGCTGAAAAATAGCAGGGGCGGAAGAACTGCCAAAGGGTAGGCGTTGAAATTGAAAAAGGCCCATGTGAGTATTAATGACGAAAAATTTTTTTGACTCGTCATCAAGCGGAATTTGTGAGTATGCCTCTGCTAAATCAATCTTAGAAAAGAAACGAGACTGTCCTAATTTGTCCATTAGTTCGTCCGGTCTGGGCAGGGGATAAGTGTCTACAATTGTTTGACTGTTCACTGTTGATTTGAAGTCCGCACAGAGACGAAGTTTTCCTGTCGGCTTGGGTATAATTACTATAGGCGAGGCCCACTGACTCGCAGAAACAGGAGAAATCACCCCACTATCTTGCCAACGTTTAAGTTCTTCGGCAACTGTATCACGCAATGCGATAGGCACTGGTCTAGCTTTACGAAATTTTGGAACTGCAGAGTCTTTTAAAGTTACATGTGCCACGAAGTCTTTTGCACAACCTAGTTCCGGCGAAAACAAGTCACTATATTTGTCACACAATGCATTGATTTTATCCTGAGGCACTATTGACGAAATTTGAAGCACATCTCTTTGAATTGATAAACCAAACAAGTCAAAAGCATCCAGTCCAAAAATGTTCTGTGTCGATTTGGCCTGAAGAACTACAAAAGCAACTGTTTTTGTTACACCTTGAAAAGAGGCGGGCAGGCTACACGTTCCTAGCACGGGAATATTTTGACCTGTATAAGCTGTTAACACTTGCTGTGACGGCGACAATTTTGGCGAACCCAGAAGTTCATAAGTATCTTTATTTATTAATGTGACAGCGGAACCAGTATCAAGCTGAAATTGCACAGTCTTATCTTCTATGGAGAGAGTTACAAAAAGTTTGTGCTTCTGGCGCACGACAGGTGCGCGAATGTGGGCAACGTCTGCTACGGTTTGTTTACTGCGCTTGCGCGGGCCGCGTAGTGAAGTAAGCGGCTCAGACTCGGCACGCAGCGGATTAACAACACTGGCACTAGATGGCACTACCGCCGGATCGGCGTCCGCGCAATGCGAGGCTACTGCACTAAAATTACTTTCAGTATCTACAACAAGTCTACTGTCACTAGCTACACAGTACTGGGCACTATTACAAGGAGCAGTTGCAGAAGGCACTATTTTTACTACAGGAATGCACTGTTCATAGTCATTTTGCTTGTCCCGAACCCGTTTTCGTTGCACTGTTTTACGCGCTCGTTGGCGCTTGCTACATGGTGCACTATATAGTTTTGCCATAGGTGCAGAACTACTTTCTTGAAATTGAGATCCAAGAAAAGCACTGTTCAATTCCACAGCCCGTATAACATTTACAGAATGAACTGTTCTCGCACTTTGCGAAGCACCGTTTCTAACGTTACTGTTCTTTGAGTTTTTAATTTGCATACACACAGACTGCACATGTCCCGATTTGCCACATTGATAACAGGTTGCGTTGCGACTAGGGCAATGAGCACGCTTGTGGCGAGACACACACTGGGGGCAAGACTTACGAACATTTTTCTGAAATGAGCGTTGGCGCCCGTTATGCAAATTACTGTGTCTAACACTACGGGGCGACCTTTGCGTCGCACTTTTACTCTGGCTACTGTTCACTGTCTGTTCAGCACGGCCGGTAGAAAAATAAGAATCACTAGTGCTATACTGAGAACTACGGCTAGGAAAGCGTCCGTTGCGGCGCACTGAATTTACACTGTGGCTTTGCATTTCTACATCTGCTAAGTCAAAAGTATCATGCGCTTCTATAAGCTGCAGTACACTGTCTAATGAGGGGTCAGACTGTTTCAGAATTGCTGCTCTAATTCTGGGGTCCTGAATATTCTGCGTAATCGCATCCCTCAACATCACGTCACTATACGAAAGTCCACAAGAGCAAGTAAATTTACATTGGCGGGTTAAGCCCTTCAATTCCGTAATCCACTCTTGGTGTGACTGCTGGGGTAATTTTTTAAGTCTGAAAAATCGGTATCGTGCAGCGGCTACAAGAACTTTTCTCTCATAATGAGCATTCAGTGCATCTACAATTTGTTCAAAGTCTACATCACGAGGAGAGGCGTGAGGGAAAAGTTTTTGCAATAATACGAAGGTCCGGGGGCCCACAATCGATAAGAAAAGGTTCTTCACTCTCTGACCTGTAATTTGATGAGCCGCGACGAGTTCTTGAAACTGTGCGAAATAGTCGCTCCATTCTTCCTCACGTTCGTTGTACTGGCGGAACGTAGGGAGCGGTACAGCGGCAGGTGTGGGCTGCTGATGTGACGGCTGTTGTTGTTGGTGAGCAGCCTGTGCCGTCAACTGCGACACGGCCTGCAGTAGTTGAGTGATTTGCGCCGTCTGTAACTGAATAATTTCCATTAAGTTTGGGTTCGGGGTAGTGGCCATGCTGACCGATTAGGCGCCGCACATACAAGTAAATTATAACAAAACACAAATGCAAGATAAATGAGGACGCTCGATCTGCAACAAAAATGTCCACAAACACGTAACTGAATATGTTCCCCCAAAAATCTTATAATAAGGGTGGGTGGGCGGGAGCAATTTCTGCGTGCTCCGACTGCTGCTGTCTGGCTGCTACAAGCGGGCTGGTCCACGGTTCGTCTATCACTCCTCGTCGCCACTTTTGTGTCCCAACTTCGTCGCCGCTTTTGTGTCCCAGCCTCGTCGTAGGTGATGGTGGCCGAGTGGAACGAGACCGACACAGGAACAAAGACAGCACGCTGGTGCAGGTACGGAGGGGAGCAGCCAGAAACTATAAACACTAGAGTAAATTAGAAAGAGATATATATTGCACAGGATGTAACAATACTTAACTTTTACATAGTACTGCAGAATGTTGATACATAGTTGTTAGAGGCCTGCGTAGTGCCTGTACAATAGCAAAGTCTTCAATCGTGGCTATCTGATTACGAAGGTCCTAACTGGTTGCTATCTCAGTCCGAAGTGGACGATCCTTCAGTGGTGGCCACGAGCGGAGTTGTCGCAGAGGGCGCTCGTGGCTGTCGTCGTGAGAACGCCGCGCCGTGCGTGCATGGCGTCGCGCGGCGAAAGTAGGTGGCGCGCACTTTGTACTTGTGCGACACCACACTTTATGGGCCGGATCTCAAACAGCCCGATCCTCTCCTCGGAGTGGAGAATAATTATATATATATATATATATATATATATATATATATATATATATATATATATATATATATATATATATATTTTTTTTTTTTTTTTTTTTTTTTTTTTTTTTTTTTTTTTTAAATCTTAAACACGACATTCTATTTGAGTCAGGAGAAGTTTCTACTGCTACCAGTACCGCGGCGGCAGTGCCTAGAAATGGTGTCTTTAATTCGTTCACCCGCTGCCAGCGATGTTCGGCAGGTCAGGAGAACGCCCAGAACATCACGAGCAAATAAATATACTCCTGTTAATTAAAATTGCTACACCAAGATGACGTGCTACATGTGCGAAATATAGCCGACAGGAAGGAGATGCTGTGATATGTAAATGATTTACTTTTCAGGCCATACAAACAATGTTTGCGCCGGTGGCGACACCTACAACCGATTTCTCGTACAAAAACAGCAGTTGACAAGCGTAGCCTGAAGAAACGTTTTTGTGATGCCTCGTGCAAGGAGGGGAAATGCGTACTACCACGTTTCCGACTTCGATAAATGTCGGATTGTAGCTAGTCGCGATTGCGGTTTATCCTATCGAGAAATTGTTACTCGCGCTGGTCGCGATCCAATGACTGTTAGCAGAATATGGAATCGGTGGGTTCAGGAGGGCAATACGGAACGCCGTGCTGGATCCCAACGGCCTCGTATCACTAGCAGTCGAGATGATCGTGCAGCCACATCTCGATCCCTGAGTCAACAGATCGGAACGTTTGTAAGACAACAACCATCTGCACGAACAGTTCGTGCAACGTTTGCAGCAGCATGGACTATCAGCTCGTAGACCATGGCTGCGGTAACCCTTGACGCTGCATCACAGACAGGAGCACCTGCGCCGCGGCGTAGCGCATTGAGGCGCTATGCTGCGATGCGAGAGGCCGTTCCCCGTCGGGGGTTTGAATCCCCCCTCGCGCGTGAATGTTTTTCCTGTCTTTAGTATAAAGTACTTGATAAGAAGTTTGTAAGTTTCGGGACTGATGACCCCGCAGTTAACTCCCATAAACTTCACAAACATTTGAGGGAGCCTTCGATGGTGTACGAACCTGGGTGCACGAATGGCAAAACGTCATTTTTTCGGATGAATCCAGGGTTCTGTTTACAGCATCATGACGGTCGCTTCCGTGTTTGGCGACATCGCGGTGAACGCACATTGTAAGCGTATATTCGTCATCGGCGTATCACCCGGCGTGATGGCATGAGGTTACAAGTATCGATCATCCGTTCTTTGCATCAGCGGCACTTTGGCCGTTACATTTCAGATGTGTTACGACCCTTCATTTGATCCCTGCGAAATCCTACATTTCTGTAGGATAATGTACGACCGCTTGTTGCAGATCCTGTACTGGCTTTTCTGGATACGGAAAATATTCGACTGCTGCCCTGGCCAGCACATTCTCCAGATCTCTCACCAACTGATAACGTCTGGTCAATGGTAGCCGAGCAACTGGCTCGTCACAATACACCAGTCAATACTCTTGATGAACTGTGTATCGTGTTGAAGCTGCATGGACATCTGTACCTGTACACGTCATCCAAGCTCTGTTTGACTAAATGCCCAGGCGTATCAAGGCCGTTATTACGGCCAGAGGTGGTTGTTCTGGGTACTGATTTCTCCGGATGTATGCATCCAAACTGCGTGAATATGTGATCACATGTCAGTTCTAGTATAATACATTTCTCCTATGAACAGCCGTTAATCATTTGCATTTCTTCTTGGTGCAGCAATTTTAATGGCCATTAGCGTAGTTCTCCACTGGTCTAGGCTCTTTTTAAATTTTTTATTTATTTTACGAAGGTCGTTGAAGTGTCCATGATGAAGAGCACAGTGGTCGACCGTCCCTCATCACCCGAATGGGTTGGTTGGGCAGTGATCTACGTCTTCTATTACACGTCAAGAAATTCTTATCTCACGCTAGCGTTTTGTCAACTACGAAGCCGACTGTAATGTGTTTGTCACATTCATAGGCGGAAGAATTCTACGACACAGGCTTACAAAAGTTTATCCCACGATGTGACAAGTGTCTCACTTCTTTTGGTGACTATCCAGATCTAGCGCAAACATTGCTGCATCGTTTGTCCATAAAATTTTTATGTAACTATATTGTTTTTGTTACTAAAAACTAAGGCGACATTTCCTGGATGCGACACTTATACGGGCATTTAGTCGTGCAACTGATGAGCAGTTGATCCCCAGCCTACTAGCTATGTCTTTCCAACGACAGTTCAGCGAGTAATGCTCCTTATGGTCCTCGGTAGGGAGAACCTGGTTCGTCCACCCCTGCTGAATGCTATTTATCGGCACAAACGCTGGATTTTACACGGAAGTACCGCTATTGAATGTCCACAAATTCGTGATGAATGCTATTTTCAAATAAGTAACCCTTTTTGTTCCACCATCTGAGAAAAAAATAAAGAAACTTTATCTTCAGAATGGTCCAGCAACGTGAGTGAGAGTTGAGGCCTTGCTGTTCCGCCATTCTCCTAGTAACGATGGATTAATAGTATGAGTCCTTGATTGAAGACAACGTCCACTCCAAACCCTGTTTTTTCTCGGCATCATGACATATACAGGCAGGACATGCAACGTGTGACACAGCTCGCAATAAAAATGCGTCATTCAAAGAGTCTGTATCGGTATGCTGTGGACACCAAACTCGTGGATTAAAACCCACTCGAAAAATTTTTCCGACTGCCTTGATGGTGATTATAATTCCACATATCCTCAACCGAGAAACCAACGGTGACTGGTGAATAGTGAGGCTCTATATTCCAGTTGGAAAGAACAAAAATGTTTTTGGTAAATAACGCAACCAACCACATATGTCTAAAAAAAATTTTATTTCACACCCATTACTGGTCTCGGATTACCTTGCCCATCTTTAGATGGCTACATTTCCTTTATACGTATGTATATTTATTTCTGTCAGTACCATGTCTTCTGCTTCTTTACTGCAGAAGAATAGTCAAGACGTATAGTGTCACATATAATTAGTTTCGCAGATAAAAAAAAATAAAATAAAAAAAATAAAAAACAGATTTAGGTGCTTCTATTTACTTGAGTACAAAAAGTAACAGTTTTGTTGAATTACTTGAGTTTTGCTGGATGGCGAACGTTTCTTTTGGTGTTTATCTGCCATTTTTCATGATATGTACATTACTGCAATACAATACGCACATAACTATAAATTATATTATCATGGCACACTTCAGAAAATTCAATACATAAGTTGGAATGCAAAAATGCACTACATAGCAAAGATTATCAAATCAAATTTTCAAATGTTTGTAAATCTGAGGGACTGCGAGTATGCTGCGATTATCATTATCATTATCATATACCGAAACTAATTGCAAACGTAGACTTCGCGGCTGTTGTCACTATCAATAAAATTCTTGGAATGACGTGAAATAATGTAACCACCAATAAAGTAAAACCAACGTCCCCATTCCTCTCCCTCATCTGCTGCTATATAAACCCCAAGCTATCTTACATTCAGCAATCAGACACAGACCCTGATGAAGGCCGCCTGCAACAGTGGCCGAAACGTCGGTAGACTTTATAAAATGACGCGGTCTCATACCCGAAAGAATTTTATTGATACCTAAACTAAGTACAACAAACATACGCACCTATGACGGCGAGCAACCGTGCGCTCTGCAGCAAGGCGCCTTAGACCACTCGGCCTCTTCACCGTGGCAAAGATTATCATTTATAGAGGTATACAGATGTACCGTCTTTTATCAAAGATATACACTACATACAGTGATCTGTGGAATGTACTAGACTAAAATTTAACTAATAGGAATATATTGTTCTGTGAAGTTACATAATCTTTACAGACTATATTTTATTATTATTACATAAAAGTTTAATTTTCAAAATAAGATGTTTTCAGTATATCAACATAACATAAATATTAACCTGTTTGATCCCATAAACAGATAGCTCTATGTACAGATTTAATAGTTACATAGTGGTATGTTTTAGTTGATGTTAAATTACAAGTTGGCTGTTATGTTACTTCAACTGTCTTGTTTTCTTGTCTATTTTTGTGACTTTTACTAATAGATTTCGCACTTTTAATTAGTTTAATCTGTGTGTGTTGATTTGTGTTCTTTCTGAGAAAAACCGAAGTAAATCATCTAGCAAATGTTTATTGTGAAGCTTTAGTTGTTCATTTAAGACGTGGTGGGGTGAATTGTGATTGTGAATATATGTTTCCAGTTATTCTAAAAGGTCCATCTTTTTACCTTTTTCAGTGATATATAATACATGTAAGTTGTCGTTAATACTGGAGACTGTCCATTTTAATTCATATGCGTTGCTATTGCAGACTTTTTTTTTTTTTTTTTTTTTTGGTAAATCAAATCCTCAATGTGCTTTCGGTGTCTTGTGCTAAACCTTCTGCCTGCCTGTCCAAGCTAAAAACTAGGGCAGTTGTCACAAATCATCTTATAAATCTAGATCTAGACTGTTGTTTTGGCGTTGTTCATAATGTTACGTTGTACCTTGTATACGAACTTCTGTTTTTCGGAAAAGATTTGCAACTTGGTAAGAGATTGCGCCTATGAAGGGCCGCGGAGTTCAAAAGATCCAGTACGGATAAAATAACCTTAAAAGCGTTTTTGATCGGCTGACGGCGATCTGCACTGTTTAAGGTAGTTAATTTGCCTTTAGGCATATGGACGCATTAATGTGACTGGCCGGCCGCGGTGGCCGAGGGGACTGAGGCGCTCCAGTCACGGTCAGCACGGCCACTACGGCCGGGGGTTCGAATCTCCCCTCGGGCATGGATATTTGCGCCGTCCTAGTTCGTAAGTAGTTCATAAGTAGTTTGTAAGTTTGGGGACTGATGACCCAGTAGTTAAGTCCCATAAAAAAAAAAAAAAAAAAAAAAAAAAAAAAATGTGACTGGAGAGCGCATGTGGAACGAAACAGTGCGTCGCGCAGTGATTTTATTTTTTAGGATAAAGAAACCGGATGAAATTGGTGTGGAGATTTACAAAACAGCAATTTCGTACGTCAAAACGAACCTAATATCCAGTATTATTAGAGACTTCAGTGGTTTCCGTAACCACTAACGCGAATTTCGTAATGGTTTCTTTGAAAGTTTATGGCCTTCTCGTCGTTGAAACGTGAGCCCCATCGTTAATGATACTGTAAGGCCGTTCATTACATTCATCATTCATTCCAGGAAACGCAGAAATCGAGATATAATTTAACGGTAATATGAAGTACACGTATTATATTACAAGTTGCAGGTAGGTACTCTTCTTTTAAATTCATTTTGACTACATCAGCAGCTATGTTCAGTGTTGTGATTCAGGTAAAATACTGATTGTAAAAGGTACAGTGATCAAACCACAAAAGATATTACACGCCGACATATGTCACTACATACTATCTACCAGCCAGTAACGCCGACTTAAACACAGTCGAAAAGAGAAACCAAGTAAAGCACTTTATACAACTCGTATGAAAACTGAGCGAGCTGCTTACAAAAGTTAGGCAGCACTCTATAAATTATATAAAAAATACCTACGGTATATCCCCGTAATGTAGGGTAGTTTAATACTACCAAAAATTAAGCTTGGTTTTAGGTTCCACAACGTTATGAACGCAGCACGTCGCACACTAAACAACAACAAGAAGAAGAGTGGATGTAAGATGAACTGCGTATTGACGGCATTCTGCATTGTACGCAGCTAAAGGTATCATGAAGAACAGTAAACAGGGATGGGTTAAAACACCACGTGTTCTACCATTACCAAAGACTTCGGGCGGGATTATTCCATTCCTAATTCCATCTCTTGCCGGACTCTCTGGCTGGTGGTGCTTCAGCCTTTGCCAGAACGGTAAATAATGTTAAAACTGAAAATTCCTAGCAGATTAAAATTGTGTGCCGGAATCGGGACTCGAACCTGGGACCTTTGGAAAGTAGGAGGCGAGGTACTGGCAGAAGTAAAGTTGTAAGGCGGCATCGTGAGTCGTGTCGGGATAGCTCAGTCGGTAGAGAGCTTGCCCGCGAAAGGCAAAGGTCTCAGGTTCGAGTCCCGGTTCTGACACACAATTTTAATCTGCCAGGAAGTTTCATATCAGCGCACACTCCACTGCAGAGTGAAACTTTCATTCTGGAAACAACCCTTAAGCTGTGGCTAAGTTTCATTTTCGAAACATCCCTTAGGCTAACCCATGTTTCCACCATATCCTTTCTTCCAGGAGTGTTAGTCTTGCATGTTTCGCAGGAGAGCTACTGTGAAGTTTGGAAAGTAGGAGGCGAGGTAATGGCGGAAGTAAATGTTGTGAGGCGGCATCGTGAGTCGTGTCGGGATAGCTCAGTCGGTAGAGTGCTTGCCCGCAGAGTGCCCGTAGAGTGCAGGTCCCAGGTTCGAGTCCCGGTTCCGTCACATAATTTTAATTTGCCAGGAAGTTTCATATCAGCGCACACTCCACTGCAGAGTGAAAAGTTTCATTCCGCTAAAACTGCTCAGCAGCAACCAGAGGAGGCACGAAGACATAACAGAATGATGGAGGCGAAGAGCATAGGAAAAGGCATGTACCTCAAACGGTACAAGTAACATCTCTTTATAAATAATAATAATAATAATAATAATAATAATGAAAAGCCCGTTAACGATCCTACCTGATAGACCTCTTACTAATACCGATCTGCTCAAGTTTTCTAAAAAGAAGTTCAACATTTCAAGATTCAGAGTTGCGTTTATGCGTGATACATAACCAAACATTATGTGGGTGTCAGGTGAATGTGGTATAGTGTATTTCGATACTGCTGGTGGAGCTGGAACTCATTAGGTAGACTATGCTAGCAAAAAGCATACAACTAGTGCGCTGTATTTCGACTCATTTGGTAACCTGCAGCCTCCAGCAGAGCTACAGTGATACTTTACAAACAGTCGAAGTCGTGTTTTCTACAATTTCTTCCGTTACCAGGATTATAATACTTACCTGTGTGGATACTTGTGCCCCATGTTCTTTCTAACGAATACGAGGAAGGCTATGTAAGGATGAACATTCAACACAGCTCATCAGTTAGTTTTTATATGCCATGTCGTACACTTTGACTTTAATGAATCGTTTATCAGTATTAATTGCAAATTACTTCTCTCCTATTAATTTAAGCAGTGGAGATTGGAGCATAGCCCTGACTGGCTTGGAAACATATAATTCTATTCCGAATATCACATAATCTAACAATAAACTGCATCTCGAAGTTAATGGTGTAAAGGAAACTGTGGTAATAGAACCAGGTGTATATGATATAGACGAACTGAACGACGTTTTAAAGCGGTTGAACTACGTACAAACACCAGCACTCTTAAAGATGAAAAAGAAGGACGTTGAATGCATCGATCTACTTCAGTGAAAAAGGTTCGATAGGACGGCTACTAGGATTACATTTAACATTTCAACATACAATTTAATTACTAGTGGGTCTAAACGGTTGAATATCGGTACTGAAGCAAGTTTGACCTGTGAGTGGCATTTTAGTATTGGCATTTAATATAGTCTTCATTGAACACAGGATTGTACCGAAGAAACTGAAAGAAACCGCATCGCAATACGTTCTGCAGTTCTCGAGTTAAAATAATTTAAAGATTACCCGTGGAAAGACGGAATGGCTCAGATAGTTAGCAATAAAATAAATAAAGAATGTTAAGTCATAATTATTGGATACCACACATTGTATACCAAATTTCAAATGCTTATCAATATTGATCGCCAAGTACAAGGTGAGTGGGCAAGAGAATCTGCGCTCGCTGGTGGGCAAGCTCACTGATAGTAAGAAGTAGAACTTGAAATGTTCCACTGCTTGGTTGTATCCAAATCTCTGAGAAAACTAGGGGCACAATAAAAAAGTTGTTTAAGTAAAAAAGAAAAGTTCATTCCATTATCTCCAACTTCCTCGCTGACGAAAATTTTCTACCCCAAAACAAAGCCGGCCGCGGTGGCCGAGGAGACTAAGGCGCTCCAGTCACGGTCTGCACGGCCACTACGGTCGGGGGTTCGAATCCCCCCTCGGGCATGGATATTTGTGCCGTCCTAGTTCGTACGTAGTTCATAAGTAGGGACTGATGACCCCGTAATTAAGTCCCATAAACTATACAAACATTTGCATTTGCCCAAAACAAAAAAAAAGGGGCAGAGGGTTCTCCAACCACCATTATACTATTTATCTCCCGTTCCATTCTCGAATAGCGCGCGGGAGGAAAGAACACCTGAATCTCTCTGTTCGAGCTCTGATTTCCCGTATTTTATTCTGATGATCATTTCTACGTATGTAACAATATATTTTCGCATTCGGAGAAGAATGTTGGCGATTGGAGTTTCGCAAGTAGCCCACGCCGCAGCGATAAGCGCCGTTGTTGTAATGATTCCCATTCCAGATCCTGTATCATTTTCGTAACGCTGTTTCCCCTGTATCGTGACAATACGAAGCGAGCTGCCCTTCTTTGGACTCTTTCGATGTCCTCAGTTAAATCCACCTGATAAGGATCCCACACTGGGCTGCAATACTCCAAAAATGGACGGACAAGCGTAGTGTTCGCAGTTTCTTTTGTAGTTCTGTTGCATGTTTTAAGGGTTCTGCCAATAAAACGCAGTCTCTGGTTCGCCTTTCCCACGATATTATCTACGTGTTCTTTCCAATTTAATTCTGAAATAATAGAAATTCCTAGGTATTTAGTGGAGTTTACGGCATTCACTTTTGATTGATTTATCTTGTAAACAAAGTTTAACGGATTTCTTTTCGTACTCATGTGGACGACTTCACACTTCTCATTATTTAAAGGCAATTGCCAATTATTTCACCATACTGATATCTTATTCAGGTCGTTCTACAGTTGGTTTTAATCTTCAGATGATATTACTAGACGGTAAATGACAGCGTCATCTGCAAACAACCTAAGAGAGCTACTTAGATTTTCCCCTAAATCGTTTATGTAAATAAGGAACAGCAGAGGACCAATAACACTACCCTGTGGAACGCCCGAAATCACCTCTGTTTTAGTCGATGCCTTACCATCGATTACTACGAACTGTCTCCTCTCTGACAAGAAATTCCCTATTGAGTCGCAAATTTGGGGCGATATACCATAACCACGCAATTTGATTAAACGCCGTTTGTGAGGTACGGTGTCAAAAGCTTTCTGGAAATCAAGAAATACGGAATCTAGAATGAAACTTTCACTCTGCAGCGTAGTGTGCGCTGATATGAAACTTCCTGGCAGATTAAAATTGTGTGCCGGAACAGGAACTCGAACCTGGGACCTTTGCCTTTCGCGGGCAAGCGCACTACCGACTGTGCTATCCCGACACGACTCACGATGCCGCCTCACAACTTTACTTCCGCCAGTACCTCGCCTCATACTTTCCAAACTTCGTACATTTCATGTAGCTGAGGTGTACAACCGTGATATGAAAAACTCATATTTTACGAGTACCATGCCTTTCACGGTGAGGACAAGGAGTCATCGGAAAATTAATGAGCAAGAAGGTTGTTGAGTGTGGGTGAAAGGACACGGGAATTGTTATAACATAAAGTTTGTTGGAGATTGTGTATTTTATGATAGGAATTAAATAAAGTTTATCCCTACCTTTTCCTTATCTTTTTATAAATATATATATAACACACATTGATCTTGCCAAAAGCCGAGAAGCGATTCTAGTTGGTGTTGTAGCTCTCAGTTTGGAAAGTAGGAGGCGAGGTACTGGCGGAAGTAAAGTTGAGAGGCGGCATCGTGAGTCGTGTCGGGATAGCACAGTCGGTAGTGCGCTTGCCCGCGAAAGGCAAAGGTCCCAGGTTCGAGTCCCGGTTCCGGCACACAATTTTAATCTGCCAGGAAGTTTCAATACGGAATCTATTTGCGAACCCTTGTCGATAGGGGTAATGGGGGTGAAAGGATTTTTCCTAATTGGTCTTAGGTGTAACAGGCTTGAAAATGTTGGGAACCTAGACCTGAGCTGGACCTAAACTGCACCAGCCCAGGTGAAGAAAGAGTGTTGCGGCCTGCCGTGTTGCTTTTGCGGCCAGAAGCGGCCACACGCCGCCCCAGAGCTGATTGCGGAGCGGCGAATAATTCACGGCGAGGAAAGCCGTGTTCCCTGTTCCATAACTCGCTCGCTAATCGATGTTAATGGTATTGCTGGGACGGGGAGCGCCGCCATCGGCGCTTCGGCGAGCTATCGCTGCCTTCCGCTGCTCGTTCAGCGCGGGGCTGCACGGCCGCAGTGAAAAGTTGCAGCGCTGTTCGACAGAGCAGCCGTATCTGCATACTGCTGCAGCTAGTCTGCGCAGAAATTGGTGCGTTTGTCATGAAGTAGGCAAATCGCAGCAGGGTTTTGGGACATAACCTGTATTCAAATGCTGTATTGTGAATTATCTCGAACATAATGATCTATTGACCAAAGGTCAACACCGATTTAGAAAATATCGTTCATGTGAAACACAACTAGCTCTTTACTCACACGAAGTGATTAATGCTATCGACAAGGGAGGCACCAGCTCCACCAAAGAGACTGCCTACATCACACTTGTGCGTCCTCTCCTGGAGTACTGTTGCCACTTCTGGGACCTCACCAGGTGGGACTGACGGAAGATATTGAGAAGGTTCATAGAAGAGCAGCTCGTTTTGTTTTATCACGTTACGGAGGGGGGGGGGGGGGAGCGTCACGGAAATGTTGCACGAATTGGGGTGGAAATCATTAAAAGAAAGACGTTATTCATTGTGGCGTGATCTGTTTGCGAAGTTTCAATCACCTACTTTTACTTCTGAATGTGAAAATATTTTGCTAGCACCCACCTACTTAGGGAGACATGACCATCCCAATAAAATAAGAGAAATCAGATCAAAAACGGAACGATTTAGGTGTTCTTTCTTCCCGCGCGCTATTAGAGAATGGAACGGTAGAGAAAAGTTATGAAAGTGGTTAATGAACCCTCTGCCAGGCACTTAAATGTGATTTGCAGAGTATCTATGTAGATGTAGATGTAGATGTCAGATTGATTTCGTAGTTCTTGATGTCCAGAAGGCTTTTGACACAGTACAAACGGCATATAATCAAATTGCGTGGTTATCGTCCCAAATTAGCGACTCGATAGGGCATTTCTTGTCAGGGAGGACAAAATTTGTAGTAGTCGATGGTAGGGCATCGACTAAAACATAAGTTTTATCGGGCGTTCCACAGAGTAGTGTTATTGATCCTCTGCTGATCCTTATTTACATAAACGATTTGGGGGAAAATCTAAGCGGCTCTCTTAGGTTGTTTGCTGATGACGCCGTCATTTACCGTTCAGTAAAATCATCTTAACATGAAAACCAACTGCAGAACGATGTAAATAATATATCATTACAGTGTTAAAAATGGCAATTGACTCTAAACAGAAGTGTGAAGTCTTTCACATGAGTACGAAAAAATGTACGTTATACTTTGTTTGCAAGATAAATAAACCAGATGTCAAGGACGTAAACTCCGCTAAATACCTAGAAATTACTATAACTTCAGACTTAAACTGAAAAAAAAAACACGTAGATAATGTCGTGGGAAAAGCGAAACAGAGACTGCTTTTTATTGGCACAACAGAACTACTAAAGAAACTGGGTACACTATCCTTGTCCGTCTTTTTTTGGAGTATTGCTGCCCAGTGCGGGATCCTTATCAGGTAGGTTTGACGGAGGACATTGAAAGAGTCCAAAGAAGGACAGCTCGTTTTGTATTGTCACGATACAGGAGAGACAGCGTTACGGAGATGATACAGGATCTGGGATGGGTATCATTAGAACAACGGTGCTTATCGCTGCGGTGTGGGCTACTTACGAAACTCCAATCACCGACATTCTCCTCCGAATACGAAAATATATTGTTGTCTCCCACTTACACAGGTAAAAATGATCAACCGAATAAAATACGAGAAATCAGAACTCGATCGAAGAGGTTCAGGTGTTATTTCTTCCCGCTCTAGTCGAGAATGGAATGGCAGATAAAAAGTATAAAGGTGGAATGAAACTTTTCTCTCTGTAGCGGAGTGTGCGCTGATATGAAACTTCCTGGCAGATTAAAATTGTGTGCCGGAACCCGAACCTGGGACCTTTGCCTTTCGCGGGCAAGCGTCCTACCGACTGAGCTATCCCGACATGACTCACGATGCCGCCTCACAACTTTACTTCCGCCAGTACCTCGCCTCCTACTTTCCAAACTTCACAGAAGCTTTCCTGCGAAACATGCAGACTAGCAGTCCTCGAAGAAAGACTATGATGGCATCGTAAGTTGTGTCGGGATAGCTCAGTCGGTAGAGCGCTTTCCAATTGAATAGGCTATTCCCAGTAAAATTTTGGTATGTTGCAACTTTCCAAATTGGTGAGGAAGTAAAACTCTTTTCAACCTTTACTCAATACATTATAGTAGCCATTCTAATGGTCTAATCGGACATTTTATCTGATATTTCTATGTGTAAAAGAATTAGTTTCTCATTACCATTATAATATTTAAACAGTTTATAATAAAAATTAAAAACTGTTTTTTTTTTTTTTTTTTTTTTTTTTTTTTTTTTTTTTTTTTTTTTTTTTTTTTTTTGCAACGTGTGTCTATCTTCCCTACTGAATGGTTGCTAGGGACGACAAGTAAGGAAAAGCTATCCTTTTCCTTCTTCTTCTTCTCCTTCTTATCTTTTTAATGTTTGTAAACCACTACGAACATTAAAGCCCCTGTCAGCTACCTGGCCCTGATTCCAGTAATTCCAAAATGCCATTCACATTTTAATTAGAAATTTATATGTTGTGGTCAATCATCAGCTAAATGAAACGTCTAGTCACAAACTCGCCCTGTGCAGACAGGCACGACACACTGGTGGTTTCTACGTAAAAGTTAATTTGTGAGTAAAAGTGCCCACAGAACATTTTTAACTTATATTACGTGTCATCGATTTAGAAAGGCCTTAAATCTCCCTCTGCATGTGCCGATGAGTTGATTGAGGACAGAGGAAGTTCACCATGCATTATTATTACATGTGAATGCAAAGACTTCATGTCAAAAAACTAACGACCAAAAAAAGACATTCAAGAGTTTTGGACCTCTGTGTAAGGATTGATGTAGGAGCGTACAGCTATCAGCCTATCACGATCATTCCCCAGCAAAATGTTTGTCGAGAATCCGAGTCGAAAAACAACTGTTAACGTGGTCGAAGGATTGTATCCAGTTGTTGGTCAGATAGATGTAGCAACAGAACATTAAAAGAAAACTGGAGTTTAAAATTTCACATTTAAGAAATCGTCCATACAGGAAGGTCGTGGAGACAATAGCACAGACAATAGCACAGACCGCCACATGGAATACGTGGTAGCATGCGTGCTTGGTGTAGGGAATCCACTCAAAGAGTTGAAAACATGTCAGTTGCCAAGTTCGGATGTAACGCAGTTCCGTTTTACAAAGAGTGAAATATGGACACAGTAATATAGAAAAATGTACAAATGTGGTCATTTAAATCACGCGTGATTTTGTTATGGTTCTACAGTTATAAAAACCGGCCATAAAATAAATTTGAAATATTTCATTTGTGATCCAGTCTTTCTGACTACATATAATGGATAAAACATTTACGATAGCTCTTCTCACCGGCAATGTCAGCTGACAATAAAGTCATAGGGGGACCAACAGTTCAGGGTGGGTTCAGAACCATGGTGCAATTCGGTATTTTTCACATCAACAACTCTGCCAGAGGTGAAAGAAGTGAAAAGTGACAGATAAAAATCTTAGGCCCGAGTCCGAAAAAAGAAAAAAAAAAAAAAAAAGTCCGCGAACTTTGAACTCATAGTTTGACTCCACCACTCTACCGCTGAGATGCACACAAATTTAACCATTATACTCTTTATACCCCCTCACATATTTAAGTATTACAGGAAGAGAACTTGTGGCGTTCTAGTAAATAAAATTAAACCCTGTGCAGTACTGTTACTTGAACTTAAATTTGCTAAACTATTAAATAATGAATTATGATTCCTTTATATTGCTAATGCATTCCATTAGCATTAACGAGGATATCATAATTCAGTATTTAATAGGTCAGCAAATTTCAGTTTAACAGTACAGCATAGTTTTTTTTTTTTTTTTTTTTTTTTTTTTTTTTTTTTTTTTTTTTTTTTTTTTTTTTTTTTTGGTGCTAGGACGCCACAATTTTGCGCTCAAAAAGAGGCTTGAATCTACGCCCTGAGAAGAACAGTCTCATGCCCACCAGCTGAGTCGGGTTTTTTCCAGTTCCTTGACGGGAATCGAACCCGGGCTCCCTGCGTAGTACTCCGCTCCCGTAGCTCAGACGGCAAGGTCGCTGACCACCACGCAGGGAGCCCGGGTTCGATTCTCGGCAGGGGACTGGAAAAAGCCCGACTCAGTTGGTGGGCATGACACTGTTATTCTCAGGGCGTGGTTCGAGCCCCACGCCTAAGTGTAGCGTCATAGCAAATAAAATTAAAAGAAAGCTAACTGTACTGTTACTTGAACTGAAATTTGCTGAACTATTAAATACTGAATTATGATATCCTTTTTATTGGTAATAGAGTACATTCGCCAAAGAACTGTTTAATAATATATTTAATACTTTATGTTTTCGTAAGTTGATGAAACAATATATTGAAAAATAATAAAATGAAAGGTTTCACTAATCACTGGCTAGACCCAGTCTATAATAATTTTAAACATGAGAATTGCCTATCCCTATTATAATTGTTCTTAGCTCAAGATCTCTCCACGCCACAATACAAAAAACACACTTCTATGCATTTTGTGTCCCAACTTCGTCGTCGCTTTTGTGTCCCAGCCTCGTCGTAGGTGTCGGTGGCCGAGTGGAATGAGCCCGACACAGGAACAAAAATAGCACGCTGGTGCAGGTACGGAGGGGAGCAGCCAGAAACTATAAACACTAGAGTAAATTAGAAAGAGATATATATTGCACAGAATGTAACAATACTTAACTTTTACATAGTACTGCAGAATGTTGATACATAGTTGTTAGAGGCCTGGCTAGTGCCTGTACGATAGCAAAGTCTTCACTGGTGCCTATCTGATTACGAAGGTCCTAACTGGTTGCTATCTCAGTCCCAAGTGAACGACGTCTTTCAGTGGTGGCCACGAGCGGAGTTGTCGCAGAGGGCGCTCGTGGCTGTCGTCGTGAGAACGCCGCGCCGTGCGTGCATGGCGGCGCGCGGCGAAAGCAGGTGGCGCGCACTTTGTACTTGTGCGACACCACAATGCATCCCTTCAGTTTGGATCCGTAGACCTGCTTATGTTAGTTTCATTAACATCTGAAACATTGCAATTCGTTCTACCACCGTCCAAGATCGTCGTCCAAGCAGAAAAATAATTCATAAGTCTAATTTCAACACCCGTCCCTGAATCATTTAATAATTATTGCCTAGAATTAACTTTTAAATGGCGACAGGTGACAGCAATTCAGCATTCGATGTTGAAGATGCTGCAGCTGGAGCTAAAATCCCGAAAATGCTTAAAATGTTTGTATGGGTGCTGTTATTGTGAAGAACACGATATCTGTTCAAAATTTCTATTGAAGATCATATCTGACATTGTACAATCATTTAACAGACCTTGTTTACTATTGTTGAGAAAAAAAAACAATCTAACAGCGACTCTCGCAAAATTATAATAATAACGTCGTCACAAATCGCGACATGACATGTACAGGAATAAGACAAGACAAGAAGGATTACACATTGTTTAAATGGTACTTGAACAAAGATCTGAGATAACATTCACGACGATATTATATTTTATTTGTTGTAAAAATATGTCCATTGACGTCCTCGGTAACACTGAGAATGGCAGCCCATCTCTCATTTTCATTTTGTAAAGTAACATAAGAATAACCATGAAATTAGTTCATTTGGCGTAACTAGCCGAAATCGAACTTGTACGTAAATTTTCATTTTGTTACGAAGTTTATCGTTTTCCAACAGGGGGTACTTCGACTTGCCACTCAGTATTAAATTCCTGCTGACAGCGTTCTGATTAATGTAAAGCAATAACTTAAGTTTATTTTTCCATTTATATCGAATATATGTGAACTTTTATATCCATTTTTAATGGAGATATTTGAGCTATTGCTGTGAAATAACTCAAATATTGTTATAATAAACGTATAGCTGAGAAATTATGTTTTTCTTAAAGAATTCATTTATTGTTGTTTCCGATTTTTATTCATAACTTTTGGAGGGGAAAGTCAATATTAATGGGAATTGTTGTTCATTCGTCTGTGGAACTGGAAATGAGAGAAGGTTGCAATATAGGGCCAAACATATGTTGATAATAATAGCTTTGTTCATTTATTAATATTAATGATTCTGATAATTATTGGGGCTCTGATTCACCTGTCCCTAATTCCTTGTTCTAAATACCCACCAAACACTTTATTTAAAGTCCCTTGCCTCGACTTCTGTTTCTTCTTCTACAAAACATAAAATACTACACACACTTTACAACACTTCATCTTTGATATCGCTGCATTTACGTTTTTGTTTGGAATTCAATACGGCGTTACTTAAGATCGTTTCACCAGGGGACGGTACAAACTGTATTAATAAAAATTGCTTTTATGTAGGGCAGAACTGGACCAACAAGTTACTGCCTTTCTTTTGGCTCTTACTGGGAAAGTACTTGGGCTCGAACAAACACATATACACCAAAATCGTATGAGAGATAATGTAAAGATCCCTTATTGCACTAGTGATACTCCCGCATCTGCAAAACTCTGCAGTCGTCCGTTAGAGGCCTCTGCGTGTGCCACGACGCATTGCACTTTGACCTGTCGGTTCGCCAGTAGGGACGGTGCAGTGTGCCTCCGAAGTTGCGTTTTGTGATGTTATTTGTGTGGTGAAGCGTCAGATGGTGCGCCGATTGCTAATCAATCCTGCTAATGTATTGCGATTAGTTGAGATGAAGTTACGAAGAACCCTTCTTCGTGAAGATGGTATTAGTGTAGAAGATGAATCATTTGCATGCTTTGTCGTATCTGTTATGGTACAGAAATATGAGCATAAGTTAGATACTGTTGTTACAAACTCATAATAATGATAATAGGGATAATAATAATTTCGTGTGGCTCATTGGCCTGGTGCAAGTCTTTCAATTGGACGCCACTTCGGCGACTTGCGTGTCCCTAACCCACCTGTTATCCAACCGGGGAAAGGGGACCTACAGTTTAACGTGGAATCCGAACCACGTGTTGTTTCTGGCGACTCCTCACATCTTTGAGAGGTGAAGGATGGGTTAAAGCGCAGACTGAAAAATTCCAAGGTCCGACCGGGTTTTGAACCCGAGACCCTTCGGTTTCCAGTTGAGAACTTTATACCAAGACCACCGGACCCGACATAATAGGGAAGATAATGATGAACAACTCATTTCAAGCGTTAGTGCTACGGTAAGTGCGGGAAGAGGCGATGGAAGCAGTGGTAGTGAATACCAACAGTCTTTCGGGAAAAAGGTTTAAGTTGCAACTATCATTACGGCTTTTTATGACAAATCGCTAGAGAACATGTACGATGCTTATTACATAAGTTATAGTTAAGATATCTGCATTACGTATGGCGTCTACAATTACATCTACAGTGCTATCTAGATCATGGTTGCAGAGCTTTGCAGAAAAACGACACCCACCAGCACATGAGGTGTACGTAGAAATCCTGTAACCAAACGTTCATACAGATATGTTTGTTAGAGCCCATGTACTTCCCTTGTTAGTAAATTTGCATAAATCATCCAGTTTTTCGGAGATTTCAGTCAGGAGTTTGTCTCTATTCCTGGCCCTCTGTGATTTATCCAGTGGCGGCTGGTGGTAATGTGCTAATGTTCTGCAGCACGCTGTAAATATATTACTAAAATCATGCCATTTCTCTTCGAATTCAATCGAGAAATCGCTGTAAAATGACATGCTTTCCCTTGGAATGCGATCCAGATACCACAATAAAATTATGCCAATTCGCTTCCAATGCGTAATACAATGCTAGTAATAAGTATGAAAACACATTTTTGAGCGCTCTTGCCGCAATAGCTGGAAACCAGCTCCGTGTGCTGAAGTGGGATTCAGCCGCGCTGGTACGTGCGTAGAGAGGCGGCGTAGTCGTCTATTCGCTAGTGCGCATGCGCGGACGTGACGTCAGGCCTGGCGACTCATGTGTGCTGAGACCGACTGCAGCACCAGATCAATATTTCTCTTCGCACTGCGTGTAACGGTTCCGGAAGAATAGTATGTGACGAATACTGCGACATACAGAGTCAAATAGCGCGCTGGCTCAGGCGTCTTGCGCGTTGTCTCTCAAACCTACTTGTGTGAGGCCCGTATTCAAATACCTCTGAGTGCAAATTTTTAATTTCTGTAAATAAAACTTCAATCACAAACAACAACATTAGTAATGTATAGCCAACATGCGAGTGAAACTGCGCTTTTCAGCCAAGCAGTTTCATTGGTCAACGTGGCGGGGATATTGCTAAGCTCCGTTATTTCTATTGTCAGTCACGCTTTTTATTTCAGTATATTTTGTTTCCTCTTTATTTTTGTAATATTGTAGCTCAGTGGTCAAATTTTGTACGACCCGCCACTGGATTTATCCATTGTGGTGAGTCATCCTTTTCCTTTTTCTTAGAGTCTTTTCTTTTTTCCGGTTTTATTGCATCGCCCCTTCTTGTCTCTGAGCATCTGCGGTGCATTTCTTAAAAAGCTCTCTGTGTTCGTCAGAAAGCCAGTTTGTAATGGGAAACCGCTTTAGCCGGATGCACTGCAGGTGGGTGTGGGTACCTGTGTTTCTGGGGGACGGGCGCGGAGAGACGAAATCGACTCGGCCAAAGCGAGCGCCGCTGTTTCCGCCAGCCCCGCGTATAGCGCGCACCACCGCCGCGGCGGTTTTTATTAATGCAGTGCGGGCGACGGCCGCTCTCCGCACTCCCGGCCCGGCGCTGCAGTGCGCCCACGCGCCGTAATAAACAAGTAACCATTACTCTTCCTCCGATCGACCGTCCATTTATTCCCGAGAGCTTTTACCGGTGGAAGAACAAGAAGAAGAATAGCGGCCCTCTGCGGCAGCGCTCCTAGCATTTACTTTCCAGCTACCGTCTCCCTCCCTCCACCCACCCCCTCTGTCTCTCTCTGTCCCTCTTACTCTCCACCTACCCCTCTCTCTCTCAGCCAGTGATTAAGTGTTGAGGGCCACAGTTGGCTCATCAATCAAACTTTCGAAAATTTTTACATTTACTTCTCACCTAAGTACGCTCCTTTAGAGCAGAAGCAATTAAGTCGTAGTAATGAACGCCTACATTGCATCTATTTCAGATTTTCTCGAAATATATTCAGTACTGGGTTCGTAAATTTTCAGTCTGCATGACACCACATATCTTCCGTTATTTCAGCTTATAACTGGCTATGCGTCAGTGCTTTTCAATGGAAGTTAAAGAAGATATACTTTTAAGATTCAGTACCTCAGTCAGTAAAAATGAGACCGTTAAGCCTGTGGGCCACACCACCAGGCTCCTACGTCTGGGCCACACCATAGGCTTCAGAGTCCCACACGATGTATAATAATGAAAATATCTTTAAGAAATTCAATGGCATGATAAGGATGGGGGTATAATACATTAAAAACCACAAAACGAAATAACTAAACTCTCATAAATTAAACAGTAGTAGTCCAAACTTCATATACCGCAAATAATCCATCATATTCGAAAACCATGTACAATTAATAATGTTCAAACCTAAAATCGGTATCACAAAATTCAGCGGAAGTTTTGCATTTTTTACCGGTACAATTTGGACAAATTTTTGTTTGGTGATGACCACACACTGGCAACTTACAGAAATCATACTGCATTTTTGTTTTCCTTTGTTTTTTTGTAGCCACAAAACTTACAGTAAGTTCTTTTGGAAATAGCTTCTTGCTCAATTTCTTCACGAGCTGCCTCTGCAGAAGGAGTCATGTTTAGGCATCTATAAATACTGTCCCGTAGGTCACGGGGAATTGGTGTGTCGAGCCTAGTCTTCATCCAAGGTGCTGTAAGGTGTTCAGAAAGCGTCAAAATAATCTCAAATCGAAACAATGGTTTTGTTTGATCTTGTGTGTCCCTTTCCCTTGGTTTTTGTAAAGTTATGGAGGTCTCGGAGGCCTAGTTGTTTACCTGAACGGGCCGATAGAGGCGGAAGTGTTGTGCACCGTACACTGGTCCAGAGACAACTAACTAGAGGAGGCTTACAAAGAAGAAAAGAAATGTTCCAAAGTATTTACTCCTTTGGTGACCAGTGGGACATGTGAGTACCAGTTTCGAAGAAACCCGCGGTTTATTTGTTTTAATGTTCATATTTTGCTGTACTTTAACTAACTTATTTCAAATTCAAAATTTCGGTAACATCAATTCCTTGTCCAAAATATAATCGCGGAATCTACTTTAACAATTATGGCATCATACTAAGCAAGGGCAACGTTATAATCGGCGACCGTGACAGGACTGGATGTCGGTAAAAAATAATTGTTTTCTTTTCATTAATATCCACCCTGTGAATTTTGTAAAATAGCTACAGTAGGAATTGAAAATAATTAAGATTTACGTAATATTGTTACCAACGTTTCATACCATCATTGTACGTGTCTAATCCTATTTTATTTTATTTTTTTTTTCATGTACTACAACTACAATATTGTACGAGCCGTTCCCGAACCGATGTTTTAAAGAAAACGAGATTGCAAGACCGACCCATAAAATTTTGTATTATCTGGAGCCGTCATGTCGCGTAACAAGACATCACATCACACAGATAAGGACGGCCCAGTAATTTGGCTTATTTTGTGCTTTAATAGATTTTCTTATCTGTTGCTTGTATGCGCATTTCTGTTCAGCATTTCTTTTAGCAATATTGTCCTTTTTCCATAGTTAACCAGTTCATTGTTAGGAAAATTCTAGAAGTGCACAAACATGGTTGCCGTGCACAAATATTAGCTTCGCCGTGTGCTGTCCTCCGTTCTGTATCAAGTCCGCCATTACAGTGCGACATTTATTAATTTATTTATAATTAACTGAGCGTGTGAAGATAGACAGAAATCAATTTCTCTCATTTTATTCACAATTAGTATGGTCAAAACTCGTAGCCAAACCCCAGCAATGAATACCGAAGACAGTAGTAGTAACATACAACAATTAGTTCCGTCCGGAGAGGTCAGTATGGCGGCCCGATCGGCGGAATTAATAACAGAAAATTTCGGCACAGAGCAATCGGTCGCGACTATCGCGTCCGATAATACCTCTACACCCGGAAGTAGTTCACATAATCCACCAGATGACTGGATAAGGAAATTTGAGGCTTTACTTATAAACATGTCAGGCCTCGTATAATGTAAGGTGCAGTATGAAGAATTTAACAAATTATCTGCATGGTTTAAAGTTGGTTAATGGGTATGGTGAATAAAACGAGCACGTTGGCCGAAGACAGCAAAGATGCCGACTAGCGCTATGGGTGGCCAAACTTCGAAACAGGTGAAATAAGCGTTCGAGTTGGCTTCGGAGTTGGAAACTGTCAAAAAGCGCGCAATGGAGGCCTTCCAGATCGTCAGTAACTGTCAGAAACTATCAGCGTTTGGGCCACCCGAACGAAACCTGTGTGTAGCCTATAAGTGTCGGTGGGTGGTGTTGTGGGCGTGCGGCGGTTTTTGTGCGGTCCGCCGCCTGCGCGCCACGTGCTCGCAAGGTGTCGCCCAAACATCCGCCCCGCCGCATCCGGCAGCCTCCCAGCCGCTGCCCTGTAGCGTCATTACGGAGACAATGCGGTGGCGGGGCAGCAGCAGTGGGTTTTGCCGCAACACTCGTTCGCCGCGCGCCCCTCGCATTGTCCCAAGCCAGCCGCCCGGAACCTGCGCGGGCTGCGCCAGACCCCAAACTGCACGGTGGCTGCCGCCGTCTCCAGACGCCTCCTGTATTCAACACCTGCTTTTCCTCTTCCACTGCGGGAAGAACAATTACCGTCGAGCCTCTGCAAGACATGAATTTACCTTAATTTTCGCGACGTTATCAAAGCTATGGAGGGAGCTTTTGACACTCATTCGATACAGAGTGATTCTTACTATAAAGGAGACAGCAACCAACCACTTTTGATATCGGGCGTTGCCTAGGTAGTGTTTTTGGTCCTCTGCTGTTCCTTATTTATATAAACGATTTAGGAGAAAATCTAAGTAGCTCTCTTAGGTTGTTTGCAGATGACGCCGTCATTGACCGTCTAGTAAAATCATTTGAAGATCAAAATCAACTGCAGAACGATCTGAATAAGACATCACTATGGTCTAAAAATTGACAATTGACTGTAAATAATGAGAAGTGTGAAGTCGTCCACGTGAGTACGAAAAGAAATGCGTTAAACTTTGTTTACAAGATAAATCAATCATAAGTGAAAGCCGAAAACACCACAAAATACCTGAGAATTGCTATTACTTCAGACTTAAACTGGAAAGAACACGTAGATAATATCGTGGGAAAGGCGAAGCAGAGACTGCGTTTTATTGGTAGAACCCTTAAAAGATGCAACAGTACTACTAAAGAAACTGCATACACTACGCTTGTCCGTACATTTTTGAGCATTCCTGCACAGTGTGGGATCCTTATCAGGTGGGTTTGACGGAGGACATCGAAAGAGTCCAAAGAAGGGCAGCTCGTTTCGTACTGTCACGATACAGGGGAGACAGCGTTACGGAAATGATACAGGATCTGGGATGGGAATCATTACAACAACGCCGCTTATCGCTGCGGCGTGGGCTACTTACGAAACTGCAATCGCCAACATTTTCCTCAGAATGGGAAAATATATTGTTGACTCTCACTTACATAGGTAGAAACGATCATCAGAATAAAATACGAGAAATCAGAGCTCGAACGGAGAGATTCAGGTGTTCTTTCCTCCCGGCACTATTCTAGAATGGAATGGGAGATAAATAGTATAATTGTGGTTCGATGAACCCTCTGCCAGGCACTTGAATGTGATTTGCAGAGTATCCCATGTAGATGTAGATGTAGATTATGCTATTTATGCACAAAATAGCGCCGTTACCAAACCCTTAAGTTCATCATCAGGCGGCCCTCCACGTCCACATCAAGGTCATTCATGCAGATAATTTTTCCTTGTGGCGAAAAGTCTTTGGTTGTGCGGTGCCCTACAATACAAAACATGATTGTAATTGCTTACTTGAGTAAGTAGCTAAATATCTTTTGTTACTCGAGTAAGCAATTACAATTATGTTTTATATTGTAGGGCACCACACGACCAACGACTTTACGCCATAAGGAAAAATTATCTGCATAAATGACATTAATGTGGACGTGGACAGCCGTCTGATGGTGAACTTTAGGGTTCGAAACCAGTAACGACGCTATTTAGTCAATAAATAGCATAATCAAAAGTGGTTGGTTGGTGTCTTCTTTATTGTAGGAATCTCGCTGTATTTCATACACAACCACAGGCTCAAAATGTCAGTTTCTGGAATAAAAGCACACTCATTCAAATTTTGAAGGATCATTTACAACTTGTGCAAAAACCAGACGGCAGTTGTTAGAGTCCAATGGCATGAAAGGTATACAGTGGTTGGGAAAGGACTAAGACAGAGTTGTAGCCTTTCTCCAATGTTATTCAATTTGTACATTGAGCAAGCTGTAAAAAAGCAAGGAGAAATTTGGAGAAGAAATTAAAATTCAGGGTGAAGAAATAAAAACATTGCCGATGACGTAATTTTGTCAGAGACAGCAAAGAACCTGGAAGAGCAGTTGAACGGGTAGACAGTATATTGAAAGGTGCGTTGATCGCGTAACTAATTTTGAGGTACTGGACAGAATTGGGGAGAAAAGAAATTTCTGGCATACTTCGACTAAAAGAAGGGGTCGATTATTTTGACATATTCTTAGACATCAAAGAATCGTCAATTTACGATTGGAGGGAAGTTTTTTGTGTAAAAACCGCAGAGGGAGACCAAGAGATGGCTACAGTAAACAGATTGAAACGGATATAGGCTGCCGTTTTTATAAGGAGATGAAGAGGTTTGCTCAGGATAGGGTAGGGCGGAGAGCTGCATCAAACAAGTCTCCCGACTGAAGACCACAACATATCAAAACTAATTGAATTTTTCAGTCACTTTCAGCTGGTAATGCGGAACAATGTTCAGGAACCTTGAGTCAAGGATGCATAAAGGTAAAGGTTGGACGTATGGCAAGATTCAAGTTGGATTGCAGTGACTCGGGAAATGTCATGGAGCAGCAGGGTCCAGAAGGCGCGCTTTTGTTGTTTGCGCCCCACAGTCCCCCTATGCCAGCTGCAGTTGTACAGGAAACCTAGTGCGAAGTGGCTCTCCA
This sequence comes from Locusta migratoria, assembly GCA_026315105.1. NCBI lineage: Eukaryota > Metazoa > Arthropoda > Insecta > Orthoptera > Acrididae > Locusta > Locusta migratoria. The sequence continues at coordinate 37,653,315 of CM048750.1, read as the reverse complement.
AGACACTTCTGTTACATTAAAATGCCTTTAGAACTGTGCATTGTGGCCAGAACACGATGAATGGGAATTTAGATATCTGAAATGGTGCAGGAATACCGCTTCACACATGCAACCGTGTCCAGATTGTATAGTGAGCTACCTGAAAACTCGGCCTCGGCTGGGTCTTTATTTAATACAGTCATAATCCATCTCTCCTTCACTATTCTTTCCTTCTTTCTGTCCTCCTTCTTTTCCCTTTTCTGTCCATTTTCTCCTCTCCTCTCCTCTCTGCCCCTTTCTCTATTAACCTCCACATACTCCTCTGCCCACCTACACAGTCCCCTTCCTCTGCTAATCACTTTCTCGTCTACATCGTCTACACATCTACACACTTACTCCGTCACGGTGTGTGGCGGAGGATACTTTGCGTAACATTTCACACTTCCTCCTATTACAGCCGCTATGGTGCACAGAAAAAAATGATTGAAGTGATTGTCTGTAAGCCTCCGTGTGAGCCCTAATTTTCTAACCCTTGATTTCGCTTCGCGAGATATATGTAGCACAAATCAAAATATTGATTGACCTTTCTCGGAACATTGATAGGAGCCTCTCTTGCAGCTTCTGCGCTAGATTTCCTTAATCATATCCGTGCCGCTTTCGCTTATACTAAATGAGCCCGTAACGAAGCGTCATACTGCCTGTTGGATTTTCAAAATGGTCAAATATTTGTGAAGCTTATGGCCCCTAATTGCTGGGTCATCAGTCCCTAAACTTACAAACTACTTATGAACTAGCTTATACTAAAGACAGCACAAACATCCATACTCGAAGGGGGATTCGAACCCCCGACGGGGAACGGCCTCGCACATCGCAGCATAGCGCCTCAATGCGCTCCGCCGCGGCCTTTGGATGTTCTCTATGTCATCTGCACTCCTGGAACATGAAAGAAGAACACCATGAATACTTCGACCCAGCAGAGGGAAATTTTATTGACACATTCTTGAGTTTGTATACAACACACGATCACACAGGCAGAGCCTGAAGTGGAAAGTGACATAAAAATCCTAGGACCTGGCGGGGATCGAACCTGCGACCTTACCTTCAGATGCCACTTTTGATCTTGCAGCCATTATGAATCAAGAGACAAGCTAATTTACGATATTATGTGCTAGTAGACACTGAATTAAATGGCCGGGGAAAGTTGAAAATTTCTGCCGTGCTGGGAATCGAACTTTAATTTCCACTTGCAGTTGTACTGTCCACAGCAACACTCCGACTTCGTGGTCACCACACCAGCATAGACTACACTAACTCCTCTCATCAGACAAATTTTCGTCTTAACCACATACTACAGACGTATTGATTTTTCGCGGCATTTCGCCAATTCCTGAAAGAGGTCGCCCATGGCGTGCATCCGTATTGACGAAAGTATCACTGGCCATCTTTGCATTAAACTATGTGTATATATTGTCTCTGTTTAATCGTACACGTCCGGACCACGAATGATTTATTCCAGCTAGCCGTAAGCTGGTGGCTTTGATGTACATATAAGAACAAAGTTAAAGTTTTAGAAAAACTGGATGATTTATTCAAAAGAAAAGGCTTCACAGACCGAGTTAGCTTATGACTTGTTCGTCCAGCTCTCGCTCTTATGCAAACAGTTATTCGGCTTGCCGATTATTGAAACAGTTGTTGGATGTTCTGATGACGGATATCGTACGGAATTCCGCCCAATTGGGGCTTCAGATTGTTAAAATTGTAGATCCCTGTCCGTTGTTCTTGTTTGGTCGTCAGTCCAAAGACTGGTTGAATGTTGCTCTCTAAGCTGTCCTATAGTACTCAAGCCCTCTCATCTTTAAATAAGAAGGGCAACCCCCATCCATTCGAACCTGCTTACTATATTCGTCTAACTGTCAAAAAATGTTCAAATGTTTGTTAAGCTTATGGGACATAACTACGGGGTCATCAGTCCCTAAACTTACAAACTACTTATGAACTACTTACGAACTAGGACGATACAAATATCCATGCCCGAGGGGGGATTCGAACCCCTGACCGTAGTGGCCGTGCCGACCGTGACTGGAGCGCCTCAGTCCCCTCGGCCACTGCGGCCGGCCGTCTAACTGTCTCCCTCAAACTTCCCTCCAATACTAATTTGACGATTATTTGATGTATCAGGATATCCCCACCAAACGATTCCTTCTTTTGGCCAAGGTATGACAAAATTTTCTTCTCTCCACAGTTCTGTTTGTTACGCAATCTACCTATCTAATTTCAGCCTACTTCTGCAGTACCTAATTTCAAAACCTTTCATCAAGTTTTTCAATGAACTACTAATCGTCCACGTTTCACTCCTGTGCAAAGCTACATCGCTGACAAATGGCTTTAGGAAAGACTTCCTAACATTTAAATTTATATTCGATATCAAAAATTTACTCTTCTTCAGAAATGCTTTTCTTCCCATAGTGCTTTTAAATTTTATTTCTTCTTTACTAATTAAATTTCAAAACTCACTGCCGCGGTGGAGTGGGCGAGCGTTCTAAAGCACCTCACTGCGGAGCGCGCAGTTGATCGCCGTTGGGGGTTCGAGTCCTCCCTCGGGTATTACAAATTCTGTACACACGCTAGTCATAAGCAAACCAGGAATGTTGACATGATTTACCATACCAATACATATTTCCACAAATCTTTATATTTACAGCAAACAAACGAAGGAAAGGATAACTACCTTTACCTTTTTTAGGCTAGGCGCTAACTCTGATGAGCACTCGCCTGTCAGCATTCAAACAGCGAATTCAGGCCACGTTCGGAACAAAAATTCGAACATAAAAATATTAGCCGCGAACTTACAGAGTATTAGAAACAAAGTTCCCGAATTTGCAGCACTGCACGGAAGTTATTGCGCTCAGATAGTTTTAGGCACCGAAAGCTGGCTAAATGATGATGTGGCAAGTTCAGAAATATTTAGCGAAGCGTGGAATGTATATCGGAAAGATAGATCTGATACAACTGGAGGAGGAGTGTTCATCGCCGTGGACAAAGATATTGTTTCTACTGAGATCGAGGTTGAAAGTAACTGTGAAGTTATCTGGGCACGCATAACAGGTCTAAAAGAAGTAAAGTTAATAGTTGGGTGTTTTTACCGGCCCCCCAGTGCTGCTGTAGCAGTTTTAGAATCATTCAAGGAAAGTCTACACCAGGTAGTGCATAGGTATCCGGGCCATGCAATATTAGTCGGAGGTGACTTCAACCTTAAGAGTATAGATTGGGACCTCGCTAGTTACATTTCAGGCGGTACAGACAAGCAGTCTTGCGAGCTACTTTTGGACACATTCTCCGAAAACTGTCTTGAGCAGTTAAACCGGCAACCCACGCGCAATGGAAATATTCTAGACCTTATAGCCACAAACAGGCCTGACCTCATTGACGATGTCTGTGTAGAGACAGGAATTAGTGATCATGATATCGTCATAGCGTCGATGGTGACCAAAGTTTATAAACCAGTCAAGAAGGCTAGGAGCGTGTTTTTGTTGAGAAAAGCCGACAAGCTAATGTTACGATCGCACTTAGAAAATGAATGGGCATCGTTTAATTCTGGGACTATGGATGTAGAGGAATTGTGGACTAAATTTAAATGCATTGTTAATGAAGGGTTAGAGAAATATGTGCCAGTAAAGACGATTAAGGATGGAAAAGATCCACCGTGGTATAATAATAATGTTAGAAAGCTGCTGAGAAAGCAAAGGCTGTTGCACTCTCGATTCAAAAAAGAACACGCAAATGATGACAGGCAAAAGTTAGTAGAGATTCGTGCGTCTATAAAAAGATCGATGCGTGAAGCATACAATAATTATCACAGCCATACCTTAGCAAAAGATCTTTCCGAGAACCCGAAAAAATTCTGGTGCTATGTAAAATCGATAAGCGGGTCAAAGCCCACTGTCCAGTCACTAGTTGATCATTCCGGGGCAGTAATAGAAGAAAGCAAACGGAAAGCTGAAGTTCTAAATTTAACCTTTAAGAAATCTTTCACGCAGGAGGACCGCACAAATATACCATCATTTGATCAACGTACTAATTCCGAAATGGGGGACATAGCAATAGGTATTTCCGGTGTAGAGAAGCAGCTGAGAGAGCTAAATACGAAAAAGTCTGCTGGTCCGGATGGAATACCAGTTCGGTTTTACAAAGACTATTCTGCGGCATTGGCCCCCTACTTAGCTTGCATTTATAGCGAATCTTTAATTCAGCGCAAAGTTCCTAGTGATTGGAAAAAAAGCGCAGGTGACTCCAGTGTATAAGAAAGGAAAGAGAACTGACCCATACAATTACAGGCCAATATCGTTGACATCGGTTTCATGTAGAATTTTGGAGCATATTCTCAGTTCGAATATAGTAAATTTCCTTGAAACGGAAAAGCTTCTTTCCATGAATCAGCACGGGTTTAGGAAACATCGTTCATGCGAAACTCAGCTTGCCCTTTTCTCACATGACATCTTGCGAGCCATGGACGAAGGGCAACAGGCGGATTGTGTTTTTCTCGACTTCAAAAAGGCGTTCGACACGGTGCCACACTGCAGACTGCTAACGAAGATACGAGCTTATGGAATAGGTTCACAGATTTGTGACTGGATGGAAGACTTCCTAAGTAATAGAACGCAGTACGTTGTTCTCGACGGCGAGTGCTCATCAGAGACGAGTGTATCGTCAGGCGTGCCCCAGGGGAGTGTGATAGGACCGCTATTGTTTTCTATCTATATAAATGATCTGATGGACAGAGTAAGTTGTAATTTGCGGCTGTTTGCTGATGATGCTGTGGTGTATGGGAGGGTGTCGTCTGTAACTGACTGTAATAGCATACAGGTTGACTTAGACAAAATTTCTAGTTGGTGCGAAGAATGGCAGCTAGCTCTCAATGTAGAAAAATGTAAGGTGATGCGCATGAGTAGAAAAAACAATCCTATAATGTTCGAATACAGCATCAGTAGTGAGCTTCTTGATGCGGTCGCGTCGTTCAAATATCTAGGCGTAACATTGCAGAGCGATATGAAATGGAACGAGCATGTAAGGACAGTTGTGAGTAAGGCAGACAGCCGACTTCGGTTTCTTGGGAGAATTTTGGGAAGATGTACTTCATCTGTAAAGGAGACCGCGTATAAAACGCTTGTACGACCACGTCTTGAGTATTGCTCAAGTATTTGGGACCCGCAGCAGGTCGGTTTGAAGGAAGACATAGAGGCGGTTCAGAGGCGAGCAGCTAGATTTGTTACCGGTAGGTTCGACCAATGCGCGAGTGTCACGGAAATGCTCCGGCAACTCAATTGGGGATCGCTGGAAGAAAGACGACGTTCTTTTCGTGAATTTCTGTTAAGTAAATTTAAAGGGCCGGAATTTGAAGCTGAGTGTAGTACGATCTTGCTGCCGCCTACTTACATTTCGCGTAAAGATCACAAAGACAAGATAAGAGAAATTAGGGCTCGTACGGAGGCATATAGGCATTCTTTTTTTCCTCGTTCAATTTGGGAGTGGAATAGGAAAGGAAATGCCTAGTAGTGGTACGGTGTACCCTCCGCCACGCACCTTACGGTGAATTGCGGAGTATGTATGTAGATGTAGATGTAGATGTAGACTATGCTTATCTATTGCAGACAAAACAAACTGGCACATAAAACTGCCAAAACACGAGTCACAGTATGCACAACCGAAACAAATAAGCGATAACACACGTAGTAGACGCCAAACAACGGGCAAGTTGGTTCGAGACTACTGATGCGTTCGACACTTTATGGCAGCACCACACAATCGTTACAGAGGCGCGTCCAGAAAGTAAGTTCCGTTTGGTAATAAAATGAAATTGCACACAGATACAGAAAAAAAAATTTATTGCACAAAATTCCACAACTCTTAAACTACTCTTCTACATAACTGCCGAGCCGGCCGCGGTGGCCGAGGTGACTGAGGCGCTCCAGTCACGGTCAGCACGGCCACTACGGTCGGGGGGTTCGAATCCCCCCTCGGGCATGGATATTTGTGCCGTCCTAGTTCGTAAGTAGTTCATAAGTAGTTTGTAAGTTTAGGGACTGATGACCCCGTAGTTAAGTCCCATAAGCTTTACAAACATTTGAACATAACTGCCGAAATTTTACAGGCATTTGTCTTAGCGTGGCACCAGGTTTTGTATACCTTCTTCATAGAAATCTGCCGCCTATGTCTTCAACCAGTTGGAAACAGTGTCTTTCAGCTCGTCGTCCATAGCGAGAGCACTAATTGTAAACCTACGGTTTTCCTGGAGCTTGTCATCAATCGCGTGAACCAGTTCTTCTGTAACCAAAGGTGGACGCCCACTTCGTTCGTCATCGTGCACATCACTACGCCCGCCATTGAACTGTCGGACCCATCTACTCACCATCGAATCACTCATCGCATTTGGTCCGTAAACATCGCAAATTTGCCGATAAATTTCACTTGGTTTCACTTTCCTCGTATTCAGAAACCGAATCACCGACCTGATTTCACAGGAGGTGGGATTTTCAATCAACGCCGACATTTTAAACGAGCACAGCGATCTCCAAATGGTGCACGTTCTTCTCCGTGATACACATCGTCTACAGCGCATGTGCGGAACTGCAATCGCAGCGCTGCAGCGGATATAAATTGAAACTGAACTTACTTTCTGGACGCGCCTCGTATATCATTTGAATGTCAAACAGTAAGCCACAGTATTCCACACTATTATTTCCCCCATTTATAAATAATGTAGCAAATTCAACCTGACAAAACAGCATACAAAAATGTAAATTAGGATAGTGGTGTGTGAAAGGAATTTTCGGTAACATACAGCTTCATATGCATTTTGTCCCATTATTATGAGTTACAATAAAATTTAAAAAATGAAACATACTAAGTAATATACAAAAAATACCAAAATTTGCAGGCGTTATGCAAGAATTATCATCGAACATGATTTTCCCAGAAGTTACACATGTAGTGAAGGAACGCCCACATTGGCACTAATAGATTTCTTTAATAAATAACCACAAGGAGAAACAGATCGCACAGTAATTGTGAGACGGTATAGTGGCACATATAAAGATAGATGTCGGTTATAAAAATCTATCAGTGTTAATGCCTGTTGTGAAGGAAATACTGCCCGACACATTATTCTTATGTGTCAATCTCTTCATTTACAGATAGCACAGAAAATATCAGCAGGAATATTTTGACTTCACTTTCAGGCGAATATATCACAATCCAAACTGTAAAAGCATATGCATTCATCTTTAAATTCGTATGTTATGAAAATTTCCACACCTTTCATTTATACTATGTATGGATGTAATAAAAAGGTGATGTACTGTGTTAGAAGGCCACATAAGTTGAAAGAATGCCTGACTAATATACAAAACTCAGCCTCAATCAAGAGAAAATGGAAGACTTGGAACTCAAACCTCTTCGTAAATGTGCAGGCTTATCTTTTGGAGGAGGTTTGTTAAACTCTTTGGAGTCAGTCAGAAAACGGTTTGACGAAAATCTGCTTACTTAAATAAACGATCTCGAACAATCAGCTCCGCCACTCGAACACCTGATTGGTCAGTCAGATATCGTCAGAAAGAGTCAAAAGTGCCACTCGAACGCTCCAAACCGTTTCAGATCGTCAGCAGCGCCACTCGAACGAACGTACAGCTGTCAGGGAGGCCTCTCCTTTTATGCGAACAACTTTCTCGGGGACTACTAAGTACAAGCCCCTAAAGCCCTGAATAGCGACAATCTTTAGTGTGTTGATTGCGACAACTGTATCTTACCATTGGTCAGTCCTTCGCTGCGGGCTCGTCGGCAGCCGGCAGCCATTTCCGGCTTCTCGGATTTTGCGAGATCAGTCGTCAGTTTTATTTATTTATCTGTCACACTTTTCTATGATAATAAAATGTTCAATCTCCATTAAACTTAACGTTTTCAGAAACACCAGAACTTTTAATACGAACATGCAGGGTGATCCATTGATAGTGACCTGGCCAAATATCTCACGAAAGAAGCAGCAAACGAAAAAAAATTAAAAAATAAATAAATAAAAACTGCTACCTTGAAGGAGGAAAACAGATGGCGCTGGCGCTGTAATATTCACTGACATATTGCTCACAATTTTTGACGAATATTGGGTAACCGGACATTTGCCACATTTTCACCTGTTCCAAAGGGTTCGGGTGTACCTGTCTCCTCCTCCTCCTCCTCCACCCTGGCCCATGAATTCCGTGGACGGTATCCATCATCTGCAGTTCCTAGTGTAACCATCAGTATGGAAGTTACACTCCTGGCCATTAAAATTGCTACATCACGAAGATATGATGTGCTATGCAAATGATTAGCTTTTCAGAGTATTCACACAAGGTTGGCGCCGGAGGCGACACATACAACGTGCTGATATGAGGAAAGTTTCCAACCGATTTCTCATACACAAACAGCAGTTGACCGGCGTTGCCTGATGAAACGTTGTTGTGATGCCTCATGTAAGGAGGAGAAATGCATACCATTACGTTTCCGACTTTGATAAAGGTCGGACTGTAGCCTATCGAGATTCCGGTTTATCGTATCGCGACATTGCTGCTCGCGTTGGTCGCAGAATATGGAATCGGTGGTTTCAGGAGGGCAATACGGAACGCCGTGCTGGATTCCAGCGGCCTCGTATCACTAGCAGTCGAGATGACAGGCATCTTATCCGCATGGCTGTAATGGATCGTGCAGCCACGTCTCGATCCCTGAGTCGACAAATGTGGACGTTTGCAAGACAACAACCATTTGCACCAACAGTTCGACGACGTTTGCAGCAGCTTGAACTATCAGCTCGGAGGCCGTGGCTGCTGTTACCCTTGACGCTGCATCACAGATGGAAATAATGGCCAATTATCCTTCCTCCCATAATGCCGCACCATACAGTAACCCGCCAAGGTCGCTGATGTTCCACTTGTCGCAGCCATCGTGGATTTTCCGTTGCCCAACAGTGCATATCATGCCGGTTGACATTACCTTTGTCAATGTCGCTTCGTCCCTAAACCGTATGCGTGGAAAAATCTGTTATCGTCCAAAATGTTCACAAATGTTTGTTAAGCTTAAGGGACTTAACTGCGAGGTCATCAGTCCCTAAACTTACAAACTAATTATGAACTACCTTATACTAAAGACGACAAAAACATCCATGCCGGAGGGGGGATTCGAACCCCCGATCGTAGCGACCGTGCGACCGTCGTGTTGCTCAAGAGTATTTGTGAGTAAGAGGTCAACTGTGTTTTCGAAACCATTTAAAATTTGACGGATACGTAAACTAACTGTTCAAAATAATTTTAAAAAACGATTTAACACAATTTGGGAAGAAGTATCTACCACCGAGTATGAACGTGTATTTTTGTCAACATAGGAATGGTAGATTTAAGTCACTGCCAACTATAATTGCATGAGTGGTGTACCTATTTGTGCTGAGACTCAAGTTTTCATTGAACTGTTCAGCGGCTGTATCATCTGAGTCCGGGGGTCGGTAAACGGAGCCATTTATTAATTTATTCCGGTTCTCGAGTATACCCTCCGCTCATGTTAATTCACTTCATTTTCGCTTGTGAACTAATACACACATTACATTACGATTTCCTTAAGTTGTGCTTCTTGTTTCTGCTGTAGAGTAGATCATAGCAATTATGGCTTTTCCTTTAGCCCTTTAATGCGCAGTGTAGCTGATCAGCTACATATCTAATTTTTTCGATTGTCTCTCAAACTGATCCACATGTTACCACAAATTCATTTGTCGCTGCTTCTATACATAGTGTTATACATGCAAGTAGCTCGTCCTAGCAATTATAACTGCAGTGTGCTACTGAATCAAGTAGCTGCACTGAGTTACTCCTAACATGTGCGTTTGTTTACTTTAGTATTCCAATCTTTGCCATATAAAAGTACTCAGTCACATAATACTCTCGCATTATGAGTTACTAACTGGAAAGATTAGAGGCATAGATATTTAATGCATCGAGTACATCATGGAAGCACTATATAGCTGACCAGCTATGAACTTTTTGTTGCTAGTAGTGCGTAATAATATTAAGGACTTTTTTTTCAACATTTTTCTCAATATACACGCACTACACATTAACGTGGTAGTTTGACAGCTTCAAATAAAAAGTCATTCATTAAAGGGTTAAAACGTAGGATTATTTCTCTGCGACTTTGTAGATACCAAAGCTAAACAACGTAGTGCAGCTGTGCACGGTATAGCTTTATTTATTACTTTATTTCCTAATTTCAAACATTTTAAAATTGTACGTCGACTTTTGGCGATCTTTCAAACATAGACACTCTTACCTCTATTTTATGAACGTATTTTCTGCCACTGTTTTGAATGTTGTTCCACTGCACTTTACTAATGTTTCGCTGCAGGGGATATCGGATTTTAGAGAGTTAATTAATATGGAGTGTGTCGTTCTTTCCTCGCTGTTTTTTTAACATGCAGTTGTAGTAATTAAAATAGTCACAAATGCAGTTATCAAAAGTAAAATTACTAGCGACAATTCGCATTCTCTTTATATCGTTCCTTTCATGTTCTTCCCATAGCGATGGAGTGTTACTATCGCAATCAGTGCGTATGGAAGAAAGCTATCGTAGAGACGGTGGGAGAATGGATCCATATTTTTGCTTGGAACAACTAATTACACACTGACTGCCTCTGTTTGCCGAAAGTTACATTTAGATTTCGTGGTATTGAAAAGAAGCTGTACAATTTGGCGAGATGTCGAAGGAAAAGGTCTCTTAGGTTGTGGCTGTATCGAGTAACACGCGGAGACGGTGGTTTGGAAGCAGACAGCAGGTGTACGGGGAAGGGCGTCCCAAGGAGGTTAGAATCTAGGGAGGTTTCGTTACCTATGCTGAGAACAGGCATTGGTTGAAGCCACGGGGCAATGCTTTTGTGCCCAAAACAACGATTTCTCAATTATAATTCTATGTAAATATTGTCCTCTTTACGGGAAGTCACTAGAAGTACTTTACCACACAGTACGACCAATGTTTTGGACACAAACAAATGCCGGAATACGCATTTTTATAGCTTCATTTTTTTTTGTGTTAGGGTATCTCCAGAGATTCTAACCTCCCTGAGGCGTCCCATGCCTACGAGACTACATGGCGAAGGGGCATGTGTAGCAACTGTCCGGCATTCATAATCCCTGCGATAGCTGTTCTCGTAGCAAAGTGAGTTGTAATACATTTCGGCCTTCCCTCCTGTCTGTGGGCTCCCGCAACTGGTCTGGACAGCGAATCCATGTGTGTGGGGCATTAAACTAACCAAATAACCGATGCGGTTCCACTTGCGCGCATAAAAATGGCATGTAAGGAGGCCAGCAATTTTTGACTCCTTACAGGTGTGTGACAGAGAAAGATTTATGAACTACTGCCACGACCACCATTTCTTACATCAGTCGTGTAAAAGATGGCTACCGGTAAGCCTTCTGCAGGACTCTACTACTTTGTGTAATTTCATCCTGATAACCTTTCTGCGAGACAGATGTGGGAGGAAGCAATATTGGTTGACTCATCAACAAAAGTAAACTCTTAGAATTTCGACTGTAGCCAATACTGCTGATGCATAAGAGATCCGTCAGGGTTTGTCACTGGAGCTGGCCGTACCCATAATATTTCTTTCATATCTATTGAACCCAAAACACAAATGTTGCCACCTTTTAATTTTTGTTTGTTGTGTGACTTTTAGAAGAGTAACTGACCAGGCCAGAGAAAAATGGGTAAGAGAAATCTGCTCAGAAATTGAGACACTGGAAAAAGAGGGCAAGTACGAAAAGATGTATCGAGTAGCCAAAGAATTAGTATTTCAGGGAAGAAAGAGCAAAACTAATGTGGAAATAGAAGGGAAAGATGGAATTCTATTAAGTGACCCACGTGCTGTTCAGGACAGATGGAAAGAATACATCGATACACTCTATGAAGCGCATCAAAGATCTTCCGTTCTACCGATCGAGAAGGAAGAATCAGTAAACGAAGACGAAAAGGGAGATACCATTTACGTTCAGAATAAAAAAAGGCACTGGGAAAACTTAACAACAACAGAGCGCGTGGTGTAGATGACATTCCAGCCGAAATCTTGAAGAGCTTAAAAGAAACAGGCGAAACTGAGTTGATTTCTCTTTGCAACCACATCTATGACATAGGGGACTGAGCAGAATTTCTCGTATGTATAATAGTTCCAATCCCAAAGACTAATAATGCTAAAAAGTGCGAAGATCACAGGACAATCAGCCTAATATCGCAAGCAGCAAAGGTACTTCTTCGAGTTCTGAATAGGGGGCTTTATGGAACGCTGGAAGAAGGACTTGGAGACGAACAATATGGTTTCAGAAGGGGAAAGGGAACGCGAGATGCAATTGGACTCCTAAGAACCATCGGCGAAAGATATATTGAAAAGGGTAAAGAAGTGTATGCTGTCTTCATAGATCTCGAAAAGGTATTTGATAGAATGCAGTAGGATAAACTGTTTGGCATCTTGAAAAGGAAGGGAGTAAAGTGGAAGGAAAGAAGACTAATTGCAAATCTGTACGAGAAACAGAAGGCACGAGTACAAATAGGTAATGGGATCTCTCAAGACAGCAAGATTGGGAGAGGTGTCAGACAAGGCTGTTGTCTCTCTCCAATTTTATTTAACATTAATCTGGAAGAAGTACTGGAAAGCTGTTTGGATGGGACAAGAGGCGTAAGGATAGGTGGGAGGAAAATTGATTGTATAAGATTTTCTGACGACATGGTCATCCTTGTAGAAAATAAAGATACACTGACTCAAATGCTAAATGATCTGAGTGAAGCCTGTACAGCATAAGGCATGAAAATTAATAAAAAGAAAACGAAAAGCATGACCATAGGTTTAAAGAAAAGAAAAGTGAAAATCAAGTTGGAGTCAGAGGTCATAGAACAGGTGAAAGCATTCAAGTATTGGGGAAGTTGGATTAAGGAAGATATGAATTGCAAACGAGACATCAAAGTGAGAATGGCTCTGTCGAAAGAAGCGTTCCAGAAGCAAAGAATACTCCTAACCAGTGGTTTAAACAAAGAATTATGGAAGAGTCTGGTTAAGTGTCTAATATGGAGTGTGACCTTATATGGAGCAGAAACGTGGACATTGAGAAAACAAGATGAGAAGAAAATTGAATCTTGTGAAATGTGGATATGGCGCACGATGGAGAAGATCAGCTGGATCGATAAAGTCAGAAATGAAGAAGTACTGAACAGAGCTGGAGAGGAACGGAGGATGTTGCTGACGATAAAGAGCAGGAAACTAAACTGGCTAGGCCACAGTTTAAGACGAGATTGCCTTCTGGTAGAGGCAATTCAGGGTTGCTTTCCGGGAAAAAGAGGGAGGGGAGAAGAAGGTACCAGATGGTGGATGACGTCAGCAAGCCACTAGGAGGGTACCAAAGAACGAAGATCATCGCAAAAGACAGAGAAGCATGGAGGTCTATGCAGTCTAAACCCGCCGTATGGCAGACAACCAAATGATGAATGAATGTGTGGCTTTGGCGAAATTCAATTTTGCAGTTAAGTTCCTTGTGTTTCCGCGGCAGCTGCCAAACCGTGATGAAACTTGCTCATCTCTCACCAATTTACTCGGCAAATACGTGCCTAAAGCACATTTTACGGTGCTGTTGCACATTGTATGTCTTCAGATTATTTTTTTTTTTTTTTTTTTTTTTTTTTTTTTGTTCCAGCGTTACATTCTCATCTTGGATTGTCGATGTTTTCTGCCGGTAACCTGCGTCTTACTTGCACGATACTGCGGTCTGGCGACCCGCAGTCTGCTCTAACAGCTTCTTCGGAACCGAGCCCCCGCAATTCCGTAAGCGGCTGACTACGAACACCGAGCTGATTGAAGAGCGCCTCGGCGGTCATTATAGTGGCAAACTTCCGCCCGAACTTTAAATGTGCGTAAGGCTCTTTTGATTAGTGAGTGTATTCATTCGAGTTAAGTCGCGAAAACTATGTATAATTTAAATATATAATTATAAAACAGCTTCAGACTCTTTGAATATACACCAACTATCGGTTGTAAGTAAATTTATTACACGTACTGTGAAGAAATCGGCCAACCGCGTTTCTCCTTACTTATTAAACCGAATTATAACGTTTAGTTTTTTAGCGTCCTAAGTGCAATATATGAACGGAATTTATTGACAGACACGATGGCGAAACTTTTGTACAAACATTAATTTCGCAAGTGTTTTACAGCATTTTAAATCTTTGCTTGAGTGCCTGCTGTATTTTCCAGTATTATAGTTTCGAAAAATGAAACCGGGCTGCATGAAACAGCTATTGTTAAAAATCGGTTGTGAGAGTGAAATATTCCATCAGATACATAACTGTAAAATAGCGTCTTAACGAATTCTTTTAAGAACGCGAAGTACGCCACAACTTTTTCTTAACTAAGTGCGTGTAACATTAGCAATAGCGTATCTAGCACGAATATTGGCATTTGTAATGCTGCAAGGCAAATCACTTAAAAATAACGTGAACTGCTCAAATGTGAGCAACTATCGTCACAGGGCTCAACTTCACAAAGTGCGTCCAGTGCAGCTGTGTGTCATTCATTTATGGATCTATACATAGTTCTGCAAACCCCTCTCAGTTGTTATACCTACACGTAAAAATTCGAGCTTCAGTGAAGTAACTGATGTCGTGCCCGCAATACATATTTACAACATCTGAAAATGAAGCTTTTTGAACTTCATGTCTACCAGTTCTGCCTAAAATAGTTCGTTTGTATGAGCTATCAGCATTGTAAAAGTCTGTTATTTATTTGATTGAGAACCCTAAATTGTCTTGACTTACAGCCTGTTAAGCAAGAATAACTAAAAATGTACAAATGTTTGTTAAGCTTAAGGGACTTAACTACGAGGTCATCAGTCCCTAAACTTACAAACTACTTATGAACTTTTCTTGAATGGTTCGCGGGAGTACCGTCGGATACTATTGTAATAATCGCGATTATTACAATAGTATCCGACGGTACTCCCGTGAACCATTCAAGAATATGTTACGTCGGGAAAGCCTGAAAGAGCATACTTATGAACTACCTACAACTAAGGACGGCATAAATATCCATGCCCGAGGGGGGATTCGAACCCCCGACCGTAGTGGCCGTGCAGACCGTGACTGAAGCGCCTCAGTACCCTCGGCCACCGCGGCCGGCCAAGAATAACTACCTCTGAACACAATCAGTAGGGTTACTAGTATTGCTGAGAAATATAAATGGGAAGCAGTATTCGTTTATTATTATTATTATTATTCATTTCTTAAGTCGATTTATGCAGTTAAACTCTTAAGTAGCTCTTCACCTTCGTGCTTCATGTGTACTGCGATATATACATCCAGCGCGAGCAGCACCGTTAGGGAATCTAGTTATTTCTACGTCTTTGCTCAGAACGCAATGAATTTTGTCGTTTGCTGCTCAACATTGTCGGTGCCACAGATGAAATTGTTGTGCTGAATTGTCAGCTTCCGTTAAATCTGGCTGACGTTTGAAAGTTTGTGTAACTAAGAGATCAAGCTGCTAGGGTCATACGTCCCTAGACTTACGGATTACTTAAACTAACTTATGGTAAGGACAGCCAGAGGAAGGACTCGAACTTCCGGCTGGAGCGGCCGCACATGGCACCTCAGAACGCGCGGCTATTCCAAAAATTTAATAAAATGCATCTTTAACCATAAGCTTTTTTATTAAATCCTTAAAATCGACTAGTTTCGGTCAGAACCATCATCATAGTATAGAATAAAAGTAATTAATGTACATAATAAAAAAGAGAAAATACGAAGCAAACTAGCACACATAGGATGGAAAAGTAGAAGTAACAGACTACTTTGTGTTATAAATACTTACGAGGTATTAAAAAAGGTTAGCCAACACCATTAAATAAATCTGCCAGCCGCAATGGCCGAGCGGACTGCGGCGTGCCAGTCACTGTCTGCACGGCCGCTGCGGTCGGGGGTTCGAATCCCCCTTCAGGCATGGATGTTGTGCCGTCTTTAGTATAAGCTTGTTCATAAGTAGTTTGGAAGATTATGGACTGATGACCCTGTAGTTGAGTCCCATAAGCTCTACAAACATTTGAACATTTGACAATAAATCTGCCTGAAAACAGCAGGAATCACTTTCACTAAAATTACAAACATAATACTAGAATATCCTAGCATTCAAACAAACATAAAATACAATAACGCACTTTGAATACTACTTCTACATGGGATACTCTGCAAATCACATTTAAGTGCCTGGCAGAGGGTTCATGGAATCACCTTTATACTATTTATCTCCCATTCCACTCTCGAATAGCGCGCGGAAAGAAAGAAAACCTGAACCTCGAGCGCTGATTTGTTTTATTCTGATGATTTTTTCTATGTAAGTGGGATTGAACAATATATATTCGCATTCGGAGGAGAATGTTGGCGATTGGAATTTCGTAAGTAGCCCACGCCGTAGCGATAAGCGCCGTTGTTGTAATGATTCTCATCCCAGATCCTGTATCATTTCCGTAACGCTGTCTCCCCTGCATCAGACAATACAAAACGAACTGCCCTTCTTTGGACTAAGGAGTGCACTAGGCTAATTGCATGAGTCAAAGACCCCCAGGACCTATGCTATCGATATTGATTATTGAATTATGGAGTCATACTTAATGGGTGTGGAGTATCTTTGGCGGAACATCTTTGGTTACAGCCTAACTAAACAAAGTTACAAAGTGCAGTGATCAACTAGTTTTGAAAAAATATGTGTATATGAAAAGTTTTCGTGAACAAATGAAATGTGGTACAATTAAATATTATCACGGCTTCCATCATTAAATGCTACCTGTGCAAATTGAGTCTTATATCTGATAGGAAGAGTAAAACTACCAATATATTAAATGCAAGTATGGAGTAGATCTAAAACACAGAGTCTTAATCGTTTTGAAAAACTGTAGCATTGTAGATACTGAGTTTACAGTGACAGTTTACTATAGGACAATAATTTTAATTTCTTACAATGTTGGAATTGAAATGATTCCTGATTTAAATAATAAAGTATGGGAACATAGACTTGAGGATACTTATTTCATACAAAGGGCTTCTTATCACGAGGACTGTCTTATGTAGTAGCCATAAAATGTATGTTGTTGTTATGGACTTCAGTCCGGAGACTGGTTTGAAGCAGCTCTCCACCCTACTCTATCCTGAGCAAGCCTCTTCATCTCCTCATAAGAACGGCAGCCCACATCCACTTGAATCTGCTTACTATACGCGTCTCTTGGTCTCCCTCTGCGATTTTTACCACACACACTTCCACCCAATGCTAAATTTACGATTCCTCGATGTCTAAGAATGTGTCCTATCAAGCGATCCCTTCTTTTGGTCAGGATATGCCAAATATTCCTGTTCTCACCAATTCTGTTCAGTACCTCTTCATTAGTTATGCGATCTACCCACCTAATCTTCAGCATTCTTCTGTAGCACCACATTTCAAAAGCCTCTATTCTCTTCCTGTCCGCACTGCTTATCGTCCATGTTTCACTCCCGTACAAGGCAACACTCCACACAAATGCCTTCAGAAAAGACTTCCTTACACTTAAATTAATATTCGATGTCAGTAAATTTCTCTTTTTCAAAAAGGCTTTTCTTCCCATTGCCATTTTGCATTTTATATCCTCTTTACTGCGACAATCGCATGTTATTTTACTACCCAAGTAACAAAACTCATCTACCACCTTCATTGTTTCGTTACCTAATCTAATTCCTTCAGCATCACCTGATTTTCTAAGACCGCATTCCATTATTTTTGTTTTGCTCTTGTTGATGTTCATTTTATACGCTCTCTTCAACACACTGTCCAGTCCATTCAACTGCTCTTCCAGGTCCTTTGCTGTCTCTGACAGAATTACAATGTCCTCGGCAAAACGCAATGTTTTTATTTCTTCCCCCTGAACTTTAATCCCTATTCCAAATTTTTCCTTGCTTTCCTTCACCGCCTGCTCAATGTACAAATTGAACAACATTGGAGAAAGGCTGCAATCCTGTCTTACTCCCTTCCCAACTGATGCTTCCCTTTCATGCCCTTCGAGTCTAATAACTGCGGTCTGGCTTTTGTAAAAGTTGTAAATAACTCTTCCTTCCCTGTATTTTACCCCTGCTGACTTCAGAATTTGAAAGAGTGTATTCCAGTCAACATTGTCAAACGCTTTCTCCAAATCTACAAAAGCTAAAAATGTAGGTTTGCCTTTTTTTAATCTATCTTCTAAGATAAGACGTAAAGTGAGTATTGCCTCCCTAGTTCCTACGTTCCTCCTGAATCCAAACTGATCTTCCCCGAGGTCAGCTTCTACCAACTTTTCCATCCTTCTGTGTATAATTCGTGTTAATATTTTGCAACCATGACTTATTAAACTGATGGTTCTGTAATTTTCACACCTGTCTGCACCTGCTTTCTTTGGAATGGGGATTATTACATTTTTCTTAACGTCTGAGAGTATTTCACCTGTCTCATACATCCTAAACACCAGTTCAAATAGTTTTGTCATGGCTGGCTCTCCCAGAGACTTCAGTAGCTCTGAGGGTATGTCATCTACTACTGGGGCCTTGTTCTGACCTACGTCTTTCAGGGCTCTATCAAATTCATCTCTCAGTATAGAATCTCCTATTTTATCTTGATCTACTCCCTCTTCCCTTCCTACAACATCGTCTCTAAGTTCATTTCCTTAGTAGAGCTGCTCTATGTACTCTTTCCACCTTTCAGCTTTCCCTTCTTTCCTGAGAACTGGTTTCCCATCTGAGATCTTGATATTCGTAGAGTTGCTTTCCTTCTCCCCAAATGTGTCTTTTATTTTCCTGTAGGCGGTATCTACTTTTCCCCTTCTTATACATTCTTCTGCAGATTTGCATTTGGCTTCTAGCCACTCCTGCTTAGCCATTTTGCACTTCCTGTCAATCTCATTTCTTAGTCGTCTGTACTCCATTTTACCTGTTTCATTTACTGCATTTTTATATTTTCTCCTTTCGTCAATTAAATTTAGTATTTCCTGTGATATCCAAGGATTTTTTTGTAGGTCTTGCCTTTCTACCTATATTGTTCTCTGCTGCCTTCACTATTTCATCTCTCAATGCTACCTATTCCTCTTCTATTGTTTTATTTCCCCCTGTTTCTGTCAATTGATGCCTAAATCTCCCTCTGAATTTCTCCAGAACCTCACTTTCCTTCAATTTATCTAAGTCCAATCTCCTTATTTTCCTACCTTTCTGCAGTTTTTTCAGTTTCAGCCTACAGTTCATGACTAACAAGTTATGGTCAGAGTCTATATCTGCCCCTGGGTATGCCTTACAGTTTACAAACTGGTTCCGTAATCTATGTCTTACCATTATAAAATCTATCTGATACCTTCCGGTGTCTCCTGGTCTCTTACACGTATACAACCTTCTTTTGTGATTCTTAAACCACGTGTTTGTTACGATTAAATCATGTTCCGTGCAAAATTCTATCAGGCGACTTCCTCTTTCATTCCTTCTGCCCAGTTCATATTCGCCTACTATTTCTCATTCTTTTCGTTTTCCTACTACCGAATTCCAGTCTCCCATCACAATTAAGTTGTCCTCTCCCTTAACTGTCTGAATAATTTCCTTTAGCTCATCATATATTTCCTCTATCTCCTCTTCATCGGCAGAGCTAGTTGGCATATAAACCGGTACTACTGTATAGTAGTGTAAAATGTATAGAATTATGAAAATGACGGGTAATATATAGATAAATAAATCATGACCATAAAGTATCGTGTAATAATGAAAAATATTCCATGTTATAGCATAGGTTGCTTATAATGACACAGACATGAGGCAACATGTCACTTGTGTACATTATTAATATAGCAATGTCATAAAATGAAGCATTGTGACGTACAATTTAGTAAAAGTGACTCCTTCTGTTTTCATCCAGATTTCTTTTATTTAATGCTGTTCAATAATGTGTTTTATTACAAGTATTTATAACACGAAGTAGTTTGTTACTTCTACTTTTTCTTCCTATGCGTAGTTTTTGCTTCGTACTTTCTCTTTTTTATTGTGTGCGTTAATTACTTTTATTCTGTACTTTTGTGTAATTTATCTATGATGATGGTCCTGGATCGAAACTAGTCGAAGGATTTAATATAGCAGCTGATCGTTAAAGCTGCATTTCATTAAATACATGACATCTGTTAGCATTCACCTTACCAAAACTTTATTCCAAAAATGTTCACATGTTTTTCGCTAGACTACTCAAATTAAGTAATGCTCAGGACAAACACATAAACACACACACACACACACACACACACAGTGACGTACTGTGGGTGCTTTTTTCTTATTTTATTTTATTTTTATCGTAGGCGACGGTTATATGATGTGCAAGGGTTTCGTCGTCGTCGATGTGTTGGTTTACTAGGCTCTCAAAATTTTAGTTGCGTCGTACATCAGGAATTTAGGTTGGTAAGCCTGTCAATTCTTAGTATATTCAATTTCAGCTTTTTGCTTTTAACGTAAGTACAAATTGAACCATATCCTTTTTTTAACTTAATAAAGTCTTTAGATAACCTTTAGTAGGTTTGAGCATAAGAATTCTATCTCTCAGGGCTTTTAGTTAAGTTTCTAAGTTTTTTTTTTTTTTTTAACTTTTATCTTATTTGTCTCGGTAGTTCATTTTATAGGAGTACGTCATATAAGAAGTTGATTATTAATTCTTTCGTGAAAAATAGTCTTTGCTAATTGGCCTTAATCTTGATTTTTTTTTTTTTTTTTTTTTTTTTTTTTTTACTGAAAATTTTTTAAATAAATTTATCCCCCATATTCCTACCTCAAACACAGTCAAGAAAGTTATTTAAAAGTAATTTTCAAATATCATCGATTTGATGAAAGGCTAATATCTACGTAGGGTTTTCGTGATACGTTTTTGAAACTCAATTCCTGTTATATTTTTATTTTAAAAGCACACAGTTACAACATACACTGAACAAAGTCAAACGTTATTCGAGACACAATTCTCAAAATATATTTCTTCACATCGATAGTTCATTATATCTCTGGTACAATCGAAGTTCAGAATATTCTCCCAAAGCCAAATTAAAGTTCCTTCATACACTCTATCCTTTCTCAATGAAATGAATTGTCAGTTTTTTCTTTTAAAGTCCCCCTGTCTCAACGGGAGGCGTTATTTTTCTACGTTCCGTAGCTTAATCCTGAATTAAAGTCCATAGATAACGTAACTACGCAATCCCGTAACCTTTCGATCATTCATTCTTAACTATCAAAGTCTTTCATTTCTGTAGGAATCATTTAAACGTGAATTAAAAAGTTCCGAAATATTTCCGTCCATGATTCCAGACTATTTTGCAAGACAATTACGCGGGACGCTTACAGAGAGTTGTCTACACACCATAAAACAATGACTGAGAGAGAGAGAGAGAGAGAGAGAGAGAGAGAGAGAGAGAGAGAGAGAGAGAGCGCAATGCTACTACGGTTACTATTTAAAATATATTTACGACAAATGATAACTGTGATTGCAGTGTTTTGACCCGGTTTCTCTATGACTTTAACTATTCTGACTTTACAAAGATATAAAAGATTACTTTAAAATTTTGAAAAAAAAAAAAACGTAAATTCTGCCTCTTACAAAAATTAATAAAAATTAAAATGTACTGAAATGGATATTCCAATGCGATGACTGCGATGTAGTGTTACAAAATACACACACACTCATACACACACACACACACACACACACACACACACACACACACACATGCCTGAGGAAGAACTCAAAGCTCCGACGGGCAGCAATCGTGGAATTCGTAGCATGGAGCTTGAGACCGCGCGAGCAACCCAGCGCGGCCGTGACCTGCGCGACCTGGAATCTGTCCTTTGTGCTCACGGTGATCGTATGATCCTGGAGAACACGACCATTTTATTGCTTCCTCCTACATGTAACCAGAGAAAAGACCGTGAAGATAAAATCAGAGAGATCCGAACGCAAGTGGAGGTTTCCCAGCACTCGTTCTGAAACAGGATAAAGGGATAAGTTAGGCATCTACAGAAAGTAACTTCCGTCACACGCACCACGAGGTGCCTCGGTACACGTAAATGGAGCCGTTTGTCGAGTTTTCGCCGTCAAAACATTCACTGAATGCTCCCGAGCTGCTCTGTAAGACTTTTTCAAAAGAAAATCCGCCGTGTACTGAGAGATCGGAATCTTAAGAGCACTCGCGGTATCGCAGACTCTCGCAGGAGACTTCACAGGCGCGGAACAGGTGCACGGTGAGGCGCGCCGCAGACGATGTTCACAGACGATAGGCGGTCTGGGGAGCAGGGAGCAAGCACCGCGCCTCGTGTGAAGCTGTGGGAGAAAGCGAGAGGGAGAGAGAGAGAGAGAGAGAAGCCGGCAGAGCGAGATAGCATCGCTGGAAATGGCGCAGCAGCCGGCCGGCCCGTGTTGTGCATTTGCACCCACTTCCGCAGCGCGTCGATACTCCGTCATACCGGTCTTCCTGCCAGTCGAGTGCAGCCCCAAGGCGGGCCTGCAATTTCCTCTGCGTGCCCCGAGGTCGAAACCAGCCACTTGTAGGGCGTCTGCTATTTTTACAAGTTGTTCTACTTGAAGAGAATAGACCTTTTCCTGATTTTTAAGACACTCTCTTACAATAGGCGAAGTAATGAACAAGTCATCTATATAAAATTGTTATTGTCTTCATTTAAATTTTCCGGTCTCATAGACTGCCACGATCACCATTTCTTACATCAGTCGCGTAAAAGATGACTACCGGTAAGCCATCTTCAGCAGTCTGCTACTGTGTATAATTTCATCCTGATAACCTTCTTGCGAGACAGATGTGGGAGGAAGCAATATTGGTTGACCCATCAACAAACGAAAACTCTTAGAATTTCAAAAATGTTCAAATGTTTGTATAGTTTATGGGACTTAACTACGGTGTCATCAGTCCCTAAACTTACAAACTACTTATGAACTACTTAAGAACTAGGACGGCACAAATATCCATGCCCGAGGGGGGATTCGAACCCCCGACCGTAGTGGCCGTGCAGACCGTGACTGAGGCGCCTCAGTCTCCTCGGCCACCGCGGCCGGCTCTTAGAATTTCGACTATAGCCCATACTGCTGATGCAAAACAGCTCAAAATTGTTCAAATGTTTGTAGAGCTTATGCGACTTAATTACGGGGTCATCAGTCCCTAAACTTACAAACTATTTCTGAACTAGCTACAACTAAGGACGGCACAAATATCCATGCCCGAGGGGGGGATTAGAACTCCCGACTGTAGCGGCCGTGCAGACCGTGACAGAAGCGCCTCAGTCCCCTCGGACACCGCGGCCGGCGCAAAACAGCTCTCTCATGGTTTGTCATTGGAGCTGGCCTTACCCATAACATATCTTTCAAATCTATTGAACGCATTACACTAGTGTTGCCACCTTTTAATTTTTGTTTCTTGAGTGACTTAGGCGAAATTTAATTACCAATTTACTCTGCACATACTTGCCTAAAGCGCATTTTACGGTGCTGTTGCACATTGTATGTCTTCAGATTTTTCCGGCGAGACATTCTAATCTTGGAATGTCGATGCTTTCTGCCAGTAACCTGCGTCTTACTTGTAGGATATTGCGGTCTGGCGATCCGCTGTTGCACTAACAGCTCACAGAACTATCAGTTTAATAATTCATAGGTGCAAAATACTAGCACGAATTATTTACAGACGAAAGGAAAAACTTGTGGAATCCAACTTCGGGGAAGATCAGTTTGGATTTAGGAGAAATGTGGGAACACGAGAGGCAATACTCACATTACGACTTATCTTAGAAGATAGGCTAAGGAAAGGGAAACCTACGTTTTTAGCGTTTGTCGATTTAGAGAAAGCTTTTTACAATTTCGACTGGAATACACTCTTCCAAATTCTGAAGGTAGCAGGGGTAAAATATACGGAGCGAAGAATTATATTCAACCTATACAAAAACCAGACCGCGGTTATTAGAGTCGAATGGCAAGAAAGGGACGCAGAGGTTGGGAAGGGAGTAAGACAGGGTTGTAGCCTTTCCCCAATGTTGTTCAATCTGCACATTGAGCAGGCAGTGAAGGAATGGAAGGAAAAATTTGGAGAGGTAATTAAAGTTCAGGGACAAGAAATAAAAACTTTGCGGTTTGCCGATGACATAGTAATTTTGTCAGAGACTGCAAAGGATCTGGAAGAGCAATTGAATGGAATGGACATTGTCTGGAAAGGAAGATATAAAGGTAAAGCAGTCAACAATCCGAAGATTGGTTTGAACACCACAGTGCTTTACTAGGCATGGTCCTGTTGGAAGTGGTATGCCGTTGCCTTCCTCCGACCTTCGGAACTGACTTTACCCAGCCAGTTATAGGGGGACCTACAGTTTAACGTGGGTTCCGAACCACGGTGCTACTCGGTATTTTTCACATGAGCAATACTGCCAGAGGTGAAAGAAGTGGAACGTGACAGGCGGGGATCGAACCCGCGACCTTTAGATTTATAGTCTGGCACTCTACCACTGTGCAACCGCAGAAGATGAGCATTAACAAGAGTTAAACGAGGGTAATGGCATGTAATGACAGAATATCAGGTGATGCTGAAGGAATTAGATTAGGTTTTATTATTTGGATAACAAAATAGCTTCTGATGGCCGAAGTAGAGAAGATATAAAATGCAGAATGGCTATGAGAAGAAAAGCGTTTCTAAATAAGCGAAACTTCTTAACATCCAATATTAATTTAAATGTTAGGAAGTCCTTTCTGAAAGCATTTGTCTGGAGTGTAGCATTGTATGACAGTGAAACGTGGACAATAAGGAGTTCTGATATAAAGATGATAGAAGCTTTTGAAATGTGGTGCTACAAACGAATGATGAAAATTAGATAGGTAGATCAGGTAACTAATGAGGAGATGCTTAACCGAATCGGGGTGAAAAGGAATTTCTGGCATATACTAACTAAGAGAAGGGATAGATTGGTTGGACACATTCTGAGACATCAAGGAATTGTCAACTTAGGATTAGAAGGAAGCGTGTGGGGTAAAAATCGTAGAGGGAGACCGAGGGACGAATATAGTAAGCAGATTCAAAAGGATGTAGGTTGCCGAATGTATTCTCAGATGAAGAGACTTGCACACGGCAGGGTAGCGTAGAGAGCTGCATCAAACCAGTCTGCGGACTGAAGACCGCAACAACAACAGTCTGTGGACGAATTGTAAAACTTTCCCCTAATGTTTCCTATTCGGCGGCGGAAGACATCCTCAGAGGTCTTGAAGGAGCGCTGTATATATAGCCGATGTCGAGGGCGCCGAAAGGCATCGCGTGACATCCTGTCCGAAAATGTCTCTGGTATTGCCAACATTATTGACAGAGAAGAACCGATTTTCATTCTGCTGTGTAACACTGAAGTCCAAATTCTGTCCAATTTAACAGCTTCCTCTTTCCTGTTAAAAAATATTGCGATGTTTGTTGATATCGATTGTTTCTCTATAGGTGCAGGCATAGTAGTGTGAAGCTTTTTGAGATGACACTAGTCAATTTCGTGGTTGACCTCTTTGTAAACATGTCTCGTGAGGGCTAATTTCTCCGTTGTCCCATGCGGCAATTCCTCTTATCAAATACATTCATACAGTGCTTATTAAAAGATTGGACCACCATTTGACTGTAAGGTATTTTATTTTCACAATCCGGATTTCGGCTTTTAGCCCATTATCAAGTAATGTAATTGCAATAGTCATAAGTATTAAAACACTGTATTAAAAGTTAAAGCAATGAAATGATTTAATGTGAAAAGCAATATAAATTTTTATTCTTACAATAGTCCAATTATGTGGATGACCAACATGTCATTTTTTCGGTATATGCTTGCATATACATAAAGATGCAAATTATCATTAAGTAAAGCGTCAAAGTAACAAAAGATATACATATTGAAGCAAAATGGAACATTGCTCTAGTGATCTTGTGACTTTCCATCATGCAAGATCACTAGAGCAATGTTCCATTTTACTTCAATATGTATATCTTTTGTTACTTTGACGTTTTACTTAATGATAATTTGCATCTTTATGCATATGCAAGCATATATCGAAAAAATAACATTTTGGTCATCCACATATTTGGACTATAGCAAGTATAAAAATTTATATTGCTTTTCAAATTAAATAATGTCATTGCTTTAACTTTTCTTACAGTGTTTTAATGTTTATGACTATTGTAATTACAGCGTACACTTGATAAAGACTTAAAAGCCGAAATCCGGATTATAAAAATAAAATACCTTACAGTCAAATGGCGGTCCAATCTTTTAATCAATTCCTCTTATGTTCGCCCAGACGAGTGTTGACACTTTCATTTTCTAGTTCCAATGTAAATTGAACGACAGCTACAGGAAATCCAAAGGATCATGTACATCTTTTGCAGCTCTTAAATATTCTCTTACTTTTCTGGTTGGTCTGTAAATAGTTTCCACCCCATACTTATTCAGCACTTCTCCAATGCTGTCTGTAACTTTATTAATGAACGGAAAAATATTTCCTCTTGAATGGTTGTCTGTCAATGGTCTGTTTGAGTATTTTTACCTCAATAACAGTGGCGGGGTGTCCTGTGTTGACACTGGTGAATCCAAGGACAGAAAGCTCATCATTACAACAATACGCAAAAAGCTATTCCTGAAATGAGAGACATCGTACCCAAGATTCTTCCAACCCCTCCCAATGTGGTGTTCCGTCCCTCACCCAACCTCCACACCATCCTAGTCCATGCTTATGACATTCCCAACCCCAAACCCATACGACAGGCATCATATCCCCAATGCGAAACCTGCGCAATCCACCCACCCAGCACTTCCAGACCTGTCACCTGTCACAGGCTTATCCTACCCAATCAGATGACGGGCCACCTGTGAAAGCAGCCATCTACATCTACATAGATACTCTGCAAATCACATTCAAGTGCCTGGCAGAGGGTTCATTAACCACTTTCATAACTTTTCTCTACCGTTCCATTCTCTAATAGCGCACGGGAAGAAAGAACACCTAAATCGTTCCGTTTTCGATCTGATTTCTCTTATTTTATTGGGATGGTCATGTCTCCCTAAGTAGGTGGGTGCTAGCAAAATATTTTCACATTCAGAACTAAAAGTCGGTGATTGAAACTTCGCAAACAGATCACGCCGCAATGAATAACGTCTTTCTTTTAATGATTTCCACCCCAATTCGTGCAACATTTCCGTGACGCTTTCCACCCCTAACGTGATAGAAGAAAACGAGCTGCCCTTCTCTGTTCTCAATGTCTTCCGTCAGTCCCACCTGGTGTGGGTCCCACAAGGGGCAACAGTACTTCGGGAGAAGACGCACAAGTGTGATGTAGGCAGTCTCTTTGGTGGAGCTGGTGGATCTTAGAAGCGTTCTGCCGATGAAACGTAACCTTTGCTTCGCCTTCCCCACAATATTTTCTGTGTGTTCTCTCCAGTCAAAGTTGTTCATAATTTTAATTCCTAGGTATTTGGTAGAATCTACGACCTTAAGGTTTGACTGATTTATCGCGTAATTGTAGTTCAGCGGATTTCTTTTAGTGGTCATGTGTATTACTTCACACTTTTATTTATTTAGTGTCAATTGCCAATTTCCGCACCATACAGAAATTTTGTCTAAATCGCTTTGCAGTTGCTTTTCATCCTCTGTTGACTTCACTAACCGATAAACGACAGCATCATTCGCGAACAATCTAAGGGAGCTATTCAGATTGTCTCCTAAACCGTTTATAAACACGAGGAAGAGTAGGGGACCTATAACGCTTCCCTGTGAACGCCAGCTATCACTTCTGTTTTACTCGATGACTTACTATCAATTACAAGAAACAGTGTTCTTTCTGATAGGAAATCGTGAATCCAACAGCACAATTGGGGAGATATTCCATAAACACGCAATTTCATAAGAAGCCGCTTGTGGAGTACAGTGTCAAAAGCCTTCCTAAAATCCAGAAATATGGAATCGATTTGAGATCCCTTGTCGATGGCACTTAACACTTCATGTGAATAAAGGGCAAGCTGTGTTTCGCAAGAGTGATCCTTTCTGAATCCGTGTTAACTACTGGTTAATAGGGCGTTCTCTTCGAGGTAATATGTATATGTATATGTTCCAAAATCCTACTGTAAATCTACGTCAATGAGATAGGCCTGTATTTTTGGGGATCACTCCTATTGCCTTTCTTGAATATTGGGAACATCCATACATATGTAGCAATTGCGAAACAGGCCAGATTCACTAGTTGAGGATAAAATTTAGCTTATTTTAGTTGTTGCTTTCACTTGAAGTAAAGCAATCAGAACTTCAAGGTCAGCTTTTTGCGGTTCTAGCATAGACTCCAAAGGAGCATGACTTGTGATGTTGCGTATAAACTCTGCATCAGTTCTAATTAAAGTATATGCTGTTAATAGCTTGCCCTCTGCTTGCAGACGTGCGACCTTCCTATCGGTATTCACTAATAACAATTGGGAAATATGTAACTCGGGGTAGTAAAAGGTTTATGGCTCATTGCCTCCATAGGGGTGAGTTATGTATGTCAGCTTCTATGCCCTAAACAGCTACCCAATCTGTTTAAACAAGATAAATAATTAATCTGTAGTATAGCCAGTCTATCAATCTGGATATGATGACGTGAAAATATATCTAAATAAACATAAATTAAACCTATGAATAACCAACAAAAAGGATTCTAAGATAAAGAAGTTATTCGCTCACGAAGTAATTCTATATTAAGGAAGTTTATTACTTATTTTGGACATGAAAATGCAGAGGTGGTCCTACTTTATACATCGGTAAATAAGTGAATATCTCCCCAACTATTGTTTATGAGATCCACAATAAGTATCACACGCACTCGCAAATAAAAGTTCAAAATTTTTACTCGTAAATTAGTGAAGTACATCGAACATTGCAGTTCCAAATTAATCCGCGATTAATTACAGTATTTGTTTTATAACAAATACTATAATTAATTGCGGATTAACTGTGTTTTATAACAGTCATCACATGAGTACACGATTGCGTAATTATCACAGTTCCACAGCCCTACTACCGTGCATAGTTTATCACTTTTCAAGTAGAGACTAAGTTCTGCAGTCACAGTCCCGTAAATTTTCTAAGTCCACACATGCCTATTTCTTCAAATCACAAGTTAGTAACGCGGCTTCAGACCGCCCAGCGTCACAACCTTTCTCCACCACGTCCAAGTTAAGAGTCCCTTCCCAAGCGTTCGAAAGCGCGCTCTCCCTGCTTCCAAAATTGTATCCTTCCGCGCATCCTAACGCCTCATCTTTAAAATACAATTTCCCTTCCAAAATATTATACATTTGAATAACACAGAATTAAATGCTTTGTCGACCTCCCTACAAATGTTGATTACATTTGACAAACAAATATGTATTTAACAATACTGAAAAAGGTTGAGATTGAAGCTCTTTGCTCAGGTAGCTATTAAGTGTGGCGTCTCACTATTCAAATACACTGCTGCCGTCTAAATATAGTTACACAATTAATATTTAATTTATAATGGCTTTTTTTATGCAAATATATTCATTTCTTGCCCACAAATACATATAACTGTATATATATATATATATATATATATATATATATATATATATATATATATATATATATAAATTATCTGCTGCATATCTACTATTTTTAGTCGGCCATGAAATATTTAAGCGTTTGATTTAAATATAATAAAATACATATATAAATGTAGTGCGCTTTGCTGGGTTCATGTTTTTGTGTTTCTGTCGTAGAATCTATGTTCTGACACAAGGATATTACTACTTCAACGAAAAGCGGAACAAGAGAGTAAAATAAAGTTTATTGAAAGAATACGGAAATAACGTGGTACGTCGTTTAAGATAGTTAGCGTGGTGCAATGTTGCCCATTTGCTTCTTAAATTATGACTGATAAACACTACGTATCAATAATTGTAAATAGAAGTCTTATAATGTTATTATTATACTACTGAAATTTATCGTCTTTTTATCTGTGAAATTGTAATTGATTCTCACAAGTCTCCTGAATCCATTTATGTAATTATATTTACCGTATGATCATTCCCTGATTTTATATGGATACTTAGAGTAATGTTTGTGCCTGTATTGTATTTCATTGTAATCTGGGAGAGCCGCCCTCGCTCAGCCAAGAGCGTCGTTTAAGGTTTCCGTGGAGATTAGGAAAATCCTAACTACCTGTATTCCATTCACTAGGTCCAAACTGGTAGTCGGCCGGCTGGGAAACCCAACAGCCTGACAAAACCTGCCTTTCACATGGAAACAATCAGCTTCCCCCTGTATCTGTAATGTGACAGACGGATAAGTTTTGATCCATTCATAGCTTCGTCATTTCTTCCATTTGACAACATTCTTAATGAAGTGTTATGAAATTGGTATTTCGTCTTCTTGGCCTTCCACCCACACAGCTAGGTTGATCAAATGTTCAAATGTCTGTAAATCTATCGGACCAAACTGCGTGGTCATCAGTCCGTAGCTTACAAACTACGTAAACCTAGGTAAACTAACCTAAGGACTACACCTACACCCATGCCCCAGGAAGGACTGGAACCTCCACGGCGAGCAACCGCGCGCTCCGCAGCGAGACGCTTTAGACCGCTTGGCTACTCCACCGCGGCTAGGTTGTTCTTTCAGGCCGGAAATCTGCGCTCGTAACCATGTCCAACCGCTTACACAGTAAACAAAATGTTACGCCAATGGAGAGCGATCTGTTTAAATATTAATAAAAATACACCTTCTTTAGGTTGCTATGCCAAGATCGCTGGTAAAACATGTTTATTTTCCTTGACCGGTTTCAATTATTTAAATCGTCATTTCAGAATGGTTTACAAGGCCATCACTTAGGAGAACATGTCAAATAAAACGTTTGTCGTCGAGATATAAAATGAATAAAAAAGCATGTTGGCCTTCCAAACGCTACAATACGAATTCGGTGCAATTTCATTTAAGGCACAAGCCGCCTCTGATGCCAAAACGATTGGCAAAGTTCCCTGGCGTTTTTACAGGTAACGTGAGCCTAGTTTGCGGCAAAGTTTGACATTATTTTGCAAAAAAAAATGTACCGTGAGTTAAAGTTCTATCTGGAAGCTTCGTGTATATGCGACTGAACACGCTGAAACCCGAAAACAGCAAGCGAATTTTCATGAGGATTTCAAAGTAACCTGAGTGTAACTTCCGGCAGTCAAGAGGCTTTCTTTTATCAGGATCATATCATGTAAAAAAATTTAATTAATTAAAAAAATAGTTAATTTTTGTCTTTCTTAATCTGAAGCAATGGCATCTACATGGTGTTTGGTTTACAATTTTCTTTTCTAAGTCACTTGACTTCAGTCGCGCAAGAAGTTGCAACATAAGAAGAGGGGGATATTAACGTTATTAGACTGCACAAGACGATGATGCAACATCAATATATGTAACAATGTCAGTAACTGAAATGCCAAGATACTCATTGCCCGTCAGACCTATAGACAGTTTCTTGTTTACTTTCTCATTGACGACGTGATACCGTAAATTTCATCACTCATATTGTTTGCTTATGTATCTTAGTTGTCGAGACGTAAAAGGTAAGCGTAGTACATATGTAGCCGTGGATGAATTTTTGGAAGAAGTGGATGAATTGTGAGTCGAAATATCCATACATTGTTCATGATTCTCCTTTTTCTTGCCTTTCTCTCGCGGCTTCAAGAATTTGGGTTGGTTTAATTTTTAAAGGTGATAGGGAACCCTTCCTGCCTTCACTGAACATATATGTCTACCCAAAGGTCTGTGTGTACCTGAAAGAACGAGTTTTGTGTCTCGTTTCCGGTAGGTGTCGGTGGCCGAGTAGAAAGAGACCGACACAGGAATAAAGGATGCACGCTTGTGCAGGTACGGAGGTGACCAGCTAGTAGGACAGCAGAAACTAGAAACACTAGAGTAAATTAGAACGAGATATATATTTCATGGAGTCTTGGTAATACTTAACTTTTACATAGTTGTTGACTGCAGAATGCTGATACATAGTTTATATAGATGCCTGCCTACTGATGATTTCTAGTGCCTATCCGATAGGCAAGTCTTAACTGGTGCCTATTTGATTCCGAACTGTTAACTGGTTCCTGTCTCAGTCCCACGTGAATGATGCAGTCCAGTGGTGGCCACGAGTGGAGTTGCAGCAGAGGGCGCTCGTGGCTGATGTCGTAAGAACGCCGCGCCGTGCGTGCATGGCGGCGCGCGGCGTAAGTACGTGGTGCGCACTTCAGACTTGTGCGACACCACAACGAGTACCTTTTCTGTATGAGTCACTAAGGTGAGACTTGGGAACCAGCCCGGTATTCATCTAGTGCGTAGTGTAAAACCGCGTAGAGAGCACATCTAGGCTGGCCAGCACATCGCCCCTCGTCGTTAATCTAATGGGCGGATTCTAGCCGCGCCCCTGGCGCTCCTCCCTGTCCAGTTCTAACGTGCACGGCCATCTAAGTGCGTCACACTTGTTCGTTACTTCCAGTTTGGTACCAATCAAGTGCGCGGTTGCTCGCCGTCGGGGGTTCGAGTCCTCCCTGGGGCATGGGTGTGTGTGTGTGTGTGTGTGTGTGTGTGTGTAGTCCTTAGGTTAGTTTACCTTAGTTTAAGTATGAAAAACTTCCTGGAAGATTAAAATTGTGTGCCGGAACCGGGACTCGAACCTGGGACCTTTGCCTTTCGCGGGCAAGCGCACTACCGACTGTGCTATCCCGACACGACTCACGATGCCGGCTCACAACTTTACTTCCGCCAATACCTCGCCTCCTACTTTCGAGTCCCGGTTCCGGTACACAATTTTAATCTGCCAGGAAGTTTCATATCAGAGCACACTCCGCTGCAGAGTGAAAGTTTCATTCTTAGTTTAAGTAGTTTGTAAGCAACAGACTGATGACCACGCAGTTTGGTCCGATAGATTTACAAACATATGAACATTTTTGAGCCAATCAAGTAGTATTCCTAGCGGAAGGCAGAGCTCCTGTTAGATTCTGTCTCACTTTGTGTAAATACCGTGAAAGTAGGCTAGATAATGAGACAAGTTCCATACGCGCATAAAAATGCAGCATTGATCAATGAAATTTCTGTTTCTCAAACTTCATGCAGGTAATAGAAAGCAAATGAAAAAAATAAAACTTTTTTTGGAAATGAAGTATAAGCAAAGAATCTAAGTTGCTTATCTACAAATTGATCCATATCCCCTTGGAGTCAGGCCGTTGCCGATTCTTTCTGCATTCGCGGTACGCCCGTATCTCAGAAAATGCAGAAAAATACACGAGTCTGGAGGCCGCAAGCGTTCCACAATTTCTTATTCCCGACACGGTTCACGCGTCCTGTTACTTTTATCGCACTGCTGGATCTCACGTGAAATTCGCGAAGAACGGTTGCGGGAGGTCAGTATGTCACGCGAAGACAGAACAGTACACGGCAACAGAACACGGGGAGAAAGGGCCATTCTCGTGGACACGAAAGACGACCTTGCAAATCAGCAGTACCACAACTCTGCAACATATGGTGACTCAAATGGTATTAATATTCATTGACGAGTCCTTTCAAACCGATCAGTGAGAACTGCAGTAATAAGTGGAACAAACAGAGATGATAAAATTCACGTGGTTGCGAGATACGCAGCAGACGGCAGCAGTATCGCGTACACAAGCTGTGAAAGAGCGGTGCATTCCCCAGAGCTGTCATCTGGCGAAAGGTTTTCGGTGTAGATTATGGCCGCGCGACGGAAATTAAAAAACTTTTAAAGCAAAGTAGTTCAAAATCAAATGTTCAAATAGCTTATGGGACTTAACTACGGGGTCATCAGTCCCTAAACTTACAAACTACTTATGAACTAGCTAATCCTAAGGACGACACAAATAACCATGCCCGATGGGGGATTCGAACCCCCGACCCAGGTGGCCGTGCAGACTGTGACTGAAGCGCCTCAGTCCCCTCGGCCACCGCGGCCGGTGCAAAGTAGTTGTTGGAGCATTCCGTTTTCTCAGTCCGAGAGTCAAAGTGTCAAGATTATAAAGTGAATAACAGACTTCAGGCATTACCCCTCACGGCAGTGACTCGCGATAGGAAACCACACGGGTGGGTTGATGTTTCAGACCGGAAATTGCTGTCACGTGACCATATCCAACCGACTTCAAGCTAAACAAAATGTTTAAAAACCTATTGGACCAAACTGCTATCGTCATCAGTCCCTAGGCTCACGAACTATTTAAACTAAGTTATACTTAGGACAACACACATACACACACCTGCCCGAGGGAGGCCTCTAATCTCCGGCCGGCCGCGGTGGCCGAGGGGACTGAAGCGCTTCAGTCACGGTCTGCACGGCCACTACGGTCGGGGGTTCGAATCCCCCCTCGGGCATGGATATTTGTGCCGTCCTAGTTCGTAAGTAGTTCATAAGTAGTTTGTAAGTTTAGGGACTGATGACCCCGTAGTTGTCCCATAAGATTTACAAACATTTGAACATCTAATCTCCGGCGGGAGCGGCCGCCCAGTCCGTACCATGACGCCTTAGACCATGGGGCTATACGGTAAACAAATCATGTGTTTCTAAATACGGCATGTTCCATTCTGAAAGTAGCTGTTGATGTGAACATCGCTTTCTCTGAAAAGAGAGGTAGAGCAAATCGTTACTTAATAAAGTATTATAGTTTTATCTTCATTTGCGTGAAAATGTTCAATAAACTATAATGTAACAGAAAAATACTTATCAAATATGCAAAGCATATTTACTTGCTTTAGGAAAACAATCGTATTCGGGAGTTGAAAACCACCTCCGACTACCCAGATTTAGGTCTTCCGTGATTTCCCATTCCAGGCAAATACCGAGGTGGTTCCTCTGAAAGGGCACGGCTGATTTTCTTCCTCATCCTTATCCAAAAACTGAGCGTTAGCTCCGTCACAAACTGTCGACGGGACTTTCAACGCTAAGCATCCTTCCTCCTACTAGGGAAACAATTATACACCGTTAAAATAATTTATGGAGTTACTATAATATTCCAAATTTAATGTTATCCCTTATATGTCAATAGAGCACAGTATGCTTACATTGTATTAGTTTTGCCACTGTTTAGTCTTGAGACAGTAATTGTAACAACAATAAACACAATAACATATGCTACAAAAATACTAATCACGGGATTATAGGAGAAAATATATAATAATGACTGGCAAAGGTAAACTTGTAATTCAATTTGATATCAATAACAGTCGTGGTAAAGCCTAACCGAAAAATGTTCACATTTAACATTTTCTTTGTTATACAAAATGTCTTAAGCACAAATGGACTTTATAGTATGATATTAATCCCTTTAATGGTAGTCAGCTATTTTGGTATACTCAATAATATAGCTTCACGATGGATCAAAATGAGGGGCGTTTTTTTTACGTACGAATGTATAACCAAACTGCACTATAAAATGGAGTTCTATGTCTGCTGTTCCCGAATGCGACCAGATGGGTAGGCTATGGAGAACAGATAGTCACGTGACACCGATTCTCCGGTCTGAAACGTCGACGGAGCCGTGTTGATCACTGTCCCAGACTCTGCTTACCGCTTACCACGGACAATGTCGTGGCCTATGGCCTGCCCTCAGTCACATTATTACAACGGAAACTTCAAGTGTAATCGATAATTGTTACGACAGTTTTACATGCCAACAGCCATAATTATACATCTGAAGGAACTTAGATACCAACAGCCGTATGTATAATAAAATATTTATTGTATCACAACCAGTTTCGGCATTCCACAATGCCATCTTCAGGTCCCTAAATCGGAGCATAATATCCAAAAGTAGGGATACTAAAACTGTATTCGTGGAATTCTGTCTCTTAGTGGGAAACTAGAGACACAAATACTGTTTCCCACTAAGAGACAGAATTCCACGAATACAGTTTTAGTATCCCTACTTTTGGATATTATGCTCCGATTTAGGGACCTGAAGATGGCATAGTGGAATGCCGAAACTGGTTGTGATACAATAAATATTTCATTATACATACGGCTGTTGGTATCTCAGTTCCTTGAGACTCTTGACCAGCCGCTATCCAGTTTCCACCACCAATGATGGATTCAATGAGACATAATTATACATGGCCGTCATCCTTATATTGTGTAATATTGAATACGAAGGATACACAAGTAGACTACCAGATTAATGTAATCATTTGCTTATCCACTGCCCGCTTCCGTGGTCCACTAGAAAGCGTGCTGCATTGCGACGCAGGAGCCCGGATTCATTCCCGACCGAGCCGGACATTTTCTTCATTCGGGAGCTGAGTGTTGTGCCGCCATCATCATCATGACGCGCAAGTCGCCCACGTGGCGTCACATAAAACTTGCACCAGGCAGGCCGGACACGAACCCTACTGGGTTTAACAATGTCACATGGCATCAGCATCAATTTATCCGTGTGTACCTATATGGATGCTTATGGATCTTAGTATAGAAATGTTATAAATGGAACAATATCCACAGTGGATAAATGATGCAGTTCTGCATTTGGGTGTTGAGCAACTGGAATCTTCCGTATTCCAAATATCGCTGTTTGGAGCATCAAAATCATCAGATACAGCTGGAAATGTCGCTTTCTTCAAGGCACGGTTGAATATGTTAGCATACGCTAATTTCACTTCGACAATCGTATTTCCTTCACTAACTACATCGTGAACGGTCTCTGTGAATATCACCATTAATTCCAGATTGGTCGGAATTAAGAATTTGATTTGTTTCAAAATTAGAAACTAGAGTTTCCGTTTATTCAGTACGAAATGCAACTGCAAAATTCTCCATCTCTTCTAGTACTTGAGCATGTGTGTACAATACGAACTACATAACTTAGCGACTCACAATTTTGTGAACTGGCAGAAGTAAAGTTGTGAGGACGGACTGTGAAGCGGGGCGGGATAGAGCACTTGACAGCGAAAGGCAAAGGCCCCAGTTTCGAATCTCGCTTCCAGCACACAATTTCAATCCGCCAGGAAGTTTCGAAATGTTATTTGTCTCATTGAATTTTCGTTTTTCTTTTTAATATGCTATACTTTAATTCTTTTTTAAATTTGTAATATTACTGTATATAAATTCATATTGCCTGCCTACCTTGGAACAAGGTGTTCCATTTGTTAAGCAAATGGTTCCTTCAAGAAAGCTTTCTGATCTGGCTCGTAAAGGGATGAAAGTTAATATTGTGTCCCACTTCCAAATTTAGAAGGACACCCTGCACCAAGATGTCCGCTAGACAACGGCGTCGGGCGGTCGCACAGGTGAAGACGCGCGAAGTGCCCGGAAGCGTGGGAGACCGCGGCAGACCGCAGCATCCGGCACTGCGGTCGCGCTGCCAACGTGGGACCGCATCCTGCAGCGGCGACACAAGACTCCCCTCTCGGGGCTTCCTTGAGCACTTTGCGAATGCTGAGGGAAAGACGACACTGTATAGCGATACAGTGATTCCGAAGAGCAAAGATTTATTTTATTTTATTTTATTTATTTTTTTATTCGAGTACGTCTTTCTAACCCTGACATCGACTTTCTTTTTTCTGCGGCGTGAGGGAGAACGACGGCACTATTCTGTCGATATCCAGCTTTTGTTTCAATCGGACGCCATTAGTCCACCGAACGATTTTTCTGGATTTTTTTTTTTTATTTTTTTTTATTATTACGAGAATGTGAGTATGGTGTTCCGTCATATTTCTTTAATAAATGCCCTTTAAACTTGATTTACTGCATTAACAATATATATATATATATATATATATTTTTCACAGCCCTATACGAAAGCCCTGGCGCAGCTAACGCAAGCATCTAATCTTGCAGTGACTCGGCGCCATTATGGCGACTTGGATTTCGTGTAGACGAAAATAATTTCTTGGCGTTATTATTTAATCAGTACATTTCCATTCAGTTTGTGCCTACTATAACCTGCAATCATCTTGTCAGTATTTTGCATATGTGCGAGGTCCGATAATTTATTTTATCTGTGGTTGCATTTGGCAACAATTCATATAACGAAAGTTCTAGAAAATTCGTACACGGTCGTCTGGACGGAATACCAACCTTAATTGCTCCGAGTTCACTCTAGGACGAGATTACCTTGAATTACAATGACAATTTCTTTCAGCAAGGCTTTATTATGTGCTGAATGCAGTTGCAGACGTCGGTAAAGGTGAGCTCGTCCTATCTTTCATACCTACCTGCCGAAGCACTTTCTTGGTATCTGTCAGAATTACTTGCAGTTTAATTATTTCTTTCATTCGCTCATTCCATTCAGAATATTTCAGTGAATTTCTCACAATTTTTTCCAAATTTTAATCCTATTAGAAATTAATTTTATTTATTTACGAAATAAATGTTGATGTTAGACGATCCCCAATATTAATAGGCAGGTAGTGTTATAACTGCTCGAATTAGTGACCATAACGGCTTTAGATGCAAAGCTACTGTACACCGAATTTTCACTTAATTGTGCCTAAAGCCGGTGTGGTGGAACAGCGGATTCTTCCTTCAGATTATAATGGAAATGTGTATTCAGGAGTAAATTTTTTCAGGTTGATTTATTCGGACTTCGATCCTGGCCATTCCACTACACTCGAATTAATAAAAATCTTTATTCATAGGGGAAAAAATATTTTAAATATTCGCTGCTGGGTTCTTGTGCAAGATAATCTACATCTATAAAGGTGAATGTCTGTTCGGTGTACGTTTATCACGTCTGAAGCACGAGACATACAAAGCTAAAAATCTTGTAGTTACTAATGTCTACACGGGGAAGGCTTTAGGCACGGTTTTATGGCGATATGATAGCTGTATATATGTGTGTGTGTGTGTGTGTGTGTGAATGTCTGTTTGCTGTACGCTTATCACGTCCGAACGACAAGAAGCAGAGACTTAAATATTCAAAAAATGTTCAAATGTTTGTTAAGCTTAAGGGACTTAACTACGGGGTCATCAGTCCCTAAACTTACAAACTACTTATGAACTACGTACAACTAAGGACGGCACAAATATCCATGCCCGAGGGGGGATTCGAACCCCCGACCGTAGTGACCGTGCAGACCGTGACTGAAGCGCCTCAGTCCCCTCGGCCACCGCGGCCGGCACTTAAATATTTGTACAGTTACTAATTTATACCTGAGGAACGTTTTAGGCACGGTTTTATAGCGATCTGATAGATATTTAGTAATTTGAAGAATATAACGCGAAATGCGGAGCAATAATTACTCTTTGAAAACTATATTTACTCTTTGAATATGGTTTTATTGCTGGCATTGTTGCTTCAGGGTTGATAATGATAAAAGGGTGGAGTATATTGGGATGGAAAGTTATCGGTGTATACAAAATTCTACGTGTGTGTGTTAATATTTCGCTCTCCAGCGAAAACTACAGAACGCAAACGAATGGTGCGTGTGTAATTGTTGTCCGAACTCTCGTTGTACACCATAGCAGTTGCATGCCAACAGCTATAACGGGGGGGGGGGGGGGGGGAGAAGATATGGTGGTTGAAAGTCGTCAAACTATAAAAAAAATTCGGACTGAAGGCCAGCTATGACGTTTCCGACTATAGCAAGGAGGTTAGGTACAGAGAAACGTGATGCCACAGACCATACCTTTTGTCTATGCGTGCTACAATGTCTTCAGCTCTTTCTCTGTAATGATAAGTATACGAATAAGGAAATATAAGAATAAATAAATAAAGCAGTAACAAAGAATTTCTTTTAATACATCTCGTTAAAAAAATCGATTTGACGTTTCGCTCATTACATCAAGTGATCCATCTGTGATATTATTACAATCGTTATAGTTGAATTTCGTGATTGGATTCTTCGAAACGAGTGCATTTTTACTTGTGATTTTTTATACATTCTCTGATAAATGTAACATGTTTTTGGAAAAAAGGAGATGGACAGAGATAGAGTGGATAGGAAAAGTACTAACTCAAGGTTCGAATAAATAAATAAATACCCGGGCAACGATGGGTTTTCAGCTAGTAGAAAAATAAAACTGTTTCAAAAATACTGTAAAAGTTCAAAATCTGGTACGCACTTTCGTTGAATATTCTATAAAAAAATTATCTTGTTGAAGATTTCCTAAGATAATCTTTTACTGTCAAAGATGTTGCTCACTGAATCAGTCGCAGTCTGGATTTCCTAAGATAATCTTTTACTGTCAAAGATGTTGCTCACTGAATCAGTCCCAAACTGGATGAATAACTCTGGTTTGTGAGTATAGAACTGCAGCGTGCATGCACATTCATATGTTTTGTATACCATTTCGCATTGTCCGCCATGTTTAAATTTGGCATACGATTTTCCATCAGTTACTACGTGACAAATAACTGCTTTCTTACATTTCGATTTGAAACTGGTATCAATATGTTGTTAATAGGTTAATATGGGATCGGAATTGAAACGTATTTACTTTTCGTTTTCTTGTAATGCTTCATAGCGGCCATATTTAAATTTGGCAAGAAACGAAATATTAACATCTATGGTCGGCACGCTCTAACAGCTGAAGTTCAACATCCAAATAGTATAGAGATCAGTGATCAGTCCTAAAATATATTGATTCATAAAACTTGAATTCACTGTTTCCAGTTAATAAAATACCATACACTGGTATAAAATCGGAGAAATTCTGTTATAAGTTCCAAAAATATAAATTCAGTTCAATATGTTTATATCTTCCCTTATTATTCAGTACAATAATTATTTTTCACACACTGGCACTGGAAGTAAAAGTTTACGTTTTATTTCGTAAGTTATAAGTCCACGTAATACATGACATACAATCAGAACTTGTACCGAAAGGACTCAGCATCAAGACTGAAAACTGTTTTTAACATAAAACATGAACAGACATTTTTCAAATTTTCTTGTTTATATGATTGTGACGGTTGACAACGGAGGTACTCCAACAGGATATTCTCTGAGTGTGTAGCTGCCGACCCGCGACGATTGGTGACCAGGTACATCATCTTTGGCTTCAGTAGAGAAGATGCTATTTTCGTAGGTTGCTCCGTTGTCACCGCACATGATACATAAAAACGACACATATTTCTTTTGAGAATGAAATACAACCTATTAAGATTAAACATTATTAACAACAACGTATATATATACATGTTCTTTTACTTGCGAAAGCTGACGCAAAGGTAGTAGCAGGGGATAATATTTCGTCTTAATACACCAGGTTCCCACAGGCATGAATTTGTTACACATACATTTCCCCATCACAACTCGTACAAGTCAACATTCACATAGAAACACCCAACTTGTACACTGTCATGCCAACTTACGCGTAAGTTATGAAAGTTCCATCGCGTTTAACTGTCTTCCACTACTGTATGTCACTTCCCCTACCATCGCATACGAGATTCAGAATTGCCGGTAGGTGGATCTGCTTGTATTATGACGTCATTCGTTGGGCAGAGTAGAACACGGATATAGAATTACTGTTTATTTACGTGCATCATGAATTTGCGTCATGCCAAAATAATGGCTTTTGTCTTTAGCTAAGTTAATAGATGCTTCGTAAAGTGACAAAATCTTCATAAACAATGCTACGGAAACATCAGTTAAGAATTGAGCTGCTCCTTATAAACATTTATAAAGAGAGTATCACACCACTGTCGGATGGGACGGAACAAATTCGAAAATAATGAAATGGAGTGTTAACTTGCTGACGTTCGGACAGTTAATATTGTAAACGTATATTTTGTTTCAGTTTGGACCCAATAATCATTTATCATTGATCGTTAACATTGTGATCAAATGAAAATTTGTATGTGGCTTTGACAGTCATAAAAGAAATGATGTGAATATAAGATGGTTCAAATTGGCATTAACATTGTGTAATGACTGTTCTTAGTTCCAAGACTGCTTAGAAAATTAAA
Source organism: Locusta migratoria (assembly GCA_026315105.1). NCBI lineage: Eukaryota > Metazoa > Arthropoda > Insecta > Orthoptera > Acrididae > Locusta > Locusta migratoria. The sequence continues at coordinate 37,611,303 of CM048750.1, read as the reverse complement.
TAGTGAATCGGTAAAATAATTATATATTTTTACAGCACTTGTGACCTGTCAGAAACTAGATTAATCCTTAAAAGCTGAAGTATCGAGACAAAAACTTTAGCCGGCCGCGGTGGCCGAGGGGACTGAGGCGCTTCAGTCACGGTCTACACGGCCCCTACGGACGGGGGTTCGAATCCCCCCTCGGGCATGGATATTTGTGCCGTCCTTAGTGTTAGCTAGTTCATAAGTAGTTTGTATGTTTAGGGACTGATGACCCGTAGTTAAGTCCCATAAGCTGTACAAACATTTGAACATTTTGTATAGTTCCAGAAACACGGCTCAAAAGGATTCCAAGGGTGGGTTAAATTTTACAGTAGCGGTGTAAATTGTGCCTTTTTTGGCAGCAAAATGTTCGCTTCTCGAGGATAACTTACTGATTCCACGAGGGTATATATGCAAGTCCCTGCCGCGGTGGAGTAGCTGAGCGGTCTAAGCACCTCGCTGCGGAGCGCGCGGTTGCTCGCCGTCGGAGGTTCGAGTCCTCCCTGGGGAATGGGTGTGTGTGTTTGACCTTAGGTTAGTTTACCTTAGTTTAAGTAGTTTCTAAGCTACGGACTGATGACTACTCAGTTTGGTCCGATAGATTTACAAACATTTGAACATTTTGCAAGTCCCTGTCAACCACAGTGCAGGAACAGCATTAATTATTTATTTAAAGGTCAAATCGAAAGATTTTTTCCCTCACTGTGTTTGTGATTGAGTTTTCGAAGAGCAATTCCGAGGTCGTTGCCAACATTAGCACGTAACATTGCCACTCCCATTACTAAAAGTTCACCTGTAATTTATTTTACTGCTTCAAACATTTTCTACGAAATTCACACTTACGTGTTCCTCATTATTGCATCTGTTTTTCTTCAGCATCTCTCTGTAAACTACACAGATAAGTGTGTAAAGCTCCTGCACAAAAACTTTGACTAGTGGCGATCTCGAAAGTCGCATAAGTAGCGTTTCCGATGTCGTCGTCTGTATGTAGGGAGTGGTAGTGGGGGAATGCATGTGTAAGAAATACATTCCTGTGTACTGAGCGTCTGGATACTCGTTATACCGTCATAAACACCTCAGTTCCCAGTAAGTGACGGGAAGGAAAAGATCGGACCCACATAATTACTGTCCTATATCATTAAGATTAGTTTGCTCTAGAATTCTTGAACATACTTTCAAGTCCTAATATAAATCATTTTCTTGACACAGAAAAGCTTCTGTCCATGCATCTGGAAGGCTTTAAAAGCATCGATCGTGCGAAATTCAGCTTGCCCTTTTCTCTCGAATGACATCTTGCGTAAAGGGTAACAGGCAGACTACATATTTCTCCATTTCCGAGAAACGTTTGACATGGTACCACACTGCAGACTACTAACGAAGGTACGAGCATATGAAGTAGGTACGTAAATATGTGAGTGTCTCGAAGACTACTTAAGTAGTAGAACCCATGCCCTTGATGGTGAGTGTCCATCGCTAACTAGGATATTGTCAGGAGTCTCACAAGGAAGTGTGACACGACTGCTACTATTTTCTATTTAAATGATCTGACGGACACGGCGAGTTGCAATTTGCGTTTGTTTACTGATTGATACTATAGTGCAGTATTCTTCGCCCTGTGGGTCGCGACTTCCTCTCGCCCCCCCCCCCCCCCTTCCACAACGGTCGTCACAAACTCTAGCTCGGGGGTCGGTGTCATAAGAGCTAAAGTAATAAAAAGAAACGTACGTCTAAGTGAAATATATTTAATGTTATAAATTACGAAGTTCCTTGTGTCACATTCATTATGAATTGAACAGATCATCGATTGTTTTATAATATAGTGTGTCAATAATGAATAAACACAAAAACTGAAAACTGTTTTTAGAAACCACCTGAGAGTAAAAGAACTTGCTACAATACGTAATTCAGAAAAATTCGAATACTACTTATTTACAAATTGTCTATACAAAAAGAACTTTCTTAAAGAGCATAATGCTTCTTTACAAAATCTATACAAAGAACATAATTGGTTGTTTGTAAGTGTAGGAACCGATTGCCTCAGGATTACACCTTTCGCAGTATATTGACTTATATATATAAATGAATTGCTGTTCGTTAGCCTCGCTAAAACTCGAGAACGACCGAACCGATTTGGCTAATTTTAGTCTTGAAATATTTGTGCAAGTTCAGGGAAAGTTTAAACGGTCATAAAATATGGAAAACTTGTCCCGAAAAAGAGGAAAATCGGGAAAATCTGAAACAGCTTTTTCCAGTCAGCTATCGATACTGTTCATCCAATTGCGATAAAATTTTGTACATTTCATGTTGAAAACAAGAGGAGGGTTCCCGTCAAACAAAAATTTGGGTAAGTCGCCCGGAAAGTAGGAAAATTTAGGATAAACCGAAAGCGATTTTTTTCTCTGAATAAAACTCAATTGCTACATGTTTATAAGAGCATCACTTGAGTACGGTTTGACAGGACAAGGTTTATATGAAATAAATGTTTTGGAAAATCTACCGCAAAATTGGGAAATTTGAGAAATACTGAAAGAGCGTTTTTAAATGTGTTACTGATTGAATTCAGCACTATAACTGACTATTCGCACGATGGAGAGGAGTAATTCTTTTTTTGTTTTGTTCATTATGATCTTGTAAAAGTTTTGAGTAAAAAAAAGAGGAACAGTTAAAAAGGAAAGTTGCAAATTTCGAACCAAGTTCCTTTCTTATGAACTAAGAATTTGGGAAAGTTACCCAGAAAATTTGTAAATTCGTGAGAAACTGAAAGAGCTTTTTTTTTTTCAATTGGATATCAATATCATTCGTACGATTGCGATAAAATTTTGCACATTTGACGTTCAAAGCAAGAGTACATACATATTAGCAATTGCAAAGCATTGCCGGGACGACTAGTTATTTATAAATAATGAGAGTGCACACTTATTCTCAACTGGGATTCCCCTTTGATCTGTCAGCTAGTTTAATAATTGGCTGAACAGAAACGCGACTCCTCATGGGCCGGAACTCAGAGTTCGCTACACTCCTCGGAGTGGGGAACAATAAAAAATAATAAATAAAAAGCGCCCCTTAAGTAAAGTAGAGACGGAGGGCAGTGAGGTGTGTGTTGTGTCTGTTCGTCGTAATATGCGCTTGCTGCGCCCACTGCAATAAATTAAGGTTGACGACTGCAATTTTTTCAATAGATATACAACTAAATACCTAGGAGTAACAATTACAAATAACTTAAATTGCAAAGAACACACAGAAAATATTGTAGGGAAAACGAACCAAAGACTACGTTTCGTTGGCACAACACTTACAAGATGCAACAGTTCTACTAAAGAAACTGCCTATATAACACTCGTGCTTCCTCTTTCGAAGTACTGTTGCGCGTTATGGGATCCACACCAAGTGGGACTGACAGACGATTTACAGAAAGTTCAGAGAAGGGCAGCTCGTTTTGTACTATCGCGATATCAGGAAGAAAGTGTCACGGAAATGATGCACGAGTTGGGGTGGAAGTCATTAAAAGAAAGGCTTTATTTGTTGTGACGAGATCTATTTGGAAATTTCTTTTACCATCTTTCTATTCCGAATGCAAACACATTTTGTTAGCACCCATCTACATAGGAAGACTATCAAAATAAGATAAATCAGAACTAAAAAGGAAAGATTTACGTGTTCCTTTTTTCCGCGATCTATTAAGAGAATGGAATTGCAGATAAACATAATAGAAGCAGTTCAATGAACCCTATGGCATGCACTTCAATGTGTCTTGCAGAGTATTTATGTAGATGTAGATCAAATGAAAAACGAGTAGCTGGATTTAATCAATTATGAAGAGCAACACCAGGTAAGTTTGAATCAGTAGTTTAGACCAACTCTTTAAATAAACTGGCTAATGTACAATAATTACTTTAACAATGAAAAGTTAACGTGCTGACGTGCATAGTGAGTGCCTAGAATTCTGGTTACAAACAGGGTTTCCACGACATCTACAGCCCGCCTTTATATATACAGTTCTGTACAATGTCATGCATTGGTACAGTTATTAAAAACGTGAAAATATAAAATTTATATTTAATCTCAATGACAGTTTATAACCTTTAAAACAGGCTAACATATGACTTCCTCTTCGAATGACATTTAAACCTTCGTAAATGTTTCTAATTACCGAAAATATACTTAAATATCAAAAGCAACAATGGATATTACATTTATCCTAATAACCTGAAAAATATTAAAAGGAAACAGGAAAGAAATATACGGATACTTTTCTGTTCTTAACAGTGCCGATTTTTTATGTTTTCTATGTTCCGTTTCTTAATTATGGCACTTCATGTTTTACATGCAGATCTACCCTTGAGAGCAGATATGTCGCGTCCAAGTTGCCTACAGTGCCTCCTGGCTTTTTGCATGTACCAGTGGCTCACTGTTTTAATCTGTACCTACATGTAACAGTTTTACGGACGCACTAAGTATACTCGCTTTGTACTGAATAATTGTAGTAACTATGTAGGGTAGGTATTTTATTACATGACAGTCGTCACTATTTTATTTGGCTGTAATTCTCAGATGAGCCTGATGATGATATATAGATCTCAGAACTGGGATAGTGAATAGAAATAAAAAAGTTTAAAATTAACAGCTATTGCGGATCCAGTTACTAAAGATGAAGAAGGAAGAAAACTGTGCAATAGCAAACTGGTCCTAATATTTATGGAGCTATGATTTACGAGTATTTTCAATTCTGTAACAAGACTGAGTAGAAAGAATAATACTTACGCTCAGTTTCCTTTTCATCGGTTAGGCATTAACAACTTAAATCGTAATTCTGGCAAAATTTAATCTAAAATTAATTGCTAGTAACAGCTAACATGCTCACATATGATCTTATTTACGTATAATAAATTTAAATTCGTATTTGAGCTGGAATTCATGATTGGTAGTCAGCCATGTGCTTATCTACATTTGCAGATTTACAGTAAACTATTTCCATAATTTATGTTGCTAACAATTGATAGGCTATTTTATAATGTGTATTTACTTTTGGGTGCGCCTCGGTTGCACAGTGGTAGAGTACCAGACTACAAATCCAAGGGTCGCAGGTTCGATCCCCACAAGGTCCTAGGATTTTTATCTATCACTTTCCACTTCTTTGACCTCTGGCAGTATTGCTCATGTGAAAAATACCGAGTAGCACCGTGGTTCGGAACCCACGTTAAACTGTAGGTCCCCCTATAACTGGCTGGATAAGTCAGTTCGAAGGTCGGAGGAAGGCAACGGCATACCACCTCCAAACAGGACCATGCCTATAGTAAAGCACTGTGGTGTTGAAACCAATCTTCGGACTGTTGACTGCTTGACCCTTTTTTTTTTTTTTTTTTTTTTTTTTTTACTAGTTAGATAAACCATAATACACTCAGACATGCCTCATGGACCACTGTTTATGTTGTTTTGACTGGCCTATCAAAACCATTACCAGTGGTGTAGTGGTCAGTAAGGAATGAAGCGTAGGTTTTAACGCCCCGTCGAGTAGTGGTCAGCGCAACTGCCTAGAAAGCAGGAGACCCGGTTCAAAATGTTCAAATGTTTGTAAATCTATCGTACCAAACTGCGTGGGCATCAGTCCGTAGCTTACAAACTACTTAAACCTAGTTAAACTAACCTACGGACAAACACACACACCCATGCCTCAGGGAGGACTCGAACCTCCACGGCGAGCAACCGCGCGCTCCGCAGCGAGATGCTTTAGACCGCTCGGCTACTCCACCGCAGCCAAGAGACCCGAGTTCGGGGGGTTGGAACACTTGCGCGGAGTGACAGTTGCGCGAAGTGACACTTGCGTGGAACCAGGGGCCCCTGGGGCGGCTAATGGATTTTCCTGGGTACAAGCACACCAATAAGTCTAGCAATGCTGTTGTCAAGTTTCCACACTGTCAACATACACGAAAATCAGTGAAATTGCACAACCCTTTGCAAGCTGAAGAGCAATATAGTAACTTGTTCTAACTACATATTAATCCGTTGAGTGTTCCTCCTGTAAACAAAAAGGTATTTTAATAGTGATAATGTTTGGAGAGTTAGTCTCTGCTACTACAAGACTATGACTTTCCACAGTCATACCTCCTAAAACCATATTATTCAGAACACTAAGCATATCAAGACACCTGCGCAAGCAATAAATATATTAGGCATCCTGCACAGATACGTTGATGCAATTGACCGCTATGTAGTTAACCCCACTATCACGCAACTTCCATGTCTTTAAAAATAGCTACTATGCTTTTTAATAGGAGATGCAACCTTAAACCAATTAAAAAACGTTAATAATAAGTCAATGAGTATTTTACATACTTAAAGCGTTTATTCGTAAATCCCAAAACGATTTGGCTGTATTCGAATTACAAATACAGCTAAGAAATATATGAAATACGGAATGTGTAAGGGAATGTCACACATCGAAAAATGTCAAAGATATATTCTATTTTCCATCGCCGTCATATAGAACCTTTTTTACTCCGAACTTGGCATAAACCAACAGGGAGAAACAACTTGCAAGACTTCCAGGAAAAATTAAGCGAATTTGGCAGCCAATAGTTGGTTATAAATTACATTGCCTGTTAACTGTATAAATATAAATTACGGAATACGCGGAACTACTGTTCAGTACAATCAAAAAGGTCTAAGGTAATAGGCAGTGGTTTACAATCAGATATCCGTATCACTCTCCTCCTCAAGAAGTCTGTGTGAAGATTTATATTCAGAACATTCAAGAAAAAGGTGTTGAAACTAGAACAGGAGCAACAAAAAGATGATTATAAGAAGCAGCTCATTTACTCAGGAAGGGAAAACGTTATGGTGCCCGTAAATTTGAATGGCTGTATCTCTTGTAGTAACATTTAATTTTTGATAAAATGTTAAAATCCAATATACCAGAATTTTGTTTTTCTAAACTCAGTGCCAACTTTTTTTTGTCGAAATTTTTGCAGGAAGTAGTCTTGACGTGATTTCATACTTCTATGCATTAATATTATCAAACACGTAATTTGTGTCACAAATTGCGCGGCCGGTCCAGTCGGAGGTTCGAGTCCTTCCTCGGACATAGGTATGTTTGTTTGTACTTTGCCTAAGTTATTTTAAGTAAGATTAAGTAGTGTGTAAGTCCAGCGACCAATGATCTAAGTAGTTTATCCGCATAAGACTACACATATACCCGTAATTTATTTATTTCATAACTACATTTAAGTACTAATAATTAAAGAAACTTAAAAGAGAAATTTGAAGTAAACACTGAAAACAAATGATTGATATTTCTCATAAGATGAATGCACACAACCGTTGACTTATGTCTTGTGAATGTACTTACAAATTCTGCCATATGAAAATTATAGTGTGAGTCCCAAGTATGTTTTTTCTGTAATAACATTAAAAACATATTAAAAATTCAGAACTCGAAAATCAGTGAAGTTTTGGACTTGAAACGTTTTGTGTTGCTACATCTTTATATAGTAGACACGATTTGAAAATTTGGTTGCTAACGCCAAAGTAGACGAAACGTTAAATTTTTTGGTGTAATCTTCGCCGTGTAGACTGTATGTTCTGGAAGTCTACGTCGAACCTAATCATACCTCTGAGGAGAGGACGTTGTTTGCACTTCTCCTGCGCTTCCAGTCGGCTGTGCTGTGCTACGTAACGACATCGTACCGTTCCACTTTACCGAGAGCTAGTGATGGGACAACCGACTGTTTTTAACAACCGATTGGTCAATCGGTTGTTTTTTCGTTCAGTCGGTTTTTTCAGTCGAATGAAACAACCGAATGAAAATAGTCTCTTTGGCCGTATGAATGTTTTCACTCACTGGCGGGGTTTGAGTGGTTTCAGTCGATGGGAAACAATCGAATGAAACCAGTCTCTGTCGGTTGCAGCCGCTATATGAATGTTTTCACTCATTCAGTGTGTTTGAGTGGTTTCAGTCGATGCGCGAGCACCGAATGAAACAAGTCTCTGTCCTTTATATGAATGTTCTCGGCATTGAGTGGTTTCACTTGATGCAATACAACCGACTGGAAAAGTCTTTGTCGGTTTCTGCAGTTATATGGATGTTTTTATTAATTCATCGACTTTGTGTGACTTTATTTGCATACTCCTTCAGCCTTTTCGGATATAAATGAACCATGATTAAGCATGAAACATTCTTAGAGACAAATCTTAAAAAAATATAGCAGTGTGTCCGTGTGTGTGTTTCTATTGCATGCAAATCTGCAGTTTTATTCCAATATTGATGAAATTTTGCACACTTGACCTTCAAAGCAAGAGGAACGTCACTGTCTATATCAAATTTCATTCGGTGCATGGCGGAGGGTACTTTACATACTAACTTCGACAAAAACCACATTTTGGCTGCGATCTTGATGAAAATTTGCACACTTGACCTTTAAACCAAGGCGAAGGTAACTGTGTATAATAAATTTCGTAGGTGCATGGCGGAAGGTACTTTACCAACTAACTTCGACAAATTCCGTTTGTATTCGAATTTTAGTGATATATTTCACTCTTCACCTTCAAAGAAAGAGAATGGTCACCGTCTACATCTACTTTAGTTTGATGCATGAGAGAAGGTATTCCAGACTTCGACGCCAATATAGAGTTTTATTCCGATCTTGATGAAATTTTGCACACTTGACTTTCAAAACAAATGGCAGTTCACTGTTCATCTAAGATTTTGTATGGTACATGGCGGAGGGATGAAAATCATGGAATAAACCTCCACACCGTTTCACCGATAACCACAGAAATATCTGTGACAAGAGTGAATAATTACAAAACTTGAGATGAATGTTTTCATACGCTGTTGACGAATACAGACGCGCTGAATAATATTTACAGCACTGCTAAATGTTATATGTCTTCTCGTACTCCTTCAAATTAGATGGAATTAACAAAAATATTTTTATAATAAACATTTTTATACAAAATACTTTAATAAACTTTTTTTTTATTTTATTTATTTTTTTACAATATCTAATGTTTTAGTGATCTTCGAATGTGTATGTAGCAAATGTGCACAAAGTTAAAATACTTAACTCTGTCCTACTAGTACCTTAGATATGTATGAACAATAAGCCGCAAACCGCACGTTTCTACCTGTTCCGACTTCGGAGATACAGTATGCGGGATTAAACTTGTAGCGATTATTTTGGAACACCCTGTAGTTCCATGCTTCTTTATTGGGACAGGAAGAAACCGACAACAATGGGAGATGGCACGCACCGCCCCGCACGCTAGACACTGTTGTGTGGAGTTTGGCGCGCGCCTATTGGCGCTGTCGGCAGTGAAAACGCAAGCGAGGCAGCACCCCCTCTCTGTACCCGCTCTCCGCGGTACTTCGTGGTCATTGGCCACTTATCTTCTACAGATTGTGAGTGTCTGCGAAAGTAATCTGATCGGGCCCAGATGATCGGCGTTTTTGAGGTCTGTGGTGGGCAATGAAAGTGATCGCAGGCCTGCTTCAGCGATATGACATCTAATTAGTTACTCGTTGATGACACCTCGAACAATTTAATCTACAACAAAATATGAATTACTGTTACTGTGTATTATAAAACGAAAAGTTACTTCATTCAGTACATAATTAAATGAAAATTGTAATACGCATTTTAACTTTGGCATACCCCTTTTACATGGCGGTATAATGTAACACTGCTGTAGTTATCTGATGTGCATGTCAGTTTCATTCATAGGAATGTAAGCTAAAACCCCAATGAGTCGTTGCAGTTGGGATAATGATTACATGGTTCAACCGACAGAAAAACGTACTGCCTCTTTTCACTTGAAAAGAAAGAATGAGTGATTCTGTCAATGTACAAAACTGCAAAAGTGTCGCATGTTTTCATTCGGTTGTTCCCACAGACTACTTTCATTCGAAAAAAATAAACGAACATTAATCCAACATAGGAAAACTAAGACCGACTGACTCTTTCATTCGGTTGCTCCCACTGACTGGATTCACTCAAAAGAACTATGAAGAGGCCAACGTATTGTGTCAATTTTTTCATTCGGTTGGTCCCATCGACTGATTTAACTCAAAAGAAAAGGAATGAATGGTCCAACCGACTTTGTCGATTTTTTTATTCGGTTGCTCCGACCGACTGATTTCACTCAAAAGAAGGAATGAGTAGTCCAACCGACTGCGTCGATTTTTTCATTCGGTTGATCCCACCGACTGGTTTCACTCAAAAGAACGAATGAATACTCCAACCTACTGAATCGGTTGTTTCATTCGGTTGGTCCCACCGACTGGTTTCACTCAGAAGAATAAATGAATAATTCAACCGATACCAGAAACTACAACGGAATGATCGATTTTTTTTCCAACAACCGAATGAATCGATTGTTTTCATTCGATTGTTCCCATCACTACCGAGAGCTATATATGTATTGGTGTGATGTCTGTTCTTTCGAAATAAGACATCACAACAATATATGTATCATTTAGACGCAAAGATTCTGGGTTCTGTTTTCATCGCTAACGCTATTAACAACGTTAGACCTCGTGTGTAAACAAAATGTTCAAATGTTTGTATAGTCTATGGGACTTAACTACGGGGTCATCAGTCCCTAAACTTACAAACTACTCATGAACTACTTACGAACTAGGACGGCACAAATATCCATGACCGAGGGGGGATTCGAACCCCCGACCGTAGTGGCCGTGCAGGCCGTGACTGGAGCGCCTTAGTCTCCTCGGCCACCGCGTCCGGCGTGAGTAAACACTTAAAGGTTATGAGTGCCACTGGAAAAATGCATAAGTAACACCTGTTGTTTGAGACTTGAAGATGACCTGAAATTAGCCGAAATCGATATCTCATAATAAACATAAGGTGTAGCTGTCTATATTTCATAATGCTATTCCTAACCTATTTAAAAGCTGCTCAAAACCACCTACAAAAAACCTTTATAATGAGATTGTATATAATTCCACGATCAAATTATGTTTTAGTTATTTATAGTAATACACCCAAAGATCTGCCCTTGCTTTTAGTGCCTTGATCAGCTGTTTATTTTTAGAGGTATTACTAGGGACAGGAAAAATTCGCATTTGCGATAAATGCGAATATAGATGCGAATTCTGACTCAACATACAGTAAATCCGAAATTGTAGTTAGCAACGGTTGCGCTCAATTCCGATTTCATCACATTCCTCTTCACATGGTGCTGTATTGTAAGTCGAGTGATATTTGTATGACGTGTTATCTCCCTGTTGAATGAGGCTGTGATATCTCCGGGCCGTTACTACAGCTCCACCTCGCTCGGTGGGCCTTTCTCTGAATACGGCACAGGTAGCGGCTGGAGGGCGAGGAGTAGGGGTGGTGTATCCCTACTTCTGGAACACCCTGTTCACTACCTGCAGCGTCCGGGTCTCCGCGCAAGTGTCTACACATTCCCTTTCCGCGCAAGTGTCACTCCCCGCAAGTGTCACAAACTCGGGTTCGGGTCCCAGTTGGTACACATTTTTGGCTTCGCCCATTCGCAGTTGATGTCATATATTCTGTTAATATAAAAGAATAACAACTAGGAACAGACGCCACACACACACACTCATATATATATATATATATATATATATATATATATATATATATATATATATATATATATATATATATATATATTGCCAGTGACGGGCGATGATCCTTTCGTTCGTGGGGTGGGGTTGGCAAGTTTGGACCCTTACTCTTACGGGGATTAGTTTCTGAAACTACGAGTTTGAGTACTGTGGGCAGGGTAAGGCTGGGAATTTGTATCTGACGGGGGGGGGGGGGGTGGGGGCTGCTTAGGTAGTTCTTGTAGGTGCGGTGATCACTGTGTCCCCAGTGGTGTAGTACTCAGTGCAACAGTTTAGAAAGCGGGAGACCCTTGTTCAGGTCCCGACTGGGTACACATTTTCGGCTTTGCCCATTCGACGGTGATGTCATACATTCTGTGAATATGAGTATCAATTAAGTCTGATAAGCTCAGAAAATACGATGCTAACTGCGGTTAAATCTGGCTATATTGTCTATTTCATGTTACTTCTTCATTATGACACTGATGGTATTTGCACTTGACTGTAATTTAAAAAGAATACAGTAATGGTATTGTATCTCCTTGAAATGGCTTCATGTCCCCGGTTTCCATACCTCTAATTGTTTGATGGAGCATGCCCTACTCAATTTTTGCACCTTCTCATTCCACTAGCACCGAGCGAGTTGGCGCATTCGGATGGTGGTTCAATTCCACCTCTGGCCATCCAGATTTAGATTTTTACGAGATTTCCCTAAATCACGCCAGGCGAATGCCGGGATGGTTTCTTTCAAAGGACACGTCCGATTTCCTTCCACATCCTTCCCTAAAAATCCGAGCATATGCTCCGTCTTATTTTGTCAAGTAGGCTCAACCATAGAGATCGTGTAAAAACACTATTTTTTTTAACTTTGTGAACCTATTGTAACAAAAGTCGTTTATTATTATTTATTTTTTTTAATTTCAACCTCTGTCTAACTATGCAATCGATTTCGCGACGCCACGTGGAGTAGTCGAGCGGTCTAAAGCGTGTCGCTGCGGAGCGCGCGGTTGCTCGCCGTGGAGGTTCGAGTCCTCCCTGGGGCATGGGTGTGTGTGTTGTCCTTAGGTTAGTTTACCTAGGTTTAAGTAGTTTGTAAGCTACGGACTGATGACCACGCAGTTTGGTCCGATAGATTTACAAAGCTTTGGAACATTTTTTTGATTTCACGACACCTGAATGTACGCACTTCCTTGTGGATGATCTTTGGTATTTAGAGGTCTTTCTTTTTATGTGCATACGTGCGCCCAACTCGTGTTGTTGGCTCCGGGCATTTCGCTAGTGCTATGCGCCGCCATGCTGAGATCTGTTTTGAAACTTGACGAATCACAATATGCCGAGCACCTCTCTGCTGTTACACGAGAAGTTACCACGATTTATATTTTTATTGTCTCAGCTTTTAAGATTCTTGTATAGTTTATCTGATGATGACCCTTGAAACGCGTCATAATTTAGTGGTTTTACACGATCTCTGTGGTTGAGCCTACTTGACAAAATAATTAAGTATACAACCGTGACCTCACGTCCATTACGGATATAATTAAGTCTATGTTTCGTCTCTAATGAGCAAGCTGTCGACGGAAAGTTAAACCCTAAGCTTCCTTCCTTCCTTCATTCGACTAGATACTTTGAGCTAGTGTATTGTCTGCAGAGTGGAGGCTCATCGGTTTCGATAAGTAGAGCACTTGTAGGGTTTTAACCCGCGATTACTCGCGTTGTTAGAAAAAATCCAACATTTTAGTTGAATATTCTATCACATTTCAAAGCTAATGAACTGAGCGACTACAAATGCATTATTTCATTTCTCGTGATTCGATTAATCTGTGACTCGACAATCAAATTTAAACAATAGTTTGCTAGTTGTGGCATTATTTGATGTGGCGCGCAGTGTTAGATTTTTTCTAACACTGGCGTCTTTACGTAACAATTACTTCTCCTGCCGTGAAAAACCGCCTTGCTTCACTCAGGGTTGGCAGGTGTGGCGATTTTTCGCATTGTTGGCTATATTTTTCTTATAATAGTAGCCATTTCAGCAGTCTGGCGACTGGCGATTAAATTTGGCTATTAAAGGAATTGGTTGGTGACTTAATGGCTATTTTATTTAACCTCAAATACAACGAATGTAAAGCAATCACTCTTTAGACATTACGTCAATGATACTGGCTAAACTTCGGTAGAATGCTGGCGAAATGTGATCAACCTACACAAGTTAGCACAAATGTTTTCAAGTATCATGGAAGTGTGGGAGAGTGTCACAGAGATGTAAACAAACTCAGCTTACAGACTCTTGAAGATAGACGCAAACTACCTCATGTACCCTTCTTACGATGGTTAGAGAACAGACTTTAAATGATATCTCGAAGTATACTACAACACCGTATGTATCGCTCCCACGAGAACATGAGGATAAGATTACATAAATTACAGAATGCAAGGAAGGAGGCATTTAAACAGTATCTTTTTCCGCGTTCCATACGACAACACAACAGAAATTCGTAACAACTGTTACTATGAAGCGAGCCCTTTGCTACGCACTTCACAATGGTTAACAATGATTTACAGAGTATAAATGTCGATGGAGAACACGCGGAGATTTCCCAGTCGTTCTCATGGCTGATTTTTCAGTGTGTAATGACGCATTATTACGAATTAAAGTCCACCTCACCGCAAAGTATGAAATGCTTTGTGTATTATTATAAATTACCTCACCTCAAAATGTTGTAATAATTTTGTGTTTATTCAAGAAACGTTTGAAAGATTCAATAACTCTATTTAACATCTGTAAATATTTGTTTTTAAGAAGGTGAAAGTGATTGGTAATCGAACCTATGCATGAGAACATCCCTTGTATAAGTTTGATAGAATGATTCTTGAACAGTTTTGTGTTGTAATTTTTATAAGTTATGAAATTAATAAATGTGATAGTTAAATGTAACTGAATTTCCGGAGTCTCTCTATTATATTTACAATGTGTCAATATTTTGACTGCCTGCATTGTCAGCTGGTGGTGTGTCTGGGTTCAGTTCTTGGATGGACTCAGATAAATGTTTCTGTGAAGTATGAGTTTCCTTGGAAAGTTCGGTCTGATGTCTGTGAATGTGAGAGTGCCACAGTTTGTGTTAGCTTTTACTCAGTAACCAGCTTACTCCCTGAATTTCAGGATTATTATTGTCGAGTAACATGCCATAATTAGTATAGCATAATAATGTTAACAGATTAAAAGTTGCAATATTTGTCTATTTTTACTGATGTAAAGATGGTTATATTTTGGCATTTTATTGTTGTGAAGATGGCGATATTTTGGCTACTTTTTGTTTAAAATTTGGCGACAGAGCAATAGAAAAACCTGGCAACTCTGGCTTCACTTTTAGTCTGTTACTTGTACTTGTAACACGAGACTGTGTTCGTTTATTTTCTCCTGAAAGTGGTCAGTATATGTTACATCTTTTATGAGGAAAGTAAATGTTCTTATTGAGTTTTACGAATTGAATGAAGCAATTGTTTATACAGAGCAGACCTACATTACATTCTCTGCTGGTAATGGAAGTATATAAAATTGAAAAATAGTGTAATGGGCCAGCGGTTTTCTCCTGAAACATAATATTATGATTCCGAACGGTCGACAACATCTACAACTCCGTTTTTGAGATTGTAAAATGTAATTACTTTCGGTTTGTTCGCTTCGCCAATGTCAGTGTCTACAGAATCGTCGCTGTGCTTGATGGATAACATTAGAACATTCTTTTTCTGTTTCGTTTTTGAGACACATGAGCAAATGAAGCAGTTGTTGATTGGTTTCTCACAAAATGCTGCTGTTTAGCTGCCTACATTTTACGTCCAGAAGTTCCGGTGGAATCTCTCTTTTATTCTTCTGCAGAGCATCTACTAATATGAATCGATGATTGGCGTACATTTTATTACCCAGTGGTATAGATGTGAAATAATTGTTCATTGTCACGTTTCTGCCTGTTTTGTCTAATCAATCGTAACACCACATTCTCTGCATCATTGATATGACCCACTAGGCTGTTTGTCTGCATATACTTCCATATTTAGCGTATAAAAGGTTCTGGCATCACAGAGCGCATATACCTTGATGCCATATTTTGCAGGCTTATTTGCTATATACTACCTGAATTTGAAACGTCAACGGTATGGTTATAACATCTCGTCTGTCGTTGTCAGTGCTTTCACACTATTGCTCTTCTTGCAAACATCCACAGATTCGTCAATTTACATATTCCATAACATGTTTATACTAATTTATAGCGCTTTGATAATAATAAAGAAATGATTTCTTGTATAAATGTGTCTGTTGCACCGTTGACTCTCCGCCGCCAGTTTCAGGCGATACTGGGTTCTTTCTACGGCGCCGAAGTTGTATACACAGTCGGGTCTCTCGTTGGTGGCCGTTGTGGGTATGCCTACACCCACGATGAGCACATTGAACAACACTCCTTACCCTGTGGGAGTAGTATCTTCACTGCGGAGCTGATCGCTATACGTCGAGCACTTGAGCACCTTACAGCCTGTTCCAGGGAGTCATGTTATCTGTAGCGAATCCCTGAGCGGCTTGCAAGCCCTTGACCAGTGCTTTCCAAAACACCCCCTGGTGCGGTCCATCCAGGACTCTATTAACCTTCTCGTCCACTCTGTCTGCACTGTGGCCTTTGTTTGGACCCTGGGACACGTTGGAATTTCGGGGAACGAACGCGTGGATCGGCTGGCTAAGCAGGCAATTACTTCCAGCCTCTTAGAAATTGGTGTTCAAGAGAAGGACATCCGATTAGAGTTCCGCTGGAAGGTACTTGGGCTTTGGAACATTGAGTGGGTTGACTCACCTGCCCCAAATAAGCTCCGTGCAGTGAAGTGTTCTACAGCTCCATGGAAGTCTACCCTGAGGGCATCTCGGAAGGAGTCAGTTGTCCTTTGTCGTCTGCGTATTGGTCACACGTGGATGACACATGGCCATCTGCTTCGATGAGAGGATCGTCCACAGTGTCGTCGTGGCACTTTATTGACAGTGGTCCACGTCCTGGTGGACTGTCCCCTTTTAGCTGCCTTACGACAGTCCTTTGACCTGCCAGCTGCGCTTCCTTTTATTCTTGGTGACGACGCTGCTACAGCTGATCGTGTTTTACGTTTTATCCGTGCAGCTGGGTTTTACCATTTGATCTCTCAGGCATCCATCTCTCACAAATTTTTACCCTTCTTATTTTGTGTTGTCTGACCTGCTTTTATTCGTATGTTTTAGAATGTACAGAGTGGCTGGCTCATCCTTTATTATCCTCGTGATCAGCCAGCCACAATATTCTGCTACAACTTTTTAGTCCAATTATGTTCATTTACTCTGTGAGTTTTCTTCTTTGCGTATCATGAACTCAATGCTCCCCGTCATTGCGTACCCGTTTTGCTTTCTCTTTTGTATGATTCATTGCTCGTCTTTTTTCATCTTGCAATACGCCGCATTGATTTTGCTCGCAACAGGGGACTGATGACCGTGCAGTCTAGTCCCCTCTAAACAATAACAATAACAATAACAAATGTCTTTGTCTGGCATAAAGAGATAAACAGGTGCAAGATCTCATTGTTAGAAAAAATCTAACACGGGAGTTATCGCGTGACAACAATATAGGCGAGCGACCGCGGGTTAACAGTCCCTGGTAGTTTTATATTGGCATCCGCGAAGCGCATGTAGGTCAGACCGCGGCTTTCGCTGTCGCAGACCCTGAACCGCTTGGCATGGAGTACGGGAGAGCGCATTCCTCGGTGGTGAGCCAAGCCGCAGCTGAGGAGGCGTCGCATCCGGCTGGCCAGGTCGCGACCGGCGCGTATCAGCGCCGCATTTATCTGCGAGGCGGTAGACGGCGTGTCCGGACCTGCTGGCAGCTGCTCTGCGCGGCGGTGTGTATTCATGTCGTAAACACGGCGGGCTGCGACTCGCGGTCTCTGTGAACGAGGTCAGCCGGTCCCAACGGGAGACTGGGAGACCGACTGCACCGCGCGGTTGCGGGAGGCCGGCACAGCTGCCTCATTGTTCCTCAGAGGGGCAGGCAGGGAGCGTTGTGACGGCAGTTGGACAGCTACGGACGTGGCCGCTCAACGAGCGATTTGTGTCGCTGCCACTATGCCGCTAAACGCACGACCGAACAGCGCTCCTGATTGGGGGGGGGGGGGGGGGGGGCGGGGGAAGCTTTCGCCGGACGAACGCTGCAACTGCTCTGCAGGGGCATCAAAAATCAGTTGCCCGTTACCAGTCCAGCGAGGTAGTCAACCATGGAGTGATACATTTAACCCTCGAGTGGTTGCATCAGTTTTTGTAACTGCAGCGGTCGCGTGGTTGACTCTGTCAACCAGCCGTATTTTCATTAAAAATGTGAAAAGTTCTACCATAATATGCTTGATACGGAAAAATAATAAGTTTGTATTGCGTTTTTAATCAATAGAAATGTAAATTTCAATATTTGCCCTTCGTTATTTCTAAAGACGCAGTTACAAAGCCGGCCGCGGTGGCCAAGGGGACTGAGGCGCTCCAGTCACGGTCTGCACGGCCAGTACGGTCGGGGGTTCGAATCCCCCCTCGGGCATGGATATTTGTGCCGTCCTAGTTCGTAAGTAGCTCATAAGTAGTTTGTAAGTTTACAAACATTTGAACATTTGATTTGATTTGCAGTTACAAAATCTGATAAAATAATCATAATTTGTCCCTCTCTCGTCTTTGTGTTCTTGTCAATTTGTCATTATATCTCACTCTTCTGAGGAGAAATAAGAACCGTCTGTATCACATGTAATCTTCTAAGGATCATCATACCAGTACCATCGTTACTCCAAAGTTCTTCACAATTTGTTTCATTTCCACCTTTCAATCCAATCATGATAAGGATTCCAATGAGAGCATGTATATTTCTTCTCCATAAGTTTTCTTCATATTTTTGAAAGCATTTTTTTGGAAACATCGACCTTAAAATTTTAACTAATTAAAATACGACAGTCCAGATAGCAAGTTGCTGCGCTTTTTATTGGCAACCAGTTTCGGTCCTACAGGACCATCATCAGGCCTTTGGCATCTTGCTCGGGGACGGTGGCGGTGGCCGGAGTAGGCGTCAACTGCCAAAGGCCTGATGATGATCCTGTAGGACCGAAACCGGTTGCCAATAAACAGCGCAGCAACTTACTATCTGGACTGTCGTAGTTTAATTAGTTTCCTTCATATCTCTCTCTAGGATAGATGTTCCGTGATATTAAGTTTCTGATATGCAGATCTTTTTTTAAAATTTTCCATGTTAGGACGGCGATCTCTTTACTTTGAAGTATTAAAATGCCAAGATCGCAAATATTGATTTATTTTTCCTGACGACCGGTTTCAATACACTTAGGGTATCATCATCTGGTTACTTGTGTCCTATGTTACCGTTTTGGGAAGGCGTATGACATTAAAATGGTACGTCAATCATAAAACATTTAACATTGACCAATGGTACGTCACACATAAAACGGTTAAAATACTTAAAACACATTCTCCATTGTGTCATGTTGACAGAGCGCCTTCTTACAAGTAACTCGCGAGAAAAAGGAACACTCAAATCTTCTCGTTTTCGACGTCATTTCCCTTATTTTATTAGTATGACCATGTCTCCCTACTTACGGACAATGTCAATTTGCAATGCAGTTTGTTCTCTTTAGACACTGGTATCATTTAGTTACAGAAGGTTTTCTTTCATTTCTTTCTACTTTTATCACGTTGTAAATCTTTTATTATTAGCCTGCCACGATGTACGTGCGGAGGGTCACCTAATTCTGGCGATGGAGGAATGCCACTTTCGTCGGAGGAGACGTCCTTTTAGTTTCCCAGCTTTGATGAATGTTGCCCGCAGACGGCACGGTTTTACTTTCGACAAAGTTCAGGGAAAGAAATTGAGTAACTGGAGAAAAAAATAAAAAGGTAGATGGGTGCGAACAAAATATCTTCGCATTCGGAGGAGAATGAAGATTACAGAAATTTTGCGGGTGTAAAATGGCTTTCTTTAATTATTTACACGTCAACTCGTACATTAATACCCTGTATCACGATAATACGAATAGAGCTGTTCTTTTCTGAACTTTTTAATGACCTCCGTCAGTTCCACCTGATAAGGATCCGACACCGCACAACAGTTTTTCAAAACAGGGCAGACGAGAGTAGTGTAGGCAGTTCTGAACTAGAACTGTTGCATCTTTACTCTGCCAGTGAATCGCAGCCGTTCGTGCGCTTTCCCCACGATGTATTCTCTGTGTTATTTACCATTTAAGTTCATTTACTGTAATTCCAAAGTACTTAACTGAATTCACGGCCTTTAGATTTGACTTATTTATCGCATAAATGAAGTGTAATGGATTTCTTTTAGTGCACATATTGGATGACTTTTCATTATTTAGGATTAATTTTCGCACCATGTATATATCTTACCCAAAGCGTTTTTCAGTTGCTTTTGATCTTCTGGTGACTTTACTAACCGATAAACGACAATATCGGAGAGCTGCTCAGGTTATCTCCTAAACCGTTTATAAAGACAAGGATCAATCCCTGGGGACACCACATATCAGTTTTGTTTTACTCGGCGACTTTCCGTCGATCACCGTTACTGTGTCTTTTCTGACAGAAAATAATGAATATATTATGTAAGTTATATTCATGTGGTGTCTGTTCTTTCGGACATATTCATTATCTATTCATATTCACCCAAGGTAAGACATTAACTGTGAATGGGTAAAGTTGAAAATGTGTACCCGGTCGAGATTAGAACTCCTGCTTTCTAGGCAGTTGCGCTGACCCATACACTCTGGGGTCACAGTGATCATCAAACCTGCATGGAATTACCCAAGTACGCCTCCCGTCAGATAAAAATTCTCAACTTTACCCTACCCACTAGAAATCGTAGTTTCAAATGTTTGTAAATCTATCGGACTCAGCTACTGGGTTATTAGTCCGTAGCTTACAAACTACTTGAACTAACGATTTTAAACATGTCTTGTCAAAAATTGAAGCAACCGTACTAAATTTACAATAATTGTAGAAACAGCCCAACAAGTTGCACTTTTTAGATACTTGATCTAGATTTCGGCAACAACTAAGGGTGCCTTCATAAGAAGATTAAAATTATTACATGAGACGTCAACTTACGAGCGATATACTCAAGTCCTAAAGATAAATAACATTGGAAAACATACTAGCCAGAGGCTAGTAAGTCAAATTTTACGTAAAATGTGACTTAATCTAGATCAAGTATCTAAAAATTTCAAATTGTTGGGCTGTTTCTACAATTATTGTACTTAAACTAAGGACAACACAAACACCCATGCCCAAGAGGGGACTCTAAGCCCCGACTACGAATGGCCGCGCGCACCGCAGCATGGCGCCCCAATGCGTACGGCTAATCCACCGCGGCAACTCGTAGTTGATTCACGTAAGAGTGCCTCCGCCGAAGACAGGCAGTGATCAAATCTTCAGTGCGGGGGCACTCACTCTTACGGGAATCAGTTTACATATCTTCGAATTTGAGTTCTAGTGGGCAGGGTAAAGTTGGGAATTTGTGTCAGACGGGAGACATACTTGGGTAATTCCGTGCAGATGTGGTGATCCCTATGTCCCCAGTGGTGTAGAGGTCAGCGCAACTGCCTACAAAGCAGGATAACCGGGTTTTAATCCCGGCTGAGTACAAATTTCAATTTTTCCCATTCGCAGTTAATGTCATACATTCCGTGATTATGAAACCACGAATACAATCGCACAACTGAGACGATATTCCAAAGGCACGCAGTTTCATTAGAAGAATCTTATGACATCAGTGTCAATAGGCTCCCGAAGTCTAGAAATCTATCAGTATGGAATCGATTTGAGTTGTCGACGGCACTCATTATTCGATGTGAATAAAGAGCTAACTGTGTTTCACAAGAAAATATACGCAATAGGAAGACAGGTAACGACAATTCGATCGTCTCTAACGTGATTACAGCTTAAGTTGAAGTCCTGCCAAAGTAAGAACTCTTGGCTAATATCGCCATTACCAATCCGAATGCTGTCCACAATAAGACACACCAGAAAAATCTGTGAAAATAAATCACATGGTTTACTACAGTTTCACAGTCGGTGATTCGACACACGATGGAAGACTTTTACATAAATAAAGCCACTTTACGCAAATTTTGCTCTAAACCAAAAAACGCATTTTCCTTGAGAGAGAGAGAGAGACTGTGTGAAATGGGATGTGCATGGAAGAGAGTAAGCGAAGAATCCTTGTAGAACTGATTTAATGGACTATTGTAAATATTAAAGTAAGGAATTTAAGGGGGCAAAATTCTTTTAGTATCTATGATAACTGGATCGACAACAACGTAACGCCGGCCGCGGTGGCCGAGGGGATTGAGGCGCTCCAGTCACGGTCTGCACGACCACTACGGTCGGGGGTTCGAATCCCCCCTCTGGCATGGATGTTTGTGCCGTCCTTAGTCTTAGTTAGTTCGTAAGTACTTTGTAAGTTTAGGGACTGATGACCCCGTAGTTAAGTCCCATAAGCTATACAAATCATTTAAAATAAAAAATAATAATAATAATAATAATAATAATAATAATAATAAAAGATGTTACTTACAGAAAATATTTGCGGGGACCTTGTGTTGATGCAATGAAGGACATCGTTAAAGAGAAGAACATCATTATCGTGATTAATATTCCCTCCAAATATGGGTATTTAGTGTGCAGCAGGGGATTATCACTGGTAAATAAAGGATTTCTTCAAATTTTATTTGGACGAAAGTAGTTCTGAATCCGCCATCCAACATCGTCATTGTTCTGATCAATTTGCATCTCGGTTAATGTTTACTCAATTCTAGTATACCTAACTTAAAAAAACACACGTAATTGTTGTGATGACTCCGCTGAAGTTACCCTCGAAACCTGAACACCGAAACTCAAATTCTATGTAACACCTGGAGATACGATGTGCGATTAGATATGAATAGAGACACGTTTTTGGAACAATTTCTAGTAGTTAACATTTTAAAGAACCGTGTCGGAAAACTGGCAGTTATTCTACATTTGTAACGGAAGTCACAGAGGAAAAATAACAATTGTACGGTAATATCCGCCTGGGAGACAATGTGAGCGACAAACATGCGCGAATAAAAAACAGTGTCGCGGAAATGAATCGACGTCGCACACACAATAACATTTCAGTTGACAAATGAAGCATATCTGAAATTTGTCAAATGAACAATTAAAAAATATATATTTCTTCCATTCTCCACGCCCAGTTCATATGTGGCAAATGTACGGCTGTGACACGGAGGTTACCATCTAAGAGTTAAGTGAAATAAAGACCTGATAAAACAGGGGATTGCGAAAGGATAAGTAAAGGAGAAAAATTGGACTTTTCTGCGTAGCTTTTGATGTAAGTACCTTCAGGAGGTCCACATGTTTATAGAAATATTATAAGGCTAACTAAACGACAGTTCGATAAATTACTTGGATTGGCTCTGCGCTAACTTACGATAAAAGATACAACGATGAAATGTGATTCCATGTAAGGTCAAACTCGTAATTGGCTTTCATTATTTGGCAAATGCTAAAGGCCTGAAACCCTTTTACTATTTATTCTGAGTGCCCTCGCAATACTTATGCTTCTTTCCAAAATATATTTTTAATATATAAATCTTCAGCTTCCAAGCCAATTTTCTTGCATTATTTCTATTTTGTTTAATTCGTTTCTGTATGCTCAGTGTCATCAACGTGGTTTTCGCATAAGATCCTCAGAGGGAATATTGAATCCAATTTCATTCGGCTTTGCCGGCCGCGGTGGTCGAGAGGACTGCGGCGCTTCAGTCACGGTCTGCACGGCCACTACAGTCGGGGGTTCGAATCCCCCCTCGGGCATGGATATTTGTACCGTCCTTAGTTGTAGCTAGTTCATAAGTAGTTTGTAAGTTTAGGGACTGATGACCCCGTAGGTAAGTGCCATAAGCTCTACAAACATTTGAACAATCGGCTTTAAAGGTAATTTGCTACAACTATTTAGCCAAGCAATGTTCTTCATCTGATTGTCGTTATTCGTGTTGTGCACACACAAGGAGTGTTCCAATATTATTCTATTTTGGAATACATTCATACCGCTCAAGCCGGAAATAAGTTCAGAAGAAGTATTTTCAAAAGATCTAACGGTATTCAGAAAGGATAGATTAAACAAAATAGGTGGGGGCGTGTTTGTCGCCGTCAAAAGTAGTATTTCATGTAGCGAAGTTGAAGTTGATAGTTCGTGCGAGCTATTATGGGTAGAGGTTGTACCCGAAAATCGTAAGAAGTTAATAATCGGTTCCTTTTACCAGCCTCCCAACTCTGACGTTACAATAGCAGAAAGGTTCAAAGAAAACCTGAGTCTAATTACAAAAACGTACCCGACTCACACGATAATAGTAGGTGGTGATTTTAATTTACCCTCGATCTGTTGGCGAAATTATATTTTCAAATCAGCAGGTAGGCATAAAACATCGTCCGAAATTGTACTCAACGCATTCCCTGAGAATTACTTCGAACAATTAGTTCATGAGCCAACTAGAATTGTAAATGGATGTGAAAACACACTCGATCTCTTAGCAACAAATAATCCTGAGCTCATAACGAGCATCAAAACGGATACAGGTATTAGTGAACACAGAGCTGTAGTAGCGAAATTGAATATCGAAAGTCCCAAAGTTACCAAAAATAAACGCAAAGTATATTTTTTCAGGAAAGCAGATAGAAACAAAATACATTGCTTCTTGAAAGACAGCTTCCACTCGTTTCTAACACTAAACGTAGGTGTAGACCAGATGTGGCTCAAATTCAAAGAAGTGGTATCGACAGCAATTGAAAGTTTTATACCTAATAAATTAATAAAAGAAGGAGGCGATCCCCCTTGGTACACAAAACAGGTTAGGACACTGTTGCAAAAGCAAAGGAAAAGGCATACTAAATTTAAACGAACACGAAATCCCCAGGATTTGCTATTGTACTCAGAAGCTCGAAATTTAGCGAGGATTTCAATGCGAGATGCCTACAACATTTATCACAACGAAACTCTTTCTCGTAATTTGACTGAAAACCCAAAGAGATTTTGGTCATATGTTAAATATACTCGGGGAAAGTCACAAACAATACCTTCACTACGTGATAGTAATGGCTATCCTGCCAATGAAAGCGCTACTAAAGCAGAGTTACTAAACTTAGCTTTTAGAAACTCATTCACTAAAGAAGACGAAACCAATATTCCAGATTTCGAATTACGAACAGATGCCGTAATGAGTAACATAGAAGTAGATATCATCGGAGTAGTGCAGCAACTAAAATCACTTAATAAGAACAAGTCTTCTGGTCCGGATTGTATACCCATTAGATTTCTATCTGATTATGCTGAAGCGATAGCTCCTTACTTAACAGTCATATACAACCGCTCTCTCATAGAAGGATCTGTACCAAAAGATTGGAAAGTTGCACAGGTCACACCTATATTCAAGAAAGGCAGTAGGAGTAACCCACTAAACTACAGGCCTATTTCATTGACGTCAATTTGCAGCAGGGTTTTGGAACATATCCTGTATTCAAATATTATGAATTATCTCGAACAGAACGATCTATTGACCCAAGGTCAACACGGATTTAGAAAATATCGTTCATGCGAAACACAACTAGCTCTATATTCACACGAAGTGATGGGTGCTATCGACAAAGGTTCGCAAATCGATTCCGTATTTCTTGATTTCCAGAAAGCTTTTGACACCGTACCTCACAAACGGCTTTTAATTAAATTGCGTGGTTATGGTATATCGCCCCAAATTTGCAATTGAATAGGGGATTTCTTGTCAGAGAGGACACAGTTCGTAGTAATCAATGGTAAGACATCGACTAAAACAGAGGTGATATCGGGCGTTCCACAGGGTAGTGTTATTGGTCCTCTGCTATTCCTTATTTACATAAACGATTTAGGGGAAAATCTAAGTAGCTCTCTTAGGTTGTTTGCAGATGACGCCGTCATTTACCGTCTAGTAAAATCATCTGAAGATCAAAACCAACTGCAGAACGATCTGAATAAGATATCAGTATGGTTTAAAAATTGGCAATTGACTCTAAATAATGAGAAGTGTGAAGTCGTCCACATGAGTACGAAAAGAAATCCGTTAAACTTTGTTTACAACATAAATCAATCAAATGTGAAGGCCGTAAACTCCACAAAATACCTAGGAATCACTATTACTTCAGACTTAAACTGGAAAGAACACGTAGATAATATCGTGGGAAAGGCGAACCAGAGACTGCGTTTTATTGGCAGAACCCTTAAAAGATGCAACAGAACTACTAAAGAAACTGCATACACTGCGCTTGTCCGTCCATTTTTGGAGTATTGCAGCCCAGTGTGGGATCCTTATCAGGTGGGTTTGACGGAGGACATCGAAAGAGTCCAAAGAAGGGCAGCTCGTTTCGTATTGTCACGATACAGGGGAGACAGAGTTACGGAAGTGATACAGGATCTGGGATGGGAATCATTACAACAACGGCGCTTATCGCTGAGGCGTGGGTTACTTGCGAAACTCCAATCGCCAACATTCTCCTCCGAATGCGAAAATATATTGTTGACTCCCACTTACATAGGTAGAAATGATCATCAGAATAAAATAAGAGAAATCAGAGCTCGAACAGAGAGATTCAGGTGTTCTTTCTTCCCGCGCGCTATTCGAGAATGGAATGGGAGATAAATAGTATAATTGTGGTTCGATGAACCCTCTGCCAGGCACTTAAATGTGATTTGCAGAGTATCCCATGTAGATGTAGATGTAGACGTGTAAGTAAATGAGTAAATTTCGGTAGCGAAAGCCGGTTGAAGACGGAGATAAGGTCAGCTAAAATTTCAAAAACGTACCCGAAGCATACAATTTTAATTGGTGGCGACTTTAACTTGCCCTCGATATGTTGGCAAATTACGTATTCAAAATCGGAGGCAAGCATAAAACGTCGTCAGAAATTGTGCTGAACGAATTCTCCCAAAATTACGTCCAGCAATTCGTTAATGAACCCACTAGAATAGTAAATAGTTGTGAGAACCTACTTGACCTCCTAGCAACAAATAATCCGGAGTTCATAAAGAGCATCAAAACATAGACAGGGATTAGAGCACACAGAGCTGTCGCAACGAGACTGCATATCAGATTTTCAGATTTCTCAAATCTACCAAACTTAAACGAAAAATGCATTTATTCAAAAATGCGATTAACGCTTTCCCGACAATCTCGAAACTAACAATGTATCTGCAGGTATCAGATTAAAAAATTAATTAGGTATTAGATTAAAAAATATATATATATTGCCACGGGTCTTCCGACGGAACTGCTGGTGCAGTGGGTAGCATCGCAGATCGCCGTGCTTGCGGTACCCAGTTCTTATCCCGCCACGGGTAGAATAAAATATTTCATTGTATTTACTATTTGTAGAATTTTCTACAAGTTTCTTATGTTTGATGTAAGTTCCAGAAAATTCTTCCTGTGTACTTTGCAATGAAAATACAGAATGGAATAAATGAAACATTAAGAATACAACAACAAAAAATTGTCACTATACCGTGACTGATTATGCAGATCAATGTCGAACTGCCGACGTCACCATAGTTAGCCGCGTCTCCAGTTTCTGTGCAAGTAGAGTATATTGGGTCCTACGGATTCTAGACTACCCGCTCTGCACTGTAAGTCCATCACTGACTAATTCACCAGTCCGCAACATCGGTGGCGACTGATTTACGCACCCGGGTTTTTAGGTATTCTTTGCTTCTTCTATCTAACCGCCCGCACATTTTTCTCCTCCTTTTGTGGGCAGATTAACATCGTATCTAGTACCAGAGCACACGTTTCGGTCATATGTTGTGCAGTGCAAAACTAACGTATGAAGTCTTCTACGTTACTTTGCAGTATTTATAGGTTTTGTTTTGCGATGGTCAACACAAATGAATGGCGATATGCGTGATCTCCCAGACGTCCAAAGAAGTTCAAATCTTTGTAAATCTAAGGGACTTGACTGCTGCAGTTATTAGTCCCTCGGCTTATGCTAAGGACCACACAAACAAACACACACACACACACACCATGCCCGAAGGACGACTCGAACCTCCGACGGCGAGCAACCGTGCGCTCCGCAGTAAGGAGCGCTCAGCCTTCCACTCCACCGCGGAGGCGTCCAAGGAGACCAAGTCGAAGGAGCGCCGTTAATGAGAGCTTTAGAGACGACGGCTGCACTGATTGAAGTTTCACTAGCGGCATTACACTCGGTATTGACAGGTAAAATATCACTGACGAAGAGGAATAGTGATCGTAAACCGGAGCTGATTGAAAACTATTGAAGTACATAAAGAAAGAATGTAGCCAAACAGCCGGCCGCGGTGGCCGAGGGTTCTGAGGCGTTCCAGTCACGATCTGCACGGCCACTACGGTCGGGGGTTCTAATCCCCCCTCGGGCATGGATATTTGTGACGTCCTTAGTGTTAGCTAGGGACTGATGACCCTATAGTTAAGTCCCCTAAGCTATACAAACATTTGAACTTTTTTTGTAGCCAAACAACAGCTTAACGTTCATGGTGATGCTGAAGCTCCTAAACTCTTAATAGCGACAGCCAATGAAGCGCTACTAAGGAAGTGTTGTCATGATCAAAAACCTGGATCAAAAATGAGAATATTAGTCACGTTCACAAAAGTTTTTAATTTTATTTGATAGGGTGGCCGGTTTCGATCTTGTCTGAGACCACCATCAGACCGATTCGTCTCACCACACGCTAATCGCCCTGACATCAACGGCGAGACGAATCGGTCTCATGATGGTATTAGAGGAGATCGAGTCCAGTCACCCTATCAAATAAATTTTAACAACTTTCGTGAACGTGACTGTTATTCTAATTTTTAAATCATATATCAGTTCGCAATTTCTCTCAAGAAATATGTTTTCCAAACTTATTAAAAACCTGGATCCATGAGTACAGGAACTATGTCCTAT
Source organism: Locusta migratoria (assembly GCA_026315105.1). Taxonomy (NCBI): domain Eukaryota; kingdom Metazoa; phylum Arthropoda; class Insecta; order Orthoptera; family Acrididae; genus Locusta; species Locusta migratoria. The sequence continues at coordinate 37,582,663 of CM048750.1, read as the reverse complement.
GCCGCGGCGGAGCGGCCGGGCGCATTGAGGCGCTGTGCTCCGATGTGCGAGATCGTTCCCCATCGGGGATTCGAATCCTTCCTCGGGCATGTATGTCTTTAGTATAAGCTAGTTCATAAGTAGTTTGTAAGTTTACGGACTGATGACCCCGCAATTAAGTCCCATAAGCTTAACAAACGTTTGAACATTCGCGTATGTGCTATGGCGTGATGAATCGTCGTTTACATTGTTTTCTACAAACAACTGGGATTATATTCTCACAATATATGACTTCAAATGCGGACGGGCAAAGCTGAAAATGTGTAACCAGCCGGGATTCGAAACCGGGTCTCCCACTTTCTAGGCAGTGTTCGCCGCACCTTCACGCCTCCCGTCAGATACAAATTCCCCGCTTTACCCTGCCACAGTACTCAAACTCGTAATTACAGAAACTAATTCCCGTAAGAGTATGAAGAATATGAAAGAATAACAACAGCAGGATCAGAAGTGACGTCTGTTCTTTCGAAACAAGACGCCACACACACGCACACACACACACACACACACACACACACACACACACACACACACACTTATATAACTAGGATTACGTATCGAAAACCTCAAGGGAAGCATACATTAAGGCACTCCTGCTACCTGCAGCCAAGAATGGGATAAGTTTCGTAATAATTTGGGCATCTTCATCGTGATATTTGACTATCATTATCGTCACTGATCGGATGACTGTAGATTTCTATTTCACAGACTTCCACAACAGCTAAACACTGCCAGATTCCAAATTGATAATGCGCTCACATACAGCCAAACATGTTAAGGCGTGCTTCGTGGAGCTTCAGAACATTATTAGACTTCTCCGGTAGACAGCAAAATTGCCATGTTTCAAGATAACTGAGCCGTTATGCGGAGAGAGAAACAAAGTTGGCAATACCATTATCATTGAAATAATTTGCGGATGTTTCAGTAATAGAAGTGGAAACTTTAAAATGACTTTACGATACATGTCTGCTACAATATCCTTTCTAATTAATAATATTTTGTTATTGCAAAAGTTGGCAGCTTTCGTTCAGTTAATACTGGACAGAAGTCGACTCTTGTGCATAGAGGCGAGCTATATTCTCCGGGATTTATTAAAAATAAGCTGTCAAAGGAAATCAAAATTTTTGCGGAATGTGAATACTGTCAATGACCAAAATAAATAAATGTACAGATACTCTTTAGACAGGAATCTTCATTTGTTTACACAGTAACATCAAGAAATATTGCTGGGATTGTAATTTATGAGTGACATTGTAATTACTAATACTGTGATGAGAAACTGTTGAAAACTCTAAAGCACAATGATGCTCCAGGGCCTGACAGAATCATTAACAGTTTCTGCACAGAATCTACCCCGGATTTAGTCCCGCCTCTTCAACATAATTTACCGTGGAATTGTTCCTAGTGTAGACAAGCAACACTCACCTACAAGGAGCAGACAAAATAAAAGAAGCCACCTGCCAAAAAACTAAAGTACTCGTTATATCGGTAGTAGTCACCATAACAAAATACATTTAACTCGCTGTCAGAGCAGACGATCAACTCCTTCATGCACAAATGTTTGCAGTGAGCCACAGGACCTGGTGGGCAGCGCTTCATGCGAAACATACCCAAGCTCATGAATTTTTTTTTCTTTTTCTCCAAAAAGTATGGGAATCGCAGGGAGAGAATAGGAAATATGTGGAACGTTTGTACCGGCGTCCCAGCTTCGGCAAAATGTCAACGGGCTCTATTCTGATCAATAAAGCTGACATTTTCTGTTAGCTTTGTCAACATTTCGTGAGTGGTTGCAATTTAATGTCTGACTCGTTCTACTACCACGGAGATTTGCTCCTCCTCCGCTCATGCAGAACGTGATTCATATCTATATCTATAAATGTGAATGTCTGTTCGGTGTACGTTTATCACGTCTGAACCACAAGACATAAAGAGCTAAATGTGTACAGTTACTAATGTCTACCCGGGGAAGGCTTTAGGCACGGTTTTATGGCGGTCGGATAGCTATTTACCTATATATATGACTAAGAATGTCTGTTCGGTGTACGCTTAACACGTCCGAACAACAAGACGCAGAGACTTAATTATTTGTACAGTTACTAATTTATACCTGAGGAACGTTTGGGGACGGTTTTATAACGATCTGAAAAATATTTAGTAATTTGAAGAATATAACGCGAAATGCGGAACAATAATCACTCTTTGAAAATTATATTTACTCTTTGAAAATGGTTTTATTGGTTGCATTGTTGCCTGAGGGTTGATAATGATAAAAGGGTGGAGTATATTGGGTTGGAAAGTTATCGGTGTATATAAAATTTTACGTGTGTGTGTGTTAATACATCGCTCTGCAGCGGAAACTACAGAACGCAAACGAATGGTGGGTGTGTCATTGTTGTCCGAAGTCTCCCGTTGTACACCATAGCAGTTCCATGCCGATAGCTATAAGGAGGTGGAAGATATGATGGTTGAAAGTCGTCAAAATATTTAAAAAAATTCGGACTGAAGGTCAGCGATGACGTTTGTGACTCTATAGCAAGAAGGTTACGTACAGCGAAACGTGATGCCAAAGACCATATCTTTGGTCTATGCGTGCTACAATGTCTTTAGCTCTTTCTCTGTAATGATAAGCATACGAATAAGGAGATATAAGAATAAATAAATGAAGCAGTAAAAAAGAAATTTCTTTTAATACATCTCTTTAAAAAATCGATTTGACGTTTCGCGCATTGCATGAAGTGATCGATCTGTGATATTATTACAATAATTATTGTTGAATTTCGTGATTGGATTCTTCGAAAAGAGTGCAATTTTACGTGTGATTTGATCTACACTACTTACTTTCCTGATAAACGGTAAGTGCATAGACTTCTGCAATCTGATAGGAATAGTTTTCAGTTTGTTTCTAAAGAAGGTATTGTATTTCATTTCATCCTTCAAAACCAGTCTCATAGCAGACTAGTGAAAGATAGCTTATTTATGATAATCAACCAACACGCGAGTAGAGCCGCGGGTTTAAGCTAGTAAATCTATATATATATATATATATATATATATATATATATATATATATATATATAATTGCTGTTCGTTAGTCTCGCTAAAACTTGAGAACGGCTGAGCCGATGTGGCTGGTTTTAGTTTTGATATATTTGTGTAAGTCCAGGGAAGGTTTAAACGGTGATAAAAAATGGAAATGTTGTCCGGAAAAGAGGAAAATCGGGAAAAACTGAAACCGCTTTTTCCAGTGAGCTATCAATACCGTTCGTCCAACTGCAACATTTCATGTTGAAAGCAAGAGGAATGATCGCATAAAATAAAAATTTGGAAAATTCGCCCGGAAAGTAGGGAAGTTTAGGAAAAACCAAAAGCGATTTTTTGTATGAATAAACATCAATTGCCACATCACTTGAGTACGGCTCGACAGGACAAGGCTTGGATGAAATAAATTTTTTTGAAAGTCTTCAGAAAAATTGAGAAAAACTAAAAGTGCGTATTTCGATGTGTTTTCGATTGAATTCAGCACTCTAACTGTCTATTCACACGATGGAGAGGGGTAATTCTTTTCTTTTCTACTATGGTCTTGGAAATTTTTCAGTAAAAAAAATTAGGGACAGTTAAATAGGAAAGTCACAAAATTCGGTTCCTTTCTCAATATGTTTCTAAATGTACTCAACACTATAAGTTAAGAACCGTTCATCCGATTGCGATAAAATTTTGATTATTTGAGGTTCAAAGCAAGAGTAACGTTCTTATGAAACAAAACTTTGGAAAGGTTTCCCGGAAAATTGGAAAATTCAGGAAAAAATAGATTTTTTCTTTGAAATATCAATATCATTCATCTGATTGCGATAAAACTTTTGCACATTCGACATTCAAAGTGAGGGGAAGGTTTGATTGTAGTTTGAAATAGTTGGCCATGAAATAGGAAAATCTGTGTAAAACTGAAAGAGCTCTTTTCTTTGGGATATCAATATATTACACATGGAACGAATCATGAAAGTCGTTTCAGTGTGGTAAATAAGGAACACCAGTTGAAGGATATCCAAATGTATTTCCCACACATGCTATAAGTCGTATGTATATAGTACATCCAAATAACGATGAATGTTATTATCTTAGTTTGTTACTGGTGAATGTTCGTGGTCCGACATCGTTTCAACAATTGACAACAGTTGATGGACATCTGTGTGCGACTTACCGTGAAGCGTGTCATTGACTCATTGTTACAGTTGCTCGAGGACGATTCGCATTGGCATAATACGCTCAAGGATTCTATAACACCTTCATCGTTGCATTAAATTCGTACATTGTTTGTGATTATAATATCGACATGTTTCCCCTCGAATCCGGAAGATTTGTGGATGAAATATAGAGATGACGTGTCTGAGGATGTGTTACATCGTGTGCGTTGTCAAACTTAGAATCCTTCGTAAGTGATACGAAATTCATCGGGTCATCTAGTAAATAAAATAAATATCTTCCTCGAATAATCCCAGCAGTTCTCAAACCCAGCTGTGGGAAGTTCGTTGCCAATAAATAAATAGTGCGTTCATATTACTCTGTCCACGCGCTGTACCTGAAGGCGTGGGCGCACAGTATTCTTGTGAGTGTCAGGCTAAGGGCAGGCGGTCCGTTGTGTACGTGCAGTCGGCAGACGCGCGGGGATTAAACGTCGTTCTGCGCTCTGCTGTACTGCAGCCCTTTGTTGCCGCTAAGCCGGAAGGGAAGGTGAGGACGGGTCTGGAATGTCCGCAGACAGCCCCCCAGCCCCCCTACCTGCCAGGCGAGCCAGTCCTGGCCAGCGGAATTCCACCTCCGTAGCGGGCGACATTTCATCTCACTTACTAATACGCTTCGGAGAACTTGACGTTACAACACTTTGCAGCTGGGGTGAAAAATATTTCGTACAGGCAAAATACCCGCAGACTCCGAGAAGGAAGGAGCTAGTAACAGCTGCGAATAGTACCAAACTATCAGTTTAGTAAGATATATTTCCTATACAATTTGTAGTAATAAATTAATGATTTTTTTTAAATAACTTGTGCGATGCTTGTCGCTGACTTCTGCCCTCTCTCTGTTAGCGTATAGATAAACATATGGCATTTGTCACGATCTTTTTTATTTTTTATTTTTATTTTTTTTCCAACAATCTGAAGGGAGAGGACAGAACTGTTCGTCACTTACTATCTTCGCCTCGATACATAAGGACGTGTTCCAGGATTTTGCCTAATTAATGTAAGTTTGAGCTTAGCTTTTTTTTATTAATTTCAATAATCCCCCACAGTTAATTTGAAATATCTTTCTTACTTACAGTCCCTTCTCCATTCTCAATAATTTTAAAGTTATTTATTTTCAGCAGTTCCACCTCCGTAGCGGGCGACATTTTATCTCACTTACTAATACGCTTCGAAGAGCTTGCCGTTACAAAACTTTTCAGCTGGGGTGAAAAATATTTCGTACAGGCAAAATACCCGCAGACTTCGGTGACAGCTGCGAATAGTACCGAACTATCAGTTTAGTAAGATATATTTCCTATACAATTTGTAGTAATGCATTAATGATTTTTTTTTAAAAATAACTTGTGCTATGCTTGTCGCTGACTTCTGCCCTCTCTCTGCCAGCGTATAGATAAACATATGGCATTTATCACGATAATTTTTTTTTCAACAAGCTGAAGGGAGAGAGCGGTACTATTCGTCACTTACTATCTTCGCCTCGATACACTAGGACGTGTTCCAGGATTTTGCCTAATTAATGTAAGTGTGAGCTTAGTTTTTTTTATTAATTTCAATAAACCCTCACAGTTAATTTGAAATATCTTACTTACTTACAATTCCTTCTCCATTCTCAATATTTTTAAAGTGTTTTGTTTGCAGCAGTTCCACCTTCGTAACAGGCGACATTTCATCTCTCTTACTAATACGTTTAGGAGATTCTTTTCAAATGGGCTGAAAAATATTTCGTACAGGCAAAATACCCGCAGACTTCGAGAAGGAAGGAGTTAGTGACAGCTGTGAATAGTACCGAACTATCAGTTTTGTAAGATATATTTCCTATACACTTGAAATAGTGCTAGCGAATTGGGCGATTTAAAAATGTTATAACTGAGTGAGGCAGTTGTAGCATCGACAATGAAACTAAGATAACTGCCGAAATTCTCTCGAAATCACGTTTTCTCACTGGAAATAATCTACGTACTTGCGTCAATGGTTTCGCAAAAGAGGTAAGTTAATTTTGCCATTTTTGTCAGTGATTCTTCCGGGACTGTTGTACTTCTTTAAAATGAAACGAACTCGCCTTCAGTCACAAATATTGAGCTTTATTTGCATACAATGCATTTCGAGGAGGGCTCATCATCATGTTCTTCTATGATTCTTTACACATATTTAAATACAAATACTCCAACGTTTGCCGGCCGCAGTGGCCGAGGGGACTGAGGCGCTCCAGTCACGGTCTGTACGGCCACTACGGTCGAGGGTTCGAATCCCCCCTTGGGCATGGATATTTGTGCCGTCCTAGTTCATAAGTAGTTTGTAAGTTTAGGGACTGATGACCCCGTAGTTAAGTCCCATAAGCTATACAAACTTATTTTTTCTCTCTCTCTTTTATTTATTTATTTTTTTTATTTTATTTTTTTTTTTATTTTTTTTTTTTGTGAAGCTTCAGGGACTGCGGGGTCATCAGTCCCTAAACTTACAAACCACTTATAAACGACCTTATACTAAAGACGACATAAACATCCATGCCCGAGGGGGAGGGGAGGGACCGAATCGCCGACGGGGAACGGCCTCACGCATCCGAGTATAAAGCCTCAATGCCCTTGGCCACCCCGCCGCGGCACATATTTAAGACCTGGGCTTATTAAACAGTGGTGCACAAACAAGTCTGGTGTGGTATGCAAATTTCTGCCCTTATCATACTACACCAGACTTGAAACTTCCTGGCAGATTAAAATTGTGTGCCGGAACCGGGACTCGAACCTGGGACCTTTGCCTCCGCTGCAGAGTGAAAGTTTCATTCTGGAAACATCCCTTAGGCTGTGGCTAAGCCATGTCTCCACCATATCCTTTCTTCCAGGATTGCTAGTCTTGCATGGTTCGCAGGAGAGCTTCTGTGAAGTTTGGAAAGTAGGAGGCGAGGTACTGGCGGAAGTAAAGTTGTGAGGCGGCATCGTGAGTCGTGTCGGGATAGCTCAGTCGGTAGTGCGCTTGCCTGCGAAAGGCAGGATTCGAGTCCCGGTTCCGGCACACAATTTTTATCTGCCAGGAAGTTTCATATCAGCGCACACTCCGCTGCAGAGTGAAAGTTTCATTCTACATCAGACTTGTTTATACTCCAGTGTTAAATATGCCCCAGGTCTTTAAATGTGTGTAAAGAACCAACGGGGCACCTGATGATGAGCCCTCAGGGTTCGAAATGCATTGTCTGCAAATAAAACACATTTTTTGAGACTGAAGGTCAGTTCGTTTTATTTTAAAGAGGTAAGTTGCTAACGTGCTTTGTTTAAAACTGTTTCCAGTCCATACTGGGAGCTGGTTGTGAATTTATCTCGAAAGTCAGTCTCAGCTGCAAAATGTCTTTATTTCAGTGACGCTTTTCTCCCTTTTGAGGCATCATCAGATAATGTAAATGATATATAGTGAGCTATCTGTCATTATTCTAAAATAAACTACCCAGGAACAAAGCCTATCGTTGTTGTCGTTTAAAAATTTTCTACTTCAGGCATAAAGTTTTAAACGATATTGACGATAGGTTTCCTTCCTAGATGGTTTATTTTACAATGATGATAGGTAGCTCAGCATATATCGTCTATTATCTGATGATACCTCCAAAGGGTGAAACGCGTCACTGAAATCAAGAAAGTTTTGCAAATGAGACTGACTTTCGAGATGAAAGTGCTTCGTTTAGTTTCAGCCGTTGCCGAGAGATGATCCTGATCGCTTGGCATTGAAAAAGAGGTAACACAAAATCCACTGTGCGATAGCCACGGAACACAAAACAACCTTCCTCAAAACTGCGTGACATATTCTTTTTGTTTTCACGATCCACTTTCACGCGAGAGGAAACCTAATCGAGAAAACTGACAAAGAAAGCAGTGAATTTGCTCCCTTTTCCGTTTCGTTACACTCAGCATTTGGCAGTAGAGCAGCGTAAAAAGCTACTACCGACCAGTGCATATTGGACATTAAATACCAATAAAGGAAAAGAAAGGAATCATCGGTATGCAACAAGTCGTGTTTACGTCAACCCTCCCTCCAATACCTTGTTTTAGGCAAAGAAGTTATCCAATTACAACCTCTGCATATATGTAAAAAGTAGGTCGTTATTAAGCGTGTAAGTGGCATGAGGGGATTTCAGGACGTGGGGGAAACGAAGTGAACTCACGTTCATTGGAAGTTCTGACCTCGGGATTTACTTATAGAAAACATCTAGAAATATTTTTGGAAACATTATGGAGAACAGCAAATGGATCAATAGTTAAAATCAATTTAAAATTATCATCGCACGATAGTGGTCTGACGATGACACCTAACTTGGTAAAAAGGTCGAAACAAGTCACCAAGAGATATTTGTGCAATCTAGATCGGTTTTATATCGATTTTAATCTAGAAACATGGCGTGAGGACTGCGTGGCACAGAATAAGAACTCCGCAGGGCTAATAATGATCGTCTTCCTTGTCATGAAAAGTTACTGTGACATAATCAACCCTAAGTTCCTTGTTTCTGGCCTTGCCTACGTTCCAGGTGATAGCGATTTGGGTGTAACAGAAAATTGGAATAGTGTAACGAAGTGTATGATTGCAGAAGGGATCTGCTACACGCTTGAGAGATGCTGTCTATGCAGTATGTTGCCATTTGCGTAATGTTTTCCTGTGATACACCTAGCGGATATATCGAATCTCGTAACTATACACAACAACCCCTAAAAACACATTATCAAAATTGCACTGCACGAATGGTATGTACCATCTGAAGGTGAGCTGCTATAAATTAATAATTAATAGATACCTGCATCAAAACAGGGGAAAGAAGTGACTGACTGCAGTAACTTTTAGAATGTCGCATCAGTTAGTCTCAGGTTCAACATTCATTTTTCTTTTTCTGATTTTTTTAACGTTAATTATTACCAACATAATGAAAATCTGGTAGGAGCAAATCTCGAAGAAGGTCCGTTTGGATTTAGGAGAAATAAAAGAACACGCTAGACAGTAATGAACCGTAAGTTTATGGCTTTTCTAGGTCTGGAGATATCGTTTGACAGAGTCGAGTGGAATAAATTCTTCAAAATTCTGAAGATATCGGGAATAATATACAGAGAGGGAAAGAATCTAGGGGCATAAAGGGAGAAACACTGTCCTGAAAGGAAGGGAGATACTGCTGTAGCCGCGGTGGAGTAGCCGAGTGGTCTAAAGCGTCTCGCTGAGGAGCGTGCGGTTGCTCGCCGTGGAGGTTCGAGTCCTCCCTGTGGCATGGTGTGTGTGTCTGTGTTCTTCTTAGGTTAATTTTCCTAGGTTTAAGTAGTTTGTAAGCTACGGACTGATGACCACGCAGTTTGCTCCGATAGATTTACAAACACTTGAACATTTGATACTGTTGTAGCTAATCCCCAACGATAGTGCTCGTCTCTACAGATTGAATGAATGGAGTAGCTTTTTCACCGGACGTAAGCCCGATTGAGCTGTGTGGGATGCATTCGAGGCATACCAGCATCTCTCACAGCGATTGCAGAGCTCGATATTGCACTTATGGAAGAATGGCCAAATTTCCCTCAAGAGCTGATCATAACCTGATACTGTCATGTCAGGCAGGTGAGCAACTGTACTGGCCATCAAAGGTGAGTACATAACATATTAGTGCAACGAGGATGACTTTTTCACTGTTATGGTAGCCCAATGGTGCCTCGCTCTGAGTAAACGGCACGTAATCTCAAGTAAAGAGTTGAGACAACGTCAATCATATCGCATCACGAATAAATTACAATTTTGACTAATATCTGAATAAAACTTGTTCGCATATTTATATTGTGTATATTACCTGATACCGAAATTGTTTAGAGAAGAGCATATGTTTAAGAATGGTCTAGGGAAGATAAGACTGGAACGAAGACAGTTAAATATTTACCATCTAAATAGCTGTGAATATGGAAAGCACAGGAGTGACCGTCTAATTTATATGTTGCTGCACAAAAACATAGTGCAATTTGTCCCTTAATTAACCTTATTGATTCAATTTCTTTTTAATGTTCACCTTCTACTCTCCTTTCAAGGTACTCTCCAATTTCGTTCAACTGTTGCTCTAAGCCATTTCTTGTCTCTGAATTAAAATTTATTGGCATACTCCTATATTTTATCTTTCATCTCCAGGAAGTTTAATTCCTTTTCCTGATTCATCTTTGGTGTCCTTTAGTGCTTACCCAATGAACAGACGAAAATAATGGAACACACACCATCGGCCTGCGTGCGTAGAGGCCACTTTCCCGAAGGCGATTTCGGCCTTTTTTTTTTTTTTTTTTTTTGTTGATAGTCCTGTTGCTACCTGGAGGGTGCGTTACAGCTGAGTCATTCAGCCTCCTGTTTTAAAATAGGAAATATTAACCGTGATCTACCTCGGCCTTGCCTTCTTTTTACGTTTCCTGTTGCCTGAAATGACGTCCAGGTGCTGGAAATTACCCTTTGGGACCCTCCAATAGCTACTGTTGCCTCACTCTGTGTCCGCCTCGTTTTCATTTTTCTTATTCTTCTCCAGGTTATAACTGCGGGTAATTCACGTTGTTGCATTTCACTGCCTGCTCTCTACACTATTTTGCGGGCAGACCCGAACTGGGCAACTTTTAGCAGCCATTAGAAGGGTACTCTGGAAAGGATAATTAATTCCACACTCGAACTGGGCAACTTCCGCTCACAGGTAGCATGACGGTCCGACTCAAGGCGTTCCTGGCCCTCACTGAAGTCCCGTGAATGACTCCAGCTCGCTGACATCTGTGGAGAATCACATAGTGTTTCGTCATGGAAGCGAATAATACGGCAGAAAGTCACGATTTGCAACCTGTCATTAGTGATCGTCATAATACACGTTTGATCTGTGACGGTTATAAATTCAAACTTTACAGAAGAATAGTAGCAACGGAAGAACGTGGATGGCTAAGCTGCGGTAAACGTTTGCGGTGTGCAGTTACGTTATTTACAGTAGGCAACCAACACATATTTTCGCGTATGGAAGGCACTCATGACCACGCACCTGTTGCAGAAGACTTGTTAACACGAAAATTATATCTAATTCTCTGCTGGCAGCGGTGGCCGAGTGGACTGATGCGCTCCAGTCCCGGTCTGCACGGCCACTACCGTCGGGGCATGGATATCTGTGCCTTAGTATTAGTTCATAAGTAGTTTGTAAGTTTAGGGACTGATGACCCCGTAGTTAAGTCCCACAAGCTATACAAACATATAAACATCAAACATTTCTAATTCACTAAAAACAAATACCGTAAAAGCAATGGTGAAATTTGCAAATTCGACTTTGTAAGGAGCGTTTCATTCCAAGCAGCCGGGAGCAAAATATGAACAAAACTAAATGCATTTCTTTTCTGCAAATATTTTTCTATGTGAAATTTGGAATAAAATCTTTGCTTGGCACAGTATTGACATCATTCCTTAAGACTCTACAAATAGAGGCAGAGGTTGCGCACTTGGTAAGTTCAGATTTGAAAGCATTTTGCGAGGGGGTTGGAACACTTGCGGGGAGTGACACTTGCGCGGAACCCGGGACCCTTGGGGGGGGGGGGGGGGCTAATGGCTTTTCCTGAGTACAGGCACACCAAGAAGTCTAGCACTGCTGTTGTCAAGTTTCCACACTGTCAACACGAAACTCAGTGAAATTGCACAACCCTTTGCAAGCTGAAGAGCAATATAGTAACTTGTTCTAACTACATATTAATCCGTTGAGTGTTCCTCCTGTAAACAAAAAGGTGTTTTAATAGTGATAATGTTTGGAGAGTTGGTCTCTGTTACTACAAGACTATGACTTTCCACAGTCATACCTCCTAAAAGCATATTATTCAGAACACTAAGCATATCAAGACACCTGCACAAGCAATAAATATATTAGGCATCCTGCACAGATACGTTGATGTAATTGACCGCTATGTAGTTAACCCCACTATCACGCAACTTTCACCTCTTTAAAAATAGCTACTACGCTTTTTAATAGGAGATGCAACCTTAACTTTTAATTAAAAAACGTTAATAATAAGTCAATGAGTATTTTACATACTTAAAGCGTTTATTCGTAAACCCCAAAACGATTTGGCTGTATTCGAATTACAAATACATCTAAGAAATATATGAAATACGGAATGTGTAAGGGAATGTCACACACCGAAAAATGCTAAAGATAAATTCTATTTTCCATCACCGTCATATAGAACCATTTTTACTCCAAACTTGGCATAAACCAACAGGGAGGAAAAATGAAGCGAAATTGGCAGCCAATAGTTGATTATAAATTACATTGCCTGTTAACTGTAAAAATATAAATTACGGAATACGCTGAACTTCTGTTCAGTACAGTCAAAAAGGTCTAAGGTAATAGGCAGTGGTTTACAATCAGATATCTGTAACACTCTCCTCCTCAAGAAGTCTGTGTGAAGATTTATATTCAGAACATTCAAGAAAAAGGTGTTGAAACTATAAGAAGCAGCTCATTTACTCAGGAAGGGAAAATGTTAAGGTGCCCGTAAATTTGTAGTAACATTTAATTTTTGATAAAATGTTAAAATCCAATATACCAGAATTATGTTTTTCTAAACTCAGTGCCAACTTTTTTTTTGTAGAAATTTTTGCAGGAAGTAGTCTTGACCTGATTTCATACTTCTATGCATTAATATTATCAAACATGTAATTTGTGTCACAAATTGCGCGGCCGGTCCGGTCGGAGGTTCGAGTCCTTCCTCGGACATAGGTATGTTTGTTTGTACTTTGCCTAAGTCATTTTAAGTAAGATTAAGTAGTGTGTAAGTCTAGTGACCAATGATCTAAGTAGTTTGGCTGCATAAGACTACACATATACACGTAATTTATTTATTTCATAATCACATTTAAGTACTAATAATTAATGAAACTTAAAAGAGAAATTTGAAGTAAACACTGAAAACTAATGATTGATATTTCTCATAAGATGAATGCACACAACCGTTGACTTATGTCTTGTGAATGTACCTACAAATTCTGCAATACGAAAATTGTAGTGTGAGTCCCAAATATGTATTTTCTGTAATAACATTAAAAACATATTATAAATCCAGAACTCGAAAATCAGTGAAGTTTTGGACTTGAAGCGTTTTGTGTTGCTACATCTTTACATAGTAGACAAGATTTTAAAATTTGGTTGCTATCGTCAAAGTAGACGAAACGTTAATTTTTTTGGTGTAATCTTCGCCGTGTATGTTGTAGAAGTCTACGTCGAACCTAAACATACCTCTGAGGAGAGAACGTTGTTTGCACTTCTCCTGCGTTTCCAGTCGGCTGTGCTGTGCTACATAACGACATTGTACCGTTCCACTTTACCGAGAGCTATATGTGTATTGGTGTGATGCCTGTTCTTTCGAAATAAGACATCACACCAATATATGTATCATTTAGACGCAAAGATTCTGGGTTCTGTTTTCATCGCTAACGCGATTAACAACGTTAGACCTCATGTGTAAACAAAATGTTCAAATGTTTGTATAGTCTATGGGACTTAACTACGGGGTCATCAGTTCCTAAACTTACAAACTACTCATGAACTACTTACGAACTAGGACGGCACAAATATCCATGCCCGAGGGGGGATTCGAACTCCGACCGCAGTGGCCGTGCAGACCGTGACTGGAGCGCCTTAGTCTCCTCGGCCACCGCGGCCGGCGTGTGTTAACACTTAAAGGTTATGAGTGCCACTGGAAAAATGCATAAGTAACACCTGTTGTTTGAGACTTGAAGATGACCTGAAATTAGCCGAAATCGATATCTCATAATAAACATAAGGTGTAGCTGTCTATATTTCATAATGCTATTCCTAACATATTTAAAAGCTACTCAAAACCACCTACAAAAAACATTTATAATGAGATTGTATATAATTCCACGATCAAATTGTGTTTTAGTTATTTGTATTAATACACCCAAAGATCTGCCCTTGCTTTTAGTGCCTTGATCAGCTGTTTATTTTTAGAGGTATTACTAGGGACAGGAAAAATTCGCATTTGCGATAAATGCGAATATAGATGAGAATTCTGACTCAAAATGCAGTAAATCCGAAATTGTAGTTAGCAACGGTTGCGCTCAATTCCGATTTCATCACATTCCTCTTCACATGGTGCTGTATTGTAAATCGAGTGATATTTGTATGACGTGTTATCTCCCTGTTGAATGAGGCTGTGATATCTCCGGGCCGTTACTACTGCTCCACCTCGCTCGGTGGGCCTTTCCCTGAATACGGCACAGGTAGCGGCTGGAGGGCGAGGAGTAGGGGTGGTGTATCCCTACTTCTGGAACACCCTGTTCACTACCTGCAGCGTCCGGGTCTCCGCGCAAGTGTCTACACATTCCCTTTCCGCGCAAGTGTCACTCCCCGCAAGTGTCACAAACTCTTTTGCGAGATAGTGCAATCGATCTGCCGGGAGCAGGTAGGAGTTGCCGAGTTGCCCAGTTCATGCGTGCCACTCAGGGGCACTTGGGAACAGTTGCCCAGGTCGAGTCTTCAGGTAGAAGCACAGACAAATATATGTTAGAGGAAATGCATAATGTAAACCATCAGCTGTTTATTATTTTACCAAACTTCTACCGATTTCGGTTATAAGCCATCTTCGCGGAAGAGAACTAGACAGACTGATTAAACAGGTGCATTATATGCCTCCTTATGCATACTGACATGCATGTCACACAATAAAAATAAATAAGAAGCCACAAGGCTTGGTTAAAAACATAAAAGCAATGCCAGGCTATGTGATGGTGAACCAAGGTCTATTGCAAGAGAACCTAACACAACAGTATGTTTTTACAGTAAGCATTTCCTCAAATATTTGAAATATATGTTAAACTGTGGTAGAAGTTGCCCACTTCGGACGAGCCCTATCTTCCTCGTGTTTGGTAAATATGAGTCAACCCCATTTGTAGCAACTTCTTGTAATTACGGTACCACGATTTCGGTGGCCATGTTTTGTCTCCTCTCCGTAGAAGCGACAGAAACACGTCAAACCATTTTCAAATGTTCCAATGTTTGTATAGTCTATGGGACTTAACTACAGGGTCATCAGTCCCTAAACTTACAAACTACTTATAAACTACTTACGAACTAGGACGGCACAAATATCCATGCCCGAGGGGGGATTCGAACCCCCGACCGTAGTGGCCGTGCAGCCCGTGACTGGAGCGCCTTAGTCCCCTCGGTCACCGCGGCCGGCAAACCATTTTCATTCTGCCGATGACAATACCGTATTGCAGAACCTAGATATCTCAATCCCCCTAATTTTTTTGGCCAGTGTAGAAGAACCTCCATTTCATACCACTGCTTGAGTTGAGTCACTGTTTTCGCAAACGGTCAAAATTTCCCTCTGGCTGGACAATCCTTTCGCCTCTCACTGCACAGCGTTCTTCGTAATCCGCTTCGGAATTCAGATTATTACTGCGACCCTGACGCTCAAAGGCGCGACGCCGGGCAGTGCTCCCAGGAACACGCATTCCGGTCGACCGCGCCCCCAGCGGCGCGTAACCAATATCCGTGCGCGGTGAGCCGGCATCACACGAGCCGCCGCGCGCATACCGGCCGCGCAGTCGCCGAAAACGGCGCTTCATTACCGACCACTGTGCGCTGGCCACTTGCGCCGGTGCCCGGCTCCGCCGCCGCCGCGGCCGGCGGCGCCACGGTCGCGCCAGCTTTTCCTTTTGTGTGGGGCCCCCGGCTAGCTAGCTAGGCCCCCCCGCCTCCGGTGTAGCTGTCCATTATCGTTTACACCGTCAGTATTTCTCCTCGGCGTCGTCCCCATCCCCGCACCTTTCCGACCCGCTGCCCCGGGCACTCCGTCTTCGTCGCTGCGCTGCTCCTTCCCATTACAAATCGTACTTCACGGACGACGCCTCTCGGCCGTGTCTGGCAGAGGCAAGGAGGAGGAAGAGCTGCTCGTTTTTTGTGTGTGGAGGAGAAGCCGGGGCTTGTCGCGCGCCGCTCCATCAGGAGTAATTCCTCTGCTACTCCGCGAGTGGAACTGCGGGACGCACTGGGGACGAATTATAGGGGAGTGCGGCCGGCGGTGGACTGGAGGGCAGGTTGTAATTAATTTTTAACAGAGAAGTCGCGGGGAGCGGCGCGCTGCCCCGGCAGGAAGTCAGCCCGCTGCTGCTCGGCTTTTTGTGGCGTCGCTGGCGCCCTCAGACCCCCGACCCTGCCCGGCCACGTGAAGGTATTTATGGAGGAGCGGAGAGACAGGCGGACACGTGGGGCGCCTGCGCCCGTTTAGACCATTGTAGGCGCGGGCCCATTCAGCTGGCTGCCAGCTGCCCACACAGTAGCACGCGGCCCCTCTGAACGCGCCGCCAGCCGGCAACGCGACCGCGCCCAACACTGTGGCCCTGCGATTGTGGCTGGCGCTCCTTTACGACAGAATACACTCATAAAAAAGTGTTGCATCAGCGCCGCGCGGGAGCTGTCTGGAGAGCCACGTTACGGTTCGCACGTCCTCCCGCGTCGGAGATTCGATGTGTGTGTTGTCCTTAGGTTAGTTTAGTTGGTAAGCCATGTCTCCGCCATATCCTTTCTCCCAGGTGTGTTAGTCTTGCATGTTTCGCAGGAGAGCTTCTGTGAAGTTTGGAAAGTAGGAGGAGAGGTCCTGGCGGAAGTAAAGTTGTGAGGCGGCATCGTGAGTCGGGTCGGGATAGCACAGTCGGTAGACCGCTTGCCCGCGAAAGGCAAAGGTCCCAGGTTCGAGGCCCGGTTCCGGCACACAATTTTCATCTGCCAGGAAGTTTCATATCAGCGCACACGCCGCTGCAGAGTGAAAGTTTCATTCTCGAAACATCCCTTAGGCTGTGGCTAAGCCATGTCTCCACCATATCCTTTCTTGCAGGAGTCTTGCATGGTTCGCAGGAGAGCTTCTGTGAAGTTTGGAAAGTAGGAGGCGAGGTACTGGCGGAAGTAAAGTTGTGAGGCGGCATCGTGAGTCGGGTCGGGATAGCACAGTCGGTAGACCGCTTGCCCGCGAAAGGCAAAGGTCCCAGGTTCGAGGCCCGGTTCCGGCACACAATTTTAATCTGCCAGGAAGTTTCATATCAGCGCACACTCCGCTGCAGAGTGAATAGTTTCATTTTGGAAACATCCCTTAGGCTATGGCTAAGCCATGTCTCCATCATATCCTTTCTTCCAGGAGTGCTAGTCTCGTATGTTTCGCAGGAGGACTTCTGTGAAGTTTGGAAAGTAGGAGGCGAGGTACTGGCGGAAGTAAAGTTGTGAGGCGGCATCGTGAGTCGTGTCGGGATAGCTCAGTCGGTAGAGCGCTTGCCCGCGAAAGACAAAGGTCCCAGGTTCGAGTCCCGGTTCCGGCACACAATTTTAATCTGCCAGGAAGTTTCAGATCACACATTGTTCTCACTCACACAAATCGTCCAGCATAGCGATCACACCGTACACAATACCAATTTACGTAATAAATACACTCCTGAACAGAAGAATGCACTATAAATACCATGCGCTGCTAACGTTTACAATCTTTCAGAGGACTCTAAGCCTATCACCGCCGCCATGTTGTGACGTCGTGCACAGGCTTTCTTCTATAGGGAGTGCTGGTCCAACACTGTGGCCCTCCGATCGCAGCCGGCGCTCCTTTACGACAGAATACACACATAAAAAGTGTTGCACCAGTGCCGCTGCGAGACTAGCTGAGCTGTCTGGAGCGCCACGTTACGGATCGCGCGTCCTCCCGCGACGGAGGTTCGAATCCTCCCGCGGGCATGGATGTGTGTGTTGTCCTTAGGTTAGTTTAACTTAAAGTAAAACTTCCTGGCAGATTAAAATTGTGTGCTGGAACCGGGACTCGAACGTGGAACCTATGCCTTTCGCGGGCAAGTGCTCTACAGACTTTACTTCCGCCAGTACCTCGCCTCCTACTTTCCAAACTTGTGTAAAGTTGTGATGCGGCATCGTGAGTTGTGTCTGGATAGCTCAGTCGGTAGAGCGCTTGCCCGCGAAAGGCAAAGGTCCCAGGTTCGAGTCCCAGTTACGCTACACAATTTTAATCTGCCAGGAAGTTTCATATCAGCGCACACTCCGCTGCAGAGTGAATAGTTTCATTTTGGAAACATCCCTTAGGCTATGGCTAAGCCATGTCTCCATCATATCCTTTCTTCCAGGAGTGCTAGTCTCGTATGTTTCGCAGGAGGACTTCTGTGAAGTTTGGAAAGTAGGAGGCGAGGTACTGGCGGAAGTAAAGTTGTGAGGCGGCATCGTGAGTCGTGTCGGGATAGCTCAGTCGGTAGAGCGCTTGCCCGCGAAAGACAAAGGTCCCAGGTTCGAGTCCCGGTTCCGGCACACAATTTTAATCTGCCAGGAAGTTTCAGATCACACATTGTTCTCACTCACACAAATCGTCCAGCATAGCGATCACACCGTACACAATACCAATTTACGTAATAAATACACTCCTGAACAGAAGAATGCACTATAAATACCATGCGCTGCTAACGTTTACAATCTTTCAGAGGACTCTAAGCCTATCACCGCCGCCATGTTGTGACGTCGTGCACAGGCTTTCTTCTATAGGGAGTGCTGGTCCAACACTGTGGCCCTCCGATCGCAGCCGGCGCTCCTTTACGACAGAATACACACATAAAAAGTGTTGCACCAGTGCCGCTGCGAGACTAGCTGAGCTGTCTGGAGCGCCACGTTACGGATCGCGCGTCCTCCCGCGACGGAGGTTCGAATCCTCCCGCGGGCATGGATGTGTGTGTTGTCCTTAGGTTAGTTTAACTTAAAGTAAAACTTCCTGGCAGATTAAAATTGTGTGCTGGAACCGGGACTCGAACGTGGAACCTATGCCTTTCGCGGGCAAGTGCTCTACAGACTTTACTTCCGCCAGTACCTCGCCTCCTACTTTCCAAACTTGTGTAAAGTTGTGATGCGGCATCGTGAGTTGTGTCTGGATAGCTCAGTCGGTAGAGCGCTTGCCCGCGAAAGGCAAAGGTCCCAGGTTCGAGTCCCAGTTACGCTACACAATTTTAATCTGCCAGGAAGTTTCATATCAGCGCACACTCCGCTGCAGAGTGAACGTTTCATTCTTAGTTTAAGTAGTTTGTAAGACCGAGGACTGATGACCAACGTAGTTTGATCTCATAGGATTACAAAAGTTTGAACATTTTTTGTTGCATCACACTTTACAAAAACAACACTGGCGTTCCTTGCGTTTACAAACGAGTTAGGAGACAATCTGAATAGATTCTTTAGACTGTTCGCGGATGATGCTGTCGTTTATCGGTTAGTGAATTTGAGTTCAGTTTGGTTGGGATAGGGGGACTAAACTACCGAGGTTATCAGTCCCCCGGTGAGTAGGGGAAGGAGTGAGGATAGGAAAGGAAGGGAGGGGGAAACGAAATGCAATCCGGGAAGTAAAGAAGGATGGAAGACTGCATTACCTCGGGACCCCGTGCTCGCCACGCAAGTACTCACGAAAGAACATTGAGCCCCCTGGGGGCGGTTACTGAAGTCAACAGAGGATCAAAAGCAACTGCAAAGCGATTCAGGCTAAATTTCTACATGGTGCGAAAATGGGCAAATAACTCTAAAAGAAATTCACTTGAACTTCAATTACACGACAAATCAGTCAACCCTTGTCGTAAATTCTACCAAATAACTAGGAGTTACAATTACGAACAACTTAGACTGCAGAGAACACACAGAAAATATTGTGGGGAAGGGGAACCAAAGGTTACGTTTTATTGGCACAACGCTTCTAAGATGCACCAGCTACACCAAAAAGACTGCCTACTTCACATTTGTGCGTCCTCTCCTGGAGTACTGTTGCCCAGTATGAGACCCTCACCAGGTAGGACTCACGGGAAACATTGAGAAGGTTCAGAGAAGGGCAGCTCGTTTTATCACGTTATAGGGGGAAAGCGTCTCGGAAATGATGCACGATTTAAGTTGGAAATCATTGAAAGGACGACGTTATTCGTTTCTGCGACATCTAACTGCGAAATTTCAATCACCAACTTTTACTTCTGAATGTGAAAATATCTTGCTAGCACCCACCTACGTAGGAAGACATGACCATCCGAATAAAATAAGAGAAATCAGATCGAAAACGGGAACGATTAAGGGGTTCTTTCTTCCCGCGCCCTGTTAGAGAATGGAACGGTAGAGAAAGTTTATGAAAGTGGTTAATGAAACCTCTGTCAGGCACTTGTGATTTGCAATCTACGTAGATGTAGATTTATCTTTATAGCGGATCGTGTAAAATCCGAGGCCGTAAATAATTGTTGCTGAACAACGCAACCAGTCAAATATGCTTTTAATTTTTATTTTATTTTATTTTATTTTGTTTAATCCATTACGCAAGTTGCAGCGCCAGTACAAGACGGGCGATGAGTCGCTCTGTAGTTCTTCGGCCGCCGGAGGCAACCGCAGTCTCTGTATCTCTGTGCTTGCTTTGCGCGCCGGCCTACATACAGTGAGTCCAAAAAGTATTTGTCTAGCCGTAATTTTCTTAAATAACTGAGTCTGTGTCCCGTGAAAAGAAGTGATCGTAATATGTGAACTACCAGTTCTGTGGAAATACTCTCAGTAAATAATTTTTATTGAAAGTAACAAAGAAATAAATACACTTATAGCAATAACAAAGTTAACAAAATGACGTGTACAAAGGCTGCTTCAAAAAGTATTCGTCTACTTACATTTTTCGACAGTTACAGCTTGAAAACATTATTTAAATTACAAAAAAATAATATTTCGTTGGGTTTCCCTTTGCAGTTATTACTGGTTTATTTGTCTGGGCATCGAGTTGACTTAGATTGCCATAAGAGAGAGCGAAATTTTGTCCCATTCTGCTTGAAGTGGTGCTTTTAAGTGTTTTTTGTTTGAAATGTGTCTTTTTCTAGTGTTATTTTCCAGTACTTTCCAAACGTGTTCAACGGAATTAATATCTGGGCTATGAGATGGTGTGTCTAGTTGCTTCGGTATATTACACAACAGCCACTGCCGCAGTATTTAGAGCCATATGCTTCAGGTCGTTGTCTTGTTGAAAAATGAAGTTTCTCTGGAGATCTAATTTTTCAGCGCTAGCATTCAGATTTTCCTATGAGATGTTCATATACCTATCACTGATATTTTTGTGTCCCAGCCTCGTCGCCGCTTTTGTGTCTCGTATCTGTCGTAGGTGTCGGTGGCCGAGTAGGAAGACCGACACAGGAATAAAGGTAGCACGCTTGTGCAGGTACGGAGGGGAGCAGCCAGTGGGACAGCAGAAACTAGAAACACTAGAGTAAATTAGAACGAGATATATATTGCACAGAATTTATACAATACTTAACTTTTACATAGGTCAGTACTGCAGAATTCTGATACATAGTTGAGCTAGAGGCCTGCCTAGTGCCTATCCGATAGCCAAGTCTTCACTGGTGCCTATCTGATTCCGAAGTGTTAGCTGGTTCCTATCTCAGTCCCAAGTGAACGATATCGTTCAGTGGTGGCCAAGAGCGGAGTTGCAGCAGAGGGTGCTCGTGGCTGACGTCGTAAGAACGCCGCGCCCTGCGTGCATGGCGGCGCGCGGCCAAAGTAGGTGGCGCGCACTTTGTACTTGTGCGACACCACAGATATGAAATACGTTTTTCCAACAACTGCAGCACTCTCACAACCCCACACCATCACGGAACCGCCAATGTGTTTCATCAGTGGCACAAGGTTTAGCGGCAACATCGCGTTTTTCTTACGCCACATCATCCGCCTACCACCCGACCCAATACTTTCAATTGACCTTTATCGGAAAATATTACTGTAGTCCAGAAACCTTCCATTCGGAATCCACGTACTTGGGCAAATTCCAAGGCTTTCTTCCGATTCTGTTCGTTGGCCCAAAATTTCTTGCGAGCTATCCTACAGTGATACCCGTATTTCTTGATGATATGTTTGACTGTGTTAGCACGTAATTTCTTGCCCTTGATTCAGAACCCCCAGCCAACTTATGAGGGCTGGTTGTAGGTTTTTTCTTGATTTCCCTCACGATAAACCTCATGTCTGCATCAGTTAATGTGTGAGGGCGTCCGGTCCGTGATCGGTTCCTAATTGTTTTTGTTACGGAAAATGAATCTACTGTCGACTGAATCATCGATCTGCATTTCCTAACTACTTTATAACTCTCATAACTCTCTTGAGAGTGTCTGCACTCATTGTGCAAGGACAGAATAAGTTTCCTTTCAGTCAGGGTCGTCTCGCTACCCTTACAGACCAGACCATGACGCCAACTGCAGTGTACCGAGGCCGTTCAAAACAACAATGGGCAATAAACTGGGGCAGCACTCGGCTGACAATAGTGTGTACCATTGGTCGGCATTACAGTGTAATCACTGGACGAAAATTTTAGGCACGTTGATTCAGATGGTAGACGAATATTTTATAAAACATCTTTTTGTATTATACATTTTGTTCATCTTGTTCTGGATTAGACTGCATTTTCTCTTGCTTTTCAATAAAAAGATTTACCCACATACTTTTTAGAGCATTGGCTATTCCGATTTTGTATTCATTTCATTGCACTCACTGTATGCCAGCGAACCACGGTAGCACCAGACAGTTCAACAGTTCCGATCCAGGAGTCAACAGAAGAATTCCATATACGAGAGCCAGCAACCTTTCTTAGCACAAGCCTAATCAGTTTACTATTGCCTTGCAGAACTGTATTAGTTAAGGCCCCTACACACCTTCCGATTTGTCGGGCTAATTATTCGGCGGTCCGATAAATTGGACGGGGCGCTTCCCGACCAACTTCGCTTGTCGGGTGGTTGGTCAAGGCCTGGCCGTCCAACATCCGACGCCCCCCCCCCCCCCCTCTCCCCACTTCGCCAGAAAAATTGCACCGTGTGTAGCGCTTCCCGAACAGCGTCCATGCCTACGATCATCTGCACAACGAACATGCGAAAACAAGAACTGTTCGACAAACAGACAACAGAACCGGGTAGCGCTGCATGGAGTTGATCGGAACGTATGTAGGCTGCTACCAATTCGTTGGTTCGTTGAACAATTTTTTGGTCGTACGACGAATCGGAGCGTGTGTATGGGCCTTTAGGAAGACTACCGTAACAACACAAGCACAGCAGAGTTAAGTATTCATTTCATCGTGTCAATAAATATTATGTGGACTAATCAGTTCTCTTAGTTGCAGACCTATGTTCACATCCATGCTCTTCACGGTCCACTTCCTGAAACCGCTGCATCCCGAGACATAACAAGAACTGCAGCCAACACAAGCAGTGTAGCCGCGCAGAGTGGCCGCGCAACCTAAGGCAACATTCGCTGTGTTCATAAAAGAACAACATCCAAATTCAGAACTCCTGGCATTTCATATCTACATTTAACTTTGAGGTTTGCGGTAAAGCGAGAGCGTCCACAACCCATAGGTTAGAGGAACAATTGATTTAACGAATGTCGTACTGCTGACGTTGAATTAAGCTCTTGCAAGTGGGTCAATGAGATCCATATTATATCTCCCACACCAACATTCACCAGGAGAACACAATTGACTGCATCACTTAGAGGTATGAGACTTTCTGCTATCTTCTTCATTACCAAATAATCCTGAAATCCTCGATAGTCCTCACTCTGGAAGACTAAAACGATGACATACAATTTTATAGTGTTTAACTATGTGTTATTCTAGGACTTTCAGTGCAAGTGGTTTTAGTTAATTGCCGCGGCGGATTAACCGTGCACACTGGGTTGCCGTGCTGCGGTGTGCACAGCCGTTCGCCGTCTGGGGTTCGAATACCCCCTTCGGGCATGGGTGTTTGTATTGTCCTTAGGTTACTTTACCGTAGTTTAAGTAAAATTCTTCCGGGTATGAGACCGCGGCCAATGCTGCAGGGGGCCTTCATCGGGGTCTGTGTTCGAAGGCTGAAGGCCGACTGCAGCAGTGGCCGAAACGTCGGTACAGTTTATAAAATGACGACGCGGTCTCATACCCGGAAGAACTTTATTGATAGTGACAACGACCGCGGAAGCCTGCGTTTGCAAATAACTACGTAGTTGAGTCCGATACATTTACAAAAAATTGATTTTTTAGGTCAGTTTCGATCTCCAAAACACTGAATTATTTTTTTTTTTTTTTTTTTTTTTTTTTTTACCGATTTAAAGAACACAACGAAATATATGAGTTGTCACGTTCTGTTCATTTTGAAATACTCTAGCGCAAAGTAGATTTTGGGCAGCACCTTTTCATTTAAATATTTTATATGAATCACCTAAAGATAATGGAGTCGTATATTGCTATTTATTAAATTACTAACGCATTTCAAATTAAATATAAATTGAGGAAGATGGCTGTAATGTATGTTACGCAATGGTAGGAAAATTACAATAAATTCACTGTACTTCTGGTTAATGTCAGATATTATATAACAACGCTGGGAGCTTATAGTATGAAATATAAAGCCTTGTCGCTAAGAAATATCATATATTCCATTACGTCCATCTTTAAAGCAAATTTCGCCAGTGGTAGATTACAGTTTTATATAACAATAAGCTGTTTTTAAGCTAACAGTAATACCCTTATATTTATATTACACTACATTTTCACAAATAGTTTTCTTATTGCATTTTGCCGCGATTTAATGACATGATTCATCAAAGATACACACACAAACCGTATCAGTTTCACTGTATCGTGTTTGTTATGTTTTACGGCTTACGTGGAACGCAGTTGCCTGAGACCATAATTACAGGCTCGCATTAAACGTATGATAGTGCCAACCTGCATCATTATCCATTAGAGAGATCTGTATTACAGTCAGTTTCAAAGGATTAATTTTCCAGTTAACTGTGAGCTATCAGAAAGAACAGAAGTAACGGTATCTGTGCTCATCTTGTTAAACATGCTAGTGATTATAATTAAAGTTTCGAAACGCTGTCAAAATAACACAATTTGTCATAATGACGTCAAATTGCGACGGTATATTACCGGAGAAGTGGAAAACGTATAGCAGAAGAAAAATAAATAATGTGAAAATTTTGATCAATTGATTGCGCTGTAAGCATCGTAATATAATAGAGATCGACTATAAACGGTCATTGAATAATACAACAATGCCTGAAGTGTAAGTTAGACGTTCACCAAACTCTACTACTCAGTGTGCATGGGTGTGATATTGTTAGTTACATAAGCTCATTACCGTGTTACTGGAGCAAAACATGTTCAGTATGCTGTCCACCGTTTCCTGTAACACGTTGAAATCGAGAAACAGCATGTTCCACAACTCATCGAAGTGTTTCCGATGTGACTTTCAGAATGTGATGCGCAATGCGTGCCTTCAGAGCAGCTAAATTCGCAATCGGAACACTGAACACATCTTTCACATTGCCCCACAGTCAGAAGTCACCCGGATTAAGACGACGTGATCTAGACGACCAAGCTGTAGGGAAATGGCCTCTGAAAATCCTAGCATTTCCGAAAAGGCGCTTCAGTAGCTGCTTAACTGGATTTTTAATGCGCCATCTTCCATAAAAAAAGTTCCATCCACACATCCGCCCTTTTGGAGAGCTGCGCAAAACACTGCGCTTACCAGTGACTGGTATGGGAGAGTAGTACACAGTGAAACAAAAATTACCCTTTTGATTCTTTCGTATAAAATACTACTCACAAAACAAATTTTCTTTGTTTACTTTAAAGAACAATACTTTGTCAATATATTGGAAAAAAAATAATTTTGCTACTAATTAGTAAGTGAAAGAACAATTTTAAACAACCTCCGCAAATATTTCACTGTGTACTGTGTATATTACACTGTGAAACAGCTGTCACTTTTTATATTTATTACTTGTTGAGTGACTTATAAAACGTAAATATCTTTGTTAAATACAGGTACAAACATTAACATATACTAAATTTTGTTCAGTGAATATTAAGTCCATCAAAATGGATTGGAAAACTTACAAAGAGACGTTATCTGTAACTTCTGACCACCGCAAAAAATAATAACGTATAGAAACAAGAATAATCAACCAAACTGTCCACCATTACAGTTAAAGATGTATCTTATCATAATAAACGTACAAGGAAACCAACAAGTAGAAAAAAATTACTAAAACCAATTGAGATGGAATGTTTCACTGTGTACCGTGTTTCACTGTGTACTACTCTCCCCTAACGGTAACAGTACTGGAAACACTTGTCCTTCGAAAAGAAAATTTGACCCTATGATAAATGATGCCGTAAACCCGCACCGCACAGTGACCTTCTCAGGATGAAGCGCTACTGGTTGACTTGCGTGTGGTTTTTCTGCTGCCCATATTCGACAATTCTGTGTTGACATATCCTGTTAAATGGAAGTGAGCTTCTCCTGTCCACAAAATCTTCCATGGCCTTTCATCGTCCACTTTCATGCGAGCAAGAAATTCTAAAGCTGAAATCTCTCTTACTCGCAGGTCACAGGAAGCAAGCACATGGGTAATTATGAATGGATAGCAAGGGAGGATGTTTCATAGGATTTTACGCACCGTGATCACAGGTTTCTCCAATGTGTGGGCAATTCTCCTTGCACTACATGTTTGCCCACTTCACTCGACTACTACTGCATTGCTGTGGCTACTTCTTCGAATGACATCGAATCAATTCTTGTCCTCCCGCTATCAGGTTGCACAACAAAGTAACCCTTCTTTTCAAAATTCCAAATCGTTTTCTCCAGTCACACGGTAGTCATCTAACTATTTTTTAATTTTATTTTTTCATTTTATTTATTTATTTATTTTCAAAATGTTCAAATGTTTGTAGAACTTATGGGACTTAACTACGGGGTCATCAGTCCCTAAGCTTACAAACTACTTATGAACTGGCTAAGTCTGAGTACGGCACAAATATCCATGCCGGAGGGGGGATTCGAACCCCCGACCATAGTGGCCGTGCAGACCGTGACTGGAGCGCCTCAGTCCCATCGGCCCCGCGGCCGGCTTATTTATTTATTTATTTATTTATTTTATTTTTCTCCAAGCGTTTCAGTGTTAAAAAGTTCTGCAGAGTAACTTGTGCACAGTCATCATTCTTGTAAAACAGTTTTACAAGCAGGGTGCGATTCTGCAATGAGACAGCCATGGGAAACGTCTCAGACGTGAAATGAGGAAGAGACGTGTATCCGGCGTGTTATACCAAGTTCATTGGGTCGTGCGCGTTATAGGTGTATTAATATACTTATTCTGATCTATAAAGCACCATCTATTGATCAACTTTCGTACTGTTAATTTTGCTTCTACCGTTTTCGCTCTTCTCCGATAACATTTCGTTGCAATTCCTGACCTGTGATGTTATTTTTTACAGCGCTTTGAAAGTTAACTTTAATCATAACTATTCTGCATGTCTAAAACAGTACGTGGTTTGTACTGTTTTAATTTTCCTCCTGTACACGCTACAGTATTGTGGGGATGGAGTTTTTAATGTGAGCAGGAAAAACAAAAATAATTACTTAACTTTGTTTTTTCAGTGTGATAAATAAAACATTACTATCCTAGACACTGAATAGATTTGATGTAAAGATAATGAGAAAGAAGTTAGTATCCGTATTTTTCAGTATTAGATACTTCACGTTTCGCCTAGAGCAACTGAGGCAACTAATGACTACAGCTAGAGGATGAGCAAAATAGTTTACTCGTTCGAAGTCCCACTAACCTCATCCGCCTTCACCGTGCCACCTCCAGTGTCATTCAGAATCATAAAACGAAATTGAAAGGTAGTCGAGGGACTGTCTGAATTATTCGGTATTCCTTTCCTAGCGAGATTGAAATTCTGATAATAAATGTCACGACTTCATCCGTCATTTAGACCGCACCGTCTGACGTTGCGTCAAGGATAACGATCGCACCTCCCACGCCTGTATCAGACATTGATCAGAGGGCGACCTGTACTTAGGTCACTACCCTATAACACCCACTCTTCCCGTATCTGGCCGAGGGGCCTAAGGCTCTCCAGGCACGGTCCGCACAATCCCCCCTCGGGCATGGATATTTGTGCCGTCCTTAGTATTAGCTAGCTCGTAAGTAGTTTGTAAGTTCAGGGACTGATGACCCCGTAGTTAAGTCCCATAAGCTATACAAACTGAACATTTGTTTTGTTCCCGTATCATACGCAAGGAAAAATTCACTACGCACATAATTACTACTTCTACCTACCTGAGGTAGTGATTGTCATACTCATTGTTAGTTTCTCCATCACTGGATGCTTGCTGTTGCCGCAACTGTGGTTCAAATTTTAATGTAACTCCAGCTCCAGTTGCATTTATTGGTGCTTTATTTAAGCCCACAATACCGGTTTCGACCTCTATGTTAGGCCATTTTCAAGTGTGACAGACGTTATGCCATAGAGAAAGCAACGTCAAGTCTGTCAGACTTGAAAATGGCCTAACATAGAGGCCGAAACCGGTAGTGTGGGCTTAAATAAAGCACCAATAAATGCAACTGGAGCTGGAGTTTCATTAAAATACTCTCTGTTTTTACTCGGCAACATTAATCACATTTTTCAGAAATGTTCACATTACACAAAGAAGGGTCTGCACACTCAAGGATCTTCTCACGGGATTTCCTGGTGTCAGACTGTATCATCAAAACTGCTAGAAGCTTTCGGAAAGTTTAGAACCTTTTTTTCTTTTTTTCTACACAAATGTTTGTGTTGATATTACTTGACATCGCTGGGTGGAGGCAATCTGTAATGATTAATTAGCTTCAAGGGAAAAAAATCTAAGATGGTAGTTTGATTTATTTATTGACTACCGGTTCCGATGTGCCTATCCAGTCCACACTTCATGCCTTGAGTAACAATGGAATCGTCAGAAGTGTAAATAACGGATTTTGATGAGTTTCGGATATGTTGTTAGGGACATATCATGATTATGAGGCTACCCGCTTTTTTTAGCGATGGGCCTTGGTTTTCTAAAAAATTGATGTTGAAATTCACTGCACGCTATAAGATGCGTTAGGTTAGATCCGATCCGACGATGTGAGGGTGGCGCAGCGGTTGGGGTCTATAGCTGGAGGTACAGTGTTCGAATCCTCTTCGTGTTTTCGCTTTATTTCTTTTAAATCAGAATAGCCTGACATTTTTACATTTTATTTCACGGAATATCAACAAACAGTGATGTTGTTGTGGTCTTCAGTCCGGAGACTGGTTTGATGCAGATCCACAATACCCTATCCTGAGCAAGCCTCTTAATGTCCACATAAGAACGGCAACCTACATCTGTCTGAATCTGCTTAGTGTATCCATCTCTTGGTCTTTCTCTGCGGTTTTTACCCCACACACTTCCCTCCAACGCTAAATTCACAATTCTTTGATGTCTAAGAACGTGCCCTACCAATCTATTCCTTCTTTTAGTCAAGGTATGCCAGAAATTCCTTTTCTACCCAATTCTGTTCAGTACCTCCTCATTAGTTACGCGATCCACCCACCTAATCTTCAGCATTCTTCTGTAGCACCACATTTCAATTCCTGTCCGCACTGTTTATCGTCCATGTTTCACTCCCATACAAGGCAACACTCCATACAAATGCCTTCAGAAAGGACTTCCTTAGGCTTAAATCAATATTCGATGTTAACAAATTTCTCTTTTTCAAGAAAGCTTTTCTACCCATTGCCATTCTGCATTTTATATCCTCTGTACTGCGACCATCATTTGGTATTTTTCTGCCCAAGTAACAAAACTCATTTACCTTTTTTATTGCTTCGTTACCTAATCTAATTCCTTCAGCATCGCCTGATTTTCATAGACTGCACTCCATTACCCTAGTTTTGCTCTTGTTAATGTTCATCTTATATGCACCTTTCAGCACACTGTCCATTCCGTTCAATTGCTCTTCCAGGTCCTTTGCTGTATCTGACAGAATTACTATGTCGTCGGCGAAACGCAATGTTTTTAATTCTTCCCCCTGAACTTTAATTCCTTCACCAAATTTCTCCTTGCTTTCCTTTATAGCTTGCTCAATGTACAAATTGAATAACATTAGAGAAAGGCTACAACCCTGTCTTACTCCCTTTCCAGCTACTGCATCACTTTCATGCCCTTCAACTCTGACAAGCGCTGTCTGGTTTTTGTACAAGTTGGAAATGATCTTACGCTCCAAACAGTGTACATTGTGTGAAATTAGTAAGAAATATTCGATTTTCTCGTAGTAATTTAATTTTCACGTGGTTATTGCAAAATCTTACTCGCTATCGCCCGCATCGATTGCTATGCCACAATAGAAATCCGAACGACATTCGCCGTAAAACCACACTAATTAATTTTGCATCAATTCACGGAATCTGCTTTTTCTATGATGGTAAAATACGCATGGTTCGCATCAAACTAAACGGTTGAAAGAGACCTCTTTGTTAATGTAAAATAACTTTTCCTTGTGTCGCTCTTAAAACCTCCATGCGCCTGCAAAACTGTAGCTTTTATGAAATTTTCTTGGTGCTGTAAGCCATTTTGTTTCGGTTGAGTTTCCGACAAGTATCATACGGATTTCTGTTGTTGCATAGCAAGTGATACAGGCGATATGGAATAAGATTTTGTAATAATGATGTGAAGATTAAATTACTACATCAAAATTGAATATTTCCTATTAGTTTCACACAATGTACACTTTTTGATGATATTGTGTAAAATAAAATGTCAGATTATAATGATAAAAAAAAAGAAAAATAGCGAGAGGATCCGAACACGGTACATACAGCGTAGTGGCGTTATCCACTGTGCCACGTTCACTTCTCGGAACATAGCTAACGTTACGTGTCTTACATCGCGCAGTGAACTTCAACATCAGTTTTCTCGAAAGCCAAGACCCGACGCTAAAGAAGTAGAAAGCCTCATACTATGGGTATGTCCCTCCACACCGTATCCCAGACCCACCAAAATTCGTTATTTGCACTTATAAGGGTCTCCTTGAAAATGCAGTGTTGTACTTTAACTTTTTAACCTCCATCTTTTAAATACTTAAGGTGACCGCATTGTAAAAATATATGCCACAGGAAAATTATAGCAAAGCGAATAGGAGTCGTCAATAAATCAAGCTGCGATTTTGGCTTTTTTTACCATTGTATTTGTGTGTTGTTGTTGTTGTGGTCTTCAGTCCAGAGACTGGTTTGATGCAGCTCTCCACCCTACTCTATCCTGAGCAAGCCTTTTCATCTCCTCATAAGAACGACAACCCACATCCACTTGAATCTGCTTACTATACGCGTCTCTTGGTCTCCCTCTGCGATTTTTACCCCACACACTTCCCTCCAACGCTAAATTCACAATTCCTTGATGTCTAAGAATGTGTCCTACCAATCTATCCCTTCTTTTAGTCAAGGTCTGCCAGAAATTTCTTTTCTCCCCAATTCGGTTCAGTACCTCCTCATTAGTTACGCGATCCACCCACCTAATCTTCAGCATTCTTCTGTAGCACCACATTTCAAAAGCCTCTATCCTCTTTCTGTCCACACTGCTTATCGTCCATGTTTCACTCCCATACAAGGCAACACTCCATACAAATGCCTTCAGAAAGGACTTCCTTAGGCTTAAATCAATATTCGATGTTAACAAATTTCTCTTTTTCAAAAACGCCTTTCTACCCATTGCCATTCTGTATTTTATATCATCTGTACTGCGACCATCATTTGTTATTTTACTGCCCAAGTAACAAAACTCCTCTACCTCCTTTATTGTTTCGTTACCTAATCTAATTCCTTCAGCATCACCTGATTTTCTTACACTGCACTCCATTACCCTAGTTTTGCTCTTGTTAATATTCATCTTATATGCACCTTTCAGCACACTGTCCATTCCGTTCAATTGCTCTTCCAGGTCCTTTGCTGTATCTGACAGAATTACTATGTCGTCGGCAAAACGCAATGTTTTTAATTCTTCACCCTGAACTTTAATTCCTTCTCCAAATTTCTCCTTGCTTTCCTTTATAGCTTGCTCAATGTACAAATTGAACAACATTGGGGAAAGGCTACAACCCTGTCTTACTCCCTTTCCAACCACTGCATCCCTTTCATGCCCTTCAACTCTGACAACCGCTGTCTGGTTTTTGTACAAGTTGTAAATAACCTTACGCTCCCTATATTTTACTCCTGCTTGCTTCAGAACTTTAAAGAGTTTATTCCAATCAACATTGTCAAAAGCCTTCTCCAAATCTACAAAAGCTAGAAATGTTGGTTTGCCTTTTCTTAATCTATCTTCTAGGATAAGCCGTAAAGTGAGTATTGCCTCCCGTGTTCCTACATTTCTCCTGAACCCAAACTGATCTTCCCCGAGGTCGGCTTCTACCAGCTTTTCCATCCTTCTGTATGTAATCCGTGTTCATATTTTGCAACTGTGACTTATTAAACTGATGGTTCTGTAGTTTTCACACCTGTCTGCACCTGCTTTCTTTGGTATGGGGATTATAACATTTTTCTTAAAGTCTGAGGGTACTTCACCTGTCTCATACATCTTACACACAACGTGAAACAATTTTGTCATGGCTGGTTCTCCCAGAGATTTCAGTAGCTCTGACGGGATATCATCTACTCCAGGGGCCTTGTTTCGACTTAGATCTTTCAGTGCTCTGTCAAATTCATCTCTCAGTATAGTATCTCCTATTTCATCATCATCTACATCATCTTCCCTCCCTATAGTAATGTCTCGAAGTTCATTTCCTTTGTAGAGCCTCTCTATATACTCTTTCCACCTTTCAGCTTTCCCTTCTTTGCTGAGAACTGGTTTTCCGTAAGTGTCCTTGATATTCATAGAGCTGTTTTTCTTATCGCCAAATGTTTCTTTTATTTTCCGGTAGGCTGTATCTATTTTTCCCCTATTTATACTTTCTTCTACATCCTTGCATTTGCCTTCTAGCCATTCCTGCTTAGCCATTTTGCACTTCCTGACAATCTCATTTCTTAGTCGTCTGTACTCCATTTTACCTGTTTCATTTACTGCATTTTTAAACTTTCTCCTTTTATCGATTAAATTTAGTATCTCCTGTGATATCCAAGGATTCTTTGTAGGTCTTGCCTTCCTACCTATTTTGTCCTCTGCTGCCTTCACTATTTCATCTCTCAATTTTACCCATTCCTCCTCAACTGTTTTATTTTCCTCTGTTTCTATCAATTGTTGCCTGAAGCTCCCTCTGAAATTCTTAAGAACTTCGGGTTCCTTCAATTTATCTAGGTCCCATCTCCTTATTTTCCTACCTTTCTGTAGTTTCTTCAGTTTCAGCCTACAGTTCATAATCAACAAGTTATGGTCAGAGTCTATGTCTGCCCCTGGGTATGTTCTACACTTCAAAACCTGGTTCCGAAATCTATGTCTTACCATTAAAAAATCTATCTGGTATCTCCCGGTGTCTCCTGGTCTCTTCCACGTATACAACCTTCTTTTGTGATTCTTGAACCAGGTGGTTGTTATAACTAAATTATGTTCCGTGCAAAATTCTACCAGGCGGCTTCCTCTTTCATTCCTTTTGCCCAGACCATATTCACCCACTATCTTCCCTTCCCTTCCTTGTCCTACTACCGAATTCCAGTCTCCCATAACAATTAAGTTTTCCTCTCCCTTAATTGTCTGAATAATTTCCTTTAGCTCCTCATATATTTCTTCGATCTCCTCATCATCGGCAGAGCTAGTTGGCATATAAACCTGTACTACTGTTGACGGTGTTGGCTTCGTATCTATCTTGACAATGATAATTCGATCGCTGTGCTGGTCATAGTAGTTTACCCGCATTCCTATTTTCTTATTCATTATCAATCCTACTCCTGTGATACCCCCAACTGATTTTGTATTTATAATCCTGTACTCACCTGACCAGAAATCCTGTTCATCCTGCCACCGAACTTCACTAATCCCCACTATATCTAACTTCAACCTATCCATTTCCCTTTTTAAATTTTCTAATTTTCCTACTCGATTAAGGGATCTAACATTCCACGCTCCGACCCGTAGAATGCCAGTATTGTCTTTCCTGATGATCACATCCTCCTGAGTAGTCCCCGCCCGGATATCCGAATGGGGGACTATTTTACCTCCGGAATATTTTACCCGAGAGGATGCCATCATCATATGTTCATACAGTAGAGTTGCATGTCCTCGGGAAAAATAACGGCTGTAGTTTCCCCTTGCTTTCAGCCGTTCGCAGTAGCTGTGTGGCAAAGCCACTTTAGCTGATGTTACAAGGCCAGCTCAGTCAATCATCCAGACTGTTGCCCCTGTAACTACTGAAAAGGCTGCTGCCCCTCTTCAGGAACCACACGTTTGTCTGGCCTCTCCACAGATAACCCTCCGCTGTGGTTGTACCTACGGTACGGCTATCTGTATCGTTGAGGCACGCAAGCCACCCCACCTCGGCAATGTCTGTGGTTCATGGGAGTGGTGTATTTGTGTATGTTTGTGTATGTGATATAATCAAACGAATCTGCATTTTACATAAAATTCGATACCCAACGTTCTTTTCTAGGTAGTAACTACTCAAATTTAGGCACAGCTTTTCTATGCCTTCTTGGTACTCAAGCACTGGTTAATGGCCTCTTCACCCTAACTCCCGTAGCGTTCTTCACTCAAAAAAATCTCCCAATTTCGGTAATGAGTATAGGAATTTGGGTCTAAGGCCGATATTGAAACATTTCCCACTGAAACCGTTGCATGCTGACGTGCTTTACCGTGAAGGAGGATGACTTCATTGGCTATCTTTCCGGGGTTCTTATTAATGGTGCGGTGCAGTCGTCTAACATTCTGACAGGAGTGCGTTACGTTTATGCTCTCACCTCTACGCAAGTAATCTATGAGCAGGAGACTCTTACGACCTCAAAACACTGTAGCCATGCTGTTTCTGACTCTCCAAATTTTTTCACTTAAATGAAAAAAACACAATTTTGTGTGTGTTCTACGAGTTTCTTTTTGTTTAATTAAGCGGTTTTCGGCTTACGAGATCATCTTCAGAGTTTTCGTGGTGTCGCATAAGTCTAAAGTGCGCGCCACCTACTTTCGCCGCGCGCCGCCATGCACGCACGGCGCGGCATTCTTACGACGTCAGCCACGAGCGCCCTCTGCTACAACTCCGCTCATGGCCACCACTGAACGACATCGTTCAATTGGGGCTGAGATAGGAACCAGTTAACACTTCGGAATCAGATAGGCACCAGTGAAGACTTGGCTATCGGTTATGCACTAGGACTCATCACTAGGCAGGCTTCGAGCTCTACTATGTATCAGCATTCTGCAGTACTGAGCTATGTAAAAGTTAAGTATTACTAAGCCTCTAAGAAATATATATCTCGTTCTAATTTACTCTAGTGTTTCTAGTTTCTGCTGTCCCACTGGCTGCTCACCTTCGTACCTGCACAAGCGTGCATCCTTTATTCCTGTGTCGGTCTTTCTACTCGGCCACCGACACCTACGACGGAAACGAGACACAAAAGCGGCGACGAGGCTGGGACACAAAAGTTTTGACTGCTGTGTCAAAGATGTTACAACGTGTTGATACTGTACTGAAATGACATACGTCTGCACTTAGATTGACAAACATAATAGCGCAATCTTTGACGTTGTGATATTACAATTGGAAACTAAAAAACTAAATAGTAATAAATGAATATACGGTGTGTGCGGAGGATAAACCAAGGAATAAATCTGAACATAACCTGGAAAATGGAATTACCTACTATTATAAACGAACTGATGATGGTAATAAATATACCGGGTGATGAAAAAGTCAGTATAAATAATAAATCGCAGAATAATGTAGATAGAGAGGAAAAATTGACACACGTGGAATGACATATGGTTTTATTAGAAAAAAAAGGTTCAAAAAATGTCCGACATGTGGCGCTTCATCTGATCAAATGTTCAAATGTTTGTATAGTCTATGGGACGTAACTACGGGGTCATCAGTCCCTAAACTTACAAACTACTTATGAACTACTTACGAACTAGGACGGCACAAATATCCATGCCCGAGGGGGGATTCGAAGCCCCGACCGTAGTGGCCGTGCAGACCGTGACTGGAGCGCCTCAGTCTCCTCGGCCACCGCGGCCGGCTCATCTGATTAGAAAAGCAATAATTAGCATAGCAAATTAAGACAAAGCAAAGATCATGTTCGTTACAGGAAATGCTCAATATGTTCACCATCATTCCTCAACAATAGCTTTAGTCGAGGAATAATGTTGTGAACAGCACTGTAAAGCATGTCCGGAGTTATGGTGAGGCACTGACGTCGAATGTTGACTTTCAGCATCCATTCTTTAATGACTGTATGTAGAACGATATTGAAGAGCAATGGGGAGAGGCCATCGC
Organism: Locusta migratoria; assembly: GCA_026315105.1. NCBI lineage: Eukaryota > Metazoa > Arthropoda > Insecta > Orthoptera > Acrididae > Locusta > Locusta migratoria. The sequence goes on along the minus strand of CM048750.1, from coordinate 37,546,120 downwards.
CTTGGCTAACGCCAGTCTTGATGGGGAATGTGCCAACTGATTAAACGCAAGTGAAACGAGTTAAGACCGGCTACTTCAATTTTTAAATATATTTCGATTAGCAGATGCTGAAAATATACTATATATTTCGGTAGGCAGCAAAGGAGCAGTAGTTGGAAATATGTTGTTATTACGTACAATTAGTAAATCTGAAATCCATCCATAGACTGGGTCCCGTCAATAACTACATCAGTATTTTCAAATGTTTGTCAATCTAAGGGACTTAACTATGCTAGTCATCAGTTCAAATGTTCAAATGTTTGTAAATCTATCGGACCAAACTGCGTGATCATCAGTCCGTAGATTACAAAGTACTTAAACCTAGTTAAACTAACCTAAGGACAACACACACACCCATGCCCCAGGGAGGACAAGAACCTCCACGACGAGCAACCGCGCGCTCCGCAGCGAGACGCTTTAGACCGCTCGGCTACTCCACCGCGGATAGTCATCAGTCCCTAGGCTTACAAACTACTTACACTAACTTATACTAAGGACAACACAAACACCAATGCACGAGGGAGGACTCGAACCCCCGACGGAGAACGGCCACGCGCACAGCAGCACGGCGATCCAGTACGCACGGCTAATCCGTCCCGGCAAACCATGTCTCCACCACGTCCTTTCTTCCAGGAGTGCTAGTCCTGCAAGGTTCGCAGGACTTCTGTGATGTTTGGAAAGTAGGAGGTGGGGAAAAGACTGAACACGGACTGTGAAGCGTGTCGGGATAGTTCAGACGGTAGAGCACTTGCCCGCGAAAGTGTAAGGTCGCAGGTTCGAATCCCGGGTACAGCACACAATTTTAATCTGCCAGGATGTTACATATCAGCGCACACACCGCTGCAGTGTGAAAATTTGATTCTCAAAATTACACTTGACTGTGTTTCAAGAAAAATTTCTAGTAGCATGAAAATCCTTTGTATCTGATGTGTGGAAAAATGCGGTTAAATTTTCTAATTTGCTGCAATAACTGGAAAATCAAAACGTTTAGCATCTAATGAAACTGTTTGTAATTGGTGGTAGTATCATTTCTTAATGTCTAGGAAACATCTGAATACGCCAACCTAAACGCAGCCCTTGAAATTCACAATTTTTTATTTATTTTTTTATTATTATTTTTTTTTTTTGCGTAGTTTTTTTAACTTTATTCACGTACTAGCTTAAACCCGCGGCTCCGCTCGCGTGTTGGTCTATTATGATAGATAAGTTATCTTTCAGTAGTGTGGTATGAGACTGGTTTTGAAGGAATTCAAAAATATTCCTATCAGATTGCAGAAGTCTATGCATTTACCGTTTATCGGCAAAGTAAGTAGTATAGATCAAATCACACGTAAAAATGCACTCGTTTCGAAGAATCCAATCTCGAAATGCAACAATAATGATTATAATAGATCGATTACTTTGTTGTAATGCGCGAAACATCAAATCAGTTTTTTAAGAGATGTATTAAAATAAATTTCTTTTTTACTGCTTATTTCCTTATTCGTATGCTTATCCTTACAGAGAAAGAGCTGAAGACATTGTAGCATGCATAGACGAAATATATGGTCTGTGGCATCACATTTCACTGTATGTAACGTCCTTGCTATAGAGTCGCAAACGTCATCGCTGTCCTTCAGTCCGATTTTCTTTTTAATCATTTGACGACTTTCAACCACCATATCTTCAACCCCTTATAGCTATCGGCATGGAACTGCTATGGTGTACAACGGGAGACTTCGGACAACAATTACACACAGACCGTTCGTTTGCGTTCTGTAGGTTTCGCTGCAGAGCGAAATATTAATACACACACATACGTAGAAGTTTATATACACCGATAACTTTCCATTCCAATGTACTCCACCCTTTTATCATTACCAACACTCAAGCAACAATGCAACCAATAAAAGCCATTTCAAAGAGTAAATATAATTTTCAAAAAGTAATTATTGTTCCGCATTTCGAGTTATATTCTTCAAATTACTAAATATCTATCAGATCGCTATAAAACCGTGCCTAAAACCTTCCTCAGGTATAAATTAGTAACTGCACAAATATTTAAGTCTCTGCTTCTTGTCGTTCGGACGTCATAATCGTACACCGAACAGACATACACATTAATATATATAGCTAAATAGCTATTCGATCGCAATAAAACAGTGCCTAAAGCCTTCCCCGGGTAGATATTAGACTGTACAAATTTTTAGCTCTTTATGTCTTGTGGTTCAGATGTGATAAACGTACACCGAACAGACATTCACATTTACTATATAGATGAGTAAAACATACACAATAGCTCATTCATCTCCCAAGCAATCACGAAACAATAAACAACGCTCCGTATCAGTATTTTCATATGGCGTGATATCAAGATTTAGAAGAACAGACTGTGTCGGGAAGGCGGCTTGAAATCGAACAAGCGCAGGACGAAAGCGACAAAGGGCCGCCCTAACCCGAGGGATTACCTGCCGAAGGGGCGAGCGTAAATATTCGGCAGTCTCCCAAGCGCAAACATCGGGGTTGCAACGGACCGGCATTCTGTTCGACGCCTCAGTAGCGTCACAGACCAACATACAGTAGCGTTTACGACTGGATGCAGTTTATCATTCATCCTAGAGGGCCCAAAGACGTCGCTACTGAGGCGTAGGAACCGCTAGCCTAAATAAACTGGTATAGAAACAGCGGCTGTTGGTACACAATTTACAATTCATCGACCGGCTGCGGTCCCAAACTACACAGCTACACAAATGGAGTTACGGCAACAAATCCGACACGTTTTATAACTCCAGGGGAAGGGAATTTCAACCTGAGATATTTGAAGATGTTTTTATTTTAAGTACTGTGAGTTACTAGGGGACAGTTGTCAGCCGGCCGCGGTGGCCGAGGGGACTGAGGCGCTCCAGTCACGGTCTGCACGGCCACTACGGTCGGGGGTTCGAATCCCCCCTCGGGCATGGATATTTGTGTCGTACTTAGTATTAGCTAGTTCATAAGTAGTTTGTAAGTTTAGGGACTGATGACCCCGTAGTTAAGTCCCATAAGCTTAACAAACATTTCAACATTTGACAGTTGTCGTAGCAGTTATAATTAAAGCAGACTAGACAGCTAAATGAAGTAGGAAATTTCACATATTGATTAAATTAGATAAAGAGACAGTCACGTCACATCTCCAAGAGGAAATAAAATAATTAACCCCTTTTGAGGAACCGGTAGAAGAACTGTAATTCGGGTGTAAAAAAAACGAGTTGAATCAGTAGATACTTTTCTTTATTTTAATTGAATTGTCTGTCTTCTGCAGCCGGCCGCGGTGGCCAAGCGCTCTGCGGCGCGCCAGTCAGTCTGAACGGTCGCTACGGTCGGGGGTTCGAATCCCCCCTCGGACGTGGATGTTTGTGTCGTCTTTAGTATAAGGTAGTTTGTAAGTTTAGGGACTGATGACCCAGCAGTTAAGGCCCTTAGGCTTAACAAACATTCGAACATTTTTCTTCTGCAAACGCCGTGTTTCATCTTCTCTCTTTCAGTTAAAAGCTGTACGTGTGTTGTGTGGATGTTGAACCTATCGTTAGATCAGACAACAAATTGTTCCTTGACACAGCAATTTAGTTTAATTATGGCCCTGATACTGATGTATATGCTATTAAATGAGAAACAGTGCATTAAACTGATTATGTGCGCAACGGATATTTTTAACAAAACAACTGTGACATGCAACCTTTTGAAACAGACACTGACTATACTCAAAAATTTTGACTGCGAGAAAGATATTAAAAAACCACAAATCACTTTCTTAATGCTTGACTGTGAGAATTTTATGCAGATCAGTTTCTAATTATTGAAATTTAGTATCAATTTAGTATCATAGTCAATTAACTATCATTTACTATGGCACCAATAATGAAATCCGTTCAACAATATTATTCAAATCAATACTGCACTTTAAATCCACTAATAATTAATTATCAAATGAAGGAAGTAGGTTAATTTTCTAACTACGTAAATGAAACATGAAAGAAAGTTTAAGCTACTTATTATTAATAATCAGCATTACATTACCTACATAATACAACTTCTGACTTGCTGGCAAAGCAGCCTCTGCTCTACATCGGAGCCATACACACAACCCAACCGCTCTCTAAGCGAGCTGAACCACTAGTGCTACTCTCTCTCAGTGCGAGCTACAATGCTATGCAATACATGATCTTTGCCAAAGATGAAACTTCATAAAGGACACATATCGATACATACAGTAGAAGCGATATTATACATTTTCTTGCAAGCAAGTTACTCGATACAAAACAGGAGGTACAATATTGGACATTTTCTTACAAAATAATTTTTTATGGACACGTTTCACAGTGAGAAGGAGAAACAGCGTTTACTGAAGACAGAGAAACCCATTAAAGTATCCTCAAATAACAACAATTTAAAATAGACGTATAGAAAAAATAGGGCCATTGAAATATGTTGAATAAAACGAGTTATGATATGAAGGAGAGCAATGTGCGAAGTATCAGATGAGCACTGTCAGAAGCATAGGGCCATTGAAAGATGCTGAATAAAGTGTTAAGATATGAAGGAGAACAACGTGCGAAGCATCAAATGAGTACCGTCTGAATCTTACCAAAAGGGGTTCTGGTCATGTGTAAAGTCAGTCAAAGGAACTGGGGACAGATGATACAGAAGTTCAAACTGACGATATGAAAGCAAAAGGAGTAATGCTGCATACCACCTGCATACACGATGTAACAGGGATAAGCAAATGTCAAAATGTACAGCACATCAGCAATAAATGGAATACATGACAAATATACATAATGATAAACATAAGTATATATAGAATTTCAGAGAACATAGTTTGACAAATGATATAGTGGAGAAAATGAGATAGCTAGAAGTAATAGACAAGTGAAAAAAATACAATAATAAACATGAACATATACAAAGTTTTACAAAAGGTAGTTTAACTAATGTCATCATTCTTTAAAGAAAATGAGGTAATTAGAAGTAATACACACAGTAGTGTAAGTTCCATGCGTCTAAATTTTGTACAAGAGATCAGTATTTTTTGGGAACATAAAATGAACATTTGTATCTTGTGCACAATGTAGTCTATGTAAATTTTTAGTGCACTTAGTATAAGATAAAGTGTCAATTTTGTATTCTGTGATGCATTTAAGATGCCATACTTTCATGGATGCTAGAACATACATGTAAAATTTTTGACTACATAGGTTTCTGATCATGTACAAAATAATGTCACTGCTTCGGCACAATAGGATTTCAATATTACGTTTGTCAATTGAATAGTTACAATGACAGTTCAGACTAAAGTGTATTGACTCATTATAGTTCTGAAAGCATATTTATCTATCAAGAGCACAATTTTATTTTGGTCACTCAATGTAAAAGAACCATGAAATATACCTAAACACTTGTAATGAACCTGTGGACAACGTTTGCAATGGGAGGCACTGAATAGTATAAGCACACGAATAGCACATTAGCTCCTAACATTCATTTTAGGTCTGCACACGAATAGCCAATTATTCCCTAACATTCATTTTAGGTCTGCACACGATTAGCCAATTATCCCCTAACATTCATCTTAGGTCTGCACACGAACACAAAACACTGTAAGATTACACCACACTGTAGGCGAGCTGGCTGGTTGCATTGAAGTTGAAGTCATGGGGAAAAGGTTCTGATGTATTCCTCCATGCAATTCGACAACCAAGTGTGGTCCAACCAACGGGGCTACTAGCAGACTGCATCAGCATAGCCAAAATTAGAGCAAAATTATGGTGGTTGGCCAAGGCTGCAATGGACAGTACTATGTGGCCAAACATCATCCAAAAAACATCTTCATTAAAAGGCCCAAAATCAGTGGTGTATAATAACACGTCCATTGTTCTGTGTGCATTATGGAATCTCGTGTGCGAAATCGCCAGTTCCCATGCGTGTCCAAAGTACATGAAATAAAGCATTTTACACACAAATTAGTAACATAGTCATGATATTTCAGTTTACACTGAAAGAAAAGTCGTTGATTATTAAACCATATTTTTACATTACAAGTAGTGTCTTGAAGACGGATACATTTGAATAGTAATGAGTAATTTAATTCTTATACTAGAGTATCTACAAAATTAGTGTCATTTCATATAGGCATAAGACCTTACATACTATGTACATATTACTTTACAAACACATAATCCTATGAAATACATTCAGGGTGCTTGTCAGCAATTTGGCATTAGGTCATGTAAAGTAAATTTGTTGTCATAATTAGAGCAATTAACGTGAAGCCACTTCAAATAACTTGACATTCCAATTACCACTAGTCAATTAAATTGACATACATCACTATGGTGGGGATTGCATTACCACCAAATTATAACAATTAAATTACATATGTTGCCATGGCCAGGCTTTTGTCTGAACTGAGTTACATATTTCATTGCCTTGAGGTATAACACATCAGGGTAGTTTCGTGAGAATATCAAAAGAGGTTCAAGTCATCAGGTCATGTCTGTGTCTGTCTGAGTCAGCAGTAGGGTCAGACAAAACAATTAAGGCAAATTTTGGCACAGTAATAGATGTACATCACAGTAAATCATCCGATAACGTACACTACTTGTTAGGCATAGCTGCAGATTTTCATCAATAAGATCATCAATAAAAATTTTGAAGATAGCAGTAAGCAAAAGCAAAGTATCTCTGTGCATTAACTAGACTTAACTAGGCGTAGTTTATGGCAAAACTGCAAGTTCGCAAGAGAGATGGCTGTGTGCAACGTATAAGCATAACCATACATTTTCATGAGCTTCATTATAAAATTAATTAGCATAGTGGTAGGGCTTAGGTATATAATTAGTGAGCATAGCGGTAAGCTTTGATTACAAGAGCAATAAGCATAGCTGCAAGCATAATTAGAGATATTCATTACACATAATTACAAATAATTACAGAGCATCAGAAGGATATGATTCTCACCAATCACACATGTCATTGAAGGCACAATGCATCAACATACAAAATGGTGCACATAAGCACAAAGAGAAAACACAAAAGCGCAGTACGAGTAAGCACATAAGAAAAGAACAGAGCATAGCATCATTAGCAACAGAGCGATTCTCCTCATAATTGCTTCATAATCATTGTATACTCTCGTCCACATAATTACATTTATCAAACATCTTTGACTGTTACCAATACCTTCCTTACCATCATTTATCCATAAACAATAGTGCATTTTAAAGACCACCATGACATATTGTGTATTGCCTTACTCATCATCCTCCAGAATGTCCTTTTTCTTTTTTACTGCTTAATTGGCTCACAAAATGCTTATGTCAACTCAAAATCTTCTTCACTCGCTCAGAAGTTCGTAAGTTATGCAATTAGTAATACAGAAGAGAAATCTGATATTTTCTGAAACATAACAACTTAATTAGATTACTCAATCAAAAATTTCCATCAATTTTATTTGTCTTGCACAGCCACAGAGTTCGTTATATGTAAATTGCAAGATAGTCATAGTTTTGTATGACAATATCCCAGCGTAGCACAGAGCATAAGTATTCAGAGTTAGAGAAAAGTAACAGTGAGAAAAAGATGTAGATAGAGCGCACTAAGGAAAAGCGGAAGAATAGTGACACTCAGCTCGAGAACGGGGCACCAATCGCCACTTGGTGTGTCCAAAACAGATTAATGGACTCTCTACCCCAATTTTATGCCTTGAAAATTTTAATATTGGAAATGTGGTGTATGCCTTTCGACTTGTGCGTCTTTAAAGTTTCTACCTCAACGACGTTGTCGTGGATGATACGTTTGATTCGATACGGACCATTGTACAGTAAGAAGAATTTGTGAATCATAGATCTTCCCTTGTGGGATAAGTGGTGGGATCTAATTAATACCTTTTGTCCTACATAGAGTTGTTTGGCGTAACAATTGCGTTGAGAGCGTTTCCTTTTTTCAGCTGCTTTCTTAATGTTTTTAAGCGCCAATTCAATGATCTCATGATGACGTAGTCTTCTGTGTTTAGGAAAAGGTATCAATTCCTTGATACGGTCGGGAGGTTGCTTGTTTTTCAGAACCAGAATTGGTGAAAGACCTGTAGAATCATTAGGAAGTTCATTTATAATATTTTGAAATGACAGAAGATATCTATCCCATGTGTTATGTCGTCGGTAGCAATACAGCCTACAAAGTTTTCCAAGCTCTTTCATCACTCGTTCACAAGGGTTAGAGGCAGCATGATAAAATGATATGAACACAGGTTTGATGTTTCTGCGCCGCAACATCCTTGCCCAATCATGAGAACGGAATTGAGGTCCGTTATCGGAGATGACTTTATCTATATGGCCAACATCTTTCAGGAAGTTTTTGACAAAGGCGTTAGTTACTGTCTTCGCCGTGGCACGGCGGAGCGGAGTAAAAGATACAAATTTTGATGTGAGCTCAATAGCAACGAAAACAAAAGAGAAACCATTGTTAGTTCTCGGAAGAGGTCCAAACAGATCAACGGCTGCTAACTGCTTTAATTTTGAAGGTATAATCGGAAAAAGTGGAGCAGAATGCAATATGGTCGGCGGCTTTGCTTTCTGACACAATTTGCATCGAGATAACACATTGCGTATACGTTTCTCCATGTTGATGAAGTAACAAGAGTCGCGTAATTTCGCGAAGCACTTCTTGGCACCATAGTGTCCGTAACTGAGATGAATATACCAAATCAATTTGTTCACGGATTCCTCCGGAACACACACTAACCAAAATTGACTGTCAGGGGCTTTACGTTTGAAGAGAATGTTATTATGGATAATGTAAAATTGTCTGATGGAAACATTATATTTATCGTGCCATTTTATTTTAATATCTCGCCAGATTGGATCTTTATCTTGTTCTTTAGCAATGTCAGAAAATGTGGCAGATATGTAATTTTCGAAAGCAACTTGCTGCATATAGAGGATAGTAAAGTTATTTTCTAAGTATGCCTCTTCCGTCGCCTTGATGAGCCCAACAGGTGAACGAGATAGCGAGTCTGCAACGACGTTTTGTTCACCAGGAATGTAAATTACAGAGAAATCGAATTCTTGAAGGAACAGAGCCCATCGTCTAAGTCTATCATGGTTAAGTTTTGCCGACATGAGGAATTGAAGTGCACGGTGATCCGTGTAAACTTTAGTGTGTCTGCCAAACAAGAAATAACGGAATTTTTCGAATGCCCAAACTACTGCCAAAGCTTCAAGCTCAGTGACGGAATAGTTCCGCTCTGACTTGGATAATATGCGACTAGCAAATGCAATGGTTCTCTGTGTGGCAATGCCATTTTCTTCATCCTCTTGAAACACGTGAACGCCAAGTCCGAATTTTGAACTATCGGTAGAAATGCAAAAGATCTTAGACAAATCTGGGTGGTGCAGAATAGGTGCGTGAAGGAGTGCATCTTTTAAGCAAGGAAATTCTCTTTGGGCAGCTTCATCCCAGAACCAAACAGTATTCTTTCCAGTTAATTCATATAATCTGGGAGTAGTTAGGTCTTTCAAATTTATAAAACGCCGATAGAAATTAATTAAACCCAAGAAAGCTCTTAATTGGCGTTTAGTGGTGGGAACAGGCATTTTCATTATCGCCTCTAACTTTTCGGGGTTGGGCTGGATCCCATCTTTAGAAATAATGTGCCCTAAAAATTTAATCTGAGAACGACCAAACTGTGACTTCTCTAAGTTGACAGTAATCCCGGATTGAGTAAACACTTCAAGTAAAGATGCCAACGTACTGTTATGTTTTTCCCAGGAAGATTCTGCAATTAGAATATCATCAACGTAAATTGTGATTTGTTGTTTTAAGTGCTCAGGAAGTGTGGTATTCATCGCACGGATGAAAGCAGATGAGGAGATGTTCAGTCCGAAAGGCAATTTACGGAACTGATAACAGTTTCCGAAGCAGAGAAACGCGGTGTACTTCCTACAGTTGGGGTGCAGTTTCACTTGCCAAAAACTAGACCTAAGATCTAATGAGGATAAAACTTTGACACCATAGAATTTTTGTAACAATTCTTCCAGGGTTTGTGGTCGGTCGGTTTCAGGTAAAATGATAGTGTTAATTTGTCTGGAATCAAGCACTAATCGAATTGACTTATCTCTTTTTTCAACAATATGTAGGGGACTGTTATATGAGCTAACTGCAGGTTCAATTACACCTTGATTGAGCATGGACTGAATTTCAGCCTTAACTCTTTCCCTGTATACTATGGGAATGGGATATGGAGGTACAAAAAATTTATTATGTTCTTTGATCTTAAATTCATAGAGAAAATTTTTTATGGTACCAGGACTGTTCGCGAATACACGGGAATAACGCCGCAAGATAAGGAACAATTCTTCCTTATCACGTTCTGAGGCACCTTCAACTTCTACTAATTTGTTCTTAATGATATCAGAAATCAAGTCAATTCGTTCAGTCTCGAAATGTTTATCTGTTATATCATCATCAGGTTTGACATCCTGCGTCACATTAGAAGCAGATAAAAATTTTAAACAACTGGCACCTTCTTCATATCTGGTAATCCAGTCTTCGAATTTAATTTGAATGGCATTTTCCTGAACAAAAGCAGTGGCACAAGCCGTATTGAAATCTAAAATAACCTTGTACTTGGATAGGAAGTCCACACCTAATATTATCTGTGTAGTTAAACGGGGGACAATCAATAGGTTGGCAGAAAAGAAATGACCTTGACATAAAAATTCTACGTATGTTTGCTGTCGAATTTCGACAGGTTTGCTAGAAATGACGCCACGAATTTTAGTGCAATGCAAAGGCAGAATGGGACCATTAAGCAAGTTCTGATATTTCTTGAAAGTCACTTCACTAATTACTGACACAGGGCTACCAGAATCTAAGACAGCAGAAAGATTGATTTTGCCAATTTTGACAGATACAATTGGGTGAATTGGAATATCGAGACAGTCTACCTCCTCTTCAAATAGTGCCTCTTTTATGTCATCTAACTGTACAAATTTTACATCTTGTTCGGTGGAAGGTTCATAAGAAATTTCTTTGTTGAGACAAGTGTTACCAAGATTAATGAGGCTTTCACAAGATAAATGCTTTTCAAATCCTGATTGTTCATCAACTTCGCATTCACTATCATCGTCATTAGAAGACATGTAATTATCTATCCAGTTAGCGACAGAGGTGTGCTGCAAATCTAATTGTTCGAAATCAGTTTTTGCTGTTCCAAGGTTACTGTTAGTTGCATTATTGTGTGGCAGTACCGTATCCTGCATTTCAAAGTACATGACCGGTCTGTCATATGCAATTGTTGGTTGATACTGTAAGAATTTTATTTCGTATATAGTGTCTTCCTCAGAGTCTGAAGACGAAGCTTCTGTCTCCCACTCTGAATTGTCGTCATTATATTGCTGATCGACAATTATCTCGTTTAACCGTTGGGCAGTATAATGTTTGTTCGATGCTTCTTTATTTGTTTCGTTAAATCTGATAGTACAATTTTTGTTACTGTCATTGCTTTCAGGAGTAACGGCTTTAGGTATTGACACAATTTGTGTCGGTTTTGCCTTATCACTTACTGAGGTGCTACCAGCATCAGTATTGTGCACTTCCGCACAAACTACTATTCTGTTTTGTTCGGGAGGTTGTTCATCGTAACCTTCCTCTCTGTGAGGACGTTCACAATGAACAAGTTTCAGCGTATAGTTAGGATCACATAAATCCTGTACGGCCGAATTATTTGCCGTCGAGTCCGCTAGTCATACCTGACGCGGCCCTTTTTTTGACGAATTGTAGCGTGGATTAGCAGGTCTGATTTCAATGTTTTGCTCTTGTCTTTCCGGGGTACGCGATCTGCTTAGGCCCCGATTTGTGTTTTCGTGTCGCGGAAGGCGATCATGAGAATTATCGCGTGTGCCCTCCCGACTACGCTTCTCAGCGTTACTATTGTTATTTTCAGTCTCGCGATCACTATCAGTATTGCGTCTTTCACGCCAATTAGTATTATTTGAGGTATTGCTGTTATGATAGTAATTATTGTGGCGTCCTCCGCGACCAAAGCCACCACCTCGGTAATGGCCACGAAAACTTCCACGGTTATTCTCACGATCTTGACAATCACTGTTCTCATTGTCGCGACTTTGTTTGTAAGATTCATTAGTGAAAGAATTATTTTTTGGTTTATCGTCGTGCTCTGAATAACGTTTAGTACGCGGCGGGCTTTGTTGCGACCGGCGATCATATCTGTTTCTATCAAAATATCGACTGCGCGAGGAATATTCCTCGTCTTCTTCCTCTAAGTCTTGTAAGAGGTTTCTAAAGACTTCAATATCATTCTTGCATCGTGCCGCAATGGCAATTTGACGCAAGTGTAGAGGCAATTTGTTCAAACAAATTCTAATTAATTCCGCAGGGCAGTAAGGTGCCGATAAAAATTGATTTTTGTATACCAAATGTTGGAAATATTCCACCGGGCTCAGAAATTTGATCGCTCAAAAGTTTTGAACGTCGCAATACTGTTTTTAACGCGGTCTTGTGCCGCTTCCGACCAGTATGCGGATAGAAATGAGCGTCGGAACTGATTCTCGCTATAGCACTCTTGTGCAATAGCTCTCATTCTGGTGGCTGGCTCGCCTTCCAGATAACCACATATAAATTCTAATCTGTGCTCAAGTGGCCAATTCGGGGGAAGACAATAATCGAATTGCTGCAACCACTCTTTAGGGTGCAAGTCATTCGGAGAGTTTTTGAATGTCTTGAATTTACGTACAGTCAGGAAATGCTTGTAGTCAAACGCTTCACTTCGCCTGTGCGGAGTAAGTGAGCGTAAACTACGCACCGCGTCTTCATTGTTGTTGCTATGAGGTACACTTCGTTCACGTATCAAGCGACCTACTTGAGTCGAATCATCATTGTCATTTTCGTTCAAATTTTCTTCTACGTCTTCGTATGCATTTCCATAAGTGTGGTCAAATTTCCTCTCTATTCGCGCCACGCGATCATCTAATTTCCTGACCTCAGCCTTGTATTGCTGATTAATGGTCATTTGACCTTGTTTGAAACGGTCAAGGGCGAGATATTCATTAGTTTCATTAAAGGGGGTAGGATGCGTTACATCAGAACTTTTGTCACTGTTATCACTGATTTGGGTAATTTTAACAGTAATATCCTCAAACTGTTTATTAATTTTATTGATCTGTTCCGTCGTGACTGACTGGAAGTTCTGCAACTTTTCATCAAATAGATTACTCTGTTGCTTCAATTGAGCGAGTTCAGTAGTTTCCATATTTTCGACTCGTGACGCAAAGCTTTCCATATTTTCCACTCGTGACGCAAGGCTTTCCACTACCGGGTTAATCTCGTCGCGAATATCTTGTCTTATTTGCTGAGATTCACGTTTGAAAGTATTGAGCAGTTGTTCCCTGAACCGATTGTTGTCCTCATTTATTTTATTAAAACTACTTTGAATACTCACAAACCTAGAATCGCACGTCTGTTCTATTTTCTCAAGTTTTTTACCTTGTTTCTCAAGTTTTTCATTTAATTTCTGAGATTGTTCCTCCAGTTTTTCATTTAATTTCTGAGATTGTTTCTCAAGTTTTTCACCTAATTTCTGAGATTCCTGAGATTGTAATTGACTATTCTCATTTAATTTAGAGAGCTGTGACAATAAAATTTGCATGAAATCATTTGGTAATACGTTTTCCATAGCCGTCGCACAAGTATTTTTTGTAGCAGAGCTAGGCGGAACCGATGCATTATTTTCCGCAACCACGTTACAAGAATTGGAATTCTGTATTGTCGAATCCTGTACTGTATCATTATCCATATTGTCTATTCCTGAACTAATCTGTTCAGCATTTTCGGACACGGTATTTACTGTCGTATTTGTATCAGTGCAGTGAGAAGACTCTTGTAAAAATTCAGCTTCTCTCCTTGCATCATTCGAGGTCTCATTTTCGGAAGCAGATTTAGCATCAGCGCGGACTCTCCTATTCTTCGACATTGTTAACAGAATTTTGCAGTAAAGTGACTAATAATATTTATTTTCACCTACTGCATATTTTTTGAAAATCACACACAGTAATTATGAGAGAACAATAGGCTGAATCGGGCTAGTGCAACATACAATCACAATCGAGATTACGCGAACCGTTAATTATCACACGAGTTCCGCGATACTAGAACTTTCATCACAACAAACATCAGACAATATAAAAGAGAGACTTGTTCAGTAGTAATGCAATTATTTGTATATTCAATTAATCTACTATAAACAATGCTACACACTATCAAGAATGGTAAGTAACAAACTACAGAAACAATTACTATGCTACTGTTGCTATAACAAAGGATGGTGCTACAAAAATTAAATTAAGAGCCAAAAGATAAGTTGGTTAGTGGAAAAGACAAACTAACTTAAATAAGGCTACGTATCTAACTACGTCACGATCCTGTTTGTGAACTATCCTGGCAGGGTCGCCAGATAAAAGCTGTACGTGTGTTGTGTGGATGTTGAACCTATCGTTAGATCAGACAACAAATTGTTCCTTGACACAGCAATTTAGTTTAATTATGGCCCTGATACTGATTATATGCTATTAAATGAGAAACAGTGCATTAAACTGATTATGTGCGCAACGGATATTTTTAACAAAACAACTGTGACATGTAACCTTTTGAAACAGACACTGACTATACTCAAAAATTTTGACTGCGAGAAAGATATTAAAAAACCACAAATCACTTTCTTAATGCTTGACTGTGAGAATTTTATGCAGATCAGTTTCTAATTATTGAAATTTAGTATCAATTTAGTATCATAGTCAATTAACTATCATTTACTATGGCACCAATAATGAAATCCGTTCAACAATATTATTCAAATCAATACTGCACTTTAAATCCACTAATAATTAATTATCAAATGAAGGAAGTAGGTTAATTTTCTAACTACGTAAATGAAACATGAAAGAAAGTTTAAGCTACTTATTATTAATAATCAGCATTACATTACCTACATAATACAACTTCTGACTTGCTGGCAAAGCAGCCTCTGCTCTACATCGGAGCCATACACACAACCCAACCGCTCTCTAAGCGAGCTGAACCACTAGTGCTACTCTCTCTCAGTGCGAGCTACAATGCTATGCAATACATGATCTTTGCCAAAGATGAAACTTCATAAAGGACACATATCGATACATACAGTAGAAGCGATATTATACATTTTCTTGCAAGCAAGTTACTCGATACAAAACAGGAGGTACAATATTGGACATTTTCTTACAAAATAATTTTTTATGGACACGTTTCACAGTGAGAAGGAGAAACAGCGTTTACTGAAGACAGAGAAACCCATTAAAGTATCCTCAAATAACAACAATTTAAAATAGACGTATAGAAAAAATAGGGCCATTGAAATATGTTGAATAAAACGAGTTATGATATGAAGGAGAGCAATGTGCGAAGTATCAGATGAGCACTGTCAGAAGCATAGGGCCATTGAAAGATGCTGAATAAAGTGTTAAGATATGAAGGAGAACAACGTGCGAAGCATCAAATGAGTACCGTCTGAATCTTACCAAAAGGGGTTCTGGTCATGTGTAAAGTCAGTCAAAGGAACTGGGGACAGATGATACAGAAGTTCAAACTGACGATATGAAAGCAAAAGGAGTAATGCTGCATACCACCTGTCCAAGTTTCTGTGCAAGGAGACAATACAGCAGTTCTTCGCAGTAATTTTCGAACCACTCAAAAATAAACGAGTAGCTTATAAGAGCTGTTCGAACTGCAAAAAAGAACAAAGCTCGAAGGCAACATGCAATCCCCATCCCTTTATATTCAAACTTAAAAGCTGCGGTAGCTCCCATTTTAACTGTGTTGTAATTGATTAAGTATTGGCATATTTCGTGCCAGCAACCGCGGTTATACAATTAATGCAAGTGAATATTCTTGGTTAATGTAGTAATAATAATTCTGAGTTTCAATAATTAATCATTAGGTGAAAAAAAATTTTTTTTCGTGTCTCTAATTTTTGAATCTATGAAACTTGCGAAGGAAACTACTTCGTATGACACTATCACAGTACAGACCTACATTGATGTTTTAAGTACTTCTTGCTAACCACTGTTGAAGAGCAATTCGGGGATGGCGATTGCATCTGCTAACACAAACGAGCGTCTGTTGATAATGCAGGACCAGTGGCTGAAAGACTACACGACAATAAAATGATATTCAAATATTTGTAAACCTATTGGACAAAACTACTGTTGTCATCAGTCCCTAGACTTACAAACTATTTACAGTAACTTACGCTAAGGCTATTTGTATCGATGAGGCTCGAAAGCCGCCCCCCCCCCCCCACACCTTTTCAATGTCTGTGGTTCATGGACTAAGAAATTAGATTCACCGGGACTGCAAAATAGCTAAGCTGGAGTGGCTAGAAGACAAATGCAAGTCAGTAGAAGAATGTTGAAATAGGGGAAAAATATACATCGCCAACAGGAAATTAAAGAGACATTTGGAGACAAGAAAGGCAGCTGTATGAATATAAAGAACTCAGATGGGAAACCAAATCTCAGCAAAGAAGAGAAAGCTCAGAGGTGTAAAGAATATATAAAGGGATTTTACAAAGGAAATGAACTTAGATACAATATTGTAGGAAGGGAAGAGGAAGTAGATAAAGATGAAATATGAGATATTATACTGAGAGATGAATTTGACAGAGCACTTAAAAACCCAACTCGAAACGATGCTCCTGGAATGGATGATAGTCCCTCAGAACTACTGAAATCTCTGGGAGAGTCACCGTTTACAAAACTATTTCACCTGGTGCGTAAGATGTATGAGACAGGGGAAATACCCACAGACATTAAGAAAAATGTAATATCCCCATTCCAAAGAGAGCAGGCGCAGACAGATGTGAAAATTACAGAACCATTAGTTTGATAAGTCATGTTTGCAAAATTTTAACACGAATTATTTACAGAAGGATGGAAAAGCTAGTAGATGCCGACCACGGGGAAGATAAGTTTGGATGCAGGAGAAGTGTAGAAACAAGGAAGGCAATCCTCACTTTATGGTTTATCTTAGAAGATAGATTAAGGAAATGCAAACCTACATTTCTAGCTTTAGTATATTTGGAGAAAGCTTTTGAAAATGTTCATTGGAACAGAGTCTTACAAATTCTAAAATCGGCAGTTTAAAATTTAGGGACGGGACGGTTATTTACAACTTGTACAAAAACCAGACAGCAGTTATCAGAGTTGACGGGCATGAAAGGGATGCAGAGGATGGGAAGGGAGTAAGACAGAGTTGTAGCCTTTCTCCAATGTTATTCAATTTGTTCAATGAGAGAGCTATAAAGAAAAGCAAGGAGAAATTTGGAGAAGGAATTAAAGTTCAGGGTGAAGAAATAAAGACATTGCCTTTTGCGATGACATTGTAATTTTGTCAGAGGCAGCAAAGGACCTGGAAGAGCAGTTGAACAGGATGGACAGTGTGTTGATATTGCTGGTGATATTGCGTGTGACGAGGTTCTCGTGATGAGTGCGTTTTTGCATCTACATCTACATGGGATACTCTGCAAATCACATTTAAGTGCCTGGCAGAGGGTTCATCCAACCACAATTATACTATTTATCTCCCATTCCATTCTCGAATAGCGCGCGGGAAGAAAGAACACATGAATCTCTCTGTTCGAGCTCTGATTTCTCGTATTTTATTCTGATGATCATTTCTACCTATGTAAGTGGGAGTCAACAATACATTTTCGCATTCGGAGGAGAATGTTGGCGATTGGAGTTTCGCAAGTAGCCCACGCCGCAGCGATAAGCGCCGTTGTTGTAATGATTCCCATCCCAAATCCTGTATCATTTCCGTAACGCTGTCTCCCCTGTATTGTGACAATACAAAACGAGCTGCCCTTATTTGGACTCTTACGATGTCCGTCAAACCCACCTGATAAGGATCAAAAATGTTCAAATGTTCAAATGTTTGTAAAGCTTATGGGACTTAACTACGGGGTCATCAGTCCCTAAACTTACAAACTACTTATCAACTACTTACGAACTAGGACGGCACAAATATCCATGCCCGAAGGGGGATTCGAACCCCCGACCGTAGTAGCCGTGTAGACTTTGACTGAAGCGCCTCAGTCTCCTCGGCCACCGCTGCCGGCTGATAAGGATCCCACACTGGGCTGCAATACTCCAAAAATGGACGGACAAGCGTAGTGTATGCAGTTTCTTTTGTAGTTGCCTTTTTTAAGGGTTCTGCCAATAAAACGCAGTCTCTGGTTCGCCTTTCCCACGATATTATCTACGTGTTCTTTCCAATTTAAGTCTGAAGTAATAGTAATTCCTAGGTATTTTGTAGAGTTTACGACCTTCACTTTTGACTGATTTATCTTGTAAATAAAGTTTCGTACTCATGTGGACGACTTCACACTTCTCATTATTTAGAGTCAATTGCCAATTTTTACACCATAGTGATATCTTATTCAGATCGCTCTGCAACTGGTTTTGATCTTCAGATGATTTTACTAGACGGTAAATGACGGCGTCATCTGCAAACAACCTAAGAGAGCTACTTAGATTTTCCCCTAAATCGTTTATGTAAATAAAGGAACAGCAGAGGACCAATAACACTGCCCTGTGGAACGCCCAATATCACCTCTGTTTTAGTCGATGCCTTACCATCGATTACTACGAACTGTGTCCTCTCTGACAAGAAATCCCCTATCCAATCGCAAATTTGGGGCGATATACCATAACCACGCAATTTGATTAAAAGCCGTTTGCCTCGCATACTCCCATATTCTTGCGTTTATATTGTAGACCTCGGCTACTCCACCGCGGCCCTGATTAGGACTAGACACGTATACCCGGGCCGCTGAAACTTTGCACTTGACGTTTACAAATAACAAGTGACGACCAAGAAGCGCGAGGCGCTAGACTCTAGGAACGATCCAATCACAGGGCGTTAAACACTTCCAGTTATCACGTGCCGTGTTCAGTTCTACCGTAAACAAAGTTGGGTATCGTGTATGACTGTATCTTGTCTGCTTTTTTCGCTGCGATTTGTTTTTCTGTGAGTTGTTTAACTTGACTTTCCGAGTTCAAGTAATTGGATAATGTCACCGAAAAGACGTTTGTCTAATGACGTTTTCTGAGTAAGTTCTCAGTTTCGTATGAATAAAAACTTCGAAGCTTATGCTCTGAGCAGGAAGTTCATTCTCGCTTCAAACGATCAGAAAGAAGTTACGGTGCAGTGGTTACAAGAAATAAATATTGCTGCAGATATGACAATGTCAAAACTTCTTTTATAATGGCATATGTAGTAGACGAAATCGCAAAGTAGCAGCGTCACAATGAAATAAATCTGTCCCCATTTCACTGCCGTTTTAACCCTATAGAATTGGTATGGAGTGACGTGAAGAATTACTTAAAGGAACAATAAGTGTTACAATAACAAGTGGAAAAGCTGTTGCATGAAGCTGCTGCCAATGTGGATGCTGCATCTTGGAAAAGGGTCGAGCACTTTGAAAAAGTGATTCAGGCAGCGCAAACAATGTAAGGGATCATGAACAGTTGATGATTTGTCTTGGTGATGATGACGATTTTGGCAGCAATGACAACAATGAAGATGAGGAGCTGTATGTAATTGTACCATTGTCGCCGTAAATTGGTGAGTGAAAAGCATTGATTATAAAACGTACAGAGAGAAGTTACTATCTTGATTGTTTCTTATTCACCGTGATTCAGTGCTTATTTTCAGTATTGCTTTGCTCCGTTACTGAAAACGTGTGCATTGTTGTGCTCTGGTCTTCATTAATATGCCGTTAATTGCTGCTCAAGAACGAATTATTATATGCACTTATATTGCTGAATAGCTTACATTTACGAGATGCAATTGAAAACCGTTTCGTTTGCTGTGTGTATAAAGGTTAGTGTTGCAACGTCGCTAAAGCAGTGTAGCCAACTTAACTCGCCATAACGCGAAACGTCAAGTGCAATGTTTCAGCGACCAGGGTATAGGTGCAGGTAACAGTGTTCCACTGCAGCCAACATTGCGGACAGGAAAGAAGTTGCACGGACACGGCGCGGGGTTACGCGCGGCGCGTGCCCGCCGTGTTGACAGGCGAGTGCTCGCGCTGCAAGATAACAAGCCGGCTGTGACGTCACACACGGCGCAGCCGACCTCCGACAAAGTGGCGTATCGCGGCTCAGGCGGAAGCGTAAATCGCGGCGCGCCCGTGCCCTGGCAGCTGTTTCCGGTGCCCACGCCGCTGCTGCCGCTCCGGAGGCCGTCGCTGCAACCGAGCCCGCGTGTAGCGCGCAGATAAGACCCTCACTCACACACAACACATACATGCTCACAGTGGTCGGCGATGTGGAACTGCGTCGAGTAAGCAGTCACTTGCAGCATATCAGCTGCGTTCGCGTGCCCAGACTCCGGCAACTGCGACTCCTCGTGAGCCCGACCGACGGGAGACTTAGCACAGCATCGCACCCACACAGGATCATTCTTAGTGCGATGTCGGTGTGGTCTGCAGGCCGAGCTCTCCGCGCTATCGTACCTTGCGCGAGTCTCGCTGTAGCAGACAGCGGCGTGTGGTGACTTCAGAACAGGATGAAGCAATTTTTTTTATTGGTACAACTGCTTTTATTCTTTTAATTAATTCTTATAATACCTATACATAAATGGGTCTTCTTATGCTACTACATTTTGTGTGCTTTTTACGCTACTTCTAATGTTGCTGTTTCAGGCTTTCCCGACGTAACATATTCTTGAATGGTTCACGGGAGTACCGTCGGATACTATTCTAATAATCGCAGAATATTTCTGCGAGACAGCTGCTCGCCATCTTCAGGTGAACTGCCGCTGTTGCTTCTCTGCTCGCAATATATATGGTGGCTTGGTACCACGGCGCAGGCGCCGCTGCTGTGACGTCATGGCAGACCAGAGCGTCGACGGCGTAAACATGGAGAGCCTCCTGCCCTACCGGAGGGCCGTTGAGCGGGCCGCTGGTGGTCTGCGCAGGCGCGGCGCGGGCAAGAGCGGCCGCTGGCGGTGGACCCCTTGTGCGCGCGCCAACCGGAGGAAAAAGTGCGTGTTTTACGCGTCTCGACTTCGATGACCCATCTGCGTCGATTGGTGACCATCGTTTGTCTGCGGCTGATGCTGCCTCAGTACTGCCAAGGCCGGTTCCCATGCTTTACTAAGTTGGAATCCCGTGTCTCTATTAATTAAATCTTTTGCAATGCGTATTTCGACGGCCTCTTTAATTATTGAGTCCTAGTAGGTGGAAGCGGAAGAAATGATCTTTGTCTCTTCGTAATTCATGCAGTGTCCCGAATCAAGACTGTGTTCAGCCGCAGCCGATTTTTCTGGTTGACACAATCTTGTGTGGCGTTTATGTTCGTCGCATCTGTCTTTCACAGTGCGACACGTCTGTCCAATATAAGACATTCCACACTGGCACGGGATTTTGTATATTCCCGGTCTCCTGAGGCTGAGGTTGTCTTTAACGGAGCCCAGCATTGTCTGCACTCTCGCTGGAGGACGGAAGACACACTTCATATTATGTTTTTCAAACAGTCTGCCAATCTTGAAGGACACACCACCGACGTAGGGGAGAAAAACCATCTTAGTGGAGCTCTCCGTTTCTTCTAGTTCCTCTTCAGGTTTCGAGCGAGCTGGTTGAAATGCAGCACGAATCTGTTTCTCAATGTAGCCGCTCTGGGCAAACACAGAGCGAAGATGGTTGAGTTCTGCTTGTATACAATCTGCATCTGAGATCGCTCTTGCTCTGTGTACGAGTGTCCGTAGTACACCGCTGCGTTGAGGTGGATGATGACAGCTCGTAGCTTTCAGATACAGGTCGGTGTGTTTAGGTTTACGAAACACACCATGGCCAAGGAACCGTCTTCATTTCGGCGAACCATGACGTCCAGAAACGGGAGCTTACCATTTTCTTCCAATTCCATGGTAAAACAAATGTTCGGGTGGAGTGAGTTGAGATGGTCTAAGAACCTAGGCAGTGTGGCAGACCCACGTGGCCATATAACGAAGGTATCGTCCACATACCTCCAAAAGCATTTAGGTTTCAATGGCGCCGTCTGAAGGGCCTTGTCCTCGAAATCTTCCATAAAAAGATTAGCTACTATGGGAGACAGAGGGCTGCCCATAGCAACACCGTCAGTCTGCTCAAAATATTCGTTGTTAAATAAAAAGTAGGTCGAGGTGAGCATATGTTTAAAAAGATGTAAAATGTCCTCTTCCAGCGTGGTCCCAATGAGTTGTAAGGAGTCCATTCGAGGCACCCTTGTGAACAGGGAGACCACGTCGAAACTCACCAATAGGTCTGTTTGGTTCCAGGCGTAGGTTCTTGAGACGCCGTATAAAATCTTCCGAGTTCCTAATGTGGCGTTCACATTTTCCGACCAAAGGGCTGAGGAGAGATGCCAGATGCTTAGCCAGATGATAGGTTGGGGCTCCAATATTGCTTACAATCGGTCTTAGCGGAACTCCACTTTTGTGCACCTTTGGAGTTCTGGACTGAGCTACACGATATGTTATGTTTTTGCTGTTGTGTCTGCCGTATGTGCTGTGTCATGCAGGGTGCGTTGGCATGTTGTGTTTCATGAGGAAGTCGCTACTGCTACGTTTAGTGTCTTATTTTGTGTCCCCCCCCCCCTGCAGTGCTCACAGGTGTGCTAGTAATGTACAAACCTACTTGTTGGCCTGTGGGCCTGTGCCCCCCCCCCCCCCCCCCGAACTAATTCTGGAGGGCATGCCCCTGGCACTGGGCTGGCGTTTTGCACTGCAGTTCTTGTGTTGTTTTCGTGTTATCTCTTAAGCCTAACTTAATCTAATATCTAGCGTCGCAATCGGTGATTTGGCTGCACTCAGTCCTTCTGATTTAGTGCACGGCGGAGTACCCCGGCGGCACGGCCTGGTGCAGCAGTCATGCCTGCAAAAAAGTCTCATAATCGGTTTATAAATTCATGTCTGATGTGGTTTGAGATTTTGTCGGTTAATTCATCGAGAATTTGAAAATGTGCTTCATTTCTGATGAGTTGGTATATGTCTGAGTTAGGTAGTTGTAGTCTGACATGAGAGACAAGATGATCGTATGTAGGGCACTAGAAAGTGACGTGTTCTGGAGATCCTTCCGGAGCTCCACAGCCACACTCTGGAGTCGCCTGCTTCCTGAACCGACATAGATACTTCGGGTACGGGCCATGGCCGGTGAGAAAGTGAATCAATCCTCTGCTTGGCTGGAAGTATCCCATTTTAAGTCTTTCTGACACATTTGTGAGGAACTGGTGTGTCCTCCTTCCAGTGTCGTCCTGGTCCCAGATGTTTTGCCAAATTTCTAGTCCCCGAATTTCGATTTTCCTTTTCCCCTCCACCCTGGCTTCCATGATCTCCTATATTTTGTCCCCATTTCCCTTTTTTTCCCTTTTTCAGCTAGTACGCCGCTGCCAGCTCCCGAATCTTGATATCTAGGAGACAAAGCCCCATTAACACCAAGAAGGCGACGTCCTGTATGCCACAATTGAATGAAGGAGGATACTTCTCTGAACTCTTCTCACCGCCATTGCAGGCGCCACCCTAGTGAGTCTGTGGGCCCAGCTGCCGGATCTGTAGCCCATGACCGATGTCAGAATACTGTTGTGGTAAAGTTTAATGAGATTGAGTGGGAGGTGAAACCTTCTCTGCCCAATCCCAACCAGTCTGTTAAGTGCTACCAGGGCTCTGTCTGCAACTGCATCCACATGGGCCGCGAAATTCCAGCGCTCGTCCAGTATTATGCCCAGGTACCTGGCTTTGGGTCTTCTTATAACTGAAGCAATTGCGAAGAACGGTCGTCCTTTAGAGATTTACACACCGGCTGAAAAATGTTCCCATCGGAGCAAAAAAAAAAAAAAAAAAAAAAGGCAAACATGTGTAACGCCACAGCTGCGTCCACCTAATCCTCGATGGGCGAAGTTGCCGTTATATTCTATTTGCTGCTTAATCATTTAATATTTGTTCCAATGATTTGTTCTACCAAATACCTAGGAGTTACAATTACGAACAACTTTGACTGGAGAGAACACACAGAAAATATTGTGGGGAAGGCGAACCAAAGGTTACGTTTCATCAGCAGAACGCTTCGAAGATGCACCAGCTCCACTAAAGAGACTGCCTACATCACACTTGTGCGTCCTCTCCTGGAGTACTGTTGCCCCTTGTGGGACCCTCACCAGGTGGGGCTGACGGAAGACATTGAGAAGGTTCAGAGAAGGGCAGCTCGGTTTGTTTTATCACGTTACGGGGGGGAAAGCGTCACGGAAATGTTGCACGAATTGGGGTGGAAATCATTAAAAGAAAGACGTTATTCATTGCGGCGTGATCTGTTTGCGAAGTTTCAATCACCGACTTTTACTTCTGAATGTGAAAATATTTTGCTAGCACCCACCTACTTAGGGAGACATGACAATCCCAATAAAATAAGAGAAATCAGATCGAAAACGGAACGATTTACGTGTTCTTTCTTCCCGCACGCTATTAGAGCATGGAACGATAGAGAAAAGTTATGAAAGTGATTAATGAACCCTCTGCCAGGCACTTGAATGTGATTTGAAGAGTATCTATGTAGATGTAGATTTGACGGTATGGGATGCGGACAATTACTAGGTTGATCCACAACAATAAAATTTTTTAACTTCCTTTATTACAGAACGACAAATGTTAATAACTTTGTTTAAATACACTGATTAAATAACCGCGTGCCAGTACGTTAATGTCTACAAGTCCACACTGAAACATTTCAATACGCAACTGAAACTCATATGCGATACGACTGAAGGGCAAAAACTTTAGCCACCGCTAAACGCGGGTTACGGACGCACTGTCAGCATGCTACTGCCTCGCTCTGCCGTCGGCGGGAGACTACCGCACACCGTCCAACAAACAAAAAAACATTCCAACCTAAGCATTGTCGCCCAGGTTACTAAGCTAAAACCCTGTATCCTGACACTTGTTCTTGTGTAAAAACCCTGCCTGAAAAGTGGGGAATCAATTGCCTGAGTCTTTATTCCGTCTTCCTCACTGAGAACTTTGGCAAGCGAACATATTTGCGGTCTTTTGACTCACAAATTGCTAAATACCTGCTCCCAGTCTCCTATCGTAACGAAGTTTCATGCACAGCATCTTGCTTCCACTGTCTTTACTCCTATTACGGCATGTGTTCCAATAATACTACTAATTTCGTGTGGCTCATTGGCCTGGTGCAAGTCTTTCAATTAGACGCCATTTTGGCGACTTGCATGTTCCTAGCCTACCCCAGTTATGCAACCAAGTATCGTTTCTGGCGACTCCACACATCGTTGAGAAGTGAAGGGTAGTTTAAACGCAGACTGAAGGAATCCGAGACCCGAGCAGGATCCGAACCTGCAACCTTGGGTTTCCAATCGAGGGATTTACCCCAAGACTAATGGCAACGACATTTGTTCCAATGAAAAGGTACGAAACGACACTGTAGGTACAATTTATTCAAAAACAATCACCAGCGGCCTGGACACAATTACCCCACTGTTTAACGAGCTGAAGGATTCCCTGTTCCCAGAATTCCTGTGGCTGTGACAAAAGTCAGTCCTCTACCTAGTTCTTCAGTTCGCCGTCCGAGTTGAAGCGCTTCCCTTTGAGATGTTTTCTAGCGAAACAAACATGGAAGCCACAAGGCTACTTGTGCGGGCTCTAGCGCGGATGCTCAAACTGCTCCCACAAAGCAACATATTCAAATTTGAATCAGTTTCTTTGTTAAGATGTTTCGCACCTTTCCTTTTGAACACCCCTATTATCTCCGTATTCTTTCATGTGCATTTCCCTATGCCTGTTACTTCCACTGTATTCATCTCATTCTTATAACTGTTTCATGCTCTACCATTGTCACTGTCTCTGTGCCTTTTTCGTTGTCCTGTTCTTTTTCTCTGGCATAGTCACTTTCTTTCTCACAGTCCGCTGTCTCTCTCTTCAGTCACCATTGTCTACTGTCTACATTAGTCCTTGTTGAAGGTTTGATCGGGCTTGGAACCCCCAGTTCGAGAAAGTATACCACGTGGGTGCGTATAAGGGAAAGCGGAAAAGTTAACAAACCTTTTCTTGTTAGCCGATCTAGGAATCCAGACCACCAAAGATTACGTACGGTCTCCAATCATTTCTCTTCTTCATTTCAATTGCTTCAACTGTCTTTTGCTCCCACTGCTATTAACTGAATTCACTTTTACTGTTACAGTCTCTCTCTCTCGCACCATGACTGTATGCTTTTCTCTTCTTCTTCGTCTTCTCTCCGTGGGTTGAGCATTCTTGCCCATTCTGACTTTACAGTTGCCTCCACTTTCTCCTGGTACGCTCTCAGTCTTTTCGTCCCCGCAGCATGTAATCCGATGCTTCTATGGGAAGTCAGGTGTTTTGAATTCTCTGTAAACGATCGGTCCTGGTCTGTCTTTCACTTTCTGTGCCTTGGCTTCGGGCAAGTCTCGTTGTTGTCGCGTTACACTACCTGCTCACAACGCTATCTGAACCCAACTGCCTGCGTAATTCGTTAGGTAAAGTTAACACCAACCTCATCTGCCGCAGGTTTTGTTATTATCACTACGTCGGTTGCCGCCGTAATATTGTTGGCTCCTCTCCGTCGAACCATTTCAGTTCATTTTACCGATGACAATACTTCAGAACCCAGATATCGCAATTGATCCCGTAATTGTTTTGACCTGTGTATTTTGCTCAGCTTCAATGGAAGTAATGGCCTGAAAGTAACTGCAGTTATCTTTGTGAAGCGTTTTATGTGGTTATAGCGGTGACGAAGGATCTGCAACGGCGGAAAGTAAAGGATTTTCTGGAGCAGGGAATATTCTCGGTCTTATTAATGCCAGTCGTGCGATTAAAAATATTGGCGATA
The DNA here is from genome assembly GCA_026315105.1 of Locusta migratoria. Lineage (NCBI taxonomy): Eukaryota > Metazoa > Arthropoda > Insecta > Orthoptera > Acrididae > Locusta > Locusta migratoria. The sequence goes on along the minus strand of CM048750.1, from coordinate 37,519,125 downwards.
GCTTACATTTACTCTCGTGCCGTTGCGCACGCAGTATCTCGGAAATCAATTACGTTCACACGTGACACTGTACAATAATTAAGTCTGTGATGCAACCAGAATTAATATTATAGTTTTCGTAACAACTTTCTTACTGGAAGTTTTATCGAGTGCTAAGCGAATGTTAATTCATCAGCTTTTTGGCCCACTTTAGGTTACGGTAGTAACACTAAAAGTGGGCCTTTGCGATCGTCTTTTGACAGCTCGAAATTTAAATGAAAATAACGGCTTAACTATACATCTGACATGAAAATTAAATAACTGAATTTGTAGAGGAGAAAATTCTCTACAACTTTGCTCTTTTATGGTGGTTTTTTTTTCATATCTCGTAGCGTTTCAAAGATATTTGAAAAAATAACGGCCATTTTGGGATGTCTGTCTGTCTGTCCGTAACGTGTTCCCAGTTTATAAGACGAACCGTTCAACCGATCAATATCAAATTTTACAGATATTATTGCAGGCTGCCAGAGACCAGAACCTCCCCTTTTGAAATTTTTCAGACAAACAATACGGTAGTAATTTTTTTCCATATATTTTTTCAGTTGCTATATGTCACAGTTGTTCTTTTACCACATGTTTAAGTAAAATTTTTGTTTTTCTTTACAATTTTCTGCATTTTTAGATTAGATCCCTATTACTTTCTCAGAATTTTTACTAACATTCGCTACTTTTACTGATCGGCAATTCTGTAAGGTAACACTGAGGCTCTGTTTTCGTTATGGCAACAACTATAGTGCAAATCACATGCATCTGTGTTCGGTTATCTGACAGGAACATGTGTATCCTCCATGACATGGCCTTTTATTTTATTTCACGGCACACTGCATCTATGCAATGACTTTGGTCCACCAGTTTGTGCCTGGGAATCAGAAAATGGCACAAGTAACATTAATCTGATTCTAGGTATCAAGATACCATTGCACTTACTTTCCACCACAGTTAAGATATTTGGCTCGTGGGTGGTTTTCTTTTAAGATTTTATCCTATCGGAAACACAGACCCAAAAAGCTTTATTAACAAAGAAGAGGACAAAAATTTATAAACAGCCGTATAAAAACCAATCCGTCTAGCCCCCAATGGGAGCAACTCTTCGCCTTCCTTGAGGGCAGAAAATTGTCCTTAGAATAAGCGTGTCAGTCAGAAGTCGGATTTGTTTTTTAACCCCTTTAGTATTCCAAAGTAATGTAACTAAAACCAAAAGGACTTTGATTCTAAAAGTATAAAAATGAAATATACACTTCAAATGGTTATTGTTAAAGAGCGCAAAATCCAATGATGCGAAGTTTCTACCATCTAAAAATGATATTGTGAAAGCCATAAATGAGCATTTTACTCAAAATTAAGAAAATATCAGCACTGACATATGAGCGAATTGTGTATTAATTTACGTATTGTCGCGTACAATGCTAAACTAATTACGTTTAGGGTCATTATTTTATTTGGTAAAATGACGTTGTAGTAGACACATTAGAATTCTGTGGAATTCAGCGCAGTCGCTGAAGACTAGTGATTGTAACGAAGTATGGTGCTTCAAACAGGGGTCTGTTACGGCAAGCTACTTCTTTTGGTGTTCGTCAGGGATCTTTAGTTCGTTTGCCGACTGGTATATCGCGTCTACGATTTTCGTAATTTCCGTTCCGCGCTATTCGTTGCAGGGGACCGCTTTGAAGTGCGGACGTACTAGGCGTACTAAAGTCGCACGAATGCACACTTTAGGGAACATAAAAAAACGACGATAGAAGTGCAGTAGGAGTGAACATAACTGAATACAGCGGCCTTGCTCTGAGAGAGCTTGCACATATATTTTAATTTTACTTGAACATAGTATACATACATACTAGCTGCAAAACACGGCATTGACCAGTTATATATTTTTCTAGTCGAAAATAAACGAAAATAAAAGTACGGAAATCTTATGTATTCATCAAAACAGCTTAGATATAATGAAACAGTGAAACAAAGAAATATGCGTAATGTACAGAACTGTAAAAGCTGTATCCAAAGACAGGAGCCGCGGTGGAGTAGCCGCGTGGTCTAAGGCGTCTCGCTGCGGAGCGCGCGGTTGCTCGCCGTGGAGGTTCGAGTCCTCCCTGGGGCATGGGTGTATGTGTTTGTCCTTAGGTTAGTTTACCTAGGTTTAAGTAGTTTGTAAGCTACGGACTGATGACCACGCAGTTTGGTCCGATAGATTTACAGAAATTTGAATTTGTTAATTATAATAGAACATAGAAGTCTGACTGAAAATACCTCTTATTAAGACAGGGGTTGTGTCGGACAGCCTATATGCCAGGGGCTGAAATATCACGTTTTTGCCCATATCGTATCTCTTACTGGAGGCCGCGCGGAAGTAGCCGAGCGGTGTGGAGCGCCACGTTATAGATCGCGCGGCCTTCCGCGTCGGAGGTTCGAATCCTCCCTCGGACATGGATGTTTGTGTTGACTTAAGTGTAAGTTAGTTCATAAGTGGTTTTTAAGTTTAGGGACTGATGACCGCGCAGTTAAGTCCCATAACCATAACAAACATATGAGCATTTTTTTATTGGAGCTAGGAGATTACAAACCCCACGGTGCTGATTCTCATGTTGTAAGCAGTATATGTACCAAATTTGGCCCTGTCATGTGCAAGTCTCTTCATCCCTGAAAATGAATGGCTCCCTACGTCCCTTACTATAGTATGTCTCATTGGTCTCCCTATGCGTCTGCCACTCCACACAGTCCATATATATATATATATATATATATATATATATATATATATATATATATATATATATATATATATATGTCATCCTGATCTGCGTGAAAACTAGCTGGTTTTTTTTCTTGTTTTATTGTTTTTAGAATGACAAAATACCGTAACATGTAGAAAATTTCAGTGTCTGCTAAAAGCAAGTGAATGTTTCTAAATATCTCCTTGGACGTTTTTCTCACGTTATAGTACACATTTGGTATGTGACTGAAATATTTGTGTTTTGTTACATAGCCGACAAATATTTTCGGGGACATTTTTGCCTCACAAAATTCATTACCGATAATTCTATGAAAACTATTTCTGTGCATATTATGGAGTACTTCAGTACGTACCTTATGGCAACATTTAAGTGACATAGATACTGTTCTGTGGCATTTATTACTTGTCATGGCATATCCCTCCTTAAGAACTTGTACTCTACATATACAAAACGGATGCAGTGATTCTTTGAAAGTTATATATTTCTAGCGTTATCTCAAATATGTAATTTGTTACGTTCATGAAAAATACTCAAGTACTGATCTTATTACAGGAGCCTGAGGACGTACTAGCGCTTATTACGTACTGGTGCTACCAAAGTACTGAAAATGATGTAACTGCCGAAGCAAGTGACTACACACACATACACTCATATCCACCAAATCTCACACTCAGGCTTTGCAGCGCGATTCCTCACATGCCTGTAAAAGAAAAGAAAATGTCGCTCACAAAATTTCGTTTTGCGCATATTTCCGGCAATTAAGAGACAACACGCACACACACACACACACACACACACACACACACACACACACATACACACACACATGCCCCAGGTAGGACTCGAACCTCCGACGGCGAGCGACCACGCGCTCCGCAGCGAGGCGCCTTAGACCGCTAGGCTACTCCACCGTGGCTCGAAGACACAGATAGGTATGTGTTCCATACGTCAGTGTATTTCAGAATAACACGGTTACACTAACACTCTTCTAGGTGATGTATATATAAGGCGCCTTGAGGAACAAAATAAAATAGAAAACCATGCCCGGAAGTATCATCGAACGACGCTATAGATCGTCGTCATTGCTGGAGGGGATGTCTAGCGCCAGGCGGCAGTGCCCGTAACTTTAAATGGCGTTTCTCAGCATGGCTTTCTATGCTCAGTTTGGTGGTGTTATTGTGTAATTCTGAAACACACTGACGTATGGAACACACACCCATCTAAGTGACTGAATTCCATTAACTGCCGGAAATATGTGCAGGACGAAATTTTATGAAAGATTATTTTTTATGCTGGCATGTGAGGAATCACGATGCAGTGCGGACATTTCTCTTCACCGAAATGAGAGCGCTGGTAGAGTGGCTCATAGTAAGCATATATCACACTCCACCCATGTCCGCTTCCCGGTGCTAGGCGACCTTGAATAGCGTCGCACGCCGCCAGGAGGCTAGGCACACAATACGCCACCCGAGTCGTCTCAGCAGGGCAGCGTTTTCAGTGTATTTGTGTCACCAAGGTAACATTTTACTAGCGAAGAATTATAGAGCGATCTCTCTGCTGTGCCACCTGTTTAAGATTTTCGAAAGAATGATACTCCACAGGCTCTCCGACACAGTCGACCCGCTTCTAATCCCGCAACTAGCTGGCTTCCGACCAGGGAAGAGCCGCACAGCACAAGTGTTGAGACTGACGCAACATATTGAAGATGGGTTTGGGAACAAATTGATAACGGGAGCAGTCTTCATAGACCTATCAGCAGCCTACGACACAGTCAATCACCGGCGACTGCTAACCAAACTATATGATATATGCAAGGACTACAACCTAACATGTATGATAGGCAATCTTCGCCAAAACCGGAGATTTTTCGTGGAGTTCCAGGGACAAAAAAGCCGATGGAGAAATCAAAAACAAGGTCTTCCACAGGGTAGCGTTCTGGCCCCTATGCTCTTCAATATATACACCAATGACCAGACCCTTCCAGAACATATATGCAGACGACCGTGCTATCACCGCCCAAGCAGACAATTTTGAGAGTGTAGAAGAAAAGCTATCACGAACCCACGAAGAGCTCACAGCATATTATAGGAAAAACCAACTCAAATCCAATCCTTCAAAAACCCAAACCTGTGCTTTCCATCTAAAGAACAAGGAGGCGTCAAGGCCCCTACAGATAAACTGGGAAGGTATTTCACTAAAACACAACGCCACCCCTAAATATCTGGGTGTGACTCTTGGCCGAACGCTTACATACAAAGAGCACTGCATGAACACCAAATGCAAAGCAGCTGCTAGAAATAATATTGTTCGCAAGCTCGCAGGCTCAAACTGGGGTGCACAACCCAATACATTAAAACCACAGCCCTGTGTTGCTCAGCTGCAGAATACGCGTGCCCAGTATGGTACAACTCATGTCACGTTAAACAAGTGGATGTGGCCCTAAACGAAACCTGCCGCATTGTCACGGGATGTCTAAGGCCAACGCCAGTTGAAAGACTATACTGCTTGTCTGGTATAGCGCTACCTGGGATTGGAAGTCATAGCCAGAATGGAACGAGCAAAGGCATCGAAATTATCAACACATCCCCTTTTTGATTATCAGCCAGCCCATAGCAGACTCAAATCAAGGAAAAGCTTTCTGCATGCAACGTCGGAGCTCGACAAATCACCACAACTGACCGGGCTGGAGATGTGGAGAGCAAAGTACGGGGACCTTGGTGGCTGGATGACCCCACAGGAAGTATTCCCACCTGGCTATGTGGAGGACTGGATGACGTGGAAGTCCCTCAATTGACTGCGGACCAACGTAACAAGAACCAAAGTCAAGATGAGAAGGTGGGGGGGGGGGATGCCGCGGTGGAGTAGCCGAGCAGTCTAAAGCGTCCCGCTGCGGAGCGTGCGGTTACTTGCCGTGGAGGTTCGAGTCCTCCCTGGGGCATGGATGTGTGTCTTTGTCCTTAGGTTAGTGTACCTAGGTTTAAGTAGTTTGTAAGCTACGGACTGATGACCACGCAGTGTGGTCCGATAGAATTACAAACATCTCTGATGCATCTGAGCCGGCCACGATGGCCGAGGTGACTAAGGCGCTCCAGTCACGGTCTGCACGGCCACTACGGTCGGGGGTTCGAATCCCCCCTCGGGCATGGAAATTTGTGCCGTCCAAGTTCGTAAGTAGTTTGTAAGTTTAGGGACTGATGACCCCGTAGTTAAGTCCCATAGACTATACAAACATTTGAAATAATTTCTGATGCATCTGTCATGTGCGAGTGTGGAAAAGAACAAACCACGGAGCATCTGCTACAGTGTGAGCTTTGTCCAGCCTGCTGTACCATGCAGGACCTGACTGGTGCTATCCGTGATGCGTGCGATGTAGCCAGATTTTAGGCTAGCATAGTTTAATGTTTAATCCTGGGGCAAAGAACTTTGAACTGTTACCACTGTTACTTGTAAATATGTGTACTATTAATGGCTAATTTGTATTTATATTCATTGATCTTCATTTTTGTTTTTGTGTTTCATGTTATGTTTCGTACAAGATGCTTCTGACACGAATAAATAAAACCAAGGTAACAGAAGCGTCGAGTTGAAAGTTTACGTCCTTTGATTTGCAAACAGTGTAGTTGGAAAAGTTGCAGATATTACAGGCGGGAGAACACTACGGTTTCCCACCATTTACTGAGACGTGAACGCGTTGCTTTCCGCCGTCCACCTGCCTGCTTGATAGGTTTTGTATAGGTGGCAGCACCTGTGCTCACTGCAGAGTCTGGTGCGCCCTGCGTCAGTTTGTCATCAAATGGACACACTCTTCTGTTTCTTACTGTGTGGAGCGGACAGGAAATGGAGCGGTATTCTTGAACTGAAAGGGCAAGCGTGGCGGATGAAGATGCTCATGCTGCTCAATGTTTGTACGTTCAGCGGTTTCCGAATCGCCGAGTGCCTGTTGCAGACCTATTGGCTGCCATCATAATAAAGACCACTTAAGCCTTAAAGTCACATGTGAATTTAAGGCTAACTTCGAAACCCGATGTATTCAGTTTACGATTCTCTTGGATACGTGATGTAATGAGTATCCTAGAAGAACCTGACATATATATTCTTAACGAGAAAACGAATTTAAAGCACAAATAATATTTATAAAATTTAATTTTCTTCTTAAAGGAAAAAAGGATGACTTTCTACACTTCAGGCCGCAGACATATATTACTAGATTGCCAATGCCGTATACATTATCGTTGCTGTCACTGAAGTCTCTCCGCCATATTTCTATACTATAAATGTGTGAGCAGTCGTGTGTTTAATTACAGAAAGTGGTAAAAATACGGATGGATTGTCGTAATTACGTTGTCTTTGGAGTTTTGACATAATGGTCAATTCGTGTGTTGTAAATGGCTTTAATTTTGCGTGCAGTAAACGGAAGACACATACAATAATGAGCTGCACTGTGCAGCCATTTTTTATTAATCTGTTGCCAATTTGATTCAACTTCGGTATTCTTTCAGTAGTATGGTCTTTATAAAAGTGTTGCTCGTCGTGGATAACACGTATCTTTATTCTTTTGAGTGTTCTTACGAAAATTACATTCTGCTTTAACTCATACAGTCGCGTTAATTTTCTGTTTTTATTTATGTTATCAGTTTCGGTCAATTTCGGCTTTTCTTTGAATTGTATGACTGTTATAAATGTGCTACTTGAAGTGGTGTATCACGCAGCTACCTTTATTCTTCTGAATGTTTCTCCAATGTAATATGTTCTTCTCATAATACGATTCTTAAATGTGTGTGCTAAATTTAACCACTACGGAAGTATTAGGTCAAATGCGAAGCATATTTAAACCAACTACTAAATCAAAACCGTCATTTAGTGTTAGAAGAACATGGTAGTAGCATACGGAAACTTTTTGACATGAGGTGACAAAAGATGACGGCGTCAGGCTTCAGTCAGAGAAACAAGTTTGCCTGTAGTAATGTATGTCTGTGATTCAGGCTGTAAAAAGCAAAGAAATTAAAATAAATTATATCGATGAAAATAAGCATGAAATATTACGATCTTTATATGCTGCAACAGACATTAATGTATGTTTCTGTATACAACTAACATAACTGAAAACGTCGATATTAACAGAAAAAATAATCTTTGCTAAATGAATTTCAAGTCTAACACATTACCACCTTTTTTCATAGCTTACATCAGTGAAATTTGAAAAAATCGTAAAATGTATTCTATTTGTAAACGGATAAATGTCACTAAGTGAACTGTGCAATGAAAATAGTAATAGTTCAAATAATAACTAGCTCAACAAATCTTCTAAAAAAAAAAGACTACGAGAAAGAGCACTCCAGGACGTTATGTTGTTAAAAGAAAACGTAAATATATAGACGAACTATTACTAATTGTATCTAAAGAGATATTTGTATTTAAATATATTGCATATATTGCAGTTTACTTGACAATGGCGAAAAGCCGAAACGCTCATAGTCTTTAACACCTCAAAAATAATGCAGCATTCAATGGAATAAACACTTAAAAATAAGTCTTGTGTGCAAGATTAAAGTTTTGTTCTTTCGTGGGCGCAATAATAAGAGCGCCACTGACTTCTGCAATTGTGATACAAAACGTTTGTTACTTCTTTACCAGTAGCAAGTTATTCTCACCACAGACAGGTTAAAATGTTCCCTCTGGCATACTGTTTGTTGTTGCTTCTTGTCTGTAGACATGTAACGTACATCATCCTGTTAAGATACTAAGCTGTAGTACTGTGGTGACAAGAAGCGACCCGGAACGCCGCTTACAACTGGCTGCTAAGTGCTTTTATCAATTTGTTCCGCTAGTTATCTGATCTCCCCATTATGTTTTGTTCTGGAAGATAATCGTCCCGCCCAACCAATAGAGCAATTATAGCTCCAGTAAGAAAATTGTAGCAATGAAATACGTGGCTGTAACTTTCGCTCTGTCACACATTAATAGACTGCAGCTCCACTCCCCACTCGCCTATCATACACTCTGACGTATGTTATCACAAAAAGAAAGTTAAGAGGTGTGTTCATAAACAACCATTTCTGCACTCACAACATCTGATGACAAACGCCATTAACCGTTCTCAAATTGATTTAGGTTTCAGGAATTAATTATAACCATAAGGAAAATAGGACATCGTAGATTCCTTCTCACAGTTACGGACACAATTCCTTCACAGCATATAACGCAGTATTGAAATGGATTATATAGAAGATATATTCCTGGAAGCCAAACGGTGGCTAAAGGCAGTATTGCTTATTACAAGTTTCTTTGAATGCATCCAGTGCAGCTCCACTTGAAGGAAAATAACGAATAAGATAGGGAGAAATAGTCGTGTGCTTCGTTCTTATAAAGGAAGAAACGTCGACGGTTATCCTCAGCAGTGCTAAATATTCACATATTTATCCAAAATATTACAAATGTTTGTCTGAAGCTGGACACTTGAAAATCCGTCTCGAACCCGTATCTCCCGCTATTTCACAAAAAGCTTCGAGACTCGGTCCGGGACCTTCCAATTGTTTTCAAAACGGATTCTTTCCACTGTTTTCCATTGCTAAGAAGGATTTGATACTGACTGCTACGACGTTCGTCTTATGTATGTTGATGTCAAGAAAATCGTTCCACATCAGATGCCGGTTTTTGAAATTTTCTCAAATGTGTTTCGTGAAAAACACTTCGTCTTACTTGTGGAAGACTCATGTGCTGATCATAGATACTGACCCTGCAGCCTGACTAGAGATCACTGCGACATGTTCCTTGAATCAGACCTAGTAAGGATTCCAAACAAACTGCTGCCTTACAATCTAGGTAAATACCTTTATTTGTCTTCAGAAGTTTGCCTCCTATTCCATAATCTTGTAGAACTTAGAATAGCTTCCTCCTAGGAACACGGTCATAAGCCTTTTCTAGATGTATAAAACATAGGTACTATTTCCTGCACCACTCATAACACTTCTTCATTATCTGCCGTAAGCTAAAGATCTGGTTCTGACAGCCTCTAAGAGGTCTACATCCGCTCTGAATTTTTGATGCACCTCGTAGTGACCACACTTATAGAAAAAAGGTCTGCTTCGATTGCCATGTTAACCAATTTTGTATTGAACTTGACCTTCCTGAGAAATGAAATAATATAGTTAACTTACGGACTATCATCCACTGTAATATATCATCGAATCCACCTGTTTCAACTTTAATTTTCTGTTTATAGAGAATCTGTAAAAATAGTACGTCAGAGCCGTAAGAATCGCGATTTTTGTATCGCAGATGAGGAAAGTTCATCTCATGGAAGTAAAATAAATGCACAGCTGTATATACCAGATCAATGAACTGATATATATCTGGTACCGTATATATCTGGTATGCCGTATTCATTGATATGGAGAAGGCATTTGACCGTATGAGGTGGGACAAATTGTTGGCAATCCTAAGGAAACATGTAGTTGACTGGAGGGATAGAAAACTAATTACAAATTTCTACTTCAACCAGACAGCAGGAGTAAGAACAGGAGGTGTGATAAGCGAAGAAATTGAACTGGGAAGAGGTGTAAGACAAGGATGCTGTTTGTCACCAACACTGTTCAATATCTATCTTGAAGACAAAATCAAGGAAAGCTTTAATGGAAGCAGAGTAGTTTGTATTGGGGGACGGCGAGTAGAGTGTATTAGATTTGCAGACGACATGGTTGTGATGGCAGAAAGTGCAAAAGAGATGGAACAAATGTTAGATGACCTAACCACAAAATTAGAAGAATATGGAATGAAGATTAACAAGAAGAAGACAAAAAGCATGGTAACTGGAGGAAGGAACACAAAATGTCATTTAAAAATAGGGGCAGAAGAAATAGAGCAAGTGCATAGCTTCAAATACTTGGGAAGTGTGATAATGGATGATATGTACTGCACTGCAGAAATTAAGAAAAGAATTGCCATGGCAAAAGGAGGATTCAAAAGGAAACAGAGATTACTTTACGGACCGTTAAAGAAAGATCTGAGGAAAAGACTTGCCACGTGTTATATCTGTTGTGGTGTATGAAGCGGAGACCTGGACGTTGAGGAAGGAAGACGAAAGAAGACTGGAGGCACTAGAGATGTGGATATGGAGGAGAATGGAGCAAGTGAAATGGGAAGACTGAATAAGGAATGAGGAAGTATTAAGAAGAGTTGGAGAAGAAAGAAACATGCTGGAAGTCATTGGGAAAAGAAAACGAAACTCGATTGGACATTGTTTGAGGAGGGACTGTTTACTGAAGGAAGGAATAGAAGGAATGGTCAAAGGAAAAAAAAAGAGGAAAGCCAAGATATCAAATGCTGGAGAACATCCAAGGAAATAAATATGAAGAAAAGAAAAGACCGGAATTGGACAGAGAAAAGTGGAATAGGATCAACCCATGAAAAGAAGAGGATCAACCTGTGGTGTCGCACAAGTTTGAAGTGCGCGCCACGTACTTTCGCCGCGCGCCGCCATGCAAGCACGGCGCGGCGTTCTTATGTCAGCCACGAGCGCCCTCTGCTGCGCCCTCGTGGACGCCACTGAACTGGATCAGTCACTTGGGAATTGGACAGGCACTAGGAAAGTCTCTCATCAGTAGGCAGGCCATTACCTAGTTCAACTATGTATCAGCATTCTGTGGTCATGATACTTGTAAAAGTTAAGTATTGTAAGATTTCTGCTAAATATATATCTTGTTCTAATCTAGCTTAGTGTTTCTAGTTTCTGCTGTCCCACTGGCTGGTCACCTCAGACTCTGTACCCGTACACGCGTGCATCCTATTTACCTGTGTCGGTCTTCTCTACTCGGCCGCCGACACCTAGGACAAACAGCGGCAATGAGACACAAAAGTGGCGACGAGGACGGGATACAAAACAACCCATGACAAGACCTACCGCAAGGCCGAATACAATTGATGTTGGTGGTGATGTATATGCCTGTATCCATTCATCTTCAGCTAAACTCCTCTTTTTACCCCACGCCCAATCAAATAAAAGTTTCAGTTTTGAAAACTCAGTCTTTCCTTCTGTTTTTCTTTTCTTTTTACTTTTTTCAAATATAATGGAGCAGTGTTAAAGCATTGGTAGCACACTAGCTTCGGATTCTGGGGCCCCGAGTTCGATTGTTAGCCATTACGATCTGGGTTTGGTTTTTGTGATTGATCAAAAAAAAAAAAAAAAAAAAAAAAAAAAAAAAAAAAAAAAAAAAAAAAGGAAAAAAGAAAAAGAAAGAGCTACTGCCGGGGGGGGGGGGGGGGCGAAGGGTCCCTTGGATCCGCATATGCACACAAAGTCCACAGAATTATTTGCAACCCGAAAACGTCATTTTGATTTTCCTTTGCCACGAAAAACTGTAATGTGCAAAAGGCTGTCTGTTTCGAGTAGTATATGATTTCAGAGCGTTCCTTCACCCCCAATTTTATTTTCCATCCCGTTCCGTTGAGTAAACCGCCGCGCTCCTGGGCGCCGCGCCGCGCCGCCGCTAACCGCCGGATGGCGGCTGATGACGGCCATCTTTTAAGAGAAACGCCCGCCGCGGCAGGAAAAATCGCTCGTCGAGACAATTTCCGGGCTCGGCAGCCGGCGGTGCGTAAGCGCCGCGTTATCGCCAATAACCAGCGGCGGCCTCGCCGGCCTACCCTAACGACTGCCACGCACAATGGCGCCGCCCACAATGCCGCCCCGCCGCCCCGCCGCCCCCTCGGCCGTCGTCCTGCCCCAACGATTTCCGTTTATCGCCGCCCTGAGGGCGCCCCTCACCTCCGACTGTTACGGCGCTGGCCCCTCCTCGGCCACACTCGGCCGGCTCCTTGACGACTCGACTCTCGCCGTTGTTCTCGGCAGTTGCCCCGCCGGCAGACCGCCTCGGACACCGGAAACTTTACGACTGCCGTGGCTTTCGTCGCGGCCGAGCCGTTCCTCGCGCAGTCAACCCCAATTCCGCAGTCCGCCTCTTGTATTCAGCTTTAGTGTCGGCGCGCGTTGCCTGCGGGAGTAATAACAAACAGGTGCCGTCAATGGATGTACGGAATAACAGGCGGACACCATTTCACCGGTTGCCATGAAAATTCGTGGAGACGTGTAACTTTTCATAGACTGCGTGAGGCGATGAGCCGAGAGAGGAGCAGAAGGCGAGGACGGACAGATATAGGCGGGCACAGCAAGTGGATTAACAGAAGAGTCACCGCCGGGTTTAAAAAGAAAATGTTCAAATGTTTGCAGAGCTTATGGGACTTAACTACGGGGTCATCAGTCCCTAAGCTTACAAACTACTTATGAACTAGGTAATAGTGAGGACGGCACAAATATCCATGCCCGAGGGGGGATTCGAACGCCCGACCATAGTGGCCGTGCAGACCGTGACTGGCGCGCCGCAGTACGCTCCGCCACCGCGGCCGGCCTGGGTTTTATGTAGTGTAATATACAAAGAAGAAGAATATTGTAATTCCAATTCCAAAGAAAGCAAGTACAAACAAGTCTGAAAATTACAGATCAGCTTAATAAGTCAAGGTTGCAAAATACTAACACGAATTATTTACAGACGAATAGAAAAACTTGTGGAATCCGACCACGGGGAAGATCAGTTTGGATTTAGGGAAAACGTAGGAACACGGGGGAGGGGGGGGGGGGAGGGCAATACTTACATTACGACTTGCCTTAGAAGATAGGCTAAGGAAAGCGAAACCTACGTTCTTAGCGTTTGTCGATTTGAAGAAAGCTTTTGACAATGTCGACTAGAATGCACTCTTCCAAATTCTAAAGGAATCAGGGGTAAAATATAGGTAGCGAAGAGTTATATTCAACCTATACAAAAACCAGACAGCGAAGGGCAAGAATGGGATGCAGAGGTTGGGAAGGAAGTAAGACAGGGTTGTAGCCTTTCCCCAATGTTGTTCAATCTGAACATTGAGCAGGCAGTGAAGGAATGGAAAGAGAAATTTGGAGAGGGCATTAAAGTGCAGGGAGAAGAAATAAAAACATTGCGGTTTGCCGGTGACATAGTAATTCCGTCAGAGACCGCAAAAGATCTGGAAGAGCAGTTAAATGGGATGTACAGTGTCTTGAAAGGAAGATATAAGATGAACATTAACAAGAGTAAAACGAAAGTAATGGAATGCAGTGTCTGCAAATCAGGCGATGCTGAAATAATTTGATTAGGTAATGAGACAATAAAAGTAGTAGATGAATTTTGTTATTTGGGTAGCAAGATAACTTCTAATGGCCGAAGTAAAGAAGATATAAAATGCAGAATGGCTATGGGAAGAAAAGTATTTCTAAAGAAGCGAGACTTGTTAACATCCAATATTAATTTAAATATTAGGAAGTCCTTTCTGAAAACATTTGTCTGGAATGTAGCATTGTACGGCAGTGAAACGTGGGCGATAAGGAGTTCTGATAAAAAGATGATAGAAGCTTTTGAAATGTGGTGCTACAGACGAATGATGAAAATTAGATGGATAGATCATGTGACTAATGAGGAGGTGCTTTACCGAATCGGGGAGAAAAGAAGTTTATGCCATATCCTGACTAAGAGAAGAGATAGATTGGTTGGACACATTCTGAGACATCAAGGAATTGTCAACTTAGCGTTAGAAGGAAGCGTGTGGGGTAAAAATCGTAGAGGGAGACCGAAGGACGAATACATTAAGCAGATTCAAAAGGATGTAGGTTGCCGAACGTATTCTCAGATGAAGAGACTTGCACAGGACAGGGTAGCGTGGAGAGCTGCATCAAACCAGTCTCCTGACTGAAGACCACAACGACAATATACAGAGCCAGTTTTTGTTGCTGTAAATTCTGTCCTGTTTCCGTTGCTTGCTTTGAGTGAGCTGACCAGTCCACATTTTGTATGAGTGGGTTGGAAGCCCTCTGCAGAAGCCCCAACCTGGAGGATCTGGGGTCTTGATTTTGGGGTGCTCCACCCCTAGGAGATTGCTTAGCGAGCCTCTCCTGCACGCGCTAGTTTTGGTCCATCCCGGGTATTTTATTTCCCCAGTACCCCCTACAACTAGAGAGCATAACACTATCCTCCACCTGGGTAGGTGCAAAAGAAAACGAGCTAAAGATTCCCGTTTAGGAGGCTATCTGATCGTTTTATAGTCTTCAAAATGAAATGCCAACATCGCGAAATAATAATTTATTTAATGACGACCCTCTCGGTGAACTGTGTCACCCTCATTTCGTAATACATATTTTACTAGCTGAAAACCTGGCGTTGCCCGGGTTTTATTTATTTATTCCTGCCATTTTCCAGATATATATTAATTTGTATAAGTGCTGCATGTCTGTAAAATCTCTTGGGAATACAATTAGTACAGAAATAACAGATTAAAACTTGATGCATGATGGGGCGGTTTTTCATGAACGTTACCGTTTATGTGCTCATATGTCATGAACTGCGTGTCGTACTGTGATACAATTTATAAGGTACACACAACTATATGCCTGTATACTTTATGTAAAATTTCCTGCTGCTACAATTTGTAGTGTAGAAACTATAAATTGTAACGTCTTACCGAATGCTGTATTTTTAGTCCATGAACAGCTGAACGTTACTGTTTACGTGCTCATATCTCATGAACTACGCGTCGGAATGTGCTACAATTTAGAAGCTACATTCAACTATATATGTGCATACTGTCTGTAAAATTTCCTATCGCTACAATTTGTAGTGTTCAAATTATAAATTGTAACGTCATACAGAGAGCTGTAATTTTACTCCATAAACAGCGGAAAAGTAGTAAGAGAAATTTTTTTTCCTTTCATCATTTTATTATGGTTGCCAGCGAGAAAAAGTTTAATAAAAGTTCGAAATTATGTTTAAAGTTTGTTGCAAGTCGCCAAGTACTGTCATTCTCATACAGTGTATTTCGAAAGTCTCGCCGCATTATATGGCATTTTTTTGCGATTTCTATTGACGTAATATCTTTTGAACCATGTGCCGTATGTGATTCTTAACCATGCAGCAATTGTTCAAATGTTTGTATAGTCTAAGGACATAACTACGGGGTCATCAGTCCCTAAACTTACAAACTACTTATGAACTACTTACGAACTAGGACGGCACAAATATCCATGCCCGAGGGGGGATTCGAACCCCCGACCGTAGTGGCCGTGCAGACCGTGACTGGAGCGCCTCAGTCTCCTCGGCCACCGCGGCCGGCGCAGCAATTGTTACCTCACGGTAAGGAATGTCTGTACCAAATTTGGTTGAAATCGGTCCAAGAATTTTTTGTTCTTGTGCATCAGAGGTGCCCACAAGGAGGGGGGGGGGCGTGGGGGGGGGGGTTCATGACGCAAATCTGCGTCATTGAAATTTATGGGGGGGGGGGTGAAAAATTTAGTACTTTTGGCCAGTGTGGGATGGGGGGCTTTATATAACAATTTACAAAACGTAAAATAAAAAGAGATTTAATTTCAATATTAAATGGCAAAACAGTATCCAACATTTCGGGTGTGTGTGTGGTTGTGGGGACGTAGGGGGAGAGGGTTGTTCGCAGTTTGGGTGGAGGGGGGTATTGAGACATTGGCCAACGAGGAAGGGCACCTCTTTTATGCAGTAGATAATTGAAAGTATTTCCGGACTTTCCTTATATGTGTGTGGTGTCTGTTCTTTCGGACATGTCCGAAAGAACAGACATCGCTTTTTTTTAATCCTGCAGTTATTGTCTCCTCATATTCAAGGAATGTATGACATTAACAGCAAGTGTATATACCACCAAATGTATTCTGCTTCGTATGCAGTTGCGCTGACCACTACACCACTGGGGACATAGCAATCACTCCATCTGCTCAGACTAATCAAGTACGACTCCCGTCAAGTACAAAGTCTCAACTGTACCCTGCCCAGCATTTACTCAAACTCGCGGATTTTTAAACTCCCGTGACTGAAAGGGCGTTGGAGTGCCTCCCACACTGAAGAATGAATCATTTCCCGCCAGCGACATAAGTTATATATTTTTGGTGTCTGTTCTTTCGGACAATGAGATGAAAACTGGTGTTGACAATATACGCGATCATTAAAACCGAGAGCTTCAAATGTTCGGTGCGCTAAAATAAATCATGATTTGTGACTGAAGGTATACAGTAATGGAATGAACTTTGTCAATCTAATCTAATATATAAAGCAGAGTGTTCGTATATTTATACGTGTTGCATACAAATCTACAGTTTTGTTCCAATCTTCATGAAATTTTGTACACGTAAGCTTCAATCCATGAGGACGGTCGCCATAAGTGTAAGAATCACATACGATATATAGTTCACGAGACGTCATAAACAATGAGATGCGCGAAAAACCGCTTCATTTTGCGACAATGCTGCTCATTTTCTCCTAAACCATTGGACCGATTTCAAATAAATTTGGTACACACATTCCTTACCGTGAGGTAACAATTTCTGCATGGTTAAGAATCACATACGGCACATGGTTCAAACGATATTACGTCACAACCAATAGAAATCGCAAAAAAAGCCATATAATGCGGCGAGACTTTCGAAATACGCTATATGAGAATGACAGTACTTAGCGACTTGCAACAAACTTTAAACATAATTTCAAACCTTTATTAAACTTTTTCTCACTGACAATCACAGTAAAATGATGAAAGGAAAAAAGTTTCTCGCTTACTACTTTTCGGCTGTTTATGGAGTAAAACTACGGCTCTCGGTATGACGTTACAATTTATAATTTGAACACTAAAAATTGTAGCGACAGGAAATTTTACAGACAGTGTACACATATACAGTTGAATGTAGCTTCTAAATTGTATCACATTCCGACACGTAGTTCATGAGATATGAGCATGTAAACAGTAACGTTCCGCTGTTCATGGACTAAAACTACGGCATTCGGTATGACGTTACAGTTTGTGACTTGCACAGTTTTAATTGCACCTGCAGGAAATACAAACGTACAACTGAATGTACCTTCTAAATTGTATCACAGTGTGACACGTAGTTCATGAGATATGACCACATAAACAGTAACGCTCATGGAAAACCGCCCCATCACGCAAGTTTTAATCTGTTACGTCTTTACTACTAATTGTATTCCCAAGAGATTTTACAGACATACAGCCCTTATACAAATGAATATTACCTAGGGAAAAATGGTAGCAATAAATAAATAAATACCCGGGCAACGCCGGGTTTTCAGCTAGTAAAGTTTAAAATTAAGAAACCTCACCGAATTGGTTTTCAGCCATGGTCCGCCTTTGCTGTTGTCTCCGCATCGCCGCCGTCTGTGCCACGGCGCATGCGCAGTGTCGGCAGATTAAAGCCCCTGCCACGGGTGGAGCCACCGGCAGATGAACGGCGAGAGAATGGCGGGCACGAGTTGGCTAAGTCGGCCGTGTCGAGCGCAGAGGGGCGGGTAGGGGCGAGATTTCCTCGACGTCTGTTTCTGAAACAAGGGCCCTTGTAGCGCGATTTCCCAGCGGGACTTCCGCACGCACCCCCTGAAAACGCGCCGCGCCTATCTGGCAGGTACGAAACTCGTGCTTCTTATTATTCTCTGCGCAGATGCTTGTAGAGGCCGGGGTGGCATTCCGGATTCTCGTGGTAGCGTGTAGCCCTCAGGCCGCCTCCTGTACAAGAGGCCGCACGACTTGCAAACAAAAGGTGCCGACCGCCGCGAGAGACAGGAGGAACTGTTTGGGAAATTACAGATCTTACATCGGATATCGAGTGTTGTTTATGCCCACTTCTTGTTGACGAACACACATACTCACGCATACACTAATTCTCTGCTGAGCACCTAAAAATACTGACCACTGAATGTTATTTTATGTGATTGCTTTATTATTGTCAATTATGCTATTTTATACAATTTGTTTTAATTAATATTCGAATTTTGTAATGAGTGGCATTATATGTAAAAACTTTGTCTGATCCACGGTCTATCAAGAGTTGTTTTTTTATTGTATCCATAATATAAAAGTGATAGAACCGATTTGTTTTGTTGTATTAGTTATTTCAATTTATTCATATTGTAACTTCTTTTATACATATAAACAATATAAACCTTTTGAGGCAATAAAGAGGGCGCTAACGACGTCCACACAGAGCCCACTGTTGGCCAAAAGTAAGCAGATGGCTCAGTTTGACTTCGTATTACAACAGATAATATCACCTGTATGTAGCTATGTTGTCAACGGATATGTTAGACGTAAATGTCATTGTACATTTCACAAAAATGCTGTTTTGAACTTGGTATGTATTAATTACTAATAATCTTTGTACCTATTGGAGAGTTTACTTTGGTATTAGCTTTTTGGTTTTGTATATTTCTTTTTTGGGCCAGCTGACAGCACTGAAGATGGTTTCTTGGAAAACCGAAATCAATTTGCCTGAATAAAGCAAAAGATTTTATGGCTAATGCTGCTCCTTTCATTATTGATAAAAGTGATTTTGTGGCCGTCGAGCACACCCCTCCAGATAATGGAATCCAATTTAAATTCTCTTTCCCTGACGGTTTCCGTTTCTATTTTTGTCTCTCTCCGTCCATCTCTCTCTGTTCCTCACCCCCTCTCTCTAGCTTTAGCACCTGTACTCCTCTGATGGGCGGAAGAAACAAATGAAACGAGATTGTGGAATTCATTAACCTGGCTGACTTTCGCTTTGAAAACTCACCACTAGATTCAAACACACTTTTCAACTCACAATCTCCTGTGCAGTGTTTATGTTTTTATATATTTGTTTACGTCGCACTATCTGTACAACCAAAGTCTATCTTAAAATTTTTAGTGTAAATTGATTAATTATATATAAATAATAGGTGAATATTTCAGAAATACTACGGCCAATTTTGGGAATTCTATAATAGATATTTCGACAAGATCTCTGAGTTAAGTCTAGCGGCCGTCACGCTTGTGGAAGGTTGTGTTTGTCAACATTCGCGTCCGTGTCAAAGAACTTCATTTAATAAGGGCGACCACTTTAGTTTTATGTTTGTCCAGTATGGCGAACATGTATTGGCTTCGTAACCTTTGACTGAAAATACATTTGTTTAAGTGTTAGCACATCTGATTGCTGAAGAATTCCATTATCAACCTATCGCAAAAGCAGAACCACCTTTCAAAGTGAGAGTCAACAACTTAGACCTTATGACCTTCAAGACTGCAAAATTTCTACAAGAACTACGATTCTCAACATCCATCATTATTATTTGTACCTCCAGTCTCCAGAATAAAACTCTGTTGCTGTATTCATAGTTATCTAGGACACGACGACCGATCATTACTTTGAAATTATTACGAAGTTGGAGGACTTGGGAATGTTGCAAACTATCATAAAACGTGGCCACTTGATGACTAGAAGTATATGGCATGGTCCGATTAATAATCGATTACATTATTTCCTACAAACAGTATCGATTACGTATCGAAAACCTCAAAAGATGCTTACGATTTCGGTAGACCTGTTTCCATCATTCAAGCATAGCGGAGTTTTCAACATGAATTGAGCATTCGTGAATTGGTATTCAATTATTTCTATCGTACCCTCATTGGTCATATGACTGAATCTAACACCACCCTCGGAAAAAAATAAACTTCGTACCATGACGAACATATTGCAAAAAACACTGCCATATTCTAAAATGTTAATGTTCGAACGCACACAGCCAAAATGGATCAGGTGAGCTTTGTACAGCATTAGAAAATTATCAAACATCTCCCCTGGTCAGAAAAACCGCTGAGTCTACACATATCCATTATGGGAGTTTTAGAGCAGAGAGTGAGGGATAAATTTCCAGTTCCAAAATGGTTAAAGTAATGAGCGCATGTTTTGGTACAAGAATGGATAATATTCTGTTGGGAAGTATACAGACACTTTATCCCCTGTCGAGTTGCAGCTAGGTATGGGGCTGCTTCATCAGCATATTCTGAAAGGAAACTAATTGGTTTACAATCAGAAGCGGGAGACTTATTCTTTTAAGTTCAAATTTTTATTGAGATGAGGTTCAACAGCCGTAAGATATTTGAGGAAATGCATACTGTAAACCATCAGCTGTTTATTATTTTTCCAAAATTCTACCGGTTTCGGTTATAAACCATCTTCACGGAAGAGAACTAGACAGACTGATTAAACAGGTGCATTATATGCCTCCTTATGAATACTGGCATGCATGTCACACAATAAAAATAAATAAGACACCACTCGGCGTCTTATTTATTTTTATTGTGTGACATGCATGCCAGTATTCATAAGGAGGCATATAATGGACCTGTTTAATCAGTCTGTCTAGTTCTCTTCCGTGAAGATGGTTTATAACCGAAACCGGTAGAAGTTTGGAAAAATAATAAACAGCTGATGGTTTTTTGTTAAGTTTTTTTAGTTTTTTCAATACCTCAGACTTAATTTTGTTAAGTGATTTAAATTGTTTTAATACCTCAGGAGTATCTACTTCTAAATTACGTATGCTGGCAGCTGTTCTTGATACGAATTCTGGAGTATTTGCCTCGTCTACTTTCGTGAAAGAATTTCGGAAGGCTGTGTTCAGAAATTCTGCTTTAGCAGAACTGTCATCAGTAGTATCATCGTTACTGTCGCGTAGTGAAGGTACTGATTGTATGACGTAATAAACGCTTAGGTACGTCAGAAACTAGCTGTTGCGTAAAATGGCGCACAGTAGAACATCAAGCGTAACGTTTTACTACTGCTTTACTGCTAACTTTATTCGCATAACACTTTTAATATCTTACCTACATAATCCAATGCACGTGCAAAATAATGGAACTACTCGACAAATAATCGAGGCTATATGATATAAATATTGAAATTCGAGAAAAAATCTTTTGCTTCAATTGTAACGCAAATTACCGAATTCATATTCATCCAATGATTCATAATGTGAGCACTAACTCCAAAAAATTTTAAGCAAAATTTGAAACCCTCTGTGAACTTTTTCTCACTTACATGTTTGACGTAAAATAATTAATTTTGTATAAAACGGACAACGCATGCATCAGACTGGATACCACTAAAACACAATCGACCACATACACACCCTCCGTGAAATAATTAGTCCAGCCAATGAATATGAAACGCCGTTATGCATAGCTTATATAGATTTTGAAAAGGCTTTTGATTCTGCCAGCCATGCTGCAATTATTCTGGCATTGAATGAACAAGGGGTGGTAAAAACACATTATATAACATCTGTAATACCTCGACGGCCTCTGTCATTAAAGAAAAACACACGAGGGAATTCTCTATTTCAGAACGTTACACAAGCTGACGGTATATCCCCGGAACACCGAGGCGTGTTTTGTAAGTAAGTGCCGTTTTGAAATTTAAAAAAAAAGCGTGCTAAGATATATCAATAATTTTATTTTTACATGAAATCCTGTATCTCAATCTATTTTTCTGCATAATTTCCGCCAATATTGAGGTACTTGTCATAACATTGTACCAGTTTTTGAATACCCTTCACATACAAGTGTGCCGCCTGACTTGTTAACCACTGCATCACAATGGTTTTGACATCGTCATCGTCTTGCTCGGTCACAATGCCATACAAAACACTACGAGTCATCCCGCAAGGAAGAAATCGTAAAGCGTCTGTTTTCTCTC
The DNA here is from genome assembly GCA_026315105.1 of Locusta migratoria. NCBI lineage: Eukaryota > Metazoa > Arthropoda > Insecta > Orthoptera > Acrididae > Locusta > Locusta migratoria. The sequence continues at coordinate 37,496,775 of CM048750.1, read as the reverse complement.
ACCTTATTGACAACTTCCTGCACCGAACTTTCTTTAACGACCGAAGGACGCTCAAAAAATGTTCAAATGTTTGTTAAGCTTATGGGACTTAACTACGGGGTCATAAGTCCCTAAACTTACAAACTACTTATGAACTACTTACAAACTAGGACGGCACAAATATCCATGCCCGAGGGGGGATCCGAAGCCCCGACCGTAGTGGCCGTGCTGACCGTGACTGGAGCGCCTCAGTCACCTCGGCCACCGCGGCCGGCCCGAAGGACGCCCACTCCGTTGTTCGTCGTGCACATTTGTGCGACCGTCTTTAAATGCTGCCACCGACTTTTTTACCATTCTGTTACTCATAATGTTTTCTCCGTAACTGCCCAGATCTCACGGTGAATATCGATCGCTTTTAGGCTTTTAGCACTAATCTTGTAACAGCTCATACTTCACAGTCGGCGGGAATCACGATTATTCGGAGGCATCTTGAACACTCAGTACACAACGTAAACAAGAAAGAAATAGACTGTAATGGCATCAGTGCGTAGACAACAGACCTGGGTACCAAGTGCGCGTAATATTTACTGAGATATCTTAGCACGTCCTTTTTTTTTTTCAAAACGGTATTTACTTTAAAAAAACACGCCTCATATTTATAGCTGTCATTGAAATGTCTATGATTAACAGCATTTACGAAGGAAGAAGAGAACTAATCTGAATTTTGCAGACGGTATTATAGTGATAAACAAAAGTATGAGAGAAGGCAGCTGCTAAAAAGTGGGCCATAAGATAAACCTGTTCAGTTAGTATGCATAATAACTGGGTAACTATTAAACAAATAATACTGAGCAGTCTAAAAAGGCTTTATGAATATTCTTATCTGGGACAGTGAATTGATATCAAAGGAGATTTCAACCTGAAATATTTCGCCGAATCAAGATAGGTTAGAGGCCTTATGGAGAGAACACCATTGTGTTTAAATATAGTATGCCTACACCTTGAAAAAGGTGTGTGGTCTTCCGCTAGTAACATACGGCTGTGAGACCAGGATTTTAAATGATTTTTTCGAAAGAAAACTACGAATAGCTATGAGAATGATGGAAAGATGTCCCGTATCTGTTACTACGAAAAATGGGAAAAGAAATGAAGACATAAGAACTATAACTGTAGTACAAGGTGTTATCGAAAGGTCAAAGCCCTAGAATGGGCAGGACAGGAGGTAAAGGCAGTCCTACAGTGGGATCCCAGAGAAAGAGGAAGTTCTCATCGCAGACCCCGGAGCGCTGGGATGAAGAACTGAGTGAAGTCTGCCAGAGGACAACAGGAGACAGCTGTTGGCAATACATTTCTTTAATATCAAATAGACTATATCTCGTAAAGGTTGAATTAACAGAATAATCTATACATATACAGTGTACGTATGTCGATTGCACACTTCGTAAACTACTGGACCAATTTGGACCAAATGTGGTAACATATTACATACCTTCCAACACAATCCTATGGCACGTATTTAGATATGACGTCATAAACGATGAAATTCGCGAAAAACTACCTCGTCATACGAATATGTTCCTCACGGCTTCTTAAATTAATGGCCCAATTTCAATCAAATCTGGTAGTTTTTTATTTTTTATTTCATTTTATTTATTTATTGTACGGTCAATAACTACCAGAGTGAGAACTCTTAGTAACTTGTAAACTATGTTGTCCATAATTTCAAAACTTCACGCAACTATTCCCCACAGCCAAACCCAGCAATGATGAAAGGAAATAATTATAAAATTTATTACTTATCTCCTATTGATGCCATAAAATTATGGTATTCGGTATGGCGTTACAGATTATTACTTTTATGCTATCAATTGATTGTATTCGGTAGACATTTTACATACCACACGTTCACATAACACATTTTCGAATTTGTGTCATAGAGGGACACGTATTTCAGGAGAAATGACGTAAAAAACAATGAAATGCATGAAAATCCGCCACATCACTCATGACGTCGCAATTTTGTTACGTCTTTTCTACGAAATCCATATGTAAAACATTTCGCATAGTTTCCTAATATTCCATTCAACGAAACCGAAAAATAATATTATTGTAGGCGACATATTTCAAGAAATTAGACGTCATAAAGATTGAACTGCATGAAAATGAAACTGAAATGAACAGAGTGCACTGCAGGAGACGGACACGGGGAAAGAGGACTACTATAAGAGAACAATAAATAAATATACACGCGCGTAACGACTGTGACTTGTACCTTACACAATTTAGTGCAGTAGTTTTTTTCGTGATTCGCACATGAAAATACGAGCAGACAAACAAACAAAAATTCTAAAAAAAATTCTTTTTTGCTTCTACTGCTTTTGTAAAGACCAATCGTATTACGTATTCTTAAATACTTCCTATTCACAGATATCGACCAGTTACAATGTTATTATACGTGTACATGCTCTCTTTACTTACATAAAGTACAGTATTCGCAGTTGGAGTCCTCCCTCGGGCATGGGAGTGTGTGTTGCCCTTAGTGTGAGTTTAAGTAGTTTGCAAGTCTAGGGACTGATGACTATATCAGTTTGGTCCAATAGGTTTACAAACATTTGAACATTTTATATTACGCGCAGAAACAAAAATACTGACTTTTATCCATCAAGGATATTCCTATTGTAGGGTTGAGAATGCTAGCAGTCAATGACTAGGTAATGTATAATTTGCTTCTGACGATTTTATGTTGTGTAAATGCCAGTGTGGCTCCACAATCATGTAAACATCTCCATTTACATATTTTGTAATATTTTTTGCCGCTATTTGTGTGTAACGCCTTTGTAATTCGTATTTTTTAATACCTAACTGTGTGTGGAACATCTTTTTGTTTCTTAGGTATGAGCTCTTCTACTAGAAACTTTATGTTCTGATGTAAAAACAGTCTGTGGTGTGAGTTCACGTCTCATATACATAATAAAAAAATGCATGTCGTAGAAAAAGAGGAAAAAACACATAAAACGTGGGAAGCAGGACTATTCGAACGTCATCAAAGACGAAAATATTGAGTATAAAAACTAAGGTAAAACATCATCAGCAAAGTGGAATAGTGGGCGAAACTCCAAGTGACACGATGGACGAGCAATAAGAACGATTGGAGCCAGACAACATGAAAAATACCAACACAAAAGCAACTGCTAAACACATCACTTACTTTTCGATAAACACAATATGGCTGGAGCTAAACATTCATTGAAGGGATGCAACTGCTAAACCCTTGATAACGGAAGCCACAAAGTAGCTGGGAAAAAATTGTGCAACTTCGAAATTTGGACAATGATGATTTGGATGCTAAATTTACATGTAAGTAAAACAGTGTTTTTGTACATGTCATCTCGACACGTTATAATGTATATGGCCTAGAAAATCTCGGCTGTTCCTATTAATGAAGTATCCAATACCACATTTGATCGTGGTATTACGCCCTAATTTCCATGTTCGTATTATTTAAGCATTTTAAAGCACTTCCGGCTGGTCACATAATCACTTTCATTACTTGGGTCTTTTAATTAACTAACTAAATAAATAAATTACTGAAAGTCGTAAGTTTAATGTTGGACAATAATGTTTGTTAATGAAATTGTTAACTGACAATATCTGAGGTCGTCTATAATGTATTGACCATATTATAATACTTTGCTGATTGTAGAATTGATTAATTGCCTTGATTTAACAATTTCAAATAATGTAGACATATATTAACACTACAATAATTGTTATTTACTTACGATTTTTGTATTGCTTTGTTTTGATACGAAAATCTTATTATTGCATTTGTCACAATTTTGTGTATCTTTACGTAAAGCAAGATTCATTTATGTTTCATAAACAAAGTATGTAATATTAAATACTGTAACTTCCGTGTTCTAGAAGGTTCTAGAAATTGTGCTAAGTACTAATACGCGCGAATTGGCGCGAACGCATTCAGTTTGGAGTTAGCATAACTTTGTCAGTCAAAGTGTAGTCATGCAGTTTTACTTTTGTCATTATGTAAACAAGCAGTCATCAAGAATAAAAAGTAAACTCATTAACAAGTGAAAAGTGTCACATTTATGGTTTCAAGGAAGCCAATAAACCCAACGTCCTAATATAATTTTGTGATGTTTTAGTGGCAGGCGAGCTACGAGGTCTACGAGACCACTGAACAACCGAAGGTGATGTATTAATAATGTGGCTTTAGTGTCGTGCATAAAAAGCGTCACAACGTGCAGTTGTTACCACTGTAATTAATGCCACATAATTTATTTGCTATCAGTGAACTCCATCATAAAACTGCACCATGATGTGAATGTATAAGCACTTGATGATAGGGACAAGCCCGAAACCGGTCGTGTTATTAAAAATACAATATTTATGTGAGACGTAGCGGTTTTTATTCTGGACCTTATAACAAAAGCAATGTCTGCCTACCGCGCATCAGAAGGCAGCCCACTGCTGCTGGCTAGTTAGGCAGACGCTGTCGACTCATCACATGCTGCGGACGGCGCCCAGCTATAACCTGTCGGATATTTCGCGGCAGCCAGGTTGCAGGGGAGGACTCCCCTGGCGTGAGGGAGCGTCGTTATTGCCCGCGCCAGAGTGCAGTTCACCGGCGCTAGTTCCTCGAGTGACGAGACACGGCCCACGCTATTTCCACTCTGCTGTTGCTAACGGTCGCCCGTATTACACGTTGGCTCTTTGCTGCTGCAACTGTTGACACTAGCTGTGTTCTTTCTGTTGCCGGACCAGGCTAACCAGAGACTGCGTTTTATTGGCAGAACGCTTAAAAGCTGCGACAGAACTGCTAAAGAAACTGCATACACTACGCTTGTCCGTCCTTTTTTGGAGTATTGCTGCCCAGTGTGGGATCCTTATCATGTGGGTTTGACGTAGGACATCGAAAGAGTCCAAAGAAGGGCAGCTTGTTTCGCATTGCCACGATACAGGGGAGACAGCACCACGGAAATGATGCAGGAACTGGGATGGGAATCATTACAACAACGGCGCTTATCGCTACGGCGTGGACTACTTACGAAACTCCAATCGCCAACATTCCCCTCCGAATTCGAAAATATATTGTTGACTCTCACTTACATAGGTACAAATAATCATCAGAATAAAATACGAGAAATCAGAGCTCGAACGGAGAGATTCAGGTGTTCTTCCTTACCGCGCGCTATTCGGGAATGGAATGGCAGATAAATAGTATAACGGTGGTTCGATGAACCCTCTGCAGGCACTTAAATGTGATTTGCAGAGAATCCCATGTAGATGTAGATATTTTATAATAGATGCAAAAATGTTTGACTTTCAACATACACATATCCAAGAACAGAACGTAAATGTGAAAATATTACGACATAATACTTAAATATTAAGTGACTTGAAAATGGCAACTTAGAATTGCCGAAACAGCTCCAGATAAAGCAGTTTGAAACTAGCGATCTGGCTCCTCTGCTTATGCAGATTCTATTAAATTAATTTAACATATCTTTAACAGCAGCAGTCCACAGTCCATACACATGATGGGCCCGATAATACAGTAGCATTTCCTAATTCGCAGGTGCTGATGACCCAAGGTCAACACGGATTTAGAAAATATCGTTGATGCGAAACAAAACTAGCTCTTTACTCATACGAAGTGATGGGTGCCATTGACAAGGATTCGCAAATCGATTCCGTATTTCTTGATTTCCAGGAGGATTTTGACACCGTACCTCACAAACGGCTTTTAATCAAATTGTGTGCTTATGGTATATCGCCCCAAATTTGCGACTGGATACGGGATTTTCTGTCAGAGAAGGCACAGTTCGTAGTAATCGATGTTAAGGCATCGACTAAAACAGAGGTAGTGTTATTAGTCATCTGCTGTTTCTTATTTACATAAACGATATGGGAGAAAATCTAAGTAGCACTCTTAAAAGATGCAACAGAACTACTAAACAAACTGCATACGCTACGCTTGTCCGTCCATTTTTGGAGTATTGCTGCCCAGTGTGGGATCCTTATCAGGTGGGTTTGACTGAGGACATCGAAAGAGTCCAAAGAAGGGCAGTCGATTCGTATTGACACGATACAGGGGAGACAGCGTTACGGAAATGATACAGCATCTGGGGTGGGAATCACTACAACAACGGCGCTTATCGCTGCGGCGTGGTCTACTTACGAAACTCCAATCGCCAACATTCTTCTCCGAATGCGAAAATATATTGTTGACTCCCACTTACATAGGTAGAAATGATCATCAGAATAAAATACGAGAAATCAGAGCCCGAACGGAGAGATTCAGGTGTTCATTCTTTCAGCGCGCTATTCGAGAATGGAATGGGAGATAAATAGTATAATGGTGGTTCGATGGACCCTCTGCCAGGCATTTAAATGTGATTTGCAGAGTATCCCATGTAGATGTAGATGCCTCTCGATCTTCAGTAGAAGCATCCAGTAGTGTCGAGGTCAGCAGTTCAGTGGTTGATAAGATGATGCGCTATTAAATCCTGCCTTTAAATGAAACTGCGTCGGTGTAATTATCCAGTACTGCTGTGTCTCTCAGCCCAGGTTCTTTCAAATTTCGTGACCATTTTCTTTTATGCTAACCACACATACAGCCGGCAGGCTGGCAGCAGCTTAGGCGCTGCTCTTCGGTAGAAAGAATTTATAAAACAATGGATATGATGAGATTAAAATAACAATGACACGGCGTGAAAATATGCAGTATTAAACATGTAGTCAGTTAAAATCCTTGTGCCACGGTGGCGTTAAAAACACAGTAAGATATCAGGACACTGGACGCATGAAGAAACCTCGGAGACCGGTTAAAATATACAGCGGCGACACTTGTTTATGGGCGGTGGACGCACTGATTAAAACACACTAAAGCACGAGAGACACTGACAGTGGACTTAGCACTGTTTAAAACGACAGCAATAAGGAACCCCACAGGGGAAGGATGGAGAGGGTGGGAAGCGCGGGAGGAGGGAGCCTAAAACAAATAGAGGTTTCATTTCCTTTCAAAGTACTAGGAACCTATTCAGCTTGTGTCGTGCTAACACATAATTCTTTCACGTGCCACCAACGACAACGACCTGCAGGGTGGTTACTGACTACCTGAAACCAACACCCATGCATAAGTCGTATTCACTAGCAGGCAGAGCCCCACCCGATATCACACCTGAGACTGCCGCCAGTAACGGGAGACAAGTGCCTACAACATCCCTATCCCCTCCCTTCATGAACATCAGCCGCCGCCACCCCGATTTAAGTCCAGGAGGAGTTTTTTTACAGTCCTTCATTCCATTTGACGTAGCCCCGAGTTCAGGTGTTCTTTCTTACCTCGCGCTAATCGAGAATGGAATGGGAGATAAATAGTATAACGGTAGTTCGATGAACCTTCTGCCAGGCACTTAAATGTGATTTGCAGAGTAACCCATGTAGATGTAGGTGTTAAATGTTAAGAGACTTGAAGATAGCAACTTAGAATTGCCGAAACCGCTCAAAATAAAGCAATTTGAAACTAGCGATCTGGGCTACTCCGCTTATGCAGATTCCATTACAGTTAATTTAACGTATCTTTATCAGCTGCAGTCCACAGTCTACACACATGATGGATCCGATAATACAGTAGCATTTCCTAATTCGCAGGTGCTGATGACCCGAGGTCAACACCGATTTAGAAAATATCGTTCATGTGAAACACAACTAGCTCTTTACTCACACGAAGTGATGGGTGCTATTCACGAGGGTACGCAAATCGATTCCGTATTTCTTGATTTCTAGAAGGCTTTTGACAGCGTACCTCACAAACGGATTTTAATCAAATTGCGTGATTATGGTATATCGCCCCAAATTTGCGACTGGATAGGGGATTTCCTGTCAGAGAGGACACTGTTCGTAGTAATCGATGTTAAGGCATCGACTGAAACATTGGTAGTGTTATTGGTCCTCTGCTGTGCCTTATTTACATAAACGATTTGGGAGAAAATCTAAGTAGCTCTCTTAGGTTGTTTGCAGATGACGCCGTCATTTACCGTCTAGTAAAATCATCTGAAGATCAAAACCAACTGCAGAACGATCTGAAGTCGTCCACATGAGTACGAAAAGAAATCCGTAAACCATTGTTTACGAGATAAAGCAATCAAATGTGAAGGCTGTAATCTCCACAAAATACCTATTTCTTACTATTTCTTCAGACTTAAACTGGTTTGGTCCGATAGATTTACAAACATTTGAACATTGAACTTAAACTGGAAAGAACACGTAGATAATGTCGTGGGAAAGGCGAAACACAGACTGCGTTTTTTTGGCAGCACTCTTAAAAGATGCAATAGAACTACTAAACAAACTGCATACGCTACGCTTGTCCGTCGTGTTTTGGAGTATTGCTGCCCAGTGTAGGATCCTTATCAGGTGGGTTTGACGAAGGACATCGAAAGAGTCCAAAGAAGGGCAGCTCGTATTGTCACGATACAGGGGAGACGGCGTTACGGAAATGATACAGGATCTGGGATGGGAATCATTCCAACAACGGCGCTTATCGCTGCGGCGGGGGCTACTTACGAAACTCCAATCGCCAATATTCTCCTCCAAATGCGAAAATATATTTCTGACTCCCACTTACATACGTAGAAATGATCATCAGAATAAAATACGAGAAATCAGAGCCCGAACGGAGAGATTCAGGTGTTCTTTCTTCCCTCGCGCTATTCGAGAATGTAATGGGGGATAAATAGTATAATGGTGGTTCAAAATGTTCAAATGTTTGTAGAGTCTATGGGACTTAACTACGGTGTCATCAGTCCGTAAACGTAGAAACTACTTATGGACTAGCTACATCTAAGGACGGCACAAATATCCATGCCCGAGTGGGGATTCGAACCCCCGACCGTAGTGGCCTTGCAGACCGTGACTGAAACGCCTCAGTCCCCTCGGCCACCGCGGCCGGCAGTGGTGGTTCGATGAACTCTCTGCCAGGCACTTGAACGTGATTTGCAGAGTTTCCCATGTAGATGTAGATATTTTATAATCGATGCAAAAAAAACTCATATCCAAGAACAGAACGTAAATGTGAGGAAATATTACGACATAATACTTAAATATTAAGAGGCTTGGAAATGGCAACTTAGAATTGCCGAAACCGCTCAAAATAAAGCAATTTGAAACTAGCGATCTGGGCTCCTCTGCTTATGCAGATTCCTTTACAGTTAATTTAACGTATCTTTATCAGCAGCTGTCCACAGTCCACACACATGATGGATCCGATAATACAGTAGCATTTCCTAATTCGCAGGTGCTGATGACCTACCAGTTAAGTCTCCCTAAAATGACAACAACAACGTAATTCGCAGCAGACACTCCCTGGGCGGCGCACAGTGGAGTGACCAGCCCCGGTGGCGGCTATTCGCAGCCAGGGCTGACGTGACGCACTTCCGGTTCCGACTTTTAGTGTCGTCGGCGGCGCCTGCTACCCGCTTTGTGCGGCGCGCAGTTAAGAAGCCTTCCTGGAAGCCAAGTGTCTGCCGCTGGCTTTTACGGCCCGCCGGTGTACTCGCGCACGCGCCCATTGGTATTTTGCCGCCGCAGTCCTCGAAGAAATGGTCGCGTTTTACGGCGTCACCTCTCGCAGGAAGGCCGTGGGCGTCGAGTTACTACGTGCAAAGCCAGACCAAAATGTGCATACGTCTCTACCGCCCAGAGCGCTCTGAAATGCGCGGCACACTGCACACTTTCCGTCCTACTTCTTATTACCTTCTGTTGTAGTTTATAACGCTAAAACGCGCTTGCATCGAAATAAAAAGACATTTACAGAGAAATAAATCCAACTGCACCCACCAGCTTTGTGTATGGCATCCGGCCGCGGTGGCCGAGGGGACTGAGGCGCTCCAGTCACGGTCTGCACGGCCACTACGGTCGGGGGTTCGAATCCCCCCTCGGGCATGGCTATTTGTGCCGTCCTTAGGATAAGGTACTTGATAAGTAGTTTGTAAGTTTAGGGACTGATGACCCTGTAGTTAAGTCGCATAAGCTTTACAAACATTTGAACATTGTATGGCATCTTTTTATTTTCATTTTAATTTGTATTTTTTATTTTATCTGTATCTGTTCTACGACTTATCTTAGAAGATAGGCTAAGGAAAGGCAGACCTACATTTTTAGCGTTTGTAGATTTGGAGAAAGCTTTCGACAATGTCGACTGGAATACACTCTTCCAAATTATGAAGGTAACAGGGGTAAAATATAGGGAGCGAAGAGTTATATTCAACCTATACAAAAACCAGACAGCGGTTATTAGAATCGAAGGGCAAGAAAGGGATGCAGAGGTTGGGAAGGGAGTAAGGTTTGTAGCCTTTCCCCAATGTTGATCAATCTATACATTGAGCAGGCAGTGAAGGAATCGTAGGATAAATTTGGAGAGGGAATTAAAGTTCAGGGATAAGAAATAAAAAGTTTGCGGTTTCCCGACGACATAGTAATTTTATCAGAGACTGCAAAGGATCTGGAAGAGCAATTAAATGGGATGGACAGTGTCTTGAAAGGAAGATATAAGATGGATATTAACAAGAGTAAAACGACGGTAATGGTATGTAATATCAGAAAATGAGGTGATGCCGAAGGAACTAGATTACGTAATGAGGCAATAAAAGTAGTAGATGAGTTTTGTTATTTGGGTAGCAAGATTACTTCCGATGGCCGAAGTAGAGAAGATATAAAATGCAGAATGGCTATGGGAAGAAAAGCATTTCTAAAGAAGCGAAACTTGTTAACATTAAATATTAATTTAAATGTTAGCATTTGTCTGGAGTGTAGTTTGGGAGTGAAACGTGGACGATAAGGAGTTCAGACAAAAAGATGATAGAAACGTTCGAAATGTGTTGCTACAGACGAATGATGAAAATTAGATGGGTAGATCGCGTGGCAAATGAGGAGGTGCTTAACCGAATTGGGGAGAAAAGGAGTTTCTGGTATATCCTGACTAAGGGAAGGGATAGATTGGTGGGACACATTCTGGAGACATCAAGGAATCGTCACTTTAGCATTATAAGGAAGTGTGTGGGGTAAAAATCGTAGAGGGAGACCGAGGGGCGAATACAGTAAGTACGTTCAAAAGGATGTAGGTTGCCGAACGTATTTTTAGATGAAGAGACTTGGACGGACAGGGTAGCGAGGAGAGCTGCATCAAACCAGTCTACGGACTGAAGACCACAACAACAACAATCTGTTCTATTTGTAAATCACTCTATACAGGGTGTAAAAATTAAGTTTACAAACCAGAATGACTCGAAAAATAAGCTTCACACGAAAAAATGTGTAGAATACAAAGTTGATTATTTTCGAGGGGACATCTGCTTGTCCTAAAATTAGCCCATCTTCGTGTGGCGTCAGAGGGAACTTTAAAATTTTCAAATGAGAACCTCCATTTTTTATTGCAGAATCAGATTCTACATAAAAAACTAGGTACATTTTCTCTTAAGCATTTGTCTTGGCTCTTGGTAGTTGGCGCTTTCATATAAGAAAAATCCATGTTATCATTTCTGCATGGAAAATAGTTACGGATAAACACCAAATACTTGTTTACTTCGTAAATTTTGATGTACAGCACGAGTCAATAAATACATCGAAGTTGGACGTCATTACTTTGTACATCTGATTTCATAAAACGGTTAGATGCAATGGAAAATCCGTGTTCTCATTTTTGCGTGGAAAATACTAACGAATAAATACAAAATACTTGTTTACTTCGTAAATTTTGATTTACAGCACAAGTCAATAAATGCATCGTAGTTGGAGGTCATTACTTTGAACATCTGATTTCATAAAACGGTCAGATGCAATGGATTTACGGACAACAAGCAAGCCGACAGTGAGAGGCGAGGGAGAGTTTTAATTTTAGCGAATCAAAATTTACGAAATAAACAAGAATTTTTTATTTATCCCTAACCATTTTTCATGCAAAAATAAGAACATGGATTTTCTTCAATTACAGTACCAACTACCAAGAATAATAAATAAATAAATAAATAAATAAAATTATGATTTTGTAGGCGTAAGGAGCCTCAGTCATTTAAATTTTTTTAAAAGAGCCGACCGCCATTTGACTGAATGTTATGTTTATTATCACTACCTAACTTAGGCCTTAGACCATTTTCAAGTGCTGTGATAAAAGTTGTCAGATAGGCTTCCTTAGGTCATGGCCATAATAATGAAAACAATGAAATATTCGTAGTTGAATCCGTGTCGGAGTAATAAAATGGGTGACACATTTGTCCCCACATCTTAATTTAAAATAATAAATAGGTATGTGATTTTATGGTGAACACATACCTATTTATTATTTTAAATTAAGATGTGGGGACAAATGTGTCACCCATTTTATTTCTCCGACATGGATTCAATTCCGAATATTTTATTGTTTTTATTCTTATGACCATGACCTAAGGAAGCCTATCTGACAACTTTCATCCCAGCACTTTAAAATGGCCTAAGGCCGAAACCAGGTAGTGATAATAAACAAAACTTTCAGTCAAATGGCGGTCAGCTCTTAAAAATAAATAAATAAAAATAAAGGTTTGGGACAAAGTGTAGGTAGCTTTTTAATGTACAATCTGATTCTGCAATAAAAATGGAGGTTCCCACGCTGGGGTGGCGGGCTAATTTTAGCACCAGCCTGTCCCCCTCGAAAATAATCAACTTTGGATTCTACACATTTTTTCGTGTGGACCTATTTTTCTAGTTAACCTGGCTTGTAAAGTTAATACTTACACACTGTGCAGTAATGCCGCCCAGTTACACCAATATATCGAGACCGTGCGTTGCCGATAACTTTCGCAGTTTAACTCCTAGAATCACAAACATTCGAATATGTTTTGGAACCAATAATGAAACCTCACGCCCGCGCGAACACAGACAATTGGCACTAACCACCTGTTTCATAGCGCTCAGAGGACGCGCAATGCGAACACTACCACATATCCCAAAGTTTATTGACTACAATGTAGTTAAATAGCCGACGCTTACGCTTGCAAGCCTGTCTTCATCGAGTCAGCAGTTGATATCAAGTCACAGCAGTGTACATCATTTCGTCAGAGAGTGCTTCCTTCACAGAAAAAAAAAAAATCTATATATAAATATTTACTCTGCACATCACATTTAAATGCATGGCAGGGGTTTCAGCGAAATACTTTCATAATATTTGTCTATTTTCCATTCTCTAATAGCTCGCGAGAAGAAGGACCACCTTAATATTCCTGTTTTGGATCTGATTTCTATTATTTTACTAGCTTAAACTCGCGGCTCCACTAGCGTGTTAGTTGATTATGATAGATAAGCTTTTTTTCAGTAGTGTGTTATGAGACTGGTTTAGAAGGATGAAATGAAATACAATACCTTCTTTAGAAACAAACATTTTTAATCGACATCCAAATAAAAAAAAATTATGTGAAGTGTTTAATGATTTACAATAAATAATACATACATTATTCCTCATAGCCTGTGTTGCAATATGTCAACACGTATGGTGAGAGTGATGTTCAAATTCATTTTAATTTCATTTTAGGACATTCTGGTAAACTACGTTATGTGTAGTATTGTTTGGAGCGTAAATGTAGAGATTTTTTGGGTTGCATTGTAGCACGCATAGATCAACGATATGGTCTGTGGCATTACGTTTCGCCGTATGTAACCTCCTTGCTATAGAGTCGCAAAACCTTATCGCTGGCCTTCAGTCCGAATTTTTTTTTTATAATTTGACGACTTTCAATTGCCATATATTCCACCCCCTTATAGCTATCGACATTGGACTGCTATGCTGCACAACGGAAGACTTCGGACAACAATTACACACAGACCATTCGTTAGGGTTCTGTAGTTACCGCTGTAGTGCGAAATATTAACACACACACACATAGAATTTTATATACACAGATAACTTACCATCCAAATATACTCTACCCTTTTATCATTATCAACCCTCAAGCAACAATACAACCAATAAAACCATTTTCAAAGAGTAATTATTGTTCCGCATTTCGTGTTATATTCTTCAAATTACTAAATATCTATCAGATCGCCAGAAAACCATGCCTAAAGCCTTCCCCGGGTAGACATTAGTAACTGTACAAATTTTTAGCTTTTTATGTCTTGTGGTTCAGACGTGATAAACGTACACCGAACAGACATTCACATTTATAGATATAGATTATTATGATCATGTCTCCCAATGTGTCTCCCTTTCTAGGTGGGGCTAACAGTGTATATGTGTACGCGTTTTGAGGAGGAAGTTGGTGAAAGATATTTCTAAATAGATCTCGCCGTAACGAATAACGCTTCTCTTTTAGTGATTTTCACCCCAACTCGTGCATAATTTCCGTGACTCCCCCCCCCCCCCAGGTCGCGATAATACAAAACGAGGTGGCCTTCTCTGTACTTTCTCTAAATCGTCCGTGAGTCCCATTTGGCGGGGATGTTAAAATGTGCAGCATTACTCCAAAATTGGACTTATAACTGTAGTTAGGCAGTTTCTTTGGTACAACTGTTGCATTTTCTATGTGTTCCGTCAATGAAACGTAGTCGTACAAGAAAATCGCTCAACTTACAATTAACACAAATAAAGTGAGGTACGCAGTTTTCATAACACATTATTCTACTGTAAGATCTAGCGGACCAATGACTGAAGTATGACGGGGAGCCACAACTAAAGGAAAGTGAAAGCAGGAAAAAAAGGAAACGTCTGTTTTTAAATAAAATTTCTCTTATTGTTAAACGATTAGCAAGATCGATTCAAAAAACACCTTAGACTACGTATTTTTTCGACTGCGGTTTAACGGGACACAGTTTGATACTGACTGGAGGCTGTAATCGAAGAAATGCGAGCACTGTAGAGAGAATCAAACGTGGTACTAACACGGCACAATTATCGTACATCATCTGGGATACATGTACATCGTTTTCTTTAGTCTCCAAGTAAATTTTAAGTTGAAGAAAACTCCTCGCAGACCCGCAGTGGTGAAACGCCGTGTGACGTGGGCCGTGGTGACCGGAATATATGCTTGAGAGCACGCAAAAACTACCGCATAACCTCAGACCACTTGTTTGCAGACGTTTCGTTGACTCTGGGGATCCTACTACGCACGTTCATTTAGCGGTAAAAAACTAATGTGGCAATATCCTGAAAACATATATACTACTTACACAACCAGCAAATCTAGTGAGTATCCTTTGCCAGAGACAAATTCTCGTTTCATCTTTCTTTCCGTACACTTTTTTTTTACTCTTGAGAATGTTTACTGACGTAAAACGCAAAGAAGTGTTACCGTTTACTCAGAATACTTCTGAAGATGGTTGGTTTACACATGAATGAAACCTCCTTTATGTGTGTTAGGTGAGGGGTAGACAATAGTATTCAATAGTATTCGTTTTGCATTCGTAGGCAATCAGTCCTTGTTAAGTTGTTTGTTTTATACAGAATCATCAAAAGAAGTTCGCGAACTATTCCCATTTTCACTCGCAGCACTGAGCTGGCAGATTTTCTAGGACTGCTACTTTGGTTATTAAACGTGAGTTGCCTGTGCAATGAAGTGCTCAGAAGAGAAGGTAATGCCACTGACAGAAAAGTACAAGAGATCTACAGTACAAAATACCGGTAACAATTTTCTCTGTGACACTGTTTATGCCATTTCACTGTAATTATGTTTACGGTATCCATTTCTACAACTTCACTTTTGGAGCCATCAATACAAGTCACGTACCAATCTCCACATAGATTGGAGAGGCCTGTACCCGTACACATAAAAAAACCACCTAGTCGTTGGTTGGATACTTAATGGTTCACTTGCGTCAGAAACCGATTATCAATTATAAAAAAGTAACTTCTGTGCAACTTCGACGGTTATTTACAAAAACTGTTCAAAATATTCAAATGTTCGTATATCTAAGGGACTTAACGGTTGCGGTTACCAGTTCCTAAGCTTACAAACTCCCCGCCGGAGGTTCGAATCCCCCTCGGGCATGGATGTTTGTGTCGTCTTTAGTATAAGGTAGTTCATAAGTAGTTTATAAGTTTAGGGACTGATGACACCGCAGTTACGTCCCTTAAGCTTTTAAAACATTTGAAAAAACTTCAAATATCTTTGATTTTGTCTCTTCGGCCTATTCCACATCCACACGGGCAATTTCATTTGTGATCTGTAGAACGTACACTACTATACATGTTTTTATTTTGTATTTTTGCGTATTGATACTGTTTGTGGTCGAAATTCGACCACTTGTGTTTACAAAGTACCGAAATTCAAAGTTTTTGATGTTATTAAACTTGATTGCTATGGAGATTCCCATTACTACGTCAACCCTCCATTTCCACATAATAAGGCTAGTAGGGATATAGCTATTCAAAACGAAATAAAAATTAGGAACATACTTGAATATTCTAAAAGCGCGGATGACCACAAAGCTATTCCTTCACTATAACACGCGAAATAGCAACGCCAAAAAATAACGTTATTCCGTTACCATGAAATTTTGAACCAACTGCACTCATTCTACCGCTAGATGGCTCTTGTGCTATACCTGTAGTTTTCGCAGCGGATCGTCGTCTGATACCACTTTTACATATGAAAACTTCTTTTATCCATACTCAGCGTAGACATATGATTTTAGTTTTGAGCATGTCTATGTCAAAGCCCCTTTCGAAAGCTGCAAGTTTCATTGGTTTCCTTGTATAACATTAAAAATAACTACTTCAATGTTATGTTTACCTATTTATAAGAGGGACTTAAATAGTGGCAACACTGCTGTGGAGACTTGCAATGGAAATAACTATTGCGCTGATAGCACACGTTGTTCAAATGCCTACCTTACCTCCGACCAAATGGACTCGTCCGTCCCACGTCACCGGCGTGCACATAGTAGAGTGAAATAAAGTCACTAGTAGTGAGCTTTCTAGCGTAACGGTCTCACTACGTTTTCGAGACAGGAATGACGGAATTGGATCAAGATTGAATGTGTCATAGGTCGCGCACCACGATACTGCCATGAAGGGCTTCAAGAGGCGTGCAGGGAATCGGCATTTCCGTACAGAACAGTGTAAAGTTGGGTAATCTTCAACACAAATCGGCAAACTGTGGCAGACATGCATCGAGCAAGTCGTAGCAATTTACCTGAAGAAGAAGTGCATACTGTTGCCCTGTTAGTGGACAATGTTCGACGTCAGACTATTTGTGAGCTCGCCCACGAAACCGGATTAGCGCATACGAATGTGCTTCGTATCCTGAACGAACACCTAGGCACGCAAAAAAATTGCATCACGATGGGTTCCACACGAATTGACGCAAATGCAGAAATGCATGCGCACTATCAGGGGAAAAGAGAGGCTTTCGTACGCCGTATCGTATCTCTGGATGAGACATGCGCTATATCGTACGAAACTGAAACGCCAATCCAACGAGAGGCGCCATTATGGGTCGCCACGGAAGTCGAAAGAGCGTCAGACCTCCAGTATGGTGAAAACTCAGCAGATTCTTGTGAACGATTGCGATGGTGTTATCCTAACGCATTACGTACAACCTTAGACAAAAAAATTGATCGCCGGCCGGCCGACGCAGAATGCTAAGTCCGACGATGTGCACGATCTGGCAACACTGTAGAATGCGGTACTGTCAGGAGGAAGTGTTAGGTCCTTCTCGAGACGGTTCTGTGATATG
The DNA here is from genome assembly GCA_026315105.1 of Locusta migratoria. Classification (NCBI taxonomy): domain Eukaryota; kingdom Metazoa; phylum Arthropoda; class Insecta; order Orthoptera; family Acrididae; genus Locusta; species Locusta migratoria. The sequence goes on along the minus strand of CM048750.1, from coordinate 37,479,076 downwards.
TGACCGCGTGGTCTCGCGGTAAGAGTCGCGTTTACAAGCGTATAAATTAGCAGTCGCGAGATCGAATCCAACCACCTTCATTTTCTTTTTTTAAACTACAAATCGGCTGTCTTCGTTATCAGTGTGGAAGAACCTCAAATATAACAGCGAAAAGCCCCAGAAATATTACACAAAAGAACTCGCTGCTGCATCAAAAGTGAACTGTTTACTCTCGGGAGTAGTGGGCACCGGCTACGGCGACGCGCCAGCGGCCGCATCGCGGCTGCCACCTGCGGACTCAGTGACAGCGGCGCGCCGCTATGAGTTTTCTTACCGGCTGTTATATCCTTACCTCAAGTACTGGTACTTATATTACAGTCACATATTGAATTTTTCTGACATATATAAACATGATCTAAACGTCATAAAGTAGAATCGGTATGAAGGGTCATAGGGGTGACTATTACCACATTTTTCTTGAACGTCATCAGGCCGCTCAATCCGGATTCCTACTCACGATTGTTACTAGTACCGAGTTATGATGCTCCCATGCTGATATCTTAAAAAGAAATTAATGACTGAGTACTAAAAGATTGTTATACTCAGCAAAATGCAACCACAACGCCAGGGTGCGCCCATTTTTCGCAAACAACTGAGACACCATTTAGTCCCACTGTAAGGACAAACGACCAAAAAAATTACATCATGTGTTAGTATTACACTATAATAATTCCCGTTCATTTCACAAAGAATACATCGGATAGTGTGCTTTGGAAGTCACCCATTCTGCACCTACTCTTTCGATCATATGTCCTCAAATGTTTATCTTTCCTGCCTCTACTCGAATAACCTTCGACAAAAATTATTTCCAGACGAAAATACACGTCGAACATCTATTGGCGTCATAATTAGCTTGGAATCAGTTCGATTCTAAAGGTAGAGATATGGTAAACTACCAGAAAGTTGTCAGACTTTCGCATAATCTGATAGAATATAGCAAGTAACCACAAGAGGTTTCTTGTTGTTTTCGATGTGGATTCGTGCAACTCCTGTCACGAAAACAGCTAAAAAATTTTACTCGAATGAGACCCGAACCAGTGACCAAAGCCACCTCTCCATGGCAGACGACAACTTTACCCCAGAGCTAGCGAGGAGCTGTGCACGCCAGTTCTTTCCTACTGTCACATACATCAGTAGAAAATATAACTCGCAACGTAAGAGACTAGTTGGAATTTCACCATGTAAATAATTTTCTGGACCCAAAAGCATGAACAAATAGCCTTCTGTCGCCTCTCAACTGACAAACCAGTCAGATTATTCAATGGGAATTACAGGAAACATCAAGTGAATTTATGAGCATAGTTCTGTGCCAACCAGGAAGTAAGACCTCGGTACCAGCGTTGACAGACTTACACTGCGATGTTGCCAAGCTTCAGTCATACTATCAACAGGAAGAATAAGAGGCGAGGTGATTGCCAAGCGAGCTCGCAGAGACTTGGCTCGCGCCTCGCGCGCCTGGCGGGGGTCCGAACACCTAAAGTATATGTCAATGAGCCCTGCTCGTAAGTCCGTAACTAGCTTTAATGAGTCGATAGTTGTCACTAATAAAAATATACAGATGCACCGACCTCTAACATAGTAATAAGTGTCTCAATTATTTGCGTATTCTGTCTTAAGCGCAATGACAACAAAAGTCATTCACCAGTGCTGTTTTACATTTCTTCGAGCTTTTCCATTGATTATACTGAAAACATTAGATGTAAGCGTCAGTTTCCTTTACGATTATAGACTCAGAAAGTGTCTTTCTTGATATCGCTGTCAGAGGCACAAACGAACGAAGAGAGACATACTAACGAAGAGAAATCAAAGCAGCATTGTTTTCAAGATGTGAACATTTCTGGGAAGGCTTCGTAACATGGTGTGCAAAATAAGAAGAGCTTCTGTTATGCCTGCCGTGGTGGACGAGGGGACTGAGGCGCTTCAGTCACGGTCTGCACGGCCACTACGGTCGGGGTTTCGAATCCCCCCTCGGGCATGGATATTTGTGCCGTCCTAGTTCGTAAGTAGTTCATCAGTAGTTTGTAAGTTTAGGGACTGATGACCCCGTAGTTAAGTCCCATAAGCTTGACAAACATTTGATTTTTTGCTTCTGTTATCCAAACATAGAATTAGGGATAGTAATGTATAGATTAAATTATCTTTAAGCCAAACTGACATCCAGTCTACAAATATTGCAAAAATGATACTATCACCTGTTGTATAGAGTCCCGTCAAATCCCCCAACAAAAACGAGCAGCAGATATACTGAAAACCTTTTGATGACTGGGCGGAACATTCAGGCAGAAAGAACCCTAAATCCAAAATAACTATGGGTTAAGAAACAGAGCATAGTGCTGATATTATATGCAACAGTCGCAAAGTGTTTTATTTATAATTATGTTTTTACCCCAGCCGTTTTCATATAAATACAAGCTCCAAGCTCCCACAATATTCATATGAGAACCATTGGGCCGTAATATGATGACACAGTTGATCAGATTGTTATAGAAATTTCAGTGACTTTGGCGTTATCCATTGGCAGCATAGACAAATTGTCACTATTTCGGAATATATCACAGTTCTGTTAAGTTCTGACGCTCAACAGTTAGTGAACAGTTTCGACACCTCTGCACGTAACACTAACCCATCAGATGCCAATTATATGCAGCTAAATTTTATAATTTGGTCTTCCTACGAACGATTTAAATTCTGTCACGACAGTGTTATTACTTACTTAAAGTGTTCAAAAAGCATGAGTATATCACTTCTCGTTCACGTCCAATTCCTGCTCTCACCCCTACACCCACTGTAGAGGTCTAATAAATGACACAAAGTACAGGTTTATATCTACATTAATGGGGCTATTGATGTCAGTTTTCCCGAAAGTATTCTGCTATTGTTCTGAAGATGAATACTCAACGTAACTAGTAATATTCAGTTGGATGAATAGCTGAGGTGTCTATTTCAGTTCCACAAACCAAAAAATGATGAAATTAAGCGAATAAAAAGCGTCTATATGCAAATAAATAAAAATGAAATAACAGTTAATGGAAATACTTTCTTGACCTACAGACCACTGCAATACAAATTCTTGGATTTCACAGAAATGAATTACTTAAGCCCTACTTTTGTTTTGGTGCATTTCACTTGCACTAGAGAAGGGATAATACATGTGAATATTACATTACTATTACATGTCCTGGAACTCCGTCGATTATTACCGAGTTGACAATCACTTTCAGTATGATATTCGTTGTTTGAGTCTGATTAAAGGGGCTTTACGACGTCATTTTATTAATCGAATTCTTTAAACTTATCGATAGTTGCAGGAAAGTGAATTCAGGTAGACAGCGGTAATATTGAAAATTTGTACCGCAGTGGTAGTGGAACCCTGCTTTCTTTTTCCTAATAGAGCTATTCTTTGCGGTCGTTGGATAGTTTTTATTCTATGTTGATTGCTAAGATTGATCTCAGTTTCCGTCCCTTAAAAAAAGACAACAACAAAAAATTACAGATGCGGTCACTCCTCTGAGCCGAGCGAGCTGGAAGAATCGCCTCTGCTATTTATGCAAATAATATTCAGTATGCTTCAAGACTTTCAAAACATGTTGTCACTGAGTCTCATATAGGTATGACAGTAGTGGAGATAGTTCGAAACGTATGTATGGTGCGATTGATTACTTTTGTGCTAATCACCTCACAAAAGAGATTTCCCGTTTCAAGAAAGATCTTTCCGGTATTCATGATTTTACACATGAAGGAAGACTCGATAACTCAGGTAAGTCATGAACTATGATGAGTTGACCATCGTGCGACGTTGTTACTGGTCAGACGGGATTCAAAAGATGGGAGCAGGAGTATTGCACACACACTTTCAAAGCGACAAAATCCAAAATTATTGCTTTTGCACATAAACGTCATTAGTGCACTCATTAAGTGTAATGCTGTTATTAGTGACTAATTCTGTAGCCTTTATGTTATCTTCTTAAATGGCTGGTAGCTCTATCAAAATAGGGTTAAAATTCTGATCTACAGAGGGACTGGTACCATGACCTAAAGCAGCCCTCGCTTAAGAAGTAGACAGTCATCTCAGGGCTACTGACGCGCTGCTACGTCTCACTTCCTGCTTGTTCTATTGGTGGTTACAACTAATCGCCAATTTACACATGGTATGACCTCATTGCACTTGAAGTAGAAAGTAATGCACCGATGTCGCACCGTTCAAGTAAGTAACTGAGATGATTCACCAAACAGACAGGTAAATATTAAGTGACTTTATCATGTTTCTATGTCATACCGGAAGTAACGGCGGTCACGCCGGTGCCAAAGATCTCTCAAACTTGCACTGCGCTCAAAACAGAGACTTACCGAGATTTCAAAACGTTCAACTAGCTTAGCGTTGAGCTCATTTTCCATAGAGTGCTTCTGAGTCGGTGCCCGGTATAGTTACGAACGATGTCTCCACACTGTCACAATATTCAAATGAGAATTGTAGGCGTTTAGTACGACGGCACAGACAGGCAGATAGATCTTGTAGAGACTATTCATGCGCTACTAGTTCTTGACACTTAACTACGTCGGTTTGTAGGACTTATTTTCGGCCCGTGAAAGAGTTTTGCATTCACATTCTGGTACCACACACGTAAACAGACAAATAATATGCCAGTTAATCGCAGTGAAATGCAATATGACCGTGTCTTTCTGACAGCGACTATCTTTTCGGTTTTTCTATTTTCTGTTTTGCAGCAGTCTGCCAGCTCGTTTTGGAAGTGAAAAAGGATTTTTGCGGTCCACCACACCTTAATTCACACACACTCCCTTTCCAGACAATGACAATTGCAACCGGAAATGTTAAATAAAATATGACACTGGATGCAATTCCATACCTACCCAATCTGCTTCTCGTTGTCAGATTTTTTTATTGTACTTTTATTCTGAAGACACAAACGCCTCCATTCTTACAGCTCCACCAATCAAAATGCAGTTCAATGACTGACATAAATTCGTTTCTAACAGATGAACAATATTATAGTAGTAACTGGCAAGTGTGGCGAATTCTATGTCATCTGACGATTACGAACTCAGGTGTTTCGTAGGATTCTTGTAGTTGATGTTGCAGTCGTACCCATTTAAAATACAAGAATATTAAAAGGTTTCGGCTTTAAACATACTTTGTGGTGGGATTTAACTGTATGGTTTCAGTTGCAGCAGTACGCAGGTGATGATATATTGTTGAGTCTGTGAAGATTCTCTCATTTCTTTAGTGCAGGCTAAGTTAGAAAGCTGCTGTTAGAATTATTGAAATGAAGTGATCATATGGCATTATTGTCCGGGACTTCCCAGGCGGGATTGTTCGGCCGCATTACTATTTAATCTCAAATTTAACATTCTGCAATAATAATAACAAAATAACAAAAGATAGGAAACAACTCGTCGTAAATATGAACGCTGAGTCACAGGCAGACACAAATAAGACATTCACATTCAGACAATTTAAATTTTATGCCGCAGCCTTCTTCAGAAAGAGAAACATTCAAACACAAAATCACTCAAGCATAACGTATCCCCACACGTCAGCGATCGTTGGCAGCTCAGCACACCCTGACATACGACAACTCATTTCAAGCTCGTTTTGCTCATCATTAGGCGTTTATGCGTCCTGATCCGTTAGTTAAAGAAATTGTCTTAGCATCAGTTTTGTTCAGTCTCCCCTCTAGTGAGGCTATTTTAGTCTCAGACGGAAAGCGGTGCTAGTGAGTGAACATTGAGGCGCTATGCTACAAAGCCGAGGCCGTTCCCCGTCGGGGGCTCGAATCCTCCCTCGGGCATGTATGTGTGTGCCGTCTTTAGTATAAGCTAGTTCATAAGTAGTTTGTAATTTTAGGGACTGATGACCCGCAGTTAACTCTCACAGGCCTTAGAAAAAGAAAAAAGTGAGAGAACAGAAATCGATGCCCAGTGGTGCCTTCCACTAGCGTAAAGAAATGTCTCGTCATGTGTTCTGACTGAAATCATGGCCTATATGGGTAGCGGATAGTGTTACTTTCTTCGTTTTTGCGTGACATCGTGTAATACACATTTTATAAGCCACTTGATCAATCATGATAACTACATCTTACACTTCATCTTCATCCATGGCACAACAACGAATTACGAAAATAGGTTTTCCATGCTGTAAATTACGAGAGACATTGTAATTCACTCTTCAGATGAGCTCGTTGTAGACGAAGAGGTAAATTTCCTAGGATTATTGATTATTACACACATATTATATTTAACTGTTTGTCAGACAATAAACGTAATGGCACTTCAGCGGTGTTCATTCGTCAGGCATTGATTGTGAAGAGGCCAAAACATGTCAAATACTTGTGTCTCGGAGTGGAAAGTGTATTTATTCAAATAAATAATGGGTCATACATTTCCTAACAGTGGAAATAATGCAGCAAACTGATTACTTAATTGTAACATACAAACTTGTGTAATGGCTAACATTTCAACTGTGTAGCAGACGGTAATTTGCCTAAGCCATTATTTGCAGAATTCATTATTTACCATACGACTTAACTTTGTCTCTTCTTATTCCTATTAAGACAGGTGTATCGTATATTGGACTGGAGCAGACAAACGAGTGTTTTCTTTCAAATGTTAAGGGTTCTTGGTTCCATTCTCTGCATGTTCTTGATGATCTGATGGTCATAAGAAGAGAAGACACCACCGACACGTACGATGTCAGCGCTAAATTAAGCCCACCAGGACTACCATGTTGTAAAGCCGGTAGACAGCGTGACGCCGTGTCGCTCTCTAAGCATCCCTACTTTTCTGATATAGAAATTCTACTGTCCAACATTAGCGATGGTTACAATATAACTGCTGCTGATGCTTTGCCGCGAAACGTGAGAAGCGCTTTACAGATTAGAATTTTTGTTTCAGCATGCCTCGATTCTTGAGTTTGTTCTAAATAAATTCCAGGCAGCTCCACACTAACGAACATTTTCAGCTATCAAATTAAACGTATAGGAATTATCCAAGTGTAACTGCTGGATCTGATTTAAGTAATATTCAATTTTTGGGTGAATATGGCTCGGAAAGCAACGTCAATTTTATTACAGTCCATCTCCTGTCTCTGAATGATTTGACAATTGCGTTAATTCTGTAAAGCGTTGTGGCAACAGTGAGTCAGTGATGAATGAATACATGCGCAGCGGTATTCACCGATGAAAGGAGGAGGCGGGTGTACTTCCCGTCTTATGTCCCCACGTCTATATATATAAATGTTAGGCGTATAGCTGTTAATCTCCGAAAGTTCTTGACCCATTGCTTTGAAATTCTGACTCAACGTTGCATTCTAGCCCAGGAAGATTTTTAGGTACACATTTCTTGAATATATTATATACAAACTATAAATGCGTTACTTTTGCTATTTTTACTATAAGCCTTTTTCCAATTATAAAGTTTATATAAATTCATATATGACACATATTGAAAAACTTGGTATATGAAAACATGCACATATCTTATTAGAATATATATATATATATATATATATATATATATATATATAATATGTGTGTGTGTGTGTGTGACTGTGTGTGTGTGTGTGTGCGCGCGCGCGCGCGCGCGCGCGCGCGCGTGTGTGTGTGTGTGTGTGTGTGTGTGTGTGTGCGCGCGCGCGCGCGCGCGCGCGCGCGCGCGCGTGTGTGTGTACTGCTTGCTCTTTCCTCTTTGCTTATATATTCTCTCGGACTTGACTCAGTACTAAAATACAGTATCTCTGACTTCCACACTCCTTAAAACCATCCTCATGACCTAGGTCGTGATTAACCTTCCCTTTCCGTTCCCATCATTTTTTCTACCCTTCTCTCCCACCTGAAGAAGGAACTGTGTTCCGAAAGCTTGTCCGTTTCGTATGTTTTCTTTTTTTCTTCACTTGTGTCACTATTGGTGGTACAGCACAAAGGTAAGCACTGGCCAGCCAATCTATCGCTTTGAAAAATAATTTAAAAATTATTATTGCTGCGATCAATTTTGACGTTAACCACGCAGATCTGATCATTAGTGCGAAAGCAGGCACGTTAAACAGATGCAGAACAGAATGTTGTATTTCTATAGAAACTTCCCTCGAAATATTTTCTCCATTAGGTTTACGCAAGCTGTCTGCTTTATACATTTTTAGTGAAACCTTCAACCTGCCTGCAAAAAGAAACATCACAGTAAAGTGGAGTACCTGTTCGTGGTATAATTTTACACAGCAAAAGCCTACGTTTCTTCTCTCTACAAAGTTTTGATGGTAAAGTGCCTGATCAGTGTATACTCAAGCAAATGTTATCCACATACGTGAGACTGTAACTACCTACCAGAAATATAATTCATGTTTGAAGAAAGTTTGTTTATTAATGCCACTGCTACGACAAAAGCACATGTCTGAATAATTTTCCATTGCATATTATAACGATATTCTGTACACGTCCGCATGATAACCGCAAACCATAGCCACAGCACCACTCCCTCTATCTCAGAACAACGCTCACATTAATGCTATAGGAGATGCGCAAAAACAATATCTATTTCGTCGGAAAACCCACATACTGATTTACGGGTCTAACAGTCTACTTAGGAGGTATAAAAAACACTGGACAGTTTGATATTCTGTGTTTGCAACAATACTGAGCACATAACTCCGATCGATGTCCTTACATGTAACGACCGCTAAATTCTTATACATTATGATTAAGTGATGCTAATACTAGAATGAATATTAAATATTAGTTAAAGTGTTGCAAATATACACCTTATCAAATTTGCAGACGACACAAAAAGAATAATAGACGGATTATAAGAAAGAAAATGGGTCCAAGAGAAAGTACAGACGTTTTGAAAATCCGTAGTAATGTAACCTACAAAAATATGGAAAACAATGTCAGTCGGAGTGGTTAAGTGAGGGTTACCATTTGTTGGACATATGTATTAAATGAATGATAAAAAGCTAAAGAAACAATTATTCGTATACTTCCGGAAGAATAAATGAACAATAGCATGAGCAAAGAAGAAAATAAATATTTAGAAAGGAACATCATCAAATAAACTGAACTAACCACAATTAAGAACGTAATAAAGCTAGAAGCTATCGAAAGAGGATGAAATAAGAAATTGGAAACAACCTGAAAAAAAGAAGTAAAATACAACATGGAAGATTATGACGGATAAATTAATCTATCATTACTGTCACTACTTCTATGTTTGGATAACAGAAGCTCTTCTTATTTTGCACATCATGTTACGAAGCCTTCCCAGAAATGTTCACATCTTGAAAACAATGCTGCTTTGATTTCTCTTCGTTTGTTTGCCTCTCTTCGTTCGTTTGTGCCTCTGACAGCGATATCAAGAAAGACACTTTCTGAGTCTATAATCGTAAAGGAAACTGACGCTTACATCTAATCATCTAATGTTTTCAGTATAATCAATGGAAATGCTCGAAGAAATGTAAAACAGCACTGGTGAATGACTTTTGTTGTCATTGCGCTTAAGACAGAATACGCAAATAATTGAGACACTTATTACTATGTTAGAGGTCGGTGCATCTGTATATTTTTATTAGTGACAACTATCGACTCATTAAAGCTAGTTACGGACTTGCGAGCGGGGCTCATTGACATATACTTTAGGTGTTCGGACCCCCGCCAGGCGCGCGAGGCGCGAGCTAAGTCTCTGCGAGCTCGCTTGGCAATCACCTCGCCTCTTATTCTTCCTGTTGATAGTATGACTGAAGCTTGGCAACATCGCAGTGTAAGTCTGTCAACGCTGGTACCGAGGTCTTACTTCCTGGTTGGCACAGAACTATGCTCATAAATTCACTTGATGTTTCCTGTAATTCCCATTGAATAATCTGACTGGTTTGTCAGTTGAGAGGCGACAGAAGGCTATTTGTTCATGCTTTTGGGTCCAGAAAATTGTTTACACGGGGAAATTCCAACTAGTCTCTTACGTTTCGAGTTATATTTTCTACTGATGTATGTGACAGTAGGAAAGAACTGGCGTGCACAGCTCCTCGCTAGCTCTGGGGTAAAGTTGTCGTCTGCCATGGAGAGGTGGCTTTGGTCACTGGTTCGGGTCGCATTCGAGTAAAATTTTTTAGCTGTTTTCGTGACAGGAGTTGCACGAATCCACATCGAAAACAACAAGAAACCTCTTGTGGTTACTTGCTATATTCTATCAGATTATGCGAAAGTCTGACAACTTTCTGGTAGTTTACCATATCTCTACCTTTAGAATCGAACTGATTCCAAGCTAATTATGACGCCAATAGATGTTCGACGTGTATTTTCGTCTGGAAATAATTTTTGTCGAAGGTTATTCGAATAGGGGCAGGAAAGATAAACATTTGAGGACATATGATCGAAAGAGTAGGTGCAGAATGGGTGACTTCCAAAGCACACTATCCGATGTATTCTTTGTGAAATGAACGGGAATTATTATAGTGTAGTACTAACACATGATGTAATTTTTTTGGTCGTTTGTCCTTACAGTGGGACTAAGTGGTGTCTCAGTTGTTTGCGAAAAATGGGCGCACCCTGGCGTTGTGGTTGCATTTTGCTGAGTATAACAATCTTTTAGTACTCAGTCATTAATTTCTTTTTAAGATATCAGCATGGGAGCATCATAACTCGGTACTAGTAACAATCGTGAGTAGGAATCCGGATTGAGCGGCCTGATGACGTTCAAGAAAAATGTGGTAATAGTCACCCCTATGACCCTTCATACCGATTCTACTTTACGACGTTTAGATCATGTTGATATATGTCAGAAAAATTCAATATGTGACTGTAATATAAGTACCAGTACTTGAGGTAAGGATATAACAGCCGGTAAGAAAACTCATAGCGGCGCGCCGCTGTCACTGAGTCCGCAGGTGGCAGCCGCGATGCGGCCGCTGGTGCGTTGCCGTAGCCGGTGCCCACTACTCCCGAGAGTAAACAGTTCAGTTTTGATGCAGCAGCGAGTTCTTTTGTGTAATATTTCTGGGGCTTTTCGCTGTTATATTTGAGGTCCTTCCACGCTGATAACGAAGATAGCCGATTTGTGGTTTAAAAAAAAGAAAATGAAGGTGGTTGGATTCGATCTCGCGTCTGCTTACTTACACGGTTGTAAACACGACTCCTACCGCGATACCACGCGGTCACATATCACAGAACCGTCTCGAGAAGGACCTAACACTTCCTCCTGACAGTACCGCATTCTACAGTGTTGCCAGATCGTGCACATCGTCGGACTTAGCATTCTGAGTCGGCCGGCCGGCGATCAATTTTTTTGTCTAAGACTGTACATTCAAGGCAGGCCGTCACTGTATAGTATTACCGTTCGTTCAGCTCTGTGAAAGAAGCGTCAACACTTTCTGTGCAACCCACCCATCATTTTGCTTGGCAATGCGCAGTCGAATACAGCGCAAGCTGTGGCTGCTCTGTTCGGTCGATGGGACTGAGAAGTACTGTACCATTGACCACGATTGCGATGGTGTTATCCTAACGCATTACGTACCTCCAAGGCAGACCGTAACTGTACAGTATTACTATTCGTTTTGGGAGCATCACCTGCGACCAGCTCTGCGAAAGAAGGGTCAACGCTTTCTGTGCAACCCCCATCCTTTTGCTTGGCAATGCGCGGTCGAATACAGCGCAAGCTGTGGCTGCTCTGTTCGGTCGATGGGACTGAGAACTACTGTACCATGGACCACGATTGCGATGGTGTTATCCTAACGCATACGTACCTCCAAGGCAGGCCGTTACTGTACAGTATTACTGTTCGTTTTGGGAGCATCACCTACGACCAGCTCTGCGAAAGAAGCGTCAACACTTTCTGTGCAACCCACCCATCATTTTGCTTGCAATGCGCAGTCGAATACAGCGCAAGCTGTGGCTGCTCTGTTCGGTCGATGGGACTGAGAACTACTGTACCATGGACCACGATTGCGATGGTGTTATCCTAACGCATTACGTACCTCCAAGGCAGGCCGTCACTGTACAGTATTATCGTTCGTTTTGGGCGCATCACCTTCGACCAGCTCTGCGAAAGAAGCGTCAACACTTTCTGTGCAACCCACCCATCATTTTGCTTGGCAATGTGCGGTCGAATACAGCGCAAGCTGTGGCTGCTCTGTTCGGTCGATGGGACTGAGAACTACTGTACCATGGTCCACGATTGCGATGGTTTTATCCTAACGCATTACGTACCTCCAAGGCAGGCCGTCACTGTACAGTATTACTGTTCGTTTTGGAGCATCACCTGCGACCAGCTCTGCGAAAGAAGCGTCAACACTTTCTGTGCAACCCACCCATCATTTTGCTTGGCAATGCGCGGTCGAATACAGCGCAAGCTGTGGCTGCTCTGTTCGGTCGATGGGACTGAGAACTACTGTACCATGGACCACTCTCCCCGGACGTAAATCCTTGTGACTTTGATTTGATTCCGAAGATTAAAGCGAATGTCACGACGGGCAGCAGACCGCTCCATTCGCACCATCATTTGAACAGGTTCTGCTAACTGCATACTAGGCCTTCCACATTGCTGGCAATGGGCTCTACACAACGCTGGTGGCTACTTTGAAGCATAGTAACAAGTGCTTTGACATGTTTCACATCAAAGAGGTTCTCGTCACTAGATTGATATCTACATCTACGTAACTCTTATGTAAATTGTCTGGCAGAGGGTTTCCGAACTGCTTTCACAATATTTCTCTACCGTTCCATTATGTAATAGCATGTGGTAAGGAACACACAAATCTTTACTTTTTTATCTGATTTCTCTTAATGTATTTCGATGTTTACCTATGTAGGTGCGTGCTAACAAATTATGTTCGGTTTCGGGGAACAAAGTTAGTGATAGAACTATCGTAGATGTATCTCACAGCATGATTTCGATCCAAATTTGTGTACTATTTCCCATTTCTGTAACACTGTCTACCCTATATGGCGAAAATACAAAACGAGCTGCCTTTCTCTGAAGTTTCTCTGTATCATATGTCAGTCCCATCTGCTTGGGATCCAACAGTGCAAAATAATACTCCAGAATAGAACTCACAATTGTAGTTTAGACAGTTTCTATAGTGTAATTGTTTCTCAGTGTGCTACCAATGAAACCTAGCCTTTGGTTCACCTTCCCCACAATTTTATCTATGTCTTCTTTCTAATTACCGTTGTTCGTAATTGTAATTCGTAGGTATTTAGTTGAATTTACGGCCCGTAGATATGATTGATTTATCTTGTAAACGAAATTTAACGGATTTCTTTTAGTGCCCTTGTGGGTGACTTCACGTTTTTTATTATTTAGTGTCAATTGTCATTTTTGGCACCATGCAGATGTTTTGTCTAAACTGTTTTGCAGATGCTTTTTGTTTTCTGGTGACTTTACTAACCGATAAATGACAGCGTCATCCGCTAAAAGTCTAAGAAAGCTGCCCAGTTTGTCACCTGAATCTTTTATAGAAACAATGAACAGTTGAGACCTTACAACAGTTTCCTGGGGAACGCTAAGCATCATTTCTCTTTTATTTATGACTTTCTGTCTGTTATACCTACCGTGACAAACTCACAACTGAGATAATATTCCAAAAGAACGCAATTTGATTAGAAGCTGCATGTGAGGTACATTGTCAGAATCCTTACGTAAATCTAGAAATATGAAATTGATTTAACATCTCTTGTCACTACATGTGTTTCACAAGAACGAACCTTTCTGAGTCCTTGTTGATTATGAGTCAATAGATTGTTTGCTTCGATGTAGTTCACAATATTCGAAGAAAGTGAATCATCAAAGAAACTTCTGTAAACCGACATCAATGATGTAGGCTTCTAATTTTGCGGATCACCCCTATTGCCTTTCTTAATTGCCAGTCCTTAGGTACGGATCGTTTGCAGAACGAGGAGTTGTATATAATAGGTAGGTAGGTATGGAGCTATTGCATCGGCATGTTCTGAAAGAAACGTAAGTAGTTTGTAAGTTTAGGGACTGATGACCCCGTAGTTAAGTCCCATAGACTATACAAACATTTGAACATTTGAAACAATCTGGACCAGAATACTTGTTTTTGGTAAATAATTTAAGAGGTTTCCAGCCAAGATCGCATTTTTTATTTTTAGGATGACCGGTTTGGACGTTACTCACACGTCATCTTCTGATCTCCTATATTTCACAATGTCATATCTTATATGGCCATATGAGATATGCCATATGACATCGGGAAATATAGTCTCAGAAGATGATGTCTGAGTAACGTCGAAACCGGTCAACCTAAAAATAAAAAAACGCGATCTTGGCTGGAAAACTGTACAAATTGATTTAGATCACCCCCAAAACAACAATGAGTTCCATACATAATTTAAGCTGCTACAGGGATATCTGCTTCTCAAATACGCATGCTGGCAATGTTCTTGATTCAAATTCTGGAGCTACCCCTTACCACTTCTTGTATGTGGGTATGGTAGAATGGCGAAGTCTACAAAGATGAAGACAAGAGTCGATTTGATAGTTCGGATAGCGGATAGCGCAGTCCTCATAATAGAACGCAAAGAACAACTCAGAAGAGTTAAACGTGCTATTATCAGGAGAACTGCATTGAAGTTTGTGATGGAATTAACTTTGAAGGTACTCATTTGCTTTAAGTGTTTTTGGGTGACACACTAACAACGAAATCTGAGTACTCAATAAAACTGTGACACCATGTTGTAAGCCATTTTTTTTTAAATTGATATTCGTGTCTGTCACGACATCCTCAAACATTTACTAATCCTCCAGAAACACCATGTACATGTTTTTACTCTGTAAGTATTTACAATCTATTCTTTTTCTTGGGATATCCTACGTCGAAGAGGATCTCGTCACTGTGGATCATATGGCACAGAATTTACATGTAATCTTGCCCCGCGGGAATGGCTCGCAGCTATATCACGGACTGCGCGGCCGCTCTCGCGAGAGGTTCGAGTCCTCCTTTAGAGCGCGCGCAGCGTAACTTGGCGGGTGAGGTCTGGAAGTACAGAAGCACGAATACGTAACGTCAGGTAATCCTCAATAACTCAGCCAGCTGCAGCGCGCGGCCGAGTTAATTTCGTTCTGTGAAGAGTGACGACTGGTTTTGGCATTCTGCGTAATGCTCTTATTTCGAAGCACCTGGATCAATATGAGCGCCAAGAGCAAATCTCGCCCGGTGCTACAGAAGCACGCGAGAGAAGAAACGTTCGTGTTTATCAGTTCCTCAGACGGTATTCGGAAGCGGCTGATCACGAAGCATGTCCCGGTGCTGACGAGTGTCAGGAACGTACGGCTGAGGCGTGCCGTGTCGGGTTGAGAGTTACCTCACCCGCATTTCATTCTTCTCCCACCTTCTCTTTCTCCCTGTTTCCTCCACTAGACTTTCTTGACCTTTAGCACACCTTGTGAATTTCTTTTTCTGGATTTCGTGCAGCAGTAGTCCTGCTAACTCGTTTGTTCCCAGTAGGAAGGAGTGATGACTAAGTAGCCGAGTAAACGTAAGAAAGTCAGTCACGCTGTGAGAAATGCTGAGCTCAGATACGCCCATTCATTAACCGACAACATAAATAGACCGGCTGTCCTATGGAAAAAGAAAACCTGAGCGGTCTTGTTATTAGCAAAGTAAAAGCTGCAGCCGATTCCACTGTCCCCACTGAGGAGCTGAATCAGTATGTATCACCTGCTGCTACAATCGATCATCAAACGAAATAAACACTTATTGACTATATCATGAGGATAAACGACGGTAACCATGATAAGTTTTGTCCTAAGCATGCTACTGGAAATACACTCAAAGAAGCTGTTGTTGCATAATAAATCAGCATTTACTGGGGACGATGGTATCACTATTCAAATGTTAAAGCTGATTATTGATCCACTTCCACCCATCATAACGGATGTATTCAATCAGTCCTTAGCCAAAAGTTTTTTTTTCCCCGGTGCATGAAAACGTGGACTAGTTAAGCCACGCCAAAAAAAAAAAAAAAAAAAAAAAAAAAAAAAAAAAAAAAAAAACAAAAAAAAAAAACAAAAAAAAAAAAAAAAACATTGCCAGCACCCTCTGATTACCGACTTATCTGCATTCTTCCAGCACTGTCCAAAGCTCTAGAATACCTAGTACACAACCAGTTACTTGACTATTAATAACCGTCATGAAAAACACCAATCAGGTTTCCAGAAATATCTCAACACAATATCTGACTTGATAAAAGTATCAGTCTACCTGAAGAAGGTGATGACTGACAAGAGGCGACTATCGTGTGCTTCTTAGACTTTAGCAAAGCCTTCGACACAGTTGACTTTGAGATTTTCCTTGCTAAACTTAGCAGCCTACATTTTTCTCAAGGTGTGGTGCAATGCTTTCGCTCATACTTGACAACGCGTCTTTATTGCGTCATGTCCGGCACCACAAAGTCACATTGGAGGAAGGTACTATCAGACGTACCACAGGGCTCGGTATGAGAACCAATACTCTTTTCATTGTACGTGAATGACGTGCCATCTGTTTTGTCCTTTTGAAAAAAGCACATGTAAGCCAAAGACCTCCATTATCTAAGAGCAAAGCCAAGAAACCTGAAGACAGCAATCGAGAATTTCATTGTATATAAAACTCTTCTGGGTTTTGGACCGCATCGTCAAAATATCAAACACTTCACCGACGTTTCGGCCACTATTGCAAGTGGCCATCTTCTGGGTGTTACATTTACTGCTGGGTGACGGAAAGCTGGTGTCTTAAATACTAAATGTTGGTAGTTGTTATTGGTGGTTTCAGTTCTCTTTCATTGGTGTTTACTTTATTTCTTCCTATTGGTGGAAAAAGAAGTCCAGGATTGGTGTTTATATTAATGTTTGCCATTGGTTGAACCTGGCGAATGAGGAGCGGTGGTAGCAGTGACGTAGCAGTGATGCCTAGCGCCGGCTAGAATTTCATTGTTGACCTATGCGCACTAACAAAATGGGCACAGAATATAGGATTAAAATTCAATACTAGTAAAACACAAGCGGTTCTGGTAGGTAATTCTAGGCTTATTAGCCACAAATACCGAGAATCTCGACCATCATTAATATTAAATGGCGACAGACGACAAACAAAATTGGACTGAGCACACAACCGCAGTATGTAAGAGGGAATCAGCATTTCTTCATCCCCTACAGAAATATAAGAAGTTCTTTCCTCTCGACCTTAAAAAGAAACTTCTACAAGCACTTGTAATCCCAGTTGTTGATTACGGTGATGTTATCTTGCAAGGTCTTACTTGGGAGAGTTGACGACTTTAGGAACTAATCATGAACACCTGCGTTCGATATATATGTGGCATCCGTCTCTTTGATCATATTTCATCATCTTATAAGCAACTGTCCTGGCTCCTTTCTGATAAGCGCATAGATTTTCATACACTCTGTTTCCTCTGCTCTCTTATGAATGTACACTGTCCCTCATATCTTTCCTCGACGTTAACACTCTTGTCCTACATAACAGAAAAACACGATCCTATCAGACCTAAATTCTTCCTGTCCCTACCCATCACTCAGCCGCTTTCTCAAAGTCCTTTCCAGTAGTAAGAACCAGACTCTGGAACAATCTACCTCACTATACCAGAGAATTGAATAATACTGCCAGCTTCAAACGACAGTTAAAGGGTTATCCACTAAAGAAATAATTACGCCATTCTTTATTCCCCTACACACCTTTAAAAACGTCACATCCGTTCCTCATCCCAGGTATTCCCCGATTGCCACTGCTCTCGCTTTTCTAACTTCCTCCTGTCAGAATTCGCCATGCCTTAACCAGTTTCTGCATACTCAAAAGAACATTATGTATCTCCTAATATCAATGTTGGTATTTATATTATCAGCAGCAGCAGAAGCTGTCTCAATAGTACTGCTAGTATTAATCCTATTAAAGTTGAGTCAGTACTATTTATTTGCATCCTTTTACATGTATTTAATCTGTCTAAATAATGCCATTAATTGTTTAACTATTAAAATCATTGTTATACTACAGGTAACTAAGTTGTAAATAAGTATTGTATGTGTAAAACCCTGGTTCGATGTAAGACAGGCCTGATGGCCCTAAACTTATCAACCTAAATAAATAACTAAAAAATAAAATAGTTATTTTTATTCTTTAAACCAATGAAGCAACCACCCCTCTTTCTCAATGTCCATTCCTTCGTTCCACATACTTTCCTTGACCAACTCTTTTCCCATCCATTTGTATAAACTTCCAAATGTGATAAAAGTAATTGCTAATAGTCATTGTGTAAGGCAGACCATATTTGAGAGCATGAAAACGGTTTCTTTCCTTGCCCCTGACATACAGGTTGCCCTGTGCAGCAGATCAGTTGAGGAGCCTGATGATACTATTCCCACACAACATGCCTCTCTTACAGGTCAGCCTACATATCAGGGAATGACAAACCTCATTGTACTTAAATGTGTACTCTTATACAAGGTAGGGGGTTAGAAACACTATAATGCTGATTCTCATGGGTCAAGTAGTGTGCATAATAAATGTGGTGGAAAACCATTAAGGAATTTTGCAGGACACACATTCACAAATAAGATATTGCTCTATAAAACCACACTAGGGTATTATACTGAAGTCCTCTAACGATCAGTTATTAAAGGCCAAAAACATATCCACTAAAACTCTTCCTGCCTAATGGGGGAACAGTAATGATTATGAAACATGTCCACATAATGTGTCCCATTTAATTGACTCCCCATGAACAAATGTTGATGAGCTTCAGAATTTTTTTTTATTCTTTTATTTTTTTTTTTTTTTTTTTTTTTTTTTAGTGTAGCAAGACACTCCACTCGCAATTTGTGAGATACCAGGCATTATATATTGATTTAGTTCTACCTGTATGTAAAATTCTAAGAGTCTATGCTGTACATGAGGCCCCAAATATCTATTAGTGTGTACTGTGATGTGCTCCCACTGGCCCTGGCTTCCACAGAATGAATGAAATTTGTATGTAAGAGAGTTTAGGAAGTGCTAGGCGCGCCTCGTCTGTTTTGTGTCATCGTTTCTTTCAAACACTGGGCGTTGAATGTCTCTGGGCGAGAAGTAGGTTTGCCAACTGCTGAAGAGAACCCAGTCTTAGTAAAGATTCCTAATGTAGCTTGCTCTTGACGTCCTTGGCTGGGTGTTGGTCAGGTTACCTGCCTGACGAACAGTGATGCTCTCTGGGCTCCCCTCCACTACCCCTCCTCCAGTAACGGTTAGCCGTTGGTCAAGAGGGATATTCATTCGCTTCTTGGTGCCTGATAGGGTAAGTACCTCAGCGTTTGGTTCTGCTGTGGCCTCGTGGCTCGACTTAGTTCAGGCTTCATAGTTGTACTTATGCCTTTTTGCGAGTTTAATTCTAGGAGTAGTAGCTACACTATGTGTAGTAGTGAGATTTTGCGTAATTTCCTACAGGATTGCTAATTTTATGTCGATTTTTGCTGGAATCTGATTCCGAGGCTCTGATGGTGTTTCGTTAGCATAGTTCTTGCACTCTATAACTTTTAAATCATTTCTTCACCTGTTTAAATATGTTCAATGTCTTTCGCATTCTTATCTTAGTTGAATTGTAATATTTTCGGGGACTCGCAGTGCCTATACTGTTCGTACTTTGTCGACAGAACACATGGACGATATCAGACTAAACCTTCAGCTTTTCCATAATTCATTGCACATGAGTGGTTAATAATTGTATAGCTAATTTACTAATGTGTTTCCTAGTGAGTGTAGCGTGATAATTTTCCCCGAAATTGTCCATTCTAACTTGTAATCTATGTACTTGTCGGCCCACGTGTGCTCCGATGAGCGTGTTCCCTGTCGTGGTTATTACCATTAAATAGATCTTCTTCCTCTGTGTAGAAAGAACCGTTGCACGGCGTATATCGTGTTTTTAATTTTCATGAAATAGAATTATTTCACTTATCTGAATTTTTGTGACCGAACTCTGTATTGTGCTGTAGCAATCTGTAACGTTGCTTATCTAATAGATATCATTCTTCTCATCAGAAAGAATGGTTACACGATATATTTCGCGATCTATTCTCTTCGAAATTGATTTTGTTAACTTTATGCATATTTTGTGTTCCGACTTAGTTCAGTGCTGTATTGATCTAACAGCTTTAACCTTCTGTAGTTGTCTTCTCCCTGTGCTGAACGAACACCAGAGCGACCGTTTTTAGATATTATTTAACGAAATCTTGATTTAATGTATAGTTAGAAGTTCTAGGGGAACTTTAACTTCCATCTGTACACCGCTCTTTGTGGTCTTAAACCAAGTGCGTTTGTTTCTGATAGTTGATCATGAGCCTAAGCCACTAGCGTGACACGTTATAGAAGCGAAGTACTATTTCATTGTACGAGAGTGAACCTTCGATCTGCATTCTCCACATTGCTTGGCTGTCATCTTGGTGTATTGGTGTCGGGTGCTTGGTAAGTACCTGCAAGGCTTGGCGTATGAATCTGTGTGTGAATGTGCTGCAATAACTCCGTTCCCCCCTATGAAACGTGATCGTAATTAACTTGTACTCAACTTTGCAGGTGGGCAATTTTAGGGCCATATAATTGTGGATATTTTGAATATTTTGTGTGTTTTTTTATTGTAATTGTAAAAAAAAGGTCTTCCCTCGTGTTGTTCTTGTTTTGAATATTAAATTAATTTGTTAAACTATAATCCTTTTGTGCTAATTTAAATTCTCTCCTCATCATTTATTTTAGATTAATGCAGGGTAATTTGTTCATGTATATTGTGTCTCTGCTCCCTTCTGGAGCAGAGAATATTTGCGTTTCCGTTGCTAACATTTATGATTTCTGATTTAGATCCATAACTGCGGATCATTATTTAATTGTGTGCAGTTTCCTCTAAAGATTACAGTAAATGTAGAACTGTTTGCTTAATTTATAGAATCAGAATTTTGCTTAAGGGAACTGTATACTTCCGCCGCTGTGTGAATATCGCCGTAATTAGATTTTGTGAGTAAGCAGTCAATTGTTAACTTCTCAAACACGGCTAGTTAACAGTCAAAAGAACAGCGGGCGAGTTTCAATTATTAGTATAAAACTGTTGAGGATGGATAGACAGATGGATGAACATCGACAGATAAAGTTATTTATTTTTGATAAAAGGGTCCGCTGCAGCTGTTCTTTCCTTTTAAAAAAAGGAACGACCGGTTTCCTAACGTTTAGTCATATCTTCAGATAACATACATTTAAAACATTCAAGCAAGGGGAGCCAAAATCTAAACAATCAATCTCGTGGTTTATAACTGTGAGAACATTTTTATAAACCAGGTGATTGGTTTTTTTGGTTTTTGATTAAAAAATATATCGAAATTCCCTACACATGCACAAAACACCGATTAACCCCGGAGAATCACTTGCGCACCTATATTCGTTTTGGAATCGATCTTGAGATAGTTGATAGCTTTATACATCAGCAAATGCTATCTTCTATGTCTCCTGCAGCGAGGCATGTTGTTCACACGGTAGACGGCCTACGACTGATGCCATCTTTCGTTTCATTGCTTATATAGCCCTCATCAAAATGTAAACATTGGACTTAAAATATTCTGTGTAGCGGGGGGTGGATATCCAGAAGGCGTGCTGTAGTCGTAATAAAATAAACGGTTTCATCCTTGAGCCCTTGGTTTATAACCGTGAGAAAATTTTTATAGACCAGAAGCTTTTTAGATTTTGGAACCCCTTGTTTTAATGTTTTAAGTGTATGTAACCTGAAGAAACCGGTCGTTATTTTTTTTTTTTTTAAGTGAACCCTTTTATCAAAGATAAGTATTATTATCATAATCTATACCTTCGCCATATCCAGATTCCACGTGAAGCCAAGGCACCTGCCGAAGACAATGGACACTTAATTTTAGTTCGCCTATGAAGTTACAAATCGAAAGAAATTGACTGGGGACCTCTGGGATTTCAGCAAGAATGTATTGCGATCCAAAATATTTTAGATACACAGTAAAGATGACTATATCCAGTGATCTTTTTCCGGGAGAACGCTGGGGGACGCGTACCCCTAAACGTTTTCGTCCGCAAATAACTTTTTTACGATGTTGAGAACTTAGAAGAAACTCAAAGATTTATTTCACATTTGCTATACGAACGAAACCAGTGCAATTTTTGGTGGGAAAAGCTATTTCATTGACTTTTTCAAGCATTTTGAAGCTCCAGCAACCATTCTTGGCAACTGTATCGCTGGGAGTTCGACAAGCCCGCTACAACTGGGCGATGGTAGTACTAAACGGATATACATACGCTCAAAAACCGAGCTACCGATAGACGTCTCTATGGTCCCGCCGCCATGATCTTCGCGATTCATTGCCATCTTTGTTTTGTTGTTCTTTATTCGTTTATGTTTGGTGGTCCGATATTGTCGGTTGTGGGAAGTTTCACAGTGTGTCCCGTCTTTTGTTGCAATGTGTAAGTTAGCTCGGAGGTGAGAGATAAGCAGAAAAATAACAAACTATTTTACTAGTAAGTAGGAAGGTGTGAAGTCTACAGCAGTCATGAACTCAAGTCAGTTTGGGAACTGTTGTTAATGTTAGTTACACTGTAGTTTATTAGTTAAATAAATTTTCAGTTGTATTAAAAATTGGTTCAGTTGAAGCACAGGACACCACCCATCATCTCTGCCATTTTGGGAACCAAACAAGGTTACGAAAGATTTTTATAGTATAGTTTTTATTGTTGTTGATGATGGGTGTGGATGGTTATTGTTGTATTGTCTTTTAGTGGTGTTTAACAGGTCAAAATATGTTTTCGGTAATATGTCTTTGTATTGTTTTGTGTGTCGGAAGGTTGATTGAAATCATTTCTTTCATTTGAGGTGTATTATAGGTCAATTGAAGTGTACGCTACCATTTTCTATAGTTGTTCAGGGATTGATGCGAATCGGAGGCTTCATTTGAGGCGATTTAAACTGAAGTGTTCGACACCACATTCTCTTGTACGTTTGGGTGTTTCTTGGTATCACCTGTGTCAGTCGAGCTGTAGTCAGTTGAAGAGTCCGATACAATTTTTTTGTAGTTCGATGTGATGAAGACATGGGTAAAAACCGATGGGTGATATGTGAAAGTAGATCACGCAGATGTAATGTGATGTTTAGCTATTTTAGCTGAGTATATTCACTGTAGCTGTCTGCTTACTAGAATAAACTGATCTCAGTCTCGGTAAATAATCAAAAATGCACTGCTTAAATAGTGTAATCAGATCTGGCATCAACTAATTTAATGAAAAACTCACAGTTAAAAAATTAGTAAACAGAGTCTTGGCGAGAGGAGCCAAAACGAAAATCAACATTAATTTAATGAAATGATTCTAGTAGCAGAAAACATAGAAAGGTTACTTTTAAAAATTATAATTCTGGGTTTACAAGCCAGTTTGCTGTGCTGCTGAAACTTGTTCCCTGGCCCAAATTGAAAACTAGTTGCACCTTAAATTACTCTCACAGCGGTCATATGAATTGTAGCTCACAGGAATCACACTTACTATGAAACGAGCCACCACAAATAAATTACTTTATGAAAGTGACGGACGAAACAAGAGGCGCAACGGAAATGTTAACAATAATCAGCATCTGAATCTGTTCTTAGCACATGTGAAACAATATTTTTAAAGAAAGGGGTAGGTATTCTCAAACTACTGTATTAAAAATAGGATACGATTTTACTGAACAAAATGCTTTCATTTAGTTTAAGCACAAGCACGTGGGGGTAACCAATTTAGTTACACAATAAAAACGCATCCCATTGAAATTAGCTCACAAGCACTATCATATCTTATGCTAAAAATGCCGATAATATAAATTTAAGTTTATCTACACTGAATTGAATTTTAGTTGGGGGAGGATTTACAAATAACAAGCATTCATCCACACACACACGCAATGCAAGCGAAACTGACTAAAAACAGCGTGCTGAAGAAGGCAGAAACGGCCGTCGATCTCGTAGGGGAAGTTTCAGCGAGCCAAGGCGAAGGACACAACACAATAAAAATAACTTTCGTACGTGGCTAGTTCTATTCGTTCTTAACTGAAGATGGCGCGTACAGCAACAAAATCTGTTTGCATCTGAAGCTAAACCAAGCGTTGGCAAAGTAACTGAGACGGGCACCACGTGGTTCCGAAATCCAGGAAAATGAAGAAAATCAGTTACTAAAATATTACGAAAATTAACTATAGCATGCAACCCATAGAAATGCGTAGAATGTTACAAGGAAACGAAAGAAACACAATTCCATACGATAGGAGAACTTTCGAGGTCTGCTACAGAAATCATCAAAGTTTAATAAATTCAGATTAGCGGTAAAACAAATACAAAGTACGGCATGCAACGCATCGAAATACGTAGAATGTTCTAAGGAAACGAAAGAAACACAGATATACGCGATAGCACGAACTTTACAGAGAAGAGTGAAATCCTATCTCAAAAATCATTAAATTTTAATAAATTCGGAGTCGCGGAAAAACAAATATGAAATATGGTATGCAACCTATAGAAATGCGCAACATTTCATAAGCAAACAAATGAGAAAGGTTGTACAGGGCTAGTAAAAAATTTACAAACCGCGGTTGGGAACAGAGTACAAGTTCGAGAATAAAATAGCAATTTACAACAGGCAGAAGAGGGAAGATTGCACAGTACTACCAGAAAAAATTGAAAGATACATGCAGTTATTCTAGCCTGAAGGGCATACAACAAGCACAGGTTCCGCTGAAGGCTTTGTTCTGATAACACACCATGTGGTGTACATGTTACTTGCGGACAGAGAAAAACGAACAGTAAAATTGCACACGAGTTACAAGAATCAAAAATCCTGTTTAGCAGTCATGCATCTTTCGATGCATGCTCGGAAAACTTACTCTGAAAATGAATGCAAGTTCTAAAACCTAAGTTGAAGTAACTGAACAACGAATTGCTGCCATCTCCAGGCTGAAAGAGCAGAGCTAACTCACCATTCCGAAGTACAGCCACCGAACGAGTGAGACTTTGGCGGGCCACATGGGCCTCTGCCCAGAAATCGGCAAAGCCACGAAAACGGGTGGCGGGGGAAACGCAAAGAATAGCACAAGGGCGCATATAGGCTCACACCAGCCTCTTGCCAACCTAACTTGCAACGAAAGGGTGTGAAAACCTCCTTGGAGAGCATAGAAAGAGGTTGGTACTAGCCACCTATCGTCGCAGGTCCAGAGAGCATTGCCCAAGGCTAAATTTCTCATAATTCCAGACACACAAGCACGCCAAAAAATTCTCATACTCACACATGCAGAGAAAAAACATTTTACACTCTTATAGGCACGGTGGCGAGACGGAGAAGCCGTTCATGTTGCCACATTGATTAACACACTAATAAATTAATAACAGAAAACTAACACAAATGAAGTTAAATACGATTACTAATAATAACATTTAAAAACAAGAACTGAAAGGCTACGTTACTCCTCATGCCTCAGAAAATGAATAGAGTGTCGTTAAGCGACTTTTAATAAAATACAAGATTAAAATTTAGGGAATGCGGTAGACAGCCGTCTTTCATATGCTTCTGTTATAAGTAATTTCCACTGGATTACATCTAATGTCAGAGCAAGCTTTTTTATTAGAAAAAGAGCACTGACTATATCAGTTTAAGCTAATTCTAGTAGAGTGTGGCCAATGACCCTAGCAGTTTGGTCCCTTAGTTACGCAAAATTCCGATTTTGTAATGTAATCTAGTCTACACGTCCTGTCCAGATCGAGGTTAATGAGGAGACGTGGGAGGCATTTGTTGAGCAGACAGTGAGGCCCGGACAATGCGGGCGCGGCAGCCGGCAGCAGCGGGCGATCGCTCTCCTCCGCCCCCGCACCCACCCCCACCCCCGTCCACAAGATCTGCGCTAATGGCCGGCAATCAGTCGCCAGCCTCTCAGCACGCAGGCCGCCGTAACGGAAGGGAACTCCGTAATGCGGTTAGGGCCGTCCCTCTGCCGCCAGCTGCGCGCCGGACGCCAGGGCGTCGCAGACACCCGCGTCATCACGTCGGCGCTACACGGGCCCTGCAGTCGTCGAGAACGCAGGTTGGGGTAATTGATGTTGAATCTTCCGGGTTATGTGGTCGTGGACGAAGAAACGTATCTGCTCCTGACGTTTCGTCCAGAGCTGCGCTGGTCATCTTCAGAGGTGCTACCGGTAGCGGTGAGTCTTACCGAGAAGACTCACCGCTACCAGTAGCACCTCTGAAGATGTCCAGCGCATCTCTGGACGAAACGTCAGGAGCAGATACGTTTCTTCGACCACGACCACAAAACCCGGAAGATTCAACATCAATTATTTCAGCCGGTCGTGAAAGCCTACACTGGATGAGCAGGTTGGGGTGTCTTTCAGAGCTTGCAGAGTACGTGGGGTATCAGTTTTTACAAAGGTGCCTCTTTCGAAATCTCTGTATCTCAATGTCAATACGTTTGGTGCTGACACTTCAGCGTTGATTGAGCACGCGTTCTACATACTTTTTGAAACTTCCTGGCAGATTAAAATTGTGTGCCAGAACCGGGACTTGAATCTGGGACCTTTGCCTTTTTCGCAGATAAGCGACGTACTGGCTGAATTGAAGTTGTTAGGACGGACCATGACTCGTGTCGGGATAGCTCAGTGCAGTCACCATTTATGTTGGTTCCGTCGGAATGGCGGTCTTACTTAACTATCAGACGCTATTAATGCTGCACTTCATGTAGAGGTAATTTAATTCCAGTGGAACTCCTCACAAGTGAAGGAGATATTTTTATTTATTTATTTATTTATTCATTGCTATATATATACAACCACTCCCATGAACCACAGACATTGCTGAGGTGGGGGTGGCTTGCGTGCCGTAACGATACAGAAAGCCGTACCGTAGGTGCAACCACAGCGGAGGGGTATCTGTGGAGAGGCCAGACAAACGTGTGGTTCCTGAAGAGGGGCAGCAGCCTTTTCAGTAGTTACAGGGGCAACAGTCTGGATGATTGACTGAGCTGGCCTTGTAACATCAGCTAATGTGGCTTTGCCATGCAGTTACTGCGAACGGCTGAAAGCAAGGGGAAACAACAGTCGTTACTTTTCCTGAGGACATGCAGCTCTACTGT
The DNA here is from genome assembly GCA_026315105.1 of Locusta migratoria. Classification (NCBI taxonomy): domain Eukaryota; kingdom Metazoa; phylum Arthropoda; class Insecta; order Orthoptera; family Acrididae; genus Locusta; species Locusta migratoria. The sequence goes on along the minus strand of CM048750.1, from coordinate 37,451,924 downwards.
ATGGAGAGCTGCATCAAACCAGTCTCCAGACTGAAGACCACAACAACAACATATATATACAAATAAAATGGAGTGCCTAAAACAATAAATAAATAAATAAAATCAAGTAAAATCTTCACCTGTATTTTTTCCATAATGGAAAAAAAGCGCATATAGGCGCTATGTAAAAATAAATAAATAAAAATAATTTAAAAAAAAGTGCTAGAGCGCTTGTCCGCGAAAGGCAAAGGTCCCAGGTTCGAGTCCAGGTTCCGGCACCCAATTTTAATCTGCCAGGAAGTTTCATATCAGCGCACACTTCGCTGCAGAGTGAAGGTTTCATTCTACATATTTTTTATTTAACACTGAGTGCCACGAACAATCTAACGGTGTCGCCATGGGGAGAAGTTTGTCTTCCCTGATAGCCAATCTTTTGATAGAAGACTAGCTTCCTGGCCAACTTTGAATAGGTGGAATTTATATTCTTTACATATAAAAATCGATGCGTGTATGTTCCAGATAACATGATTGATTGTGTTCTTACTGCCCTAATACAATCTTCGGCGTCTGTAATTCATGTTTAAGTACCAATATCACGAGGTGAAGTAAAGTTTAAGGGCCGACTGTATGAACATCACTGACTGCAGATCAAACCTGACATTACTTCAGGGTGTGACAGTACTGCCCAACAGGTAGCACTCAGTCATTGTGATTGGAGGAATTTCTTATTATTATATCTAGGCTGGTCACTGTTCCCCTATTCAGATTGCTTTTCTGTCATAAGTGCCCAGTTTTTCTCCCATGATCTATTTTAGAACGCATCCTGTCATTGTTCTTGGCGCGAGTGAGTTTATAGCCAGAGCTGTCTATTATGTTTCCCCTTGCTATCACCGAGGGTGCACTTGTGGGCATTTCTTACTGACATGAACTCCTTTGCGCACATGCGCTAATAAGACGGGAATCCTGTAATGGAGAAGGAGTTCGACCAGCAGCCAAAGTTCAGTGGAGAGGGCAGCGTCTCCCGGCTCTGTGTCTGCTTGTCGCACCAGTGGCAGATTCCAACGTGTTAGCTGAAGTCTCACAGTATCAGCACTTAGGTGAAATTGTGTTTTGCATCTTTCTCAAGATGTGATGGGTGGCTAAATTTGAAAGACGACCGTAGGTCGTCATCATATATTTTTCATAAAATTGATGTCGCTAGATTAACATTTTGTTAAAACCAGAACCCCACTCTTTTCGAGGCATGAGGAATAGCATTTTTATTTCATGTTTTAAAATATTAGTTTCTGAAATGTTACTTAATATTGCTACACCGCAACATCACTGCCCCTGTGAGACTGTGTACTTGTTTTACTTTTAAGTGGATGTGCGAGAATCTAAAGGCTGTCTGAATCTGGGTAGTAATAGTTCAATTTGCATGGTTCTCTCTGGCTCAGAGTCGACAGTTAGTCGTTTCCAACCTCTGCTGCTGATGCTACCAAAGAGGTTTCTACACACTTTGCTTACAAGCCAGTCGACGAGCCCTCTCCAGGGCGAGTCTCGCCTCCCCACCACTGCTGTTTTTTCGGGTTCTGCTATTGTGTCTGCGGAGATGGTAGTGATTCGTTGACTAGCCTGTTTAATTTAGACTCTTGAACGTAGATTTATTTTTCGGATTTTTTTTTATTTTTTTTTTATTTTTTTATTTTTTTTTTAATTTTTTTTAAATTTTTGATCGTGTGCGGAAGTATTTCAATCCACTGATTTCCAACAGATAAACGCGGTGTATGTGTTACTAGTTGCTGTTTGATAACGGCCTGGTATATTCAAACCTTTTATGATTATGAGGTGATGTATGAACTCTGTGTAAATTCTTTCTAGCTTTGTAGGGCTGATTTATAACAGACGATATGTTCATTTTTGTACAGTGCATGTAAAATTTTTCTTATCGTTTCCTTCCGTGAGTGATATGTGTTCCACGTGGTTGGTTCCTAAAACAAAGCCTTCAGCTTCCACTATTGTTTGTTCCACTAACATTTTGCGATCTTCTCTCCCCGCCTATTTTAATTTTGCTGTTTCTTCTCCGAACATGTAGTATGCACTCAGTCTTTGTCAGTAATTCTCTCCAAGCCTTGTACAACCTCCTCCAATAGCTTGCTTATGAAATTCTCACTTTTTCGTCTTTGTAATTATTTCACTTTTCTGGTTTTTGAGACTGGACATCATCCGTCTTTGTATGCATTTTTATTGTTTTAACAAAATTGGTTCCCCAGTTTGCTTGCGTTCGACCTGAATAAACAAGTTAAGTTCAGTATAATTTTGACTTACCTATAAATTATAGTTTTCGAGCGCCATCCCCGTTTTATAATATATTGTTTTTCACCATTGCTGAGATCAAGCTCAGATGCTATTTTTTATGTTTAAGTTCCTTTGCGCCATAAATGTTTTTTTAGCCACCTTTATGAAATAACTTTAATTGTAGTGGCTTGTTTATTAAGGCCTGTGTGTAATTTCGTGTGAGCTGCTACGTATCTTGGCCACTGTACCATTAACTTCCTGTTATTAGAGTAATTTGAAGCAAGTCAGTTCTCAATTTGGGCCCGGGAACAAGGTTTTGCAGCAGGGAGTAGCCGAAAGTTCACACGGACCTTTTGCTAATTTTACTGCTAAACTCTTATCTGGGTACCTCCTACCAGAATTAAGCATTTATTTCGTACAGTAGCGGACTTTTAAGTTTCAGGAGGACTTGTGCGCTATTTGTTTCGGTAGCACAGTGGCACTCTGGGCCATGCTACGCTGATTGAACAGCCGTTTGTGCAACCAAGGGCGTCAGTGCTTTCATCACTGTGCACCTGATAAGTTAAATAGGTCTATACCTTCGGTCATGCCTTGTTATATGAACTGATATCTTTTTCCAACTTTCGTTTCAGCGTTGTTTAATAGTTCTCGGCTTGTCGTGTAATCTGCGTGTGCCTTTTCTTCTTTGTTATGTAGCCGTTACCAGTTAGTTATTTGACCTGACTGTCAGTGTACTCCTCGGTAGCATTCTTTGCGCCCCTCATCGATTACTGTCTTGGAGAATGGGTATATTTTGCAGAAATTTGTGTAACTGCCCTGCCCAACCTTGTGGGGAATTTCTTCCTTTTATTGGGTATGTGTTCTAGTCGTAGTGTTTATATTATTATATTGTCTCCTCCCACTGGTTATTAACTCGTGGATTTGATTCATTGTGGTGTTTAATGGTTACAATCACCGGCCTATCGTAAGGTCTAACCACGTGTGCTTAGGGCATTGTCGGAGTTGTATGTTAGTTTACTTTATTGTGTTGCGTCAGGTATGTACTGTGGCTTTGAATTTTAATTGTTTAATGGTACCTTTTTTGTGGTGATGTTTAGTTTCAGTGACCTGTTTAAGAATTCACTTAAGGTTAATGCCTTGTCTAATCCATTTCTTTGATGATTACTGTGTAAGAATTGCCTTAAAGTTTGCATTCTTGCCTTTTATAACCATTGTAAGGTTTCACTTTTGATGCGGGCTTCACCCGCTTGTTCTCAGATTTTTAAGTGAACTTCACCCAATGTTCAATTTTATTTGGTAATTATTATTTAAGAATTCACTTGAAGTTGGCGCTTTGCCTTTTAAAACCTTTGTAAGATTAATTAATAAATTAATGTATGGGCCTCACCCGCTGTTTGTCAAAATTTAAATAAATTGGGCTTCACACAATTACTGGTTGTCAAATATTAAATTTTTGAAAAGCGCTTCAACTAATTATTATTCTAAACTAAATTAATTAATAAAATTACACTTTTTTTGGGAGGGGGAGATTAACCATCCAGTCTTTCCACTTGTCTAAGAGCAAATTTAAGAACTCATTTTCTGTTCTCAGATGAAGAGGCTTGCACAGGACAGGGTAGCTGACGGGAAAGCTTCATCAAACCAGTCTGCAGACTGAAGACCACAACAACAACATGCAGACAGAGAAAGAGAGTTGCTTGCTGTTTTTAAACGTTCTTGTGTGACTAAACAGGTTTTTGCAGATGATTCTGCAATACTTTCAGAAAACCTGACAGAAGCACTGGAAAAAAATAGCAAACACAATTGGTCTCAAAATTTCAGCTGAAAGAAAACAAAGTTCATGACAAATGTAAGAAATGCACAAAAATTCATGGAAACACAAATATGTAAAATAGAGCGAATAAATAAATGTAAATATCTTGGACAAACTATAAAACCGAACAGACCAGAAAAATCAAATGACAGGCAAAAGTTAGTAGAGATTCGTGCGTCTATAAAAAGATCGATGCGTGAAGCATACAATAATTATCACAGCCATACCTTAGCAAAAGATCTTTCCGAGAACCCGAAAAAATTCTGGTCCTATGTAAAATCGATAAGCGGATCAAAGCCCACTGTCCAGTCACTAGTTGATAATTCCGGGGCAGTAATAGAAGAAAGCAAACGGAAAGCTGAAGTTCTAAATTTAACCTTTAAGAAATCTTTCACGCAGGAGGACCGCACAAATATACTATCATTTGATCAACGTACTAATTCCGAAATGGGGGACATAGCAATAGGTATTTCCGGTGTAGAGAAGCAGCTGAGAGAGCTAAATACGAAAAAGTCTGCTGGTCCGAATGGAATACCAGTTCGGTTTTACAAAGACTATTCTGCGGCATTGGCCCCCTACTTAGCTTGCATTTATAGAGAATCTTTAATTCAGCGCAAAGTTCCTAGTGATTGGAAAAAGGCGCAGGTGACTCCCGTGTATAAGAAAGGAAAGAGAACTGACCCATACAATTACAGGCCAATATCGTTGACATCGGTTTCATGTAGAATTTTGGAGCATATTCTCAGTTCGAATATAGTAAATTTCCTTGAAACGGGAAAGCTTCTTTCCATGAATCAGCACGGGTTTAGGAAACATCGTTCATGTGAAACTCAGCTTGCCCTTTTTTCACATGACATCTTGCGAGCCATGGACGAAGAGCAACAGGCGGATTGTGTTTTTCTCGACTTCAAAAAGGCGTTCGACGCGGTGCCACACTGCAGACTGCTAACGAAGATACGAGCTTATGGAATAGGTTCACAGATTTGTGACTGGCTGGAAGACTTCCTAAGTAATAGAACGCAGTACGTTGTTCTCGACGGCGAGTGTTCATCAGAGACGAGTGTATCGTCAGGCGTGCCCCAGGGGAGTGTAATAGGACCGCTATTATTTTCTATCTATATAAATGATCTGATGGACAGAGTAAGTTGTAATTTGCGGCTGTTTGCTGATGATGCTGTGGTGTATGGGAGGGTGTCGTCTGTAACTGACTGTAATAGCATACAGGTTGACTTAGACAAAATTTCTAGTTGGTGCGAAGAATGGCAGTTAGCTCTCAATGTAGAAAAATGTAAGGTGATGCGCATGAGTAGAAAAAACAATCCAATAATGTTCGAATACAGCATTAGTAGTGAGCTTCTTGATGCTGTCGCGTCGTTCAAATATCTAGGCGTAACATTGCAGAGCGATATGAAATGGAACGAGCATGTAAGGACAGTTGTGAGTAAGGCAGACAGCCGACTTCGGTTTATTGGGAGAATTTTGGGAAGATGTACTTCACCTGTAAAGGAGACCGCGTATAAAACGCTTGTACGACCACGTCTTGAGTATTGCTCAAGTATTTGGGACCCGCAGCAGATCGGTTTGAAGGAAGACTTAGAGGCGGTTCAGAGGCGAGCAGCTAGATTTGTTACCGGTAAGTACGACCAATGCGCGAGTGTCACGGAAATGCTCCGGCAACTCAATTGGGGATCGCTGGAAGAAAGAGACGTTCTTTTCGTGAATTTCTGTTAAGTAAATTTAGAGGGCCGGAATTTGAAGCTGAGTGTAGTACGATCTTGCTGCCGCCTACATACATTTCGCGTAAAGATCACAAAGACAAGATAAGAGAAATTAGGGCTCGTACGGAGGCATATAGGCATTCTTTTTTTCCTCGTTCAATTTGGGAGTTGAATAGGAAAGGAAATGCCTAGTAGTGGTACAGTGTACGCTCCGCCACGCACCTTACGGTGAATTGCGGAGTATGTATGTAGATGTAGATGTAGATGTAGATGTAGAATCTGCAATAGATGTAAGAATTAACAAAATCGAAAGAGCATATGGTTCGACTAAAAATATTTATAACAAGAAATGTATATCTAGAAAAACAAAACTAAAACACTGCAGCACAATTGTACGATCAGAAGGTTTATATGGCTCTGAATGCCTAATGATGAAATATAATATGGATAAAGTAGAGGCACTGGAAAGAAGGATTATTAGAAAAATAGTGGGTGCAATGAAAACTGCAGATGGTTGGAAAATACGAAGTAATGCGGAGTTCTACAAAAATATAGAGAAAATATCTGAAGTAATGGCCAAACAAAGATTAACCTTTGTCGGACACCTCTACCGAATGTATGGAAATAGACTAACAAAACAAATACTCGTATATTCTGAAAGAAGAAGGCAACAATTACATTGATCAGAAGTAAGGAAAGATCTAGAAAGAAACATAAAAGAATCAAAAAGAAAGAAACCGTTTTAAAAAAAGAATACTAGATTTGGAAGGCTTCCAATGCACAAGAAATAAAAAATCAGGAACATGGACAGAAGAAAGGAAGAGAGCTCATGAAGAGAAATTGACGGAATACTAGAAAAATAGGAAACAACGACAAAGTAAGAAGAAGAACTGGAGTTGATAACGTGATTCTAGATGGTCAATATGATTGTAAACAAATATATAAATAAATTGAAAAAAATAAAAGAAAATAAACCCACGTTTTTCGGCCCACTTTATGTTTTCTTGAGGTTTTATGATTTTCTGCAAAGATTTCGGACAAAAATAATAAAAATCTAAATAATAGAAAATGGTGGACGATGTGATTACGAGTCTACTTCGTGATAATATATATGAAGTCAACATGAAAATTCTCCCCGACCGTATTTTATCAAACAGCCAAAATAAATATGATATTTGAGTTCAAAAAGGCAAAGCAGTAACAATCCGAAGATTGGTTTGAACAGCACAGTGTTTTACTAGACATGGCTCTGTTTGCAGGTGGTATGCCATTGCCTTCGACCTTCGAATTGACTTACTCAACCAGCTATAGTGAGACCTACAGTTTAGATTGCTAACCACGGTGCTACTCGACATTTTTCACATCAGCAACATTGCCAGAGGTGAAAGAAATGAAAAGTGACCGATAAAAATCCTAGTTCATCTTTGATGAGCATACAATTTTTTTTTTTTTTTTTTTTAATTTTCACCTCTATACACTATTATTTTAATATCTCTCGCATATTCTGATTTAATACGTTTAAATATTATCACCTGTCTTGCCATGGTAGTTTGTTTGCTTTCTCTCTCTCTCTCTGCTTTTTTTTTTTTTTTTTTTTTTTTTTTTTTTTTTTTTTTTTTTTTTTTTTTTTTTTTTTTTTGTACCGGTTTACGTAAGAACAAGTGACGGTATCAAATCGCTGTTATTTTTCCAAATATCTCTGAAACGGTGCGAGTTATGGAAATAAAATAGGACAGCAAAGTTGTAGAGAATTTCGTTTGTCCAATTTTTGTCTCGGATGGACGGTTAAGGCGTTGTCTGCAATTAAATTTCCAACTGTAAAAAGGCAACACAAACGGCCTGTTTTTAGTGCTGCTAACCTCTTTTTTGTCCGAAATATTTGTAAAAACAAGTCGCTGCCGGCCAACAATTACGTCTGCAAAATTTGGTACCGATCGGTTGAACGGCGCGAACTGAAAAGTGAGACCACGTTACAGACTGTCAGTGACAAATCCCCTTTATTTTTACAAATAACTCAAACTATGCCGCATATGAAAAAAAGGGGGATCAAATTGGGAGAGAATTTTCTCCTTTACAAATTCGTTCATTCATTTTTCATATCAGATAAACGGTTAGGACGTTATTTTTGTTATATTTCGAGCTCTGAAAAAGCTATCGCAAAGACCCACTTTTGGTGTTATTTCCATAAAATAAAGTGGATCAACAATAAAATAACCATATTGGGAGTGACTGAATTTGCGAGCATAGGGTTTGATCGCTCTGACCTCAATTAACGTAATATTTCTTCGAGACCAGTGTGCGAGACTGAAATATAAGAGAGAAAAAGAGAAAGAGGTATAAAAAATAGAGGGAGAAGATAAGAGAGGAACCGTTGGTGCTGCGAGAGAGGAGAAGCGAATTCGCTGTCAGAGATGAGATCTGAGCGCCAAGTTGCGGCTGACCAGCGTGATTGGCCTATTGTGGGGTGTCGTGGAGGGGGCCAAGTAAAGTGGGGAGCGGGTTGCGAGCCGGTAGCTTTCATTGGTAGCTCGTTAAAAGTTCGCGAGCGGCGCGAATCCGACCTGCTCTCTGGAGCCCGGCAACGCCAAACTATGTCCATTGTTGGTCGCGCCGGTGGAAGTTAACTCCCTTCGCCTTCTTCGGGGATATCGCGCTGTTTACTACGACCCATTTACTACCTTGATACATCTTAGATCTCTGTAGACGGCCACATCAGCGACTAACCCTTTTAACGAAACTGTGGCGGTACTGGCTTGTAAGCCAGCAGCCACTTCTTTATTTTATTTCATTATTTCATTTACTTCTTTGGAATATTAGAAAGTAGCGTGAGCAAGACAGTAGCCAGATGGTACTGTAATTACGGTCCTGTTGGAAAACTCCGCCCCTTTTTCTAGGAGTGATATGATTGGCTGTAGCTGTATCTTCACGCGCCACTACCTCCCTGCTATTTTATTAATTACTAGCTTAAAACCGCGGCTTCGCTCGCGTGTTGGTTGATTATCATAGATAAGCTATCTTTCAGTAGTGTGCTATTTATTTATTCTTATATTTCCTTATTCGTATGCTTAGCATTACAGAGAAAGAGCTGAAGACATTGTAGCACGTATAGACCAAGATATGGTCTGTGGCATCACGTTTCACTTTATGTAACCTCGATGCTATAGAGTCGCAAACGTCATCGCTGGCCTTCAGTCCGAACTTTTTTTTATAGTTTGATGACTTTCAACCACCATATCTTCCACCCCCTTATAGCTATCGGCATGGAACTGCTATGGTGTACAACGGGAGATTTAAGTTCCTAATATACTCCACCCTTTTATCGTTATCAACCTTCACGCAACAATTCAACCAATAAAATAGTTTTGAAAGAGTAATTATTGTTCCGCATTTCCCGTTATATCTATCAGATCGCTATAAAACCGTGCCTAAAACCTTCTCCAGGTATAAATTAGTAACTGTACAAACATTTACGTCTCTGCGTCTTGCCGTTCGGACGTGATAAGCGTACACCGAACAGACATTCCATTTAATATATACAGATAAACAGCTATCCTATCGCCATAAAACAGTGCCTAAAGCCTTCCCCGGGTAGACATTAGTAACTGTACAAATGTTCTTCTGGTTCAGACGTGATAAACGTACACCGAACAGACATTCACATTTATAGACATAGATTTAATGAATAAAAATTCAGTTAACAATTCTATTGCCATAATGTTTCTTAAATAAATGTTTGTGATTACACTATTGTTTTGTAGATTTATTAGATTAAGTATTTTAGCTAAAGAGTGAGCGTGGCGTTCTAGAAGTGCCGGTTGGCGCCAAAACTCTAGGCGCTAGCGTAGAGCCCAGCTCCACTGCTAGTCAGTTCATTGCGAGCCCCGACACGGTAAACATCTAGCGGCACTTGCGATAACCAGTCTTGTATTAATCGGTCGATAATGGGACTAATTATATTTGTAAAGTGCGTGCAATGTATGTCAAAGTATGTTATGACTGTAACAACGTTATTTTTGTAAACTAATGTTGACGTCAAGATGCAGTTTGTGGCTTCTGTATTCGTGTGATTAGTAAAAATAAAAGAGCCACTGGCATCTCTGAAGGAATTCATCGACTTCGTTCATGGTAGTTAGACAGCCACAGTATTCACCACTTTCAATTTCAGCCTCACCTCAGAAACCTTCGAGTCTACGACCTGTGTGCTGCTTCTGCGCTGGGGACATCTACGAGAGAGAAGACACCAGGTTAGTCAAATATGAAGTGACAACCGCCTACGGGCCTCACGGGCAACGTTCGGTCTATTACAACTAGACGAGTTAGCACCCTGCTCGCTGGAACGTGAGTGAGGTAAAGGGAAGATAGGAATGTGCCAAGGAAACTGTCACAAGTGGACTTGATAACATAAACTTTAACCATAACATTGAATTGGTTAATAAATTATATTTTTTTTCTATCTCCACCCCCGCCGTAAAACACAAGAAGGAGAAACCAGTATTAAACCACTAGATATCATTTTTAAAATATGTAATATTCCGAAAATTCGTTCTACAAACAAATGCTTATCACTGTCAATAGATAACATAAGAAAACTATTATCAAAATCTTATTTCACGTCGTAATAGTTTTAAGAGATCACAAATGCATAGAAAGTAAGGTTTTGTGATGTCTGCTGAATATTTTCGAACTGAGAATACTGATATTAGACAAAAACAACTCAAAATTTACAATGTCAAGACTTACAAATCATAAAAAATTGATATTTGGGAAAATAAGATTAAACATTGTACAATAGCTTATTTTTGTGGCACTCTTATTTCGGTGTAAATGATATAACACTTTTAACAGTCCTCTGCACGTGGTTTATAAACAAACACTACTACGTATTGTAATCAAAACTATGGCTTTAAAGTACAATGATCTGTAGAAAAAAAGCCACAGTTTTGGTTACAGTATGTACACATGACATTCAAAAAATGCTTGGTCCAAGCCCGAAATAACAACATAGAACGAATCGAAAGAGGAACGGCGCCCTGGTTTTGTGGTCGCGGACTGAAAGTGGAAGATATGTGTTCAGATCTACCTCGTGCTTCAAATTTCTTCGCTTAATTCAGTTTTGTTTCTGTGACGTTGTAAATGGTGAAGTTTTACCAACGAAGATGAAGCAAGAAGGGTTGCTGCCTATCGCCTTTCCTCTCAGACAGGAAGCTACACTCACCTTCTTATCTGCTGTCCTTGGACTGTAAAAGCGTAGGAATTCTTCTCTTGCCAGGTCTTTCGTCGCCTTATTTAAGATACATTAATTGAATAGAGGACATTAGGAAAGTTACAGAACAAATAGGCAGAATTGTGGTGAAATTTTTATTCATAAAGATACGACGAATTTGAGGTAGCCCTGTTGCATGTTTAACATTATTTCACAAATAAGACTATTTTACCACGAAACCACCTTGCTGTAGGACAAGTAATTACTAACAATATTCAATAAATAAACACATTCTATACAGATACATTTGCAGTCTCTAGAGAGAGCGGAGAGTGGTTGAATCAGAGAGAATGTTGTTAGCCATGAAGTCGTAATACTATAACCAGAGCAGGGGCCAGACGTCCAAGTTTACCTCACAATTATCCATCATTGTAACAAACGCGGACAGTCCTCAAAGTCACACTCTACTAATACGGCGTAACTTTCGCCCTAGACTGTCCGCGAGGTGGATACCTTGAAGCTCTGCAACCGAATGGCGGTGCGTGGCTGTTCGCCGGGCAAGGCACCACACTATGCATCCGCTGTTCAAAAATAGTACCTGTAGCCAACCTTACAGGTAGGGGAGAGAAATCTTTGGGGAACCTTAGCCCTTGCGGGCGGCACTAAGTCTCGGACACTCAGGTGGGGACACCTGTTTGGAGCACGGAACAAAGCTGGTATGCTTCAGCCATGGCGTGGCTTCCGCTTGCTTTTAAATTTAACGGCTACAGGAAATTCCCCGTTTTGAGCAATTTCTACATTAACCAAACGGATAGTGAAGAAATTACTCTGTCCCTTCCATTCGATTGTCCTCTTAGTTAGCAAACATTCAGTGATGGCCCTTGGTTGGTGAAAATTAATAAAACGTCCTAAATTGATTTAATTTTGATACTTTTTAATTAAGGATCCGTCTGGTCAGTTATTGGTATCAAGGAGTTCGTAATTTTACTGGCAACTCGAATCTGTGATCGGACTAACATGATTGATTTTATTTTGCTCTGATTCTTGGTTATGGCACGGCTGTTGCGACTGCGCATTGTGTGCCTTCGAAAAGTCTGTGCGTCACAACGTGTGTGTCTGTTTGCAACAGAGAAGTGTAAGAAAGGAACATTAATGAAAGTTGTTTCTGCAGTATTACACACACCAAAGAAGGGATGAATGGCCGGCCGCGGTGGCCGAGGTGACTGAGGCGCTCCAGTCGCCGGCCGCGGTGGCCGAGGTGACTGAGGCGCTGTCAGCACGGCCACTACGGTCGGGGGTTCGAATCCACCCTCGGGCATGGATATTTGTGCCGTCCTAGTTCGTAAGTAGTTTGTAAGTTTAGGGACTGATGACCCCGTAGTAAAGTCCCATAAGCTTAACAAACATTTGAACATTTTGCGCTCCAGTCACGGTCAGCACGGCCACTACGGTCGGGAGTTCGAATCCACCCTCGGGCATGGATATTTGTGCCGTCCTAGTTCGTAAGTAGTTCATAAGTAGTTTGTAAGTTTAGGGACTGATGACCCCGTAGTTGAGTCCCATAAGCTTAACAAACATTTGAACATTTGAGGGATGAATGACCACGATTCTAGGGGCTTATGACCCTTTACATACAAATGGAAGACAGATATACAGAAACAGAAACAACTTTTCGGTTCCCTTCATTGCTCATGAAAACAGAAACTGAGAAATTGTAGGACGATTAATTTGCTTTCCAGACTGAAGAACACACCAGTACCCTCATACCCGGTAACATTTCCTCTTACACTGCGGCATGCCTGTATTCGTCGTGGCATACTGTCCATTAGACCGTGAAGGGACTGTTCATCCTCATCGGCGACTCGGCGTACGTCTCTGAAATTGGATGGTGGATCCTCTCGTCCAAAACCAGCCGTTTCTCATTGTATCCCAATCATGATTGAAGGGTTCACGTCTGGAGAACATACAGACCATTCTAAACCTGCCATGTCATTATCATGAAGGAATGCACTCACAAGATGTTACGAGCGCAATATGTAGTCCCTCACAAAAATACTGTCGATATGGTTGTGACTATAGGTTGGAGGATGTCATCCCTGTATCGTCCAGCCGTTTGGTTGTCTATTGCGACCATCAGCGGTGTACGGTGCCCGCCACACAATGCCACCCAAAATGTAATGGAACCACCACCTTGTAACATTCGCTGAATGTCTAACAAGGACAGGACGCCTACTCGTCATCGCCGAATTCGTCCATATTTATGGTACACGTAGGGCGTGGTGAGATATGAAAGTGCACCAACTGGGAAATAAAAGGAATTTTGATACGGATATATCACCGTATCCACCTTATCAACTGCCCCTGAGAGAGTCTGTTTAGAAAGCGGAGTTTGGCTCAGCGGTAAGCGATCAGATTTTTTTTATTGAAAGGTTCGCGGGTTCAATTCCGCCCGCCGGCAAATATTTTTTTGCTCCTTGGCAATGCGTACACAACTGACTTCACAATTATTATTTTGTATTTATATGTGCACAACATCAGCATGGGGCGTCATTATTTAAAACAAGCATACTATCTTGCAAACTTGGGGTTGTGAACGTGCTGCATTACGCATGGTTCGCTGATGGACTGTGCGATGAAAGAAGCTGTTTTCATAATGTCAATCAACTTTGATTTTCTATAGATAATAAAAAACCATGTAACTGCAATATGACGGCGCTCATAACGTCCGCAGGATGCTGTCAAAACTATTGCTTCCCCTGTTTCTTTGATGAATATCACCCCAGTACATGTAATTGATCAATTGCAAAAGAATGGAAGTATCGATTTACACACACGACGTCCCCAAGTACGCTTTAAGTACAGTCCCTTTTTAAATGTTTGTAGTCCCGAATTTCATCCAATGCCCTTTTTTTATTTTTTTTATTTTTGCTTATATAAATTAATAAAATAACCTATATGATGTTGCGGTTAATTGTGACGTCGGTATACATCTACATCAATACTCCGCAAACCACTGTGAAGTGCTTGGCAGAGGGTAGGTCCACCACCACCTAGAGCGAAGGCCGCGGCGCTCTCGTGTGACGTCAGGCAGAGTAGGTTGCACGCGCATAGCTGACTGGTTCGCTGCTTCAGCGTAGTGGGCCGTGTCCCAGCGGCTACCCAATCTACTATGCGCGGGCAACCTACTTCGCCTGACGTCACACGAGAGCGCCGCGGCCTTCTCTCTAGGTGGTGTTGCTAGGTCCTACTGTTCCAGTTATTAGGGTTTTCTCCCATTCATCTACATCTACATAGATACTCTGCAAATCACATTTAAGTGCCTGGCAGAGGGTTCATTAACCACCTTCATAACTTTTCTCTACCGTTCCATTCTCTAATAGCGCGCGGGAAGAAAGAACACCTAAATCGTTCCGTTTTCGATCTGATTTCTCTTATTTTATTGGGATGGTCATGTCTCCATAAGTAGGTGGGTGCTAGCAAAATATTTTCACATTCAGAACTAAAAGTCGGTGATTGAAACTTCGCAAACAGATCACGCCGCAATGAATAACTACTTTCTTTTAATGATTTCCACCCCAATTCGTGCAACATTTCCGTGACGCTTTCCCCCCCGTAACGTGATAAAACAAAGCGAGCTGCCCTTCTCTGAACCTTCTCAATATCTTCCGTCAGTCCCACCTGGTGAGGGTCCCACAAGGGGCAACAGTACTCCAAGAGAGGTCGCACAAGTGTGATGTAGGCAGTCTCTTTGGTGGAGCTGGTGCATCGTCTAAGCGTTCTGCCAATGAAACGTAACCTTTGGTTCGCCTTCCCCACAATATTTTCTATGTGTTCTCTCCAGTCAAAGTTGTTCGTAATTGTAACTCCTAGGTATTTGGTAGAATTTACGACCTTAAGGTTTGACTGATTTATCGCGTAACTGAAGTTCAGTGGATTTCTTTTAGTTGTCATGTGTATTACTTCACACTTTTCTTTATTTAGTATCAATTGCCAATTTTGACACCATGTAGAAATTTTGTCTAAATCGCTTTGTAGTTTCTTATGATCCTCTGTTGACTTCACTAACCGATAAACGACAGCATCATCCGCGAACAGTCTAAGGGAGCTATTCAGATTATCTCCTAAATCGTTTATAAACACGAGGAAGAGTAGGGGACCAATAACGCTTCCCTGTGGAACGCCAGATATCACTTCTGTTTTACTCGATGACTTACCGTCAATTACAACGAACTGTGTCCTTTCTGATAGGAAATCGTGAATCCAATCGCACAATTGGGGAGATATTCCATAAGCACGCAATTTCATTAGAAGCCGCTTGTGGGGTACAGTATCAAAAGTCTTCCGGAAATCCAGAAATATGGAATCGATTTGAGATCCCTTGTCGATGGCACTTAACACTTCATGTGAATAAAGGGCAAGCTGTGCTTCGCAAGAGCGATACTTTCTGAATCCGTGCTGACTATTGGTTAATAGGTCGTTCTCTTCGAGGTAGTACATAATATTCGAACAAAGTATATGTTCCAAAATCCTACTGCAAATCGACGTCAATGAGATAGGCCTGTAATTTTGGGGATCACTCCTATTGCCTTTCTTGAATATTGGAGTAATTTGGGCAACTTTCCAGTCTTTGGGTACGGATCTTTCGCTGAGTGATCGGTTGTAAATTATAGCTAAGTACGGAGCTATTGCATCAGCATACTCTGAGAGGAATCTAGTTGGTATACTATCTGGCCCGGAAGATTTATTTTTGTTTAGTGACTTAAGTTGTTTTACTACTCCAGGAACATCTACTTCTAAGTTCCGCATGCTGGCAGCTGTTCTTGGATTGAATACTGGAGTGTTCACTTCGTCTTCTTTGGTGAAAGAATTTCGGAAAGCTGTGTTTAGTAATTCTGTCTTAGCAGTACTGTCGTCGGTAGTATTACCATTGCTATCGCGTAGTTAAGGTATTGTTTGTGTTTTGCCGCTAGTGTACTTCACATATGACCAGAATTTCTTTGGATTTTCTGCAAGATTACGAGACAGGATTTCGATGTGGAAACAACTATAAGATTCTCGCATTGAAGTCCGCGCTAGGTTGCGAGTTTCAGTAAAAGATTGCCAGTCTTGCGGATTCTGTGTCTTTTTAAATTTTGCATGCGTTTTTCTTTGTTTCTGCAACAGTGATCTGACCTGTTTTGTGTACCACGGGGGGTCAGCCCCCTCTTTTATTAATTTATTTGGTATAAATCTCTCGATTGCTACTGATATTATGTCTTTGAAAGTAAGCCACAACTGATCTACACTCGCATTTTTAGTTTTGAAGGACTGGAGACTATCACTCAGGAAAGCGTGAAACGAATTTTTATCCGCTTTATTGAATAGATATATTTTTCGTTTATTTTTGGTGCATTTGGGAATTTCTATATTCAGTCTCGCTACTACAACTCGATGTTCGCTAATCCCTGTATCTGTTTTGATGCTCTTTACTATCTCGGGATTATTTGTTGCTAGGAGATCAAGAGTATTTTCGCAACCACGTACTATTCTAGTGGGATCATGAACTAACTGTTCGAAGTAGTTCTCAGAAAAAGCATTCAGAACTAGTTCGGACGATGTTTTATATTTGCCCCCGGTTTTGAATACGTAATTATGCCAACATATCGAGGGTAAATTAAAGTCGCCACCGATTATAACAGTATGCTTCGGATACCTATTTGAAATATGATTCAAGCTTTCTTTGAAGATTTCTGCAACCGCATCGTCTGAGTCAGGGGGCCGATAAAAAGATCCAATTATTAATTTATTTCGGTGGTCAGGTATAACCTCTGCCCAGACCAATTCACAGGAAGTATCTGCCTCAATTTCGTTGCAGGATAAACCGTTTGTAACAGCAATAAACACGCCACCCCCCGTTTTATTTATTCTATCCTTTCTGAAGACCATTTGGCCCTTTGAAAAAATTTCGGGCGAATTTATCTCAGGCGTCAGCCAGCTTTCAGAACCTATAACGATTTGTGCCTCAGTACTTTCTATCAGCGCTTGGAGCTCTGGAATTTTCCCAACACAGCTACGACAATTTACAACTGTTACACCAATGGTTTTTATGTCTACTTTCTTCCCGTGTCTAACCTGCCCCCTTTGAGACTGAAATCCATTTTGTGTATTCCCGAGGCCATCTAACCTAAAAAAACCGCCCAGTCCACGCCACACAGCCCCCGCTACCCGTGTAGCCGCTTCCTGAGTGTAGTGGAATCCTGACCTATTTAGCGGAACCCGAAAACCCACCACCCTTTGGCGCAAGTCGAGGAATCTGCAGCCGACATGGTCGCAGAACCGTCTGAGCCTCTGATTCAGACCCTCCACTCGGCTCTGAACCAAAGGTCCGCAGTCAGTCCTGTCGACAATGCTGCAGATGGTGAGCTCCGCTTTCATCTTGCAAGCAAGACTGGCAGTCTTAACCACTTCTGATAGCCGCTCAAAACCAGAGAGGATCTCTTCCGATCCAAAGCGACACACATCATTGGTCCCAACATGAGCCATCACCTGCAGTTGGCTGCACCCTGTGCTCTTCATGGCATCCGGAAGGAGCCGTTCCACATCCGGAATGACTCCCCCCGGTATGCACACGGAGTGCACATTGGAATTCTTCCCCTCCCTAGTAGCCATTTTCCTAAGGGGCTCCATTACCCGCCTAACGTTGGAGCTCCCAACTACCAACAAACCCACCCTCTGTGAGTGCCCGGATCTTGAAGGCAGAGGGGCGAGTACAGGACAAGCGACACCGCATCAGGAACATTCCCTGCCACAGACAGCGCCTCGAATCTGTTGGCAAGACTAACCGGGGAGGCCTCCACTTCGGTCTCCCGGGAAGTCTTACGCCGCCTGACACGCGCTGAGGGGACCTCCCAATCCACCACGGATTGGGGGGCTACCTCCTCGCGGGCAGTGAGCGGGCTGGCCACAGCCGCAGGCCGATCGGAGGGCACAACAGACGCACAGGGCGTCTGCTGTACCCCCGCGAGCGGCCCACAACAGCGGCGCCCACCCACCGCAGTCTCAAGCGTTGCCAGTGAAGCCAACGCCGCCTGAAGCTGCGAGCGAAGAGTCACCAACTCTGCCTCCATCCGTTCGCAGCAGTCACAGTTCCTAGCCATTCTAAAAACCTTTGTTTCTTCCAAGTAAGTACGTCAGAGGACTCAGTAGTTTGATAAACAGTGAGCTTTGTAAAGTATAAACCTAACGCTGAACTGTTTATTAACGGCGAATCTGAAAAATATATACGCTAGCTAATAAATAAAAAATTCAGTAACTGAGCTGACAAATAAACGCGATTCTTAATAAACAAACACGCGAGCACACTAAAGAATAAAGAGCTGCAAGAGAAAGCACACACGAAATGTAAATAAGTCGCTTCTATTAAGAAGCCGGTTACCGTACAATGTAGAGCTGCTGCTGGTCACGTGTGCACTGGCCGCCGGTCACTGAGCAACTGAAGTGTAGGCCTACCAACCGCGAGTACGATCAAAACAAAACAGAAGCAGTGAGTGGCGGATTTACACTGCGGATGAATACACTGAACTGACTAGTTGAACGCGAATCTAAGTAAATATACACAGCAGCAAGAGAAGTTTGATAAACAACGAGCTTTGCAAGGTATAAACCTAACGCTGAACTGTTTATTAACGGCGAATCTGAAAAATATATACGCGAGCTAATAAATAAAAAATTCAGTAACTGAGCTGACAAATAAACGCGATTCTTAATAAACAAACACGCGAGCACACTAAAGTATAAAGAGCTGCAAGAGAAAGCACACACGAAATGTAAATAAGTCGCTTCTATTAAGAAGCCGGTTACCGTACAATGTAGAGCTGCTGCTGGTCACGTGTGCACTGGCCGCCGGTCACCATTCCATTCACGTATTGAGCGTGGGAAGTATGATTGTTTAAATGCCTCCGTGCGTGCTGTAATTAATCGAATCTTGTCCTCACGTTCCGTACGGGAACAATATGTAGGTGCACACATAGTCAACGAACAGAAAAAAATTAGCCGCTCGTTGCAGTAGAACCCACGACCTTCTCAATATGAATAGGATCTTTTACAGATGAGCCGGAAAACGGCTGCGCCACATGTGGGATACGGGATGTTATATAAACATTAGTTTACTGGGTTTACTGGCATTGCAGCATTTCAGGGCTCTAAGGCAGTATTCTAGTAGTTCCACCCGGATCTGTCGTAAAAAACGCCTGCTGCTAAAGGCCATAGTTCGCCGAAAGCTGGCTGTGAAATCAATACCCAAACATCATGTCCTGAACAGGCAGGGGAGTGACTTTCACTTCAGGCTGTCCGCATCCTATAGGCAACACGCGTGATTTGCGAATGTCAAGGACCCTGTCTGACGCAGCGCCATAGGACTCCACAAACGTCGTTATGTCTTCTCAAGAAGAGGACTAGGTCGTCTGCCCTGGCCGTGCAACAGAAGGTTAGTGGAGACCACATAGGAGCTACTCCATGGCGATAGCGTACATAATTGTTGACGGAGGGCATACTTGCAGCACTGACCACTCATTGTACCATGAACGGAGGTGTTTGTCTGTTGTTGTATAGAACCCTCAACCACTTGGGCGACTTGCCCGTCGATGACGATGAAATGATGACGAGCACGACACAACACCCGTTCCCCGAGTGGAGAAAATGTCCGACCCGAACATGAATCAAACCCTGGCCCCTGTGTGACAATCTACCACGTTAACCACTGGACTACGGGGGCGGACGTTTCAACAGTAATAACCACATAACCGCGACATGCTGTTACGCCGCAAACATTGTGACAGGGAAATGTGTTAAGATCTTGGTTTGCTCACTTTAGCAAAACGGAATAAGGTCAGCAGCCGGTAGCAGAAAATGCTCAACCGCCTTGCGTGATGACGGCAGCCGCTGCGTCGGCAAGTTGGAAAGCCTACCGTCAGCGAACTGTGTGTGAGTGAAATGGCTGTCAGACAGAGACGCAGCTAGTAAACATTTCATAACTACACGTAACTCTGTCACAAGAGTGAATAAGACCGCGGATGCGTCAGCGGTAAAGACACATCGGGCGAACACCGCATTTTCAAAGGGAACACATTCAAACCGTTCATACGTCACAGCTTCAGTCAATGTATAAATACTCCCACATTTAGAAGTAGCAGTCACTTAGTCTTCTGAATCGACGTTGCCCAGGAGGTAATCGTCAATTCACTGGCCTAATCGTTGTGCTCAGTCTTTGCCACAGACAGCAGTACATACGGGTAGCTGCTAGAGGCAGCTAAGAGATAGAGTTCTGGTCGAGGCCATACTTCACACTAAACATCTGGGAAGATAGTTTTCAAAATGACAAGCCAGTACTCAAATATTTTGTAAGCTGTCATGTTTTTAACTTATGTATTAATTTTTTATATAGTGACTAAGTGCAATGTTGCACTTGTTATTTTATACCCAATTTTTTAACAAGATGACCAGATTATAACATATATGTGACTAGATGATGGTGACACAATGCACCGAAACTGGTCGTCATTTAATAAATTGTTAGTGTGCGATCTTGGCTTGTCATTTTGAAAACTACAAAACAATTCGATCGCCTCCAGACCAGACTATGGCAGGTAATCTTAATCTAGGAAGATGGTGAACCGCTGTGCTGACGACTTCTCACCTCTATGGTGGCTGCCTGAGGCCAGCGCAGCCTTCAGTGGTTGGTTACTAAAGGCCAATGTTCCTGTCGTCGAGTTAGCACTCTGGTACTAATCCGGCCAGCCGGTGTCCCGAGTCGGGAACCAGCACGACATCCGACTTCAGAGGGGTCCCTGCGTGGATCCACTGGCCGCTGCATAGCACTTCACAAGAACAGTCTTTGCATCGCTTCTCGGCATCGCGGCGCGGGCACTACCATCATACGAAACACCAAGGTTACAGATCGAAGGCGACGCCACCTACTGCTCTAGCTCCTGTTGAACTAGCGCCTTCATCAAACTTATGTATGTCATCATCATGATCATGATCATTAGAGACTGATTATGCCTTTCAGCATTCAGTCTGGAGCATAGTACTTCTAATAAAATTCCTTCATGATCCCCTATTCAATGCTAACATTGACGCCTCGTCTGATGTTATGCCTTTCACTTCAAAATCATTCTGCACCGAATCTAAGTACTTTCTTCTTGGTCTACCTCGACTCCTCTTACCCTGCACTGACGAGCTCATGAGTCTCTTAGGTAACCTTCCTTCTCCCATGCGTGTAACGTGACCCCCCCATCTCAGTCTGTTCGCTCTAACAGCTTCATCTATGGTGTTCATTCGTAGCTTTTCTTTGATTTCCTCATTATGGACACCCTCCTGCCATTGTTCCCATCTATTGGTACCTGCAATCATTCTTGCTACTTTCATATCTGTAAACTCTATCTTATGAATAAGGTAACCTGTATTCACCCAACTTTCACTCCCATACAACAAAGTCGGTCGAAAGGTAGAGCGGTGCACTCCTAACTTATTCTTGGTACTTACTTCCTTCTTGCAGAAGAGAGTAGATCTTAGCTGAACACTTACTGCATTAGCTTTGCTGCACCTCGATTCCAGTTCTTTCGCTATTTTGCCATCCTGCGAGAAAATACATCCCAGGTACTTGAAACTGTCCACCTGTTCTAACTTTGTTCCTCCTAGTTGACACTCAATCTGTTTGAATCTCTTTCCCACAGATATTACTTTCGTTTTGGAGATGCTGATCTTCATATCATAATCCTTGCACCTCTGATCGAGCTCTGAAATATTAGTTTGCAACCTTTCAGTCGAATCAGCCATTACAATTAAGTCATCCGCATATGCGAGACTGCTTTTTTTTTCGCCTACTTTAATCCCGCCCTGCCAGTCTACTGTTTTCAAACATATGATGCATGAATAGTATGAACAACAGTGGTGACAGGTTACAGACTTGTCTTACCCCTGAAACTACCCTGAACCATGGGCTTAATTTGCCATCTACTGCAACTGCTGCCTGACAGTCTACGTAAGCTGGCCGCGGTGGCCGAGGAGACTGAGGCGCTCCAGTCACGGTCTGCACGGCCACTAAGGTCGGGGGTTCGAATCACCCCTCGGGCATGGATATTTGTGCCGTCCTAGTTCGTAAGTCGTTCATAAGTAGTTTGTAAGTTTAGGGACTGATGACCCAGTAGTTAAGTCCCATAGACTATACAAACATTTGAACATTTGAGTCTACGTAAAGCCCTTTAATTGCCTGCAGAAGTTTGCCTCCTATACCATAATCTTGAAGAACTGACAGTAGCTTCCTCCTAGGAACACGGTCATAAGTCATTTCCAGATCTATGAAACACAGATACAATTCCCTGTTCCACTCATAGCAGTTTTCCATTACATGCCGTAAGCTAAAGATCTGGTCCTGACAGCCTCTAAGAGGTCTAAACCCACACTGATTTTCGTGACGGAATAAAATGTGTCAACTATAATTCTGTTTCAGTAGCGTTCCTTGGCGCTCCACCAGGTTCCACGCCTCATCCTGACCTAAAGCTGGGAACACACCGTTCGGCTCCAGAAATGCTGCACATGTTGAACTCCACTGCTTCTTTTTCTTTCTTTAAAAAAAAGTTTGTTAAGCTTATGGGACTTAACTACGGGGTCATCAGTCCCTAAACTTACAAACTACTTATGAACTAGCTACAACTAAGGACGGCACAAATATCCATGCCCGAGGGGGGATTCGAACCCCTGACCGTAGTGGCCGTGCAGACCGTGACTGAAGCGCCTCAGTGGCCACCGCGGCCGGCCACATCATAGACTTACTAAATAAAAACTAGACTGCTCGCTGGCGCTAGTGTCGCGTCCCCACATTTAACGTGACAGAAGCCGCGGCCGGCTTTCTTCCTTTCCCCCACCCCCACCCCCCCACCCCCGTATTCGAGCTTGATTTGGCCATCTTAAGTCTGTTGGGAGGTTGCGGTTGGGAGTTTCCCCTTGTCAGTGGGCCAAAAAAGTTGATCATCACATTCTCATTCCAGGTTGGGGGGTTTGCGTTGTTTCGGTTCGGGGAGTTGATGAGTGCGTTTCCGCCGGCACGAGTCACGCCGGAAAGCGGCAGATAAATTTGGGGCGCGGGGGCGGGCTGGGGAGACGGATGGCGCCATCATTAACGACAGGTGCGCCCGCTGGATGGATGGCCGCTGGCGCCGGCAGCGGAGAGGCCAGCACTGTGCACTGTGCGGCCTATCATGGCAACGGCCGCGCTGCGCTCCGCGGGCGGCGCGCAAATGGGGACAGGGCGCTGCTAATCTGTTAAAAGCCACTGCAGGGGGCAGCGGCGATGACGGCCACTGTGTCAAGCCGTGCGCGCGGCTCTCAAACGATCCAGCCCACTAATTACGCGAACGTAACATCGGGAAGAATATTTATAATGCAGTTTGGGACTATTCTGTTGATACGAGGGAAATTCCAAAAGTAAGGTACGGTTAAAACAAAAACATCCAAAATCAAACTCGTTTCCAACACAATTGTTTTATTGACATCCCTTCCGACTCTCTCTGTTTTCCTATATGATCTCTAAAGTTATATTCAACCTATACAAAATCCAGACGGCAGTTATTAGAGTCCAAGGGCAAGAAAGGGACACAGAGGTTCGGAAGGGAGTAAGACAGGGTTGTAGCCTTTCCCCAATGTTATTCAATCTTTACATTGAGCAGGCAGTGAAGGAATGGAAGGAGAAATTTGCAGATTGCATTAAAGTGCAGGGAGAAGAAATAAAAATATTGCGGTTTGCCGATGACATAGTAATTCTGTCAGAGACCGCAAAAGATCTCGAAGAGCAATTGAATGGGATGGGCAGCGTCGTGAAAGGAAGATATAAGATGAACAATAACAAGAGTAAAACGAAGGTAATGGAATACAATGTCAGAAAATCTGGCAATGCTGAAGGAATTGGATTAGGTAATGAGACAACAAAAGTAGTAGATGAATCTTGTTATTTGTGTAGCGAGATTAATTCTGATGGACCAAGTAAAGAAGATGTAAAATGCAGACTGGCTATGGGAAGAAAAGCGTTTCTATAAAAGCGAAACTTGTTAACATCCAATATTAATTTAAATGTTAGGAAATCCTTTCTGAAATCATTTGTCTGGAGTATAGCATTGTATGGGAGTGAAACGTGGACGATAAAGAGTTGTGAGATTACCGCCCAATAGAAATACTGGTAATTAATAGCATTTGATAATTAAACAGTATGAAGTTCACTGCAAACATTGACCATGCCAATGCACTAAATGTTACACAATTTTAATCTTATTAATTATGGTAGCAATGTCTGTACACAGTTGGGTGACACCATTTATAGTTAGGCCATAGGTAGAAATCCTCCACGTTAGGATTTGCTGTGTGCTTGTAGCTGACGGGAGGCCAGCGAGCAGGCCGACGTTGGTGGCTTGTTCCAGCTTAGGATTTTCCAGTTTCGTGTCCGGTGAGGGAAGAGAGGGACAATGGCGAGAGCCAGGCACAGTGCAGTGCACTGCGTGAAATAAAATATTCTAATACTACTGGCATTTGAAGTAATACGATGCAGTTAGGAACCTTTAAGGCCCTCATTACAAAATAACATGTTGATAAATAAACAATACATTAGCTGATATAGTCACATCTGGCGTAATATGTTTAATTGACAATGAAAAGTAATAAATTACCAACGAATACAAGACAGTTACATAACTAGCATGGCAATGTTTGTTTGTAAAAGTAATATATTAACTATTTCTCATTTTATTTTCAATTAATCTTGTGTATTTTATCTTGAAGTATTCAGTTAAATCACTTACCTGTGATATAAGAAATTGCACGATTATGATAAATAGTACAAAGGATGTTTATACCAATATAAAAACCTAAGAAGACAATTTATTTAATGTGTAGTGTAATTATTTTTAATTTAAGTAAACTTTTAGAAATGTATTGGCTGAGCGCTGTACGTTGGCAAATCGGTTAGAACAGCTCACATGGGGAAGTTGATAACATAGGGAAAAAACCTGGCAGTTGAGTTTTTTTCGCGCGCGCGCGCATGGGCAGGAAGTGACGAGTCAGGAGCGAGTGGGGTAGCTGGCCGGGCGGCGTCGCTCTAGGGCTGTCGGCATGTGTATCTCCAGGTGGAGACTTTAGATTTGTGTATGGCAATTGCCAAGTGCGGTTGCTCGTCGTAGACTGCACCAAGTTGTATGAGTGCTACTGTGTGTTGTGAATATTTAGCCGGTGGAACAAGGTGTGCATCACACTAAAAGTGACTGTGTTTTGTTAATGTAACATGTGTCGTCGCATAGGCATGAACATAAACGGTGTTTGAGACAGGCACATGGTGTGAAAATAATTTGCGACAAATATTCATTTTGTCTGGGGGCTCACGAGCTATAACTTTATTTGATAAATGTGTCGACGTACAGACGTATCAGCCACAGGGTTCTAATATTGTGAAATAAACAACATAAAGTGAACTTTCACGTGTTTTCAAAAATAGTAGTTAGTACATACTTTTCTCTCATGAACTTGATTTTATTATGAATTTGTTTTGTTAATCATATGCAGGGAAGGAAAGCCGCGAACTTGTTATATCATCCCCTAGAAAACGAATCAAACAGCAGCAATCACAGTTCCAGTGTTTTTGCATGTTTAGGTATATAGTTCGCAGTTGGTGGTTGTGAGTTTTTAAAAATTAAACTTTCCCTGTTTTAAACTCTCACCCAAACCTTCACCCTCGCAGAGTTCAGATAAAAAAATGATAGAAGCTTTTGAAAGAATGACGAATGATGAAAATTAGATGGGTAGATCACGTAACTAATTAGGAGGTGCTTAACCGAATCGGGGAGAAAAAGAGTTTCTGGCATATACAGACTAAGAGAAAGGATAGATTGGTTGGACACATTCTAAGACATCAAGGAATTGTCAACTTAGCATTAGAAGGAAGCGTGTGGGGTAAAAATCGTAGAGGCAGACCGAGGGACGAATATAGTAAGCAGATTCAAAAGGATGTAGGTTGCGGAACGTATTTTCAGATGAAGAGACTTGCACAACACCGTGTAGCGTGGAGAGCTGCAGCAAACCAGTCTGCGGACTGAAGATCACAACAACAACAACTCTAAATGTTCAAATGTGTGTACAGCTTATGGGACTTAACTACGGGGTCATCAGTTCCAAAACTTACAAACTACTTATGAACTTGCTAATACTAAGGACGGCCCAAATATCCATGCTCGAGGGGGATTCGAACTCCCGACCGTAGTGGCCGTGCACATTGTGACTGGCGCGTCGCAGTACGCTCGGTCACTGCAGCCGGCTATATGAGCTCAATATTTATTTAGACATTTGTCAAATCGTTCAACAAGCTTTTAAATGCCTACGTCGTAGAAGTCGACCGCCTGCCGCGATGGCCGAGGGGACTGCTTAGCGTCAGTCACGGTCTGCACGGCCACTACGGTCGGGGGTTCGAATCCCCCTCGGGCACGGATATTTGTGCCTTCCTTGGTGTTGGCTAGTTCATAGGTGGTTTGTACGTTTGAGGACTGAGACCCAGTATTTAAGTCCCATAAGCTATACAAACATTTGAGCATTTGATAGCTTCTTTCACTTCATCATCTGTGTCGAAGTGCTTGCCGTCAAGAAACTCCTTTGGGTAGCGGAACAGGTGGAAATCACTCGGCGCCAAGTCCGGACTGGTCCATCTGTTCCCATCCAAAGTTTTTGATTAGAATTTGCGTTTTCTTCGCAGTGTGGGGTCTGCCACTGTCATTGCAATGTGAGAACGCATGTCTCGTCCCCTGTCAGAATATGGTCTAAAAGACTGTCACCTTCCTCATGATATCGCTCCCAAAATGCAAGAGCAGAAGCCATTCTTTTCATTTTATAGGTCTGGGTAAACTACTATGACCAGCACACTGATCGCATTTTCATTGTCAAGATAGATACGAAGCCAACACCGACAACAGTAGTACAGGTTTATATGCCAACTAGTTCTGCCGATGATGAGGAAATCGAAGAAATATATGAGGAGCTAAAGGAAATTATTCAGACAATTAAGGGAGAGTAAAAGTTAATTGTTATGGGAGACTGGAATTCGGTAGTAGGACAAGGGAGGAAAGGGAAGATAGTAGGTGAATATGGTCTGGGCAAAAGGAATGAAAGAGGAAGCCGCCTGGTAGCATTTTGCACGGAACATAATTTAGTTATAACAAACACCTGGTTTAAGAATCACAAAAGAAGGTTGTACGTGGAAGAGACCAGGAGACACCGGAAGGTATCAGATTTTATAATGGTAAAACATAGATTCCGGAACCAGATTATAAATAGTAAGACATACCCAGGAACAGATATAGACTCTGACCATAACTTGTTAGTCATGAACTGTAGGCCGAAACTGAAAAAACTGTAGAAAGGTAGGAAAATAAGGAGATGGGACTTGGATAAATTGAGGGACCCTGAAATTCAGAGGGAGTTATAGGCAACAATTGACAGAAACAGGGGGAAGTAAAACAGTAGAAGAGGAATGGGTAGCATTGAGAGATGAAATAGTGAAGGCAGCAGAGGACAAAATAGGTAGAAAGGCAAGACCTGCAAAAAATCCTTGGATATCAGAGGAAATACTGAATTTAATCGATGAAAGGAGAAAATATAAAAATGCAGTAAATGAAACAGGCAAAATGGAGTACAGACGACTAAGACATGAGATTGACAGAAAGTGCAAAATGGCTAAGCAGGAGTGGCTAGGAGCCAAATGCAAATCTGTAGAAGAATTTATAAGAAGGGGAAAGGTAGATACTGCCTACAGGAAAATAAAAGAGACATTTGGGGACAAGAAAAGCAACTCTACGAATATGAAGAACTCAGATGGGGAACCATATCTCAGAAAAGAAGGGAAAGCTGAAAGGTGGAAAAAGTACATAGAGCAGCTCTACAAAGGAAATGAACTTAGAGACGATGTTGTAGGAAGGGAAGAGAAAGTAGATCAAGATGAAATAGGAGATACTATACTGAGAGATGAATTTGACAGAGCCCTGAAAGACATAGGTCGGAACAAGGCCCCAGGAGTATATGACATACCCTCAGAGCTACTAAAGTCTCTGGGAGAGCCAGCCATGACAAAACTATTTGAACTGGTGTGTAGGATGTATGAGACAGGCGAAATACCCTTAGATTTTATGAAAAATGTAATAATCCCCATTCCAAAGAAATCAGGCGCAGACAGGTGTGAAAATTACAGAACCATCAGTTTGATAAGTCACAGTTGCAAAATTGTAACACGAATTATCTACAGGAGAATGGAAAAGCTGGTAGAAGCTGACCTCGGGGAAGATCAGTTTGGATTCAGGAGGAACGTAGGAACCCGGGAGGCAATACTCACTTTACGTATTATCTTAGAAGACAGATTAAGGAAAGGCAGACCTACATTTTTAGCTTTTGTACATTTGGAGAAAGCTTTTGACAATGTTGACTGGAATACAATATTTCAAATTCTGAAGTCAGCAGGGGTAAAATACAGGAAAAGAAGAGTTATTTACAACGTGTACAAAAGCCATACCGCAGTTATTAGACTCGAAGGGCATGAAAGGGAAGCATTAGTTGGGAAGAGAGTAAGACAGGGTTGTAGCCTTTCTCCGATGTTATTCAATTTGTACATCGAGCAGGCGATGAAGGAAACCAAGGAACAATTTGGAATAGGTATTAAAGTTTAGGGGGAAGAAATAACAACATTGCGTTTTGCTGATGACATTGTAATTCTGTCAGAGACAGCAAAGGACCTGGAAGAGCAGTTGAATGGAATGGACAGTGTGTTGAAGAGAGCATATAAAATGAACATTAACAAGAGCAAAACAAAAATAATGGAATGCGGTCTTAGAAAGTCGGGCGATTCTGAAGGAATTAGATTAGGTGGTAGGTGAGTTTTGTTACTTGGGTAGTAAAATAACATGCGATGGTCGCAGTACAGAGGATATAAAATGCAGAATGGCAATGGGAAGAAAAGCCTTTTTGAAAAAGAGAAATTTACTGATATCGAATATTAATTTAAGTGTAAGGAAATCTTTTCTGAAGGCATTTGTGTGGAGTGTTGCCTTGTACGGGAGTGAAACATGGACGATAAGCAGTGTGGACAGGAAGAGAATAGAGGCCTTTGAAATGTGGTGCTACAGAAGAATGCTGAAGATTAAGAGGGTAGATCGCATAACTAATGAAGAGATACTGAACAGAATTGGTGAGAAAAGGAATTTTTGGCACACCCTGACTAAAAGAAGGGATCGCTTGGTAGGACACATTCTTAGACATCAAGGAATCGTAAATTTAGCATTGGAGGGAAGTGTGTGGGGTAAAAATCGCAGAGGGGGACGAAGAGACACGTATAGTAAGCATATTCAAGTGGATGTAAGTTGCCGTTCTTATGAGGAGATGAAAAGGCTTGCTCAGGATAGAGTAGGGTGGAGAGCTGCATCAAACCAGACTCCGGACTGAAGACCATAACAACAACAAGGTCTCGGTAACCAGCCTCGGAACGAAACGGACTCACAATTTTTTTAATATTCGTAGAATATATGACTTCAACTGCTATTGGGCAAAGCTGAAAATGTGTACCCAGCCGGGATTCGAACCCGGGTCTCCTGCTTTCTAGGCAGTTGCGCTGACCCCTACACCACTGGGGACACAGTGATCACCGCACCTGCAAGGACTACCCATGCACGCCTCCCGTCAGATACAAATTCCCAGCTTCGCCCTGCCCATAGTACTCAAACTCGTAGTTTAACTAATTCCCGTAAGAGTAAAGGCTTCAAACTTGCCCACCCCTCCCCACTAACGATAGGATCATTGCCCGTCACCGGCATATTATATATATACATGTGGCGTCTGTTCGGAAAGAACAGACGTCACATTCTGATCCTGCAGCTGTTATTATTTTTTAATATTCGTAGAACATATGACTTCAACTGCTATTGGGCAAAGCTGAAAATGTGTACCCAGCCGGGATTCGAACCCGGGTCTCCTGCTTTCTAGGCAGTTGCGCTGACCCCTACACCACTGGGGACACAGTGATCACCGCACCTGCAAGGACTACCCATGCACGCCTCCCGTCAGATACAAATTCCCAGCTTCGCCCTGCCCATAGTACTCAAACTCGTAGTTTAACTAATTCCCGTAAGAGTAAGGGCTTCAAACTTGCCCACCCCTCCCCACTAACGATAGGATCATTGCCCGTCACCGGCATATTATATATATACATGTGGCGTCTGTTCGGAAAGAACAGACGTCACATTCTGATCCTGCAGCTGTTATTATTTTTTAATATTCGTAGAATATATGACTTCAACTGCTATTGGGCAAAGCTGAAAATGTGTACCCAGCCGGGATTCGAACCCGGGTCTCCTGCTTTCTAGGCAGTTGCGCTGACCCCTACACCCCTACACTCACAATTTACGAATGTTGAGACACAATTCTGTGCAACGTTGTTCTGCTTACATTCGGAAAATGCACTTCGAAACCTGAAATAGCGAATCGTGGCTCGCACGAACTTTGTCAACCGCATGAACGGTTCAAATGTTTGTAAATCTCATGGGACTTAACTGCGGGGTCATCAGTCCCTAAACTTACAAACTACTTATGAACTAGTTTATACTAAAGACGGCACAAACATCCGTGCCCGAGGGGGGATTCGAACCCCCGACGGGGAATGGCCTCGCGCATCGTAGCATTGCGCCTTAATGCGCTCGGCCGCTCCTCCGCTGACCGCATAAATCAACTCGTCTGAAATCACGGATAGTCGGCCAGAGTGTGGTGCATCGTGCACATTTCCGCGTCCTTCATTACAAGCTCGCACCCAATTGCGCACTTTACTGTCACTCATTATGTTAGGACCGTACACTTCAGTAATCTGCCGATGGGTTTCTGCCGCTGAAATGTTTCTTGCTGACTGCCGTTACTTCACAATCGGCAGACTGACTGATTGTCTTATACATTGTGAACTGACACTATCAACAGTACACAGCATCAGCAATAACGATACTGGCGGCTTTTAACGTGCAAGGTATGCCAGGAGTCGACGCGCATTCATGTATTGCTCTTGGAGCCGCTTTCAAATATTTACCGCGAATCGGTCCTTACTTTTGGAATAACCGTCGAACTTAACGATTACGAGATACTGTAACTGTTATGTCGGAAGTTTCTACTGGCATTATTTTCCGACGCGATTCCACGCGTCTGCTTTGAGCCATGACGTCATCATGTCGGAAAACCTGTATACGGGATAATATCTTAATACTTATGTATCGTAAATAATAAATGACATGTGGTTATCGTCGTAAATTGCAGATTACAACAACAGAACAAACCATCGATCACAGGTCTCACAAGGAGACCATATGGGTATCGTATTTTAGAAATTCTTTGTATTTATTGTAAGTAAGTTCAGAACTTAAACAATAATCAACCAAAGCTATTCGACGCAACTCAGAAATTCTCGAGAAAATCGACATTGGAGTTTTGCAGAGTACACGTAAGTACCAATAATTAAAAGAATTGCAATATCTGTTGGTGTAGCTAAGGTGGTATCGATGTGGCCTTACAGCCATAGGGTCTGTAGTTCGAGTATTTCAGTGACCTTTTTTTTCGAATTCAGTTATATAAAACATTTTCGGATCTCTATTTCCACGTGTTGTGCTCAAAATCTTGTCGTCATGTAAAATGATGGCTGAGTAGGTTAGTTGCTTGAAAATCCTTTAGTAGCTATGGAAGTGACCTTTCAAAACCAATGTCATAGCTCTTCATAAACTGTACAATTAAGGACTACCGTCATCAACTAATAGGGAAGCCAATACTGTAAAAAAAATGTAACTTTTTTTAATTGACACCATCATTATTAACAACCTACTATAAATAACAGAAAATTATGAATAAACAAAAATACGTGCAGTTTTCGTAAAAATTACCATTGGATATTAAAATTGTGTAAGTTTTCGAATACAACGGAAACAAAGTTAAAAATACCGTCGCGACAGGATTTGAACCACCGACCTAGGAGTTGTAAGGCAAGAACGCTACCACTTGAGCTACACCTACAGATGCTTCAATGCATTTAAGAATTGGTACTTATGCTTACTTCTGGAAAACTTCAAAGTCGATTTTTTCAAGAATTTTTGAGAGGTGTGCCAAATGGCTTCGGCTAATTGTTATTTGAGTTTCAACCTTCACGTACCATAAATATAAAAAAACGTCTACAATCTGAGACCCATATGGTCTCCTTGTCAGCCCAAAAATTCGCTCCTTGGGCGGTCACATACATAAAAAAAAAAAAAAAATAAAAATAAAAGAGAGAGAGAGAGAGAGAGAGAGAGAGAGAGAGAGAGAGAGAGAGAGAGAGAGATTACTTTTACAGCCAAAATCTTAATCTATGTTCCATGCTCTGCTTGTAAACAAACTATCTTCTTTAACTCACCGCACCGACCACATAATTACTCACGTAACCTACAAACACGCACACACCTCAGAATTACCGCGCAGTGATGACGTCACACGCAACACACTGATGTCACAGGTCAAAGGAGATGGGTGGAATCGCGTCCTATAAATGACCCGGTTGTACTTTCGCAACTTTGGTGGAGCCACTCTACTTGAAATCGTACAATGTTATTAGTGAACAGTATTTTCCTAATGAATGGTGTCTTGTTACAAATTTTGAGGCACTTAAACAGAAGTATGTGGAAGTCAAGTTATGTCATGTTGGATGCAGAGTAGCATGTCGTTAAGACAGTTCTCCTGCGAGAATAAAAAATCCTTTAGTGCAGTCCAACTTTGGTGGAGCCACTCTACTTGAAATCGTACAATGGTATTAGTGAACAGTATTTTCCTAATGAATGGTGTCTTGTTATAAATTTTGAGGCACTTAAACAGAAGTATGTGGAAGTCAAGTTATGTCATGTTGGATGCAGAGTAGCATGTCGTTATGGCAGTTCTCCTGCGAAAATAAAAATCCTTTAGTGCAGTGGCTCCTAATCTTTTCTAGACCAGTGACCACTTTGATTTCCTTGTTGTCAGCAGGTAACCCTACGGCTAATAATCTTGGCCAAAGCTACAGGCATATCATCTTTTTCTTTAAACTGATTTCCGGATTTGTTTCTAAGCAGGAAACCCTTGTTAACCTAAATACATCATGGGGAAACTGTAACTGGCGGAAGGCAAGTTCCGGATTTTTATTGAATGACTTTGCCATTTTTACAACAAACCTGCCCAAGAGGTTGGATTCAAAAGCGCTACTAAGTTCCTATCATACTGGAATTCAATAACTGTTCACAATTCTGGGAGACAAACTAATATATTTTAAATGCTGCCAATGTTCAAATGTTTGTAAATCTATGGGACTTAACTACTAAGGTTATCAGTTCCTATTCTTACAAACTATTTATACTGACTTAAACTAACCTAAGGACACATCCATTCCTGAGTGAGGATTCGAACCTCCGAGCGGGAGCAATCGCGCGCTCCTTAGGAAGGGTACCGAAGTTATCCACTTCTGTTATCAGCAGTGAAGTTGTCAAGTGACTGACCATGGAATTCATAATTTAAAACGAATAATGAGTGTGTATAGAGACAGAAGGCATAGCTGAAGAGACGGATCGCTTTCAAGTTGGGTTTTAAATACGAGAAAAGTGCAGCAATTATTACAAACATTTTATTACATACTTCCCCGTGGCCCTAAAAGGTATGTTTTTAATGTTTCTAAATCAATGTTGAGGTCAGAAGAAAGTTCCAGTACAATGGACGGGATACAACATTATTCCTCTACTCAGGAAAAGACAACGGAGTAAATGCACAAGTGACAGAATAATTAACCAGCCAAATGAATCCTATACAAGCGGAAAAATAATTATGAAACGATTACGAGTCTTTATTAAAAACGTTCTCCTGGATGAACAGTCAGAATTTCATACATAGATAATACGTTCATAATAACACAAATTATTAATAATTGCGAGTGTTTAATAAAGAATTCCATTTATTATTAAAAGATTTTAATAAAACATTTGATAATGAAAAGAGAGATAAATTTGCGAATATAATGGAATCAATAGGCCCCCCTAAACATTTAACTGCTATGTATTTAGAGAAGATAAACTGAATAACGAGACGGTAAACTTCAGAGTAAGACAAGACTGCAGTATTTTGCCTATAGTTTTCTAACCTTTACCTTAACACAGCAATGGTGAAATTGAACGTACAGATACATAAACTTAGTATATTAGAAAATTATAATAAAAGAAAATTTTTAGAAATCTCCTCTTCACTAATGACCAAATTATTTCAGCCAGTGACGAAGAAATGTTACTAGGGGGTTGTTTGAACTGTATAAAGTTACAAAAGATATCAATTTAACCGTCTTAAAATGATGCCATTCTCATGTAAAAAGAGCTGTGAGATCAAAATATTATAACTCAGAACAATTAATACTTTTAACTTCATCGAAGCTAGACTTATGAATCTTGAGGGAGTTTCTGCGATTGTCATATAAATAAGAATCTGCAATTGATTGTTAGCTACTATTTACAACACATCATATCCAAAGCGTTAATGGAAAAAATTATGATAAACACACCAATTCTATGAAGTTACGGAGTAACATGCTGTGTTATGAAAGAGTGACCACAGTCGTTTATAAAACACAGTATCCTCCTGAGGCTGTATATAACGTGTTTCCATTCATCTGATTGATGGATACATGTTCGTTGAAATTACTCTCAATAAGTGACTATTGACTTACATATAAAATCATTTCTAAAGTCAAGGTATAAAATAGCAGTCAAGGTATAAAATAGCAGTCAAGGTATAAAGTAGCAGTTACAATTGACAGTTGACCGCAGCAAGCGGTTGTGACACCTGCCAAACAGGACAGGTGGCGGGTTAAACTGAGCATCCGGTCGGGAGGTTTGTCCAAATTGGTGGAAATCTGGGAGAGGCCCACACTTTGTGCTCAGAACTAATGACGGCTGTTGGCCAAGCGTTTCTTAAGGGGTGTCTGGAAGACGTCTGTGAGTTTCACACTCCAGTAAGTCAGAATAAAATAAAATAAACAATAACATTGTTAACCGTCAACATTTAAGATATCAATGACGCTGGAATAATTACGCATGATTATAAAAATAATGTCAATGTCTAAAAAATGATAATCTTTTATGACTACTGTATCAAAATATAGAAAAATCAGGCTGAAAATAATCAACTTTTGAATGCGTCATGAAGTTTCAACGAACTCTTTGTTTACATGATAGCTTATTGTCTCTTGCATGGAAGATGAGCGCAGGGTGTGTACAGACGATGAAGTCCATGTATAGTGTGTGCAGCAGAAGGACCCTCCTAGATGATAGGATTGATTCGATGGGGGAGATTAAGATTTGCTTAGCGAACAGTTGATTCTCGGGACTCTAAATTTGGCGAGAACATGGGCACGCCAGTGCAGCTGATGTGAGTTTATGTTTTTACACCAGAACTTACAAGAATACAAATGGTGTTCAGAACATTTAAACTATTTTAAACTGTTAACAATTTCATGTTGAGTGGTAGTGATATACACGATGAATCTAAATTTGCGCACTCGGGCTTCGCAGCGCGATTCCTCACATGCTAGCAATAAAAAAATGTCGCTCAGAAAAGTTCGTCTTGCGCATATTTCCGGCAGTAAATGGACGTCGAAGATTGAGATGGGTATGTGTCCCATACGTCAGTGTGTTCCAGAATTACACTACTACACCAACAAATTTCTAGGGGATGTGGGAGGTGTCTTAAGGAACAAAATGATCATAGAATCCCATGCCCGGAAACGTCATCCAATGACGCTACAGAGCGTCGAAGTTGCTGGAGGGGATGTCTAGCGGCAGGAGCTGGTGCCTGTAACTGGGACTCTCCGTAGCGTCATTGAATGGCGTTTCCGGTCATGGATTTCCAGCTCATTTTCTTCCTCAAGACGCCTAATAAATCCCTTACAAGTTTGTTGGTATAATTATGAAACACAATGACGTATGGAACACACAGCCATCTCAGTCTTTGACGTTCATTTACTGGCGGAAATATGCGCAGAATGTAATTTTGTGGAAGACATTTTTCCTTGTGGGCAGGTGAGGAATCGCGCTGCGAAGCCCGAGAGCGCGAATTTAGATTCACCCTGTATACAGAGTTTCTGTGTTTCTGAAAGTTATGATTACTTAGTTGTGGGAAAGTGCTGCCAATTTCTTCTCGCTGACAGTGCAATTGCTTAGCCATACTGTTCTATTTATGATTAATATTTCATATGACCACTTCCAATTATTCAACTGAATCTCTGACTTTGCGTACATCATTTGCAAACTTTAGAATAAAACCCTTTTTTATTGATGACCAATAATTAATTAATCTTTAATAACTAATAATTATGTAATATTTCTTATCTGTTTCCCAAACTACAGCCTACACATAGACTGTTTTTAACTATAGGATTACAGGTAAAAGATAATAATCTGCAAGTATAGTAGTTGCTGGGGCTTGAAAGCAGAAATGTACGGTTCGACCCGAAGATGACATTGAGCCAAATTTCTAAAGCAGAACCGTACATAACCCAACACACAGGTTCGCACAGCGTATAGTCAGACTTGCTTTAATCTTAGCTGTAATAAATGTGGTGCAGGACACAACGTAGCTATCATCTTGAATAATGAACTGCAAACACTTAGAACTGCATGTACGAGGTTGTACGATAGACGTTGCTAGTATTAACATACCTCAGTAATATGATTCCTCCAATCCCTTTAGTTTAGCAATATTTATTACATTCCGTCCTCACTGCGTAGGATGACATACACCTATCCTCCTTATAGATAGGGTCACCTTCACGATCAGATTCACTCATATTGATGTTCGATATTATGAGGACACAATATCACATACGACGGCTTGGTCGACCACGATGATTTTGAAACAAAACATAGATACATTATTCATATTGTTCTCCCGTCTTGTGTAACAGTCAAAGGATCTCATAAAGTATATAGAGCTATTATTCAAAGTTGTTGAGAGAATAAGTGCCTTATGTCCTGGACATGGGGCTCTTTCGAAATCAACGTTGATTTCTCCTCTGTATACTTCGGGTATATGATAAAACGCGGATGCCCTTTCCTCACTCAACAATGAGTCGATTTCCAAAGAAGACGGAAATGTGGATAGTACAAAATGTCAGAATGAATGTTTGTCAGAGGTGACCAGTGCGTTATTCACATGCTTAATTGTGACATTTTTATTGTGGAATAAATCCTCTTTCTGAACTTACTTCATCTCTCTTGTAGTGTAATTGTTAGCACTCAGTATTGCAGTAGAGCTGTTAAATATTTATCACAAGAAATAGAATCTGAGAAAATAAAAACTTTTCTTTTTTACTCCTACCATACTGCGGGTTCTAAGCGTAAAGAACACGTAAGGACACAAACTTCCGCGTTATTCACTTGCTTAATTGTGAAGTTCTTCCTGTGGAATAAATCGTCCAATTTTTCTGAACTTAATTCATTTCTCCTGTATTGTAATTATTAGCAGTCAGTATTTCAGTAAGGCTGTTAAATATTTATCACAAGAAATAAAATGTGAGGAAAGAAAAACTTTTCTTTTCTGCTCTTACTATACCGCGTTTTCTAAGCGTAAAGAACACGCAAAGTCACAAACTCCTCCGCTATAAGAGTTTATAAATGAATTTTAAAATACGTGGTCGGTCCTTCGCAGTGGCGAGCGAAATAAAAATATTTCTCTTTGAACGTAATTGCCGTCATTATTTCTTTGTAATTAGTTTTATCACTTATTATTGAGATAAAAACTTACGGTGTAGTACAGGCTAATCTCAGTAATCTGAGTCCTACCATTAAAATTGCAAGCTAACTCGATCTCCACTGAGATTTTAACTAGTCTTCTCAAAAAACACTTGGTCTCCCCCTTCACTGAATATTTCCGAGATAGAAAACAAATTAACTATAAAAAGTCTCTGAACTCAAGATAGCGACCCGCCGTTTCCGCAACGCAAAAACCACTGAAACTAAGTTAAATGAAAACACACAAAATATGGCATGAGGTTTCAACAACTAAAGGATGGAAGCAAACTATTTTGAACACTCCATTTGGAAATAACTTTCGTAATTATATTCCTCGTGGGGAACCATACGGAGGTCAGGAAAGAAGTAGCAGTAGTCTCTCATCTACATCTACCTACATAGATACTCTGCAAATCACACTGAAATGCATGGTATGGGTTCATGGAACCACTCTTATGATATATCTCTGTAGCACCATTCTCTAATATCTCGCAGGACAAAGGAACACCTAAATCTTTCTGTTTTCGATCTTTTTTCTCTTATCTTATTATGATGATCATTTCTCCCCATACAGGTGGGTGCTAACAAAAATATGTTCGCATTCTGAAGAGGAACTTGGTGAAAGAAATTTCGCTAATAGGTCTCACGGCAACAAATAACGCCTTTCTTTTAATGATTTCCACCCCAACTCGTGCAACATTTCCCTGATACTCTCTCCCCTATATCGCGATAGTACAAAACAAGCTGCCCTTCTTTGAACTGTCTCTAAATCGTCTGCCAGTTGATCCCACAATCCGCAGCAATACTCCAAAATAGGAGGCACAAGTGTAGTGTCGGCAGTTTCTTTAATAGAACTGTTGCTCTTCTAAGTGTTCTGCCAATGAAATTTAGTCTTTGGTTCGCCTTCCCTACAATATTTTCTGTGTGTTCTTTCCAATTTGTTTGTAATTGTTATTCTCATGTATTTAGTTGAATTGTCGGTCTGTATATTTGACTGTTGAGTAAATGAATTTTAACGGATTTCTTTTAGTGGTCATATGGATGTTGAATTGTCGGTCTGTATATTTGACTGATGAGTAAATGAATTTTAACGATTTCTTTTAGTGGTCATATGGATGACCTCATACTTATCGTTGTTAATGATCACTAGCCAATTTTTGCATCATGCAGATATATTATCTTAAATCATTACTCGAATGTTTATTAAACAATACCACATTGAACAATAGATGAGAAAAAAAAGAAAGTATCTCGACACATTCGTAACACAGTTTCTTAAAATACAGTTCACTTTCTGAAATTTCTTCATTCATATCATTTTATCCGGCTCTTCCTACAGTTGTTCGGCCGAGTGACATTATAAACTGCAATCATTTTCTTGTAAATGTACACCACATCTACCGGATTCCGTCGCATCAGGATACTTCCTTTGTGGTGTGTCCTTTCTTTTTTTTTTTTTTTCGAGTAGTGTATTTCCTTTTTGTCCTGATTCACCGTGTAGCGGGAACGGGCGTGCGCTTCTAAGCGCCATGTCAGGAAGTGTGCGGCCTCTTCCGCCGGAGGATGCAGTTCTCCCTCGTGAGGGATGTGTGTGAGTGTGTGTGTGTGTGTGTGTGTGTGTGTGTGTGTGTGTTGTCCTTGAGATAGGTTTAAGTCAGTTTAAGTAGATTTTATGTTTATGGTGCAAAGACCACAGTAATTAGGACCCTTTGGTTTACCAACATTTGGTTTTTAATCACCGTTAATAACAGTCATTCAGTATGATACGCAGAATCGATCGTATATTGCGGAGAAACAACAACTGATTGACACCAACGAGTGCGTCTGACAAAAAGAGCCTCGTATTCTATCAAAAACGAATTCAGCAAAAGGACGGGTCAGGATAATAAAATCCATCACGAGGACCCGTGCGAATACTTCGCACCGTTAGTGGATTGACAAAAAAGTTGGTAAAACGTGGAAGTAAAGTTGAATGTTCACGCATAGATTTCTTCAGAATCAGTCAATGCAAGTGTTTAAAAGCGCAAATGAAAGATCTTGATCCGAAGAGTGTTGTTCGGTCAAAAAGAACTGCGTATCTTAATTAGAACCGAAGATATCGTAAAACACCGATTAAAATATTCAGTGCAAGGACAGGATACCACGTTTGGATAAAAATAAAGGATGGAGAGACTTCAGTTAATTCTGATACTTGACGACATATCTGCGAATGAATACTTCTAGTTTAAAGCAAAAATGAAGGAAGTCCGTTGGATAGAGCGGCGTGTCCGACTGACTTTAGTTTACAGCAAGGACATCCCCATCAGAAATATACAGAAGTAAATCGCGCTTGAATGTAGAAAAAGGAAACGGGAGAGTTGTGTAAATTCTAATACTTGATGACAAATCTGTGGATGAACACCTTTCGTTTAAAACAAAAATGAAGATACTGGCTTGGTAAATTTGTCTGACCGATTGACTTTAGTTTTCGTAGATTCTTTTATTATATATCATGTTGGCAAGGACATGAAAGCATTGGATGAATTTTCCGATGCAAGGAGAAACTGACGTTAGTTATGCTCGCCTTTAGCAAATAAATAAATAAATAAAAGTAATTATTAATTCATGTAACAAGACAGTCTATATTGCATTTTTTTTATTTCTCTGGTAACCGGTTTCGGCCACATACATGACCATCATCAGACCACAACTGCAATAATATGTAATATTAGAGGGGTACATTATGTCTAAAATGAGTATTTCAAAATAAGATCAAAATGTTCAATGTTTGTTAAGCTTAAGGGGCTTAACTGCGGGGTCATTAGTCCCTAAACTTACAAACTACTTATGAACTACCTTATACTAAAGACGACACATCCATACCCGAGGGGGGATTCAAATCCCAGAACGTAGCGGCTGTGCAGACTGTGACTGGCGCGCCGCAGACCGCTCGCCCACTGCGATCGGCTCAAAATAAGAACACGTAATGTTGGCCACAGGTTGTTTTCAGCTAGAGCTGACTAAAGGTTTAATGCTGACTGCTGTAGAAGTCATCCTTTAAATACTGGAAACTCCAGCCTCCAATTCAAATGTTGGCCTATCAGGTATAACTTCTAACGGAAGTTATACAACAATGGATTTCAATATGCAACAAAGCAAATCATTATATAGAATGGTTAATCATATCGAAAAAATGTAAAAGGATTTTAAAGTACATTATATATGCTCATTCAAAAGACATATGTAGCATATGGAAACATAGAAAACCATGAGATGGTTTTCTTATGATTTGCAGAACAGAAATTTTAGGTACTGTTTCACCATTGTTAGATTATAAATTAGAGTATTGTTGTCATTATGTCAGAAATAAAATGAAAACCAGTTTGATGCTACATATGGACGGATTAAATCTGTAATAAAATCCTTTTTGATAAAGTCTTTGGTTCTCATGGAGTTCTCAGAGAGCTGAAATCAGTAACTAAAATGATCTTGTGTCTTAAATTGAAAAATTGGTTGTTGGGACAAAAGAGTAACCATAAAAGTAAGTAACAAATGAATTCTGTTTCTTCCTTATAAACTAAAATGATTGGATTTACACGAAAGAGAGATGCGTTATGTGTACGGAATGTTGGTTCCCTCCTGCTCGCGAATGGAAAACGAGATAGCTCGGTATCTGGGTAGGGAAAAGCCCGCTGATAAAGCAGCTGCGGGTGCCCGGAACCAACGGCTATCAGCTCGTACCTAGATCACCCTCTCCCACAGCTGAAGGCAGTTCAAATGTTCAAATGTTTGTATAGCTTATGGGACTTAACTACAGGGTCATCAGTCCCTAAACTTACAAACCACTTATGAACTAGCTAATACTAAGGACGGCACAAATATCCATGCCCGAGGGGGGGGGGTTTCGAACCCCGACCGTAGTGGCCGCGCAAAACGTGACTGACGCGCCGCAGACGGCTCGGCCACCGCGGCCGGCGCTGTAGGCAGTCGCCACACATTGAGGTGTTCCTAAATCTTATTAATAAAGAACAGTCTATAATGCACTAATTTCATTCAACTAGTTTCAGTCTTATTTAGACCATCTTCAGGAATTTTGTCTCCATCGATGTTGTGGAGCTGGCAGGTAGCTGGGAGCCTTCCAGTGCGTCACTGACGCAGTGAGCAGTGACGCACTGGAAGACTCCCAGCTACCTGCCAACTCCACAACATCGTTGGAGACAAAATTCCTGAAGATGGTCTAAATAAGACTGAAACTAGTTGAATGAAATAAATTAGTGCATTCTAGACTGTTCTTTATTAATAAATTTAAATAGAGTGCTGTTGACCCAAAAATAGAGAAACGAAAATGTTTCCAAAAATATGTTCCTAAAACGCTTAGTTTTAGCACAATACCACGTGGTATTAAGCGGTTGCGAACCCAGGATTTTGGTCTGAGGGGTTGAGGAGGCTTTCCTCGTGGTCTGTGGGCTGCCCTTGTATACGCCACTGGTAAAGAGTGGATGGTAAACTGTCAAAGAAGTCATGAACCAAGAGAAAAGAAGTTTGTAGTACTAAAACGAAATTTTCAGGTGTTTCTAAAGCTGTTGTACCAAACTACAGTGCTCGTCAGTCCCTAGACTGTACATCATGCCAGTTCTGAGGCGTTGGTGTTATGGTGTGGTCGTCTTCATCATGAAGGGGACTCGTATCCGTTGTTATTTTGTGGCACTATCACAGCACAGACCTACGTTGATGTTTCAAGCACCTACCTGCTTTCCACTATTGAAGAGCAATTTGGGGATGGCGACTGCATCTTTCAATACGGTCGATCTCCTGTTCCGCCTGTGACCGTATGGATACACGACAATAACATCCCAGCAATGGATTGACCTTCACAGAGTCGTGACTTGAATCCTATAGAACACCTCTGAAATTTTTGGAACTCCATGCCAGGCCTCACCGACCTCAGTGAAGCACTGCATGAAGAATGGGCTGACATTCCCCAAGAAACCTCCCAGCAAGTGATTGATCGTGTGCCTACGAAATAG
Source organism: Locusta migratoria (assembly GCA_026315105.1). Taxonomy (NCBI): domain Eukaryota; kingdom Metazoa; phylum Arthropoda; class Insecta; order Orthoptera; family Acrididae; genus Locusta; species Locusta migratoria. The sequence continues at coordinate 37,409,082 of CM048750.1, read as the reverse complement.
AAAGTTGTTATCGAGGGTAAGGTGTGCCAACACCATCGTGTCTCCAGCATTGCCGATGGAGGGTTCCACGAACTTGTTATTTTCAACTAGGTATCCGTCTACTATTCATCACGCAGTGTAAGTGGTCTCTAGCTTGGAAACAGTGCATTTCCGCACATAAGTTCATTACACATTTCCGTTCTGTATCCTCCATCGATGAATCCCTAGATTTTGTACATGGTGGAAGAATCACCCAACTTTCTTTTGCACGCACTGAGGCGCCGTGCTGCGGTGTGCGTGACCGTCGCCGTTGGAGTTTCGAGTCCTCCCTTGGGCATGGGTGTATGTGTTGCCCTTAGGTTAGTTTAACGCAGTTTAAGTTGTTTGTAAGCTAGAGACTAATAACCGGGAAGTTAAGTCTCATAGATTCACAAACATTTGATCTTTTTTTTTCTTTTGCACTCTCTGACTGAAAGCAGTTTATACTTTCTCTTATGTGGTACCGTAACAATGAAATCAGGACATGAGTACAGATCACGAGACAGTCAACCTTCGTTCACACGGCCTGTTGGTTGAAGAGCCCCGTCTGAATTTTCTCAGGTCTCATGGCGTGGGAACGCAACGACTCGTCTTAAGCCGGCGTGGTTCGTGGTGACCCGAGGAGGCTCGGCCTTTCCTGTGAATCGCTGGTAAACCCTGCAGACATGAAAGGCTTTTGGATCGATAGACAGCAAGCCTTAGTACGACTCGAACACCAAATGTTGTAGTCTTATTTAACTGTACTTTGAAGATAATGAGTTTGGAAAACATTGTGGTTCTTCAATTTTTCCAGGTGTATTTCATGACGAAATATTCCCAGGTGAACAGCCTGATGGACGTAGTCATAGGACACAATATTTCGGCAATCGACCGTGTGGCCATCATCAGGTGTGTTGATGTACTGCCATGGGGGCGGCCTGCGTGAGGTATATATCAGACTAGCTGTAAGCCAGGCGTTGGCCGAATATTTATTTATTCTACACTCTCGTAGTCCACCTACCTTCCTTTTTCTCTCCACATCCGTCTCTTTCTCTCCCATCTCTCTGTCCGTTTCCACCTTTCCCTCTATCGGCAAAGTTTTTTAGAAAGTACCCTCTGTCATGCATCATACAAACCTTCCTCTTCGGTTAAAGATCATGTGTGCAAAAATTCATTAAGATCGGAGCAAAACTAAGCATTTTGTCAAATTCCATACGCTAAGTGTCCTCCACGATGCAAAAACCGAAATTTTATACAGACGGTGACATTCCTCTTGTTTTTAAGCTCAAATTTGCAAAATTTCATTAATATCGGAACAAAACTAAGATTTGCATGCAATAGAAACACAGGGTCACATTAAAAAACTCACTTCGTTATATTCAAATTTTCAGGTTTTATTTCATACTACGCTTGTTCTGAGAATAACAAAAACAACATAAAAAGATTTGTGAAATCGGTCGAGCCGTTCTCAAGTTATGGCGCGGCCAAGGTATTTGTGGATCCATTTTTATGTTGCAAGGTACCCTCCCCCATGCTCCGTATGAAACTTTAGGTAGACACCGACCTTCGTCTTGTTTTGAAGGTCAAGCGTGGAAAAATTTCATAAAGGCAGGAATGAAACTAGATTTCGATAGTCTGTAGGAAAAGTATCCTCTGCCATGCACCTTAAATCTGTCCTATCGCAAAATACTTTCTCAGCTGACGTCTTGTACCTATAAACTTTATACCGGCAAAATTTCAGCTTCATAGGTGCAGTAGTTGAGGAGATTTCGCGTTCAGTGAGTGAGTGAGTGAATGAGTGACCTTCCGCTATTATATTTATGTCCTGAATATGTGTCCTACAAGAACAAAAAAATAAAATAAAATAAAAAAATTATCAGGTTCGGAAAGTGACTGCGAAATGTGTTGTAAATGGAGTTGGTAGAAAAGACGTAGTAAATTACAGCCTCAACCTTATTAGGGCGAATTTTCATACATATTGTCTTTGACGTCATAGCACCTGAACTATATGTCTTAATACGACGTTATTTCGAAGGTACATCCAGTGGTGTATATGTTTTGTGTGCCAAATACGTCGCGAATAGAGTTAGTAGGAAAGACTAATATATACAAATGTCATGTGTAATGCGGCGGTTTTTCATGAACCTGTTTACGACTCCATATCTCATGAACTGCGAGTCGTACTATGACAAAATTTCGAGCGTACGTTCAGTGATATATGTGTATATGTCTGTAATATTTCTCGCAAATACAATTAATAGTGCACGAGAAATAAATTTTAACGTCATTTAACATTGGCGTTGGAGCTGGTAGAGTTACCAGCTCCTGGCCACTCGAGCTCTGGCGGGTCAGTACGAATGGTCCCGGAGCAAAGAAAATGGAGCTACTGGTCATCTCGCCTTGCGCATACGCAAATCCTCCATGAAGGCAACATCCGCCCTACATATTTATTTTCGGCGCATTGAAGATTCATCAAAAACATGTCATATTTGGTAAAATGTCTTATAACTATAAATTAAAGACGCATCAATTGTAAAAACCTTCAGAAGATCCGATCTTGAATAATGATGAAGACACTCTTGTCCGCCTAGCAAGAATAGCCATGTGGTTAGCGGCATCACGCTGCACTATGGAAGGTAAAAGGTTAGAGACCCACTGTATGCAATTTTTTAAAAACCCAATCTTCTATTAAAGAGATACAGGAACAACAATGACTTTTGTATTGTTACTAGCCGCATATCTTTGGAAGTTTTAGCAACTGTGTCGTGATTTTGAGGGTAAATGACATTCATACTCTTAGTTGTAATAAGAATTTAACTGTTTGAAAAGATATGGGGGAGAGCAGCCTTTGCGCATGCGTACGGTTAGGAGCGGATGCTGCTTACAGTGTCACGTGACCCGAAGGTAGCTTGTCTCTTCATCGGAACAGATTCATTTTCTTGCAGTCACTTAACAGTGTAATTAGTTACTTACTGTGTTTTAGTGTTTATGTGCATATTCACATTTCTTGATGTTTATTATCAAAGAAAAATGAACAACTTTCAGAACGTTTTACAAACATATTATTCAGTTTTTAGCTTGGATGAAAAGTGTGAAATAAAGAATCTTGGTCGGCCGATGCCTCAGCTCGAGTTGAAGCAAGAGCAACCAAGCCGAGGTTAAGACATTCTGCAGATCATTTTACGCAAAAATATATTACTGAAGCTCTAAAGGAACCGGTGCGCTTTGCCCCGGCGCCATTCGCAGAAGTTTTAGTTCGGGAGAGCTCGGTGCGAAACAGCAATAAACAATAGGATTGCAGAACACCGTACTGGTATATCCTTGACTCGATGGAGCAGACGCCGTTGTTCATTCTGGCATAGTACGTTAACTGTTTTGTGTTAAGATTGCACAGTGCCATTTCAAAGCGACAGTGCACTGACAGTGTGTCACAACAGGTTTGCATTATTATTACATATCAAACTGTAAGGCAACAATCAGATGTACTAATGAATTCAATGATAAACTCTTCAAATGCCCATCGTCAGTGTGGTGTAATGGATTGCCATGGCAAGGGATCCAAGTTCGCGTCCGAGCATTTTCTTTTATTTTTAAAAAATCTTTTATTTAAACACATTCTTGCAATTGCTTATTAATGTAAGGCAAACATGAATTGCAATGTTCTGCATTATTTATATTATTGCGTGATTAGAAAATGAAGGACGCAAATATTTAGCCGTTTATTTCCCAATATATGATAATTTCATATTGTGCACTTAGGCAGAAACCCAATAGGACAGCATCAAGAGCAACAACAATATTAATATTCTTCCGTATCTCATATATTTGGCTGTCTGCTTCCGAAATGCAGCGATCTCCGAGAGTATTATCAGGGTGCACCCTAGATACTATTCCAGAGATGTATTGAAACAGCTGGCAATCTTCACCAAGTCATGCTAGTACATTTTGTTTTACTCATGTGCTCTAAGAGTGCTTGTGAATTTGATGATACAATAAGTAAACACAATCTTCAAATATAGGCCTTTATTAAAAATTCTAGCAGGAGACAATAAGGAACACGGTAAATTTTCAAGGAGAAAAGTATAGATTGAACGTATAGTTCATGTTACAGCAGTCACTGGGGTATGACTAAATTCAAAAACCAATTAACGCCTCGTTTTCTTTGTAGGAATTGTTTAATAATCTGTATCAACTACGGTCGGGGGTTCGAATCCCCCCTCGGGCATGGATATTTGTGCCGCCCTTAGTTGTAGCTAGTTTATAAGTAGTTTGTAAGTTTAGGGACTGATGACCCCGTAGTTAAGTCCCATAAGCTCTACAAAAATTTGAACATTTCTTAATCTGTATCACTTCGTATCCAATTTTAAGCTTCATTATAAAAAGTGACACTCATGGATATATCACTTGTTGGCTGTATACTTTTCTGTCAATTAGAACGTAAGCTTTATGGTAAAAGTTTACGTATGGTAGAAGCGTAGTGTACTGATGTTGGCAACCACCATTACATGTTCTCTGAAAAAACCTAATCATGTCTTTTGTACGACCATATATAATGTACTTTTAAATCCTTTTACATTTTTCGACATGATTAACCATTCTATATAATGATTTGATTTGTTGCATATTGAAATCCATTGTTGTATATCTTCCGTTAGAAGTTATATCTGATAGGCCAACATTTGAATTAGAGGGTAGAGCTTACAGTATTTAAAGGACGACTGAACCTATTTCTACAGCAGTCAACATAAAACCTCGAGGCAGCTCCAGCTGAAAACAGCCTGTGGCCAACATTACGTGTTCTTATTTTTAAATATTCACTTTAGAAATAATTTATCTCTCTAGTATATATTATTACAGTTGTGGTCTGATGATGGTCATATATGTGACTGAAACCGGTTACAGAGAAATAAAAGAAATTGCGATCTAGACTGTCTTCTTACATGAATTAGAACGTAAGCTTTATGGTAAAAGTTTACGTATGGTAGAAGCGTAGTGTACTGATGTTGGCAACCACCATTACATGTTCTCTGAAAAAACCTAATCACAAGGAATGAGCGGAATAATCTTTTGTTTTGGACGTGAGATAAATAATTAATGCTGTTCCTGCCCTATGACTGGCAGGTTCTTATATGTCCCCTTGTCTGGTTAGTACATTATCATCGTAAAGCGAAAATTTCGTTGACAACATTAGCACACTAAGCCCTTGCAGCACATAAGTAAAGAGAACCCTTTACATGCATCTGTTTACGAATAATTTAGACAGTAAGCCTCATGGCATTCATATATGTTTATTACTGCAATAATATGACACATTGTAGATCTAAGCGATACACTCCTATCAAGGTTCCATGGACCTCGAAAATAAATTAATAAAATGAATCTAGTCAGTCAGGGAGTTATGAGAGAGCTTAAATTGCTCCGAGAGCAGCAATAAAATTCATATTTCCCTGCCTGACCACGCTCTCGGAAATCGTCACATATCTGGAAAGAGAGACAAATATTTGTGATAATGAATTTAATTTCTATACATTTCACTGGAAGCTGTTTAAGCTTACTTTCCTACCTGAGCATATACTGATAGCTGGCAACATTATGCGAAATAAACAGCAGAATTCTTGGGACAAGTAAGTTTTTATTTCATCCTTTGTTCTGTAATCAGACGGAAATGTAAGTAATATCAAATGTTGCAGAATATACGCGCGTTACATTCATAAGAAATTGGCAAAATGCGTTCAAACTGCCGCATCGAGCCAATGTTTACAGCAGTATGCAGTTCTGTTGGCTCTCGCTATCTTGATATGCTATTGGATATTCTCATTTCGCACCGAGCTCTCCCTAACGCAAAGTCCAGCAGAGGTGTGCCAGTTTGTCTCTCTGGACGACGCCCACACAGCAGGAGCGGTGAGGGGGGGGGGGGCGCCACTATCCAGTTCTGGCTCTGGCACTCAAAGAAGTGAACCCCCAATCATCTGAAGCAAGCCCCTACCACGCCGTAGCGGAGAAGCGACGCAACTGTCCCCGAATTGAAGCGGCTGATCGCCGCCATTTGCAGGGAAGAATCCTAGTACTGGGATGATGATTTGAAGTGTATGAGACGCAACAAGAGCAAAATAAAGCACAAAATAAACGCTTGCTTGTTTAAAAAAAATACTGATTATTGATGTATGTTTAAAAATTATTCTTAAATGAATGAAGTTTCCTAATTTTCGAAATAACGTTTACATAAAGAAAGGAAAGTGCGGCTCGGTAGCACATTGGTAGAGTGCCAAACTACGAATCTAAAGATCGCGGGTTCGATCCCAGCGAGGGCCTAGGTTTTTTGTCTGTCAGTTTCCACTTCTTTCACCTCTGGCAGTGCTGCTGATGGGAAAAATATCGAGTAGCACCGTGGTTCGGAACCCACGTTAAACTGTAGGTCCCCCTACAACTGGCTGGGTAAGTCAGTTCGAAGGCGAGAGGAAGGCAACGGCATACGACCTTCAAACAGGACCATGCCTACTAAAGCACTGTGGTATTCAAACCAATCTTCAGATTGTTGACTGCTTTACCTTTTTAAAGAAACGAAATTTAAGAATGTAAGGCTCTTTTCTGAAAAGGTGGAGCGACTTTTCATCGAGATATTTTTCATAGGATGATTCCATTAAACTTGTAAAGTAGCAGAGAGTGCGATTATTTTTTAATTCGCGTAATTTTCTGTCAGGTCCCGTTTACTTTTCGCCGACTACTCTGTACGTTTTGCACGCTTATTTTTGTACATCACATTTTTGTCTACATTCCTTTCCATTATACATTTTTTTTCAACTTCATCGAATTTGGGTATGAATAATTGTAATAATTCATAAAAATTTTAATACGCATTTCATTCGCACATTACTTTTTAACAGTGATAGTGTGGTGTCGCACAAGACTGAAGTGCGCGCCACGTAATTTCGCCGCGCGCCGCCATGCACGCAAGGCGCGGCGTTCTTATGACGTCAGCCACGAGCGCCCTCTGCTAGAACTCCGCTCGTGGCCACTACTGAACTGCATCGGTGACTTGGGAATCAGATAGGCACCAGTTAAGACTTGGCATTAAAACAGGCACTAGGACTCATCAGTAGGCAGGCCTCTACATAGTTAACCTATGTCTCAGCAGTACGCTTAGTTGGCAGTCATGAAGTATCATATTTCTACGAAATATACTACTTGTTCTAATCTAGCTTAGTGTTTCTAGTTTCTGCTGTCCCACTGGCTGGTCACCTCAGACTCTGTACCCGCACACGCGTGCATCCTATTTTCCTGTGTCGGTCTCTCTACTCGGCCACCGACATCCAGGACAACCGGCGGAAACGAGACACAAAAGATAGTACTTTTCGAAGTGGTTGAGTATGCAACATTCGATCAAGTAATGACCATTTACGAAGTACAATCACCACCTGTTAAATGTCTAAACAATTATTCCACTTACTTCTGCATCATACTGAGGTATCTGATAAATACCTCTTATAGGCCTAGTTATTTATTCAGCTCAAATTAACAAAAACAAACGCTCATGAGTTATTATTTCTTCATGAAAATACTATACGGTATACAAGTAATGACTGATCTGTGGAATGTAACATTGTTTTCGTCTTCCTCTTTGCTTCCGTTCTCACTCTTACAATTAAAAGCAGCAGACGAACGAACCGTTTTTACGCACGATTGCCCTGCAAATGGCGGCTTCTGTAACGTTCATTGTGGGGACGCGACACTAGCGCCAGCGAGCACTCTAGTTTTTATTTAGTAAGTCTATGATGAGAAGCACCAGCCTCCACTATGAGTCACCAACGCAGACATGGCATCTCTTGCTGGCTCGTGGCCGCTCGAGGTCGGCTCGAGGTCGGAATCAGACGAGCCCCGCCGGCCGACAACAGACCACGAGTTTGTGAGGACGCTCGTCAAACCACGGGCCGCGGAAACAAGGCCTGCGCGAGCGCAGCCCGGCATCGGGATTGCGACAAATTTAGTGAGTGACAAATAATTCCCCGCGGTGGTGAATTACGCGCCGTGTTATTATTTCGCCATTTATCTGCAACAAATTAGGCTAATCCTCACCGCCGTATATTTCACCTGCAGCGCTTCTAATCGCAGCCCCCGCCCCTCGTGTAATTCATCCGCGGCCGGGCCATAAAACTGCATTTAATTAGTTTAGCAGTTGACGCCGGCGCGGCTCGAGTAAACATCGGCCAGCCCTGGGGCCGCCCGTGTAGCCGGGACAATATCGGGCCGGCCCTGTAGCGGCTAGTTGCCGGAAACACCGCCCTCTAAAAATACACAGCCCCCGTAATAAAATGTAGTGCGCGCTCCAAAGTAATTAAAGCCAAACTTTGATGTCCACCGGGCTGCAGTGGTTTGTTTAGCGGCGCTTTGTGTACCGACCCGGCCGATCACATCGAAGGGCTGGCTATGCAGCGGAGGGTGTGGATCGTCTAGTGACACCAGTGCCCAAAAGCGACGGAGTGTTGGGTAAGGTCCATTCTTTCATTTCCGGAAACTTCATTTCTTTTCCCTACCGAGCGCGGAAAAAAATCCATATCTGTTTTTTATCAATATTATTTCACTGTTATTTCAAGGAACAAAAAAACGTCTCTATTGCAATTTTTTTTAAATTTATTAAACAGCTGGCTTTTACACGCCGATTCGCTCGCATTGATGACCTTGCATACGCGTCAAATACCATTGAAAGTAAAAAAATTTCGCAGATTTTTTTTTCTTTTGATCAGGTTCGCCCGGATGATAGGAGAGTTTCCAATTATCAGGTTGTAATATAAAGCGTGCCGGCCGCGGTGGCCGAGGAGACTGAGGCGCTCCAGTCACGGTCTGCACGGCCACTACGGTCGGGGGTTCGAATCCCCCCTCGGGCATGGATATTTGTGCCGTCCTAGTTCGTAAGTAGTTCATAAGTAGTTTGTAAGTTTAGGGACTGATGACCCCGTAGTCAAGTCCCATAGACTTTACAAACATTAGAACATTAATATAAAGCGTACGAATAATGATGATAAATTCTGTCCTTCTTTATCGAATCTAATAAATATGATGCAGAGTGTCCTTATATGTGTACGTGTCGCATACAAATCTACAGTTTTGTTCCAATCTTTATGAAATTTTGTACACGTAAGCTTCAATCCATGAGGACGGTCGTCGTAAGTGAAAGAATCACATACGATATATAGTTCACGAGATATGACGTCATAAACAATGAGATGCGCGAAAAAAAAATGCTGCATTTTGCAACAATGCTGCTCATTTTCTCCTACACCATTGGACAGATATCAACCAAATTTGGTACACACATTCCTTACCGTGAGGTAACAATTGCTGCTGCACGGTTAAGAATCACATACGGCACATGGTTCAAAAGATATGACGTCAGTAACAATAGAATTCCCAAAAAAATTACCACATAATGCTGCGAGACTTTAAAAATACGCTATATGAGAATGAGTCTACTTATCGACTTTCGACAAACTTTAAACATAATTTCAAACCTATATTAAACTTTTTCTCGCTGACAACCATAGCAAAATGTTGAAAGGAAAACAGTTTCTCGCTTACTACTTTTCCGCTGTTTATGGAGTAAAACTACGGCTTTCGGTACGACGTTACAATTTATAATTGCTACAAATTGTAGCAGCAGTAAATTTTACATACAGTATACACGCATATAGTTGAATGTATCTTCTAAATTGTATTACATTACGACACGTAATTAATGAGATACGAGCACATAAACAGTAACGTTCATGGAAAACAGATCCATTAGGTACTAAGTTTTAATCTATTACTTCTTTACTACTTTTTGTGTTCTCAAGATATTTTACAGACATACAGCCCTTATACAAATGAATATATACCTGAATGATAGCAGTAATAAATAAGTAAATATCCGGGCAACGACGGGTTTTAAGCTAGTTCAAAATAAAGACATACGAGGGGCATTTGAAAAGTCCATGGAAAGTTCGAGAGATTGCACCACCAGCGAGTATTGAGGTCATGTTTAGTTAGTAGCATCTTTGGAAAGAACTCACTAAGTTTCAGCCATATTGGTCGATTTCTTTGTGTTGGCATTCGTGTGAATAAAGGAAGTCAAATGATTGTCAAAGAATGGGCGAAAAAGAATTTCGTGTGCTGATTAAACATTACTTTATGGAAGGCAAAACGCCCCCGGAGACTAAAGAGAATATTCATAAGCATTATGGTGACTCTGAAACTTCGATTAGAACAGTTTATAAGTGGTTTCAAAATTTTCAGAGTGGCCATATAGGCACAAGTGAGAATGAACGTTCTGGACGCCCTGTGAAGGTTACAGCTCCAGAAATCATTGATAAAATTTATCATATGGTGATGGATGACAGAGGAGTTAAAGTTCGTTAGGTTTCTGGTGCTGTAGGCATCTCGAATGAACGAGTAAATAATATTCTGCATAAACATTTGGACATCAGAAAGCTACCCCCAAGATGGGTGCCGTGATTGCTCACGCTTGACCAAAAACGGAATCGTGTGAAGTGTTGCAAAGAAAGATTTCAGCTGTTCAGGAAGAAGCCGCAAGACTATAAGCGTCGTTCCATCACTATGGATGAAACATGGGTACATTACTATACTCCTGAGAGCAAAGAACAGGCTAAACAATGGGTTACCAAGGCAGAATCTGCACCAAAAAAGACGAAGGCCGGTCCTTCGGCCAAAATGGTAGGGCGACGGTCTTTTTTGGATTCGTAAGGGATAGTGCTCATCAACTGTATGGAACAGTGTACAACTACTAGAAGTGCATATTCTTCATCGTTATTGGATCGTTTGAAAACCGAGCTGCAAGGAAAACGTCGGCAATTGGCCCAAAAGAAAAGTTTGATTTAACCGCGCAAATCTGTCCTTTCTTTTGTTTCATCTGTGGCGCGGGTTTGTCCCGACCTCCGCGAGAGGGCGTGCGTTCGGGTGGTGAGCGTTGGAGGCACCGTCTATCACAGACAGTCGCGAAACTCTCTAGGGAAAAAAAATTGCAGCTGAATCGGCACTAGCGCTCCAAGCGGCCAGTTGGGAATAACAGAGGAATGGCACGATGCAAACTGAGAAGTTGCTGTTTTTAATGCTATTACTTTCATATTTCCTAGTCACTGAACGTTGCTGTGAACTTTCTTATACAAATATGAAAACATCATTAAAATAATATCACTACTTCTGTTAATGGCAGTCTACAATAACGAACTGTATGTGCAATGTAATTCATGCAATTCCCATTACCTGAGTCGTAATCATATCGTCCAAAAAGTTTTGAAAGCAGAAATAAATCGCAACCTGCTGTGCTTAAGTATAAAAGTAATTTATTATGATTATATTCACATGCTCGGTAAGTACTGACATGTTGCATGAGTTTTGTTTTAGCGGATTTCGGAAATTATAGTATTTTCGAAACTATACACGATTTTTACATTGTGGGAGACTAAACTCTACATCGCTTTTAAACCCTCTTTTCATTATATATATAGTTGGTAGGTATCAAACTGAATATCTTCAAGAATGTGATGTGCTAACATTAACAGCTTGTATATGGACGTATTATGTATTTGTATCTACCTATTCACTTTATCAAACTTGTAGGTAACCGCCAAAACATGTTGGTATAAAGGCTTTTAATTTTTGTGAAACTGAGATGCGAAACTAAACTGGCTTTACTGAAATAGTTAGCTGCTATGGAAACATTTAGACAATACTTTAATACAGCAGTAATATTATAAAATAGTTGTCAAGTATTTAAGATTCTGATTAAAAGCAGAAGTTTGGACGTGAATGAATTGTTAAAGATTTAGCTTCTTCTATGCCTAAAAGTATAACAAACCACGGTAATGAACACTTGTTATTCGTAACATTATTCTCTACCTTCTGAGCATCCTTTGCAAATGAGACTTCCGAATTACATTTTAATTGTTGCTGCAATTTTTACCGTCACAAAACCTAAATACGAAGAATTTTGAATGTGCTGCTTCAGTTCAAATACACATTCATTACTCAATCGTTTCGCGGTATGTTTTTACGACCCAGCCGCTTGGCAGAGCTGCAGTCGCGAGGTTGCAAAAATTCACTGGGAGTTTCGTGACTCTTATTTGTTTGACTCTGCTTGGAGTAACGAAGAGCAGTTGGGTTCTGGCAGCTGAGGTGGAAGATTGACAGGAAGTAACGGCGGCATTGACTTGTAGCCGGCGCTGGACATGACACTTGATGTTGGTGTCTTGCAGTGGGCTCAAGAGTGTCGCTTGCGCATGTTCTCATGCATTTAGCGTTTCCTGAAGACTGCCGATCATAGCCGTGAAAGTGTGTTTTCCTGAGCCAGCTTATTGATACTATGGGGCAAACCTAGTATAAGCTCCCCATAGTACTTGTCACTGCCTTCTCAGCCTGTGAAGTGTTCTATTGTTAAGCAGGTTGTTGAGAACCCCGTTTTGCTTAACTACACAGTTCGGTATTTGAGTAGCGAAATTAGTCCGTTGCGGTGCTGATACATTAACACTGGTGTTGACAGAAATGGTGTGCATTAAGCATGGTATGTGAGTAAAAATCTTATTGCAGAGTTGTAATGTGCCAGGTGTGCTTATTCTTATTATGACTGGTGGATTATGGATCATTAAGATTTAAAATGTGCATCAAGGTATTTCATTTCCTCATTTAACTGGATCTGTGACGTATTTTAAGGTTCTCGTAAGCTCTATCTGTGTGTAGATGGCCAAACTTGTTCTCATCATGAATCTCCACTTCGCGCCTGCTTATTAATACGTGCCTCTTGGTTTGTTTGCATATGCTGCGATATCTCCACCTGGGATCAGTGGTTGTGTGGGCCAAGTTCCCACGTTTGATCGGGGTACACGGAACTGTACGATCGGGCTCATTGTTGAGCAACAAAATATTGGAAATATAAGTTTCAAAATCAAATGTTTGTACACCTTATGAGACTTAACTACGGCGTCATCAGTTCCTAAACTTACAAACTACTTATGAACTAACTTATACTAAAGACGGCACAAACATCCATGCCCGAGGAGGGATTCGAACACCCGACCGCAGCGGCCGTGCAGACCGTGACTGGCCCGCTGCAGACCGCTCCGCCACCGCGGCCAGCTATAATTCACTTATTGTGTTTTGTACTAGTTAATGTATATTGTACCTTGAAAACCCACAGCTTGGTTCTTGGAGTCACTTTTGGGGGTATTTATAGTGTCTGAATTGTATTTAAGCAGCGGTGTTACCCAAGTAGACGTGTACCTATATGTCTTAAAGAAATATATCATTCTGGATTAGTTAAAAGCTAAATAATGCCCGCCATCAAAGCGTGTCAGTCCTAAGTTCAGTTTTTCTCTGTTTGTAAGTAGTTTGGCACGCTGCAAATGTAACCTAGAGCAAAATTTAAAAACAAAATTTCATTTGGGGTTTGTTTAACTAATCCCGACCGGGAGAGTCTGCGATGTGATATTTAGTCGTTTGAAGTGTCACTACTTAATAAGAGTTGTGAAAAAGGGAATTTTTAGGTTTTGGAATTATTGTGTAATGTTGTTAACTAAATTCATTGGGTAAATTGAGGGACGACTGAGTGTTCAAGCTCTGTGAATCCCTCGTTTGAGGAAACCTGGATCTTTAAACTTGTTCTTATTGTAACTGTACTTTGCATACGTGAGTTTCACTTAAATGGAAGAGAATGGAATTTGATCTTTGTTTTCAGTGTTTTATTTATCAAATGTTAAACGTTTTGAGCACGAACTTTAAATACCATTGAATTCTTATGTCCTTATCTTCACTGTGGCGAGATTGAACTGTATAATTAATTGACATTATTCCTAGCTTTGTAATTGCTATTGAAGTAACTTGTGTAGAACTAAAAAAAAATTCTTACGAGGTCTGAACCAAAAAAGTTTCTCTCGCATGCTTGCCATCCGGTCCTGCTCAGTTACCAATGAAATTTGAGACAGGTCACAAATAGTTGTAAATTTATGGAACTTACTTGCTTTGATTATCAGTCCCTAGACTTACAAACCACTTAAACTAAGTGAAACTAACGTGAGAACAAGACACACATCCATGCCCCAGGCCCCATGAGCAAAACACTGTCCTTTTCCTTTAACATCTTCATCCCTGAGTGCGTTGTAAAATCTGTCCATCTTGATATGTCCCTTCACAGGGCACATACACTGAAACGATACCAATTTCTTGCTGGATATTATCAAATCTATCGACATCAATCTTTCATTTATATATCTTATTGCAGATAAGATTTTTTTCCTGATGTAAAGCCCAACTGTGCTCGTCCTGATTTGACTTCTGACATGTAGACTTGTATTCTCCCACCGTATTCTTTCTGTCCCCTTACGCGAATGTCACTAACAGTTAAAACCTCTACAGATCTACGGTCTTTCCATTGTAACCCCATTGATATTAAAAACTACCATCCCATTCCAGATGGTTTGCCAAGTCGTATCTGAGAAGTACCTTGTTTGTCAATTACATGTGGGATTCTTGTCACCACCAACGGTCCGAGACATTTTGCTCTGATTGTTGCCAGCATCAGATAGAAGTACCTGGAAAGCAGGTTGCTAGCCGTAGTTTCTCAGGCTCCCATTGAATTTCACCCTTAACGGCTGAGGGAATAACCGGTGGACTTGGTAAACTTTGCGGTCTGAGCACAAAGATGGCCAAGACTCAGAATGTATCCGAGATGCCCAAACGTCTTGGAAAGAAACTGGTATCCTAACAGTCAGGAGCATTTACTTGGCCATTCATAAGTTGCCTGTGGTTCATGAACTAGAACACGACTACAGGAACATGCACCATAACCCACTTTTTTGCATCACTGTCAAAATAATTTTCTTCTTCCGTGTCCAATCCCTTTTTAGTAATCATAAATGTAGGTTGCTTTGTCGTTTATTTTAAGAATGTCGTCCATAGTACATGTTATTGACACGTTTGGACAAGTCAATAGATGGTTAAAATCCTGTACTGCCCCGCATTCACAACTGTTATCATCACTATATCCCCATTTCAATAAGTATGATTTGCTTCTAGTTACTCCTGTGCTCAGTCGGATTAATGTCTTCGAAGTTGGAAATGGAAGTTCAGACCCTACAGATCACTCCTCACGAAGGTCCATCATGGAGTGTGGCACCGTTTTTTTCCACAAAGATATACGCCTTATGCTCTTCAGTTGTGTTAATGAAACTCTTTCGGGACTTCAACTGGACCACTTGTTTGAGGTACAAATGCATCAAGTGTTGAGGATCGTTCTTCAGTTTTGATATTTCTATCTCGGCGGAGAGCTTCGAACAGCAGGTGGTGCTACGCCTATAATAGAATAAATTTTGGCTGTAGGACTTGAGGCATCCTGTGGCGATACGTACTGTTTCATTCACAGCGATGTCAACTTGTTTAGCGTGCGCTGAGTTCCTCCACACTGGCGCCGCGTATTCCGCTGCTGAGATGCTGAGCGCCAGTCCGGTGGTGCGAAAAACTTGTGGTTGAGCTCCCCACGACGAACTAGTCGGTTGCCGCAGTATGTTGTTCCTGGCCCAGACCTTTTTCTTGGTGTTGTGACAGTGCTGCTTGAAAGTAAGGGCTCTGTCCAATGTCACTCCCAGGGTACTTCAGACTATTTGTATGCTCAAGCTGTTCCCCTTACAACGTTTGTTTCTAAGATAGAAAGCGGACACTTGCAACATACTGGGGCTCGGTTTTAGGTTGTTATCTTCATAGTAGGTCGCTAATTCTCTTAAGGCCACGGTGAGATTCTCCTCCTTTGTGCCCACTGCTGCATCATCAGCATAGATGAACATTCTTGTCTGTTTAAGTCCCTAAGTAAGTCCCTATTTTTTTTTTTTTTTTTTTTTCCTGTACTGGACTCGTATTCGGAAGGATGGTGGTTCAAACCCACCGCCGGCCATCCAGATTTCGGTTTTCCGTGATTTTCCTAAATCACTTCAGGCAAATGCAGGAATGGTTCCTGTCAAAGGGCACGGCCGATTTCCTTGCCCATCCTTTCCCAAAACTCCGAGCGTAAGCTCCGTCTCTAATGACCATGCTGTCGACGGGACGTTAAACCCTAAGCGTCCTTCCTTCCTTTTTTCCTGCATCGGCTGTTTCTGGTTTGCAACGTTAGTCAAACTAATAATGCGGTAACAGTGACGGCTCCTATACACTACCAAGTGCTGGCAGCAAATTCTTGAAATTAGCTTGCCCAAGTGACTTGTTCAAAATGTTCATGTAAATCTATCGGTCCAAACTGCGTGGTCATCAGTCCGTAGTTTACAAACTACTTAAACCTAGGTAAACTAACCTACGGACAAACACACACACCCATGCCCCAGGGAGGACTCGAACTTCCACGGCGAGAAACCGCGCGCTCCGCAGCGAGGTGCTTTAGACCGCTCGGCTACTCCACCGCTGCAAGTGACTTGAAGAGGTAAACTTGAGTAAGGTTTTCTTATAATGCAAACACCTCAGCAAGTGCTTTCAGAACTTGTTAGAGAAACTTATTTGCGGGGGATAAGAAAGGTCCGTTGAGACACTCATATTTTCATAACACTCCTCTGTGTCACTCCAGAACGCACGCGGCTACGATGGCATTTGGTAATCGACTATCACGTGACTAACAGCCCAGTCTATGACTGCCACGCCGTTTACTCAGTTTTGCATTCGTTGCTGTCCTTAACATCGTCATTACTTTTTTTCGCTGTTGTTGCTGGCTTTGCAGGTAGTTCGTTGTTACTAATAAATTTCATTGTTTCCGTTAAACGTGAGTGGCACATTCATAAGTAATTGGAATAAAAATGCTTTGAAAATACACGCAACGCTGTTTTGTTTAAAATCTGAAAAATCCTTTGTGGTGACATAAAATTAATGAAAATTATGACCTCCAGTGTTTTTTTCCAGTTTCATAAACAGATTATGGGGGATATAATATTCCACTTTGTAGCTCAATTAATTGGATTCCGGCTTTGTAAAAAAATGACGTGAAAATATGTTTTGACATGAAGGTATATCGAAGAATGCTAAGATTGTTAAGATTACCAATGTTTTCAGCATGGGAATAGTTTAAATTTATAAAATGCTACGAATATTTTAAGGAAATTTGACTCATCTTACAGAGTTATTCATTCCGGCTGCATAAGAAGTATACAGTTTACGATTTTCATGTGTAAGTATGGGCTGCATAGTTTCTGTTTCAAATGTTTGTATAGCTTATGGGACTTAACTACGGGGTCATCAGTCCCTAAACTTATAAACTACTTATGAGCTAGCTAACACTAAGGACGGTACAAATATCCATGCCCAAGGGGGGATTCGAACTCCCGACCGTAGTGGCCGTGGAAACCGTGACTGGCGCGCCGCAGTCCCCTCGGCCACCGCGGCCGGCCATAGTTTCTGTCCTTTATAATAGCTGAAGAAGTTATTCTGCAGGTAATTTACATTACATTGGAGATTCTGCATACGACCTAAAAGCGTGGTAGTTCTTAGCTTGATTATTGCGGTATAAATCGGTACTGAATTTACATCGCTTGTGCCTTAGGAAAACAGCAATTGACTCGTTATCTGTGAAACAGAAGTGTCTAAAAACCTTAATCCAAAAGACGGTGTATTCCATTTATGACTGGGGTGGAAATTATGGAAAAAAACTTCGAAATTCATGTTCTGATAGTGACAACAAAAAGGTCATGGATGAAGAGGAAATGGGAGACTCAATAACACTTGATGTCCAAAAGACGGTTGATACTGTGCCTCACTGCAGTCTGAAGATTAGAATGTAGCACTTTATCCTCGGCGACGAGTGTTCATTGAACGTAAGGGTAATGTTAGCAGTGCCCCATGGAAGTCTGACGGAACCTGTACAATTGTCCACCTACATAAATGATCTGACGGACCGATTGTGTAACACTGAACGGCTGTTTTCTGATGATGCTCTCATGTACTTGAAGATGTAGTTGTTGATTACATTACAAGGTTACTTAAAGACAATTTCAAGTTGGTGTAATGGATGGCAGGTAGCTTTAAATGTAGAAAGGTATACTATTAATTCTGATGAGTAGGACAAACAATCCCGTAATGTTCGACTATAGCAGTAATGTGCCGCTTGACACAGTCAGTCCATTTAATGTCTAGTCGTAACGTTGCAAAACTATATTAAATGGAACGAGCTCAAAGGGAGATTTTAGGTAGACGTGTGGTAGACTTCGATTTATTCGGAGAATATTCGCCTGTAGTGGAGACTGCATATACACGGTTCAAACGATTTAGGGATCATGTGAGATATCATAAACAATATACGAGGGTTGGAACTTAGTGGCAACTATTTATTCACAATCGATACAAAAGCGTTACTATCCATCAGTAGTCACCAGCATTGTGTAGAAGCCATTGTCAGCGATGTGGAAGACGTAGTTTACCGTTAGCAGAGCTTGCTCAGTTGGTAGTGCGAATTGGAGGGTCTACTGCATGTCGAATATCTAGAACAGTTATTGATTGCTACGAAATGGTTCCTTCTTCTTCAGAATCAAATCAGTCACAAGGACGTAAGTCCGGGGGCGGGAGGGGGGGTGGTATGGTAGATGCTACACTACTTATCCCATCGACCGAACAGAGCAGCCACAGGTTGCGCTGTACGCACCCGTGCATTGTTCTGCAGAATGATGGGTGGATTGCGCAGAAAGTGTTTTCGCTTCTTTTGCAAAGCTGATCGCAAGTGATTCTCCAAAACCGAACAATAGTACTACGCACTGACGGTCTGCCGTGGAGGAACATAGTTACACAGTTACGTTAGACCGCTCGCTCACAAGTGACCGTGCTTCCCTCGATTGTGCGCACGCCTGAGATGTGGGACGGACGAGTCCATTTTCTCTGAGGTAAGGTAGGTATGTCAACAACGTGTGCATAGTGTCTCCACAGCAGTGTTGCCACTATTTAAGTTGCACCCCTCATACATATGATAACGTATATTACTCAGATATTTGTTACAATTAATATTTGTCTGCAGTACAGTACGATATTTTACTGTCTCATCTCTTTACTTAGAGCTAGGCACCACAGGGCAACCATAACAGTGAAAAAGTCATTCTCGTTGCTCTCTAATATGGTAACCGATTACTTCTGACGGCCACTACAGTTGCACGCCTGCATGACATGGACAGTACGAGGTTATCAACCATCTCTTAAGGAATATTTGACCATTCTTTAGTGAGAGCTATACCCAGCACCGCAACCGTTGTTGGAATGACTAGTATTGGTAAGAGATGCCTTCCGACAGCATCATATAGTGGATTCAAAAATGTTCAAATGTTTGTTAAGCTTATGGGACTTAACTACAGGGTCATCAGTCCCTAAACTTACAAACTACTTATGAACTACTTACGAACTAGGACGGCACAAATATCCATGCCCGAGGGGGGATTCGAACCCCCGACCGTAGTGGTCGTGCAGACCGTGACTGAAGCGCCTCAGTCCCCTCGGCCACCGCGGCCGGCATAGTGGATTCGGCAGTAGTTATGAAGACTAGTTAAACCCCGTCGAGCTTTACAGTAGATCAAACTGAAATGAAATGAATAGAATGCTAAATAAAAGAATTCGGTAATTTACTAGGAATAGTCTACATCCAAGTAACAACTATGCCATCGAGGCTGTCGCTCAGCACTCGATATGCTGGCAAGGGTGAAGCGAAAGATTTGATTTAATTTTTTTTTTCAGTTATATTGCTGTCATATATTTTCTTCTACTTCTGTGATACTGAGTGTTCTGAAACGTTTGATTTGCCTAGTAAGCAGGAAGTCCCGGGTTCGAATCTCGGTCGCGACATAAAATTTAATTCATTGCCTCCACTTCAGTTTAATATCTTTGATTTCACTTACATGGGAGGAATTAATGTCTCGTCTGAGTGAGCCGAAGAAATGCATATTGCAAATTGGTGACAGTAGCCAACATTTTCATTCATTCCATTTTCGTCTAAAAAGAAATCACTGCGGAGGTAGTTAAAATAAGTTCATCGAAAACAAATCACTACGTGGGTGTAACAAATCGTTTCAATTACACAGCTTTAGCTGAAAAGTCTGTTTTCATTGTCAACGATTTAAAAGTCGTTTACTGACTAAATGCGGTCAATTTCCATGACGCAAAACAAACTACTACACCCCCGTTCTCGATGTACTTTTCCGATTCAAGATCTTGTTAAACTTGTATTGGCCAAGAAATTTTATAGAACTATCATGTGAAGAATCAACATGGGTATTACCTACACAAATCATCTTAGTTTACCGTCATCGCTCGCGGAGCGAGAGTCGAACGTACGATATACTTGTATATCGATCGAACTGTCATTTCTACGATGTGCAATCAATGCTCTTATTTGCTTTCCTGTGCCTATGTCAAATGTAAATAAAGTTTGAAAAATGTTTCCACAGAAAATATTTTTCTGTGCAAACGTATGCTTCAGACAGTTAATCGACTCTGATGACGTATGAGAACCTGAGGAATGCAGTCGTCTTCTGCAGTCTGTTCACCTACTCCCCATGACCTCTGTCCATTTGCTCCTGTATCTACCTCCCTGTTTTCCTCTTCCTCCTTTATACTTGTAGCGTCTCTGTTTATCTCCTTCTTTCCTATATTCATTATCTCCATATTTGTTTGGATAGTTCGTGAGTGAGAACCTGAACAAATAAAAGTTATAATTACCGTACGGAAGTTTGGCTTTTAATCTCTCTTCTTTCCTCCTCTTCACCTCCCGCCTCTATCCCACCGTCACCTCCTCCTCCTCAAGACTTCTTTTTTTTTTTTTTTTAGCATCACCCGTGCTTGGCACCTTTTCTGTCTGTTATTTATTGCCCTGTTTGTGTTTGACTTAGTTTTAATGTGCTTGTTACATGATCTGGAGCCACTCAGCCCTGGGAAGTTCCTTTAATTCTCGAGCTTTAATGCCGATATGTTAAAGGATTGTGTTTGAAGCTTTGGTACTTAGTGAAGATTTGTTGGTGTAATTATCTAAATGTATTGCAAGTGATTTAACTTTATTAGTTCAGTTAATGCAGGAGAGTGTGTACCCCATGAAGCCTGAACTGGTTTAAAGTTACAGTTACATATATTAAAAAATTTCATTTGTGGATCATTTGTCTGTCAATTTTATTACTGTAATTGTCTTAATTCTTCGTGTGGCCTGAGCAAGGCAAGCCTGTCAGTTTGTTAATGCTTAACTGTTCCTTTTTTTATTAATGAAAATTTGCTTATTCCGTGGAGGGTAAACTGATCAAAATAGTGTGATTTTTCTTGTTTGAATTTAAGAAAACTGAAAGGTGTATGTAAAAATCTTTGCTATTTGGTGATCAATATTCAAGTTCGTTTGTTTATATTAATAAAATGTAGCAAGTAAAGATTTCAGATGCGCCTACACTTCCTTACTCAGTCCTAATGTAACTTGCAATGTTAATAATTGTTAAAAATAATCGCTCACCACTTTTTTATTATATTGTAAAATCAGTAATATCTGAAATTATAGTCAAAACAGGTTTTTTAGGAGAAGGAACTGTGTTTACTTTTAAATATGATTTTATAATGTAATAGATTTATTTTAAGCAGGAAAATTTGTAGTAATAAAAGATCTTAATGTCATGTTTTTAAGAAATAAATCATGAAGATACGTGTAAGTTACAAGGTAGTAGAAATGTATCTGTACTTTGGTTCATAGGACACCTCCTCACTAATATGATATGAATCTATAGACATTACCGTATAAAAATGTTAGAACGTTGTACCTGTAGGAGAAAAAAATTAAAAATTTTATAAATGTCCTAACAGTCACATTGTCGCCAACAATTGTACAATTCTAATGCTGACGTATTTCGACGTAAGATTTTTGATCTAAAACTTTATTTTGATTCTGGAACATTTCAAGTGGTGTAACAATCATCTTGTTTTACAAAGAAAATCTGATGGAATAGATCTACATCTACATACATACTCCGCAATTCACCGTAAGGTGCGTGGCGGAGGGTACACTGTACCACTACTTGGCATTTCCTTTCCTATTCCACTCCCAAATTGAACGAGGAAAAAAAGAATGCCTATATGCCTCCGTACGAGCCCTAATTTCTCTTATCTTGTCTTTGTGATCTTTACGCGAAATGTAAGTAGGCGGCAGCAAGATCGTACTACACTCAGCTTCAAATTCCGGCCCTCTAAATTTACTTAACAGAAATTCACGAAAAGAACGTCGTCTTTCTTCCAGTGATCCCCAATTGAGTTGCCGGAGCATTTCCGTGACACTCGCGCATTGGTCGAACCTACCGGTAACAAATCTAGCTGCTCGCCTCTGAACCGCCTCTATGTCTTCCTTCAAACCGATCTGCTGCGGGTCCCAAATACTTGAGCAATACTCAAGACGTGGTCGTACAAGCGTTTTATACGCGGTCTCCTTTACAGGTGAAGTACATCTTCCCAAAATTCTCCCAATAAACCGAAGTCTGCTGTCCGCCTTACTCACAACTGTCCTTACATGCTCGTTCCATTTCATATCGCTCTGCAATGTTACGCCTAGATATTTGAACGACGCGACCGCATCAAGAAGCTCACTACTGATGCTGTATTCGAACATTATAGGATTGTTTTTTCTACTCATGCGCATCACCTTACATTTTTCTACATTGAGAGCTAGCTGCCATTCTTCGCACCAACTAGAAATTTTGTCTAAGTCAACCTGTATGCTATTACAGTCAGTTACAGACGACACCCTCCCATACACCACAGCATCATCAGCAAACAGCCGCAAATTACAACTTACTCTGTCCATCAGATCATTTATATAGATAGAAAATAATAGCGGTCCTATCACACTCCCCTGGGGCACGCCTGACGATACACTCGTCTCTGATGAACACGCCGTCGAGAACAACGTACTGCGTTCTATTACTTGGGAAGTCTTCCAGCCAGTCACAAATCTGTGAACCTATTCCATAAGCTCGTATCTTCGTTAGCAGTCTGCAGTGTGGCACCGTGTCGAACGCCTTTTTGAAGTCGAGAAAAACACAATCCGCCTGTTGCCCTTCGTCCAAGACTCGCAAGATGTCATGTGAGAAAAGGGCAAGCTGAGTTTCACATGAACGATGTTTCCTAAACCCGTGCTGATTCATGGAAAGAAGCTTTTCCGTTTCAAGGAAATTTACTATGTTGGAACTTAGAATATGCTCCAAAATTCTACATGAAACTGATGTCAACGATATTGGCCTGTAATTGTATGGGTCAGATCTCTTTCCTTTCTTATACACGGGAGTCACCTGCGCTTTTTTTCCAATCACTAGGAACTTTGCGCTGAATTAAAGACTCGCTATAAATGCAAGCTAAGTAGGGGGCCAATGCCGCAGAATAGTCTTTGTAAAACCGAACTGGTATTCCATCCGGACCAGCAGACTTTTTCGTATTTAGCTCTCTCAGCTGCTTCTCTACACCGCAAATACCTATTGCTATGTCCCCCATTTCGGAATTAGTACGTTGATCAAATGATGGTATATTTGTGTGGTCCTCCTGCGTGAAAGATTTCTTAAAAGTTAAATTTAGAACTTCAGCTTTCCGTTTGCTTTCTTCTGTTACTGCCCCGGAATGATCAACTAGTGACTGGACAGTGGGCTTTGACCCGCTTATCGATTTTACATAGGACCAGAATTTTTTCGGGTTCTCGGAAAGATCTTTTGCTAAGGTAGATAAGCTACGAAGTGTTATTATGATCAGCAATATTTAAATATACTACTGATACCCATTTTGTGAGTACTTCCTCGCAAATACATATATGGAAAAATTATTCAATGTGTCGTCAACTAATGATAGAACCATACGTTGTATTGTTCACCTTGATGTTTTTACTCATCTCATGTACAGGAGACCCGAAGATGGTCTGATTTTGACAGTCGATCGTTTTTAATAAAATATTTTGGTACGTAGGAAAGCAAACATTTTTGGTGACATACGAAAGCAACTAGATTTCGTGATATCGCTGTCTAGTGACGTTCATGTTTAAATAGATTACTTGCATTAACACACGCCTCCTGGGTAGCTACAATGACAAAATCGCTAGGTGGATGCTGTCAGTAAAAAACATAGTTTATTGTCTTCGTTGTTTCGCCTTCTTTTCTGTAAGAGGAACACTCTGATTACTTTCACCATCATCACAAAAATCAAATTAAATTTTAAATTTGTGATTTCTTAATTTTGAGCGAAATAACTTCATTTTTAATTTTGTTTATATTAATAAAGTGTAGCAAGGAAAGATATGTAGATGCGCCTACCCTTCCTTACTCAGTCCTAATGTAACCTGCGATGTTGTATAAGGAGTGAAGGAAAGCACGCACTCCCACGACGAGAACGTAGACCTCAGGCTGCGTCGGAGACACAAGCCCGTAGCTTCCGGCTCCCCAGGGATGAGTGGCTCCAGAGCATGTAACAAGCACATTAAAACTAAGTCAAACACAAACAGGTCAGTAAATAGCAGACAGAAAAGGTGCCAAGGACGGGTGATGCTAAAAAAAAGTCTTAATACTAAAACTTTAACCACGTGTAAGGTATAAATTTCACGCTCACTACCGTCCAGCGGTTTACTACATAAGTTGCCAAATGCACTTAAAATGAATGATGAAAGGTGCCCACAAAATGTTATCATCAGCCGTCCCTGCGGTTAGAACTCGAACTTTCCAGTGCCCAAGTTCGCTCGGATAAACAACCACTAACAGACACTAAATCAAACAGACCAATGACTGCTTCTGCAACACATCAAGAATAAATTTACGGATTTTAATTCACAATTTACGGTAATTTCCGACATCAGCTGCTTTTCATTAGTTGATCTACCATTTGGTAACATATGAAAATGTGTGCTGGACCGGGACTCGAACCCGGGTCTCCAGCTTTTTCGCGAGCGGTCACCTTAACCACTCGGCCACCCGTGCACGCTCCCCGGCCAGACCCAAACTTCCATATGTTACATTTTCATATGTTACAAAATGGTAGATCAACTAATGAAAAGCAGCTGAAGTCATAAATTATCGGAATTTGCGAATTAAAAGCTGTAAATATAACGTTTATAGCTGCGGACCATCAGTAACTCTGTTCCTTTAGAACAGTAGTTTCATGGTACATCAAGAATAGTTTAGCACAAATATTCATCACATCTTAACACAATATACTTCACAAAATTGTGCACTGCACAACACTGTTTAAACACAACAGAGGCCGCACTAGACGGCACTTTATCAATCTGTGCTTGAGCAGCCACAACTAGCGGCCTCAAATGTACAAAAGGTTATTCTTCAAGTGAAGTAAGGCCCTAAAAGAACACTAGGCCCTTTCCTCTTGACAAGGCGTGGCGATTACTGTCGACACCATTGGCTCTAGACCCCAGGCAACAACACGAATCAACCATGCCTGGACAAATAGGAACACGCAGCAAAATCAAAATCAAACCACATGGGAGGTTACTGTCGGTGTCTCACAGCCATTCCTGTACTTCCAGACCAAACTCCCGATCGAGAGTCCCCTCTTCTCAACACACCCGCCAGGGGGCATGATATCAGTGGCCAAATAACTCCCAATACCAAAGATAAAACTAGTCCGGAGAAACCGAGATACTGAACCTGTGGTGTCGCGCAAGTATGAAGAGCGCGCCACGTACTTTCGCCGCGCGCCGCCATGCACGCACGGCGCGGCGTTCTTACGACGTCAGCCACGAGCGCCCTCTGCTGCAAATCCGCTCGTGGCCACGACTGCTGCATCGGCCACTTCGGAATCAGATATGCACCAGTTAAGATTTGGCTATCGGATAGGCACTAGGAATCATCAGTAGGCAGGCCTCTATCTAAACTATGTATCTTCCGCAGTCTTGAACTTTGTAAACGTTTCTACGAAATATACAACTTGTTCTAATTCAGGCTAGTGTTTCCAGTTTCTGCTGTCCCATTGGCTGGTCACCTCCGTACCTGCACATGCGTGCATCCTTTATTCCTGTGTCGGTCTCTTTCTACTCGGCCACCGACACCTACGACAACCGGCGGAAACGAGACACAAAAGTGGCGACGAGGATGGGATACAAAAGAACCCTCGGTTCAACTAGGTACAGCTATGTATTTTCAGTATGAATTTTTAACCTAGAATATGTAAAAGTTTACGTCTGGTACTTGTAACGACAGTAACATCCTCTTAGCGGAGAGAGAGCCAACCGTTTGCGTCACGCCATTCTTGTGTAACTGCAGCGCTGCGACTAGAGTCGTATCCGTGACCGACCGTGTTATACTGTACATTATTAGCGCCGCTAATGTTGTTTCAGGTGCCAGAAGTAGAAAAAAGGTAGAAGAAAGCTCAGGCTTTAACGTCCAGTCGACAGCGTGGTCATTAGAGACGGAGCTACGCTCGGATTTTCGGAGAAGTATGTGGGGGAAATCGGCCGTGCCCTTTGAATCATCCCGACATTTGCCTGGAGTGATTCGGAGAAATCACGGAAAACCAAAATCTGGATTTGAATCACCGTCCTCCCCAATAAGAGACCAGTGTCTTACCACTGCGCCACCTTTGCTGGGTGCCAGAAGTAGACTTTCACATATGCATCAGAGATATTAAACTGAAGGTGAGGCATTGAATTAAATTTTTTTGCCAAGCCGGGATTCGAACGCGGGACCTCCTGCTTACTAGGCTTCAGTTTAATATCTCTGATCTAGACTGAGACGAAATATAATTTAAACTGTGATATTATTATATAAATATACACGCTGAAAACTGTATAACCATGACATTCACTGTGTGTCCTACGTTACTTAGAACATGCGAACCAATAAAATACATTTACGTGTCGATTTTTGTAGTATAGTTAATAAATTCCAAACATGGAAACTGTAGCGGATTGCTAGTACTTTATAAAATGCATTTTAACTATCGGCTATTTTATTAAACACCACTATTGGTAATTGGCAGAGTGAAAGAATAAGAGTCTTAAAACAAATCAGGCAAATATGTAACAAAATGTAATTTATTGATAATAGCAACAGTCCATTGACATATTCAGATTAAAATGTGTCATATGTAACATCATAATAAAATTACACATGAATAGCTACTGTAAACTTCATCTGAATATATCAATGCACTGTTTCTGTTATCAGCAAGTTACAGTTTTTTCCTAATCTGTTTCAAAACATTTATTTTGTGATGACAGTCAGTGACTGAAAATGGTAGATAATAAAGGTTTTTATAACATATCTGATGGTTTAGCAGCTGTTAACAGGCACCTGTCGTAACAACAGTACAGGCCTGACAAAATTGGAGCTCGGAGCGAATGACGTCATCAATCTCTTGTTGAGGTAATAACAGTAGATTCTTCCTGCAGAGCTGCTCGCTGGAGAGTGGTTGGCAGATGCTCACGTAATGCACATCATCTGTCCAGTACATCCCACACAATCTGTGTGGGAGAGCGAGGAGGTCACACCAAATCTTACCCCTAACTTCTCCAGAACCTTAGGTCTTTCATAGTTCCCATCATTAAAAGATATTAAAGCATCAGACGCTGCTAAATTTAGAGTTATAAGGCTAACAAATACATTTTTAGGCACATAGCACCACAAAACATTACTGAAGGACTCATTTATATTCTGGGTCTTCCCATGTAAACACTTCTTTAGTAGGTCAGGATTTGCCAAATCTCTATAAATAGTTTTGATTGCCTCCAACACTGGCAAAGGAAGAGAATGTTTATGTGTAAATTCATGCAGAGTGCCAGAAAATTCAGCTTGCCTATATTTACACAAAGTGTTTGGTGGAGGTGGACACAAAGCACGACATGGCTTTTCATCAGTTGATATTCGATGAAAGAAAGTGCTCCAAACAGTTCTTTTCATCTGCTCTAAAATGTCACAGTTCCCATAATATTTCTGTAATTCATCAATTACTTCATATGTTAGTCTTCCAGTATATTTTATTGTCTTGCCATCAGAAAGTTTTGTGTTACCCAGCTTGGTTTTTAGGTTTCGCAGACATGTTTCCATCCTTTTCTTGAAATGTCCTACACACACAAGTTTTTGTATAGGAACATATGGCTTCCTTTTTTGTACTGCAATGAAAGCCTTGCTGTCACATATCTGACACCTTTCGCCTTCTGCGAACGCTGGAAAATGTTAAACTCCATTCTTCCACTTGTGCCATCATAATTTTTTATACACTGCTTCTTATGAAGGAATCTGTTCTTCTAATTCACTTTACAACCTTGGCAGTATTTACTGAGAACTTCAAAATCCAGAACTTTTCCAGTGTCAATATTTATTGCAGATGTAATACCATTTTTAGAACTAAACCCACGCTTTTGCCAGGCTCCATCCAGAGCAATGCTAATTTCTGTGTTACCCTCATTTTGTTCAACTGAATCTTCAGCCACAGCACTTACACAGTCCCCAATTGCTGTTACATACATTTTGTATACCTAGAAGGTGGTTTTGGAAATTTCAACACAGTGCAGAGAACATTACCAGCCCTTGCACCTTTACCAATGCATCTAAGGCCATAGAACAGTCTCACATTAGTTTCATACAATGCATTACCTGAACACTTTGATGAAGTATGAAATGCTTTTTCGTTTTTGCACTTCTGACATATAATAATAATTAATTTAGACACAACACCTATTCTACCTCCAATATCCTCATAAAGTTTAACTTCACCACCACAAAGACAGCATGAGGCAGTTTCAGAAAGAACTTGTGCAAGGATTTGCAGATCAATAATGACGTTGCCCATAATATCATTACTTTTACCACTGTCAGCCGTTTCAAAAGTTACTTTCCTTTTCGATGCACTAGGGGCCTGGTCACTTCACAGACATTATCATGGTTTCCTTCACTGCTAGCACACGTGTTTTCAAGTACATCAGAAGAAAATGCAGTTCTCACTTATCTGTTACCCCCGAATTTGCGTTTCTTTAAGATACTTTTATGCTTAGTCATTTTATTTACAGATAAAAAGCAATAGAAGTTAGCTTACTACAAAAATAGCCTATAATTACACTACTTTCAACGAAAACTATTATCAGAAAAAAAGGACTGATTTGTTTACTCGTAGTGCAAACGTCTGAGACACAGCAGTAGTCACAAAACAAAGCAATTCACAGCCTTCTAGCCTGTGTAGTTCCGAATATATGACACCTCAACTGTGGCAGTATATGCATAGCGGCGACTTTTGACTGTCACATGTCCACAATCAAAATATTATTTGAAGGTCTTACAATTGTCTGATTTAAATGTATTGTCTACGAAAATGTAAAGGAAAGTCCATAGTACATTATCGAGTAGAAAACAGTAAATGTCAAATTACAACGAATTTCATGTACAATTTCCCCTTACCACACGTCCTGTATGAAGCTGACAATTATCGTCAAAATCAAATGTTCAGATGTTTGTGAATCTAAGGGACCAAACTGTTAGGATCATCGGTCCGCAGACTTACGATGTGCTTAAACTAACTACATCTGCATCTACATCTACATGTACATCTGCATTGGTACTCCGCAGGCCACCTCACGGTATGTGGAGGAAGGCGCGTACCTTCGTTGTTTCCTCCTAATAAAGTCGCGGGAAAAATGATTGCCTGCATGCTCTGTGTGGGCCTTAATCTCTCTACTCTTATCCTTGTGGCCGCTTCGCGAGATATACGTAGGAGGGAGCGATATATTGGTTGACTCTTCATGAAACGATTCGTCTTGTAACTTGGACAAGAGCGCGTCCCGCGATACAGAATGCTTCCCTTGCAGCGGCTGCCACTGGAGTTTCCTGATCATCTCTGAGGCGCTTTCGCACTTACTAAATGCCAAGTGTGCTGCCCACCGTTGGATCCTATCCGTGTCTTCTATTAGCCCCACTTAGTACGGATTCCTCACTCATGAGCGCTACTCAAGCCCCGGCCGGACTTTCGTAACCTATTTCTTTCGTTGACGGACCACACTTCCTCAGGATTCTTTCAATAAATCTGTCATTTGCCTGACCCGCGAGTGATTTGAAATGGTCGTACCGTTTCAGATCGCCCTAATGTGTACTCCCACATATTTTATGGGCGTAACAGCTACCAGTGTGTCTCGTGCTAACGCATCGCGGTGGAGTAGCCGAGCGGTCTAAAGCGCCTCGCTGCGGAGCGCGCGGTTGCTCGCCGTGGAGGTCAGAGTCCTCCCTGGGGCATGGGTGTGTGTGTTTGTCCTTAGGTTAGTTTACCTAGGTTTAAGTAGTTTGTAAGCTACGGACTGATGACCACGCCGTTTGCTCCGATAGATCTACAATCATTTGAACATTTCTCGTGCTAATGCACTGTTATGTAATAAACGATCTTTCTTTCTATTTAAACGCAGCAATTTATACTCGTTTGAGGCTCAGTTGCCAACTCCTACACCAATACGCTTCAGATCATTCTCCATTTCGTTACCGTTTTCCAATGTTGCGGCTTCTTGAAAAACTATAGCTTCATCCGCGAAAAGCCTCATTGAACTTGTAACGTGGTGGGTTTTAATAATTCGTAGTGGATTTTTTAACACTAAACTTGGGAAATATGAAGTCAGATCAATTATGTGATTTTAATAATTAACTAAATATTGTCTGATATTATTCTGCAATTCAAGTAACACGCATTGGTCAGGTGCGTCTTGATAGTATCACATACGATATTCAAACCACTACATTATCAAACATTCAGCCCAAGTACGTTGGCATTTCAATTTGAAAGTGATCAGCCGATTCAGCATTTGGCCAATTTTACTGTCTCCCTTACTGAATGGTATGACACAAGATGCAATTTCTTTGAAAATATATATATACAATGAAACCCTCCAAAAAGTTTTTGTGAAACAGGAAACTACTAAATGATGTAGTCAACCCAGAATATATTTTTTATCATTTAATCTAGAACCCATTTGACATCCTAACTGAATAACAATAATGATTACACAGAAAACAAACTATAAAAATATTACGTAACATCCTAATCAAAGTGAAACAAGGTAATAAAATACGACTGAGTGACTGGTTGAGTCCCTGACATTCGATTACAATCTTAACCCACCCACAAATGCAATTTTCACACCTAATAACAACTGTGAGCATCTCCAAAGGATTCCTATCAATTTTTAAGTACGTTCGCTTCTATATTAGTTTCCCTGTGGTTAGAAATGAGCGAGCCACACATTACCCGAGTTGCCAGGCTCTCGGCAGGTCATGAAGTTGAGCACTCGATGGGCAGCGATCTGCCGGTAAGCTGAAAATGCGCGCCGCGAAAGTTTCAGTGATGTGTAGGCTGTGAAGCAGATCAAACATTTATCACTATTCACAGCTTCTGTCGTGTCGTTAGACTGACAGTGTCGGGCAGTCCCTCCAATAATCGGCTAGGTCTCAATTATCAGAACGCAGTCCAGCGTATATATGCGAGTACGATTCAGTAGACCCCAGATAGGATAACAACTGGCCCCTAGCGCAACGAGCGGCTAGTAATAGGCAACAGCTGTTGAATTTCCTATCACCAGTGAATCGGGAATTCTAAGTTAATTTCTAAGTATACTTTGCAATTACCGACAGTCTCCAAGTCACTATGACAAAAAATCAGCTGTCAGTAAGACACTCCGCCGGTGACACTGTCGCAGCGCTGGCGGACGCCAGACAGCCTTTCTGCGTCCGATCGCAAATCGGTCTCGAGCAGAGTCTTTCCTCAAGCCCAGAACCTGATCTTAAAACACCACTCACATGCAGCTCTAAAATACCTTACCCAATCAACTTCCGTGGTCTCATGAAAAATTGACCCAGCTATCATACTATATTCACGCCGCCAATCGCAGTGCTTTCTACCGACGCCAGCGCAGACCCCTGCCCCTGAGACGGAACTCCCCCAGCTAATGTCAATGACCCGTCACCTCGGTGGTCGAAGACGATTCGACACACCATTGTGACGGCGGACACGTGCAGCATCCGACATTTTCCTGCATTGACGCAGATGTACAGTTGTGCCAGGCATACATTTCCGCTAGAAAGAAACGTAGGAGGACGGGTCCCGCGATAACAAACAGAGATCACGCCGCACCCAGCTGCATTGTCCGCACTGGCGTCGGTCAGACGACAGACCCCCTGTATAGGCAGTGTCCGCTGCTACCTGCTGTCGGTCTTCGGCCCTACAAGTAAACACTAGCCTCTAGACGCGCCGCGAGGCTGCCAGAGTCATTCGCAGAAAACATTACAGAAAGCTTTACGATGGCCTTCCGCCCCCGTGGGCGCTATCCAGCACGCCCAGGGTCATAACACACAAACTTCGTGCTGCTCACAGTGTGAACGCAACATAAATAAATATGAAACTAAAATAATTCTGTCGGATAATTTCTCTTACCAGTTCCCCTTCTCAGAGAACACCGAATCGAATTGTTTAATCATTTCCCCTACCTCTCAAATGCGAGGTCATTTATGTATACTGTGAAGCAAGGTCCTATAACACTCCCCTGAGGAATGCCTGAGACCACTTTAACGTCGCCGACCGCGGTGGCCGAGGGAACTGAGGCGCTCCAGTCACGGTCTGCACGGCCACTGCGGTCGGGGGTTCGAATCCACCCTCGGGCATGGATATTTGTGCCGTCCTTAAAATTAGTTAGTTCATAAGTAGTTTGTAAGTTTAGGGACTGATGACCCCGTAGTTAAGTCCCATAAGCTGTACAAACATTTGAACTTTAACGTCTTGAGAATGACACGTTGCGTTCTGTTAGCTAGAAACGCCTGAATCCGATCACACAGTTGATCTGATATTCCATATGCTCGCATTTGTTCATTCGTCGACGGTGGGAACGGTATGGAACGCCTTGCGGAAGTGAACCAAGGATCTAGGATCTACTGCCCTCTGTGTCAATAGCGCAGTTTGTGTTTCCTACAAAGGAGATTTCCGGTCTCCAGTAATGACTCAATATTCCAACAGAAAACCAAAATTCTGCCACTGAGCAATGTCAGAGATATAAGGCTAAATAGTTTTGCGCATCTGATCGACATTCCTTCTTATAAACAGGAATGATCTGCGCCCTCTTCCAAGCCTTGCGAAAACTTCGTTCCTCTAGGGCAGTGTTTTCAGCTATGGGTCGCGACCCCCATGGGGGTCGCAAAGCCTTAGTCTGGGGGTCGCCGTCACCAGAAAATAACCAGGGATTCAATAATACAAAAACGTATGCGTAAGTGAAACATATTTCATGTTAAGGTTACGGAGTTCCATGTGTGACATTCATTATAGATTGTTTTATAATACAGTGTGTTAATGATAAATTCGAAGTCTGAAAACCGTTTTCAGGAACCAATCGATAGGTAAAAAAACTTTCTACAATAATTAATTCTGAAATATTCGAGAAAAAGGATCTACTACTTTACAAACTGTCCATACAATGGGACCTTTCTTAATGAGAATAATTCGCTTCTGAGTCTTGCCTGAAATGAGAAACAGTCGTTAATCGAAATATCTTGTTCTGTTGAAATCGTGTAAAAAAATAGGATACTATGTTACATTCGTCTAACATTTTAAAAGAAAGCTGAGAGCAAAAGAAATAAGATTAGTGTCCTTTGAGATGACATAGCTCTTTACGGTTCGTAAGGAGGTGGTTGAGGATCGTCAGAATATTTTTATATGTAACGGGGCCGCAAGAATATTTTTACTTCGAATATGGTCGCATATTCGAAAAGGTTGAATAACACTGCTCTAGATACCTTCGAGACACAATTGTTACAAAGGGGGCAAGTTCCTTCGCATACTCTGTGTAAGGACAACACACACAGCCATTCTCCGAGGGAAGACGCGAACCTCCTGCGGGAGCGCAGTCCATAGTATGGCGCCTTAGGCCACGTGGCCATTCCCACGCGGCGAATTATCGTGCACCAACACAACGTTAGGGCCCACATTCTTTGCAACAACTGCACGCGATGTTTCAAGATCTCGTCACGGTAGTTCATTCAAAATGTTCAATTGTTTGTAGATCTTGTGGGACTTAAATACGGGCTCATCAGTCCCTAAACTTATAAGCTATTATGAACTAGCTTATACTAAGGACGGCACAAATATCAATGCCCGAGGAGGATTCGAACCCCAAACCGTAGTAGCCCTGCAGACTGTGACTGACGCGCCGCAGAACGCTCGGCCACCGCGGCCGGCGGTAGTTCATAGCAGTAAAACCTTGCCAATTTGATCATACAATTTAATGAAGAGGTTTTCTTGATGTCACATTCCACAATGTTTGAGTCCCGCTATAGTGTTCCACGTTCTCTGCAGACGCGAATTCGTCAAAATAAATAAATAAATAAAATAAAATAAAAACTATAAAATATAAATAAATAAAAATAAAATAATTTAAAAAGTTCAAATGTTTGTAAATCTATCGGACTCAACTGCGTGGTCATCAGTCATTACACAACACTTAAACTAAGGTAAACTAACCTAAGGAAAACACAAACACCAATGCCCGAGGGGAGGGACTCGAACCCCCGACGTCGAACGGTCGCGCTCACCGCAACACGGCGCCGCAGTACGCACGACTAATCCACCGCGGCTCGTCGAAAATCAGTCTCCAAACCAAACCGCGACTCATCTATGAAAAGACTACTGGCCCACGGTCCGACTGCTCAGATAGCGAGCTGACGACCTTCTGTGAACGCGTGCCAGGGGAACGCTTATAGTAGGTCTCCTACAATAAAGGCCACTCGCGGGAAATCGCGTGTACTCTATTTACCTCACTAGAACTCTTCCAGTGAATGCTGCGAGTCAGATGCCAGTTGTTGCGCAGTGCTATGTCGCTCTTACAGCCGAATAACTTTCCTCTGTTTTTAATGTCACGCACTGTCAGCCCTGCCCTTGCCTTCTAGACAGGGCCATATAGCTTTGAAACATTCCTGTTTCAAATCCCGCCAGCGCAGGCATCTCCCCTGTGTGACACTCTACCGTCTGTGATGTGTACACAACGACTGGAGATTTGGGACTGCCCAGAGAATATTACCTCTTCTAAAGGGAGAAGAAATAGGAACACGAAAGAATTTATATTGGCCTGGTACAGGACAATGAAATAAATCATTGGCGACAAGTGAAAATTCGAACCTAGGATTCGCGTTTTGGGCCAGCGATTGCCTTAACCACTTCACTATCCGAAGTATATCTCCAATATGCCCCAAAGTTATACGCTATGAAATAACGTTCCTATCTTCCATGGCCCTCAATGCTCACCTTTCGGATTCCCGCATGAGGCTGACCGAGTTGTACGAAAGAACATACCAATATACTGTTCAACTGTTTGTAAAGTCTATGGGACTTAACTACGGGGTCATCAGTCCCTAAACTTACAAACTACTTATCAACTACTTACGAACTAGGACGGCACAAATATCCATGCCCTAGGGGGGATTCGAACCCCCGACCGTAGTGGCCGTGGAGATCGTGACTGGAGCGCCTTAGTCCCCTCGGCCACCGCGGCCGGCCATACCAATATACAAGCACGCGTGTATGACAAGGGGGATTGGTTGTCTCCTTTAGCCGGCCGCGGTGGCCGAGGGGACTGAGGCGCTCCAGTCACGGTCTGCACGGCCACTACGGTCGGGGGTTCGAATCCCCCCTCGGGCATGGATATTTGTGCCGTCCTTAGTGTTAGCTAGTTCATAAGTAGTTTGTAAGTTTAGGGACTGATGACCCCGTAGTTAAG
Source organism: Locusta migratoria (assembly GCA_026315105.1). Classification (NCBI taxonomy): domain Eukaryota; kingdom Metazoa; phylum Arthropoda; class Insecta; order Orthoptera; family Acrididae; genus Locusta; species Locusta migratoria. Next base: position 37,373,363 of record CM048750.1, on the reverse strand, counting down.
TCCCATAAGCTTTACAAACATTTGAACATTTTGTCTCCTTTATTTTTTAACTGCGTCCTTGAGAAGAGGATACAAGAAAGGTGCCAACAGAAAATGTTCGAATGTTTCTTAAGCTTAAGGGACTTAACTGCGGGGTCATCAATCCCTAAACTTACTACTTATGAAACTACTTTATACTAAAGACGACACAAACATCCATGCCTAAGGAGGTATTCGAACCCCTGACCGTAGCGGCCATGCAGACTGTGACTGGCGAGCCGCAGACCGCCCAGCCACTGCGGCCGGCGGTGCTAACAGAAATCAATGTTAAAAATTGACTTATCGATCACTTTAGGCAAAGTTTCCTATAGATTACCTAGCATTTACGTATAATCTTAATTCGTGACATCGGCCTCAAGTGAGTCTGAATTCTTTACAGAAACTACAGAAAAAATCGGGTTCGAGATATGTTTTGGAAAGAGATAGTTCGTGACCTGCAACAAACAAGTGCCAAAATTCATGTAGACAAAATGATCCACAATTTAAATATCTCGGAGAAATGATCCAGGAAAAGAGAATCGCAACACAAGCCATTAAAGCCAGAAATAGCAGAATAGGGAAAATGGAAACCGGTTTGTTGCTTTACTTTGGGACACTAGTATATATGTTTCAGTAGCATCTTTGTAACTTTTTTATACATGAAAATGAACAACTGTGCGTTAGTCTCTCAATAACTCAAAAATGGCTTGGCCGATTTGAATGGTCTTTCTGTTGTTGTTGTTTAATACAGGTATGGTTTTTAAAAAAAGAACAGAGGATACACAAAGGAAGAGCTGGAAAATCGGAAAAGACTTACATCCGACGCCTATTATCCCTCTGAAAGGCAACTCGCCATTCAATACCTTTTTTCCCTCATATGTAGTACTTGATATATATTTTTGTTCAATTGAAAACAAATTGTAGTTGCATTGGTGCATCATCTCCGTTAATGATAGTTCTATCCTGAGATTATGTAAGAAATTTTAACTTGAGAATGACATTCCAAGAGGCAGCAACAGTAAACACGTTTATCATCAATATCTAGTCTACCCCTTTTAATGAAGAAAATAGTTTCTGACGGAACTGGTATATTGATAAAAATAAAACATAAATGCAACAAAAATCATCATTTTTCTTACTGAAAAGGTAAGTTAATAAATTTTATTCCTAGAATTATATGTGGGAACATTTCCTGCAGAAAATAGAGCATTATGTAGGCCTATTTAAAATACAGTGTAATTAAAAAGAATCATTACCGAAAAGTGGACACACAAAGACAGTATGTGGACATCAGTTGAAGGGGACATTAAAATGCTCAAAAATATATGTATGTGAAATATAAATGCAAAGTCATAACAAAAAGAGAAAAAGAAAGGAGGGGGAAAGAACAAATCACACAGAATAAATCGTGGATAACAAGCAATGAAATTTTATAAACATACAGGCCCCTTAAACATGGGTCAATCTAAGAGACAGTTGGGCTGCCAATTGCAGTCAGGAGTTGTGAGCGTAGGAAGAAACAGGGACTCAGTGCTACACCTCTGATGTATAATGAAACCAACAAGTGAACACGAAACTAGTATCACCGATTCTTAATCTTATTTTTTATAGCTAAAGACGTGCGTCCCTTTGTTTGCAATTCATAAAAATCTAACGCTTTATTCCGTTCTAGTTGAAATGTTGCACTCCTGTCTTTTAAAACGAGAGGATAACTGATATTCAAAACATTCGTGTAGTAAATGGCAAAGGGTAGAAATGTTGCACATTCGGCCTTCAGTACGAGATGGTATTTTGCAACTGACTTTGACATCGTTTTAGCAATTATTAGAAAGTTATGAATATGAATATGAATAATTTCATGAAAGGAATTTCATAAACCGGAATCAGCATTTGGTGCATGGCAAAGAATACCTTGCAGAAAACTTTGACACTGTTTCAATGATCACCATGACAGCTGAGAGATACTTGTGCGTTTTCAAAAGGGTAGAAGAGGTGCGATAAACAGAGGGAGTACGAAGGGCAGAGAGAGCAAGAGGATTGGTGGAGACGAACTGCGAGATATGTGCAATAAACAAAGTCCCAGGCAACATCGGATTTCAGCTAGTTCAAATTCAAATGTTTGTTAAACTTATGGGACTTAACTGTAGGGGTCATCAGTCCGTAAACTTACAAACTACTTATGAACTCCCTTATACTAAAGCCGACACAAACACCCAAGCCCGAGGGGGGATTCGAACCCCCGACCATAGCGACCGTGCAGACTGTGACTGGAGCGCCACAGACCTCTCGGACACTGCGGCTTGCCGTGGCTTTATAAGGCACGGTTTCACAAATATTATGTCATGTTGTACTTGGTTTACAGAAATATAGGCTATATATAGATTAACTAGCTTAAACCCGCGGCTCCCCTCGCGTGTTGGTTTATTATGATAAATAAGCTATCTTTCAGTAGTGTGCTATGAGACTGTTACTGTTGTAATATGTGTAAAGTAAAGCAATGCTCATTTATCTATGAAGTTTAAATAACAATTAAATTAATGTAATCAATTTTACTCATTTTTGAGGAAATGTCGCTGATAAAGCGGAAATGACAAATATTCCTATGAGATTGCAAAAGTCTATGCACTTACCGATTATCAGAAAAGTAAGTAGTGTAGATCAAATCACACGTAAAAATGCACTCGTTTCGAAGATTCCAATCACGAAATTCAACAATAATGATTGTAATAATGTCACAGATCGATCACTTGATGTATTGCGCGAAACGTCAAATCGATTTTTTAAAGCGATGTATTAAAAGAAATTTCTTTTTTACTGCTTTATTTATTTATCCTTATATTTCCTTATTCGTATGCTTATCCTTACAGAGAAAGGGCTAAAGACATTGTAGCACGCATGGACCAAAGATATGGCCTGTGGCATCACGTTTCGCTGCATGTAATCTTCTTGCTATAGATTCGCAAACGTCACCGCTGGCCTTCAATCCGAATTTTTTTACAATTTGACTTTCAACCACCATATCTTCCACCCCCTTATAGCTATCGGCATGAAACTGCTATGGTGTACAATGGGAGACTTCGGACAACAATTACACCCAGACCATTCGTTTGCGTTCTGTAGTTTTCGCTGCAGAGTGAAATATTAACACACACACGTAGAATTTTATATACACCAATAACTTTCCATCCCAATATACTCCACTGTTTTATCATTATCAACCCTCAAGCAACAATGCAACCAATAAAACCATTTTCAAAGAGTAAATATAATTTTCAAAGAGTAATTATTGCTCCGCATTTATTCTTCAAATTACAAAATATCTATCAGATCGCTATGAAACCGTGCCTAAAACCTTCCTCAGGTATAAATTAGTAACTGTACAAATATTTAAGTCTCTGCGTCTTGTCGTTCGGACGTGATAAGCGTACACCAAACAGACATTCACATTAATATATGTAGATAAATAGCTACCCGGACGGCATAAAACCGTGCCTAAACCCTTCCCCGGGTAGACATTGGTAACTGTACAAATTTTTAGCTCTATATGTCTTGTGGTTCAGACGTGATAAACGTACACCGAACACACGTTCACATCTATAGATATAGATTAATATGATGCCTACTACACACGATGGCAAAAATACTGGAAAGAGTAGAGTTGCAACGTAAAAAAGTTTCTATCCAACACAGTCAGATCCGAAGAATTCTGCTTTCAGAAAGAAGAAGAAGAAAAAAATACGTCGAACTCCAAACACTGGGACTGACAGAGCAAGTCAGTAACAACTACAGCTACGCAAATTCCACAGTAGCAGTCTCCTTGGAGTTGCAAAAGGAGTGTGACAAAGTGTAGCACAAAATCTTGATCGCGCCCCGGAGCATAACGCCTCAATGCGCTTGGCCACTCCGCCGGGGCTTTCAGCAAGTTGATATCAAAAACCGGTGTTTCAATTATCGTGTACCGTACTGATATTATGATGTAGTTGCTGTTTCTTGAAGAAATGTTCTTGTAATGCAGCGTGGTGCCCACTGTCTTGCGTGGTAGAGTTCACTCGGAGCAATCTTTTCGGGCAGAGGTGTTTCTCGGGGACACGGTCTCCGCCGCCTAACGGCCTCCGCCTCCCGCCCGCAACAAGCAGCCTGCATGCAGAGCGTTGCCCCGTCACGGCGCGCGCCCTGCCCGGGAAGTGAACCCGCGCACCAGATGACGCCCCGAGCCGGAAACGCCACACACGCCCTCTGCCGGCAAAAACGCTTCCTGCCTGTCGGCCGGGCCCCTCTGTCTGCAACTGTACACTTCTGCTGGCATTTAACACTAGGGGCCAGGTCCGTAACATAACGCTGCTATAAGCGCTGTGAAGAATTCCACACCCGTGAGCTGCTCCTTAGCGTGGAATTTTTTGTCCCTTAATCGAGTGGGTATGCTAGAAAATTTGAAATTCTGAAAGTAGCAGATGTACAATATAGCGAGCGAAGAGCAACTTGTACAAAAACCAGAGTTCAATTATTAGTATCGAAGGTCATTAAAGAGTCGCAGTGGTTGGGAAGGAAGTAAGAGAGGGTTGTAATCTTTCTCCGGTGTCGTTCAATCTGTACATTGAGCCAGCTGTAAAGGAATGCAAGGAGATACGAGGCGCGTCCAGAAAGTAAGTTCCGTTTGGTAATAAAATGAAATTGTACACACATACAGAAGAAATTTTTATTGCACAAAATTCTACAACTCTTAAACTACATTTCCACATAACTGCCGAAATATTGCAGGCATTTGGCATAGCGTGGCACCAGGTTTTATACACCTTCTTCATGGAAATCTGCCGCCAGTGTCTTCAACAAGTTCGAAACAGTGAAATTTGGGGGAAGTCCATAGCGAAAGCACTAATTGTAAACATACGGTTTTCCTGGATCTTGTCATCAATCGCGTGAACCAGTTCTTCTGTAAGCAAAGGTGGACGCCCACTTCGTTCTTCATCGTGCACAACACTACGCCCGCCATTGAACTGTCGGACCCATCTTCTCAACCATCGAATCACACATCGCATTTGGTCCGTAAACAACGCAAATTTACCGATAAATTTCACTTGGTTTGACTTTCCTCGTATTCAGAAACCGAATCACCGACCTGATTTCACAGGCGGCGGAATTTCAATCAACGCCGACATTTCAAACAAGCACAACAAAGCGTACGTAACTGACAGCGATCTCCAAATCGAGCACGTTCTTCTCCTTGATACACATCGTCTACAGCGCATGTGCAGAACTGCAATCGCAGTGCTGCAGCGGAGATAAATTGAAACGGAACTTACTTTCTGGACGCGCCTCGTATTTGGATTGGGAATTAAAGTATAGGGTGAGCGAATAAAAATCTTGCGGTATTCCGATGATATAGTAATTATGTCACAGATAGCAAAGGACCAGGAAGACCAATTAAACGAAATGGACCTTGTCTTAAAAGGAAGATATAAGAAGACTATTAAGAAGAGTACAACAAGGGTAATTGAATCTAATGTCAGACAATCAGGCTATGCCGATGGAATTACATAAGATAATGAGGCAATAAAAGTAGTAGATGAGTTCTGTTATTTGGGTAGCAAGATCTGATGGCTGAAGTAAAGAAGATATAAAATGCAGAATGGCTATGGGAAGAAAACCGTTTCTGAAGAAGTGAAATTTGCTGACATCCAATATTAGTTTAAATGTTAGGAAGTCCTTTCTTAAAGCATTTGTCTGGAGTGTAGCATTGTATGGGAATGAAACGTAGACGATAACGAGTTCAGTCAAATAGATGATAGAAGCTTTCGAAACGTGGTGCTACAGACGAATCATTAAGATTAGATGGGTAGTCACGTAACTAATGAGAAGGTGCTCCACAGAATTGGGAATAAAAGGAGTTTCTGGCATATCCTGTCTAAGAGAAGGGACAGGTTTGCGGGACACATTCTGAGACATCAAGGAATCGTCAGTTTAGCATTAGAAGGAAGTGTGTGGGGTAAATATCGTAGAGGGAGACCGAGAGACGAATACAGTAAGCAGATTCGAAAGGATGTAGGTTGCCGTTCGTATTCTAAGATGAACGGGCTTGCACAGCGTGTCTAACGTGGAGAGCTGCATCAAATCAGTCTGCGGACTGAAGACCACAACAACAACAACGCTCCTAGTATTATTCCGGGCGGTCCTCAGTGAGCTCGTTAATAAACTGGAGTGACTACTCAAAGGTATCTTCGTCTAGGCCTTCGTCAGCAAAAGAAACACATACATTCGCGCAATCATTCAGCCAACTATACACACACAACCATCATGTCCGCCCACTCCAGCGCCACAAGCATCTAAACTTTGAGGTGGGGAGTGGAGGGGGAAGGATGCGGGGTAAAGGTGGGGATGCAAAGTTCCGCTGTGCATGATGGATTGTAAAAACTCTGAGGCGGGAATTTGAATCGTGGCACTGAACACACTGAAGGGTATGGGTGGGGAGGGATAAAAGGTAAGTGTAAAGGAGTTTAGGGAGGGAGTGGGGGGGATTTGAAACGATAAAATAAGAAAAAATTAAAGTAGGAAAAACAGGAAGGGGATAGGAAAAATAATAAAACAGGAAAAAATATGAAAAATATTGAAAAATAAAGTAATTGAATATATTATTTTAATTTTCAGTACTTTTCCTATCTTTTTCCTGCTATATTATATATATATATATATATATATATATATATATATATATATATATATATATATATATATCGAAAAGTCAGTATAAATTTGAAAACTTAATAAATCACGGAATGATGTAGATAGAAAGGTAAAAATTGGCACACATGTTTGGAATGACATGGTGTTTTATTAGAACCAACCAAAAAACGTATTGCTAGACCCGTGAAAGATCTCTTGCTCGGGTCGTTTGCTGATGATGCTGGGCTCATCCGCCACTTTCGTCATGCTTGGCCTCCCAGCAGTGCTGTTCACAACATTATTCGTCGACTACAGCTAGTGTTGAGGAATGATGGTGAACATATTTAGCATTTCCTGTAAAGAACATCATCTTTGAGCGTGTGTGTGTGTGTGTGGACGCGCGCGCGCGAGCGCGAAGGAATTATACTGCACTTTTGACGAAAAAGCATACCATTTCAAGAGTCATAAATGTTATACTTGTTGTCCTAAAAAGTGCTTTCCAATAAAGGCGAAAGGCAACCAGGCGATCCTCCGTCGGCGTCTAGATCGACACACACTCTGGAAGGGCCTTGTCCCTTTGAAGTGGTGTTCTCCTCTAACGAGGAGCCGCTGCGGTCTGGTGTTCCGCCGAGTAAAAGAGGCCAGCCGAGGCAAATGGCTGTAGCGAAATACGCGAAAGAGCGGCGGTGGCCTTCTTGTCAGCCCGCGCTGCCTCGGGTCGTGCGTGGCCGAAGCAGCCCCTCCGTAGCACTGGCGACTCGACAGAGAAACAGCCCACATCGCACCTTGTGAGGGGGCTGACATGGAGCCGTTTATTTTGCATATCAATATATTAGGTGTTATAGAAGTTTCCTTACGTAATGCAAAGGGTGAGAGAGAGAGAGACAGTAGATGAGCTTCTTTCCCGTGGGAAAGCTCCGCCCCTATGGTAAGTTGAGATCTGATTGGCTCCCGCCTATACTAGTTGTCCGCCAAAACTTTAAGCTTCATTTATTAATATTTAACTTTCCTATGTCTATTTAAAATTACCTGTATACTTTCTGTAATGCTTTTGTGCTAAGCTATATTTCGGTTAATTCAAAGATTTAATTATTTGTATATTTTGTAATAAGTTGAACAATGTTAGTCTAGAAGTTTCGCTTGGCGCCAAAATGGTGTCTTGTGGCGGGCAGCGAAGTGCGGCTGCAGTCAGTCGAGCGCCGACCGCGATACCTTGCACATTCATATTAGTTCAGTGCGGGCCAGGGATAATTTGTACGTTATGCAACGTTTATATTTTTAACATTACTCAGTCTGTATATTTGTGCTTGGATATACACTCGCATTTCTTCAATAAAAACAAGCACTGGCATCCTACAAAAGCTAGTTATTCGTAGTGCAGTACTTCCTAGCCACATCTCAACACTTCTTTAAGCATCACTTCAGGTACAACGGATGCGCGACCTGTGTGCTTCACCTGTGCAATGGGACATCAACTACGACAGAAGACACAAGGTTAGTAAAAGAGTGATTTTAGATAAGCACTGAAGTTGCATATCGACACGGGAAACTTGGCAGTTCTTTTGCTGGATTTAACTTTTTATGCATTGACATTACTCAACAATAATAAGTCCGTCGAGTATTAAACTCCTTGATGTCTCAGAGCGTGTCTTACCAACCGATCGCTTCTCCCGAGATACTTCAGAAACTTTCCTCCCCTCTTCTGTTCAGTACCTCCAGATTACTTACGACATCTTCCCAGTTAATTTTCTACTATTATGCTCTACTACCACGTTTCAAAACCTTCTATCATCTTCTTGTCTCAAATGTTTATTCACGGTTCACCTCCGTGCAAAGCTACACGCCAGACAAATACTTTCTGGAAAGATATCATAACACTAAAAATGAAATTCGATGTTAACCCATTTCTCTTTTTCATAAATGTTTTTCTTCCCGTACGCCAGTGCTTTCCAAACTTTCCTTCATGGCGTCACCCTTTTATAGCTTACAGTTTTGCGCGACACCGTTTCACTAATAGAATGGTAGAATTTAGATGGTTCTAGCAGGGGGGAGGGGCGGAAATAAAGTATCGCTTAAATGTAGTTTGTAAGCGAAACTGAAATGCTCGTACGTATTGACATGTTTAATGTTGACCCTGACTGCAGCAATGACGTACACTCGTCGCAAGAAAAGGAAACATTAGGAACTACGGAGATGTACAACAGAGTAACGCTGCAGACAACAACGCCTAACTCATACATTAATACTTCCTTCTTCTACATGCGACCCACCTTCCAAAACACGAAAACTGAATTTCGGAAACCGTTTTTCGCTGTCATGTGTACATGTCAGGGCCAGATACGGTTTTGCTGGATCGAATGAAAACGGTATCTGAAAATTAGCTGCTCCGATTTCTGATTTAGACAGCACAGTGGCTGTTCCCTTTCAGTTCATTATTATCATATTATTTTCACAAATAAAGAGGATATATTTTTTCAAGTGATGAATTATTATTTAAGTTTTATTGTTAAGTTCTTGCTTCACCACGACCTCGGAAGTCCCTACATATTCGGAAAAATGGATAAATATTTGTGACAAGTAAGAATATCAATGTCAGTTTTGGTCCAAGAATTGTCAGTGGACAGTTGTGACTGCTTTTACAATCTGTGACAGCTTTTACAGCCACTGTGTCATTGATTGACATTTAATTGTAAGAAAGCTACCGAGGGTGACGTGGCTTTAATAAATCCATTAAAAAGTGCTCATGTGCAGCTTTTTGAGAAGGAAAGCAGACTACAGTGAAGGTTCGTTCAAGCAGCTGCCAGTTCCAGCAATCTGCGCATGGGAACACCTGTTATCGAGTATCGTCAGCAGCTCTGCGCAAGCGCAGTTTGCTGGAATCTGGCAACCGGCATGTGCTTGAACGAACCCTGGGTGTTTACTGCTGCTGAAGGAATTAATGTACCCCGATCATTCCTTTAATATGTGTACTACACGACACCCCAGGGTGTCGCGACGCCCAGTTTGGAAACTTTTATAACTTTTGTACTTCGGCCATCAGAAGTTACTTTATTGCTCAAGTGGCGAAATTCATCCATTATCATTATTGATTCGTTTCCTCTTCTAATACCCTTAGCCTCGCATGATTTAAATCGACTACATTCCATTAACCTCTTGGTCCTCTTGTTATTGTTCATCTTACACTCTTCGTTCAATGTACTGTCTTTTGCGTCCAATTGCTGTTCCGGGTCCTTTGCTGTCTCAGACAGAATTATAATGCTATCGGCAAAGCGCAAGGTTCTGACTTCTTCTCCTTGAACTTTAATTCCGTTTCGAAATTCCATTCACAACTTGATCAGTGTTCAGACTGAATGATATTGGGTAAAAGCTAAAATCCTGTCTTTCCAACTTCCGCATTTCTTTCATGGACTTCGACTCTTATAACAGCTGCCTGTTTCTGGAAATGAATACAATGTCATTTCTTAAATTGTACCCTATCTATCTTCAGAAGCTCAAAGAGTGTATTATAGTAAAAATTGTTAAAAGCTCTCTATCCCTCTCGAAACATCACCTTTCCTCCCCTCCACTCTTAGCCCAAATCTCACTCTATAGTCAATTATTCACATGTACTATCCAGTCAATCATTTCCACCGCCCTCTATCCTCGCAAAACACTCATCTCACAAAACTTCAGTATCATTGTTACTCCTTCATTACACTTAATTCTCAACTCTCAAAGCTCTCGAACTGCGCCCCCTCAATCACCATTGCAGCTCCTGCCCCTTACTCTGGTCTTCTATCTCACTCTACGTACAACCCACTACTTCCCACTTCACAACCACTCTCTAGTTACGTTTGTACTGCCACTCCTCTCCTACTAACAGTCATCACAAAGATTTAAAATTTCCCCATTACTCAGTTTCGCTTCCATTAAACATAAATACAGTATAGCATAATTTAAAAGTATAAAAATCAGAATAAATACAAAAATAAGATTACAATTGCGATGTTGGCAACACCACAACAACACACTGTACTAACTCAGTCACATTCCAAACAAATACATCCGGTAATTCCACACTGGCTAGTGTAAAAGGTAAATTACGGGTAGTACTTCAGTGAAGTAAAAGTTAGTGTTGGAAATATTGATACAGAAGGAAGAATCGCGGTGCAATATTTAAGAAATCGGCACTTCATGATGTGAGGCGAAAAGCCGAGACCAAATCTCTGTAAGTAACAAATCATCACTTGACATATTTTGCTAACGATTGTTTTATATAATAATAAACAAATTGTATACAGGGTGGTCCATTGATAGTGACCGTGCCAAATATCTCACAAAATGAACATCAAACTAAAAAACTCGAAACAACAACTTTTCTATCTTGAAAGGGGAAAATAGTTGGCGCTACGGTTGGCCCGCTAGATGGAGCTGCCATAGGTCAAACGGATATCAACTGCATTTTATAAGTACGTGGTATCGCGTACCATTTCGCCATTACGCACGGTATTTGCCTCGTGATACATCACTCGCGTTACTTCAGTTGGCTGCCTGCTTCCCGTTACTTCCTTCCGTTCCTGCTGTTGCGTCGAGTTCGCCTGCCGCCTGCCGCTGTAGCCGCCAGCCCTGCCTGGAGGCGCCGCCGCCAGGAGGCCCTGCCGGACCTGCTCGCCGCCCCGTCCAGCCCGGGGGATCGGTTCGCCGCCGCCGCCGCTCCGTGCCCGGCTCCTGCCGCCGTCGCCGTCGCCGCCGCCGTCGCCGTCGCCTACACCACTTGGACTGCCCCTTGCAGCAGCGGTAATCATGGCGTCGCCACCACCTCCACCATCATCGTCGTCAACCTCCTCATCCTCCACGCCCCCACCACCACTTCCACAGCCAGCGTCTTCACAACCAACCTTGGCCCATCTCCAAGCCATCCCTGACCTCCACATCCGATCCGCCAAGCGGATCAACAATGACCACGGCCCCACCTACCTCTCCATCGACCGCCTCCTCACCGAGGGGGCGGTAATCTACAACCGCCGCTACAAGGTGGATCGCCAGTCTTATAGGTGTGGCAAATGCCTCACCTATAATGACCACCTCACCGAAAAATGTCGTAACCCACCCACCTGTCCCTACTGCAAGCAGTCCCACTTCCTTAAGCAGTGCCCCAATTTGTCCTCTCCCCCCACCTGCAACACCTGTGGCGGCCCCCACCCCACCTACTCCTATAAATGTCAGGCTCGCCCTCAACCCACCTCCCCTGAGCTGACAGTTCGCGTCTGTCCCATTGACCCTCCTATGCACACCAACCATTTCCTGCTTCCCCCTCCCACAGTGGAGGACGTCATCCGCTTCGTCACCACCGTCATTAAGAATATCCACCCATTCCAGCGTCCTCACTCCCTCCAACAGATCGTCCTTGCCACCCGCTCCATGTGGCAATTGGAAACAATTGCCACACTCTCCCGCAACAACTCCCACTTCACCTTCTCCCGCGGCGCCACCCTCGTTTATCTTCCCTTAACCTCTTTCCCGTCGCCCCCTCCCCCCCTCCCCCCCTCAGTAGTACCTATTATGGCAGTCTCGCCCCATCGTATCCTTTACCACAATATCCGCTCCCTCCCCGCCAACAAACCCCTCTTTATGCATACCCTCTCCCAACACCGTGTGGATGCCTTCCTCCTAAATGAAACCTTCCTCCAACCCCGTCATTCTGTCTCTACCACTCCTTACACCCTTCACCGCACGGATGGTCCTCCCCCCCCCCCTGGCTCGAGGCGGAGTGGCGATTGGCCACCTCCGCCACCACCCTGTCCGGCCACAACCCCCTGTCAATAATCCTGCCGAACACCTCATCATGACCCTCTTCCTCACTTCCCTCACTGTTACCCTAGCCACCATTTACATTCGCACCTGTGTTCCCATCCCATACAATTTAATTTCCCAGAAAGACAACTCCTTCATGACCTATGTGATTGCCGCCGACCTAAACCTTCATTCCCGCTCTGCAGCCAAACTCCAGCGGTGGCATCAGTTCCTACCGACGCTTCAGGGCGACCTTGTTCCCCTCCCAAGCCCTGCACGCCCTGAAAGCAATACCACTCGTGAAGCTGTCCTTGTCTCTCCTAATCTCCTGGGACGCCTGCAAGCGGACGTCCTTGACCTCATTGGCAGTGACCACGCCCCCGTACTCGTCACCTTCGACCCTACGGCCGTCCTGGCCGCGCCACCCGTCCCGTGTCCCCTCCTCGGCTAGTCCATGATTACTCCCACGCCGACTGGGATGCCTACTGTCGTTCCATTAACACCTCCGTCGCTATCCACTCTCTCACCCTCCATACCCCTGATGATATCGTCCATGCCTCCTCTTTCCTGCACCAGACTGTTGCTGACGCCGTTGCAACCCATATCCCCACCAAAGCCATCCATCCTCACCGTCCCCCCCTCCCTCCACAAGCCGTCCTCCTGCTCCGAGAATCCCGTTGTCTGTACCGTTCCTTCCTGCGGTCCCGTGATCGAGGCACACTCCTCCGCCACCGGCAACTCCAACGACACATCAGAAACCTCTTGAACACGAAGAAACGCCGGGATTGGCGACAGACATGCATCCATCTTAATGCTATACTCCCCATCAACTCCTCCAAATATTGGAAAGCCTTCCACCCGCATACCCTCTTCTCCATAATAACCTTCCTCACAATGCCAGTAAGGCACAGCTTTTTGCTGACCACCTTTCCACTATATTCAACCTGCCCGACAATCTCAGGTTCGACTACTCCCGTTTCCCCGACGTCCATGAGCACGCCGATACCTCAGTCCCTCCGCTCGCCCCTGGCTTTCGGTATTTGGACCACATTCCCCCCTCAGACTTAAACACACCTATTACAGCACAAGACATCATACACACGCTTCGCACAAAACGTAACACTGCTCCCGGTCACGACCGCATTACCTACAGGCACCTCTGTGCCTGTCCCCCCTCCTTCCATTCTGCCCTCGCTTCACTGTACAATGTCATTCTCTTCACCGGATTCTACCCAGACCTCTGGAAAACGTCCCGTATCCTAATGTTCCTTAAACCTGACAAACCGCCCTCCGAAGCCTCCTTCTACCATCCCATCTGTCTCACTTCGGTGTTCAGCAAAGTCCTCGAATCCATCCTCTCATGCCGTATCCACGAACACCTCTGTCTACACCAACTCCTTCCCCTTTCCCAATGTGGCTTCCGGCCGTCCTTCTCCGTTGATAACCAGCTCCTTCGCCTTGTTCACCTTCTCTCCGTCCAGGTTAATTCCCGTTGCGCCGCCATCCTCAACATTGAGAAGGCCTACGACTGTGTCTGGCATTCTGGTCTCCTTTTCAAGCTCCAAACCTACGTCCTTCCTATTAATTATGTCCGTCTCATTGCTTCCTTCCTCTCCAAACGCCCATCCTATGTCAATGTCAATAACCAACATTTCCGTTTGTTCTACCCCTCTGCTGGGGTGCCCCAGGGCTCGATCCTTTCGCCCCTCCTCTATCTGTTATATTCAGCAGATATGCCCCGACCTCAGCCTCCTGTCCATCTTCTTCAGTATGCTGATGACACCGCCTTCCTTACCCTTGCCCCATCCCTCGCTCGCTCCCAACATCTCCTTCAGTCCCATCTCTCCGAATTTTCCTCCTGGTGTAACCAGTGGCTCCTTACTGTAAACCCTACAAAATCCCAGGCAATCATCATAGGTCGCACCACCCCTTCCTTTCGCCACTGAGACCTGTACCTCACCCTCCATGGTCGCCCCATCCCACAAACCAAGGCCCTCCGCTACCTCGGATTAACCCTCGACAGAGACCTTTCCTGGAACTGTCACCTCAAAACCGTCCGACAAAAGCCCTTTCCCGCCTAAACCTCTTAAAATGCCTCTCTGGCCAGACATGGGGACTAAATCCTTCCACCATCCTGTATACCTACCATTCCCTCATGCGTCCCGTCCTTTGCTGCTTCCATCCCGCCTGGATATCCGCTCCCCCCTCCTATTATGAATCCCTCAAAATCTTCGAATGCCGTGCCCTTCGCCTCGCCTACCGCATCCGCCTCCCCTCCCCCATGCAGATCCTTTACGACCTCATCCCATTCCTACACCTGGTCAAATTCCTTCAACACATCCCCCTCAAGTACATCCACCGAAAGATAGAGTCACATAACCCACTGGTATCTCCTCTCCTCCTGGATCCCGGGCCCCTGCCACGCCTTTACCGCCACATCCCTCCCTCCCTTCATATCCACACCCTCTACGTCCTCTCCGAGGGTGGCTTCCACCACCTACCTCTCCCTGACGACGTTCTCCAAAACCGTCCCGACATCTATCCCTCCTTCCAACTTTGACCCCTCTCTGTGGACTGCCGCGGCCTCCTCCCTCCTCCTCCCCTCCCACTCCTGTCCCCCACTTGGCTCACCCCCTCCTTTCTCCACCTCCCTGGGAGATCCTTCCGGTTTCTCCCACTCCCTTCCCCCACCTCCTTCCCCTTCCCCCGCGCCTTCTCCATCCTCCCCCCCCCCTTCCCCTGTAGGGCCAGTACCATGCTGTGTTTTAAGTGTTCAGTGCTTCGTGTGTATAGTGTTTCATCGCCCAGTGTTTTTTAACGTTGCGTACACCAGTGTTCAGTGTTTTTTACCTCAATGTCGCCGTCTTGTTATGTTTCGTTGTCTGCAGTGAGTATTTTTTAGCCACCGTGGCAATGTCTTCTTTTAACAAACATGTATGTTCTGTCCGCTGTCATAGTCTTTTAACTTTCTCCCAAATTTTCATCTTGAAATTGTAAAAGCGCCGTTTTCTCACCTTTCATTTTCTATTCTGTTTTGTCCATTGTTTACCATTCGCTCGGCTGTAGAGCAGCATCATTGGCTGCTGCCAGCCTGCCTTAGGGCATTAAAAATTCAATAACGTAAAAAAAAAATCTGCCACAAGTTAAACGGCAACCACGAACTGCAACAAATGATGATGCCCAAGTAAGTGTTTTAGCTGCAGTTGCGGCTAATAAGCACATCAGTAGCAAACAAACTGAGCGAGAATCGGGAATCTCAAAAACGTCGGTGTTGAGAATTCTACAACATAAATTTCACTCGTACCATATTTCTATGCACCACGAATGCATGGCGAAACTTTGAACGTCGTGTTCAGTTTCGCCACTGGGCACTAAATAAATTATGGGACGATAAAAGATTTTTTTCACGCGTTCTGTTTAGTGACGAAGCGTCATTCACAAAAAGAGGTAACGTGAATTAGCATTATATGCACTATTGGGGAACGGAAAATCCATTGGCTGGGCCAAGTGGAATATCAGCGAACTTGACGGGTTAATGTATGGCTCGACATTATGGGAGGAAGGATAATTGGCCCCTATTCTATCGATGGAAATCTAAGTGGTGCAATGTATGCTGATTTCTTACGTAATATTCTACCGATTTTGCTACAAGATGTTTCGCTGCATTACAGAATGGCGATGTAATTTTAACATGATGGATATCCGGCACATAGCTCACGTGCAGTTGAAGCGGTCTTAAATTGAATATTTAATGACAGCTGGATTGGTCGTAGAAGCACCATACCAAGGCCCGCACGTTCACCGGATCTTACATCAGCGGATTTCTTTCTGTGGGGAAAATTGAAGGATATTTGCTATCGTGATTCACCGACAACGCCCGAAAACATGCGTCAGCGAATTGTCAATGCATGTGAGAACATTACTGTTGCCGAACAACTCGCTGTTGAAAGGAATTTCGTTACGCGTATTTCCAAATGCATTGAAGTTGAAAGACATCAGTTTGAACATTTATTAAAGTCTTTAGGTAATTACAGATAAACACGCAGTAACAACATGCGTTCTCACAACGTATGATAATTTCACAAAAGTACATGTATCACATTGGAACAACCGAAATAAAGTTCAACCGTACCTACGTTCTGTGTTTTAATTTAAAAAAAACTACCTTTTTACTCACTGTTCGTCTAAAATTGTGAGCAATATGTTTGAGAATATTACAGCGCCATTTATCACAAAGTGACAAAAATGTTCCAAATAAAACATTCATATTCATTTACGTACTAGACGAATATGTAATAAAAAATGGGAGTACCTATTTAAAAACAAATGCAGTTAATATCCGTTTGACTATGGCAGCGCCATCTAGCGGTCCAACCATAGCTACATCTGTTTTCCCCCTTCAAGCTAGAAACGTTTTCGTTTGATGTTTATTTCGTGAAATGTTTCGCCCGATCATTATCAATGGACCACCCTGTAAATCTATCATTACAAACCAATGAAGACGTTCTACATTCAATAAAACGAAACGCGTCTGGTGAAAAAGAAGTCGTCTCTTATTGTAGTTGCATACTGTGACGTCTACCTGGTCCTCCCATTTCAATGTTACCGTACGTTACCGTCTGCGTCGGATCTGGAATCATGTGGTTCAATAGTGATACATGTTGCGTGTGAAGTTACAAACGAAATAGCCAGCCTAGGAATCAGTGTAGGACAGTGTCTCGGTGATACTGTGATTAAAACAAGTGATAGATTTCATTAATTAAGAGATTCATATATTTTCTTTCCAGACAGTTCTATAAACAATAGTTGCGTCATTGTATGTTATTTCAAGACTTAAACAGACGAACTGTAAAATCCTTTGTAAAAAAACAAAAAGAAATGAAAATTAATAGCATTGTATGTATGTTAGGCTCATAAACAAGTTGTGTAGACCAGCTAATTGTATTAATTAATCTAATAGTCGAGATTTCAATATTGTAATTCTTTGTATATATTGACTGACGTGAGATTTTTAACCTATTTTCAGAATGGCCGAGATATGTGATAGTTCAGTATATGTTAGTTCAAAATGTTCAAATGTTTGTATAGTTTATGGGACTTAACTACGGGGTCATTAGTCACTAAACTTACAAACTACTTATCAACTAGCTTATCCTAAGGACGGCACAAATATCCATGCCCGAGGGGAAATTCGAACCCCCGACCGTAGTGGCCGCGCAGACCGTGACTGTAGCGCCTCAGTCCCCTCGGCCACCGCGGCCGGCAGCATATGTTAGGAACATGTGTGATGTACTCGTTAACTAATTAATTGACATTTAACATTTTGGTTTGTTGTCAAACAAAAAGTAGCGTGATTAAGTCTTAAAACGATATGTGACTTGTAAAATTATTGTAAGTATAGTTTTCATTTTTTATTGTGATTAATTTTGTGTACATGAAATGTTTTTCTGTTATGTTTGTTAATTGTAAATCAGTATATTCAATTGTTATGAACAATGCGTAATGTAATGCCATTATTGCCGATGTTATATATTTGCCTCACCGCCTTGCGTGGGGGAGTTCGAGTTTCAGTCGTTTGTCAAGTGCTCTGGAAGCTATGTCAGTCTTTGTTTTGAAATGGAAGTACTACCGTTCTGATGCATTGTAAATGTTTTGTTCTTAAAATGTTTGGTGGAGAAAAAGTTTGATTTCAAATTAAACAAGAAGTGAAAAATTGTATCTACGAGTATTTCTTTCTACCACGACGCCCCAGGAGAATAATGTTGCAGCGAGCAGAACCCCCATACATCAGAATGTTGAAAAGCTGAGTATCGGTAGAATAAACTGTAATTATTCAAAACTGTAGTAAAACATTTTAATACACACACATAAAATGCACTTCATAAGTGTATAGCAAATACATACCTCATGGCCACAATACAGAAGATTTTTTTAATCATTTGTTTGTCTGTATAAGTATACCACATCTATCGATTGCTTTTAGAGCGTCTACTTTTTATCTTTCTTAATTTTTTAATATATTTACAAATTGACGAATTTAAACTATTGATTTTTGGAGAATTTAAATATGTTTTACCTGAGTTATTATTTTGCGACCGTGGACGGATAGTGCTGTCGTTGAACTGTTTTTAGTGACTACCACTATCGGTAGCTAAATGGGAAGTTTTTCACATTCTTCTTCCTTGTTTTACTTATGCTATTACCTTTTCCTTCCAACGTCGAAGGTAGCTAAAGAACGGAAATTAATATACTGTCGTGTCTATTCTAACGATATTGAAGTTCGATAACTCGAGCAGTATTGGTGATTGAAAATTAAGTTGCACATTCTTCCTGACTTCTCGATTAGCTTTTTTTATGGTAATACACATTATTAACTTCATGCCAATAGTGTAGAGACAGGTACAATTTCTGTAGAAAATACTTAGTCACCCTTATTTATCAAACACACTTGCTTGCAAATGAAATTTTGAGGTTATTCCTGTACGTAGAACTGTGTTCACAATTCCATGAACAAAACATAATATAATTAAAACTGGTTGGACCAGAACACTGTAATATATTTTCATTTATTTATTCACGAGATATATCTTTCGGCAAAACTGCCGTCGTCAGGTGTCTTAGGCTTTAACTGACTTATTCGATATTTATGAGGTATACTTTTAATCTTAAACTTTCATCTAACAATTATAGTCAGCTATCTGCCAGTGCCTCAGAATACGGTATTCTGAGGCACTGACAGATAACTGGCTATAATTATTAGATGAAAGTATAAAAGTACACCTCATGAATATCGAATAAGTCGTTTAAAGCAGAGTACAGCGTTTGAATACCAAAGACACCTGACGATTCAGTTTTGTCGAAAGATATACCTCCTAAATAAATAAATAAAAATATATTACAGTGTTATGGTCCAACCAGTCATAATTAAGTCAGTTTACGACATCTGTAACAATGTGGGCCCAAGATGTAACAAAATATAATGTAGTAACACTAGTAAAGTGAATGTATAGAAACGATGTTGAGAATAAGAAAGTTTTTACTCTCTTATTTTATATATTGTTATCATCTATGTTAAGGTTTTTACTCATTTGTTTTATATAAATATTTTTACTCTTCACAGGAATATATAATCTGTATATGGTTCACCATTTACTGTTAATGTAGACTTTGTGTCACTTATTTAACTGAAGGTAAAAGTTTTAAAATCTTCAAGTGACTTGGGACATAGAACCCTCTACTTAACTTTAACTGCAGTTGTATATCATTTTTATTATTAATGATGTTGGTTTTAAATCTGTAGATATAGCTCTTGTCCTTCAGCTCTATGTAGACATTAAGTCATTTATGCAACGACTGACTTCTCTTCTGATAATATGAGAATTATTATCTTAACTTTTATATATTACATATTATAAAAAATGGAACTGTGTACATATTATTTTATCTATATTTATAGTTATGTATTTCTACTCTATGTAGACATTAGGCTACTTGCACAATGACTTAGTTGTCTTCTCATAATATGAGAAACTTTCTCTCTTCATTTATATTATAAATATAAAAAATAGGATTTCGTAACTTCACAGTACTATGTTTCTTTGAAGTTGAATTTGCATCCATATTGTTCTGTTTTGACACCACTGCCACCTAGTGGCAACCTGTAGCAACTCTGTTGTGCAATGTTTTCCTGTTCAGTCTTCTGTTTGCTTGGGCCAAGACCACATTTTATTCATTATGACGAACCACCCTGTGATTAAAAACTTTAACAAGATGTTTACGTGTGTTAGTAGGTTATGCTTCTATTTTTACATATGACGCTAAGGTAATGTACATGTTTTGTTGACTGTCATTTTATTTGTGTACCACAATAACTTTGAAGTTTGTAGACATTGTATAACTTTTTGCAGTGATTGTACTGGACTTTCTGAAGATGGTGACAGCTCACCGAACCCGGTTAAGGGACGAAAATAAATTTTTAGAGATCTTGGCTGAATGAAGTGTTTTAAATAAGAAAAACTCCATATTTGACGTAGTAAATTACAATGCACTCCAGGTAAGAAGGGCGAGTCATTAAGAAGTAGGGTGAACTCAAGCTGCAGGGTGGTGTCATTATAAGAGTGTGGTCTCGCCACCTGCCTTCTTGTTATCCGTTCTGTGTTCGCTGCCACAGCTCCCCCGTTGAACTAATGAGAGCCCTCCTTGTTATTTCAGGTAGGAAGGGGTCCCGCAGGAGAGCGAGATGTTCGCATAGTTTGGAGGGAGAATTCCGGGTATGTGGGGCGCGCTTGCGACCAGCTTACAAATTATTTTGAGCTGCCTCGTCACACCACGTCCTGTCCCTTGAGTGACAGTGTGCTTGTTCTTTGCACAGAACCTACGTTTCACATCCGCGATGCCTCTTTTTATATGCACCTGTACAGACGTACAGGAAGATGTGCGTAGCACATGAAAATGACATACATACAAGGCCACAAAGCGCTACTACGAAATAAAATGCTACAACACAATCTTACACAAATCAAATATTCAAATGTTTGTAAATTTAAGGGACTTAAATACTGCGGCTATCAATCCCTGAGCGTAAGCTTACAAACTACTTTAACTTATGCTAAGGACAACACAAACACCCATGGCCGAGGGAGGATCAAACCTCGGACGGTGAGTAACTGCGCGCTCCGCAGCAAGGCGCCTTAGAACGCTCGGTCACTCTACAGCGGTTGATTTTGACCCACTCGACTAGGAAAACAGATATCATTGATACGAATATGAATAAAGAACGACAAAATAATTTTCATAGCGCTTCTAGATTTAGAGACAGCTTGCAATAAATTATTTGGACTACTCTTTTCGAATTTCTGAAGATAAGAGGGGTCAATGCAGGAAGCGGAATGATATTTACAAATTGTATAGAAACCACATCGCAATTACAAGGATAGAAGGTCATGTAAGGGAATCCTTGGTTGTGAAGGGAGTGAGACAGGTTGGAGCCTAACGCCGACGATCTCAGTTGTTTTACTGAACAAGCAGTAAATCAAACCAAACAGAAATTGGGAAATGGAGCTGACGTTCAGGATGAACTATGAAGTTTGTTGAAATAATTGTAAATACGTCAGAGCAAAAGATTCGCAAGAACAAATCAACGGAATCGATGTTATCTTGGGAAGAGGTTGTCTGATCAACGTGAACAAAAGAAAAATTTAACAGTAAGCAAAAACAGTGAAATTCAATCAGACGATGCTGAAGGAATTAGATTAGGAAATGAGACACTGTAAGACGTATGTGATATTTGCTTTTTGCGCTATAAGATAAGTAGTTACAACCGAAGTAAAGAGGTCACAAAAAGCACTGTCGCATCGGCAAGAAAAAAAACGATGTAAAAGAGAAATTGTTTATCGAAAATAAAATAAAATGTTAGTAAATCTTTTCGAAAGGTTTTATTGACACGTTGCGTTGTACAGAACTGGACCATAACTGATGTGCACACAAGAAGGAAAAGAAACATTGGAAATGCAGTGCTGCAGAAGAATGCTGAGAATTAAATGCATGGATCGAATAAGTAATGAGTACTAGAATACATGGGGTAAAGAAATTAACGGCACAGCACAACTTGACTATTTGGTAATGGAGAGAAGTGAGATGAACAAAACGTATACCTATATACGAATGTAGTAATCGGTTTCGAACAGTTGTTAGTTGCTGCGGTTGTTCGGAAATAAAGAGAATGCACATGAAACACTGACAGTACTTATTCGGAGAGGCTTGCGCAGGGTTGACATCTGCATCAAACTGTTCCTCAGACTCATGACTATGATAATAGTAACAACTACAAAGTAAAATAAGACATTGATTAGTGTAATTTCTTCGAAGGATACACTGTCAATAATACTCTATTACCTGAAAAATGAATCAACAATATCTGGACTATTAATAGAGTACGCAAAACCGATATACTTCCGTGATAAGAAATACCTTAAGCAGGTTCTCAGCGACTGACGTTAGCTGCATGTGCTTGTTGAATTTCAGAAGTACTTTAATAATTTGGCAGCCTTATCAGACGTGCAAAAGTTATCGATTACCATCAATAATCCGCTTAAATATCTATTTTTCGCCAAAGCATCCGCTTTTAGTCAACTTGGCTTCTCTTTGTGACGAACTTTGCATTGGACATATTAACAGACATGTATCGGGTTCGTTTGTTTGGATGCCATCTCACAACTGTATGAACTATCGCACTAAAGTTTCCGCTCCAGTTGACGTTACCTTAGGGCAGATATGTTTTAGAATTCAAGGTAAGCCGGACTAGGATGAACATACTTTGTTATATTGACATGGATCGTATTTAAGGTTTTAGTGTTTTCGTTTAAATTTACGTTTTCCTTGGCTTTCTTCTTTTTAGAACTTGAGAATGGGCTAATGTAGGCCCGAAAACCGTCGTTCGGACATTTTTACATTGTGACAACTGGGGCGGAAACTTTAGTGCGATGTATTGGGTTCTATGACGATTTTTCTAACATTTCGCCGGCACGCCTGGTTGCGTTGTCAAAGCTCCCTCTCCCCCCTTTCCCCTCTTTTGGCTGAAAGTGCCGTTCACAGTCGAAAAACACACGCTAGGTACGATCCAACGCCAGCCAAGAAGACGGAGAAACAGCAGTGAGATATAAAGAAGAGTCAACAACATCGTGAGTGAATATCACTTTAAAACACATAGTGCACAAAGTTTTTAAAAAAACTGTTCTTTAATCTACGTAGTATACAGAAGAAATTGTACAAACCTTTATATCATTTACAGACCACAAAAGACGCTTTTAAAATAAAAAGCGAACCGCATCTGGTGTAAAATAAATCTCTTATTTGCAGTCAGCATAAGACGGATTACCTCTTATAATCAATTTTATCAGCTGCTGTGGAAGATAGCCACACAACCAAACAAAATATTATTTCAAAAATATTAAACAGTTTGACATAGCCTGTTTGTGGTAGTACATTGCGATTGTATTAATTATAACAACTTTTAATTACGTAAACAAACCGTTACTGGCCTAGTTCGAATGTTTGTGAAGCTTATGGGGTTTAACTGCTGAGTCATCAGTCGCTAAACTTACAAACTACTTATGAACTAACTTATACTAATGACAGCACAAACATCCAGGTCCGAGGGGGGCATTCGAACCACCGACGGGGAACTACCTCTTGCATCGCAGCATAGCGCCTCAATGCACTCGGCCGCTCCGCCGCACATTGGTCTAGTCGTAATTTGCATATACAGCTAATTTCCGTTTTTATTTGGTACGTGAACACTTTTAAAAATACTTTTGATCTATAGTGAATAATTTACTACTTGTTTGTGTTGGATTTATTTGTGTTCAAAAGGTAATGAAATTCAGTAACTACATTGTAACAAATTTGTTCTGGAACATTCCAGAATGCAACACTTTGAATAAATACGCGAGCGGGAGATATGCAGTTCAGTCAGGATCACGACAAGACTTGTACTCAACAGTCTTGTATTCCAGGTAGTTAGTCATTATCAGGTCATATACTCAAATTATGTAGTGATGTCAACTGTTCAACTGTTTTTTAAGCTTAAGGGACTTAACTACGGGGTCATCAGTCCCTAAACTTACAAACTACTTATGAACTACCTACGGCACAAATATCCATGCCCGAGGGGGGATTCGAACCCCCGACCGTAGAGGCCGTGCAGACCGTGACTGAAGGGCCTCAGTCCCCTCGGCCACCGCGGCCGGCGTAGTGATGTCATGCTGTAAACTTTTAATGTAATAATTTCTTTTTGATGTAATAAAAGCAGTGAATATAACATAAAACGCAATTTGCTGTTGTTTTTACTGCTAAGAACACAGGAAACGAAATAACTGTGATTAAATAAAATTGGCAGACGAACTAACTAACAATGCCGGCCGCGATGGTCGAGGGGACTGCAGCGCGCCAGTCACGGTCTGCACGGACACTACGGTCGGGGGTTCGAATACCCCCTCCGGCATGGATATTTGTGCCGTCCTTAGTGTTAGCTAGTTAATATGTAGTTTGTAAGTTTAGGGACTGATGACCCCCGTAGTTAAGTCCCATAAGCTATACAAACATTTGAACACTTCGAACTAACAACATGAAAGAAGAGCAGCAGGTGAAGTAATGCATTTTATTATGTTACAATGTAATCAATACGTTACAACGGGCATTTCAAGAGACATTGTCTTTTAGCTGCTTACTGTATGAGAAACCTCTTGCATTGCAATTAATTCTCTCCGTAGGGTATTTTATATTGTGTGTGTGTGTTATTTCATCATAAATTATTAAGTAATAAAAGTATATTTTCATTTATACTCAAATTTCGCTGTAAGTAGAATTATTTTTTAAAAGTAGGTGTGGGGTTACTGTGCTTCTTGTCGGGATTTTGAAGTGGTTGCTTTCCTGCACCTGATGACGGAATCCATTTCTTGATGGCCTCAAATGATCGGTGTGTCATCTATTGAAGTCTGTTCCACTAATCCAGTGGAACTGTTAAGCAGATATAGCACTTTCGGTTCTACAATCCGGATACACTGTACACTTTTTTCTCTGTTTTAAGTAGTATTTTCGTAGAGTAATAATGTAAATGTGTATTAACCAATCTTTCATCTAGCATTGGTATTTGTCTTCGTCTACTGATACTGCCTTTTGGAAACATCAGATCCGTTCTTTCGTTTTCATCTTATCACATTATTCATTGCAGCTGTGTGTGAATTTCAGAGCGTCTGTTTCCCTGCTTTCTATATATATCTTATATATTTGCGCTTTCAACACCTATAAATTATTTTCGAAGGTTGTTGTTTCTCACGGGTACATGCTATTGGACAACGTAAGATGTTGGCTCAGAGAACTTGTTTCCAATCTCCATAACAATTTATAATGGCACAAACGCATTCTGAGAGCAGATCCTAGAATTTACAAGCGATTTTTCAATTTGTTACAGCATATACGTGCCAAACAGCACCATATTTCCATTAATGTAAATTATTTCCGACATTTTGCTTCAAAGGAGATTTTTTCATAGGAAACAAACATTAGAGTACATTTGCAGTTAATTAAAAACCCATGGGCGATACCCCTCAACTGCGTTTAATTAGAGCAGTCACGTCTCTTGTTGTAGGTTATGTCTCGATAAATTCAATTCTAGGGTGGCAAATACTCGTCTTCATGTCATAATTTTTTCATTAATCCTTCAATCGATGCTAGGACCCGAAGATTAACATCAAAGTCACTGTATTAAGAAAAGTAATTACGTTGTGGAAGGTGAAACTTTGTTTTCAATGAAATGTATGCCTAAGCCGCAGCTACGCATCTGCCACTGCGTCAGAATGTGGAATGTATTGAAACGGTAATGTATTTAAGAACAGCGGCCTACAATGCTCAAAGTAGAAGGTGATACGGACATTGGGTCGGGCGGGATACGTGATTGAGTGTTCTGTGCAGGTGTATGAAGCCTAAGTGTTTGGGTGTTGGAAGCATTAGCACAACTGCCTAGTAAGCAGGAGACCAGCGTTCGAGACCCGGTGACAGCACATATTCCGTATGATGAAATAATCCGTTGTAGTGTGAGAAAGTTATTTTACTAGTTACGAATAAATACGTACATAATAAAAAAATTCAATGGCTAGAGTCGGGAACTGTAAGAAAAAAGTCAGACACTTTTAGTAACTATTTGGAAAATTAATAGAACAAAATTAACGTAAAATGAAAGAGAATGAGTGCATCCATTGTTCCAGCGAAAGAAGAAAGACTTTGAAAAGACAAGAAAATCTCAGAATGCAATAGTATTACATTCATAGATAATAAATGTTACTAATAACTTAGTCTTTGCTTAATGAACTTGAAATGGAAAAGCACTTTCTTCATGCGTTGTCGATTCCGTGAATTAAAGAGATGTCATAGCAACCTGGTCAGTACAGAGAGACAAGACAAAAAAAACTCTCGAAGTTAGCAGATTACGTTGTGCAAATTTACTTCCGTGAGAAAGAACATTCATTGTTTCTCCCTCCTTGTGGAGAGCACTTTTTTTTTTTAATTGTGAAACATGGAGAACGCGATTGGTACATACGAATTAACTGTGACACAGGTGGCCAAATCAGCACAACCGAAGGAAAAAAGGAGGGAAGCTTTCATAGTACAAAAACTAAGAGATACCAAAATGTGGTGAACATAGAAAAGTAAATTTTGAAGTACGCAGCAAGATGAGCACGAGCATATAAAATGCGTTCACTTATTCTCACGACAAATTTTAATATGTGGAATGTTAAATAAAACCTATGTGAAAGCTCCTAGGTAGGATAAATAAATATAGCAATTAACAAGGGATTGGAAGAGCAGGGAAGAAACATTAAACATCTTTGTCATTTTGATCATTGTACAATTACATTATATTTCTAAAAGGTAAATTCCTTGGATTACAATAACCTCATTAACAAGGAGATATTAAAATTTTCTAGTTTACAAACGCAATGAACCATTGAGAAATCCAAGTATTTAAAAAATAAAAAAAGAACACGACATAAATTAATAACAACCCCGACTCAATTGTTTTAATGCTCGACACAGAGAGATAGATTTAACAGGTGAATATATTTTTGTCTAGAGATGAATCATTACATAAACAGTTTGCAAGAATCACATGCTTTTTACAA
This sequence comes from Locusta migratoria, assembly GCA_026315105.1. Taxonomy (NCBI): domain Eukaryota; kingdom Metazoa; phylum Arthropoda; class Insecta; order Orthoptera; family Acrididae; genus Locusta; species Locusta migratoria. The sequence goes on along the minus strand of CM048750.1, from coordinate 37,346,238 downwards.
TGAGCAGCCGGCAAGCTATCATATTACAATCAGCTTCTCCTGTGTAAAAGTTCCCTAATCATATAAAGAGCATTTTGTACCAAGGCTATCATGCAAGTATACACCTTATAGCAAGCACAGTCACTCAGGATCGTGAAATCCCAATGCTTAGGCTCGTAACGTCTCTAGCAACATCTGAGACAAGGGCCCTCTTCAAATAACACCAGAGGCTTAAAATAGTAACAATAGAATAAAACTCATCATTTATTCAGAACAAGGGTCATTATGGAAGGGAGAGGATATCATAAGGCGTAATACTCGACTCTAGTAATCGTGTCGATCCAGACCGCACCTCGAGCAAGGACTCCCAGTCCAAGGCAAAGACAGGCTAGCATCGATAACCGGCATTAAATCAGAACATGCTGCGACCGTCAGCTCAGCGCTACGACTTCCGATCCAACATCCCAAACGACACCACGCAGTGCTCTTTAAGAACTACCACAGCTATAGATACAGCGTAACGCCACCGATGGCGAAATCCTCAACTAAACATCGCAACTACAACGCCTGGGCGAATACGTTATTAACAAGGAAAGATACCAGGGATCCAGCACGGCTCAATAGCACCAAACTCGTGGGAAAAAAAAAATATATATATATATATATATATATATATATATATATATATATATATATATATATATATATATATATATATATATATATATATATTCATTTTTTTTTTTTTTTTCATTTTTCAACTTTAAGTTTACGTTCGCTTCTCGAATCGAGCTGGCACTGCTCACTATGTTTTTATGTACATTTTGTTTTCATTTATTTCTTTCATTGCACCAATGTTTTCAATTTTTTTTAATAACGGCAGCAGGTGGAATTGCCGAATTTGCGCACGCCGTTGGACTGACAAAGAATGATGGATGCCAAATTGTAGTGTTTTGTTTCCCAACAGCAGGTAGAACTTAACGAATTCGTGTCCTGATCGGAAACAAATGGCTCTTTTCACTTATTTGTGTACCACGGTTTCGCGTTTAGCGGTGCCAAGGATGTGGAGTCCTTTCACCATGCACAGAGGTCCCATAGTCCGTTACAGTTCTCTAGTGCTCTTTAGCAGCTCGTACAAAACAGTGAGAGGAGGCCGACGGAACGTTACACCTTCGGCACGCAGACTGAGAAATAGAACGTCAACCTTTAGCGTGGCGAGTCCACCGTGCTGCTAATCCGACGCGACTTGTGCATCCAAGATTTGAGCCTCTACATGGTCCACGCGATTTCAGCGCGCCAATGGCAGCTGTCGGCTGCATCTAGTTCGCAAATCACCCTATTTACTAAACCGACGGGTTGAAATCATTTTTTAGCTCTATTAAAACACATTTCTCCCCTTGTGTATATACTGTGGGGCGTAAGTAAAAATGTCGGTATCCGTGAACAAAGCTAAAAGGACATTATGTACATTGCATTCAGCTATTTTCTTCCAAACTAAGAAGGTAAGTTGAATCTGACCGTGAATAAATTATGTAACTTTGTTTCTAGAAGTGTCGAGATTGACAGAAGATGAAATTTTCGACTACTTGTTTTCGCTGCCCTGTGATGGAAGTGTTCTCTGAAGACAACTGTGATGAAGAGGCAACAGAAGAAGTTATAGTACTTGATGATACAAATGTGTGACAAATGTACAGGCAAATGACGGCGAGAACTATAAAGAGAAGAGGAAGGCATTCATCACATATAGCAAACCAGGAGTTCCTGGCGTTCCAGCTGGAGAACATTTTCCAACAGGAGCACAAGGAAGCAATACAGACAATGCAGCACATGCAAGAAAGAGACATCGATATTTCAGATGTAGCTATTGCAGAGTACCACCAAGTATTCAGTCATGTTTTGAAAAATTTCACTAAAACGTTAAGCTCTGAATAAATATGTTAGACGTGTTAATGGTACCAACAATGTTATTTTTACAGATCCTAATCCCTTATAAAAAAAAAGGACATGCACGTCCCACATAAAATAATTGCAAAACTATAAGTAACAACCGGAATTTAGAAATATGGGCCGGCCGCGGTGGCCGAGGTGACTGAGGCGCTCCAGTCACGGTCAGCACGGCCATTTTGGTCGGGGGCTCGAATCCCCCCTCGGGCATGGATATTTAGTCCTAGCTAGTTCATAAGTAGTTTGTAAGATTAGGGACTGATGACCCCGTAGTTAAGTCCCGTAAGTTGTACAAACATTTGAACATTTGAAATATGGTCTGAGTCACCAGCCATTCCAAAAGCAGAAAATCAATTGTTACGGTAATACGCGAAATTTTAATGAATTCTCTCACGAAAATTGTAACTATCAATAACATGTTCCCAGTCATTTTAGTACAACAAATACTACACATTACGACAAGTTTTCAGGAGATACTCGCCATCATGGACGCAGGAGATACCGTGCTCTGCGTGCGGTTCTTCTAGCGCACGATTGTCCACTGTTGTTTGGTCTAGCTGATCCGTGCGAGTTTACGGAATTAACTCCGGCGTCCAGTTTTTAGTTGTCGGGAGTGCACTCGTCCTCGCCTGATAATCTATTTTTAGTCTGGGACAATGTCCCATAGATAAATTAAATTGGTTCTAATCCCCCAGTTCCGACCAAGATTTTTAGGAGGTTTTCCTTGTGAAGATTGAAATAGACAATTTTCTGTTTGTTCTGCGGTTTTGTGTATTTAGTGAATCGATTTTCGGCTTATTAGGCCATCATCAGACATTTACTAAAGTTCAGTCTAAGAACGTGTGTGGTCAGTAAAACAGAACATTTGTTACATACAGAAAGTAAATTAACTTCTTTGATGGAGCAGTTGCAGTGTATATAAATATTTGAATGAAATATGTAAATTAATTGTATTGAAAAAAGGAAACATAAATACCATACATAGAGAAACAGTGCCAACATAAATTCATACAACATGACTACAGTGAATAAGAATACAATTAAACAAGAATCTGATGTTTTAAGGATTGTTCAAAATACAAAGTGATGCAAATATTAGAAAACTGACACACTATTATAACTAAATAAACAAATAGACAAAATATAGGGGTTAGATAGGAGGGTATAGGTGGGGTGCATTGGAGAATTGAGAAGCTTAACTAAGCGGAGCTATGCACTCGAACTGAAAAAAAGTGTTGATAAACATATTCAATTATAGTGTTCACAATTAAAAAGGAATTACAGAGTGCAGTATAATTTTGAATATTAGTACTAACAGAGAGAGATACAATGGGAGGTTAGACTGGTATTAACACAGAAAATAGATGAACTGAAAAAAGGTGTAGATAAACATATTCAATTATAGTGTTCACAATTAAAAAAGAATTACTATAAGGACAGAGTACATTATAATTTGAAATATTAGTACTAACAAAGAGAGATACAAAGCTTGGGTGATACAATGGGAGGTTAGACTGGTATTAACACAGAAAGTAGGTGAACAGTGGTTGTACAAAATTTAAATTAGATATACAACTTCATATCAGTAAAGTAAATGTTAGCCAAAAGTACTGGGAACTATTACAAACATATGCTGACTCCAAAATAGAGTAAGGTAAAATAAGAAGATACAAGAAGTGGAGGAATAAAATTGAACAGGCCTGGATACTCTGTGGATTAGGGTGGGTTCAGAAGTGGTGATGTTTCCTTGGTTGTAAGGCGTATGCCGGAACTGGTAAGCCTCTCCCACTTGTTCCTAATTGGGATCCTCCTTCGCTCCACCATCAGCTTGCCTGATATTAGTTGAATAGAACCGTAACTCTTTATGGGCCGGATCTCAAACAGCCCGCTCCATACCTCGGAGTGGAGAATGAAAAGGAAAGTGTTTTTGTTTTTTGGCCCACTTTATTTTACGGTAGTAACACTAAAAGTTGGCCTTTGCGATCGTCTTTTGACAGCTCGAAATTTAAATGAAAATAACGGCTTAACGATTTATCTGACACGGAAATTGAGTAATCTAACTTGTAGAGGAGAAAATTCTCTACAGCTTTGTTGCCTTATGTTTTTTTTCACATCTCGTATCGTTTGAGAGATATTGGCAAAAATAACGGAGTTTTGACACCTTCCATTGAATTAACGAAAACCAGCTGTTCGTAGACGTCACGTGACATTCCTCGCCCAGAACTCTGGCATACGCCATCTCACGTTGCGTATTTGATGATTTTCTTGTTGTAACTTACACGTTGACATTTCAAAGCAATGGCACACTGAAGAATTAACAAAAACACGTCGTTGTTCGTACGATAAATGATAATCTAGTGTCTACAAATGCCATATTAGCATCAGTTAACAACGGCCATCAATAGTATGAGATTGAAGAACGTGACTTCTAATTGTTAGCTCTAGCGTAGTAGGCAGTGCGTTGGACTATTATGCTGAAGGTCAGTGGTTCGGAACCCGCCACTACCTACAATTTTTATTCCCTAAAAGGTTTGGTCCAAAATGTTTGCAGAAATGTATAAATCTACAAATCTAAAGTGGGCCGAATATATATATTAGTATCTCCTGAAGGGGGAAAAAATCGCAATGACGTGTTTTACGGCCCATATATATTCGTTTGCTTTGCTTTGGTTTGAAATAGCCTATATTAATAAGACCTCAAACACAAATCCAAACGCAGCAAATACGAGGTTCTACTGACAGCCTTTATGGTGTCTCCAATTCTGTAATGAAAAAGCGATAAGCCTGTTTGTGACGCAGGTGGCTTCCTCCCTTGTCATTGGTCAACATTCAAATGAACGTTCGGAATATGTGAGATGCTCTATATTGCTCCGCACGTCCGGAAAGTTCGTCAGTAGGTGTTTTCCACGCTGTGACGTCAGAAACACGACACACGGAACTGCCTCGCTGAGACACTCCGTGCCTGCTGGCAGGGCGGCCAGAGCGCCTTCAGGGGTGGAGGCCGCCCTCGCGCTCACGCCCGCGGGCACTTGAGCACGTGGCGTCTCCCTGACTGGTAGCCCAGCACAGCCGCCGCGGCAGACGCCTCACCCCTAATCTTTCACGCACAAAATAAGCGGCTTTTGCTCCTGCCAGTACAAATTCAAATGTTTGTTAAGCTTATGGGACTTAACTATGGGGTCATCAGTCACTAAACTTACAAACTACTTATGAACTACTTACGAACTAGGACGGCACAAATATCCATGCCCGTAGTGGCCGTGCTGACCGAGACTGGAGCGCCTCAGTCACCTCGGCCACCGCGGCCGGCTCCTGCGAGTAAGATTAAACCCTATATGTTGTTGTTATGGTCTTCAGTCCAGAGACTGGTTTGATGCAACTCTCCACCCTACTCTATCCTGAGCAAGCCTTTTCATCTCCTCATAAGTACGGCAACCCACTTGAATCTGCTTACTATACGCATCTCTTGGTCTCCCTCTGCGATTTTTACCCCACACACTTCCCTCCAATGCTAAATTTACGATTCCCCTATGTCTAAGAATGTGTCCTACCAAGCGATCCCTTCTTTTGGTCAGGGTATGCCAAAAATTCCTTTTCTCACCAATTCTGTTCAGTACCTCTTCATTAGTTATGTGATCTACCCACCTAATCTTCAGCATTCTTCTGTAGCACCACATTTCAAAAGCCTCTATTCTCTTCCTGTCCGCACTGCTTATCGTCCATGTTTCACTTCCGTACAAGGCAACACTCCACACAAATGCCTTCAGAAAAGACTTCCTTACACTTAAATTAATATTCGATGTTAGCAAATTTCTCTTTTTCAAAAATGCTTTTCTTCCCATTGCCATTCTGCATTTTATATCCTCTGTACTGCGACCATCGCATGTTATTTTACTACCCAAGTAACAGAACTCATCTACCACCTTCATTGTTTCGTTCCTAATCTAATTCCTTCAGCATCGCCTGATTTTCTAAGACCGCATTCATTATTTTTGTTTTGCTCTTGTTAATGTTCATTTTATACGCTCTCTTCAACTTGTCCATTCCATTTAACTGCTCTTCCAGGTCCTGTGCTGTCTCTGATAGAATTACAATGTCATCAGTAAAACGCAATGTTTTTATTTCTTCCCCCTGAACTTTAATCCCTATTCCAAATTTTTCCTTGCTTTCCTTCACCGCCTACTCGATGTACAAATTGAATAACATCGGAGAAAGGCTACAACCCTGTCTTACTCCGTTCCCAACTGATGCTTCCCTTTCATGCCCTTCGAGTCTAATAACTGCAGTCTGGCTTTTGTACAAGTTGTAAATAACTCTCCTTTACCTATATTTAAACCCTATATATATATATATATATATATATATATATATATATATATATATATATATACATTTCTGAATAATGGACACCAATGGGGAACATGAAACTATCCGCTTTTAAGAAGAGTCCGCAGTTAAGAAAATGACAAAATAGCAAACTACCCTTTATCCGAAATTATCGGTATGGCGGCCGGTTCGGATAACGAAAACGTCGGATAAAACCAAAGTCTCCTGTTTTCACGCGTGAAACACACCGAATTGCGTCGATACAGCTAAGTACGATCGCTAAATGTGCGAATGCCACGCCGCTTCTTGAACTGATCCAGACAGCCATAATTACTGAGGAATTCTTACTCATTTCTTTCAATGAGCTCATAAAAAGTAATCGCTTTTAGACGAAGTAGAGGACCTTAACTAGCACTCCTTTGGATCTTATTTGTTCACGCCACAAAAATGAAGCCGCTTCTAACTGAGGATATGTACTTTTTCTCATTCTTCTTCGAGATTTCATGGCACTGCTTGAAGCTTGAATGGAACAAAATGTTTCAATTTCTGATCGATTCGTTTTCCAATTAGTAATCGCACTCATATTGACGTTCAAATCCGCAGCAACTTTCGCGGGTGGCTCACCAGCATCCATTTTCTTCAAAGTGCGAAGCCTTTGTTACAACGATATCACATTCCTTTTTCGTTTCGCGCACGTAGTAACTTTCAGCTTTTTTAACGACATTCGATTTTTGGTTTTGGCCCCTTTATCTCTGGACATTCCAAAGCATGTAGCGTGAGCACGAAACTTCAAATCGAAGCGGCAATAAAACACTCAAGACTTTGACTCTTTAAACCAGGCTTTGACAGCCATCGAATGAAAACATTCGATACACCTTACGCCTCTCCCCCGTCCTACCCAAGCCCACGGTGCAACACAACAATGAGTCTACTATTGAACGCTCGGCTTCCACTGATGCATCGACAACAGGCGGAAAGTGTTTGTCGCCGCACTCTCATCGTCTGTTTCTGCGCTGCATGGACCAATAATGTACGTACTGTACTTCCAAGAAGTTCCAATAGATGGCAATGCCATGAAACCACGCAATACGAACAGGAAACACGCTCAATCTTCAATCCACACACGTTAGAATGGACGACACTCAGACTTTTGACACTGTAACGATACGGCTGGCCCCCTCATCTCAGTGTTATTGTACGATACCGTCTGCCTGGTCCTCTCATCTCAATGTAATCCTACGATACCCTCTGCGTTGGATCCGGAATCGTGTGGTTCAGTTGTGATATATGTTGCGTGTGAAGTCAAAAACGTAATAGCCAGCCTAGGAATCAGTGGAGGAGAGTGTCTGGGTGATACTGTGATTAAAACGAGTGATAGTTTTCTTTAATTAGGAGATTCATATATTTGCTTTCCAGACAGTTCTATAAACAATAGTTGCGTCATTCTATGTTATTTCAAGACTTAAACAGACGAATTGTAAAATCTTTTGTAAAAAACAAAAAGAAATGCAAATTAATAGCATTGTATGTATGTTAGGCTCATAAACAAGTTGTGTAGATCAGCTAATTGTTTTAATTACTGTAAAGTCGAAATTTGTATATTGTGTTTCTTTGTATATATTGACTGACGTGACATTTTAAACCTAGTTTCAGAATAGACAATATAATTGATAGTTCACTATATGTTAGGAACATGTGTGATGTACTCATTAACTAATTAATTCACATTTAACATTTTGGTTTGTTGTCAAACAAAAAGTAGCGTGATTAAAACTTAAAAAGATAGGTGCGATCTAAAATTATTGTGTGTATAGTTTTCATTTTTTATTTTTGTGTACATAAAATGTTTTTCTGTTATGTTTGTTAATCGTAAATCAGTATATTCTATTGTTATGAACCATGCTTAGTGTAACGTCATTATTGCCGATGTTATATATTTGCCTCACCGCCTTGCGTGGGGGAGTAAGAGTTTCGGCAGTTCTGAAGTGCTCTGGAAGCTATGTCAGTCTTTGTTTTGAAATGGAAGTACTACCGTTCTGATGCTTTGTAAAGGTTTTGTTGTTAAAATGTTTTGGTGGAGATGTTTGATTGCAAATTAAAGAAGAAGTGAAAAATTGTATATATCGAGTGTTTATTTCTATCACGACGCCCCAGGAGAATAATGTTGCAGCGAGCAGAACCCCCATACATCGTAACGTTAAAAAGCTGAGTATCGGTAGAATAAACTGTAATTACTTAAAGTATAATACAAATATTTTAACATGCAAGAGTGCACCGATTCTTTCGCGCTGTCCGTTATTTGGAAGTTTTGATTGTTGTTGGGGAACACATTACGGTGTCCGTGTCCGTTATTGAGAATGTCCGCTATTCGGAATAGTTTTAGCATGAGAGCTGATATTGTTTTGCAGGGGAATTTCAAAATGTCCGCTATTGAGAGGAGTCCGCTATTGGGAAGTGTCCTTTAAGGGAAGTTTTACTATATATATATATATATATATATATATATATATATATGAATGTTTGTCTGTATGTCCTCTATGTGTTTATAAACCATTCATTCGATTGCAATGAAACTCTAAATTTTATATTTTCTGGAATAATTTTCAAAAAATCTTCCGATTTTTCGGAGGATCTAGCAACACTGTACGCCCCGCCCGCGGCGCCGACGCCGTCAGCCAATCTGGGGCTGGGGATCGCGCTCCGCCGGCAGGCTGGCTAACACCAGGCGATTTACTCACGGGAAGCACTCCGCGGTGGGCTCTCGCTCACTGCCAGCGCCGCCGTCGCTGCTTGGCAGTCTCTCCGGCCCAGTCTGCTACCAGCACTTGCCGACTCGTCCAGGCATCCGTCTCTCCCATAGGGAGGCCCTAATCCAAGAACCAACACCAAGGAGACAGTGCAAGCACTAACGGCTTCTGCAAAGAAATCCTCTCATTTTTAATCTGACGGACTGTCGACCAGGAGTGCAACTCTCCAGGGTTTTGTATGAGGGTTGGAACTTAAATAGTGGCAACTATTTATTCACAACCGATATATGTTTGCTTCTCTTACTGTCCTTCAAAAAAATGTTCAAATGTTTGTAGAACTCATGGGACTTAACTACGGGGTCATCAGTCCCTAAGCTTACAAACTACTTATGAACTAGCTAAGACTAAGGACGGCACAAATATCCATGCCCGAGGGGGGATTCGAACCCCCGATCGTAGTGGCCGTGCAGACCGTGAATGGAGCGCCTCAGTCCCCTCGGCCACCGCGACCCACTACTGTCCTTCAAAGTAGTGACCAGCGTAGTGTAGAAACTGTTGCCAGCGATGTGAAAGGCGTAGTATACCGTTAGCATGTAGTAATACATTTATGCATTTTTAAAAAAAAATAACTTGTGCGATGCTTGTCGCTGACTTCTGCCCTCTCTCTGCCAGCGTATCGAGAAACATTTGATATTTGTCACGTTCAACTTTTTTGCAACAAGCTGAAGGGAGACAGAGGAACTGTTCGTCACTTACTGTCTTCTCCTCGATGTATTAAGACGTGTTCCAGAATTTTGCTTAATTATTGTACGTGTGAGCTTAGTTCCTTTTTTTATTAATTTCAATGAACCCTCACAGTTAATTTGAAATATCTTACTTACTTACAATCCCTTCTCCATTCTCACTAATTTTAAAGTTATTTATTTTCAGCAGATCCAGTACTTCATAAAGTGATGCTCGGGTATTGCTGCGATTTGTTTCGCGATTGTACTAGAACATTCTCTGTGCAATTTTTATTTATTTCGTGTCTATGAATGGTTTATTACATTTTAATGCCTGCAGAAAAATCTTTGCGTTGTTTATGAAGTCCGATAATATTGAAATTTTTGGCGACTATCATGATTAATTTACAACACGGTCATAGGACAATAGTAAACGAAACGCACTATCCCAGCATCAATTTATCGAAGTAATATTCCAGTCATCTCAGCTAGAATCACTACAGAATATGACCGAGATATTAGTACCAGCTCTCAATAAGGTAAAATTTAGATTCCGACGACTTCTTCTTAAATTGTTGTTTTCTGGTGTTGTATTTGCTACCGAAATCACGACCGCTACCATTTAATAGCGGAATCCAATAATTTTGTTTAAATTGTCACTTCCGTGTCAAAATTGCTCAGTATTTTCATTTAAAAATATTTCACTACCTGGTAAAATTTCATTTGCGGTCGCCAACCTCAACTTTAATACGCAACACCCATGTTCATAGGAAAGCAGCATTACATGCAGAGCATGTTCTGTTAATGGTGTGAATGGAACGACCTACTGCATGTCGAATGTCTGGAACATCTGACGCAAATCAAATCAAAGTCACAGTCCCATCGACCGAACAGAACAGCCACAGCTTCTGCTATAGGCGCCCTCGCACTGTCGTGCAACATCATGGGTGGGTTGCGGAGAAAGTGCTGCCGCTTCTTTCGCAAAGCTGCTCGCAGCTGATGCTCCAAACACGAACAGTAATACAGTCCATTGACGGTCTGCTGCGCTAGCATAAAACCATCACAGTCGTACACGAGAATCACCATAACTTTCACCATACTTGGGCTCTCATCCATTGTTGCTATACAGCGTAAGAAAGCCTCTTCTTCGTGCTCATAGCGCTCCAAATGCATCTGTCCAACGTCGAAACGCATCCATTTCCGTCAATTCACGTTCAACCCATCGTGATGCAATTTTTCGCATGCCCAGGACTTCCTTCAGGATGCGAAGCACAGTCGTATGCGCTAATCTGGTTTCGTGGCCGAGCTCACGATTCGTCTGACGTCCACTAACGCTGCAACAGTATGCACTTCTTCTTCAGAGACGATACATGTCTGTAAAATTTACTGCGGTAACAATCTGAGGAGTAGAAATTATAAGTTGTAAAGTAATACCGAATGCCGTAGTTTTAGTCCATGAACAGCGGAAAAGTAGTAAGCGAGAAACGTTCTTTCTTTCGGTGTTTTGATGTGTTTGTCAGCGAGAAAAGGTTTAATAAAGGTTTGAAATTATGTTTAAAGTTTCTTGCAAGTCGCTAACAACTGTCATTCTCATACAGCGAATTTATAAATTTTCGTCGCATTATGTGGCACTTTCTTGCAACTCTTATTGTTTATGACTTAACATCTCCTGAACAATGTGTCGTATGTGGTTTGTACTCCTACAGTGATTATTATCTCACGCAAGGAATATGTGTACCAAATTTGGTTGAAATCGATCTTTAGATTTAGGAGAAAATGTGCCTCATTGTCGCTTAAGCAGTTTTCCGCGCATCTTATTGTTTATGACGTCATATCTCGTAAACAATGTTGTACGTAATATTTACACTTGTGGCGATCGTCCTCATAGATTAAAACTTACGTGTACAAAATTTGAAAAGGATTGGAACAAAACTGTAGATTTGTATACAACACGTACACACAAACATATGGACACTCTGCTTCATACTGTATATAAAGATTACCGGGTAAGTGTCTAATCGACTTCTGATCAACGAAGTTTATCTGTGAGTGCCTACTTTTGTTTACAATTGTTCTTTAAAGATTAACTTACCTAAACAGTGAAGTATAAAACATTGTTAGATCGTTAACGTAGTCAATAGTGCCGTGTGTTGTGCAGAAGAAGGTAATAACTTCAAATCTACCCGACTTACAAAATTTATCTCCATTTTTCTGTTGCCTGAAAGACTCGCAATGAACTAGGAAAGGCCGGCCGCGGTGGCCGAGGAGAGTGAGGCGCTTCAGTCACGGTCTGCACGGCCCCTACGGTCGGGGGTTCGAATCCCCCCTCGGGCATGGATATTTGTGCCGTCCTAGTTCGTAAGTAGTTCGTAAGTAGTTCATAAGTAGTTTGTAAGTTTAGGGACTGATGACCCGTAGTTAAGTCCCATAAGCTTAACAAACATTTTTTTGAACTAGGAAAGGACGAACATAATTTATTCCATGAAAATGCTTCTACAGAGGAGTCAACCTCATCAACAACGTCAGACTCATTTTAACGCGATTTTTAACTAATGCTCAAAATAAAATTAATTTTGAAAGATAAATTACATAACGTAGTTAAACAAGTGAGCCCTAAGACATTTTGTGCTCCACCCGCCATTGCTTAGGCCTTGTAATTTGGAGCAAGTTGAACAACAAAAACTCAATCGCGCTAATCTTTATCAGCATTGTAAGTCTCTAATTCTTCTATAATGGTTTCCCACAGCTTAACAAACATTTGAACATTTACTTAAAGTCTTTTCCTCCTAGAATCCAAATGTACGATCTTCCTGCCCAATACAGATTCTCCATCAATTAAAAGTTAATAAATTTCGGAATGCAGATATTATTTCTTTTAACGCGAACTATAGTGTTTAGATTTGAATCTATTTGATTTGCGTTTGGTGACAGTTGAAACTTATGATGAAAGAATGATCAGTCAGGAGATGTATCTCTGCTATAGAATATCCATTATCATTGCATAAGGCAGCATTTGCAGTCACATTTGAAGTATGCTTCTATACTGTTTCAGATAAGTCTTAAAACGTCAGCTAGATGTAAGCTGACATGCTTCGAACGTGAATGTATTTGGTGACTAATGCACTGGTGATGGCCATTCTATAGCCGAAATACACTTGCAAAAATATCTGACTACTCCCTACTCATCGCTGCTGGCGTTCATCATAAACTATAATGTTAATTTTACTTAACGGACTCTCTTTTTTGTGGTATAATCCGAGGTATTAGTTACGTATAATGCCTATCTTTTCTCATGCCTTCCATCCAGTAACTATGTTATATTTTCTTACATATTGTAAATTGTAATGTACTTTACAATTATTTTTTCGATACAGTAAGTTTCCAAGTGTAAGAGATCTTTTACAATAATTTTCAGGCGATATCCACCATTAGTGACAAAATACATTTTTTCAAATGCACCTTTCTCAAAATCGTTGCTACGCGTGCATTTATTACAACTGGCTGCATACGTAATCTGTACATGCATTTTTCGATATTCCAAACGATATTTGTTTAAGCTATTTGAGAGGACCTTAACTGCATTTTTAATTCTAACTTTTTTTCTTTTACATTATTACCAGTATTGAAGTGGGTTCCCACGTAAATCATTTATTCACGCGAATGATGCAAGCTAGACTTCCAAGCTATTATGTACAAGAGTACTGCTGGGCGCAAATTGTCCCATTTGCATTTGAATTGTTCTGTGTCCATCTACGGCCTCACTCTAAATAACAGCTCTCTGTAGATTATGTGAAACCCTCTTCCACACAGCTAATGCGAAATTTGCTCTTCAAGGCTGCAGAGTAGCAGACAAAACCTATACGAGTATAATGTGGGATAATGGATGCCACTGCATTTCGCAACACGCATGCGTTTTGAGCAAGGCAAATTCGTCATCAAAACTGTAAATCCATTATGCTCCGCTTCCTTTATGTGCGAACAGCATTTCAAACCCGGAATTGCAACAATCACGAGCGTGGGATGGGCAGAAAGGGGTGCTGGTGGACTAGTGCAAAATTGTCGCCAGTATTTATAATTCGCTGGACAATATTAGGTTTAATTTCGACTGTAAATAATGTGCATTGTCAAGGTGCGGAGGAAGGGAGGAGGGGAGGAACAGACAGAGGGGGGGGGGGGGAAGGGGAGATTTTTTTTTCCCCACTCTGGCCCCGTCGCATAAAACTCCCTTTCGCCGCACATTATTTCGCTGCGCGAGTAATGCAATTCACAACCGAACGTCAGGGGACAATGCAAATATTCGCAGGATTCAAACTCTTTCGTGTTATGTATTGTGTTTAATTTACTTTTCAGTGACGGCGGAGCTGTTATTTAACTCCCATTCGTGACGGAACATCATAATACTTTTCGCAAACAAAGAATAAAATACTGTATGTAGTCCGCGCGCCGCGGTTGCCATGGAAACGCCGCAGCTGCCGGTTTGATTACAAAACGCCGCTGCGGACAACGGGCAGCGCGGTGCCTCGTGGGTCTGTGCCGTGGTGTGGGATGGGACCGCCCCTCAATGAACGCGGCACGCGGAGAATCCAGGCTGCAAGGTCAGAGAGAGCTTCCACTGGAGGAGCGCGCTCCGCTTCAGTAGAGCGAGGTGGCGTGGCGAGCAGTACGGCGGCCCGACAACGGCTAGCCGCTCTTTTGTAAAAGTTTACTTAATAGCTTCTTGCTAGCATCTGTTCTAATGTTATTTAACAATTCACTTGAGCATATCGCTCATAATTTTACACCTCATGCAATAATTTTAATGTTCTGATGAAGGCACCCTTAGTTGGTGCCGAAATCTAGATAAAGTATTTCAACAAAGTGCAACTTGAATGAAACTTCACTTCGCAGCGGAGTGTCCGCTGATATGAAACTTCCTGGAAGATTAAAATTGTGTGCCGGAACCGGGACTCGAACCTGGGACCTTTGCCTTTCTCGGGCAAGCGCACTACCGTCTGTGCTATCTCGTTCAAAAAAAAAAAAAAAAAGTTCAAATGTTTGTAAATCTATCGGACCAAACTGCGTGGTAATCAGTCCGTATCTTACAATCTACTTAAACCTAGATAAACTAACCTAAGGACAAACACACACACCCATGCCCCAGGGAAGACTCGAACCTCCACGGCGAGCAACCGCGCGCTCCGCAGCAAGACTTTTTTTTTTTTTTTTTTTTTTTTTTTATGAAGGAAATCCTGCAAAAAACGGAGCTGACACAGAGCAGTAGTGGTTCTTTATTTCTGAGTCCCATTACATATATAAGCTGACGCATTATCCTTGACTGGCCGAGCGAGTCGAATAACGATTCTTACACTCGCGAGTGGGCAGTTGTAGGAGGGAGAGTCAGTCGCAGTTCACTGTCGCTAAGAAAAGTGACACAAATGGACTAGCTTCAAGGGAACAGCGCCAGGGTAAATGTAATGTTTTGTCAGTGTATTATTCTGATAGTTATGAGAAATCATCATGGAATCTTAACAGTGTCAAGAGAGGAAGCAGTTTTTTGTATATCCGTTAACGTGTGTTGTACCGAGTTTGCTGTTCAACCGCGCAGCGACGGTTTCGGTTTGATTATTGAATCTTAAGGCGACTGAATTGTGCAACTAATCTGCACAGCTGATATCTCCATTTGTGACTTTCGTCGTTATACGTACCGAATTAATCGGGCAACCGCGTCGCGAACGAACTGTAGGAAACTACATTCGGACAGAGACTTCATTGTTGGACTGGAACCTTCTACAGCTGCATCTACATATTAGTTGTGGGAGTGTTTATGTTAATTAGCGGATCCTGTGAACATACTAGAAGTGGAGCAATAATTTTCTAACACTAATTTAGACACATTTGGATGGACTTATCAAAAGAATTGTTATAACAGTGCAACCACGCTTTTGTGTGAATAAATAAGTTCTTACTAAATTGAGTTTCAATAATGTTACCCCATCATTCAACTAACCAACTCTATTGCCGCGGTGGAGTAGCCGAGCGGTCTAAAGCGTCTCGCTGCGGAGCGCGCGGTTGCTCGCCGTGGAGGTTCGAGTCGTCCCTGGGGCATGGGTGTGTGTGTTGTCCTTAGGTCAGTTTACCTAGGTTTAAGTAGTCTGTAAGCTACGGACTGATGACCACGCAGTTTGGTCCGATAGATTTACAAACATTTGAACATTTATTTAACCAACTCTATTACTGGACAGTTTTTTAATTGACTCTAGTACGGAGTGGAAAGATTAACGACTCAGGGGAACATTTGGTGGGACAGGCACACGACCAACTTTAACAGTTTACCTCCCATCAAATAATACAATAAATTGCAAAAAAAAGAAAAAGAACCTTGTGTATTAATTATTACCCCGAACGCGTTACAAACATGAGGTTATCATTCAGCTCTTGAGGGACATTTGGCCATTTTTCCATGAGTGCAATATCCAGCATTGCAACCGTTGTGCGAGGTTCTGGTCTGGCTGCAATGCGTCTGACAAATGCAGGTCCGGTGCACAAGGTAGCCACTCTATTCGTTCAATTCCCTCAGCTTCAAGCTGGTTGTCCACCAGTACAGATTTGTGGCGATGACCGTCATCTTCCACTAGAAGGAACCCATTAGCAGCATAGGGCACAAGAAATGGTCGAAGAATCCGTCTCTATACCTCTGAGTAGTTAAAGCGACATTCTGAACGCCAAAGAGGACCGTACGTCCGCCAGTACTCAGTCCTGCCCACATCATTCGTTCACCACCGTGATATGGTAATGTTTCTTGCAAATAAAGAAGACTGCACCCATTTCCGCGTTCTCACCAGATGAGGGAACGACAATTGTCCGGCTGAACTTACATTCTTGCCTCATCTGTGAAAAGAAACCGGCGCCATTCCTTACGACTCCAATCCTGATGATCCTCCGTCCAGTTTCTGAGTGTCGCGGTTTCAATGGTACAGTCACCATAAGCCACTACCGAAAGCGATTTCGGACTGTTTCTGTTCATATTGTATGTCCTGTTTCTGCCTGGATAGCGCGTTGCAGCTGAGTTGCAAAAATGTTCAAATGTTTGTAAATCTATCGGACCAAATTGCGTGGTCATCAGTCCGTAGCTTACAAACTACTTAAACTAAGGTAAACTAACCTAAGGACAACACATACACCCATGCCCCAGAGAGGACTCGAACCTCCGACGGTGAGCAACCACGCGCACCGCACTGAGGCGCCTTAGACCGCTCGGCTACTCCACCGCTGTGCAGCTGAGTTGCATTCAGCCTCATGACTCGACAGGCTGTTAACCGTAGATAACGGTCATCTCTTGCTAATCTTATTCTTGGAAGACCTTGGCCTAGCCTTAAGGTTCTTGTTGTCTGAAATCGCGTCGAGGTCCTGGAAATTACACTTCGGGACGCTAAAATAGCTTCAGCCAATTCCCTCTGTGTCAGTCCTGCTTTCAACCTTCCCACGGCTCCCCATGTCGTAGCTTCAGTAAGTCACGCTATTGTTACATTGCAGTACCTGCTCACTTACTACACCAGCTGAACCCAACTACTTGTGTAATTTGTCTGATAGAGTAAACCCTCTACTGCAAATTTATGTTACTACCACTATCTCGCTGGCCATGATACTACATTCAATTACCCTTGTTTTACTTTTCTTTATTTTCATATTACACCTCCCTTTCAAGACTCAGTTCAATTGCTCTTGCAGGTCATTTGCTGTCTCTGACAGAATTTCTATGTCATCGGAAAACCTCAAAGTTTTTATTTCCTCTCCCTGATCTTCAATTCCTTCTCCAAACTTCTCTTTGCACACAGATTGTTCAACGTATAGATTGATCAACTCTGGGGAAAGGCTACAACCCTGTTTTGGTCCCTTTCCAACCACTCTTTCCTTTTCATGCCCTTCGACTCCAATTATTACTGTTTGGTTTTTGTAAAAGTATTATACAACTCTTCGCCCCATATATTTTACACCTGCTACTTTCAGAATTTGTAAGAGTTATTCGAGCCAACATTCTTCGACTCCAATAATTACTGTTTGGTTTTTGTAAAAGTATTATACAAATCTTCGCCCCATATATTTTACACCTGCTACTTTCAGAATTTGTAAGAGTTATTCGAGCCAACATTCTCAGAAGCTTTCTCCAGATCTGTGAAAGCGTAGGGTTGTGTACTGACCACGTAATCTGAAGATTGCCAGTTAGAATTCGGTAAGAGCCACAATTTGTTGTTTTCATTAGATCAATACTTTCTAGCTCTTATTAATTCATGATTTTGGATTTTGACACGTCATGCAAACAATATGTTTTAATACGCCTGGGAAAACTTAACTCAGAGCATGTCCAATTGGCACCTCGACCTTGGCTGTGTATTTTTGGCTACTCAGAATCCTGTAATTGGGTAATGGATTTAAGATTAGAACAGAGAATATTCAGTTACCTATTTTGAATCAGTTTCGGCTGTTGAAGTAGAGAAAGTATTGATATTTTTCAGACTTTCTGAGGTACAGTGTTCCTAAAAGTATGTACAAAATGGCGTTTTCGGTATTTCCCTGTGTATGAAAATGCTATAATATCGACAGGAACACACTTAAAATGCATT
This sequence comes from Locusta migratoria, assembly GCA_026315105.1. Classification (NCBI taxonomy): domain Eukaryota; kingdom Metazoa; phylum Arthropoda; class Insecta; order Orthoptera; family Acrididae; genus Locusta; species Locusta migratoria. The sequence continues at coordinate 37,327,920 of CM048750.1, read as the reverse complement.
ATATGGCGGCGGAAAGCCATAAATGTTTACTAACTTCGACGATGGTCCTCCAGGCAGAAAAATTTGAAAAAGCTTCATTTTCGTTGTGGTAGATAACGTGAAATGTCTTTTTTTATTATTTTTTTATTTATTTATTTTTTTTTCCATCGAATGTCAATTTCCGATGTCATCGGAATATCGTAAAATATGGCTATTAACATTCAGCATACATAGACAGTGCTTCACGAGACTTTCACATGCCCACAAATTTCTTAGGCCTACATAACCTTAGTCGAACAGCATTTGCCTGGGTCGTTATTTAAATATACGTCCCACGCGCAATATGGTAAAAACATAGCGGCCACCAATCGATTGGCCCAAGGAGCTTAAATTTCATAGACTGCTAACAAACGAGTTTTTGCGACAACCTATGTAAACTCGGCCGCCATATTCACGTTGGTCAGTACACCTAAGAGGAGTCTCTCCATCGTATGTTGTTGTAGAACGTCAAGTACTGTATTTAGTGTATATTGAATTTAGTGTATACTTTATGTAAACATTTTTCTTCTGAAATATGCCTATAGTGTATTCAGCATTTAAATGCACACTTAAAAGCGATAAAACGACGAATATTTCTTGCAAGGATACCAAATGTTTTGCCTTGTTTGATTTCAGTCTATCTACACACAAACAAAATTCCTCACAAAGGGATATGTTTCATATGACCTAACTTGGAATTCCCCTGAAATACAGACCATAAAATGCTTAGTTTTCTACGTACTGTTTGTGTGTTCGTGACATGTAGCTTTGTCTGTTGCTGCTGTGGTTGATGAAAGAGTATCTCATCTGTTGAATAATAAAATAAAATAAACGCTTTTGAGTGTCTACACCTACTTTAAAAATATTTTCATTTGTTGTTGACAATACTTGATCGAGGATGGTTGGCATGTCATCAGTGGAAAGTGTGAAATCAATGAAACAGCCAGAAATTTTTCACTTGTTACGTCTGTTCTTTACAACAAATACTTACTTATTTCAGTGTGGCCACAACGAAATTTATTAACGATACGTTGTTTCGGTGTGGGATGCTGTTTTAGCAACTGAACCAGGTGCATTTATAATTGCAGTAGTCTGTTGTCACTTTTATCTTTGTACTCAGATTTCGCCCACAGAACTTCACTTGTTTCAGCATGGGAACAAGGAAAGTAATTAACGACACCTCATTCGCCGTAGCGGCTGACCCAAGCGCATTTTTAACTGCAGTATTTTGTAGTCCCTTTCGTCTTGGTCCACCAAACGTCACAAGCAAAACCTTTGACAGCAATTTTACATGTATGTGGACGTAATATGTTTAATAACTACCAGACAAATGTATACCAGACTTTACGAAAGCAGTTGTTACAATACATTGACAACAGATGCAAATCCATGATCATGATTGTTCGTCATAATAATTGCTGTTACGTCTGCAACAAATTTATACAATGTACTTGCATTATAATCAACAAAAATATTTTCAAAGGTTGCTTTCGTTGTTGTAAACCTCAAATAACTTCATACTTTGAACTTAAACTGTATTACTGACAGGTTCGTTACATTTCATTACCACTACGCACTGTAAGGTTCGTCAAATCGCAGCTTTGAGAAAGTCGGGAGACATCGACGGAAATTCATGCACACAGCACCGCACCACAGAAAATCGGAAAAATACCGATACTGTCTCTAATGAAACAACGGAAACAGACTCAAAGTACGTAATTGAATATCTACGACGAGTCAATAGTCCCAACCCCTCCCTGTTTCATGTTACATCCCGTAGCCAATTATAGGATTGCGAATAGCACGCCGCGGTGGAGTAGTCGAGCGGTCTAAAGCGGAGCGCGCGGTTGCTCGCCGTGGAGGTTCGAGTCCTCCCTAGGGCATGGGTGAGTGTGTTTGTCCTTAGGTTAGTTTACCTAGGTTTAAGTAGTTTGCAACCTAGTTTACCTTAGTTTAAGTAGTTTGTAAGCTACGGACTGATGACCAAGCAGTTTGGTCCGATAGATTTAGAGACAGCAAAGGACCTGGAAGATCAGCTGAATGGGATGGACAGTGTGTTGAAGAGAGCGTATAAAATGAACATTAACAAGAGCAAAACAAAAATAATGGAATGCGGTCTTAGAAAATCAGGCGATGCTGAAGGAATTAGAGTAAGTAACGAAACAATGAAGGTGGTAGATGAGTTTTATTACTTCGGTAGTAAAATAACATGCGATGGTCGCAGTACAGATAATATAAAATGCAGAATGGCAATGGGAAGAAAAGCATTTTTGAAAAAGAGAAATTTGCTAACATCGAATATTAATTTAAGTGTAAGGAAGTCTTTTCTGGAGGCATTTGTGTGGAGTGTTGCCTTGTACGGGAGTGAAACATGGACTTATCGTGCGGACAGGAAGAGAATAGAGGCTTTTGAAATGTGGTGCTACAGAAGAATGCTGAAGATAAGGTGGGTAGATCGCATAACTAATGAAGAGGTACTTAACAGAATTGGTGAGAAAAGGAATTTTTGGCATACCCTGACCAAAAGAAGAGATCGCTTGGTAGGACACATTCTTAGACATCGAGGAATCGTGAATTTAGCATTGGAGGAAGTGTGTGGGGTAAAAATCGCAGAGGGAGACCAAGAGATTCGTATAGTAAGCAGATTCAAGTGGATGTGGGTTGCCGTTCTTACGAGGAGATGAAAAGGCTTGCTCAGGATAGAGTAGGGTGGAGAGCTGCATCAAACCAGTCTTCGGACTGAAGACCTAACACACACACCCATGCCCTAGGGAGGACTCGAACCTCCGACGGCGAGCAACCGCGCGCTCCGCAGCGAGGCGCCTTAGACCGCTCGGCTACTCCACCACGGCCACACAGTAGCTATTCACACATATACAAAGCCCGCCAAATCGTAAAAATAAGGCGTCCTGGACCGTTAGCCAATCAGGAGCGGTATCACGCATGGCCACTCTCTCCCTAAAAGGCTCTCTAAAGCTGATGAACTATAAGCGTTCCACGTGAGAAGGCGAACCAAAATCATGTTACCGGAAATCCCTACACGAATTTCAACCCTTTGGTTAAAGGTCTGCGCGGATAAGAAAAGTGTTATCTGCATTCGCACCACATCCACAAGGCCCATATCCGCAACCGCATCCGCGGCATTTTATCCGCATCCGCAAGTTCGTTATCCGCAGATATTAAAGTTTTAAATGGGTAGTAGTAATAGATAGCAGTATTTAAAACCATGGTATGTTGTGAGACAATTATTGTTTAGAGCGTCTTATCTGCGAAAACTTAACTACTTTTGATTTCTCGAATTACGGTAACTGTTCTATACCTACTCCAAAACAGGCTGTTCCAAACAGGAGAACATTGGCGCTCCAGACACACACAGTAGTGCTTCGGAACCCCTGTGGTCGGAGCACTACGTCAGCTGTGTTTACATTCCAGAAAAGAAATGGTTCTTTCGGAGTTTTACAAAATGGGCACTTTATTTTCCCCAAACTAACGCACAAGAGCTTATGTGACACAAAGCAAAACATGTCATTTCAAGTCTTAAAACTGCCGTCTACTTCTAACTGGTCACTGACAGAGAAAAGAAACAATGTCGGTTGCAGCTAGGTCCAGCCTATATAATCGAAAATTGTGTTCCTTCCTAGATACGTTACTTTCACTGTACACCGTATCTGATTATGAAACTTGCTATAAAATGCTATTATCAATCATTACTACTTACATCACCTTTAATCTAATACATAAACATGAATGTTTGTTTGTAAGTTTGTTCATATTTTATGCGTGGCTGTATCGTTCATTCGGTTGGGATGGAACATTGTAAGAATATGCTTTTCTACACGCAAAACAGGCCACTATATCATTGATCTTTTCCTTGCCATCAAAGACGTATCCAATTTTTTCCCAAATTGACAATTTCAATTTGTTTTCCTTCACTAATGTCAAATCACCTCACATCACTATACACGATATAGTATCCATTGATGTCGTGTTTATTTTAAGAATGAACTGTCAATGTGTTCACTACGATATAGTTGTCACTCGGTCACTACAAAGCGCTAACTGAAGGCAGCGGAAATTTGACATGGCACCTCTGGTGGGCAGTGGACCGGTTTGCCACCCAGAGAGCACTTGACAGCTCGCAGATAAAACACGGTCTCGTAAAGGAATTAGGCGCAGGTCCCTCGGGTTCAGCTACGTCCGCTGTGGTAAGGACATGGGGTCAACAGACTTCCGCTCTACCTGGGCGCTACACTGATTCCAAGAAAGTCTACAGGCTTGAAGTTTTCAGATAACAATTCGACAAACGTACTGGGCAGATACCGTGCGCTTTAACCGCATATAACATGCGGATTTCCGCGTCGCTCACAATTTTATCCGTAAAGCAAGAAATACTGCGGATATCCGCGGATATATCAGTGGATTTTCGCGTCCGCGCGTACGTCTACCTGTGGTACTATCGAACGTGTCAGCATTTGCCATCGTGGGCTATATTTCGGCCATGGCCACTACAAACAGCTGCTACAATTTACTTGTACATATATCCCTCATTGGAGACTTAAGTCGAAAGCAAGATTAGTTTTTAAACTTATTTATTTATTTGTTTGCTTTCTCGCCAGACTTGTTAAACAACACCTGTATGTGTGTCCCAGCTATCTTGTCCACCCAAAATATCTCTGGAACAATAACAGCTATTGGAAAACGACTTTCACAACTATCAATGTACGGCTGGGACCCATGAATGTACATATTTGGAAACATTCTAAAACGAAAGCATATTTGTTTTTTTAACACAAACTTAAGTTTTTTTATTTTTTATTTTATTTTTTTTTTTATTTTTTTAATAATGGACACCCTATATATTTTCTTCAGCAATCCATAGCATGACAAATCACATAAACAATGGCGTTGATTGCATCGCAATATTCCAATTACATCCCGAGATATTGCGACGCGAAGTTGACGCTTGAAATACGCGAAACGCGCGGCTAGCGCTCGTCCTGAGCAGCATGGGGTTCACGCCTGAGCCTCAGGTCGTGCGCTAGCCGTGCGTTTCTAGTATTTCAAGCGTCATCTTCGCGTCGCAATATCTCGGGATGTAATTGGAATATTGCGATGCAATCAACACCATTGTTTATGTGATTTATCATGCTATGGATTGCTGAAGAAAAAATATAGGATGTCTATTAAAAAAAACATAAGTTTGTGTTAAAAAACACGTTTGCTTTCGTTTTAGAATGTTTCCAAATATGTACATTGATGGGTCCCAGCCGTACATTGATACCGGTGAAAGTCGTTTTCCAATAGCTGTTATTGTTCCAGAGATATTTTGGGTGGACAAGATAGCCGGGACACCCTGTATATACAGGGTGTTTCACTAAGTGTGTTTGCCTCTGTAACTTATAAAACAATAGGTGACGGGAAATTTTAATGCGGTAGGTCAACACAAGAAATGTTACACTTTCTGCGGAGCTATGAACATAGCTTATTGTATCATTTTCCAAAGAGTTACAGCACAAAAATATAATTTTTTAAATGGAACAATAGTTTTTTCTATCGTTTATTGGATTTGTTGAAACCAGCTGCGTCCAAATCAATTCAAACTACATTCCTATCACTGTTGGTTTGGGAGCTACAACCCTTCAAAGTTCCGGGGGCGGAGGCTGCGATAGCGTAGCTCACTGGCCGAGTGGCTATCCCCTGCGGCACGGCCCACTGTCTCATAACCACCAACCAGTCAGATACGCTGTCGTAACCTCCGCCCCCTAAACTTTGAAGGGTTGTAGCTCCCAAACTAACTGTGATAATAATGTAGTTTAAATTGATTTGGACACAGCTGGATTCAACGAATCCAATGCACGATAGAAAAAAAATATGGTTCCATTTAAAAAATTATACCTTTGTGCTGTAACTCTTTGGAAAATGATACAATAAACTATGTTCATAGCTCCGCAGAAAGTGTAACATTTCTTGTGTTGACCTACGGCATTAAAATTTCCCGTCACCTATTATTTTATAAGTTACAGAGGCAAACACACTTAGTGAAACACCCAGTATATAGCCGGCCGCCGTGGCCGAGGGGATTGCGGCGCGCCAGTCACGGTCTGCACGGCCACTACGGTCGCGGGTTCGAATTTCCCCTCGGGCATGGATATTTGTGCCGTCCTTAGGATAAGCTAGTTGATAAGTAGTTTGTAAGTTTAGGGACTGATAACGCCGTAGATAAGTCCCATAGACTATACAAACATTTGAACATTTTTTGAATATATATATATAAACTAGGTCGAACCATTGTCTGTTCATCTCATCGAAATTTTGTGTACGGAAACTTTCAATGTGTACTTGAACACCAAATAGGGAGAAACCGCTTAAAATGGTGAGAGACGAATAGGATAGTGTGCAGGACGCAGAAGCAAAGAGCTGCGGAAAACGCAGAGGTTGAGGGGGAAAAAAGGAACCAATTTATAGAGGGCGGTCAATTCCGGGTTAAGGACAGCGCGCGGAGAGAAACAAGATTGAAAGCCCCCGCCTTAATAGCCTATCGGGACGGCCTTGATGGCGACTGCGGACCCCCTCCCTCCCTCCACCCCTAAACAGTTTCCTTCGCATTCCCCCATACCCGCTACTCTCGCCCCCAACCCCCTACGAAACGCACTGAGAAGATTTAGCACACGTATTCCATATTGCGAGAAGTCGCCGCTCCAAACCTGTTTTCGGCAACTCTGTCTACGGCGGGGCACCGCGATGCAATCTGCGCTTTCGCAGGAAGTGCTGCTGAGGAATGGTCTCTATGCTTTCATTCGAAAAAAAAGGTACTCGAGTGGAAAAAAGCGGTAACGGGCGCAAAACGAATGCCTGGTTATTTCGTGATTCATTCACACGCCACGGCTGAAAATAAGGTAGGCACCTGCGGGTACATTACGTGAAATAAAGCCAAGCCGCCATAAATTAGCATACATACAAAATCAGCAGCTGAATTTGTGCCCACAAATCTGAAGAATCCACAGAGTGTGGAATAAGTGGGATAAAGTATTACGTCGTTTATAACCCCACCGCCACAGTTACCTTCGATTATAGTTATTAACTGATCCGCAAAAAGTCATCAGCTCTGCAGTTCTGAAGAAAAGAAAAGAGAGAGAGAGAGAGAGAGAGAAAAGAAAGAAAAACATAAAATTTGGAATAAACTGTGAAGAACGAATAATTTAGAAAACGATTTGATGTTACAGTCGCCACATCACGACATGAACAATAAATTTTGAAGAAACATGGATTGATTGGAAAATTAATTACTGAATAATTATTAAATTGAACGGATAGGCCGAAACGAGACAAATACTACACGGTATAAGCACAAGACACATTCAACAAATTGCACCACTATTAAATAATTTAGATTACAATAAGTACTAGGCAAAAAGGTACAAATAGTTGCTGCAAAATGCATATTTCACCATAAAGTTCGTTGCTTTTTGTGTGAAAAATGACACAAATGGATAAAGTTTTCTCGTCCACCTCAATAGATACATTCAGTGAAATCTAGTTATCGTTATTTAATTGAAAGCTAAGCAGTCAACAATCTGAAGATTGGTTTGAACACCACAGTGCTTTACTAGCCATGGTCCTGTTTGGAGGTGGTGTGCCGTTGCCTTCCTCCGACCCTCGAACTGACTTACCCAGTCAATTACAGGTGACCTACAGTTTAACATGGCTTCCGAACCATGGTGTTACTCGATATTTTTCACAACACTGCCAGAGGCGAAAGAAGTGGAAAGTTAAAGATAAAGAACCTAGGCCTTCTACCAGTGTGCTACCGAGCCAGACGATTAATTTATTTGAATGTTGTGGAAGACACAATGACAAAATTGTTTGGGAAATATTGTGTCGAGTGAAGTGTTTGCTATACTCGAAATCAAGTACTGTTAGTCTATTGGATGTTTTTAAAACTAATTCACTCTCATGAAAATTTAATTATGAATCAATAGTCGATTATTTAAAGTCACAGTCCATAAGATTCCTTGTAAAAGATATAGTTATTTTCTCTCACATTTAATTATTGTTTTGACAGTAATTACCACTGTTTGAATTTAACAGCAAAATTTTATGACCAAAAATTAATGGATCATGATTGAAAACTTCTGTTCCTGACTGTTCGACAAAACTTTTAGTTTTTAACTGATTTTACCGCCATTTGACTGTATAACTACCTTTATTCTGTTAATTTTTTAGTGAATTAATCGAATGAAGATACTTATACGCTCATATGCGTTAAAATCAGTTACAAATTATTGCATGACTGTGGCTCAATGTAACAAAATATTAGAAATCTCTTAGCACTGACGCCACATAAACGTTAAAAACATTATTATTTCACTTTAACTGGCAAAATGAAATTATTTTACATCTTTTACTGACAGATTATTCAGGGTAGCCTCTGCGTAATAATGGAAAGGATGCTGTTCCTTCTCGGTCATTGTCTTGGGTGAAACTCGTAACCTCACTTCTAACTGATCAGTTATTGCGAATTCATAGCACGACTACGCTGGCTAGCCGTACATTCTAAACGAAAGATCTTACTTTATAATACGAGGGTAAGTCAATGATTATCCGCAAAGTAGTTATAAAATTTTATTGTAATAAAATATGAAACTTACAAGAACATCATTTTTCGACATAGTCTCCTTGCTTTTCAATGCACATCGTCCATCACTCTACAAGCTTCCTTATGCCCCCATAAAAGAAGGTTTTCGGTTGAGCTGCGAGCCAGGAACGCACCGCTTCCTTCACTGCTTCGTCCGAGTCAAATCGACGGCCCCTTAATGCCTGTTTGAGTGGACCAAACAAGTGATAGTCAGAAGGGGCAAGATCGGGACTATATGGAGGATGATGCAGTATTTCGAATTTGAGTTTCTGGAGCGTTTCAGCAGTGTGGAAAGCAGTATGCGGACGGGCACTGTCGTGCAACAACACAACACCTTCTGACAGCAATCCTCGGCGTTTGCTTCGAATTGCAGGCTTTAGCGTGTCAGTAAGCATCTCACTGTAACGTACACTGTTTATTGTTGTGCCCCTTTCACCATAATGTTCCAGTACAGGATGTCGTGCATCCCAAAAAAACCGTAAGTATCAGTTTTCCTGCGGACGGTTGGGTCTTGAACTTTTTCTTGCACGGCGAATTTGGATGTTTCCATTCCATACTCTGCCGTTTACTCTCCGCCTCGTAATGTGGATCCATGTTTCGTCACCAGTAATGATTCTGTCTAAGACGTTGTCCCCTTCGTTACCATAGCGATCCAAATGTTTTTTGCAGATGTCGAGGCACGTTTGCTTATGCAACTGTGTGAGTTGTTTTGGGACCCACCTTGCACAAACTTTACGAAATCCAAGTCTGTTGTGAATAATTTCGTAGGCAGAACCATGAGTAATTTGAAGACGACGAGCCACTTCATCAATAGTTAATCGTCTGTCTAAGAGAATCATTTCACATGATCACTCAATGGTTTCTTCATTTGTGGCGGTAAACGGTCGTCCGGATCCATCATCGTGCTTAACACTCGTGCGACCATTTCGGAATTTTTCAATCGACTCCTACACACTTCATGGTGGCAAAACACTGCTCCCGTACTGTACTGAAAGTTTTCTATGAATTTCGGCCTCTGATACACCTTCCGCCCACAAAAAACGTATCACTGAACGTTGATCTTCTTGGGTGCAAATAGACAGCGGAGCAGCCATGATTAACAGCACGGCAGCGACAACGAAACTAACGTAGCAGTTTGAAAGTTGCAAAGATATAACAACAAATAAACAAAGCTTGCGTCACCAACGTAAAACGACTGTTTTACAAATGTTCAAATGTTTGTATAGTCTATGGGACTTAACTACGTGGTCATCAGTCCCTAAACTTACAAACTACTTATGAACTACTTACGAACTAGGACGGCACAAATATCCATGCCCGAGGGGGGATTCGAACCCCCGACCGTAGTGGCCGTGCAGACCGTGACTGGAGCGCCTCAGTCTCCTCGGCCACCGCGGCCGGCGACTGTTTTACCAACATAAACAAAAATATAACTAAATTGCGGATAATAATTGACTTACCCTCGTAAGATGTTCCGTTGCGGTCGTACAATATTGCCATACAATGGTGGGCAAGCAGGGGCTTCCTGGCACGATTTATTGGCAATAAAAAGTGGGCCCCGGCGGTCTTTTTCTTTTTTTTCCCCCTACCTATATCCTCCTGATCACACCGTATTCTGCCCGCATATAATATTAAACACTGATTGGCCGCTATAAGCTCTTCTTCCGTCCATCCATTACAAAACTGCACTACCCATGCTGACAGCTCTTTATGAGCAGTTGCATAACGGCCTTTTCTTAACAGCAAGTAACAGCGCGCCCTCGAGTTACCAACGACTATGGGCCACAGGAATAAGAAAGAGCACATGCTCCTGAGAAGGTTCTCACAGCAAAGGAACATTGAGTAGGTTCTCAATTTCGTATGAATAAAAAATTCGCAGCATTTGTTCTGAGCAGAAAGTTCACCCTTGCTACCTCCCCTTCTTGAGTAGGTTCTCCGTGTGTCACGTCCGGCAATAAACAGTTGTTCAATCGTATATTTGTTTCAACTAGCTCAATCAGTCAAATTATTCAGTGTACAAATATGAAGTAGGCATCTACGCGTTCAGGAGGAAATGTACTATGTTTAGATATTAGTTTGTTGTACAGCAGCAAATTATTAAGACTAAATATGGATTGTTTACGAAAATGTAGTATTCTGACGATGTTACAAAATTTTCGTCAAGCGAGAAACTATTTTCTTATTGAAGTTGGTTTAGCACAATATGAGAACGGAATTTCAAGAATGCATCAGGTTTTCATCTGTTTCAACATAGACCTCGGTCAGTGTTATAACACGAGATACCTTCTGTTAACTATAAGACCCAATGGTCTGCTCATAAGCGATAGACCGCTAGGTTTGTCATTAATCAGTTATTAATTTTCCTGTCGTTTCTACTTCTAACATAAAAGAAATTAAAATCACGAACTCAGCAAACGTATATTAAATAGGCCAATAGGCCAAACAGGAGCAGTACAAAAAAATAATACTTCAGTAATGCAACACTATTTACTTTGTAGTACAGACTGTCAAGTCCTGGGATGTATTTTATTTGGAATTAACGTCATACGGCCTTATTAATAGAACCTATTTGGGAAACATAGAATATTACTTTGTTATGTAGCTATTTGCGTCTGTAAATATACACCCAAAACAAAAGGGTAAAAAACGCAGCTGAACCGTCATTCTGTGACATTTCTGTGTCGTTAATGAAAAAACTCCTCTGAAATCACTGTTGTCACTAAATAAAACGCTTAAATTGTCACAGTAATGATTTTTGTGAATTATGCGTCTCGCCAGCAAAATAATTTTTATTGTTTTATTTTGCATTACCTCTTTAGTTCCTCTAGTATTTCTTCAGACTACGTATGAAATAACTTGTCTCCTGAGCAACACAGATTTTGTTATTTTTATTATAAACCACGGTAAAACCAAAGCTCAATAGAAGTTACTACAGAACTCACTTCAAAAATCGAAGAATGTACTCCGTTTGTGAGAAACTTCTCCAGTTTTATTCATACAAAATCTGAGAATGTTATTTGCGTTAAGAAAGTTCCGCCATCCTTTTACTCAGTCTGAGTACGTTCTCAGATGAAGTACATTCTCCAAGTCTCTTTATTCATGAGACTACGAGAATGTACTCCAATCTTCGAAAATAAAGTACATTTTCCATTTTATTCATACGACCCATGTTCCCTACGCCACAGATTCTCCTACTCAGTACATTATCAAATTCTCTAAGCCAGCATGCCTACTAAAATTACACAAACTGTTTATAATATAATTTTTGAATTTTATTACATTCTTTGTAGTCCTTAGTCCAAAGACTGGTTTCATGCAGCTCTCCATGCTACCTTGTCCTGTGCAAGCCTCTGAATAAGAACGACATACTACATCCTTTGGTACCTGCTTACCGCATTCGTCCCTCGGTCTCCCTCTGCTATTATAACCCCCTCACCCTCTTTCTCACACACACACACACACACACACACACACACACTCACACACACACACACACATACATACACACTTCCCTCCAGTGTTAAACTGACTATTCCTTGATGTCTGAAAAGGCGTCCCACGAATCGAAGCCTACATTTGCCTTGTTAGTCAATGTCGGCTATTCCACAACTTTCTGGTCTTCCCAATTATGTTCAGTACCTCTTCATTAGCTACGCTATCTACCCATATAATGTTCAGCATTCGTGGCAGCACATTTCGAAAGCTTATCATCCACTTTTCACTCCCGCACAATGCTACACTTCAGACAAATGCTTTCAGAAAAGGGTTTACTATTATTTAAATTAATATTGGACATCACAAATATCTCTAATTCGGAAATGCTTTCTGCACTTTACATGTTGTTTACTTCGGCTATTAGAAGTTATTTGCTACCCAAACAACAAAACTCAGTTACTACTTTTATTGAACCGGTAACGAATCTAATTCCTTCAACAGCGCCTGAATATCTGAGACTTCATTACATTATCCTTGTCCTACTCTTGTTAATGTTCATCCTAGACCCTCGTTTCAAGACAATGTCCATTCCGTTCAGTAGCTCTTCCAGGTTCGTTACTGTCTCTGACAGAATTACAATGACGTCGGCAAACGGCAAATTTTTGACTTCTTCTCCCTGAACTTCATTTCCTTCTACTAATTTCACCTTGTTTTCCTTCAAAGCTTGCTTAATGATAACATTGGCGGATTGTTTCAACCCTGTCTTACTCGTTTCATAACCACTGCCTTCTTTTCATGAACTTCAATTCTTATAACTACTTTCCGACTTCTGTACAAGTTGAATAAAACTATTCGCTCCCTTTATTTTACCCTTGCTGCCTGCAGGATTTGAAAGAGTGCATACCAGTCAAAATTGTCAAACTATTTTCTTAATGTTAGTAATGCCTCACCTGTTTTTAGGTATCCCAACTCATCTTCCCCGAGGATAGATTCTAAACGTTTTTCAAATTCGTCTGTAAATAATTGTATTAATATTTTGCAAACATGACTTATTAAACCAATAGTTCTTAAATTTTCACACTTGTCTGCATCTGTTTTCAGTTTAACTGAAATTATTATATTATTTTAGGGGTGTTTCTCATACATCTTTCACACAAGATGGAATAGTTTTTTCATGACTGACTCTCCGAAAGATATCAGCTGTTCAGAGGAAATATAATGCATTTCGGAGGCCTTGTTTCGACTCATATCTTTCAGTGCTCTGCTAAATTCCTATGCAGTGTCGTATCTCCTAGCTCATCTTCATCTTCTTTCTCTCCCCATTCTACAATATTGTCTCAAAGATCATTTTCCTTGTATAGGCGCTCTATTCATTCCTTCCACCCTACAGCTTACACTTCTTTTCCAACTGAGCTCTTTATATTCATGCAGCTGCCTTTCTTGTCTCCAATCATCTCTTTTTTTCTCCTATAGGCAGTGTTTATTTTTTCTGTTGTTACACATTCTTCAACAGACTTGAATTTGTCCTATTGCTACTCGTTCTTAGCCAATCCACATTTTCTGTCGACCTCATTTTTTGCCTGTTTCAATTGCAGCATATTTGTATTTCTCCTTTCATCAACTGAGTTCAGTATCTCCCGTGTTATCCAAGTATTTCTCTTAGGCCTTGTTCTCGTACCTATATGATCCTTTGCAGCTTTCACAACTTTATTTGTCAAAGCTACCCATTCTTTTTCTAGTGTATTTCTTTCCCCTGTTTCGGTCAATTCTTGCCTAATGATCCATCTGAAACACTTGACAAAATCTGGTTCTTTCAGTTTATGCGGATTCCATCTCCTTACTTTTCTGTCGTTTATTACCTTAAATTATTCCACAGTAAAGCACATAATTTAACATAATCAATATCGTAAAGTATATAAAACAGGACACTTAGTCACAAATTTACTTTATTAATGTGTGTTAAGGACTGAATGGGTAGTCTGCACATATCGTCAAGCTGCTGTAGTATAGCGTGGAAACCTGCGTTTTAGTCTTGAAGTTAACAGTACTTATTAAAAGGCAGTTATTTACCATGGGAGCACCAAATGGTCAATAAAAATAATGATGCGCTATAAATCTAATTTTCCGTGGAAGTTTCATTATGATATATACTGTTATCATAGCGTATCTTCAGCAATACCAAGCACTTCTTACTATAAGCTCAAATTGTTTAAAGAAATATTGTATATGCTCGTGAGGCATCAGGCAGTTCCCTGTTCTCGGATTGTAGAATGTGGACGAACTTAACAACATTTTAATATGTCATGGATACAAGCATCAAATGTTAAAGCACAATCTTGGTGAAGACTGTAAAATACTGTCAGTCAGTTACTTAGCAAGGTTGATTACAACCCAGTGAAGTAGGTTTCGATGCTTATGAATACATAGATACTCTTTACATACGGTAATTTCTTAGAGGCAAAGATTAGTGCGTCGCCATAAAGACAATTGTCAATTGTTGTTGTTGTGGTCTTCAGTCCGGAGACTGGTTTGATGCAGCTCTCCACAATACCCTATCCTGAGCAAGCCTCTTCAACTCCACATAAGAACGGCAACCTACATCTGTCTGAATCTGCTTACTGTATCCATCTCTTGGTCTTCCTCTGCGGTTTTTACCCCACAAACTTCCCTCCAACGCTAAATTCACAATTCCTAATTGTCAATTATAAAACTGCATTTAAAAAATTAAAAACAAACCGCTACAAATGCAACATGTAATGTTTTTAATTCTGCAAACGTAATTGATTGCAAGATGCAATTTGATAAATGACAAGTGTCTTTATGACCACACGCTTATTTTGCTTCACCTACATCATTAACGAGTATCTATCCTCGTTAAGATGGTGTTGTTTTTTTTTTTTTTTTATATAATATACGAATGCTTGGCTTCCGGCGACATGTACTTATAAAATTTCCTCGGGTTTCTAGCCGGTTCAAATGGGTTACAATTTCATCAATATTTTTATAAACATCGAAACCTAGGTCAGGGATTTGAATAAACTATACCTATGCAAATGTCTGGCTGTATTTCACTTCCTTCGCGAAGATACTTAATAAGCTCATAAATTTTGTTTTAAAATCCGCATAGAGACCAGAAATTAAATTTCTTAAACGCCGCTGGCGAGATTTATTCGCTCGCTAAACTCCTGCTAGTCTGGCACTTCGTTATCATTCAGAATCCGCTTATGCTAATTTCGAAACTTGGCACTATCAGATGGAAGGTGACGGAGAAACCATGAGGCGAAGGAGCGTAAAAGGCGCACCAAACAAAGCCGACACTGATGCTAAAAAGTCGCCCGTCTCTTAAAGACGATCCACTTAATTGAGGTAACACTGTTCAATTAAAGATTTTAGCACGTGTACTCCTCTTGAACGTGAAATTAGGCAGACTACGGAACGATGAAATGTAATCCGGCCTTATACACAAGGGAGTTGCAAAAATTGTCGGGGAAAGGAAAATGAAGGTTGGTGTTCGACTATGGGAAATGGAATAAGAATTTTCCAACCCTGCAAATTATTCAGAAAAGTGCTGTCTACATCTTCATACTCACTCCTCAAGTACCCACATAGTGCATGGCGGAGGGCGCCTTGTACCACTGTTTAACCTTTCTCTTTGCTGTTCCATTAGCAAGTAGATCGCTAGAAACGGCTGTCTTTAGTTCTCGGTACGAGCTCTGATTTCTGTTGTCTTTACGACCATTACGAGAAATGAAGATCGAGTGCAGTCGTTCTCGACACAGCTTCAGATACATTCTTCTTCTGCTTCTGTCGGTGCCTAAAAAGGTTCGGTTGTGACCGATCGTGTCGGTAGCAGCACATTGAAGCAGCATATAAGGTTGCCAATGCAGAAAGCAAAATGGAATGTTTACATATTACAATTGTTACACACACACCGAACAAGAACGTCCTTGACAGAAGATGTTTTGTGGAAGGTACTCGTGCAGGTTGAAAGTGATGCAAATTTTGTTTCGCAAGTGGTGTGTTCTGATAAGCAATAGTTTCAATTAAATGGTATGGTAAATGTTACCTCCGCTAACCCTACTCACGCCTGTTTTACGCGGAGATTGCGAAGTCGAGTTTAGTGCTGACTGTGCGAATGAATCTAACCACGTAACAAGTAAAGCACTTGTTGATGTGCGTGACCAACCTAATCGTCCCTCGTGCAAATCCAGTATCCCAAAGGCGAGCAGTGCTTAAGTGTGTTAGTTCCGTTCTGACCGCGGTGGAGTAGCCGAGCGGTCTGAAGCACCTCGCTGCGGAGCGCGCGGTTGCTCGCCGTAAAGGTTCGAGTCCTCCCTGGGACATGGGTGTGTGTGTTTGTCCGTAGGTTAGTTTACCTAGGTTTAAGTAGTTTGTAAGCTACGGACTGATGACCACGCAGTTTGGTCCGATAGATTTACAGACATTTGAACATTTGAGTTCCGTTCTGTATTGTTCCCTCAACTGCCAACTTTCAATACCATTTCGAAACTCATTTTAGCTGCTCGAAAGTAAGACGTACTTGTGACATTGTCTCACTTACCTACTAAAACACCAGAACCATCGGTCGCATAACACTTAGAAACACTGATGCCAATTTAATACCATATTTTATAAACTTAACACTCTAGCCAGTGCGATCCCAAACTTACGACATTAACATATTGCACAGTCTTAAAGTGTGTGTACATTTGTATCGTCCCTGTAGTTTACATCTAAAGCTGACGTCGCGTGAACCGCGACGTTTCTATCGTTCTGTTTAAAAAATGTTCAAATGTTTGTAGAACTTGCGGGACTTAACTACGGGGTCATCAGTCCCTAAGCTTACAAACTACTTATGATCTATCTAAGACTAAGGACGGCACAAATATCCATGCCCGAGGGGTATTCGAACCCCCGAGCGTAGTGGCCGTGCATATCGTGACTGGAGCGCCTCAGTCCCCTCGGCCACCGCGGCCGGCTCGTTCTGTTTAGTTCGCAGAATGAACGTCCAGATCTCTGCGTAACCGCTGTACGCAGCAGAGAGCAATTGTCCGTTAATGAAATTGGGGAGTACAGACTTCTTATTCATTTCAGAACTCTCGCGTGTTTCTAAAATTATTATCTGTGACGTTATAGACCTAATACTACCGTATGCGGAGAATAGCATTGTGGCTTTAACAGTGACTCCTTTAGTTTGGTTGCGTAGTTAGGGTATTCGAGAAAGTCCGCCTTTTTCTTTGTGCGATGGTCGTTTCTGCACCGTTCTGCAATCATGGCAGATATGAAAATTTGCAGAAAAATGCAATAGTATAGTATTCTCCAACAACGTTTTCTTAACTTCAATGTGCATCTCCTGTGGAGCTGCAAAGAGTCTCTATTTCAACACACAGTAAGTTGATTCCGGCATCTTACTGCAGAACACGTTTAACATAATTGAATAATTTCTGCAACATGATGTGGTGTAAAATGAATATCTCTAGATGACATAAAAGTAGCGTAGCCTTTACTACAATCTGTATTCTGTTTCACAACTTGTGACAGTACGAGTCACTGGCATTTCTGCTAGTAGATTTTGTTAATAACGAGCAGAGTTTTTCAAAAGATTTTAGACTCCCTTGTGTTTCGCACAGTTAATATTCAACATTATTCGCATGTGAACAAATTACATGTTTCTGAATATATATAGTGTTATTTTCTACCTTGTTCAGCACACAAAATGATTACATACATTGATGAAGTATCAACTATTTCTTTAGAGGGGGAGGGGCCAGCAAACTTCTTTATTGATTTCGTCTTTCAGCACAAACGTTAAGAATACATATATGCCGATAATGTGAGAAGACAGTAATCAGCGTTGTGTTGCTCTACAGAGCATTAATTCTTATATGGTGCCCCCTTTAACTTTATTTCCACTGTATCGGCAAATAACTGAAATCTTTCTGCAAATAATTTCGACTAACCCGTAGCCCCAACTGCTTTCCATAAAAGTCTAACAGAGAAGTCTGGTAATATTACTACATATACGTCCTTCAATTAACTACCGAGTACAATTAATACTTAGCTAGGACATTTGTGACAAGTAAATGAAATAACTACGTAACTTTCACTACAACGGTTCACTTGCATCATTTAAAAGTGCAAATCAAATATGCATGTATTTATCTCTGTTTAGAAAACGTGAAAAATCACAGAGTACACGTTTTACTTTGCTTACCAGAACAATAAGGGATGGCGATGTAACTTTTGCATAAAGGCATGGTAGTTGCGAAGGGAGGAAAAGGGGAGATTAGAATACTGCCTCGTCTCACACTTAGGTTTTCATGTTGTTTTTACTTTCTTTGAATGTTGGATTGTTCGTAGAGTGCGGCGGACATTGTCAAAGCGGCGATCCACGTCAGTAGTACCGACTGCTGTTTGGGCGTTATTGATCAGTGTTTATCATTTTCGGTTGTGTTTAAAAATGTTTGTAAGGCTTATTGGACTTAACTACGGGGTCATCAGTCCCTAAACTTACAAACTACTTATGAACTACTTACGAACTAGGACGGCACAAATATCCATGCCCGAGGGGGGATTCGAACCCCCGACCGTAGTGGCCGTGAAGACCGTGACTGAAGCGCCTCAGTCTCCTCGGCCACCGCGGCCGGCCATTTTCGGTATCTCAGGTGGGTTATGCCTGAGAGACGTTTAACTGATTAAAGACAAATTTTGCACCACCTAGAGCTTTGCGAATGTTTGTGGACTTGGATTCCAGGAGAACCGAAGAGTAAGTATGAGGATGACGGGAACAGTATAATATTACGCCTGAAGACCCGGTAACTCTCAAATACTGTTAGATTTGCAAATAGAGGCTGTCCCCCATTAGGAGAAACAGACTGAAAAATGGCAAGAGGGAAGAGGACAGAATGTAGAGTAGGTCATATAAGATGCTTCATTCAAAAGTAAAATTCACTGTCAAGAAAAATACGGATCCCATATTTCTTGAGGGCACCATAGTTACTTCACTAACACTAACTATAAATCAGATTCAACTACAAGCGAATTTGAGAAAGGTGACACGATGAAGTATGTTTACTGTACCTTTATTGTGGCGAAGTAATGTATTACCCGTTCACTTTACAACTGCAGACGGCAGAACGCGGATCTAAGCAAAAAATTTTAACTGTTACTGTTAATTTAACTTTAAAATTTAAATTCAGCATACTGTAGCTACTGTATGTCTGCTTTTTGAGGCAATTATAATACTGAGGAAAGGATCAGTACAGTTCATTTCCTCCGTGATTAAAATGCTATTGTCATACAAATTGATCAAAATTAACGAGACCCACTCGTGACCTCTATTTTAAATATTTCGCCTATATTTTAACTTGGAGGCTTGGAATTTCAGAATCAACCGGAATATTATTTGACGAATGCCAGTGTGACCGATCATAGTAGTAGCACTACATTTGCGAACAGAGGGACTGTTGTACTCTATTATGTGACATTAACAATTAATACCGTCAAGAATGAAAATGTGTAGATGATAATTTTGAGTACATTTTACTATATTTTTCATAGTACAGAAGATGAAAAACAAATAACTATGCCGGCCGCGGTGGCCGAGGTGACTGAGGCGCTCCAGTCACGGTCAGCACGGCCACTACGGTCGGGGGTTCGAATCCCCCCTCGGGCATGGATATTTGTGCCGTCCTAGTTCGTAAGTAGTTCATAAGTAGTTTGTAAGTTTAGGGACTAATGACCCCGTAGTTAAGTCCAACTAAAAAAAAATAACTATCCATTAAATTGAAACCTTTACAGGTAAAAAAATACAATAAAACGTATGTTTACGTTAAAAGCGGAAGACAAGTCATCAAGGATTAACCTGTAAACACGGGCCAAGAAGTACATCTACATCTACATCTACATAGATACTCTGCAAATCACATTCAAGTGCCTGGCAGAGGGTTCATTAACCACCTTCATAACTTTTCTCTCCCGTTCCATTCTCTAATAGCGCGCGGGAAAAAGGACACCTAAATCGTTCCGTTTTTGATCTGATTTCTCTTATTTTATTGGGATGGTCATGTCTCCCTAAGTAGGTGGGTGCTAGCAAAATATTTTCACATTCAGAACTAAAAGTCGGTGATTGAAACTTCGCAAACAGATCACGCCGCAATGAATAACGTCTTTCTTTTAATGATTTCCACCCCAATTCGTGCAACATTTCCGTGATGCTTCCCCCCCCCCCCCCGTAACGTGATAAAACAAAACGAGCTGCCCTTCTCTGAACCTTCTCAATAACTTCCGTCAGTCCCACCTGGTGAGGGTCCCACAAGGGGCAACAGTACTCCAAGAGAGGACGCACAAGTGTGATGTAGGCAGTCTCTTTGGTGGAGCTGGTGCATCGTCTAAGCGTTCTGCCAATAAAACGTAACCTTTGGTTCGCCTTCCCCACAATATTTTCTATGTGTTCTCTCCAGTCAAAGTTGTTCGTAATTGTAACTCCTAGGTATTTGGTAGAATTTACGACCTTAAGGTTTGACTGATTTATCGCGTAATTGAAGTTCAGCGGATTTCTTTTAGTGGTCATGTGTATTACTTCACACTTTTCTTTATTTAGTGTCAATTGCCAATTTTCGCACCAAGTAGAAATTTTGTCTAAATCGCTTTGCAGTTGCTTTTGATCCTCTGTTGACTACACTAACCGATAAACGACAGCATCATCCGCGAACAGTCTACGGGAGCTATTCAGATTATCTCCTAAATCGTTTATAAACACGAGGAAGAGTAGGGGACCAATAACGCTTCCCTGTGGAACGTCAGATATCACTTCTGTTTTACTCGATGACTTACCGTCAATTACAACGAACTGTGTCCTTTCTGATAGGAAATCGTGAATCCAATCGCACAATTGGGGAGATATTCCATAAGCACGCAATTTCATTAGAAGCCGCTTGTGGGGTACAGTACCAAAAGCCTTCCGGAAATCCAGAAATATGGAATCGATTTGACATCCCTTGTCACACTTCATGTGAATAAAGGGCAAGCTGTGTT
This sequence comes from Locusta migratoria, assembly GCA_026315105.1. Taxonomy (NCBI): domain Eukaryota; kingdom Metazoa; phylum Arthropoda; class Insecta; order Orthoptera; family Acrididae; genus Locusta; species Locusta migratoria. Next base: position 37,306,796 of record CM048750.1, on the reverse strand, counting down.
TCGCAAGAGCGATACGTTCTGAATCCGTGCTGACTATTGGTTAATAGGTCGTTCTCTTCGAGGTAGTACATAATATTCGAACAAAGTATATGTTCCAAAATCCCACTGCAAATCGACGTCAATGAGATAGGCCTGTAATTTTGGGGATCACTCCTATTGCCTTTCTTGAATATTGGAGTAATTTGGGCAACTTTCCAGTCTTTGGGTACGGATCTTTCGCTGAGTGATCGGTTGTAAATTATAGCTAAGTACGGAGCTATTGCATCAGCATACTCTGAGAGGAATCTAGTTGGTATACAATCTGGCCCGGAAGATTTATTTTTGTTTAGTGACTTAAGTTGTTTTACTACTCCAGGAACATCTACTTCTAAGTTTCGCATGCTGGCAGCTGTTCTTGGATTGAGTACTGGAGTGTTCACTTCGTCTTCTTTGGTGAAAGAATTTCGGAAAGCTGTGTTTAGTAATTCTGTCTTAGCAGTACTGTCGTCGGTAGTATTACCATTGCTATCGCGTAGTGAAGGTATTGTTTGTGTTTTGCCGCTAGTGTACTTCACATATGACCAGAATTTCTTTGGATTTTCTGCAAGATTAAGAGACAGGATTTCGTTGTGGAAACAACTATAAGATTCTCGCATTGACGTCCGCGCTAGGTTGCGAGTTTCAGTAAAAGATTGCCAGTCTTGCGGATTCTGTGTCTTTTTAAATTTTGCATGCGTTTTTCTTTGTTTCTGCAACAGTGATCTGACCTGTTTTGTGTACCACGGGGGGTCAGCCCCCTCTTTTATTAATTTATTTGGTATAAATCTCTCGATTGCTACTGATATTATGTCTTTGAAAGTAAGCCACTACTGATCTACACTCGCATTTTTAGTTTTGAAGGACTGGAGACTATCACTCAGGAAAGCGTGAAGCGAATTTTTATCTGCTTTATTGAATAGATATAGTAGAATCAAAAATGTTTAGAAACAGTAATAACCATCTAAAATCTACACAATATGCACTTAAAGTTCGTTACGGATGTCTATATAAATTACTCATCTCATCATAAATAATATAACACGATATATTCATTCCTCGTATTCGTTTTCGTTTCAGTGTTCGTATCGATACGGTAGATGCGAGTAACGAAATGTATTCATGAGTAACGATTTAGTATTTCGTATCAGCCAAAGTATTCGTTACTCGGTACCGAATACATACGGTTTGCTACAGCTCTACTCGACAGTAGGCCTACACGATCGACGCACATGTCGCGCGCATTGTACAGGCATGTTATTGTCTAGTGCGACAGTATTCTTAGCGCATCGCGATAATACACGCTATCAAAGGGTACGTTCCGATGGAATAGTGCTAATAAATAATGTTGTTCAGTTCTGCAAAGAAGAAAAACGAAAAGGCTTGCGGTGGGAAAAAGTGTAAGAACAGTGCATAATATTGTGAACGATGTTAAGAAGTTGCTGTTGAATCTTCCGGGTTGTATGGTCGTGGTCGAAGAAACATTCTGCTCCTAGACTCACCGCTACCAGTTTTAAGGTTCTCGAGATTTGTGCAAAATTTCGATTGTTTTTTCGTCGCTTACTCATAAAGGAGGGCTCACCACGGTGAATGACCAACTTGCACTAGCGAATAATAATGGTTTCAAACCGTCGATCCTTCCAGTAGGGACTTTTTCTTCCTAGTATTTCGATCATGCACCGAAATTTATAATTGATTTTAATGCATTACGTTTTAATGTAGAATAATGTATTAACAGCAAATGTATTTTATCAGCTACACGACCGACTCTTTGTTACATCGTAGAAAACAGTTTTAATTTCGTGCCATTTTTTGTAGAAGAATGTATTAAAAACAAATGTTTTGCGCATCGCTTCCATTGTTTAATAGTAACAATGCAGTTTTTTTTTCATTTCATACGCTTTCCTGCAAAATAACACATTAAAAGCGAATGTAATACAGTTTTGTAAAAGCACTGTTGTCTTCTCTGACCGTAAAAAAAAGCACATTTTTATATCATTTTTCATTTGGATTGTTTATCTGAACAATAACGTTTTAACAGAATGTACATTTGTTTTATCTGCTGCAGCTGAGGAAACACTTTACCTGTACATTGTAATTGAGCGCAGCTATACAATTCGTACTTCATTCGAACAAGCAATAGCACAACACGTCAACAGTTCGCAGCGCCTTCAGCTCAAATGGGCAATTGTAATATGAACGGGTAATACCTTCAAATATTCAGTTGTAATCGTTTGACCTACAAGACATTTAGTATACTCAGTCAAATTTAGATTTGGGGCACCATAAAATTCCGAACTAAACGAATATGCTCTCTAATTGCATATTGACAATTAAGTTCGATACAGGTTTTTGTGTACAACATTCTTAGGAACATTTTTCCAGCCAATGTTGACAACGTTGTTCTTGTCCGCGTCTACCCTGGCAACGAATATTTGTATTCAGCACGTCTGCTGCTGTGAGCTTGTGCGTTTATTTGCGTTACGGAATTCTCAGACCTAAGCTACGTCAAGTGAGGAGGAATAAATATTTCCATGTAGTGTTGCGTTATTATTGCTAGATAAATTAAAAAAGATGGTTCTGGCTTTCACAAGGATGTCGCTGTCACATTTTTAAATTTTGCTAAATATTACAGTGCCCGTTTTCTCCAAAAAAAGGCATTAATTTCAGGAAGGCAATCCTCGCGAAACAAAGACTTGCTGTAACACTGTGCTTTCTTGCTACAGGAAATTCTCACCAAAGTTGAGCGAAATTTATTCGCGATAGAGAATTTCTTACAGATTCGCTGTATTGGGTATAGATGTTATACCAAATGGCGAAATATAAAAAATTTGTGCCGGACCATTTGATATAACATCTGTAACCAATACAGTGGAGCTGTAAGAAATTCGCTATTGCGAATAAATCTCGTTAAATTATTTACCATGAATGAAATATCCTACCAAAGCCTAAAAGCAGTCGACAATCCGAAGATTGTTTTGAACAACACAGTGCTTTACTAGGCAGGGTCCTGTTTGGAGGTGGTATGCCGTTGCCTTCCTCCGACATTTTGTATTTTTAATACATTTGGTGCAAACAATCATATCCGACAGAATGTTTCGTTTTTTTTTTTTTTTTTTTTTTTTTTTTTTTTTTTTTTTTTTTAGTACATGAATCTTCGGAGAGATGGCAATTATAAACATTAAAACAAATAGTAAAACATGTAATACAAACTATTTTTCAAACATAAAAGTCGTCATGACTCATAAATTTATATGTGAGGGATATCATTATTTTCCCCCGAGGACTTCATATCTGAAATGCCTGACAAACCACCGATCGTCAAACAGCAGTATGAACCAACTGTAAGTAGCTGTTTAGAATACGACTTAAACTTGTAAATATCGTAATTTAGTGCCAAACGCATAGCTCATAAGAAAGACGACTGGTTGCTGTATTTCCTGATTCCTTTAATCGTCGCAGTCACAGGTTGCACACATCCAGAATGAATATAAGTTTTGTTTTGACTTAAAAGTTAATCCGTTACCCAAAAAGCTAACTTCGTCAATCTATATAAATGTGAATGTCTGTTCGGTGTACGTTTATCACGTCTGAACCATAATACATAAAGACCTAAAGTTTTGTACAGTTACTAATGTCTACCTGGGTATGGCTTTAGGCACAGTTTGCAAGGAGGTTACAGACAGCGTAACGTGATGCCACAGGCTATATCTTTGGTCTATGCGTGGTACAATGTCTTCAGCTCTTTCTCTGTAAGGATAAGCATACGAATAAGGAAATATAAGATTAAATAAATAAAGCATTAAAAAAGAAATTTCTTTTAATATATGCAAATTGCAACACAGGCTATAAGGAATAATGTATGTATTATTTATTGTAAATCATTAAGCACTTCACACGATTTTAATTTTTTATTTGAATGTTGATTAAAAATGTTTGTTTCTAAAGAAGGTATTGTATTTCATTTCATCCTTCAAAAGCAGTCTCATAGCACACTACTGAAAGATAGCTTATCTATCATATTTGAGGAAATGTGTACTGTAAACCATCAGCTGTTTATTATTATACTGGCATGCATGTCACAGATGCCAGTATGCATAAGGAGGCATATAATGCACCTGTTTGATCAGTCTATCTAGTTCTCTTCCTTGAAGATGGTTTATAACCGAAACCGGTAGAAGTTTGGAAAAATAATAAACAGCTGATGGTTTACAGTATACATTTCCTCAAATATCTTACGGCTGTTGAACCTCATCTCAATAAAAATTTGAATTTTTATCTATCATAATCAACTAACACGCGAGCGGAGCCACGGGCAAGCTAGATAACGGATAAACGCCCGCCAGTTTTCCACAGTACAGACGTGTAGGGCAGCACTCTCGCTTGTGGCACGCCACACCCTACTTTCGTGGCACCTAGTGGCTGCTTGCAGCGTGACTGCAGAGACGTGCGCCGCGCTGCCTACGGTGGATTTTCCGCCAGCCGAAAGCCGGTTACGGGGGCGCGCGTTGGGAATCGCATCGGTCGCTCGCGGTGGCGGCATTGAAAGGGCTGCTGCCTCTTGTAGGAGGGCGGGGGGTGGGGTGGCGGCAAACAACCGCCCCAGACACACCGCCGCGGGGCGCAAAACCACAGCACGCCGGCTTCTGCGGCAGCCAGCAGCGGCTGTAGGCTGGAAACACGCGGTGGGACAACGTCTGGGGTAGGGATGGGCTAAACCGTGATTTTCCGCTAACAGTGATTTCCGTGATTGCTACTTTTAAATCACCGTGATTCTAAACCGTGATTAATCACGGTTTTGAATCACTGTTTGAGGTTTCCACGACATGTATCCCTCCGCGATTTCTACTCCTCCCGCTATTCCGTGATTTCTGCTCTTTCCGCTATTCCGTGATTTCTGCTCTTTTCGCTATTTCCGTGATTGAATCGCCTCGATTCCGGCGACTTGTATGATTTACCATGGAACTGACAAAAATTGAATTAGATACTTTTGTGATAATGTTTCATCCGCCAGTAACTAATTTATCGTCTCTTTGTTGTTATGGAAGTTATGTTGTGAACCGAGAAAAGTAAATCTCAACAAATCAGTCAATAGTAAGTATAGTTTAAAATAACTGTACAATAAACTTTCTAACCACATCAAGACAATGAAAGAATATTAAATATTCTTAGTAAGTGTAAAAATTATTTGCAAGGTAGGTGTTATTTCATTGTCAATGAATATATGCCCTCAATTTTAATAACTTGTTTCTTTAATGTAATACAACTGTATGTCGCACAAATTACATTTCGCATAATCGCTATTAAGAGGGGTGAAATGACACCACATCCCGCTCGTCCTCGAGCGCTTCAGCTCGGCAGAAACATACAGTTTAGACGACGAACGGCGAAATGGGCGAGATATGTTTTTCAGTTTTGAACCTCTCCCTGCCGGGCCCTGGCGATTTTCTAGGAAAAACCCACAAGTGTATGCGAACTGGTCACTGTCCATAATCGGCTTTTAGCCGGTACACCCGCTCTTCGCTAATCGGTGACTCGCTGCTATACCCGTTCTTCGCTTATCGGTGATTTGCTGCTATACCCGCTATTTGCTACATTGATATTAGTACAGATTTCGACCCACAGATGGATGGCTCTTTTAGCCTTTGCTGCTTCTCTTCCCTCACCTCCTATTCGCTATTCGCTGCTACACCTACTATTCGCTGCTGCTTTTAGTACTCATTTCGGCCACCAGATGGCTCTTTGTAGTTTGTACTGCTGTTCGCTGCTATTACTGAAAGTCGCTACCCAACCGTGACCGTGACTGAAATCACGGTCAGATTCCAGATCGCCGCGACCGTGAAAACAGTGAATTTTCAATCACCGTGATTTTTCACGAGTACGTGATTTTTTGCCCATCTCTAGTCTGGGGCACCTTGTAGGCGGGCATGCGCATCATAGGCCAAAGATAACATAGACTGCGCCTGACGTCATTACATTAGGTCCGTTCGAGTGGCGAGAAATTTACCAGTCGCCACTGTTTCTGACTACCTCTACTGTGCATGCGCGGCCTCCGCCAGTTGCAACTGCAAACGCTAACTCGAACGCTTTTTCTCGTGTTTCGTGGTTTGGCCACATGTAGCGCTAGTTGATTCGTTTGCTCTCTCAGCTGCGTAGACGAAAGGTTTATGATTTAAAATAATGAAACACAACAACAGCAACAGTTTATTATACTGAGCACTATACCTTTTCAGACTTTACTGGTTCGTTAAATACAAATATTTATGTGAAGTTTACATTTGGCATTCTGCTGATGTTGATCCGTGGTGTGTCGTCTTTCAGAGGTTATAAGGCACCACAATACTGAAAATTTCATTTGGAAAACAGTGGTGGTATTTGTATGAATGTGTCTGATGGAGAAGGCAGTACTTTATAATGTAAAGCCGATTACAGTGCGAGAGAGGCAGTTAAATCACAGAAATAGCGTACGTTACGTACTTAAATGTTTGATCACCTCGAGAATTACTCAATACGTGTCATGTAAAGCATAAAAACATGCACAACTCTTTCAGTGTTTCATTAATCGAGTAATGGATATCTGAAATAATCAATTATATATAATGAATTTATGTCAAATTGTTAAAAAAAGATCTTAATAACTCCAGACACCAGTTTCACCATTAACCATTTTTTAATTAAAGGAATTGGACAAATTTAAATTGTGGCTTATATGTTTTCATAGATTTCGCCGTCGATTGGTACTAGTTATCTGCTATTTAATGCCAATGTTGATAAACTAAAATTTTGTTCAACTCCAACTCGAACGCCTCAATGGCAGTCATATTTAGTTTAAAACGGTGGCGACCGCAACTCGAACGCTTTAGCGCGGTTGCAACCGCAACTCGAACGAAGCTATTGAAACCAACATCTAAGTCACCTGACTCGGGGCAGGAAATTGTTTCCATCGTTAGGAGCAACGTGAAATAGTGTTGAGAATTGCAGCTCTTACTTATCCTGAATAGTGGAAATTAAGCGTAGTTATTACACCTTTATTAGTACACTAGCTGAAAACCCGGCGTTGCCCGGCTATTTATTTATTCCTGCCATTTTTTAGGCAGATAATCATTTGTATAATGGCTGTATGTCCGTGAAATCGCTTGGGAATACAGTTAGTAGTAAAGATGTAACAGATTAAAACTTGGTGCGGGAAGGAACGGTTTTCTATAGACGTTCCTGTTTAAGTCCTCATATCTCATAAACTACGTGTCTGAATGTGAAAAAATTTAGAAGGTACATTCCACTATATGCATCTATACTGTCTGTAAAATTTCTTGCGGCTACAGTTTGTAGTGTAGAAATTAAAAATTGTAACGTCATACCGAATGCCCTTGGTTTAGGCCATGAACAGTGGAACGTTTCTGTTCATGTGCTCATACCTCCTGGACTAGGTGTCAGAATGTGATACAATTTAGAAGATACATTCAACTATATATGTGTATACTGTCTGTAAAATTTCCTGTCGCTACAATTTGTAGTGTTCAAATTATAAATTGTAACGTTATACCGAGAGCCGTAGTTTTACTCCACAAACAGCGGAAAAGTAGTAATCGAGAAACTTTTACCTTTCATCATTTTACTATGGTTGCCAACGAGAAAAAGTTTAATAAAGGTTTAAAGTTTGTTGCGCCGGCGGCGGTGGCCGAGGGGACTGAGGCGCTCCAGTCACGGTCTGCACGGCCACTACGGTCGGGGGTTCGAATCCCCCCTCGGGCATGGATATTTGTGCCGTCCTTAGTGTAAGCTAGTACGTAAGTAGTTTGTAAGCTTAGGAACTGATGACCCCGTACTTAAGTCCCATAAGTTCTAGAAACATTTAAACATTTTTTGAAAGTTTGTTGCAAGTCGCTAAGTACTGTCATTCTCATACAGTGTATTCCGAAAGTCTCGCCGCATTATATGGTGTTTTTTTTTTTTTTTTTTTTTTTTTTTTTTGGATTTCTATTGGATATGACGTAATATCTTTTGAACCATGTGCCGTATGTGATTCTTAACCATGCAGCAATTGTTAACTCACGGTAAGGAATGTGTGTACCAAATTTGGTTGAAATCGGTCTAATGGTTTAGGAGAAAATGCTCAGCATTGTCGCAAAATGCAGCAGTTTTTCGCGCATCTCATTGGGTTTTTTTTTTTTTTTTTTTTTTTTTTTTTTTTTTTTTTTTTTTTTTTTTTTTTTTTTTTATGGGACTTAACTACGGGGTCATCAGTCCCTAAACCTACAAACTACTTATGAACTACTTACGAACTAGGACATTGTTTTTTGACGTCATATCTCGTGAACTATATATCGTATGTGATTCTTACACTTACGGCGACCGTCCTTATGGATTGAAGCTTACGTGTACAAAATTTCATAAAGATTGGAACAAAACTGTAGATTTGTACGCTACACGTACAAATATACGGACACTCTGCTTTATATATTAGATAGTGGAAATTAAGCGTAGATGTTTACAATGAAACCTCGTATTCTTATTACACCTTTATTAGTACATTTCGCTTTAGTTTTCCGCAATTGCAAATATTAATGCGATGACTACAGTTTTCACTGAACTACGTATTTGAAGCGAAAAATTATTTTTGTTGAACTGTGTGTCTTTTAGTTTGTACTTCACACAAACGAGTAGAAGACGAAATATCAGTTTGACAAGTAGCATCACGTTTCATGTAATTCCTCAAAAGTACATGTGAAAGTTTTGTTGTGCCTTATATATATATATATATATATATATATATATATATATATATATATATATATATATATATATATATATAAAGAGAGAAATAAATAAAAATAAAAAATTGCATAAATAATATCCGATTTTAGGAAAATACAACTCTTTATAGGCCTATTTAATGACTTTTGTCACAGACTACGATGCCAAAACATAACACAAGTAAAATATTGGCTGTTTACATCAAATAACAATGCGTTAACATCATCTATGCACTCGAAAAGAAGCGGTTTTGTAAGTTTAAGGAATTGTCAGTATGCAATTCTAGCTTTGTACATCGTCATCGCAAACAGATTTGCGCCGGAAATGACTTACTTACTGACATATAAACCCGGTAAACAGCAGCTTGAATAATCTCCCCAAAGATAATCACATATAAAAGTTGCAAAAATTAAAAGATTTATAGTGCCACACGAACACTGGGGATATGTAATTATGTTGCTCGTAGAAAGAACTGTCCAAACGTTTCACGTAGTCATGTGTAAAAACGTTAATCACCTCATTAATATTACTAATATATTCAGTAAGTAGTATATGTGTAATAGGAATACAAGAAGTCGTTTTATCACAAAAATCAACTTTTCATTTCACCTGTAAATGACACACTCTGACGCTCATTGTGACGATAACTCGGTCACGTCACTCGGGGCAATTTTAGATGTTGGTTTCAAACCACAACACTGCAGAGATAGGGACACACGCAATTTATCCTATCTTTAGTCTATGACGCGCATTAACGTCTGCTGTAGCAGCAGCTTCCGCCACCATTTTTGTTGCAAGTGGTGACAGCGTGAGCATCCGAAAGGCGCACTTCCATGCTGTTATTGTTTTGAAATATCGCTTGCTTCACTTCTAATATATATATATATATATATATATATATATATATATATATATATATATATATATATATATATACTTTTTGATATTTGTCGCCCTGGTTGTATATCTGGAGTAAATTTTTTCGCATTGGACAAGTCAGTTTTATTGGATTAGGTTTCAGAAATTACTGCAACCAGTCGCTTTTTTTTTCTTCCTAATGAAGATTTATTACACCATTACCGGTTTCAAGCTGCCTAGCAGCTCATCATCAGATGGTATACATTTAGTGCAAATTACACTTGTATCTGTGGCAGGACAGAAAACGAGACAAAAGTAAACACTTATTTTGGTGTGCTACACTGAATAATTACAATATAAGTCTGTCTTCAAGACATTACTTACAGTTATGCGTTTCACATTTAATTTGTCCATATTTGGCCCGCTTTTGGATAGCAATTCACAACACTTCCCTTCCATCAACACGTCACAGCAACCCCCACGACTTTTAAGCGGTAGAATCAAAAAACACTTCACAAACATTACGACTTTACAGCCACTACCACTTCTTTCAGCTTGTAAACAAACCAAAGAGTATGTTTATACCACAGGTTAAGAGCTATCATGTGAAGCCAAAGACTGACAGTCTAAATTGGCATCATATTTATATCCTACTAGCTGAATCCCGGCTGCTTCGCATGCGTAGGCTGGTTGGTCTGCACCAGTTCTTTCTTTTTAATCCTCATGAAGAATCCATATCTTAAATTTCGTAGTTATATCTTGAAATTTGAGTTAACAGCAACATATTTTTGAAAATCAATTTTTTCATCTCGTGTTTCACCCCCTTATTGGTCTAATTTCCAAAAATATCGAAACACGTATTTTTAAAATTCTAACGAACAGTATAAATACCAATTTTTGTAGCTATAGCTTCAAAATTGTCTTGACAACAATGTGTTTTCGAAAAGAATTTTTGATCCCCTCTTTTACCCTCTTAATTGTTGAATGCCCAAACATACCAAAACACGTGTCTTTTTAATCCTGATCAAGAGTCCATATCCTAAGTTTCGTAGTTATAGCTCGAAATTTGAGTTAACAGCAACATATTTTTGAAAATCAATTTTTTGGATCCCATATTTCACCCCCTTATTAGTCTAATTTCCAAAAATACCGAAACACGTGTCTTTTAAATTCGAACTTCGAATCCAGATCCGAAAATTTGTAGTTCTAACTTCAAAATTGCCTAAAGCAATATATTTTCGAAACCCCCCCCCCCTTCTCCAATTTAACCCCGTTGATGGTTGAATTACCAAAAATATAGAAAAACGTATTTTTTAACGTCTAACCAACTATACAAATATCAATTTTTGCAGCTCTAGCTTCAAAATTGAATCAATAGCAACGAGTTTTCAAAAAGAATTTTTGATTCTCTATTTAACCCTCTTACTTGTTGAATTTCCAAAAATACTAAACATCATGAATTTTTAATCCTGACCAAGATTCCATATACGAAGTTTCGTAGTTGTAACTTAAAATCTGAGTTAACAGCAACAAATTTTTGAAAATCAATTTTTTGCGTCATCTATTTTACCCCCTTATTTGTCGAATTTCAAAAAATGCCGAAACACTTCTCTTTTAAATTCGAACCCTGAATTAAAATTCGAAATTTTGTAGTTCTAGCTGCAAAATTCCCTAAATAGCTACGTATTTTCAAAAAACGTTTCATCCCCTATTTCACCCCCTTACGGACTGAATATCGAAAAATCGCTTCTTAAATGACGCCTACAGAGTAAGATCAACACCCTCCACAAATGTCACGTTTCTATCTTCAGTGGTTTGGGCTGGGCTATGATGAGTCAGTCTGTCAGTCAGTCAGTCAGTCAATCGGGACACTTCCTTTTATATATAGAGATAATAAGATAAGCTTTTGTCAGTCTTTGACTTCACATGATAGCTCTTAACCTGTGGTATCGCAATTGTTTTATTGACATCACTTCCGTCTTTCTCTTTTTTTTTTTTTTTTTTTTTACATAATCTCCATACTTATTTAGACATTTTTCGTATCGTTCAGCAACCTTTTGCATGCGCAACTCGTAGAAATCCGCCGTCTGCAAAGATAACCAGTCTTCAACAGTTTCTTTCACTTCCTCATCTGTGTCGAATCGCATGCCACAAAGAAACTCCTTTAGGTAGTGAGTCGTCGATCGTCATAAATTTTGTCGTGAACCGCATGAACCAACTTGTCTGAAATCACGGATGGTCGGCCGGAGCGTGGTGCATCGAGCACATTTCCCTGTCCTTCATTAAAGGCTCGCACCTACTTGCGCACTTTACTGTCACTCATTATGTTAGGACCGTACACTTCAGTAATCTGCCGATGGGTTTCTGCCGCTGAAATGTTTCTTGCAGACAAAAACCGTATCACTGCACTTACGTCACAATCGGTAGACTGACTGATTGTCTTATACATTGTGAACTGACGCTATCAACAGCACACAGCAACAGTAACAACGATATTGGCGCCGTTTAACGCGAAGGTATGCCAGGAGTCAACGCGCATTCGTGTTCTGTCCTTGGCGCCGCTTTCAAATATTTACGGCGAATCGGACCTTACTTTTGAAATAACCCTCGTACATTAGCATGGTAAACTAAGATACAAGGAAATATTTATGAATAAGACAGGAATGGATCTCTGAAAATAGTTGGTATTGCTGTCAAATTCAATCGTTTCCAACCATTCGATCTTCTTCTTCTTCTTCTTCTTCTTCTTCTTCTTCTTCTTCTTTTTATTTTTTTTTTATTTTTTTTTTTATTGGCTTGCTTCAAAATGAATTTTTTATAAGCTACTACGAAACAACATAGATATTTAAAAAGGTTTTCAGTTACAGCTTATGGCAAAAAGCAACTAATTAAGTCATTAAATACCTCCAATTTGGATGTAAGACCCTTTGACAGTAAACTACAACAGAGTTATGACGTAGGCTCACAGAAGATCGTACATTTTAAAATCGCAGCAGTTTCTAACATGGTTTACGAGTACGAGCCATATAAGCCATTGTAATTAGTATGCACCGTTAAAAGTAATTATTATTGTTTATTCTGAATGTTGATACTTTTTGTTATCGTCAATATATGTATAAATAAAAGTCGGTAACAACAGTTGTTCCGACTCATCTTTGTGTTTGCTTTCTTGATCCTCCCGCTTATCAGAGACTAGTAACTGAAAAAAAAATTGTCCCGCCATTCGAAGGTTCTTTAGTGAAATATAGTCTTTAAGTTCTCTACACGAGATGTGAAATTTACCTTCTTACTTTCTCTTGAAAACATTTTCTGAACCCCACTACTCGTTTTACAGTTTGTATAGAATAGATTACCATCTATTGCAGATGTAAAAATTAGTCTAATTCAGACCAGACGTGTTTCGCTTTATTTAAAAGCATCATCGATGTACAAATGTACAGGATATATATATATATATATATATATATATTATTTTTTCCAATCTTGTCTGGTTTTTACTGAATTCGACGATGAACAGTGCTATAGGTTTATCTTATAGGGCGAGTCAAAAGTCGTTGGACACCTTCATAAGTTGGAAGAGTGAAGGGAAAATTGAAAAGTGATGATGGGAACAGAGGATCGATGTGGGGCCGCGACTTTTGGAGTGAATGTAATTCATGGCCGCCATCTTGAAATCCTTTATTTTGGATTCAAGTCTCTTTTTTTTTTTTTTTTTTTTTTTAAATCGGAACAGAGGTGTATGACACATGAAATAACATTCGCTTGAGCTTAGGAATTTAGTGGTGTAATTTGTTTCTATCTTGTACAGTTTAGAAGTTACTAATGATCAAATTGGTAAATTACCTTCATACCAACTACTACAATGCATGTTGTACATGTTCTACGTGGTTGTCCATCCCGTGCAATGCACAATTGTAGTGGCAGCAACCACTCTGGCTGCACGCGGAGGGGAGTGTCTCCTGAAACTTGGTCACAGGCGTATAGTAGGCGTTCCTCCGGATATCTCAAATCACGGATGCTCTCAGCATACGCTATCTTATTACGGGGTCCTCATAGATAAAAAGCAAGGAGTGCTAAGTCAGGGGATCTTGGCGGTCACTCCACGGGACCACGGCAACCAATCCACTTCCATGGCAGATATTCATCTAACCATTCATGGACACCAATGCCATAGTGCAGAGGGGCTCCATCGTGCTGTAAATAAGACGGGGAAAATGCCGTCAGCTTTCAGTGTGGAAGGGAACACAAAATTCTGCAGCATCATCAGAAACTGAAGTGCATCTGAGGTGTTGTAAATCAAAAATAGGCCAATGATGCCGGTGTCCCATATGCCACACCACACCATCACCTTCGCTGGACTATGTTCTCCAATTGGGACAACCCATTTCGGACTGGCGTCACTGCAGTATCGACAATTATGTCGATTAACCTCCCCGTTCAAAGTGAAATACGCCTCGTCGCTGAACAGTACGCTCTTGGCAAACGAAGGATCCAGTTCCTGTAGTTCAGTAGACCACAGGCAGAACTCCAACCGGCGATCAGGGTCATCCTCGTTAAGTTTATGTTGCGTCTGCAGCTTGTAAGGGTCACTTATTGGTGTGCAATATCAGGACAAAGGACGAGCTATTAGCATACGTAACACTATGTATACAATTAGCTAAAAAAAATTTATGGTAAAATGTTAATCAGTTTGAGAGATAATGGGAAAAAGATAGCACTGACGTGTTTTACGGCCCACTTTAGATTTGTAGTTTTATAAGTTTTTGCATGCATTTTGGACCAAAATAATAATCTAAATAATAAAAAATTAATTAAAAGAGTGTCTGAAACCCTTTAAGGAAAAAATTTTTTAGGTAGCTGCAGGCTCCGAACCACCGACCTTCAGCGTCAGAGTCCAACGCATTGCCCACAACGGTACGACTATCAGACAGGATTTGTGCTTTTTAATCTGATACTATTGATGGCCGTTGTTGCCTGATGCTAATATGCCATTTGTCATTTATCGTACAAAGAACGACGTCTTTTTGTTAATTCTTCAGTGCGCCATTGCTTTGAAATGACAACGTGTAAGTTACAATAAGAAAATCATCAAATACGCAACGCAAGATGACGTATGCCTCACAGAGCCGGCCGCGGTGGCCGAGGGGACTGCGGCGCGTCAGTCACCGTCTGCACGGCCATTACGGTCGGGGGTTCGGATCCTCCCTCGGACATGGATATTTGTGCCGTCCTTAGTGTTAGCTAATTCATAAGTAGTTTGTAAGTTTAGGGACTGATGACCCCGTAGTTAATTCCCATAAGCTCTACAAACATTTGAACATTTGATTTATACCTCAGAGAGTTCTGGGCGAGGAATGTCACGTGACATCTGCGAACGGCTGGTTTTCGTTAATTCAATGGAGGGTGTCAAAACTCCATAATTTTTGCAAATATTTCTCAAACGATACGAGATATGAAAAAAAACCATAATGGAACAAAGTTGTAAGAATTTTCTCCTCTATAAATTCGTTTATTCAGTTATCGCGACAGATGAACGGTTTATTTGCAATTAAAATTACATTACAAACGGCTTTATTTTGGTATTACTAACGTATTTCTTGTCCGAAAAGTTTCAAAAATCGAGGTTCTGGTCTCTGGTAGCCGACAATTCTTTCTATAAAATTTGGTGCCCATCGGTTGAACGGTTCGACCTAAAACGTGAGAACACGTAACAGCCAGACAGACATTGTCGTTATTTTTGCAAATATCTCTGCAACGATGCAAGATATGATAAAAACATAATAGAGCGAAGTTGTAGAGAATTTTCCCTTCTACCAATTAGGCTATTCAATTTTCGTGTCAGATGAACGGTTCGTTTGCAATTACAATTATATTACAAACGGATTTTATTATTATTATTATTATTATTATTATTATTTGTATTACTACCGTATTTTTTGTCCGGAAAATTTGAAAAAGAGAGGTTCTGGTCTCTGGCGGCCTACAATTATGTTTGTAAAATTTGGTGCACAACGCTTGAACGGTTCGTCTTAAAATAGGGAACACGTTACGGACAGACAGACATATATCCTAAAACCGTCGTAATTTTTGCAAATATCTCTGAGACGATACGACATATGAAAAAAAAAACATAACACAGCAGAGTTGTAGAGAATTTTGTCCTCTACAAATTCGGTTATTCAATTTTCGTGTCAGATGAATGGTTAAGCCGTTATTTTCATTTAAATTTCGAGATGTCAAAAGACGATCGCAAAGGCCCACTTTTAGTGTTCATACCTAAACTGGGACTATTTGGGATGTCCAGAATCACACATTACAATGGTGAGTGAGGTAAATATAGGAAAGGTTGGGGAAATGCCAGCCGACTGTATTACAACCCCATACTTCTTCAACAAGCCTTTCAATATAACAATTGGAAGTAGGGAGCAGTGGGAGAAAATAGTTCGACACCGTACGGGGGATATTGTCTGGTTCACTGACGGGTCAAAATCAGACCAAGGCGTTGGAGCCGGGGTATACGGGGTGCAGCCAAGACTGGAGGGCGTCATCTCTCTAGGGAAACTGGCCTCAGTATTCCAGGCTGAAATCACTGCCATCAGAGCGTGTGTGGAGGAGAATTTCCATAGGTGCTACAAAGATCGTAGCATCTATATCTATATGTATTCAGGCAGTCCTGAGATCACTGGCAGCTCCTGCAACAAGGTCTAAAATTGTTGCAGAATGTCACAGGGTTCTGGTGGAGCAAGGGGAAAGCAATAGAGTAAACCTTTTGTGGGTCCCTGGCCACTCGGGGATCAGTGACAACGAACATGCCGACAGGTTAGCCAGGTTGGGGGCAGAGACTCCATTTATTGGACCGGAACCTGTCCTGACAATCACCAAGGCAATGATCAAATTGGAGCTATGTAACTGGCTCAGAAGACAGCATGTAGAATATTGGACCAAAGTCTATCAACAAAAAGATGGCAAGGTAATGATGTCAAGGCCATGTTTTAAAAGAAGCTCTGCAATCCTGGGTCTGAACAGGAGAGAGATTAGACACATGGTTGGATTGCTGACAGGCCATGGGAATTTCAAAAAAAAAAAAAAAAAAATGGGAAGGAAGGAAGACAGGGTTGTAGCCTTTCTCCAATGTTATTAAATTTGTACATTGAGCAGGCGGTGAAGGAAAGCAAGGAAAAATTTGGAATAGGGGTGAAGAAATAAAAACATTGCGATTTGCTGATGACATTGTAATTCTGTCAGAGACAGCAAAGGACCTAGAAGAGCAGTTGAATGGAATGGACAGTGTGTTGAAGAGAGCGTATAAAATGAACATTAACAAGAGCAAAACAAAAATAATGGAATGCGGTCTTAGAAAATCAGGCGATGCTGAAGGAATTAGATTAGGTAATGAAACAATGAAGGTGGTAGATGCGTTTTGTTACTTGGGTAGTAAAATAACATGCGATGGTCCCAGTACAGATGATATAAAATGCAGAATGGCAATGGGAAGAAAAGCATTTTTGAAAAAGAGAAATTTGCTAACATCGAATATTAATTTAAGGGTAAGGAACTCTTTTCTGAAGGTATTTGTATGGAGTGTTGCCTTGTACGGGAGTGAAACATGGACGATAAGCAGTGCGTACAGGAAGAGGATAGAGGCTTTTGAAATGTGGTGCTACAGAAGAATGCTGAAGATTAGGTGGGTAGATCACATAACTAATGAAGAAGTACTTAATAGAATTGGTGAGAAAAGGAATTTTTGGCATACCCTGACTAAAAGAAGGGATCGCTTGGTAGGACACATTCTTAGACATCGAGGAATTGTAAATTTAGCATTGGAGGGAAGTGTGTGGGGTAAAAATCGCAGAGGGAGACCAAGAGACGCGTATAGTAAGCAGATTCAAGTGGATGTGGGTTGCCGTTCTTATGAGGAGATGAAAAGGCTTGCTCAGGATAGGGTAGGGTGGAGAGCTGCATCAAACCAGTCTCCGGACTGAAGACCACAACAACAACAACAATGGGAATAACAGAAGAGGACCCTAAATGTAGAATCTGTGATATCGGTGATGAAACTGCATCACATCTAATCTTCGAATGCATTGCATTGGAGAGTAAAATGCACAGAACATTTGGGACAACAAGACCCGAATAAATTGTGTCTAATAAAGAACTGGTAAAGGGACTCCTTGCACTGTTCAAGGGCATAGGTTGGCTTTACTAGATATGCAGGGAGCGATACCGCACAATAAACTTAGTTTCGGTGCGGGCAGTGGCGGGTTGGACCAAGACTGTTTTGGCTTCCCTGAGGAAATCAAATCAAATCAAACCTAAAGTGGGCCAGTAAGGTACACTATGCAATGTATTTGGTTCAAATCTTTTCATTTACAATGTTCCAGCGCTATATGTTCATTAATTGAAAGCTATAAAACGGACCGCCTACGCTGCAGAAAGAACTGCGGACAGATGAGGCCGGGCTTTGCGCGCAGATCGTGAAAAGTGGCCGGCAGGCAGGACGCGGTAACGCCGCGGCTTGTTTTAAAAATAGGCGGACGCCACATTAGCCCCTTCTCTCCCTCTGTCGCCGGGGCAAGAAGAGCCGCTTCTTCCCTGCCTGGCCTTCTTTTGTGCCACAAAACTGGAAATCACAAAGGGCGCTTACCAAGATGAGAAAGGCTGCGCCATTTAGGAAAATAAGAGGCATTACGTTTATGAAGTGGGGAGAGAACAACGTCAGAAATTCGTGAAAATGTACGTAGTCGTCTCAGCGAAGCCGTGTTACGCTTGAAGTCCGCAAACTTCGCTTTTCCCATTGAAGAACAGGATGAACTAATTAAGGTCTGTTAGAATACAAAAAAAAAAAAAAAAAAAAAAAAAAAAAAAAAAAAAAAATGCACTGACGTGTTTTAAGGCGCACTTTAGATTTGTAGTATTATAAGTTTTTGCAAACATTTTGGACCGAAAAAATAATCTAAATAATAAAAAATTAATTAATAAGAGTGTCTGAAAACCTTTTAGGGAAAAAAAATTAGGCAGTGACGGTTTCCGAACCACCGACGTCAGGCATCATAGTGTAACGTCTTGCCCACTACGCTACGACTATCAATCATAGTATGAGTCCAATAATCTCATACTATTGATGGTCATTGTTAACTGATGCCAATATGGCATTTGTAGATTATCATTTATCGTACGAAGAACGACGTGTTTTTGTTAATTCTTCAGTGCGCCATGGCTTTCAAATGATAACATGTAAGTTGTAAATACGCAACGCTAGATGGCGTATGCCACAGAGAGTTCTGCGCGAGGAATGTCACGTGTCATCTCCTAAAGGCTGGTTTTCGTTAATTCAATGGAAGGTGTCAAATCTCCGTTATTTTTGCAAATATGTCTCAAACGATACGAGATATGAAAAAAAAACATAAGGGAGCTAAGTTGTAGAGAATTTTCTCCTCTACCAAATAGGTTATTCAATTTTCGTATCACATGAACGGTTCGTTTGCAATTACAATTATATTACAAACGGCTCTTTTTAGGTATTATTACCGTATTTTTTGTCCGAAAAATTTGAAAAAGGGAGGTTCTGGTCTCTGGCGGCCTACAATTATGTCTGTAAAATTTGGTGCTGATCGGTTGAACGGTTCGTCTTAAAAACAGGGAACACGTTACGGACAGACAGACATCCCAAAATCGCCGTTATTTTTGTAAATATCTTTGAAACTCTACGAGATATGAAAAAAACATAAGAGAGCAAAGTTGTAGAAAATTTTCTCCTCTACAAATTATTTTTTTTTTTCAATTTTCGTGTCAGATGAATAGTTGAGCCGTTATTTTCATTTAAATTTCGAGATGTCAAAAGACGATCGCAAAGGCCCACTTTTAATGTTACTACCGTAACCTAAAGTAGGCCAATATGACTTCTGCCCAAGAGGCGCATATTTCTGCTTTGCATTCGTAGCAGGGGTTATAATGGTCGTTAGTTTGAGTGCTTACGCATTCGATACTACTTTCTCTGACGAAACAGATTATTATTATTATTATCTTTTTTTTTTTTTTTTTTTTTTTTTTTTTTTTTTTTTTTTTTTTTTTTTTTGTCTACACAATACTGACCGCCTCGAACTGAAACTCATTACACTGCCGGCCATAAAAAATTAATACACCAACTTAAGAGTTTTCGATACCCCCAAGAATTATAGTTGAGACAGTACGTATGAGGTAAATCAAATGATCACATTCACAGATCGATAGCGGGTATCGATCCACGCTGAAGCGCGTGATTTGGTATCCACGAGGAGCAATTCGAGGGCGAATTCTGGCATTCATTGCTTCACAGAGATCTTTGCAAAGACTGGAAAGTTGCACAGTTCACTAAATTATTCGAGAAAGGCACTAAGAGTGATCCACAAAATTACAGGCCTGTATCACTGACGTCGGTTTGCAGCAGGATATCATGAACTACCTGAAGAGAACGACCTACTGTCACACAGTCAACACGGATTCAAAAACCATCGATCTAGTGAAATACAACTAGCTCTTTACTCAACATGATGTGATGAGTGCTGTCGGCAAGGGATCTCCAATAGATTTCTAGATTTCCGGATGATTTTTGACACTGTACCTCACAAACGTCTTCTAATCAAATTCGTGATTATGGAATATAGCCACAGTTGTGCGATTGGATTCATGATTTCCTGTCAGAAAGGTCACAGTACGTTGTAAATGACGAAAAGTAGTCGAGTAGAACAGAAGTGATATCTGGCGTTCCCCAGGGAAGTGTTATGGGCCCCCAATTATTCCTTACTTTTGTGAACGATTTTGGAGACAGTGTGAGCAGCTCTCTTAGACTGTTCGCGGATGGTATTATCATTTGTTAGTAAAGTCACCAGAATATCAAAAGCAATTACAAAATGATTCAGATAAGATACCTGCATGTGCAGAAATTTGCAAATGACACTAAACAATGAGAAGCGTGAAGTCATCCATATGAGCACTAAAAGAAATCGGTTAAATTTCATTTTCACAATAAACCTGTCAAATCTACAGGCCGTAAATTCAGTTAAATACTTAGGAATTACAATTACCAATAACTTAAATTGAAAAGAACACAGGATAATATTGTAGGAAAGACGAACCAAAGGCTACGTTTCATTGGCAGAACACAGAAGATATAACAGTTCTATCAAAGAAACTGGCTACACTACACTTATGCGTCCAATCTCAGAATGTTGCTGCGCATTGTGGGATCCTCACCTAGTGGGACTGACGAACGATTTAGGGAAAGTTGAGAATAGGACACCTCGTTTTGTATTATCGCGTTGTAGGGGAGAGAGTGTCAAGGAAATGATGCACGAGTTGGTGTGGAAATCATTAAAAGAAATGAGGAATTTCCAGCTTGGTGGAGTGTTCAAAATGTTCAAATGTTTGTAATCTTATGGAACTCAACGACTTACGTTATCAGTCCCTAGACTGACAAACTGCTTCAACTAAAACTAAGGAGGACAAATACATCCGTTCCCGAGGGAGGACTCGAACCTCCGACGGGGCACGGCCGTGCAAACCGCATCAAGGCGCCTTGGTGCGCTCGGCTATTTGGTGGACTGATATGAAATATTTATTTCAAAAATTCACATATCGATTTCGTTCACATGATGGAAGAAAGAGAGAAAATTTTCTCCATATGAGGGTCGCATATTCCTATACATCACTATAGGCATTCGCCCCTTGCTCTACAGAAAACGAATCAGAATTCGTTGCTCTAACGCCGTGAAAGGGTGAAGCACAACCGCCACCTTTAACAACTGACAGCAGCGCCGAATGATAACTGATATGTTGACTACGCATTTACAGTCACAAATTGGCTTAAAATACAGCGGCAAAAACTTTCTGAATTTCGCTAGTACTGAAGAAACTTTACAAGTTCCTCATAAAAAATCTAAGGCATAGTTTTTTTCGGCAAGGCCCGATTTATTGTCACTTGAAGAATATTGGTGATTAAGCAGTAGACATGAAAGTGTAGCTAAAGCCTCTTAATTACAACAGGAAAGTCACTATAAAGTCCGTTTCAGAATGTTTTACTTGAGTTAGATATTTTCAGTTTTCAATTCCATAAGAGCTCTCGGTTTATTCAGTAAATCATGGGATAAAGAGTATGCAGCTAAGTGTGGCTTTATAAGGCACGGTGTCGCAATTTGTGTCATGTTGTATTTGGTTTACACAATATAAAGGGTGTCCCAGCTATCTTGTCCACCCAAAATATCTCTGAAACAATAACAGCTATTGGAAAACGACTATCACCGGTATCAATGTACGGCTGGGGCCCGTGAATGTACATATTTGGAAACATTCTAAAACGAAAGCAAATGTGTTTTTTAACACAAACTTATGTTTTTTTTTAAATGGACACCCTATGTTTTTCTTCAGCAATCCATAGCATGACAAATTACATAAACAATGGCGTTGATTGCATCGCAATATTCCAATTACATCTCGAGATATTGCGACGCGAAGTTGACGCTTGAAAAACCCGAAATGCGCTACTAGCGCACGTTCTGAGGCTTAGGCATGAACCCCATGCTGCCCGTAATCGCGATGTGATTGACATGCGTAAGAATTTTTCAGAAAAAAAAGTATCTGCCGAAGTACAACACTCGAGCCGTCAGAACAAATCACTAACAGCTTCAGCAATGCATATTCCACGCCAGCGTCTTCTTGGAGTTGCAAGAACTCTACGACAAAGTGTAGCATAAATTCTAGATCCGCAAAATGAAACACGTTACTTCAGTACCAGGCACATACATCAGGCTACTTGTGAGTATTCTGTCAGCCCGCTGCTTAATACTTGTGGAACACCCTGTCCACTACCTGCTATGTCCGGGGCTCCGGGCTAGTGTCAACGCGTTATTCTCTAGAAAAACTAAAAGTGCAGGCATTCCTAAAACTTCTATTTAACATAGAGCACACAACATTCCACTAGCTACAGAAATTATAATAGCCCCATTCGCAGACGCTACTGCCTTCTCCACGAGCGGAAGGCGACTTCTAACATCATCCTGCACCTGCAAACCCAGACCAAGTGGAAACCTGTTACAGACAGGACATGCTACAATACAAATATTTTTAAAGCTATGGGACCTAGCTCGCAGTGGTAATCGGTCCCTAAACTTACAAACTACTTAAATTAAATTATTCTAAGAACAATACACACACCCATGCCCGAGGGAGGACTGGAACCTCCGACGGGGAACGGCCGCGCACTTCGCAGCAAGGCTCCTTAGAGCGCACGGCTATTCCCACGCGGCGACTAGTTACAGCTCAACGTTGAAAAACCCACCGCCAGTCTCTTCACCCACAAAAGGCCAATACTAAACCACCATCTAATACCAAATGCACATTAAGTCCCCTGAAGGAATGAGATGAAATACCAGAGTTGTACCTGATAAGAAGCCCATTTTAGTGACATGAGAGATATAACTAGCGAAAACGCTCATCCCATTCTTTCTGCTCAATGAGGTACCGTATCTCTATAAACAAAGAGTACACTTAACGAAAACACAGTTCTTCCGGCATTAAGCTACTGCTACTATCATACGGAACAGCGGGCAAACCTTCACTACAATAACTCCAAATCGAAAAAAAAAAAGTTGCTGCGTAACGTTCTGTACGCCCACATTCGACCAGCATCAACCTAGTGCAAGTAGACACTGAAAAGGTTTCATTAGCCATAAAAAGCTTCGACACCGCAGTGTACTGAAATTTACTTCCTGTGAGAGAAGCTACGAGACAAGTAGAAAATGTAGGGATGCTGAAAATCCGACCCGGGACAGAAAGTCTCCAGAAGTATATATTACATGACCCCACTAACTCATCTCTCCTCCCCATAACAACTCTGGCAGTAAGAGAGAACCAAAATAGAAAAAGAAGCACTATAAAAGCCACAATACAAGAATAAAAGAGAAAACAACGTAATTTGAAAACCAAAGGTCTGAGTCTGGTCGACGAATTCAACTAGACTGAGGCCAAGATCCCAAAAACGAAATAAAAAGAGCCGAAATAGTACAACATCCAAACATACCCAGACGCCAAGTTAGCAAAGCAGACAGTCCTGAAAAGCAAATATGTGATCCACTTTTTTTTCTTAAAAAAATTAATAATAAAAACTAAAAAAAGTTAAACTACACCCTTACGTGAGGGTTACGTGACTCCCAATATGAATTGACCTTTAGTGCTTGGCCGCGCTGACACAGAACCGCCATATTTTCCTGTAAGGGCAAAGAGCAGATGCGGTTTCAAACGTGGCGCTATTTCAAACCCGAATAATAAATAATACGGAATTTATATAGAGACAATGTGTGCTGTTCTACGTGCCGACGTCATATTTGAATATTCTGGCTTTGAAGACTAACTTTGAAGTGCACCAGACAACTCACACATACCGATAACTTCTGATTTAAATAAGTAGTTGATCTGATATTTTATTTATTGACCTTAATACTCTATGAAAATATGAAACAGTAGTGGTGCATTAGAACTCACCCAAGAAACCAAGTACAAGCATGTTACCTGTGATTGCAAAGTCGTCAGGTTAGAGAAAAGAGAACATGAAAGCAAATAAGAAAATGCAAATCCATTGTGCAGAGTACACCATGAAACAAGTAACTGCAGCCACTGCAGTTTCAAAGGACGAGAAGCACTAATTACTGCTGCTTGAGAGCTCTGGTGACGCATGGCAGTCGACTACACATGGAGTTGCAAAGAAGTTCCGAAATGGCTGCCGCTCGAGAAGCAAAGGGAAGTCTCGTAAGTCAAGCCCCTGCAATAAGTTCTTGTCTACGTCAAAATTTGAATCACACTTGTATTTTACAGAGTGAGAAACTGACCAGCAAATTGCAGCTGTGCTTCTCATCTCCGACCAATCGGTAAATTTAGAAAAGTTTTCAACGACGCCCTTCGTTAACTATGTGTGCTGCAGTAAACCATCTAGAAAAAACAGACAGCATCCAGCGACGGCAGACCTCCTCACTCTAAGCCAGTTTCCATTTTTTTGATGAAACATTTCTCCTCCATGTGCACAAGGACAGAAGATACGCATCTCTTTCGAAACTCTTGACTAATGAGGAGTTTTTGTTGTTGTGGTCTTAATCCGCAGACAGGTTTGATGCAGCTCTCCACGCTACCCCGTCCTGTGCAAGACTCTTCGGCAATCTACATCCTTTTAAATCTGCTTACTGTATTCGTCCCTCGGTCTCCCTCTACGATTTTTACCCCACACGCTTCCTTCTAATGATAAGTTGACAATTCCTTGATGTCTCAGAATGTGCCCAACCAATCTATCCCTTCTCTTAGTCAGGATATGCCAGAAACTCCTTTTCTCCCCGATTCGGTTAAGCACCTCCTCATCAGTTACGTGATCTACCCATCTAGTTCATATCATTCGTCTGTAGCACCACATTTCAAAAGCTTCTATCATCTTTTTTATCTCAACTCCTTATCGTCCACGTTTCACTCCCATACAATGCTGCACTCCAGACAAATGCTTTCAGAAAGGACTTCCTAACATTTCAATTAATATTGGATGTTAACAAGATTCGCTTCTTTAGAAACGCTTTTCTTCCCATAGCCATTCTGCATTTTATGTCTTCTTTACTTCGGCCATTAGAAGTTATCTTGCAACCCAAATAACAAAATTCATCTACTACTTTTATTGTCTCATTACCTAATCTAATTCCTTCAGCATCGCCTGATTTTCTGACATTACATTCCATTACTTTCGTTTTACTCTTGTTAATATTCATCTTATATCTTCCTTTCAGGACACTGTCCATCCCATTCAATTGCTCTTCCAGATCTTTTGCGGTCTCTGACAGAAGAATTACTATGTCATCGGTAAACCGCAATGTTTTTATTTCTTCTTCCTGCACTTTAATGCCGTCTCCAAATTTCCCCTTCCATTCCTTCACTGCCTGCTCAATGTACAGATTGAACAACATGGGGGAAAGGCTACAGCCTTGTCATACTCCGTTCCCAACCTCTGCGTCCTTTTCTTGCCCTTCGACTCTAATAACCGCTGGCTGGTTTTTGTATAGGTTGAATATAACTCTTCGCTCCCTATATTTCACACCTGATACCTTCAGAATTTGGAATAGTCTATTCCAGTCGACATTATCAAAAGCTTTCTCCAAATCGACAAACACTAAAAACGTAGGTTTCCCTTTCCTTTGCCTATCTTCTAAGATAAGTCGTAATGTGAGTTACTGAACAGAATTGGGGAGAAGAGGATTTTTTTGGCATACCTTGAGTAATAGAAGGGATTGATTCGTAGGACACATTCTTAGACATCAAGATATCGTAAATATTCGTTGGAAGTGTGTGGTGTAAAAAATTGCAGAGGGAGACCAAGAGACAAATACAGTAAGCAGATTCAAATGGCTGTGGGTTGCCATTCTTAGGAAGAGATGAAGAGGCTGGCTCGGGATAGAGGAGAGTGGAGAGCTGCAGCAAACCGGTCTCCGGACTGAAGACCACAACAACAACAACAACAAATGTTCCACAAGGTCCGATTTGCCACGAGCTGAGGGATGGCACTCCTGGAGAAAGACGCAGCTATCTTCATCATTTCACCTCAATGTGTTCCTCGTCTGGAGTACTGGTCATGTGGTAAGGTGCTCGACTGGAACCTAGAAGACGTGGCTTCAAAACCCAGTTGGACCGCGGACTTTTCTGTCTGCACTTTAACCTAGCCTTGACTTCGCAACAATGAGAAAATTGCCAGAATCAAGTTGTCTTCAGTCTACACTGAACTGTACATCTCGTGTCTCTGGTTGGATAACAGGGATCTGTTTGGGTCACGCAAGTCGCCAAAGTGGCGTTCAATTGAAAGACTTGAAGCAGGCCACTGAATCACACTAGATTCTCGCTAATCCCGCCATTCTTGCCACTTATGGATGCCAGATTAGCAGAAGTGCTGCATTATTGAGAACACGTGTACAAATAGGATTCTGTATAAAGAATATGTTTGGCGGAGGTCGGCCCTTTCTAGGAACAGTGCACAGTATTCTGTGGAAGAGTGAAGCGCTATTAACTATGGGGAAAAATGTCATCACTATTTTGAAGGAGGATCAATGAACATATTGGCTGTATTTCTGACGTTGCGGTCTGATGTACGCTCGTATTGTTGTACTAAATGCGACAGTGCGCAACTCTGAAGAACGCCTGCCTTTACGAAAAAGAAAACAGTGTGCTCCGAAGCATATCTACTGGTTTCTAGACATCTTCATATCATTGACGAAAAGAGAGAGCTGCTTTTGACTTGATCCTTATCTTCAGAATCCAAGTTCATTCCTACGTACTACATTTTTCGCCTCCAGAAATAATACCGATCATTATTATACAAAATCTATTTCCTTTTTAGAAGTTACACTGTGTGATCAGAAGTATCTGGACATCCCCCAAAACAAACGTTTTTCATATTATGCCCATTGTGCTCCCATCTATTGCCTGGCACTCAATATAAGCGATCTCAGTAGTCATCGTTAGAGAGCAGAAGTGGACGCTCCTTCGAACTTACGGATTTCGAACGTGATCAGGTGTTTCGGTGTTACTTGTGAGAAGTGTACGCGAGATTTCCACACTCCTAAATATCTCTAGATCCACTGTTTCTGATGTGATAGTGATGTGGAAACGTACAGCTCGGAAGCGTACTAGTCGACAGTTGAAGAGGGTCGTACAGTGTTGAAAGTTGCTAACGCAAAGTCATAAATGTTAGTGATGATGATAATAATTATGCTTCTACTGAGTCAAAGTTGATAATAAAAAGTATAGATGATGGTAATAATAGTAATTGTATGGCATTTGCTAAGTGAGAGCCGTCTTTTAAATAATCTTAAAGGCTCTGCCGTTGTTGTAGGTACTTGTTAAATTATAATGAAAGTTGTTAACAAAGTTAATTATCAAATTATTAGTGTTGCGACTGCAGCTTATTAATAATATGTTGTCTGCCTCGTCTTTTGTAACTTCTCACACAAGTTTCCATATGCGCTGTGTAATATGATTGTTGTGTGTGTATAGGTCTGAGACTACTACTGCACTTCAACTACAACTCCTTAATCTGAATGTTATGAAGATGGTTAAGGTATACTTTGAAAAGCAAACAAAAAACACAAGTACGCAATAAAACAAGTTCAGATCCTGTAACTGTGCTCATGAAATATGCATATTGACCTCTGGCAATAAATGTTAAACATGACTTGAACAATATGTTAAAAGATAGGTTCACAAATGGCTGATTGACAAGAATATGGAGGTACGACAGTAATTCTTGAAATATTTCTCTCAACTGTTAACACTGTCCTTCTTTATGGTCTACCTGTGCCCAGGGATAAGCTGCCTGTGCCCCTGCTCTCCAAATTACTGTAAGATAACCCTAACTACGATATTCGCGATGGTGCCATACGAATTCACTAACTACTATACAAAAATATAGTCCATGTTTGTTGTCTTCAAAGAAAAACTAAATTAAGAGGTTTTTTATTTTTTATTATTTTTTTCATTTTTTATTTATTTATTTATTTATTTATTTATTTTTAAGTGACTATGTCGACACATATATGACGTGAGTTTGAAGTAAAATCCTTTATCTAAATAAAATCTATTATCACATAAGGCAAACATAAGTTAAACAATATCTTACAATTTTGTCAATTAATTTCTTACATGTCTGTTCATTACATCTTTTCATTAAAATTATAATTGTAAAACAAAATCATCCTTACTTTCTGGGCTTTCAAGGGGGGTATTCAAATCACTGCATTACCCTCTTGCTCAATTTAACGACAAACATCGATCACAACTACGCAGCACATACCATAATGAAATTATAATCCTCCTTACCTCTAATCTTCATCATTTTCCAAAAACAGATCAATTCATTTATTTTCTTTACATTGTTACATAAAAAGAAAACACACAAGGCAAAGAACAACAAATTTTAACTTCATCCCATTATTTCTTGCACAACACTCTCCCTGTTCACTCGTCTGAGCCACAACTACTACTGCTCAAACGCGGGACAGCGCGAACCAAAGATTGCCGTCGCGGAGCCAAAGATACGAGTCAGAGATACTCAATCTAACATGTCTACGTTTCAGTGTAATAGGCATGCATCTATCCAGACCAGGACACAGGAATTCCAAACTGCACCAGGATCCACTCCAAGTACTATGGTAGTTACGCGGGAGGTGAGAAAACTTGGATTTAATGGTCAAGCCGCTGCCCATAAGCCACACATCAAGCAGGTCATTGCCAAACGACGCCTCGCTTGGTGTAAGTAACGTAAACATTGGACGATTGAACAGTGCTAAAAGCGTTTTGTGCACTGACGAATCATGGTCCATAATGTGACGATATGATGGTAGGGTGTGGATATGGCGAATGCCTGGGGAATTCGGAGGCGGTAGTGTTACGGTGTGGTCCTGTTTCTTATGGAGGAGGCTTGCACCCCTTGACGTTTTGCGTGGCACTGTCATAGCACAGGCCTACATTGATGTTTAAA
Source organism: Locusta migratoria (assembly GCA_026315105.1). NCBI lineage: Eukaryota > Metazoa > Arthropoda > Insecta > Orthoptera > Acrididae > Locusta > Locusta migratoria. The sequence continues at coordinate 37,277,641 of CM048750.1, read as the reverse complement.
AGTACCTTCTTGCTTCCCACTGTTGTAGAGCAATTCTGGGATGACCATTGCATCTTTCAACAGGTTCGAGCACCTGTTCATAATGCACGACATGTGGCGGACTGACTACACGTCAATAACATCCCTGTAATGGATTGGTCTGCACGAGTAATGACTTGAATCCTGTAGAACACCCTTTGGAAGTTTTGGAACGCCGACTTCGAGCCAGGCCTCACCGACCTACATCGATACATCTCCTCAGTGTAGCACCCCGTGAAGAATGGACTGCTAATCCCCAAGAAACCTTCCAGCATCTGATTGAATGTTTATAAGAAAGTAAAAGAACTGACCCGCATCATTACAGGCCAATATTGTTGACATCATTTTCCTGTAGAATTTTGGAGCATATTCTAAGTTCGAATATAGTAAATTTCCTTGAGACGGATAAGCTTATGTCTATGAATCAGTACGTCTCGCAAGATGTTTCCATTCCTGCGTACACTTCGATTGTGTGCAAGTAGAATCTACTAACGCAAACATTTTTATTGCACATATCTTGGGTTTTTTAGGCAAATACTCCCTAAACTAAGAACGTCCCCGAAATTCAGCTGCTCATCGATCGTCATATATTCTGTTGGGGGTGTATGATTTCATGAAGGTTTCTTCAATTAGTATCACAAATTCACGAATGGCAGCTAGCGTGTCATACTTCTTTTTCGCACCTCGATCAGTAGTGTTGTCACATCGAACAGAGTGTCGTGGTAAGGGAAAGAATTTCAGGCCTATGCTGCCACCACATATCACTGGAGTGGAGATGGGGAGCTCTGTATGTTCCAGCAAATAGTAACAAACCAAGTAATACCTCTATTTCAACTTTATCTGTTACTTGAGCGTCCCGACTCCTCCCAAAATTTGTGGGGATTTTCATTATGTACTAGTTAGTAAACATAATTAATTTGTCAATTATTTTCTGATTGAAGTAAATGAAATAAAGTTGTCATAGAGCTACAGGTAAATGTGTTTTAACAATACTATGTTTTCTTAGCTCTACCTCTTTGACTAAATTGTACCATTTCGTTTTACTGTCTCTGACAAAGACAAATGAGTCATATTCATAGTTACAGTTTCATTACCTGAAGTTGCATTGATTTCTGAATCACTGTCCTTTTAACTTTCTTCAATGTCATCTTCTTCGAACCCGGATAATCTTCCTACCGTATTGTCATCATCATCGTCGCGTAATAATTCCGCCATTATATAATCGTCAGTCAATATTTTACGCATTATCTGTATCACTTTCGTCGTGACTAAGATAAGAAACTATGATATAAAAATAAAATACGCAACTACGAGGGTAAGTCAATTATTATCCGCAATTTAGTTATATTTTTGTTTATCTTGGTAGTACTGTCGTTTTACGTTGGTGACGCATGCTTTGTTTATTTGTTGTTATATCTTTGCAATTTTCTAGCTGCTACATTAGTTTCGTTGTCGCTGCCGTGTTGTTAATCATGGCTGCTCCGCTGTCTATTTGCACCAAAGAAGAGCAACGTTCAGTGATACTTTTTTTGTGGGCGGAAGGTGTGTCAGGGGCCGAAATTCATAGAAGACTTTCAGTACAGTACGGGAGCAGTGTTTTGCCACAACGAAGTGTGTACGAGTGGATTGAAAATTCCGAAATGGTCGCACGAGTGTTAAGCACGATGAAGGTGCCGGACGACCGTTTACCGCCATAAATGAAGACACCATTGAGCGATCACGTGAAATGATTCTCTTAGACAGACGATTAACTATTGATGAAGTGGCTCATCATCTTCAAATCAGTCATGGTTCTGCCTACGAAATTATTCACAACAGACTTGCGTTTCGTAAAATTTGTGCAAGATGGGTCCCAAAACAACTCACACAGTTGCTTAAGCAAACGCGCCTCGACATCTGCAAAAAACATTTGGATCAATATGGTAACGAAGGGGACAACTTCTTAGACAGAATCATTACTGGTGACGAAACATCCATCATTATGAGCCGGAGAGTAAACGGCAGAGTATGGAGTGGAAACATCCAAATTCGCCGTGCAAGAAAAAGTTCAAGACCCAACCGACCGCAGGAAAACTGATGCTTACGGTTTTTTTGGAATGCACGAGATCCTGTACTGGAACATTATGGTGAAAGGGCCGCAACAATAAACAGTGTACGTTACAGTGAGATGCTTACTGACAGGCTAAAGCCTGCAGTTCGAAGCAAACGCCGAGGATTGCTGTTAGAAGGCGTTGTGTTGTTGCACGACAATGTCCGTCCGCATACTGCTGTCCACACTGCTGAAACGCTCCAGAAACTCAAATTCGAAGTACTGGATCATCCTCCATATAGTCCCGATCTTGCCCCTTCTGACTATCACTTGTTTGGTCCACTCATCAGGCATTAAGGGGCCGTCGGTTTGACTCGGAAGAAGCAGTGAAGGAAGCGGTGCATTCCTGGCTCGCAGCTCAACCGAAAACCTTCTTTTATGAGGGCATGAGGAAGGTTGTCGGGTTGCGCCACAGTGGAACGCCAACAGTCGCATCGGGTCAGGCGGGCGACGCTGCCAGAAAGCCAATAGTAGCGCGTGTGAAATACACAATAATCGGAAGTTACCGGGAAACAGTGGAGCCAACAGTGTTTCCAAATACACTATCGGAAGCAGCTCAACAATAAGGGAAACTACATGTGCCTCGCAAGTTTCAGAGTGAGATGTGCCTAAAAATAAATAAAATAAAATAAAAAATCGGCTCATTTTCACCCGACGCCATTACTTAAAGGGAGGTGTGCTGTTTTTTTACATAGAATAAGCCGATCATTGACGGGAAATGCTTATGTCCCCCTCCTTGGAGACCGTTTGCAGCCAGTAACGAACTTCATGTTCCGTAATAGCAATGGAATTTTTGTGGATCACCATGCGCCGTGTCACCAGACGAAAGTTGTCTGCAATTTATCTGAAGAACATTCTAGAGAACTCCAATGAGTGATTTGGCCACCCAAATCACCTGAATGAATACCACCCAACCGTTTTTCGTGCGCAGAATCCGTCACTGGCAACAGTTTAGTAATTGTGGATGGCGGCGAAGAAAGCAAGGCTCAACATTACTGCAGGGGACGCGCAACGACTTCTTTATGCCACGACATATCGCTGCAGTTCTTCCATTTACTTTCCCATTCATTTCATACTAGACTGAATATCAGCGGGGCTCGCTAATCTGTCCCCGACTAGCCCGAAAAGACATACCACGGCAATAAATTTTCGTGCGCAGTATTTCAAATTGTGGCAGTAGTTGCAGTTATGTGTCATACAATATGTGATCAAAAGTATCCTAACACCTGGCTGATAATAACTTACAAGTTGGTGGCGCCCTCCATCAGTAATGCTGGAATTCTGTGCTGCTCTCGCAAGCATCTACACCTACATATATATTCCGCAATCCAAGGTAAGGTGGGTGGCGGAGTGAACACTAGGCATTTCCTTTCCTGTTCCATCCCCAAACAGAACGAAGGAAAAACGAATATCTATATGCCTCTGTACGAGCCTTAATTTCTCCAATCTTGTCTTTGTGACTATGCGAAATATAAGTAGACGGCAACAAGATCGTTCTGCAGTGAGCTTCAAATTCCGGGCCTCTAAATTTCCTCAATAGAAAGAACGTCGGCTTTCCTCCAGCAATTCCCTTTGAGTTTCCGGAGCATTTCTGTGACTCTCGCGCATTGATCGAACCTGCGAGCTCGCCTCTGAACTGCTTTCATCTCTTCCATTAAACTGATCTGCTGCGGGTCCCAACCACTTGAGCAATACTCAAGAAGTCGTCTTACAAGCGTTTCTTACGCGGTTCTCTTCACAGGGCTGACTGTCCACCTTACTCACATCTGTCCTTACATGTTCGTTCCGTTTCATATTGTTCTGCAATGTTACGCCTAGACGCGACTGCATCGAGGAGCTGTTCTCCTTGTTTCATATTCTTTAATAGGTAAGAATGACCATTAACTGTTAACGATAATGCGGGCATTGTGTTATGTTATTCACAAATGCATGGTTTTCAATATTAAGAACATATATTCTTTGTATGTAGACTACTAATGAATATAATATTTCGAAAGGTTTTTAACAGGCATAGAACAAACCTGAATGTACATCGATTTGTTCGAATTTGGTCTGCTTTACATACCTTCATCTGTTACACTCCTGGCTATTAAAATTGCTACACCACGAAGATGACGTGCTAAAGACCCGAAATTTAACCGACAGGAAGAAGATACTGTGCTATGCAAATCATTAGCTTTTCAGAGCATTCACATATGTTGGCGCCGCTGGCGACACCTACAACCTGCTGACACGAAGAAAGTTTCCCACCGAATTCTCATACACAAACAGCAGTTGACCGGCGTTGCCTGGTGAAACGTTGTTGCGATGCCTCGTGTAAGAAGGAGAAATGCTACCATCACGTTTCCGACATTGCAGCCTATCGCGATTGCGGTTTATCGTATCGCGACATTGCTGCTCGCGTTGGTCGCGATTCAATGACTGTTAGCAGAAAATGGAATCGGGTGTACAGCAGTGCAATACAGAACGCCCTGTTGGATCCCAACGGTCTCGTATCACTATCAGTCGAGATGACAGGCATCTTATCCGCATGGCTGTAACGGATCGTGCAGCCACGTCTCGATCCCTGAGTCAACAGATGGGGACGTTTGCAAGACAACAACCATCTGCACGAACAATTCGACGACGTTTGCAGCAGCATGGACTATAAGCTCGGAGACCATGGCGGCGATTACCCTCGACGCTGCATCACAGGCAGGAGCGCCTGCGATGGTGTACGCAACGACGAACCTGGGTGCACGAATGGCAAAACGTCATTTTTTCGGATGAATCCAGGCTACGCTTGATGAATTGTGGTATCGTGTTGAAGCTGCATGGGCATCTGTACCTGTACACGTCATCCAAGCTCTGTTTGACTCAATTCCCAGGCGTATCAAGGCCGTTATTACGGTCAGAGGTGGTTGTTCTGGGTACTGATTTCTTAGGATCTATGCACCCAAATTGCGTGATAATGTAATCAGATGTCAGTTCTAGTATATTTGTCCAATTAATACCCGTTTATCATCTGTAGTTTTGGTGTAGCGATTTTAATGGCCAGTAGTGTACATCTAAACCATAATACTTTTTAGGCTTTTACCATATTATGAATTATTCACTTTTATCTGACCAATTTTTCAGTAGTAGTAAGCTTTTAACATCCAACATTCTGATTTTTGGTTAATTACACAGCTTTAAAACATAGATTGTATGAATAGTAAACATTGGCCACTATATATTATTTTAATCTGACTAGTATTACCTACCTTTACTGTTTGATCTAAGTAGTGATATTATCCCCTCTAATTATTATAAGTTAATTTAGTATTCCATGAGAATTCTGACAAGTATGTGTGTATTCCACTTCCAATTATAGTCAATAAATGTTCTATCACTCTGTTTATTCTATATTGCTTTCGTATAAGTACAAAGAGCCAGTTTTAACTCTGTTCGCTCACAGTTTGAAATTTTTAGATACCTTGATTCATACAGACTAGGTGTTCATTTCAAATAAGCAATGCAGTTTTGTAACTATCCTCACCATTTAGTTTTTCTATAAGCTGCTATTTTGTTTCATAGATTAGTTATTTTATCAAAATTTATTAAGAATAAAATAAAATATAAAAGATATAAAAAATAATCATTTGAATATATGGCAACCATCATCACAATTGTTAGAAGTTACGTCCTTCTGTAATTTTATCTATATGCCTTTTAAGTAAATTCTTGTATTTATTGTATGCCATTCATTAGGGCATTATATTACTTCATGGCCAACTATGTCTATTTTTTGTTTTTACTTCTTCTTCACTTTTTGTATGATACAATGTGTAATGGCATTTAGAGATTTGACTGCTAATTATTTGTTATATTTATTTAGGGCCTGAAGCTGGCACTAATGAGGTGCTGAAATGGGTTGCCAGATAATAAAATCATTCTTGTTACGTCTGTTGGTTTACATATTTTAATGTACTTTGATGTATAGCTCTGTGTATATATATATATTCGGGAAAGTACAACATTGAAATTAAATAAGATAATAATAGGTCGGCAAAACTGGAGCCAGAATGACAGCAAAAATGGTTGCATAAAATATTTCATGTACTAATTCATGAAATAACAATATGCCTCACTTCTCACACTTTTTGAATCTCGCAACAGGTAGTACATGCATGCATGTCCCGAGGAGCAGACAGAACAAAACATAATAATAACGAGGCCGGAATTAATTGGTCGTGACCAGTCGGCATCTGGTGGCGGTGCGGTTACACTTGCGGTCACGTTTTGGACGGGTCGGTATTTTGGAAGCGGGGTCGGGTTATTGATCGCGGTTAGCGTTCGTGTGATCCGCGCGCTTCGCCTGTCTGCGCCCGGCGGCGGCCACGGGGCCACTGACTCACCGCAGCTGGTGCACGCGTTCGAGCAGCCGTCAGCCAGCCCACGAGCATGCGCACAGCTGCAGATACATTTCGGCAGCGCCTCTTTCCACACGCGGCTACTTGCAGTGTGGCTGTCAGCTGTTTCAGCATTGACAAGGAGAGGCCGCCAATTGTGAAATTCAGATTCGATTCATACTGCAGATAATGAAAGCTCATGGCCAGAGGTGTAATTTGGCAAAGCACCAAGATGCACTTCTCAGTCGTTGTCGAGAAAATCGACAATTAGAAAAAAGCCGTTGCGGTGATATACTCTCTACGATCTCTACGATTAGTAATATTTTACAGAGGCGTGGCGCCGTGGTAAGCGATTGGGTTCGTAATCCGAAGGTCGCCGGATCGAATCTCGCGGCATGCGAGTTGTTTTTTATTATTGTAGAGATCGCAGAGAGTATATCACCACAACGGCTTTTTTTAACTGTCGATTTTCTCGACAACAGCTGAGAAGTGCATTTTGGTGCTTTGCCAAATTACACCTCTGGTCATGAGCTTTCATTACGCGCAGTATGAATCGAATCTAAATTTTACAATTGGCGGCCTCCCCTTGTGAGAGAAAGTAGCCAGGCGCAGCCCGGCAAAAATGTTTATAATAAAAAACAGCTACCAATCACAAGTATGGAAATAAAATATTCATTTATTTTAATCATGTCCGGTTTCGGATTTTTTTCACAAATCCATCATCAGATGTACTGCTTACAAGCTGTGCCCTCATTGTTATGTTAAAGATGTGCTGCCCTAGGATAGACAAAAAATTGTTTTATGCGCTATTTGATGAGTTTGTACAATGGGTTATACATTTTAGTCGATACATACACTTTTGCTAAGGGATTTTTTAACTTAATGGTACATGAGGTGCGACAAAATCTTACGTGTCGTGTGCCTTCTTATTATGCTTTTGTCTTCTGTTTTCATTAGTTATTTTCAAAACTGTCTTTTTCCGCACATGTATTGCGTGGGCGCTGTTAAATTTCGTGTAATTCACGTAATGTACCACCATTCTTTGAAGGCAGCACAAGCAATTAACACATACAAAACGTGACACAGCTTCACAACAAAATGTAAACAATGCAAAGATGTTACTGCTATACAGATGCTATGCTACAGATATATTTCGACTTTATGCCTATGTTGAAAAAATTTCTCTGCTTTACTGTGAAATTAATTTAAACATAGAGTTTTGGAATAAAATTATGTACAGTATTTTATGATATGGCACTTGGAAAAGTGGCCACAGCTTGTAAACAGTACAACATCTGATGATGGATTCGTGAAAAAAATCCGAAACCGGTCATGGTTAAAATAAATGAATGCTTTATATCCATACTTGTCGTTGGAAGATGTTTTCTATTATAAACATTTTAATATCACTACCACGTTTTTCAGAATGTCAACATTTGACAAAATATCGGAAAAAAATATTTCTGATGTTCTCAATCTGCCATATTTGCGCATGCGCAGAACTGTCTACGTTGTAGTGAGGGTACTGTGGTCAGGGGCGCTGACTTACAAAAAATATTGGCGGGGGACAGGGGGGAGTCTTACTTAACGGGTGTCTTACTTACTCCTTGGCGCTACAGCCCCTGTAGGGTCTTGGCCTCCTGGACAATCTTCGCCCACTCTTCTCTGTTGGTTGCCTTGGCTCTCCATCTTCTAACTCCCATCCTTCTCAGATCCTCTTCCACCTTGTCTAGCCACTGGTCCTCAGTCTACCCCTCATGCGGCGTCCTCCTGGCTTTCCTTTGAAAATTTTCTCGACTGTACTATTCTCTACCATTCTTTCTACGTTTCCCAACCAACATAGTCTATTACTCTTCATTTCTGCCAAATATCTGGTTCTTTGATCTCATTATTGTTTCTATTCCGCCAAAACCCCTATCATTCACTGGTCCCTAGATTTTTCTAAGTATCTTCCTTTCCCATCTCAGCAACAACTCCTCGTCATTTTGCGTCATAGTCCAAGTCTCCGAACCATACATTACCACAGGTCTCACTATTGTAATGTACACAGTAAGCTTCAGGTTCTTACTAAGACTTCTTGTTTTGTTTACTTTAGTCGGTGCAAAGTAACCGGGAGTCTTGCCTCGGGAAATTTTCTAATTTTTATATGAAAAATAGTGAGTTTCAAAGTATTTAGACCATTTTAGACTCATCTGATGAACATTAGAAACCCGAAAACTTGACTCTCGATAACTCGACAGTCCGGTAACCTCGACAAGATAGGCACATCTTTTGGCTTTGAAAAAAGAAACAAAACATAAACGTGCACGGCATTTTCGCAAATAGCTAATTTAATTTAGAGTAATAATTATGCTTATAGACTATTATAGAACAGTGGATATATATAGCTCTGAAAAGACTGAAATTTCTTTTTTTGCCCTTTGTTTGTTAATAGTTGTTCATTTAATTACAGACGAAGTGAATGAAATTACTCACAGCCCATAATTATTTTTCTTTTGAGAATGAGATATATATAAGCAAAACGATAGTTTAGCAAAGGGGAGTTGTTTATCGGGCTTTCTAGCAGACGTTTTCGCCAATCACATTGAGTGTGAATACTCCGCAAAAAATTTGTCTTATGCAACAAGATTCTGTTTTATAGGAGATATGTTGACGATATTTCAATTATTTTTCAAAGTAGAGAAGCTGGTATAACCTCGAACTGCGTTCCCCTTCCTAGAACATTTTACATATAATATAGCCAAATCGTTTCGTAATACCAATGTACAAATTGTCCTTTCTCGTGGAACAAATATTTAACAAATTTCACAACACAAGAAGCAATCTATCAAACAGCCACACGCAGCTTCGGGAATTAATAAGCTAAATTGTGCAGACTGTCCAGCTGAGTATGTGGGAAAGACGGGGAGGGCATTCAAATCACGTTTCCTTATTACCGATTTCAGCACTGTTTTGGAGATTTTCTTTCTTTTCTTTAATTCTTGAAATATTGTCATGTAAATATTGTAAGTACTGGTTCATTTTTCATCTTTGTCAGAATCTGAACATGCCGTAACCGGTCGAAACGCGTCATTTAAATAAAAATTTTTGCAGCCAAGACATTCTTTTATTCTAGAAAGTTATCCTTTCAGGATGATACGAATAATAGCGACGCCAAGAAATACCTTTGATCCCTTATCGCCAATTTTTTTTTAAACTACCGACAACAGGGTCGACTGCAAGTTCCATCCCTCTGTCGCTACATGGCTGTCGTGCTACAGCTGTCCTAAAGCCATGCATATAGGAAGTAGCGGCAACCATTTATGTGTGGATTGCTGTCAGTCGCGTCTCCCCATTGGTCAGGTGAGCGTCACGTGGTACTCGCTAGCCAATTCCTGGACCAGCGTGGCAACTACAGGTCACGCATATTTTTCGTGGCCCCTCTGTGATCGGCGGAAGTCAAATGTTCAAATGTTTGTAAATCTATCGGACCAAACTGCGTGGTCATCAGTCCGTACCTTACAAACTACTTAAACTAACGTAAACTAACCTAAGGACAACACATACACACCCATGCCCCAGGGAGGACTCGAACCTCCGACGGCGAGCAACCGCGCGCTCCGCAGCGAGGCGCCTTAGACCGCTCGGCTACTCCACCGCGGCCGGCGGAAGTCGGTTGAGTTCGTGTGTCTACGGAATGTTTATGCTCTCTACCAACCTTACCTCGTAACAGCATTGTACACCGTAGACCTCGTCAATGTATTGTTGATTTGTGCTTGGTTTCGATTATTGTCTTCCACTTTGTTATTTGCTAAAACAAGTGCACTTACCCCGATGACTTCTTTTAGAAAAAGGAAGGCTGTTCTTGAAAAGTGGTATGAATAATGTTAATTCCGATTACTATTCAGTTACGACAGTAAAAAAAAAGGCAGAAAGTGTTACTACACCCACTTTAGTCACTTTAAAATATCGATATTTCGTAGATATACGCTCCAGTTTTCTAATACTCAAACATTAAGGCGATACTTAATTTCGTTTTCCATCTGTGACGCTTTAACCCCTTACATGTTGTTTCTTTTAAAACCTGTAAGCTATAGGCCTTAAGCTGGCGGCACTGGGAGAAAGAGGCGGGGCTTGTTCTAACAGCCAATGCGCTACGAGCTGAATGCAAGCTTCAGCTCCCAACATTCTCCGCTCAGGGGCCACGTTTAAGTGCTGATCTGTACGTATATCGCAGAAATCGACATAATAAATGTACCAATTTAAGGTTTACTTCTCTATATAACAGTTGCTTATCATAAAAGCTAGTCTTCTTTTAACTAAAGACCTTAAATATCTTTATACTATAGAATTTAAGACTACACACGGAAGCTGCGTATCTAAATTAATTTGGCGCACTGAGGGATATCGTTCGTATTTCTGTGTCTGAGGTAAACTCTAGTTATATTCACGCTTACTTGATCTACATCTACATGGATAATCTGCAAGTCACAGTGAAGTGCATGGTAGAGGATTCATCAAACCACTTTTACGACATTTCTCTATAGTTCAATTCGTAGGAAAAAGGAACATGTAAATCTTTTTGTTTTCGATCTGACTGGTCTTCGTCTGTCAGCATATCGTACAATGATTCTCCTCTGTTGCCGCGCTCTTATTTTGGTTTAGCTCAGTCACACAAATAAAAATTTAAAAACTCATAATCGTATTTTTCGGCACTCGTTTTTACGAACAGCTTTCTTTTCTACCGTTCCATTCCCTAATACCGCAAGGAAAAAGGAACGTCTAAATCTTTCCATTTTATATCTGAAGTATTCTCATTTTGTTATTTGGACCTATGGAGATATGTAGGTGGGTCCCAACAAAATATGTTCGCATTCGGAGGACAAAGTTGGTAAAAGAAATTTCGCAAATAGATCTCGCCTTGACGAATAAAGCCTTTCTTGTAAAGATTTGCACCCCAACACGTGTATCATTTCGGTACCTCTCTCCCCCATGTAACGCGATAATACGAAGCGAGCTACCATTCTCTGAACCGTTTTTATTTTGTCTGTCAGTCACAACTGGTGAGGATCCCACAATGCGCAGCAATACTCCAAAACAAGACGGACATGTGTAGTGTAGGTAGTTTCTTCAGTAGAACTGTTGAATCTTCTTACAGCCTGTACATTTCACTGATTTACAGTGTAAATGCAGTTTAACGAATTTCTCTTGGAGCTCATATGGATGACTTTACGCTTTTCATTGTTTAGGAGTCAAAGGACAAGAATCCAATACGGATATCTATGTCATCGTAGTTGCCCACGCGGAGTTACACTTGTTTTTTCTAGAGCTTGAAAATAACTATCTGGCATCTGCTATTCTGAGCAGTGAAATCCTCCGTACACACCACCGACACCATAGTTCTCTCGTATGTGCAGTATGATCCAAATGTCTGTTGACATCTGAATATGCACAAAGTCACGGAACGCCACACAATTCGGCGAACTTGATTACAGAAGCAGCCACCGTAAGAGCAGCAACAGTTTGCTCGCTCGCGTTCAAATTAATTCAGCTCCGACATCATACACTCAAAGCTGTACGCGACAGAACCCTGTCAGCGACTGATATTGCAGCGCATCGGCGGCGTTGAAAGGTTGCCGTTCGTGTTAAAATACAACAGCGTTACTTGCAGGCTTTGCTAGTATCTGCTGGCATATGTCCAATCACGTATTACTCTCTTGGTTTTCATATTTTTGTTCAATATCTGTATGTACAGGGTAACCTAAAAGTCGGTTAATATTTGAAAAGGAATGATGTAGGCACAGAGGTAAAAACTGACAAACCTGTGTGAAATGTCATGTGTTTTATTGGGACTAGCAACGAGTGGACAGAGGCGAACTGATAACACTTGACCGCAACGAATGACGCCAAGTGAAAAACGTCCATAATTAGCCTCTGACTTTGCGGCACGGAGAGCATTTGCGGAACGTCTAAACGATGGAGGGAATTTTAATATCAACGTACATTAAAAAAAAATTGTAAATGTTCGTTCGTGCATAACGAAAGTTCTTGACGGGCAACTTTGAAATTTTGACATAATGTTGTATTCTAATAGAGGAAGGTTTGCCTGTTGTTGTTGTGGTCTTCAGTCCGCAGACTGGTTTGATGCAGATCTCCACGCTACCCTGTCCTGTGCAAGTCTCTTCATCTGAGAATAGGTTCGGCAACCTACATCCTTTTGAATCTACTTACTATATTCGTCCCTCGGTCTCCCTCTACGATTTTTACCCATACGCTTCCTTCTAATGATAAGCTGACAATTCCTTGATGTCTCAGATTGTGTCCAACCCTTCTCTTAGTCAGTATATGCCAGAATCTCCTTTTCCCTCCGATTCGGTTAAGCACCTTCTCATTAGTTACGTGATCTACCCATCTAATTTTCATCATTCGTCTATAGCACCACATTTCATAAGCTTCTATCATCTTTTAGTCTGAACTCCTTAACGTACACGATTCACTCCCATACAATGCTACACTCCAGACAAATGATTTCAGAAAGGACTTCCTAACATTTACATTGATATTGGATGTTAACAAGTTCCGCTTCTTTAGAAACGCTTTTCTTCCCATAGCCATTCTGCATTTTATATATTCTTTACTTCGGCCATCAGAAATTATCTTGCTACCCAAATAACAAAATTCATCTACTACTTTTATTGTCTCATTACCTAATCTAATTCCTTCAGCATCGCCTGATTTTCTGACATTATATTCCATTACCTTCGTTTTACTCTTGTTAATGTTCATCTTATATCTTCCTTTCAGGACACTGTCCATCCCATTCAATTGCTCTTCCAGATCTTTTGCGGTCTCTGACAGAATTACTATGTCATCGGCAAACCGCAATGTTTTTATTTCTTCTCCCTGCACTTTAATGCCGTCTCCAAATTTCTCCTTCCATTCCTTCACTGCCTGCTCATGTACAGATTGAACAATATCGGGGAAAGGCTACAGCACTGTCTTACTCCCTTCCCAACCTCTGCGTCCCTTTCTTGCCCTTCGACTCTAATAACCGCTGTCTGGTTTTTGTATAGGTTGAATATAACTTTTACCCCTGATACCTTCAGAATTTGGAAGAGTGTATTCTATTCGACATTGGCAAAAGCTTTCTCCAAATCGACAAACGCTAAAAACGTAGGTTTCCCTTTCCTTAGCCTATCTTCTAAGATAAGTCGTAATTTATTTCCTCTCGTGTTCCTATATTTCTCCTAAATCCAAACTGATCTTCCCCGAGTTTGGACTCCACAAGTTTTTCCATTCGTCTGTAAATAATTCGTGTTAGTATTTTGCACCCATGACTTATTAAACTGATAGTTCTGTAATTTTCACACACACTGATTGCCTATTTGTTTAATATTATTATTATTATGTATAACGTAAATATATGTAACATATGTGATTTTTGCAAGGGAGTTTACTCATTGCAATATTTATATAAATTCTCAGCTGACATTTTTGTTGTTGTTGTCTTAAGTCCGGAGACTGGTTTGATGCAGCTCTCCACCCTACTCTATCCTGATCAAGCCTCTTCATCTCCTCATAAAAACGGCAACCGATATATTTTTAATTTGTTATTCAACTCTAAAAAATGTTTCAAGGCACTCTGCGAAGAATTTTCGCATATTAGAGATTTTGAACAAACGGAAATGTACATTTTCTCCTATACATGTAAAGTGTAAATGTTTCTAAACTGCATTTCTGCGGAAGTTCTCGACGAAATGCTCTGAAATTTTAACATATCATTGTTCTCGAATACGCACATGTTTTAATATACCTAATTTTTTTAAGTATAAAAAAGGTTAAGTATTGACATTTAAAATAATAGAGGCGAATTACCCTCAGACCTTAAGAAAAATGTAATAATCCCCATCCCAAAGAAAACACGAATAGACAGATGTGAAATTTACAGAAACATCAGTATAATGAGTAACGGTTGCAAAACTGTAACACGAGTTATTTACAGAAGGATGGAATATCTGGTAGAATCTGACCTCGTTGAAGATCAGTACGGATTTAGAAGAAATGCAGGAAGAAGGGAGGTAGTACTCACGATTTATCTTAGAAGATAAATTAAGGAAAGGCAAATCTGTATTTCTAGCTTTTGTAGATTTGGAGAAGTCTTTTGGCAATGTAGAAGGAAGTACACTTTTTCAAATACTGAAGTTATCGGAAGTAAAACATAGGGAACTTATACAAAAACCAGACAGGAATTATTGGAGTCGCAGGTCATGAAAGAGAAGCACTAGTTGGGAATGCAGTAAGACAGGCTTGCAGCCTTCCTCTAATGGTATTCATTTTGTACATTGAGCAAGCTGTGAAGAAAAGCAAGGAGAAATTTGTAGAAGGAATTCAAGTTCAGGTCAAAGAAATAAAATGATTGCGTTTTGCTGATGTCATAATTCTGTCACAGACATCAAAGGTGCAGGAAGATAAATTGAACGGAATGGGCAATGTGTTGAAAATATCGTACTGGTTTTTTTCCTTTATTGTAACTTTTAAACTAGCACATACACGCCAGTAGTCTGGCAGCACCATTCAGTGCTGCTCTTCATTCTATAGAAAATAAAACATGGGAATGAAGGCTTAAAACATGAAATGCAGTCTAAAACAATGGCGAATTAAAATATTCCAAAAGAAATGTACACTAGTTTTTTACTACAGTTTTTATTGTAAATGTATGAAAGATTTACAGTGTGTAGATACATCCTTTTGGAACAATTTTTTTCATTTCTCCACGTAATCCCCATCCCTCTCAACTGCCTTATGCCATCGTGTCTGCAGTGTGTTCAGTACGAGGCCTGCCGCTGCGAGGGACGATCTTCAATATTGCCGTGCCCGCTTTCATCGCGTAACCTGCTTGCCCACCGACTAACTGTACTGCGATCGACAGCAGCATCTCCATACACCTTTTTCAGCCTCTTGTGGATGTTTCCCACTGTCTCGTTTTCACAGCACATGAATTCAACAACAGCACGTTGCTTCTGACGAACGTCAAGTGTAGCATCCATCTTGAAGACCTGCTGTGACGGCGTCACTCACGGCAACAGGTTGAACTAAGTTTGTAAACAAGCGAGAAGGATGTATTTACACACTGTAAAACCTTCAAACATGCAGAATCAAAACTGTATTTTTTTAAAAACAGTGTGCATTTCTTTTGGAGTGAACCTCGTAGATAAGAAGACAAAGTCGAAGAATTTACATTTTTGACAGAGGAATAAAACATAAAGTCAGTTAAAACAATGAGCCAAAGTGACGTTAAAAGCATGCAGTATGACACCAAAACATTACAAAGAGCACACGGAGACACTGTGTAAAACTGAACCATGTGACACTTGTCTGTAAACGGCGGACGCAGATAAAAACACACTGAAGCACTTTGTACACAACACTGGACGATGCACTGTTGAAACTGATTATGCAGGACCCCACAGGGATGGGAGGGGGGAGGGTGAGAAGTGTGGCATAGGCGGTAGGAGAGGGGGTAGGAGTGAGGGCAGGGGAGGCGTAGGAGCTCCAAGGCAGGAAGAAAATAGCCAAGTGGGAGGAGGGAAGAGGAAGGGGAGGGGAGTGGGGACGCTTCATCCACAGGAGGAGATCCGTGTTGGTAGGACATGTCAGGACAGAGGGCGTCACACGGGAGAGGGAGATGGCGGATTACCCTGGGAAAGGATGTGGAGAGTGTGGAGGTGGAGGCAGGGAGGGATACAGTGGTGTAGGCATGGCAGAGGCCCAGGATTGGTGAGAATGGGGTATACCAGAGGGTTACAGATCTTGTACTTGATGTAAAGGATCTGGATGTGTTCAAGGTATTGGAGGAGGTGGGGAAATGGGATGAGGTTGTACAGGATCTGTGTGGGTGAGGCGAGCTAAACACAGTAGGCGAGGCAGAGGGTGTGGTGTTCTAGGGTTTGCAGGGTTTTATAGTAGGATGGGGGAGCGAACTCCAGGCAGGATGGAAGCTACAGAGAACGGTATGCAAAAGGGAGCGGTAAGTGTATAGGATTGTGGAGGGGCTGAGACCCCATGTCTGGCTGGTAAGGAGTTTGAGGAGATAGGGGGGGGGGGGGAGAGGGCAGAGGTGTGGGTCCAGGAGAGGGAGCGATCAAGGGTTAGGCTGAGGTATTGTGGGGCATGGGACGGTTGTAGAGGGTAAGGTAGAAGTCAGGGAGGTGGAAGGAAGGGGTGGTACAACCTATAATGATTGCCTGCGATCTTTCAGGGTTGACGGAAAGGAACCACTGGTTACACATGAGGCAAACTCGGTGAGGTGGTACTGGAGCAAAAACTGGGAAAAGGCAACGGATGAGATGAGGGCGAGGAAGGCGGTGTCATCAGCATATTGTAGGAGATAGACAGGAGATTGGGGTTGGGGCATATCAGCGGAATAGACGAGATAAAGGAGAGGAGATAGGACGGAGCCTTGACACACCCCAGCGAAGGGGTAGAATAAACAGGAGTCGGAGTTGCAGACAGTGCCATAGGAGTGGCGGTGGGTGAGGAAGGAAGCGGAGACACCCCGGTGAAGGGGTAGAACAAACAGGAGTCGGAGTTACAGACAGTGCCATAGGAGAGGCAGTGTGTGAGGAAGTAAGCGATGTGTTGAATATAACTAACAGGAAGAGTGTAGAACTGGAGCTTGAAAAGGAGACTGGAATGCCATACACTATAATAGGCTTAGTCTATGTTAGGGGATACAAACATTGCAGAACGACAGGAGTTAAGCTGGATGGACATGGGTGGGTGAGGCAAAGCAGTTGGTCATCAGCAGAAAATGAGGGTCGGAAGTCACATTAAGAGAGGGGGAGCAACTGGTGTCAGCAGAGATTCTGATGGATACGCCGGGAGAGGATTGTTTCCAGGACCTTGCTGAACACAGAGGTGAGACTGATGGGACGATAGGATGAGGTCTGGGATGGAGGCTGGTCAGGTTTGAGGAACATGAGAATATGGAAGATCTTCCATTGGGTGGCGGCAGAAGCCGATAAAAATGACTAGGAAGACTGAAATGTGGTTGGGTTTAGGAGATAACCAAAGATTATATGATTGGCTGATAAATTCCATGTCCATGGTATATTTTTTGTTGTGATATTGTGTTGCCACAACTAGTGATTAAAGGGATTCTACATAGCAGCTTCTGCTCACACATTTATTCTCAGCATTCATTCAGTGAACAGTAGATTATACATTAAGTGTGAGACGGCAGCACAATCTACAGCTTTGCCAAGACACCACCAGATAGTGCAAAAGTCTTCATTCCCCGGTACCCTTCAGATTCTGGTCCATCTCGAGGGGGATGAGTAGCTGGACCAGTCGACAGATTTTCAAAAGACCTCGCTGGCGGACTGTGAGGCATCTTATTTCATTGTCCCTACCGTACTGCACTCTTCCCACTACAGCCCTCTTCTACGTACTTTTTTTTTTTTTTTTAAGTCAGAACTCCTTTCTAGTTGGTGGCTCTGACCCACAAGGGTTTCTACTTTTCCAGCATATAGAAAGTCTGCTGATATCAGTACAATATTGCAATTAATAATAACACCATCATCTATATTTTCATATCGTTATTTATTTGCAACCAGTTTCGACAGACCAAGTCATCTTCTTCAGACCCTTATAATACGGTAAACTGCAGTTTGCTGCATTAAAAAACAACAAAATGATTGACGTCGCAGATTCATAGAACGTAACAGCAAGGTGGATCAACAAACTGCATTTTGCTGCATTAAAAATAACAGCAAAATGACTGGTGTCGCACAATTATAGAACACAACAACAAGGCAAATCTATAACCAAACTTTTAATGTGTTCAAAGTCCTGAAATCAAATATCCTCGCATATTCCTTGCAGTCTACACCCCTCTTTTGAGCGCTCATTGACTGCACTAATTAGTGACGTACTGAAGCGGGCACTTGGTCGGACGGGGAGTGTGTGCGAATGGAAGCTGTTTAGACGACTGCTCGGTAAAGCAGTTAGAGTCCCGCTCTGGCACAAATGTTCAGCTTTCGGTAGTGAATGAATTTGAAATGTGCTAGTGCAGCTAAAATCGGGAACTCGAGTGAAATAATACTTGTTCACTTAACGTGTAACCCCTTTTTGTGTTTTCTTGAAGTTGTACAGTAGTGTAGAATCCAAACACGGAACAATTGATTTCAGTATAATTTCCGGGATTAGCTGTCGTAAACACCCTAATGATCAATGAATTAAAAAAAGAAATACAGTGGTTTGAAAGATTGCTTTGTCGAAGGTATCGTGTCGGCTACGACAGAAAACTTGCCCGTTTCGCTGTCCTTCGTGTTTTGAGCTGCTTCGTGTCGGTGGACGGTGGGCGGTAACAAATTATTCAGTTCCATGGCCACCGCTACCGAGCGCTCACGCACGGTACTTTGTGAAGTGACTCGCACCTCGCCTAACGCTGTTTGCACCGTCCAAGGAGTACTCGCCTGCGTATCATGGCTATAGTCTTTCTTCTTTTTTTACTTATTATGGGACTTAACTACAGAGTCATCAGTCCCTAAACTTACAAACTACTTATCAACTAGCTTATCCTAAGGACAGCAGAAATATCCACGCCCGAGGGGGGATTCGAACCCCCGACCGTAGTGGCCGTGTAGACCGTGACTGAAGCGCCTCAGTCCCCTCGGCCACCGCGGCCGGCCCTGCGTATCATTCTGGATGTATTTTATATATTCAAAATGTTCAAATGTTTGTAATTCTATGGGGCCAAACTACGTTGGTCATCAGTCCCTAGGCGTGCAAACTACTTAAACCAAGTTAAACTAACCTAAGGACAAAAAAAAATGTTCAAATGTTTGTTAAGCTTATGGGACTTAATTACGGGGTCATCAGTCCCTAAACTTACAAACTACTTACGAACTAGGACGGCACAAATATCCATGCCCGAGGGGGGATTCGAACCCCCGACCGTAGTGGCCGTGCTGACCGTGACTGGAGAGCCTCAGTCACCTCGGCCACCGCGGCCGGCTAACCTAAGGACAACGCACACATCCATGCCCGAGGGAGGTTTCAAACTTCCGACGCGGGAGGCCGTGTGATCCATAATGTGACGCTCCAGACCGCTCGGCTACTCCCGCATGGCTATTTTACATATTCACAAAATGTAAAGCTTAGACGTAATTGACACAAGGCTTCAGAAAGTCTATTACCTGCTCTAAAAATGGATGGAAACGTATAGTTGGGAAAAAAACCACACGAAAAAGAAGACGATGGAACTTCCAAAAACGAAGGAAGTGACACCGATGAGACTTAACATTGACAGGGGAGCAGTGTCATCATCCCAAACCAGACGTTTTTAAATTTAAAAAAAATTGATGTGTTTGTCTCTATAAACAATATTGACAGTTTTTCTTATTTCTCTCTCTCTCTCTCTCTCTCTCTCTCTCTCTCTCTCTCTCTCTCTCTCTCTCTCTCCCTCCCTCTCTCTCTCTCTCTCTCTCTCTCTCTCTCTCTCTCTCTCTCACTCTCTCTGTAACGCTGCCTTTTCTAAAGACTGAAAGTCAACGTAATGAAGAACCACAGACCGATGGAGACAACACTGTTCTCTTAATTTCTCCTGGCGAATAACAACTAAAATACTCACCTGACATACAAAAAACCAAAAACAATATAAAGAAGAGAGACTAATATCACCAAAACCATGGAAACTGTGCTGGGCGATTGGTGGTTTGAAGAAAACATTCCAAGGTACTCAAAGCCCAGCGCAGTACAATGTAACTAGTCATAAGGACAGAAAACCCACTTATTTTTAGATATAATTCCTTTCTTTCCTATTGTTTTAGCCCATAATTACAATTAACAAATTTTAGAATACATTGAATTTCGACATGTGTATAACAACCATTTAAGTAATCATGTTTTTATGTTCTCCACTACATCTAATTTATTGTAAAATCCGCGAATTGTAGTTTGTTATAACTGTAGTAGCAAACGTAAGCAATTGTGTATATATATTTTCTCTTTGTTTTTATTTTTTCTTCTTATCTCTATCTATTTCAAATACTTAAAATATGTAACATCAGTGAACTAATGTATGATCTAACATGTAAAACTCATAATTTAAGTCCTGCTTTATATTAGAAGGTAATTGTAATTGTAGCTTTAATATACAACCATTTCAAACGTTCTAATCATGTAATACCGTCACTGTTGATGCAATATAAGTAGACGGCGGCTGCGTCCATCGCAAGTTCCAATTTTTGATCAACTTTTCACCAGAGATATGTGACGCTGGGCATAACAAATATTTTCGAAGTCACCAAAGTAACACTTCGTGTCTCTGTACGTCATTTAGCACGTACTAATTATTCCAGGTAACAAGCAGGTTCATCCTGGAATCGTCCGATTTCGTCAACTGAAATCAGATGAGTATTTATACTTACCATTATTACAAACGTCCCACTGTAATAATTTAACTCTGTGTGACGCATACCTGAAAAATAAGGCTTCGTTAGTCATATTTTGATTTTATTTCGAGATTGCTTTAGGTACTAATAGAACGAATGACGAAGAGATCGAAATATGAATGAGGAGATAAAAGAAATTATTAAGACCATTAAAGGAATGACAGAGGAGATCACCTGGCAACACTGTAGGAGAAGACTGGGTAGCTCTGAGATACAGAATACAGAAGGCAGCAGAAGATCATATAGGCAAAATGACAAATCCTAATGGAAATCCTTGTATAACACTGGAGGTACTGAACTTACATGATGAAAAGAGAAAATATAAAAATGTATCAAGTGAAGCAGGCAAAAGGGAGTACAGACGTCTGAAAAATGAGGTTGACAGGAAGGGCAGACTAGCTAAGCAGGAGTGGCTTGAGGATAAATGCAGACAGTAGAAGAGTGTATAACTAGCGGAAAGATAGATACCGTCTACAGGAAAATAAAAGAGATATTTCGAGACAAAAAAATCAGCAGTATGAATATCAATAACTCAGACGGAAAACCAGTAATAGCGGAAATAGGGGAAAGCGGAAGGAATATATACAGGCCCTATACTAAGGAAATAAACTTGATGGCGGTATTCTAGAAGTGGAAGAGGAAGTAGAGAAAGATGACATAAGACATAATATACCGCCAGAAATATAAAAATGCATCAAGTGAAGCAAGCAAAATGGAGTACAAAGTCTGAAAAATAAGATTGACAGGAAGTGCAGAATAGCTAAGCAGGAGTGGCTACAGGACAAATGCAGAACCGTAGAAGAATGTATAACTAGGAGAAAGATAGATACCACCTACGGGAAAATAAAAGATATATTTGGAAACAAAAAATCAGCAGTATGAATATCAAGAACTCGGACGGAAAACCAGTACTAAGCAAAGAGGGGAAAGCTGAACTGTGGAAGGAATATATACAGGTCCTATACAAAGGAAATAAACTTGAAGGCAGTGTTCTAGAAATGGAAGACGAAGTGGAGGAAGATGAGATAGGTGATATGATACTGAGAAAAGAATTTGACAGAGCGCTGTAGGATTTGAGTCGAAACAAGGTCCCCTGGAGTAGATGATATTTCATCTGAACTGCTGATATCGTTAGGAGAGCCAGTCATGAAAAAATTGTTCCACCTGATATGCAAGATATAAAAGATAGGGGAAATACCATCAGACTTCAAGAATAATATTATAATTCCAATTCCAAAGAAAGCAAGAGCAGACAAATGTGAAAAATTCAAACCTATCAGTTTAATAAGTCATTGTTGCAAAATACTAACAGGAATTATTTACAGATGAATGGAAAAACTTGTGGAATCCGACCTCAGGGAAGATCAGTTCGGATTTAGGAGAAATTTAGGAACACGGAAGGCAATACTCTCATTACGACTTATCTTAGAAAATAGGCCAAGGAAAGGGAAACCTACGTTTTTAGCGTTTGTAGATTTGGAGAAAGCTTTTGATAAAGTCGACTGGAATACGCTGTTTCAAGTTAAGAATGTAGCTGGGGTGAAATACAGGGAGCGAAGAGTTATATTCAATCTATACAAAAACCAGACAGCAGTTATTACAGTCGAAGGACAAGAAAGGGCCGCAGAGGTTGGGAAGGAAGTGAGACAGGGTTGTAGCCTTCCTCTAGTGTTATTTAATCTGTATATTGAGCAAGCAGTGAAGGAATTAAAGGAGAAATTTGGATAGGGAATTAAAGTTCAGGGAAAAGAAATAAAAACTTTGCGGTTTGCTGATGACTTAGTAATTTTGTCAGAGACAGCAAAGGATCTGGAAGAGCAATCGAATGGAATGGACAGTGTCTTGAAATGAAGATATAAGATGAACATTAACAAGAGTAAAACGAGGGTAATGGAATGTAATGTGAGGACGTCAGCTGATGCTGAAGGAATTAGATTAGGTAACGAGACAATAAAAGTGGGGGATGAGTTTTGTTATTTTGGTAGCAAAATTACTAATGATGGCCGAAGTAGAGAATAAGCATTTCTAAAGAAGCGAAACTTGTTAACATCCAATATTAATTTAAATGTTAAGAAGTCCTTTCTGAAAGCATTTGTCTGGAGTGTATTGTTGTATGGGAGTGAAACGTGGACGATAAGGAGTTCAGAAAAAAGATGATAGAAGCTTTTGAAATGTGGTGCTACAGACGAATGATGAATATTAGATGGATAGATCACGTAACTAATGACTAGGTGCTTAACCGAATTCGCGAGAAAAGGAGTTTCTGGCAGCTCCTCACTAAGAGAAGGGATAGATTGGTTAGACACATTTTGAGATATCAAGGATTTGTCAACTTGGCATTAGAAGGAAGTGAGTGGGGTAAAAATCGTAGAGGGAGACCGAGGGACGAATATAGTAAGCAGATTCAAAAGGATGTATTTTGCCGAACATATTATCAGATGAAGAGACTTGCACAGGACAGGGTAGCGTGGAGAACTACATTAAACCAGTCTCCGGACTGAAGACCACAACATCAACAACAACAACTGCGAGAAGAATTTGACAGAGCACTAAAATATTTGAGTAGAAACAAGTCCGCTGGAATAGATGATTGCGTCTGAACTGCTATTATCATTAGGAGAGCCAGAAGTATGAGACAGGGGAAATACCCTTAGACGTCAAGATGAATGTAGTGATTCCAATTCCTAAGAAAGCAAGTATAGAAAAATGTGAAAATTACAGTACTGTCAGTTTAATAAGTCATGGTTGAAAAATACTAACAAGAATTATTTCATGGATTAACAGACAAGAGAATAATTGTCTGAGATGAGTCTCGAAAAAATGCACAGTTCACTATCAGCCTTTCATCATCAGTGCTAACAGTGACTATACGTTCGCCTTTATAGCAGTACTGGAGAGTACATGAAAATACTTCAAAGCTGATCTGCGTATGCCCATTTGCGGTTTCTGTGATCATCCATCGGAATGCAATTTTCTGGAAGCTGAAAGCTCACCCTTTTCGGCCAAATTACCACCACGCTTGTTGGCATGTCGGTCTCTTTCATCTCGGCTCTCTTACCTTGAGTAATCTCTTACAGATGGTACTCTCCCTGAGGCATGTATTTTTGACATGAAAGCAAAAGCAATCTTCTTGACGCACTTTTGACCATCCTGAGTAATAATTCCAGAAACGTTGAAAAAATTCACACCGTTATGACATAAAGTTGATATGTTCACACTATATTAAAGGTAATATAAGCAAGTTTAGTATTACGCTAGATGCAAAAACTAAACGTTTCAGCTTACTGGTACAGTGGATTTCCGTGACATTCGCTGTCACGAAATATCTTCAGTGTATGTTGTACTGCGTTCTGTCACCCATATCCGTAATCAATCCATTAACGTTCTTTTATTGACTCCGCAGTATTCACGCTGAAAACACTAACTGCTACGTTACTAGCATCATTTCTCAGTGGGAATGACAATAAAAGAGAAATGGTATTTGTAAATAATTCAGCAAACAGCTTCGGTCGCATGAAGTCTTTATTGCTTGAACTACTGCACATCGATTTCTGTTACTGAGTGGCCGTCTTCAGCGCTGTTTACAGTTCAAGAACAGAAACTGAAAAATCTTAATACCACAGACATAAACTAGTAAATTGCATCGTAACATGGAATATATAAATGTATACAGTCACCATCATGTACAGTACTAAACTGGTTCGTTGCTAACCTTTCTGTAAAACTGTGTGTGTGTGTGTGTGTGTGTGTGTGTGTGTGTGTGTGTGTGTGTGTGTGCGCGCGCGCGCGCGCGCGCGCGCGCGCGCGCGCGTTCGTGTGTAGACAGCATATAGCGCCCTCTACACAGATTAGAAAATGTCATCATACAAGCTACATTAGCAATTGGGAATACACACATCAAATCTAGGAAGGCTAAAGGATTCAAGTAACTAAGAATGAATTCCTATACAATAGTATATAAAAGAAGGCTACAAACGATGTTTGAAGCCATATACCAAGCACTACTGCCCTCTATAACATGCCATAGTGTATTAACCAAAATTGCAAATAGGTCGTCATTCAAATGCGTATATAAAAAATTATAAATGTGCAGATTACAATTCACAAGGTTAGGGGAAATGTAACAGATACAAAACAAAATTCAGAAACCGTCTGCGCCCTCTGACAATGTGACCAGCAACTTCGTTCAGAAGATGTCAAAGCCTTTTGCCAAAATTACAACTAAACCTACCTCGTCAGCAACAAGATCAATCCTGGCGTGCAAAAATTATGACAAATCATGTCCTTTAAACCGGGGAACCTCCACATTATCACCAACAAACACAAATGGGTACGATATCAGTACATTGTGTGACAGACATAAAATGTTTTAACAGAAACTTAAAACTTATAAAATGTGATATGACGCTTGCGTTCGGAACGTTGCAACTTTGCGTGCTCCTCCAGAAATGTCAACCCTAAGGTAATTTTAAATAGAGTATAGACACTTGATAATGCCGTAAATTACATTGTAAAATTGTTTCCAGAAATACAAATCTAGTTTCGAAGATTTTTGCTTCTTCTTTACTGTTGTATGCTGTGAGGCAGTGGCTGACAAGCAGTTTCAACTGGAGGGGCTTTAATATTGGTAAATTTTGTTTTTTACATTCCTAACCGATAGTTACCACAAAACAAATGGCTACTGATGAAATTTTACTGACGTATAGGATCTGATAATGCCAGTCTAGATCTGCTAAACCGATAGTAAATAAATAAAAAAAAAAAAAAAGTTCCAATGTTTGTAAATCTATCGGACCAAACTGCGTGGTCATCAGTCCGTAGCTTATAAACGACTTAAACTTAGTTAAACTAACCTACAGGACAACATACACACACACACACACCCATGCCCCAGGGAGGACTCGAACATCCGACGGCGAGCAACCGCGCGCTCCGCAGTGAATCGCTTTAGACCACTCGGCTACTCCACCGCAGAAGTAAATGAATATTTTGAAGCGATCTTGTGTATAATGTCAGAAATATATAATGCTTCATTCGTTGGTAAAACGCAGTAACAATATTTAATTTGGTTATAAAAGACGTAATACACGCAGAATGCCGTGGTGGAGTAGCCGAGCGGTCTAAAGCACCTGGCTGCGGAGCGCGCGGTTGCTCGCCGTGAAGGTTTGAGTCCTCCCTGGGGCATGGGTGTGAGTGTTTGTCCGTAGGTTAGTTTAGCTTAGTTTAAGTAGTTTGTAAGCTACGGACTGTTGACCACGCAATTTGGTCCGATAGAATTACAAACATTTGAATAGAGAAGTGTTCTTGAACACGCAGAATAAGCGCAGATAAAATAATTAATACTATCGCGTGTAACTAGCACACAAAAAAGATGAAAAATCGTGTTTCAGGAGTGCGCAAGAAATAGTTACGTATCCCCTTGACAGAAAGAACGGTAATTTCGAAGAATCCAGTGTATCACTAATTTGCGATGGATATATATCGTACGGTACAGACTGGAAGAAGACGAATACGAGACTGTTTAAGCGAGAAAATCCCGTGACAATACAAAAGTTTTGTTATGAAATATTCGTTTCACGAGTGTAATTACTTTCACTGAGTGTTTCTGAACAGGAGATTCGGGATCTACGTACCCTCTCACGTACTAGTAAAAATCTCCTTGTTTAACTAATACCTAACCTTCTCAAGGCTACGCTACAAAGCGAACGAGAACTTAGAGATACACGGTTTCTTCCAAATTACCGAAAAGACCTTGAAAGTTTACACTGATCGAAAACGAATATTAGTAAAATGACGAAAGACGCGTCGACTGCTTGTACAGAAATCAAAGAAAGCATTGCTAGATCTACATTACGGTATCTTTAGACCTACAGTCCATAGTCATCTACAACGCAAACTCTTACTACGTGTTGCAGGTATACTTCTTGTTTCTAGCTGGAAATACTATACATACATAATACATCGGAATCTGTTCCTACTGTTGGCAGCATAGCAGAAGTATAACAAACGGCGTGCCAGTGAATTTTAGTCACTGGGTTTCGGAGTGTGCTTACGTGTTAACACGATTTCTATTAATTAAACATATATCATTTAGCAGTGTTATACAAATCTACTATGAATAGCAAAAATTAGAGATGATCTAATTTTTTACTATAAGTAATTATCTCAACACTTTGTTACACTGTAAGGATAAAATAGGCAATGAAATTTTTCAAGAAAATCACTAATTTACCTATTTCCAGTATTCCGGCTGGCACGTCAGCATCTTTTCTACGTTCCACAAAACTAGGTGTTCAGTTTTTAAATTTTGTTCGTGAAGGTTTCGGATTCTAGCTCCATTATCAAAAGTTCAGTCATACCATAATGATTCTCAATGGTCACATGGCATCATAATTTCCGTTCATAAGCTACTAGGCCTATAAAATGACTGTCTACAGGGCAACATTTTGTTGCAGGCGAGATTCGTAATGGTACGATAGAACTTACGGTAATTTGATAATGGACCAAGGGACTGAAACCCGTCATGAATAAAAATTAAAAAGTGATCACCTGATTCTGTGCAACATACTTATCACAAAGAAAGTTGAAAGTCAATAATGTAAATGTTTTTTGATGCGCGAACGATCGCGAGTTAGAAAGAATTAAAATCCGCACAAACCTTATGACTGATTATATTGCATTATTTGGATTAAGTATTACTTGACGATGTGCATTGTCGGGCAGGTATAGTGGATCGTGTGCTGGGAGTTAATTGCACAACTGGCCACACAACACACCGACCGAAAGATCAACAAACTCTGCTGAATATAAAGTCAGAAAGTCGACTAAGCGTGCTTAAATTCATTTCATTTAAGTAAACTGTACACACAATAATGAGAAGAACCTACCTGATATATATATATATATATATATATGTGTGTGTGTGTGTGTGTGTGTGTGTGTGTGTGTGTGACGTCTATTCCGAAAGAACAGACGTCACTTCTGATCCTGCAGTTGTTATTGTTTTCATATTCACGGAATGTATGACTTCAACTGTGAATGGGCAAAGCCGAAACTATGTACCCAGCCGGGATTCGAAGCCGGGACTCCTGCTTTCTAGGCAATTGCGCTGACCCCTACACCACTGGGATGACAGTGATCACCGCTCCTGCAAGGACTACCTAAGCATGTCTCCCGCCAGACACAAATTTCCAGCCTTACCCTGCCCACTGTACTCAAACTCGTAGTCACTATGTACTAATTACCGAAAGAGTAAGGGCTTCAAACTGGCCAACCCCTTCCCCTTTCGTTAGTGGAAAGCAGGAGAACCGGGTTCGAATCCCGGCTGGGTACACATTTTCGACTTTGCCCATTCGCAGTTGAATTCATATATTCTGTGAATATGAATCCCTTTTTAATTTTCTCTTGATTCGTCGACTTCCTGCTTCTTTTTCGGTAAAAAAAAGAAATAAATAAAAATAAAAATATCCTAATATCTCCTTGTTTCGGTATCGAAGCCATGTTCTTGTCAAAACTGATAATTAAAAAGCATTTGAATAGAGCATTCAATAGCACACACGGGCACGAGCGACTGGCGGCAGTAACTGCCGCTTTTGCGTCAGGTGTCACACTGTGGAAGAGCCAGGAGACGGAACGTCATCGGCAGCTACTCGGTAGCACAACTGCCGTGGCGGCGGGTCCTCAGCTAGCGGCAGTAAAATTCGACGACAGGTTTTGCAGGCTAGTGATGACGAATCTGTCTTTCGAGAGAAGTTGGCTCCGGCCGGAGGGGAAGGCCAATTACCTCAACATCAAAGCGGCTGACAGACGCCATGCAGTGACGAGTGTTCGGACGATGCGATCTAGCTGCAGCAAGTCAAGGGCACAGGTCACGTTGTCCGACCAGTGCGTAAGAGAGCAGGATACGATCACCTTCAGTGATTTGTCAGGGGTGAGCCCGGATGCGTTTAGAGGGTGGGGCCTTGAGCCTCTTAACTCCTCCCCCCCCCCTCCCACCAAATTCGATACTTTTCACTAAATTATGAACTGCTCGTCCGTTCACCCGTTGCCGTTGCCTGTTCGCGGTAACTAGTTTTGTGTCTGTAGTGTACTACATTTGCTACATTCATATTGCCTCACGTATCTACATAATACACTCGGTCCAAAGTCACCAATAGTCAACTGCCAGCGAGGGAGCCTCGTCAGCAGTAATCATCTCTGCGACGTGCACTGTAGTCAATGATGTCATGTGTTTAGATGTCTGTTTAGGCACAGCATCCCCATGATACAGTGCAGTTGCCTAACATCTGACTACTGATTTCAGAGTGGTCCGAACTACTTGTAGGTTTGTATCGGTACTTTCATTGGTACTTGAATTTGCAATTACAAGACATTAAGCCTTTATGTCGCGCCTGTTCTCTCGGACATGCCCGAAAGAACAGCCGTCACTTTTCATCAAGCAGTTGTTATCTATTCATATTCATGGAATGTATGAAATTAACTGCGAATGGATAAAGCTGAAAATGTATACCCAGCCGGGACTCGAACCAGGATCTCCTGTTTTCTAGGTTCAAATGTTTGTAAATATATCGGACCAAACTGCGTGGTCATCAGTCCGTAGCTTACAAACTGCTTAAACTAAGGTAAACTAACCTAAGGACAAACACACACACTCACGCTCCACGGAGGACTCGAACCTCCGACGGCGAGAAACCGCGCGCTCCGCAGCGAGGCGCCTTAGACCGCTCGGCTACTCCATCACCTCTGTTTTCTAGGCAGTTGCACTGGTTAACCACTGGGTACACAGCGGTCATCACACCTAATAGAATTACCCAAGTACACTTCCGTCAGATTCAAATTCTCAACCTTACCCTGCCCACTAGAACTCATACACGTAGTTTTTGTAAACTGATTCCCGCAAGAGTAAGGGCCTATGAGAAACTCCGCACTGAAGAAAGGATCATTGCCTGTCATCGGCGTGTCCCCAGTGGTGTAGAGGCCACCGCAACTGCTTAGAAAGCAGTAGTCCCGGGTTCGAGTCCCACCCCTTTATCTGTTTTGATAGGTGAGCGGTCTATGCGGCATGTCACCTGCACTTACTATTTATCACATTTGTTTGTGGCAGTAGTATGTTCTTACAACATGACTCATTTTCTCTAACTAATGTTTGGTACGAAAATTTCCACTTTAGCAAAAAGAGAACAGACACGTCAGTGACATGATCGACAGTTCATAATGCAATTACAAAAACGAAATAAAACCATTGGTCGGAAATGTGATTTTAACCGTGGATCTTCGGTTTTGCAGTGCAACGCCTTGACCACAGAACTAGACCACGTTTGCGGCATGTAATTCCTTAATGTTGCCTATCAAATGCTTGGAGTGTTAAGGTTTTATTGCAAATCTTCTTTTTCGTAGTTCCGTGTATTTTATTCCTGTTTTCCTGCTGGTTCCATATTCAGTTTATGATGAGCTATCTATTTCGCGCCGCGGTGGAGTAGCCGAGCGGTCTAAAGCACCTCGCTGCGGAGCGCGCGGTTGCTCGCCGTGGAGGTTCGGGTCCTCCCTGGGGCATGGGTGTGTGTGTTTGTCCGTAGGTTAGTTTACCTAGGTTTAAGTAGTTTGTAAGCTACGGACTGATGACCACGCAGTTGGGTCCGATAGATTTACAGACATTTGAACATTTATCTATTTCGCCATCTTTCTACTAAATCTAAGGGGAGTTTGCCTTTGCGAATGGAATTGACTATTTTACCACCAACGTATTTTACAAGGGACGACACCATCACCCTTTCTTTCTGCCGCCTGTACGGCAAATCCATGTTCAGCTGATACTAGATCAGTCACTCATTCAGACAGTTCCTCCTGAAACTACTGTAAAGGCTGCTGCCCCTTTTCAGGCACTACAGGTTTCTCAGGCCTCTCCCCCCCTCTCCCCCCCCCCTCGCAAGTCACCATATCTCGACAATGTTTGTGGTTGACTGGGGTGGAAACGTAACACACATGCAGTAATCTTAAACATACGGCACTTAAATTAACCCCACTATGCTACAACGTTACTCGACTAGACTCAGTGAAACTTGGCACTACAATTCGGCCGTGTTTCTGTTGAGCAGCTTCTGCGCATGCGCAACTGACATACATCATTGCCTTATGGGTCCAATTTGACATACAATAAGCACGGTTCACTGCATGTACAGTCGCCAGGGGGTATCACTGCTTCAACCACACGATACAAGCATAGTCAGCTCTCTTTTCCAAATAGCCGCACCTAACCGTTATTTTTTATGCACAGGGAATTTATCGAATCACTTCACCCTTGAGAAGATTTCTTATAGATAAATGTCAGTCAATGACGTGTTACCAGTATACTCCATTAACAGCTTCTAAAAGAACGTTTAAGAATGAGAGTACACAATTTTTCCTGTAGTCTTCGTGTTTGTTAGATTATGGGACAAGCAATAGCATTTAGTTTTTTACTTGTTACAAATATTTGCCTTTGTTATGGTTATTATGTAGCGATTTCCGAGGGCGCTACAGCTTAGATTCCTGTGAGTGGAAAGAGCCCCAAAGACTTTTTTTCTTCGTTGGCACAAATAGATGTTTCATGCACATGCGCAAGAAGAACTGCGGATGCTGTCTATATAGAGTCCCGTGTTCAGCACTAACTCACCAGTATGAATGTTCTCTTCAGTCTTCCGGCCGCAGTGGCCGAGCGGTCTGCGGCGCGCCAGTCACAGTCTGCACAGCCACTACGGTCGGAGGTTCGAATCCCCCCTCGGGCATGGATGTTTGTGTCGTCTTTAGTATAAAGTAGTTCATAAGTAGTTTGTAAGTTTAGGGACTGATGACCCCGCAGTTAAGTCCCTTAAGGATTACAAACATTTGAACATTTCTCTTCAGACAGAAACTCCTTCAAGATGAATGACTGAATGAAGAAATAAATAAACTTTTATGGACGTCTACAATTAAAGCAGTAGCAGGTTTCGAAAGTTACAACAAGAGAAATGTGATTGCATTTAGAACATTTCAAGCTTGTGGGGTGTACAACAAGGACATGGGAAAATCTTATTATTGTAGTAATATGCCTTTTGTTGTTAGGGCAAGGCATCACCACGAAAGGTTAATGAATAAGAAGGTGTTAGTGTTTGAATTAAAGGTTCCGATAATTGTCACAAAATAAGAGTTGTTGGAGACTTCACGTATTATTAGAGAAATTAAATAAAGGTTGTGTCCTTCAACCTTTTGCCTTATAACAAACATTAAACAAACCATAGAGTCAGGTATAACTTACCAGAGGGATTTGTTGGTATAGTTTAAATTGAAAGTGTGTTACCTTGACAATCAATTGTGATTTCAGTTGACAGCCGGACCGCCAAGATGGCTGCCTCTTTAGTTTTACTCAACGAGCTTAAATTTCATAGAGTGGCGATAGGTCCGCCATGTTTGAGGCAAATTGAACTGCCGTCCGCCATGTTATTTGGGGTATCGACTGACAGCTGGTATGCCACACCCACTCGAGAACTATACCTGTTTACAGTTCCACGTTTTAAATAAAGATTGACTATTGAATATGGATGTGCATCAAGTTCCGTCAGACTTTTTAGAAGTTGCAAATTGACGAGCGTGGTAGTACATTTCCTAAAAAAGCGGTAATGAAACATCACGAACCTGTCAGTATTAAAGTTCCAGTTCGAAGTATAACGGTTAGCTGAGGTTTGCTATAACAACGAAAGTGCCGCTGTGAAAACATTTGTGTTGATTTTAATGCAAGTACATGGTCTAAACGAGCTGATAAACATACACTGAGTAGTACTTCTTCTGAAGAACAATCGTGGCCATGGATTTGCATGTGTTGTTAATGTGTTGTAACAACTGATTTCATAAAGTCTATTACACATTTATCTGGTGTTTACTGAATCTATTAAGTCTACAAACTTGTAAAATTGCTGTCAAATGGCTTAGTTGTGTGGCGGAATTTGCGTACAAAGACGACAGAGACATCAAAATAATACAGTTAAAATGCGCCTAGGTCATCGGTCACAAAAGCATTTCCCGTCGAAATAAGATACCGTTAATAAGTTTCCTTGTTCCCATACTGAAATAAGTAAATTTGAGTACAAAGACGAGAGTCACAAGGGAATATTGCAATAAAAATGCGCCTGGGTAATCTGCCACAAAAGCATTCCACACGGAAATAGGGTATCATTAATAACCATTAATAACATTCATTGTTGCCACGCTGAAATAAGTACATATCCGTTGCAGATAACATACAGATATACAAATGAAAAAATTCTGCCTGTCACTACTGCTTTCATACTTTACACTGGTTGCATGTCAACCATGCTTGACCAAGTATTGTCAACAACAAATGAAAATATTTTCAAAGAAAGTGTAGACACTCAAAAGTGTGGTTTCATCAACCACAGGAACGACAGATGAAGAAATATCTCAAAACACACTAGGCAGAAAACTGCGCATTTTTACAGCGTGTACTTGAAGGGAATTGAAGAATGGGTCATCTGAAGCTTCTTTCTGGGGCAGCTAAGTGCTATCAGCCAGGTATTTTGTCTGAGTATAGACAGACTGAAATCAAACAAGCCAAATATTTGGTGTTCTTGGACGAAGTTGTTGTTGTTGTTGTTTTTTTTTTTTTTTTTTTTTTTTTTTTTTTTTTTTTTTTTTTTGTCATTTCCATTTGTGCATTTAAATGCTGAACACACTTTACGTATATTTCAGAAGGAAAAATTGTATAGGCAATACACACTAAATACAATATAATACAACACTTCAAGCTCAACAGCACACACGATAGACATACTTCTCTCAAGTGTAGTGACCACCAAAAATATGATGGTCGAGTTTACAGACGTTGCCGCAAATAGCGCTGTAACTCGTGTGTTTAGCCACTCTATGAAGTTTAAGCTCCTTGGTTTTACGAGAGGCTAGCTGCTGGACGTTTGGAAAGTTGGGATATTTCGCGAGAAGGAATTATTTCGTTTTCTAGCTTTTGAAAAGAGAGACACAGCGAGCGATAAGACCTGACTGACGAAACGGAGAGTAGAGAAATCTATACTTCGTAGTATACAGACAATCAGGGTAACTTTGTACTAGTCAGGGCACTTTTGTACCACTTAATATTTGGGTTTCAAATGGCTTATGTTCCACCTATTGGCAATAATTTTTAATACTTCTGTTACAAATAATTGTCCAGTAGGTGGAACATAAGCATATGAAAGCCAAATATTAAATGGTACAAAGATATACTAACTTGTAAAAAGTTTCCCTGATTGACTGTATCCTTCTTCCCTAACCTCTAAGTAATGAATTACAGAACAACAAAATCACACAAAACAATTCTTTCTTTCGTCAGACGAGTGATGCCTATTATTGACAGAGGCCAATGTTGTATAAATTGTCATAAACATAATTGTTATAAAGCAGATGCCATTTCACACTTCCATGTAGATATAAATCTAAAAGTAGTAGTAAAATGTAGTCCCGAGAGCCGCTATTGTACGACACGAGAAACAACGAAACATGTAAGCGACCACGATGTTCAGATCTTCGCCAGATGTCATTGTCGATCACTGGAGGGATGCAAAACAGCACGGCATCAAAAAGAGAAAATGTGACGTTGCATGGCTCGATGGATTCTGTTGTTGATCGCCTCGTTATCAACATAGCAGACAACATTTAAGTGCTTTAATGCGTTCCTTGAATTCGGATATGGAAAGAATTCAGTGATTATCAGACGACCGTAAGTGTTACTTGCAGTGGTTTCAATATTTAACTGAAATTAAACCTTACGACTCAGGTCACGCAAAAAAAAACCTGTGTTTATTTTTATAATTGTTATTGGCCTTGTTTTTAATTACATTATTGTGTTCGCGACGAGGGCATATTACGTTTTCCGCCAGGTCCCCTTAGAACCGAACTGCCTGAGTTATACCGTGTATTCATTCTATTCAAAAAACCCTCTTTAGGTGGTAATTGAAACTGTTCGCATCAGTGCAGTTCAACAGGGTCAGCTAACTGGCCAGCGCTGACCACGAAAAATGCGCCGGTAAAGCTGTCGTATCGTATTATCGCTGAGTCGTGGAGCGGAGTAACTCACAACATAAAACGTATCGTAATTATAATAGCTGGCTGTACTGGACACAGCTCGACATCCGCTCCATGTGAAACGCAATCCAGGAATGAAATTACAGCAAGCTGAAAAGAATACACCATGTAATGTTTTCATCTGATTTATTCTAAGGGTGAACGGAGGATAGTGTATCAACACTCATGCGTTACTAGTCATTCTGTAATACACAATGAAATCATTTTATTTAGTTGAAAAGTTATTGAAAACATCGAGTATAAATCTATATATTTATATAAATGAATTGCTGTTCGTTAGTCTCGCTAAAACTCGAGAACGGCTGAACCGATTTGGCTAATTTTAGTCTTGAAATATTCGTGTAAGTCCAGGGAAGGTTTAAACGGTGATAAAATATGTAAACGTTGTCCGGAAAAAGAGGAAAATCGGGAAAAACTGAAACATCTTTCTCCAATGAGCTATCTATATAAATTTTTGTATATTTCATGTTGAAAGCAAGATGAAGGTTTGCATCAAATAAAAATTTGGAAAAGTCGTCCGGAAAGTAGGAAAATTTAGGAAATACCGAAAGCGATTTTTTTTTTCTATGAATAAAAATCAATTGCCACATGGCTGCAAGAACATCACTTGAGTACGGCTTTATATATATATATATATATATATATATATATATATATATATATATATATATATATATATATATATATATATATATATATAAATCTTCCGGAAAATTGGAAAATTTGAGAAAAACTGAAAGTGCGTTTTTCAGTGTGTTTTTGATTGAATTGAGCACTATAACTGACTATTCGAACGAACGGAGAGGGCTAATTCTTTTGCTGTTTTGTTCATAACAAGGAAAGAAACAAAATTCGAGAAAGTTTATTTTTCAATGTGTTTCTGAATGTACTCAACGCTGTAAGTTGAGAACCGTTTATCCGATTGCGATAAAATTTTGATCATTTGACGTTCAACGAAAGATGGACGTTCTTATCAACTAAAAATTCGAGAAAGTTACCCGGAAAATTTGGAAATTCGCGAGAAACTGAAAGAGCTTTTTTTCAATGGGATATCAATATCATTCGTCTGGTTGCGATAAAATTTTGCATATTTGACGTTCAAAGCAG
Organism: Locusta migratoria; assembly: GCA_026315105.1. Taxonomy (NCBI): domain Eukaryota; kingdom Metazoa; phylum Arthropoda; class Insecta; order Orthoptera; family Acrididae; genus Locusta; species Locusta migratoria. The sequence continues at coordinate 37,241,516 of CM048750.1, read as the reverse complement.
AATTAACGTTCTTATGAAATAAAAATTTGGAAACGTTTCCCGGAAAATTGGAAAATACAGAAAAAATAGAAAGAGATTTTTCTATGAAATATCAGTACCATTAATCTGAGTGCGATAAAATTTTGCTCATTTGACGTTCAAAGCAAATGCCTTTATAAAGCTGCTGGGTCTAAAATACATATGATTTCAACAAATATGGTGTATATTAAGTGGTAAGTGATACGAAGTTCACCGGGTCATCGAGTTACGGATTTTAAAATTTCCGTAGTACCGGCGTAACAATTACATAACAAAATATGATTCTATGGAACTGATTGTAGGTCGAAAAGGGTACGAATCAGTGAAATTCACGTTTCTATTTTGTTTTGGCGCAGGCTATGAATATATTATGGTGCTGGCAGAGAGAAGAATGTGAAAGAAAGTTAAGTAAACACTGAGCTGTGATGGAATCGCGAGAACTCTTCTTCAATTCATTTTTCAATCATGAAAATTGCTTCACCTTCCTCTCCTTCTTCTGTGTGGTTTCGTAGGAACATTGTAGCATTTGACATTACTCTGATGGAGGATGTTTCTTGAACTTACGAAAAGTCTGATGTAAATTTTCCGTCTGAAAATAAGTACTTCTGTCACCAGCACTTCGAAATGTTGATGAGTTACATGAATAATAAAGTTGGGATAAACCTCGTCGTAAATTGTGTGGTTTCGTTTTTGGGTATACGACTTGACAAGTACCATCGTGCCTCAACGTAAAAGTCAGGGTTTCCAATTTAAATCCTTGTCCAAATTAAAGGAATTAACGATTCCAGGCAGAATAGTAGAATCAGTTCAAATGTTCAAATATTTGTAAATCTAAGGGACTTAACTACATTAGCCATCTGTCCCTAGACTTACAAACTACTTACACTAACTTAAAGAAACTTATGTTAAGGACAACACAAACACCCATGCCCGAGGGAGGACACGAACATCTGACAGCGAGCAACCGCGAGCTCCGCTACAAGGCTCCTTAGAACGCTCGACCACTCCACCGCGGCATAATCAGTTTATTGTTTCTTAATTATTTTGACCTGTAAGCATCTTTTCAACGATCATCTGTCTAAAATAGCGTGGTTAAATACCCCGCTTAAAAATGTATAAAGAATTAATACAAAGTTCAAATTAAAGTTCTTAATGGATCGTAGGTAGTTACTAGTCTCTCAGCACTGCAATGATTTTTCAATGTAAACAACGTTAAGTTGACACTATTTTGTCAAAACTGACATTTTGAGAACCGAGGCTGTGGTATTACATTTTTTATAATTAAAAACAGTATTCCATACCCTTGGCTGCGACCAGCTTTATTGATGCTGTCGCCATTGTTACTGCTATGCTGAAGTTAACGATTGTTCATATGCGGCGACCCGCTGCTTAGCAGGTCAGCGGCGCAACCCAGTGGAATCTTATGAACAACAGTGTTATTGTAGTTCAGTTTTTTCGCATAGAGTCTCTTGTTAATTGAACTGTAAAGATCTTTCTCTTTAGTAACATAAAAAGGTAAAGCAGTCAACAATCCGAAGACTGATTTGAACACCACAGTGCTTTACTAGGCATGGTCCTATTTGGAGGTGGTATGCCGTTGCCTTCCTCAGACCTTCTGACTTACCCAGCCAGTTATAGGGGGACCTACAGTTTAACGTGGGTTCCGATCCATGGTGCTACTCGGTATTTTTCACATGAGTAATACTGCCAGAGGTGAAGGAAGTAGAAAGTGACAGATAAAAATCCTAGGACCCAGCTGGGATCGATCCCGCGACCTTTAGATTTGTAGTCTGGCACTCTACCACTGTGCAACCGAGGCGCACTTAGTAACATAGAAGATGCTTAATTGTTTTACAAGCTGATTACATACACTCCATTTCCACCAAGTTGCTCCTCTTCCACTTTCAAATTAATGCGAGCCTACACATTTTATTTCTTGCTCAATTGTTTACGTAGTATGATTTGTTAAATTATAAAAAACGTGTAAAAGTAAGTCATAAATTAATAAATTCAGTAGGCTTTGTTTTTAAAAAATGAGCCCTCCCCCCTCCAGAACCACAAATCCTGGCTGGACCACATTGAAAAAACATTTGATTGTCCACCAACTTTGCTGTCGTTCATAAGATCTTTTCATAACAATATGCATAACATAAGCTTAGTTAGTACTACATCTCGTAAACCACTCAGAGTGAACTATGGCGTACGACAAGGCTGTGTATTGGCATATACATTTTTCGCACTTTTCTTCTTGGCTCTCCTCAAAGTGGGTTTTGTTAACAGCAATGTTGAGTACACCTCCATAGTAGGAAAGATGGAAAGCTTTTCAACGCCAATCTTCTCAAGATTAAGACAAAGCGGTACGACATAATCGCTCATGAACTCTTATATCCTGATGACGCAGCAATAGTTACGATCTCTGCAGAAGGATTACAAGAGCTCGTATCAAAATGTAGTCGTGCATGCCACCTATCAGCAATGAGTAAAAGCCGCGGCGGAGCGGCCGAGCGCATTGAGGCGCTACGCTACGATGCATGAGGCCGTTCCCCGTCGGGGGTTCGATTTCCCCTTGGACATGGATGTTTGTGCCATCTTTAGTATAAGATAGTTCATAAGTAGTTTGTACGTTTTAGGGACTGATGACGCCGCAAATAAATCCCTTAAGCTCTGCATACATTTGAACCTTTTTGATGAGTATAAACAGTTGTAAGACTGTAATTATGCTCCAGGGTGTAAATACAAAGCCGAATATCAAATTTGACGGAACTACTGTGCAAGTCGTGGATAACTTCGGCTATCTCTGAGCTACTATCCAGTCAAAAATGTCTGTTAATAAGGAGACTGATGCTCGCATTGGTTAGGCTGCGAGAACTTTTGGCAGTATCTCTGTTCGGGTTATTAAAATCAACGAACTGTCTTTGAACGCCAAAATTCTCGTCAGTCAAACTTGCGTCGTCAGCATCCTATTGTGTGCAGCGGAAACATGGACTACTAACGCCAAACAAGAATGCCGCCTTAATGCTCTCTACATGCAGTATATATGAGATCCACCCTTGGATTAACTTTGAAGGATCGAATAATTAACGAAGCAGTAATGTCTAAAACTAAGTGCAATAGTATTTCAGCTATCTTGAAGCAGATACGATTCCGCTGGCCGGGACACGTTAACCATATAGACTATGAGATATTAGCATATGTGTGAGGTGAGGCTTGGAGAGATTTCTATAGCCAAAAGACCCATAGGACGTCCTTTATGGAAGTTCAAGGACTCCTGTAAGCGAGATATGGAGAGTTTTGGAATCAGCACCAACAGATGGGAGGCATGAGCTAGCATGAGACGAGTGGTGTCAACATACAGGTTGTTTCACTAAGTGTGTTTGCCTCTGTAACTTATAAAATAATAGGTGACGGGAAATTTTAATGCGGTAGGTCAACACAAGAAATGTTACACTTTCTGCGGAGCTATGAAAATAGTTTATTGTATAATTTTCCAAACAGTTGCAGCACAAAGATATAATTTTTTAAATGGAACAATAGTTTTTTTCTGTCGTTCATTGGATTCGTTGAAACCAGGCTGGCTGGTGGTCATGAGACAGTGGGCCGTGCCCCAGGGGATAGCCACTCGGCCAGTCAGCTACGCTATCGCAGCCTCCGCCCCCGGAACTTTGAAGGGTTGTAGCTCCCAAACTAGCAGTTATACGAATGTAGTTTAAATTGATTTGGACGCAGCTGGTTTAAACGAATCCAATACACGATAGAAAAAACTATTGTTCCATTTAAAAAATTATATCCAGTCACTTATCCAGCCACCTTATTGGGAGATCTACAGCCCAATGCGAACGCAAAACTATGGTGTATTAAAAAGAGCGTCCATCCACACGTATGGTGTACTGTTTTTAATTATAAAAATTGTAATACCATAGCCACGGTTCTCACAATGTAAGGTTTGACAAAATAGTGTCAATGTTGTTCACATTAAAAAATAATTGCAGTGGTGAGACACTAGTAAGTACCTACGTGCCATTAAGAACTTTAATCTGAACTTTGTATTAATTCTTTTTATATTTTGATGTGGGGTATTTAACCACGCTATTCAAGAGTCCCGGTTCCGGCACATATTTTTAATCTGCCAGGAAGTTTCACTCTTCCTTTGTCTGAGGAGTGGCCTGATAGATTCTGTGGCTTTGTAACGCGTCTTTTAGCGTCGCCGGAATTCAGTGCGTTACAAATTATCTGTCAAGATGTGGCCAGTGACGATGATGACGTTGCCAATAAAGTTGCGAGGACAGGAAAGGGCGCAGCCGTTACAGTGAACGGCGTGACTCGGTCGGCGACGGCGACTGCGGCGCAGTGCGTTTTCGAGCCTGTGGCTAATTAGCGGCGCGGCCTTGTTAGACCGCGGGTCGCCGAGTGGCCGACAAACCGCCAGCCTTCAGGGGGGAGCGGCCAGCCGTGCGTCAACCGCTGTTCCTCCTCCCCCTAATGCAGGGCATCCGGTGGCGCAGGACATTCCAGTGACATCAGCGGAAGCCCATTAGCCGAAACTAAGGAGCCGGCCGCGCCACGACCACTGTGCCCCGACACTGTCTTTCCGCTCTTCCGAAATACTGCGCAGAGAGCATTTGAATATGGTAATGAATATGCGAATGTTGGCCCTACCTCCGAGGCACGAAACCGCTGGATGATGGCGAGGGACGGGCAGAAAAAGAAGGAAAAACAAGGGAGGAACGATGCCGCTGAGGCCGAGGCAGACACTCGGCATTATATTTCGTTCATCGTGGAAATAAACCGGAGAGTGATCAGTTCACATTAGCTTCGTTCGAGTTGCGGTTGCAACGGTTGTAACCAGGGTTGCCAACGAGGTCGTGATAAAAACCTCCGAAGTGACCATAAAATCCCACCAAAAACCACCGAACTTTCCGAAGTTCCCATGCAAAAAAAAAAAAAAAAAAAAAAAAAAAAAAAAAAAAAAAAAAAAATTACAATGTCTATTCGTTTGTTCTTGACCGACTGATTTGAAATTTGGACGCAACTATGCATTTTAAAGTAGGAGTTTTTATGTACCTGACTTATCTGTATACATACTAGACGGAAATACAAAACAAAATTGTTTATTCAAAAGCACTTCTGTAAACATTTTATATATAAAAACAAACAATAATTACTTTGAGCCATTGCAATGCTTGTGGGGTACAGACAGCAAATTGTGAAATATTTGAACTTGAAAACACAAAGTAATCAAGTCTGGAAAGGAGGTCAGCGTCAGTCATACTACTGGCTTTATTTTATGTCAGAAGATCTAGATTTCAGCTATATTCCAATGTAATCACATCTGAGAAAAAAGAAAGTTAACAATGAAAGTACAGTCACATATAAGTGTCTGCAATGTTCAGTCATTTTCACCACAAGAAATATCTGACAACGTGCTGTAGTGACAAGTACATACCATTAACACAATGTCAGTTTTTCGTCCTCGACAATGAGCAATGAGTCATACCATTGTCAATATCTTTGAACTCTTAAGAATTTTACATTTTATCAAATAATGTGATACATTTCCTAGTCATTTATCTGTCCATATTCGTTAATAATTTCAAATTAGGATTATATTACTTCGGCAACTTTTTTTTCTTTTTTTTTCAATACGATTTCATTAAAATCCACCAACTTTCCCACCTCCTACTAACTCAGATTTTTTTCCCACCGTCGTCTTTAAAAAAACCACCAGATTCGGTGGGAAACCACTGACGTTGGCAACCCTGGTTGTAACCTCACTAAAGCGTACGAGTTGAGGTCGCCACCGTTCCAAACTAAATATGACTGCCAGTGAGGCGTTCGAGTTGCGGTGTGTGAGGAGTTGCAACGGTTTGTTTTACTAAGAGGAAATTCTTCTGACCGACTTCAAAGCGTTTAGTAAAGTAGTCTGGAAGAGATAAGCCTGCACATGTGCAAAGCGCTTTGTCTGCAGCTCGCTCCTTTCCATGTGCGAAATTCCGGTTATTCTATTAAATGGACGCTACATGGCAGTCTCGCGAAAATTTAATACATCATAGTATTATTGTATCCTCTTGAGGGATTTTTCTGCAGATATCTGACGTTTACATATATCTAGCGAGATCTAAAGAATCATCTCCGCTCAAAAATTAAATTCTGCCTCTTCCGTACAAGAATCGTATAACAAAATCCGACATCTGAGGGTCACATACCAACCTCACTCGTTACTATAAATGATGTGTGCACATTAACATCCTCTTATTTTAGAGAGAAGTCGGCATAGGTAGGAAATTGCTTGCATTATGTTTACATCCATCTTTCTGCAGCAATCACACGAAACCATATTATCAAAAGACTTGGTGTGCAAAAATACACACCTGTGCCCTTTAAATACCTAATTGCGAAGAAAAAAAGTGCGAAATGTTTTGCTCAAAATTAAAATTACACTTAATGACTGACCTGCTATAAAAAGCTTGTCCTGTGTAATTTTGAAAGCAACAAAGTAGCTCTGAAAAGCATATTGACGTATGGTACTGACCACTGTTTCTTTTTAAATACGTAGCCTATAGTTTTCATATTCATTTCCCCCAGCTGTAAACAACTACATTACAGCCTCTTCCTAGCAACTTAATGAGTTATCATTCTTACAGCACTGGTTACGTTTGGCCATGAACAACATTTTTAGTTTATCAACATTGGCATTAAACAGCAGATAATCAACAGCGAAATTTATGCCAAAATAAATGCCACAATGAAATTAAATTTGTCCCATTCGTTAAATCAAAGAATGTAAAGTAAAATAGGATGTTCATGGGAAACTGGTGTCTGGAGTTATTAATAGCTTTATTTAACAGTTTGATAATTTCATTCAGTATAATTGATGACTTTGGATATCCATTACTTAATCAAGGTAACTCTGAAACTGTTAAACATGTTGTTATGCTTTTTATGGTGCATATTGAGTGCATATCAAGAGCAAAAACGTACGTACGTAATGTATGCTATTTCTGTGATTTAACTGCCCCTCTCGCACTGTAATTGGCTTTAGGTTATGTTCTGCCCCCTCCATTACACACACACACACACACACACACAAACACACACACACACACACACACAATCGTCACCACTGTTTCCGATGTTGAATTTTTAGTGCTGTTGTGGACCTACACGGCACAGCAAGGATCAAAATAAACAAAACGCCACTTATGTAGACGTCACATAAATATTTGGACTTAACCAACTAATGAAATCTGAAAAAGCATAGTTTTGCGCATAAAAAACTGTTGCTGTTGTAGTGTTTCATTATTTAAATCATAAATCCTTCATCAACGCTGGTGAGAGAGCAAATGAGACAACTAGCGCTACAGGTGGCCAAACCACGAAACACGAGAAATAGGCGTTCGAGTTGGCGTCTGCAGTTGCAAATGATGGAGGCCGCGCATGCGCAGTAGAGGTGTCAGAGACAGTGGCGACTGGTAAATTTCTCGCTACTCGAACGAAGCTATTCAATGGTGTTGTTTCGCTCTTGAAAGTAGGCCCTGCTTACCTGTTACCAGGCACGGCCTTAACCCTTTAATGGATGACTAGCAACAAAATGAAGCAAGATAGTGCTTCCATGATGTATCCGATATAGCAAACTAGCTTAAACCTGCGGCTCCACTCGCGTGTTGGTTGATTTATGATAGATAATGCGCGAAACGTCAAATCGATTGTTTTTTAAAGAGATGTATTAAAAGAAATTCCTTTTTTACTGCTTTATTTATTTTTTCTTATATTTTCTTATTCGTATGCTTATCCTTACAGAGAAAGAGCTGAAAACATTGTAGCACGCATAGACCAAAGATATGGTCTGTGGCATCACGTTTCACTGTGTGTAACCTCCTTGCTATAAAGTCGCAAACGTCATCGTTGGCCTTCAGTCCGAATTTTTTAATAATTTGACGACTTTCAACCACCATATCGTCCACCTCCTTATAGCTATCGACACAGAACTGCTATGGTGTACAACGGGAGACTTCAGACAACTACTACACACAGACCATTCGTTTGCGTTCTGTAGTTTTCGCTGCAGAGCGAAATATTAACAGACACACACGTAGAATTTTATATAGACCGATAAATTTCCATCCCAATATACTCCACCCTTTTATCATTATCAACCGTCAAGCAACAATGTAACCAATAAAACCATTTTCAAAGAGTAATTATTGTTCCGCATTTCGCGTTATATTCTTCAAATTACTAAATATCTATCAGATCGGTATAAAACCGTGCCTAAACGATCCTCAGGTATAAATTAGTAACTGTACAAATATTTAAGTCTCTGTGTCTTGTCGTTCGGACGTGATAAGCGTACACCGAACAGACATTCACATTTATAGATATAGATATCACTATTATGCCTCTCATCTTCCCAGAAACTACCTCATAATGCAACAGTAGTATGTGATTACTTACTTCCGGATCGTATTGGTAGCAAACCTTCATATGCCACATATTCTCTAGTGCCCATGAGTGCTCGTACATTCTGGGGTGTTATTCATTGCGGCGTGATCTGTTTGCGAAGTTTCAATCACCGACTTTTACTTTCTGAATGTAAAAATATTTTGCTAGCACCCACCTACATAGGGAGACACGACCATCCCAATAAAATAAGAGAAATCAGATCGAAAACGGAACGATTTAGGTGTCCTTTCTTCCCGCGAGCTATTAGATAATGGAGTGGTAGAGAAAGGTTATGAAAGTGGTTAATGAACCCTCTGCTAAACACTTAAATTTGATTTGCATATTATCTATGTAGATGCAGATATAATCAGCTCGTAAAATAATTAAGCAACTTCTATGCTACTAGCCAAAGGGAAAGGTCTTTACAGTTTCAAATTTTTGCTTAGGTGTGAGTCAACAGCCGTAAAATACTTTTAAAAATGCATAGTCAATCATCAGTTGTTTATTGTATTTAAAACTTTACCGGTTTCGGATATTATCCATCATCAGAAGAGTCTGTTAAAAATTTTACAATCATCAATTATACACAAGTTACAATGAAATATGACTTAACACAGTAGTGTCATCCAGAAGATACGTACAAAATTAAACGGGCTGATTGATAACTACGTAGTTGATCTGATAAACTTAGCAGAGATCTAAGTATTCATGGTGTGAAAATAATATATATCTGACCGTCATCACAGGGTGTATCTTTCATGAGGCGTCATGGCGACTGATACAGCGAGTGTTATGTAAACATTACGTAAAATGACAGCTTGGACCATGAAAACAATAAATGATATATAATATAATATGGGATATATTTATTTATCGTTTTCATGGTCCAAGTTGTCATTTTACGTAATGTTTACATAAAACTATCTGTATCAGTCGCCATGATACCTCATAAAGATATATCCTGTGTTGGCGGTATTCTATTTTCCCACCATGAATACTTAGATTTGTGCTAAGTTTACCAGATCAAATATGTAGTTATAAATCAGTAAGTATCTTCTGGATGACACTACTACGTTAAGTCATATTTCATTGTAACTCGTGTATAATTTATGATTGTAAAATTTTTAACAGACTCTCCTGATAATGGATAATATCCTAAACCGGTAAAGTTTTAAATACAATAAACAGCTGATGGTTTACAGTTTAATTAACATGAGACTCTTGAGTGTAAAAATTGAACTAAAGTAACACTATTGCTATTCGAAAGATTCCACTCGGTGGCTCCGGTGATCTGCTGTGTAGCGAGTCGCCTCATATGAACAATCGGCTCGTAACTTCAGCACTGCAGCGGCAGCATCGAAGCTGGTCGCGACGGCATATAAAACCGCTAACAGCTATACACGTTCTCAGTGGCGGCATCACGTTGGCGACCCATTGTCACGTTCACTTGTGCTTGGCAAATTGTAGTTGTAATTTAATATATGTGAACTACATGCAATTTCCCGTGCCGACTTGTTAAAAAAAATGAAAGCAATAAAAAATAATAAAATAAACATTTGGGAGGTGCCTGGGGGGAGGGGGGGAAGCTTCAGCCCCCGTGACTGCGCCACTGCTCCTTACTATCACGGACCTAGACGATGCCGTTTACAAGTGATTTACAAAATATATCAGAAGAAGAACCTACGTCTGGTCTCACTCTTTGTGAAAAGGAAATTCAATTTCATGAAAATTATGGAGTACCGTAGAATCTGATTCCTTAAAGGGATGGTTCTTCTGCCTGTGCTGAAAAAAAAGTAAATAAATAAGATAAAAAAATGACGAGCTTGTCCGATAACTTTTATTTATTGGCTCCATTTTTTCTTCAAATACAAATATAGCGCTCCTGTCACAGGGAGTAGGAAAGAATGAGGGCGTAATTCCGTCCATAACAACAGATATTACTTACATTAATGTTCCTCATTTACGATGTCTTCGCATGCTAAGCGCCTTGCTGCTGAGAAACCTTGCCTTGCCCCTCCCCTCCCCCCACCGCCCCCTCCCAACCTTCGTCACCACACTCCTGTGAACACGCGAGCAGGCCATGCGCTACGCTTCTGTGGAACGGCCCTGCGTGTAGCGTTGTTTGAAGTTAAATATCTTTTATTTCACGTTTTTTAAATGTTTTATAAAGCCGCCCGAGGCTGGTCAGACCAATTTTTCACCCCCCCCCCCACAACCAAGGAATTTCAGTGACGCAGTATGTGTCATGACACCCCCTGTGGGCACCTCAGAATGAACGTATTTTGGCATTGTACACAATTCGATTCAATTAGTCAGGTCCTGTGAGGCCTCTAGATCTCGAGGCTCGCGAGATTTGGAGGGCCACTGGACGAGAGACGAGAGTTTGCAGTTATGAGAGTGCAAAGATCTTTATTTCCGTGCTTCCAAGTTGAAGCAGTTGTATAAAGGGGGGGATTTGCCCATTTTTTATTAAGAAACAAGTATAAAAAACTGCCCTGGCCTTTATTAGGGGAGAAGAAAGAAAACATTTCCGGCCAAAAGGGCGTCTGGCAACCCTAGTCCTGAAGTCCTGCGACCCACAACAAATGTTAGTAAAAATGCAATGTGTAGACCCTGTAAAAAAGAATGTAAAGCAGACGTCAATCCGAAGACTGGTGTGAGCACCTCAGTGCTTCATTAGGCATGGTCCTGATGGAGAGAGGTACATCGTTACCTTCCTCCGCCTTCGAACTTACTCGGGCCACGTTCCCAATTGTGACTTTTTAAGAGGGCGCGCAACGATTTCAGGTGGTTTTCATCCTCACGTATCGTGGATTATAAAACCAATACTTCATACTGCAACGAACTTCGATGCATATGTTTCAGTAATGGAGGAACTGGATTTTATTCAACACTAAATGTTATCACTGTGCCTCAGCGGAGTAACCGAGCGTTCTAAAGCGCAACGCTGCGGATCGCGCGGTTGCTCGCCGTCGGAGGTTCGCGTCCTCCCTGGGACATGTGTGTGTGTGTGTGTGTGTGTGAGTGTGTGTGTGTGTGTGTGTGTGTGTGTGTTAGTCCTTACATTAGTTTACCTTAGTCCAAGTAGTTTGTAAGCTACGGACTGATGACCACGCAGTTTGGTCCGATAGATTTACAAACATTTGAACATTTGTTACCACTGTAAGATTTTTTTTTTTTTTTTTTTTTTTTGTACCGTGTCACAATTTGAATTTGAAAATAAGAATCGGGTTGTACAGCCCATTTGCAAAAATCATTTAAACTTCAGTACATGCTCTCCCCCCAGCATCACATTCTGCGTAAACCGCGTTACAGACTGTAAAATTTCTGGCGGAAACCTTTACTTGTTTGTATTTACTCAGCAAGATCACATTTAAGTGCTTGGATGAGAGTAAATATCAAATCAAGTTCATAAACTAATGTTAATGAGGTTAGAACAAACAGTCGGAACTGTGATGCTTCATTATCTGCTCCGCAGAACCTCATGTACGCAGCTTCTGGCTTTACTTACAAAGGAGGAACATCGTAAGTACTATATTCGAAGGCACGTTCAATGGAAAAGTGAAGTTCTTGTCTTCGATATCCTCAAGGACACACAACTTTTCACTTCAAAACAACGCTACCATCGCGCGGCCTCCCGAGTCGAAGGTTCGAATCCTCCCTCGGACCTGGGTGTGTGTCAATGGCGGACTAAGGGGGGAGGGGGGGGGGTTCGAGGGCCGTCCGCGGTGGTCGTGCGGTCTGCAACCTACCAGTCACGTTCTGCACGGCCACTACGGTCGGGGGTTCGAATCCCCCGTCGGGCAAGGATATTTGTGCTGCCCTTGGTATTAGCTAGTTCATAAGTAGTTTGTAAGTTTAGGGACTGATGACCCCGTAGTGAAGTCCCATAAGCTCTACAAACATTTGAACATTTCATTTGGAGGCGGAGGGGGCGGACCGCCCCGGACCACTCATCTTGGGGGGGGGGGGGGAGGGGGCATCCAAATACCCGGAAAGCTCTTTTTTTCTTTCTTTGAGCGCTCTTCGCCTCTCTTCCAGTGGGGCCTCCAAATCTCAAAAATTAAATTTTTGTGGCAATGTATGTATTTGCAAGTGGACAGGGGGCCTCACTTTGTTCTGCCGCCGACAGCCTTAGTCCGCCACTGGTATGTGTGTGTGCTGTACCTCGATTAGCTTAACTTACTTTAAGTAGCTTCTAAGGACGGATGACCAGTGCAGTTTCGACCCATAGAATTACAAACATTTGATTTGAACTATGGTACTTAAATAATTTCTTTTCTAAAATGTATATAGGTAGTAGTTCGTTCGAAAGGATTTGGGAAGGCGTGAAAAGTTTGGTTTGAAAACCTGCTGTGTGTTCCATTTAAATGAAGACATCACGTACGGATTATGTAGGACGGTTGAATGGGTCCCCTCGTCACGCTGCCAGAGTGCTAATGCCGCAATGCGTGTCTGGAAGCAGTGTTGCCAACTCTTACATTTAAAAAATGGCTAGATAACATCTTAAAAAAGGCATTTTTGTAGCGAAAAGGCTAGATTTAATTAACATCTCTAATATTCCTAATATTTTGTTTCCTGTACCTAAAAGCCCACCAAGACGTTATAATCATTACAAGGTAACCATTCTGTAATACATGACAGTCAAGATTTGTTTTGCCGCGGCGGAACGGCCGAGTGCATTGAGGCGCTATGCTGCGATGCGCGAGGCCGTTCCCTGTGGGGCATGCCCCCCTCGGACATGGATGTTTGTGATGTCTTTAGTATAAGGTAGTGTATGTTTAGTGACTGATGACCTCGCAGTTAAATCCTATAAGCTTCACAAACATTTGAGATTTGTATTGTCAATAGTCGGTTTACTTCGTGGTTTAAGGACTTAACAGACGGTCGTAGCCAACTGAGCCGCGTACTATTAGCTGATGGTGACTGCATTGTTGTCTGCCTTGTCGCCGTACCTTTAGGGCCGGCGCAAGCCCAAGTGCCGTCCCGTGCGAGCTGCTAAATCGCCGCCCCTACCCCATTTTTTTCGGAACATTTGTGGAATTTTATTTAAACAAATCTGTAGGAAATGTCAGCAATCAATCATAATTTTGTTGGTAGTTTTCAGATCTACCTAAAGTTTTTAACACTGTGCCCGAAATGTATGTAGATCCGGAAAATAAAAACAAAAATTGCGACTGATTGGTGACATTCTCTACAGATTTGTACAACACAGTCGCTGAGCACCAGCTCAAAAATGGAGTCAAACCTGATTGAAGAAATCAAGCTAATTTTAATAAGCCTTATGAATATACGAAAATGTTCAAATGTGTGTGAAATCTTATGGGACTTAACTGCGAAGGTCATCAGTCCCTAAGCTTACACACTACTCAACCTAAATTATCCTAAGGACAAACTCACATATCGATGTCCGAGGGAGGACTCGAACCTCCGCCGTGACCAGCCACACAGTCCATTAACTGCAGCGCCTTAGACCGTTCGGCTAATCCCGCACGGCATGAACTTACAATTAACGTAAATAAACATTTTTCAGTTGTTGTGAACAGATAATATATTCAACAGAAGATAGTATACAGTAAATAAGTGTTGAGAAAGTGATAGTGTGCGACTAGTATTGTCAAACAAAAGTGCCGGTCAGAGTTTAACTGTTGTTCATGCAGGCGCAGACAGGTGTTTCATGGCTCAAAAACCAAAACGTCCGACTATCACTAAGAAACGGATAGCAAAAATTTTGAAAAATGCGTCGAAACCCAACATATGCCAGGCTTACTACCAATGTCTTTATCCCTTGTAATTACTGGTAGCGTATTTACCCATTCGGTATACCTCTAGCCGTTGTAGGTGTTGGACATGTTTGACTGTAGTAATGTTCAGGGTTTTTTTTCCATAATGCGGGAAGAATAAAACACTCGGAAACTGCCATTGAAGGACTTAGAAAAATTGCTTCAGACTTAGCACATAATCGCATTTTCGTACATTGCATTCGAATTTCCAAATTAGATTTCGTCTTCTGCAAAATTAGCTGTGAATAAACGCAAGGCGCGTTACAGGCTGGCAGCTCTCCACCCATAAGAATACTGGTGTGTACGCCAGGCTGCTTCCCCCTCTCCGTTCCTGCGGCGTAAACACGAGGGTGCTGTCACAGAGGTGAGGAAGAAATTAGTCCTTCCTCCCCGTGCTCAACAGGGGCGGCCGGCAGGTAGTCGAGGCGCCATGCCACAGTTCCCGAAGACGCTCCCTCGGAGGTTTGGTTTCAAATCCCTTCCTGAGCATGAATGTTTAGTTTACCCTAAAAAAAATAAAAAAGGGGCGGCAAATCTGCCGCCCCGTGCGGCCGCACGTTTCGCGCGTGCCTTGCGCCGGCCCTGCGTACCCTGCTGTATGTAATACGCTATTTTTGTTATTGAAGACGATACTACAAACATTGAACTCATTTTCGATAACACGAAGTTTTTACCTGACAATAGGGTATTTTCCTTTGTTAAAAATATGGTTGGAATTGTTGTTATTCTGAATGATTGTAACATCCATTATTCTTACAAAACATCTGTTATTTTTACGTAAATAAAGCTTAAAAATCATTAAATGTCACGATTAGATCACGTGATCGAAAACGCTCTGTTATTGGCTGAAGGACTGGTGACGTCACAGACCACTAGGACGTTTTTAGCGTTTCCTTAATTTCTCGGCGTAAAGTTTAGTTTTTTCGTGATGTAAATGCCTTTACAGCTTGTATGACACAATGGAAAAGAATTCTGTGAAGGCTGACCCCCTAAAGTTGAAGCATTTATGGTATCTTCATTCTGCACGGCCACTACGGTCGGGGGTTCGAATTTCCCCTCGGGTATGGATATTTGTGCCGTCCTAGTTCGTAAGTAGTTCATAAGTAGTTTGTAAGTTTAGGGACTGATGACCCCGTAGTTAAGTCCCATAAGCTTAACAAACATTTCTTGTTGTGTTCCTAGTATTTTCCCTTTAACTGGCAAACCAGCAAAACGCCTTTAATATCCTTAACGTGGCAGCTTCAAGTTTAGGTTTACAGTTTTAAAACTTTAATAATGGATAGATTCTTGAAATGCCCGTAAATTA
This sequence comes from Locusta migratoria, assembly GCA_026315105.1. Taxonomy (NCBI): domain Eukaryota; kingdom Metazoa; phylum Arthropoda; class Insecta; order Orthoptera; family Acrididae; genus Locusta; species Locusta migratoria. The sequence goes on along the minus strand of CM048750.1, from coordinate 37,225,970 downwards.
AAAAAACAAAAAATACCGTGGTAAGTTACCCACACTTTTAAACCAGCAACACTACTAATTTTCTGAAACGTGTGAACTTCGAACATTTTCAATAACAGATACTGAATAATTCCTAAAATGCACTTTTTTATTTTTATTTTTTTAAGGACAAGGCCATACAGAGGAATTAATACAATCGGATTCCAAATTTTAGTTAGTTGATATGCATGAGACCTCCTGTTGGTAATACCTTTATGTGCAAACTGATAGACGTAGTAACACACTTTTTTTTATAGATTACACTGTTGCACAACAGTTAAACACCAACCCTGCTGAGAAAACCTTGCTTAAGGTACAATTTTTGCGGCAAGAATGGTAGCAAGCTGCTGGCAGGTGCTAAGCAGCGACAACCTTTAAACACCAATAGGTTAGAGGCCTTTAGGGCAAGACATACGTGGGATGGTAGCCAGATACTACAATTTCACGTCTAGAGACGGAAATCTGATTGCAGTCAGCTAAACCCACACACGAAATAGCCGAAGAAATAACAACAGCTCCTAGCGAAATTTACATCAGCCGCGGTTATGGTAGGACCATAGACTATACAAAAATTTGAACATTTTTGTATCTTCATTCTTCAAAAACAATCTAAATTTTTACGTGCCAGAAATAAGAAACGTGAAAACTGCATTGTAAGAAATGCGTACCTACATTTTAAAGTTAATTATTGCTAGAGATATTTTATGTAATTGGAAAAAAGTAGCCTACTTGTTGGTGTCAGCAGACTTACTCTGAAGTCACATATTACACAGTAAGGGTAAAATTTTTAATTCCATCCAGGCGGTCTAGAGTGATTATGTTGGCAACAGCAACAACACGATAGAAAACTGTTGCAAAGCTGTTCGGACCCCATAAAATGACTCGATTAATGTGTCGTACAGACCATGAAGTAAATAAACAATGCTGTTCCTGCTCTGTGATTGACAGGTTCTTGTATGTACCCTTTTCCGTTCAGTAAAAGTAATTGCCCTCGTAAAGGCAAGGTTTCATGCAAAATTGCGTTGTCACGTGTTTGATTATAATGGCGACGTCACGATTCTCGCTATTCAGCATCTGTTACCAACATTATCACAGGAAGCCGCCGCGGTGGTTGGTAAAATGTAACCCACACAGTTAAGGGACTAATTTAATTTTTAACTACTTCAATACTGGTAGCAAGGTGTAACATCAAAACCTGTGAAGTACAGCAAAATGTCTTGTGTATATTTATACAATATCTTTAAATAAACCCATTTTTGGGTAACACTTTTAATCGTATTTAAACTTGTATATTACGAAAGTTTAAAGGCTAAATGAATCGGCGCATTAAAGACATCTCCCATGTAACGTATTTTACGATAGAGTATGTTGTAGTAACGTAACCAGAAGGGCGTTGTCGATGTATAAAACGATTACCCATTATTGAAACGGTTTTTTTAATAAGATCTGCTGGCGATAAAAGTGCACTTACTCGAGATGAATAATCAGTGCTATACTTTATAGTGGACTAAAACAATAATCATGTTGTAATTTCACCAAATATATTAGGAAACGGCTTTAATTAGACATAAATCGTAGGCGTGTAACACTATGAAGTATTACTTTGCAAATGTAAATGTCAGCTCATTAACCTGCACATAATACAGTAATACACCTTTACAATAGGAGAGAATGATACTTAAAGTGAACTAATGGAATAATATTGTTTACTTACATCAAAATGATCCTCGTAGAAATAAAAACATGAAATGCCCGCTATTTCGTTCGGACTTCTTCCAGCGAATTCGCGCATCTTCTAATTTTTTGAACTTGCAATAACAATTTTTCTGGTGTCTTTATAGATCTATTACTACGCAATATTTTAAGGTCATTTTGCGAACGTGAATGCCCAAAAAATATAATACTATATGTGTATCTTACGAGAGCAGCTGCAGCATCGTGGTTTCTGACGTCACATCCATCACGTGACTCAAATGTAGGGTTTTAGCGGGCTTTCTAATTATTTGAATTTCATTTCGTTTTTATGTTTAAAGTACTGAAATTCACGAGATAAAAAAGCGTGTTCGGAGCATGATATAACGTAATTAACATTTTAAAACGATTTCAAGAAAACAGTCAAATACCCTATTGTGTCCATTGTACGCATTGTTCTTTTCGAGCGAGCTGCAAATAGGTCGGTGTTGGCTGCACTGCGTTCTTCCTGTTCTGGAGGAGGCTCGTTTCCCGCCCCTCACCAGGCGCCTTTCTTCCAGCAAACGCTCTTTGCTCTATCAGCTCCCCGCATCCACTGTTCAGCAGCTGTCAAGTTAGGGTCGTGTGTAGTAGCAATTCGTAAGTGGAGTAGAGAATCGGAGAAAGAACCACAGTGAATAAACGTTGTCAGTAGGTTCATGTAGCATAGTCAAAGCGTAGATAAAAATCAGCTGTTTTGGCTGGATTTTGGCTAGGAGGATTTCTTCGATAGGCTAGATTTTAGGCTATAAGCATTTTGTGTGGCTAAACGCTACTCTAAATATACAAGATTTAGCCATGAAATGGCTAAGTTAGCATCACTGTCTGGAAGGGTAGTGCTTGGTAGCAGTGTCGTTGCAACAGTGAAACAACAATCACGAGTGTTCCATGACAGTCATTAGCAACAATATCTCGTCCGCTCCTAGTCCCGATTTAACCCCTGTGATTTCTATTTGTTGGCAGCAATAAAGGATGTAGTCTGCACGAAAAATTCGCATTCGTTACAGGAAGTAATAGAAAACATCCGAGAGTCACATAATTCAATTTCTCAAATAGAATTACAACCTGTGATGCACAATTTCTTGAGTAGATGCCAAAATGTGTAGAAAACAACGGCAGACAGTTCCGACATTTTCTTGAAAGACATAGGTGAGTACAAGATTTATAGGCATATATTTTTTACTTAGTACTGCGGCAATAGACGGGTGACGAGGCATTTGATTCGCCGAGCAAGTGAGCAGCGTGAGATCATTACATAAATGGAACACCCTGTGCAACAACAATTTCTTAAGACGATTGATCCGAGAAGTATCGCAGACAGAACGGTTAAAACACACTAAAAATATACTCACCTAGCTGATTTTTATGTAATAATTTACTAGATACTGTCGCCATAGGTAATCTAGTGTTGCCAACATCCGGGTATAATCTTTTTTAAATAGTGAAACATTTCTGCCATTCTGCTTGTAAATTTTTCTGTACTTCAAGACATTTTTACAGGCACGATATCATCTTCGCTCAGTTATTAACGCCCGTCTTCTGTGTCATGATGTAGAACTTGTCAATTTCAAGACTGTTTGCAATCGAAGTCGTCGAACTTCAAACGATTTATCTCAAACTTGCGATTCCAAATCGATGACATGGTTGGTTGTTGCCGGCACAGAAGATCAACTGTTACGAATATAGAATGCTTTAGAAACAAGGGTTAAATTTTATTACGGCAGCGGGGGCATGTGGGCTTATGTTGGCAATGAAATGTTCACTTTACGAGGAAAAATAATATTATGACCCAAGAAGGAAACATATACGAGCCTGTCGAACATGGCGCACGGTAAATTTTACCTACGTTCCTCGCGGCTTCACGTGATTTTGTTGGCAACATCAACAACGTTGTAGAAAATCTTTGTCGAGATGCTAATATTCTTAGAAATCCACATATAATGACTTGATTACTGTTTCATACAGACCATGAACTAAAAATGCTGTTTCTGCTGTACGGTTGACAGGTTCTATACATACCCTTCTGTGCTTAGTAAAAGTAATTGCCCTCGTAAAACGAAGATTTCTGGACCAAACATTCGCGTTGTCACGGATGTCAAAGTATCAGGCGACGCCGCCAGGACTGTAAGTAAAATTTGGCCATGGAGCAGGAACAGCATTAATTACTTAATTCCCCCTCCCCCCTATTCTATGGAATCGAGTTTCCAAAGAGCATTAAACGATTGTTTCGAAGATCAGCACACTACGAAATAAATTATTAATGCTATGCCGCTGAGTGCGCTGATTTGACAGGTTCTTGTATGTATCCATGCCCGGTCAGTTGAAAGATTATCGACATAAAGGGTACATTTCGTTGCAAACATCAGTACACCACGCTGTCTCTGCTGTAAGTAAAAATTAACCACCTTTTCTCAGTAATTATACGTTTGTAAATGTTTATCTTTTATAAGCTCTTTAGTGACCTATGTAAACACATTTCACGCGAAAGTAGCCGCGTTATCGATTTAAAGTCGCTCGTTCGATATATATCGTTTGATGCCCGGCGACTTCATTTGCAAAGATTCTTGAAAATCACCGAGACATCTGTTAATCAGTGATCTCCAGTATAGAGCTCAATGATGTTAATTATTGCGCTGGCAAAGATAGCTGTAATTGCTATTCATTTTACATTACATGATATACTGGTCAGTCTATCTACTGATACCGAACTATTGCATTGTGAATACATCGCAAAGTTGCACGTGAGCGTACTGTGTCATTCTCGAATATGTTCCAAAAATTTCAGCGAAGCTTCGCACAGTCTTGTAATTGGACGACGAAAAGCTACCATATGGCTCTGTAAGTACTGCATGTTTTAAATTATATTTGTTAAATAATGTTCTATTTGTGATTCTTACTAAGCTGTTGATGAAGTCTAAGAAAGTTGTGTTTATGAGTTACGTGTGCCTCTGTTGACATTAGATTGTTTTACGTTCAACGATCGGATTCAAACATAACCTAGATGGCTAGTGGGCACTCATGGATTAAGGGATAATGGTTTTTTATTATTATGTTTCGAATTAATTAACGAAATAGTTGACATATTACGTTTATGTTCTATGTAATAACAAATACGAAAAGATTTGAATTATCTTGAAAACAAACGATTCTCATTGATTCAGTGACAAAAGATACAAGTTATACTTCCATAGACGTGTATAAATGAAGCTTATTCTTCTCGAAGCAGTGGAATGTGAACACATATCTCATGAACGAGAATTCTATCAAAGTTCTGTCACCTGTTGTTATTAAGACAGAAAATTTCTTGCCACGTAATTTTTATAGAGTCTAATGCTTCGCCAGTCTTACACTTCATGTGACGTTCTAACACATGAATAGTTCTGTAAATGTAATTACTTTTCGTTCAGAAGCACACAATTATGACACAGATTTCTTCTGTGTCGACAATAATTTTATTTCTTTTGCCGTTTCATTTCACTTGCATGTGATTATTCCTTTTAGCTATATTTTTGTCATGCTAAATAATGTAGATACTGCAGGTCGTACATGTTTCCTACGTTTCACTATTACTGGTTTGGCTGGAATTGTGATGAACATATCTTCGCGTTGTTACGTAGATAAAGGCTACGGGGTTTTTCTTCTGGAGCGTACTAGAAGATTTTATTCTTAAGAAGAAGAGATTCGTAAATAAACCTGTAAAATACAGTTCCATACTTTCCAGGGTTCACAGGAAACTAAATATAGGCAAACGAGGAAACATCGTTTAATTATTGTCGGTTTTAATGCCACTCCATACGCTCACTGTTGTAAATGTTACCAATCAGTAATGGACACACTATTCGATCTCGTCTGCTACGTATTCAGGAGTATAGATTGTTGGCCGCTTGGAGAGCTATTATCGCCGTGGTTAACAGAAACGATAGGTTGCGGCAGAATAGCCGTGTGCACTAAGGCGCCTTGCTACGATGCGTGCTACCGTTCGCCGTCGTGGGTTCGAGTCCTCCCTCGGGCATGGGTGTTTGTGTTGTCCTTAGTATAAGTTACTGTAAGGAGCTTATAAAGGCCGCGGTGGAGTAGCCGAGCGGTCTAAAGCACCTCGCTGCGGGGCGCGCGGTTGCTCCCCGTGGATGTGCGAGACGCTTTAGACCGCTCGGCTACTCCACAGCAGCAAAAGCTTTAGACGACTACCGAATGTTATGAACAGACTTCTACCGCAGAATTTGTATAAAGTTAAGCAAAGCAAACCATAAGAACTCTGAATAGAAAAAGGGATAATAAAAACAACTTGTTATACTTCTACTGACAAAAATTAAGTTACTTTTCTTCTTTTACCGGTAACGACTAATTGCACTCAGCTGACGAAGATTTTTCTAAATATGTATTGTATGAAAGTCACCTGTAGAGAAACAGTAGAAAGTGTAGTACCACAAATGAATACCAAAGTATTAAACGGAACAAAAGAAGTAGACCCAATAGGGAACATGCGAAGAACACAGTTTTTTTCGCGCCACTACCCAGAGAATCAACAGGCTAGAGGTACATACAAAAACATCCGGGAACAAAGAGTGAAGGAGCACTAAGGAACATCGTGTGCGAACGAAGGTAAGATCGCTATACACATATCGAGGATGTTGAGTGTAATAGACAAAATGGTGCAAGAGAGAAACGGATGTCGGAAAGCACCAGAGTACAGTTTGATGAAGGAAAAAGAAATCGGCTGAGCTACGACAGTTTTAGATGACAAAGAAACAGAGTACCAGTGAGACAGAGTAAAACCCGAAATTAGCGCAGTAAAACTGTTTGTAATCTGTGTACAGTACAAAGCAAATTGTTGACACTTCACCGCAGAAAAGCACCAGAATAAGACATTTTACACACCGCTACACCATAGTACACCCGTGTATTCAAATCTGAGCTTGTGTTTGTCTAACGGCGTCTGGTGTGTTTTAAATACATACCAATCTCAGTGCTTTAGTTGGGGCGGTACGGCGTACCGCCTAAAATTCAAACTCGCTGTTAGCGTACCGGCTAAAATTCTTTCTTAAATCTCTAAAAAAATAGACCAACTGTAAATTGTCGAATGGATTTCGGAAAAAAACTGGTAAGTTTTAGGTTCGTTCGAGGTGCGATCATAACCATCGAAGCGTTCAGATTGCACTTTTGCACAATTCCAATCGAATCTGACTGGCGGTCAAATGTTCGAATTACCCAGTAGTGGAGAGTTCCGATTCGTCTGAACCGAGACAGAGGAAATGCTTCTTATCGACTCTAAAGCGTTTAAGAACCTTGCTCCGAAGAGGTAAGCCACTGCATACGCAAAGTATTTTGTATGCAATATCGTTGCCTATTCGTTTAAGAAAGCAAGTGCGAAATTCCGGCAATTCTTTTAAAAATTTAAGAGACAGTACATCACAACATTTGACCTAATTTCCATTGATTGAATCCTGCAATACTGCTCGAGTTACGTATGTTTTCTGCTAAGCACGACATGTTTTGGGAACGACTCACTGTCAAGATAAAATATTCACCGCAAGTATTATGGACAGTATTATGGAATGAACAGTGTGCTGAAAGGTGCATATAAGATGAACATTAACAAGAGCAAAACTATGGTAGTGGAGTGCAGTGTAAGAAAATCAGGCGATGCTGAAGGAATTAGATTAAGTAACGAAGCAATAAAGGAGGTAGATGAGTTTTGTTACTTGGGCAGTAAAATAACAAATGATGGTCGCAGTACAGAAGATATAAAATGCAGAATGGCAATGGGTAGAAAAGCCTTGAGAAAGAGAAATTTGTTAACATCGAATATTGATTTAAGCCTAAGGAAGTCCTTTCTGAAGGCATTTGTATGGAGTGTTGCCTTGTATGGGAGTGAAACATGGACGATAAACAGTGCGGATAGGAAGAGGATTGAGGCTTTTGAAATGTGGTGCTACAGAAGAATGCTGAAGATTAGGTGGGTGGATCGCGTAACTAATGAGGAGGTACTGAACAGAATTGGGGAGAAAAGAAATTTCTGGCATACCTTGACTAAAAGAAGGGATAGATTGGTAGGGCACATTCTTAGACACCAAAGAATTGTGAATTTAGCGTTGGAGGGAAGTGTGTGGGGTAAAAACCGCAGAGGAAGACCGAGAGATGGATACAGTAAGCTGATTCAGACAGATGTAGGTTGCCGTTCTTATGTGAGATGAAGAGGCTTGCTCAGGATAGGGTATTGTGGAGAGCTGCATCAAACCAGTCTCCGGACTGAAGACCACAACAACAACAAGTATAATGTTTACTTAACCGTCTTTTTCGCACTGTAGACAGTTTAAGATTATAAAATAGTGTGTCGTAGCACTACTAGTAGGAACTAAAATAGAAGCGAATTGTTATCTCTTTGACCAATGCTTCTTCAACCGGTTAGATGTGTACAAGTTCAACTGTTGGTAAGGCTGCCAGTTTTGCTTCTTTCGGTGGTAAACGCTTGGTTCCGTCTTAAAAGTTACACGCAGTTCCACTGTACGAATTTTGTAACGGTTTTGGTGTAATAGAAGTTTGCAGCAACATGCTCTTTTTATTGTCTTCTGGAACGCCACTCCTGTTTAGCCGGCCGCAGTGGCCGAGCCGCGGTGGCCGAGCGGTCTGCGGCGCGCCAGTCACAAGTCTGCACGGCCGCTACGGTCGGGTGTTCGAATTCCCCCTCGGGCATGGATGTTTGTGTCGTCTCTAGTATGAGGTAGTTCATAAATAGTTTGTTAACAAACATTTGAACCACTCCTGTTACGATGTGATGTCCTTGTCGATAGCCGAAGGGTGGTATCCTCATCTAAACCCTTGAATACAATAAAATGAGAATCAAATCTATGAATTATAGCTATATTTTGTTAGTGTATTCACAAGCCTAATCCTTACTTTCTTGATTTTGTAAAACCGTCAATTTGACTCATTTCATGTGGATTGAGCAGAGTACCACCCAAAGTTTTTTTCCGCCTTGCAGAGTACCGCCTAAAATTTTTTTCCAACTAAAGCACTGACCAATCTTAAACAGTTATTTAGGGCATAAAAGACCACAAAATCGTTTCTTGCCAGCATGCCAGATAAAAAGATTGTATCGTATCTTCGTTTCTTTTCGACACCTTGATAAAAAAAAAAAGTACATTCAATATTGCCTGAACAGTACCTATCATCGCTATCGAGATTTAATAGTTACGGTCGTTAGTTGAAGCCAAGAGGAGCTGAAAAACTGACAGCTTACCTGAATTGTGTGTGTGTGTGTGTGTGTGTGTGTGTGTGTGTGTGTGTGAAAGTTACAGTTGACTCTCACCAGACAATGCAAATGGGCAGGTAAACCGTTGCGTGTGTGGACTGCACAGGTAAATCGCATTTCGAGTGTAGATAAAAAACGGCATGGCAAACGTAAATGTTTTCTGAATATGGTACCGTATCCTATTGTGAAATAAAGGTTACAGAACAAAACAAACGTTTCTATCACGGTATCGGCAGCCTCATTCTTCTATTCAGTGTTTCTATTTTGCAGTGTCACACGGTACTGTATTCATGATTTTTTTTTTTTTTTTTTTTTATTTTTTTTTTATTTTTTTTTTTTTTTTTTTTGTGTTCATTGACTATGGTCGAACAGTTCCTAAGCACACACGACATATTGGCGTCACGAAATAGAAAAATAACACAACAATGCTTATTAACCAATAGTAGGGAACTCTTCCAGTGGCGAGTTAATTGCAAAGATTGCAGCGTATTCAACATTCACATAAAAAAGAAAAAGGTTTGTGAAGCTTGTGGGACTTATCTGCGAGGTCATCAGTTCCTAAACTTACAAGTTGCTTATGAACTAAAGATAGCAAACAACCCTGCCCGAGGGGGGATTCGAACTCCCGGCGGGGAACGGCTTCGCATCGTAGCATAGCGCCTCAATGCGATCGGCCGCTCCGCCGCGGTCACTCGTCACAAGTTATCCAGTCTTCGTCCTTTCTCGGACGAGTTTCAAAACATGTACTTCAACGTCAGGATGTCTTCCTTTGGTAGGTCTTGTGAATTTCTTTTTACTAGTGATAGTTGGAAATAACCAAATTTGAAGAGTGGAAATGCTAAAGGTGCTAAGAGCCGAAAATAAAATTGTGGAGGAAACTAAAAAAAACTGTCTCTGTGAGAAATTGATATTTATTTTTAACAAAGCACAAAATAACTCTTTACATGGTTATACAAATGTTGACCAAGGTTTTTGTACTTGTTGTTGTGGTCTTCAGTCCGGAGACTGGTTTGATGCAGCTCTCCACAATACCCTATCCTGGGCAAGCCTCTTCATCTCCACATAAGAACGGCAACCTACATCTGTCTGAATCTGCTTACTGTATCCATCTCTTGGTCTTCCTCTGCGATTTTTACCCCACACACTTCCCTCCAATGCTAAATTCACAATTCCTTGATGTCTAAGAATGTGTCCTACCAATCTATTCCTCCCTTTAGTCAAGGTATGCCAGAAATTTCTTTTCTCCCCAATTCTGTTCAGCACCTCCTCATTAGTTACGCGATCCACCCACCTAATCTTCAGCACACTCCATACAAATGCCTTCAGAAAGGACTTTCTTAGGCTTTTCAACCCATTGCCATTCTGCATTTTATATCCTCTGTACTGCGACCATCATTTGTTATTTTACTGCCCAAGTAACAAAACTCTTCTTCCTCCTTTATTGCACCGTTTCCCAATCTAATTCCTTCAGCATCACCTGATTTTCTTACACTGCACTCCATTACCCTAGTTTTGCTCTTGTTAATGTTCATCTTATATGCACCTTTCAGCACACTGTCCATTCCGTTCAATTGCTCTTCCAGGTCCTTTGCTGTATCTGAGAGAATTACTACGTCGTCGGCAAAACGCAATGTTTTTAATTCTTCACCCTGAACTTTAATTCCTTCTCCAAATTTCTCCTTGCTTTCCTTTATAGCTTGCTCAATGTACAAATTGAATAACAATGGAGAAAGACTACAACCCTATCTTACTCCCTTTCCAACCACTGCATCCCTTTCATGCCCTTTTGGTACAAGTTGTAAATAACCTTACGCTCCCTATATTTTACTCCTGCTTGCTTCATAACTTGATAGAGTTTATTCCAATCAACGTTGTCAAAAGCCTTCTCCAAATCTACAAAAGCTAGAAATGTAGGTTTGCCTTTTCTTAATCTATCTTCTAGGATTAGCCGTAAAGTGAGTATTTTCTCTCGAGTTCCTACATTTCTCATGAACCCAAACTGATCTTCCCCGAGGTCGGCTTCTACCAGCTTTTCCATCCTTCTGTAAATAATTCGTGTTAAAATATTGCAACCATGACTTATTAAACTGATGGCTCTGTGATTTTCACACCTGTCTGCGCCTGCTTTCTTTGGAATGGGGATTATTATATTTTTCCTAAAGTGTGAGGGTATTTCCCCTGTCTCATACATCTTACGCACCAGGTGAAATAGTTTTGTCATGGCTGGCTCTTCAAGAGACTTCAGTTCTGAGGGAATGTCGTCCACTCCAGGTGCCTTATTTCAACTTAGGTCTCTCTCTACTCTGTCAAATTCTTCTCTCAGTGTAATATCACCTATTTGATCTTCATCTACATCCTCTTCCCTTCCTACAATACTCTCTCTAAGTTCATTTCCTTTGTAAAGCCCCTCTATATACTCTTTCCACCTTTCAGCTTTCCCTTCTTTGCTGAAAACAGGTTTTCCACTGAGTATGTTCATACAGATGGTTTTCTTGTCTCCAAATGTTTCTTTTATTTTCCTGTGGGCGGTATCTATTTTTTTCCCCTTTTTATACATTCTTCTATATACTTGTATCTTCCTTCTAGCCACTCCTGCTCAGCTATTTTACACTTCCAGTCAATCTCATTTCTAAGTCGTCTGTACTCTATTTTGCCTGTTTCATTTACTGAATTTTTATATTTTCTCCTCTGATCATTTAAATTTAGTACTTCCTGTGATATCCAAAGATTATTTGTAGGTTTTGCCTTTCTACCTATTTTGTCCTCTGCTGCCTTCACTATTTCATCTCTCAATGCTACCCATTCCTCATCTATTGTTTTATTTTCCCCCGTTTCTGTCAATTGTTGACTAAAACTGCCTCTGAAACTCTCAAGAACTTCAGGTTCCTTCAATTTATCCAGATTAGGTCTCCCTATTTTCCCACCTTTTTGCAGTTTTTTTCAGTTTCAGCCTACAGTTCGTGAGCAATAAGTTATAGTCAGAGTCTATATCTGCCCCCGGGTATGTCTTACAGTTCTGAAATATATGTCTTACCACTATAAAATCTATGTGGTACCTTCCAGTGTCTCCTGGCCTCTTCCACGTACACAACCTTGTTTCATGTTTCTTAAACGAAGTGTTTGTTATGATTAAATTATGTTCCGTGCAAAATTCTACCAGTCGATCTCCTCTTTCATTCCTGTTGTCCAGTCCATATTCACCTTCTATTTTTCCTTCTCTTCTTTTTCCTACTATCGAATTCCAGTCTCCCATCACAATTAAGTTTTCCTCTCCCTTAATTGTCTGAATAATTTCCTTTACCTCCTCAAACATTTCTTCGAGCTCATCATCGGCAGAGCTAGTGGGCATATAAATCTGTACTATTGTGGGAGATGTTGCCTTTGTATCTATCTTGACTACGATTATGCGATCACTGCGCTGCTCATAGTAGTTAATCGCATTCCTAGTTTCTTATTCATTATCAGACCTGCTCCTGTAATACCCCCAACTGATTTTGTGTTTATAATCGTGTACTCGCCTGACCATAAATCCTGTTCCTCTTTCCACCGAACTTCACTAATCCCCACTATATCTAAATTCAGCCTATCCATTTCCCGTTCTAAATTTTCCGACTTTCCTATCCGATTAAGAGGTCTAACATTCCACGCTCCGATCCGTAGAATGCCAGTGTTTTCTTTCCTGATGATCACATCCTCCTAAGTAGTCTCCGCCCGGACTATTTTACCTCCGTAATATTTTACTCGAGAGGATGCCATCATCATATTTTCATACAATAGAGCTGCATGTGGGGTCATCAGTCCCTAAACTTACATACTACTTAAGAACTAACTTATACTAAAGACAACACAAACGTCTTTGCCTGAGGGAGGATTCGAACCTCCGACGCGGGAAGTGGCGCGTCTCCGCCCCCCCCCCCTCTTTCTCTCTGTGCGCTCATTGTAGGTAATCAAAATAAGAGAAATTAAAAGTTTGTAACATACTTAAATTTTGTAGTTCTGTTGCAAGGGACCATAAAAGTAAATGAAATAACGAAGCCAATAAACAACGTTGCCGGCCGCGGTGGCCGAGGGGATTGAGGCGCTCCAGTCACGGTCTGCACGGCCACTATGGTCGGGGGTTCGAATCCCCCCTCGGGCATGGATATTTGTGCCGTCCTTAGTCTTAGGTAGTTCATAAGTAGTTTCTAAGCTTAGGGACTGATGTTCAAAATGTTGTTCAAATGTTTGTTAAGCTTATGGGACTTAACTACGGGGTTATCAGTCCCTAAGGGACTGATGACCCCGTAGTTAAGTCCCATAAGTTCTACAAACATTTGAACATTTTTTGAAACAACGTTGTTCGCAGACTTACGTACTACAGGTTTTTTTTTTTTTTTTTTTTTTTTTTTTTTTTTTTTTTTTTTTTTTTTTTTTTTTTCACTGTTGAGATTATCATTGACCTACAGGTAGCAGTTGAGGTGTTATAATTGTTATGAATGTGTTACAGGACATGAACAATTTAAACATGAACGTCCCTAGAATACGATTTCACGAAACTTATCTTCCTTTGTCATTTTCATCATAGTATCTGATCGGTGCGTAGGTCAAAAGTAGGTGCCAATTTAGTTTTCGATATTCACATATTATTATTATTGGATATTTCAAATGCTTCACAGAGAAGGGAACATCAGCGTTATGTATATGAAAGCATCTACTTCTTTTTAACTGTCCTAACTGCTTCTTTCGCGCATATATGTGTATTATTTTGTGCCTATCTATGACAAAGTACCTTTGGAATTACATAATTTTTATCAGACTTCTTGAATACTTAATAATCGATACTTCAATTTTCGTTCTCACGTATTAATGTTATGATTCCGATAACATTGGTTCAAACAAAAGTCAACAATCTATTACCCCCTCCTATGTATACTTCACGAAAGTAATGCGAATAAAGGAAGATTAGGGTTTAACGTCACGTCGATAGCGTGGTCGTTAAAGACGGAGCTTTGGGGAAGGAAATCGGCCGTGCCCTTCCAAAGTAACCATCCCGGCATTTGTCAGAAATGGTTTAGGGAAAGCACGGAGATGGATTTGAACGTCAGACATACATTAACTAGATTGGGAATGCCCTAGGCTGTAGGTCACTGTAGGTAGCGCTTTTGCAGTCGTCGCCATATTACTACCATAAAGGGCATGTGAAAAACTACTAAGTTAAAGATAAAATACTCTTACGAATTAAGACTAAACTGATAAAAATTATGCTGCTTTGATAGTGTTTATGCCATGTCAATACATACACCATGTCTGGCTGTAATTTTTCAAATGTTCAAATGTTTGTAGAGTCTATGGGACTAAACTACGGGGTCATCAGTCCCTAAACTTACAAACTACTTATGAACTACTTACGAACCAGGACGGCACAAATATCCATTCCCAAGGGGGGATTCGAACCCCCGACCGTAGTGGCCTTGCAGACCGTGACTGGAGCGCCTCAGTCCCCTCGGCCACCGCGGCCGGCTGTAATTTTTCGGACAGCAGACGGAAGATACATTGGAGTTTTCTTACGAAAACTACAGTCTACTTTAAACGTTTGCATGTGATCTTAATGTTCATCCCATAACATGATTCTACAATTTGTGTGTTAAAAGCAGATATTAGCTAAACTGCAGAACCCTTTTAAACCGCCGCGAAAAGATTAAAACGTCGTTTTAGTTTAGAAGTTGTTTAAGTAACGTACACACACACACACATATTTTGACATTTGTGTAGCTAAGCCGCGGTGGAGTAGCCGAGCGGTCTAAAGCGTCTCGCTGCGGAGCGCGCGGTTGCTCGCCGTGGAGGTTCGAGTCCTCCCTGGGGCATGGGTGTGTGTGCTTGTCCTTATGTTAGTTTACCTAGGTTTAAGTAGGTTGTAAGCTACGGACTGATGACCACACAGTTTGGTCCGATAGATTTAGAAATATTTGAACATTTTTGGTGTAGCTCAGATGGCGGCTTCAGGCAACACTAAAACCAGCGACTTTTACAGTCTACTTAAAATCTGTCTGTGATCAGAACAACAATCCTTCCGTATGTGAGTGAGTCCACTGTGTTCCACTGCGCCACCTCGCTAGATGAAAAGATCATGAGTGTGAAACTATGGGAGCGTAGGTGTAAACGAATATAATCTAGGAAGTCAGTGAATGATTCGCGCGAAGCATATGAACAGCTTAGTTTCTTGAATGAACAAAGTGGAGAGTAATTGCCATGATTCAGTAACTAAAGCAAGTACAATGGAACAATGAATTACACTTTCCATTCCATTAATCACTTTTCGATCAAAGAAAATGTTAGACCGTCTTCTTCAAAACTGCCTGAATATAGTCCAGTATCGCTAATTGGGTGCTCTTTGAAACCACGGTTGCTCCGCGTCGGGTGGGTGTATGTGTTGTCCTTAGCATAAGTTAGTATAAGTAGTTTGTAAGTCTAGGACTGATGTCCACGGCAGATTGGTTCCATAGCTTTATAAGGGTATATTAAACGGAGCGTATTTATTCACTAGTCACTAGCGTAGTTGGACGCAGCTGCTAAATTAGCCCCGTCTAAACAAGGACAGCGAACAAAGTAGCCGCTTCGAAACGCGAGCGTCTAAAACTCACTACATTTACATGTAACACATCTTCCGGAAGACGAAAACCGATTTTCGTAAACCGTTTTTCGCTGTCGTGTTTACATGGCACAGCCTGAATCGGATTTCCTAATCCACTTAAGATAGCGACTGAAAAACAGCTGATTCAGTCCCCGATTAGTCAGCATAATCGCTATTTTTCTTTACTTAAAAACACAGATTCATGCTCACTCTAATATTAATACTTTTATTTCACATTAGAAAATATCACTCAGTCCATAAGTGCCGAAAATTCTTGCCAAAAAAACACAATCTAATAAGCCAAGAACACTTCAAAAACGGTTGCGTTTACATGGGCACGAAAATCGATTGTGGAACTGGAAAACCGCTTCAGAGAAGTAGATTTTCAGAATCGATTCTGGAGTGTTTACATGACCAACCAAAATTAGAATTGGGAAATCGGTTTACGACATCCGGTTTTGGGAGCCCATGTAAAGGGGGACTACTTTAGACGCCGGCGATTTTGATCGCTTTCAAGTGTTGGTCGCCCCGTATTATAGACAGGAGCGTATAAAGTAGCCACCAGTCGACTCAAAATGTCGAAGGAAGTATTAAATACTTAGAACAATTTATCTACCAAAAGAAAAACTGAAAAGTAGGAAAAAAATAAAAGAAAGTGGATAAGTTGTTGTTGTTGTTGGGTTGTTTAAGGGGGACTAAACTACAATGTCATCAGTCCCCTGAAAGTGGATAAGAAGATGGATTGCGAGGAGGGGTAAATATGGTGCTTCTGCAAATCGTTTGAAAGAATTACTGCTTGAAGTTCTTCTGTCTACAGAAACATGAGGATGACTTCAGAAAATTTTGATACATTACTGGAAACAGAATATCGTCCTTAAGACGACGATCTCGCCAAGAACAAAATTGGAAGTCACACTGCGTTATTTGGTAACAGGTGATAGCTCCGAAACACTTGAATACCTGTTTCGAATACCCTAATCTTTGGAAATTTGATTAGAATTTCACTTCTTATTTTGTTTGGTGGGAAGCAGAACTGTTTGACATCACCTAACATCCAGAACAAAATGTCATATGCTACGTATTGTTTCAATTATTGTTTGAAAGACGCTAGCGTCTGAAGTCGCCAGCAACTGGCGACCAAATACGCTCCGTGTAATATACCCTTGACAAACATTTGAATCTGAAACCACGGTGAATCGAAAACCTGACGGCCTAGGGGACTGAGGCGCTCCAGTCACGGTCTGCACGGCCACTATGGTCGGGGGTTCGAATCCCCCCTCGGGCATGGATTTTTGTGCCGTCCTTAGTATTAGCTAGTTCATAAGTAGTTTGTAAGTTTAGGGACTGATGACCCCGTAGTTAAGTCCCATAAGCTATACAAACATTTGAACATTTTTTTTTGAAAACCTGACAGCTGATCTTGTGCATGTATTTGTGTATATTCGAGCGTGCGCAACAAGCCTTAAATTGACCTGATCGATAAAACTCTTTAAGGTCATTTCACACCGGGGTAGCTTATCTCCAGCTACGCTCTCGGAGAGACGTCGCAGACGTATCTTGTAATCAAATAGAGCATTTCAGACCGACGTAGCTGGCGTTGCGTCTAGTCGGGATACATAAGATGCGTATCTCCAGCTACGCTTGCATACGTAGCGTCTAATCTTCCGCATGATAGTTTGCGACCGGGAGCGCTCCTTTAATTCGCAGCTCTGTCGCGAACTAGTTCGCTCTTTTAGTTCGGCCGTTTCCATTGACGGCTGAATGATACGGTCTGCGCATGCAGTTGGAGAGAGAAGTTCCCACACCTCGCTGCTTCACTCTCTTGCTGCATGAGCCGCTAACGATATCACGCAGACCCCCGCCCCCCCTATTTTTTTAATAGGATGAAATGGTTCTCATTGGCAAAAGTTAAGCACGCGATTTTTAAGTCTGGTGCGCGCCTTCTCGTTATTCTTCGGACAAGGACGCAACGAACTAACGAGCGAGTAACGTTTGTCATAATAGTTCGCGACCGGTAGCGCATTTTTTTAGTTCGCGACCGGTAGCGCATTTTGGCCCACTTTAGGTTACGGTAGTAGTGGGCCTTTGCGATCGTCTTTTGACAGCTCGAAATTTAAATGAAAATAACGGCTTAACTATTCATCTGACACGAAATTGTAGAGGAGAAAATTCTCTACAACTTTGCTCTCTTGTGTTTTTTTCATAACTCGTAGCGTTTCAAAGATATTTGAAAAAATTTTGGGATGTCTGTCTGTCCGTAACGTGTTCCCTATTTTTAAGACGAACCGTTCAACCGATCAGCACCAAATTTTACAGACATGATTGTAGACCGCCAAAGACCAGAACCTCCTTTTTTCAAATTTTTCGGATAAGAAATACGGTAATAAAACAAAACAAAAAGCCGTTTGTAATATAATTGTAATTGCAAACGAACCGTTCATCTGACACGAAAATTGAATAACGTAATTGGTAGAGGAGAAAATTCTCTACAACTTAGCTCCCTTGTGTTTTTTTCATATCTCGTATCGTTTGAGACATATTTTCAAAAATAACGGAGATTTGAGACACTCCATTGAATTAACGAAAACGAGCCGTTCGGAGATGTCACGTGACATTCCTCGCGTATTTGGTGATTTTCGTATTATAACTTACACGTTGTCATTTCAAAGCAACGGCACACTGAGGAATTGACAAAAACACATCGTTCTTCGTAAGATAAATGATAATCTAATATATACAAATGCCATATTATCATCAGTTAACAACGGCCATGAATAGTATGAGATTAAAGAATTCTGTTTTCGATTAATAGCCGTAGAGTACTTGGCAAGGTGAAGGACTGTGTTGCGAAAGGTCGGTGGTTCGAAACCCGTCTCTACCTAATTTTTTTTTCCTAAAAGGGTTTCCCACACTTTTATTAATTAATTTATTATTATTTAGATTATTATTTTGGTCCAAAATGTTTGCAAAAACTTATAAAACTACAAATCTAAAGTGGACGGTAAAACTCGTCAATGCGATTTTTTTAGTTCGCGACCGGTAGCGCACTTTTTAGTTCGCGCTCCGTCGCGAAGTAGGTCGTTCTTGTTAGTTCGTCAGCTCCGATTACCGAGACAGATCGTTACTCTTTAACTCTTTTTGGCTTTTGCTGCCGCTGCTGTAACCGCTCTTTCTTTTGTTATGGTAGCTTATTTTTTTTTTATAATGACCAATGTTGCCCAAGCGTGTGCTGTAACTCGTATTTTTGGGCAATTAGACATCAAATAGGCAAATAAACCAATTATTTACACAACTGAGTGATACAATAGTGCCGGCCGCGGTGGCCGAGGAGACTGAGGCGCTCCAGTCACGGTCTGCACGGCCACTACGGTCGGGGGTTCGAATCCCCCCTCGGGCATGGATGTTTGTGCCGTCCTAGTTCGTAAGTAGTTCATAAGTAGTTTGTAAGTTTAGGGACTGATGATCCCGTAGTTAAGTCCCATAGACTGTACAAACATTTGAACATTTTTTTGATACAATAGTATTCAACTATACTTTATATACAGATTACTCGTACGTATTTTATTTTTAAAATGGATTTATTTATTAGGCCATTGAAGAATCATTACCTAAAAATACGCTAAATGCTTTTATGTTGGTGAATAAAAATACTTGTTTTAAAATAAATAACTGACCGAAATGACGGTAACGTGATTCTGCGCGCTCTCGCATCCCATCGCTGTTCCCCGATAGTTTTCGGAAAAGGAGCGAACGAACTAAGAGGCGATCTGGGAACTAGTTCGTGTAGTTCGCCTGTGGGAGCGCTCTTCCGAACTAGTTCGTTCGCGAACACAACACTAGTAGCGTCGCTGCATATCTCGGCTCGCGCATGCGCACTACACTGCTCCACAAACCACATACTCCGTAGTGAAAAGCTCCATTACTGCGTGTTTGTGTATTTATTGTGCAAAATCTCTGCATTAATTGATCAAGTGCGAAAATAACTAGTGCTGTGGGACTATTCTAAAATGGAATAAGTTTCTATTTTGAAATTAAGGAAAGGAATTAGTACCGGAAAAACAGCTAGCCATTCTTCAGGAGGTATGCATTTTCTGTAATTCGTATCCTGTTTCTTAATGTCACTGATGATGAGGGATAAAACTTTATTGAAATGCTCTTCATTAAGCCTGAAATAATTTTTAAACTTTTCATCGTCAATCTTGTAAATCTCGCATGAGGTGGCGGTATTCGCCATACGCTGTTCTTATGACATTTATTGGATGAACCCAATTCGATTTATTGGACACCGAATACAACAACAATTCATCATCACTATCGCTACTTGAACTATAGTCCACGGGAGACTGAAGTTGATGTCTGACTCACACTACGGCATATTGAACGCCATTTCTGGTACTATCCACGTCTTCTGAAGACGTAACTCGAGATACGCTACGTCGGTGTGAAATGACTTTACGGAAGTGCAGATACAGTACTAGCCCGTGATCACTCGCGTTGTTAGAAAAAATCTAACATTTATGTTTTTAGTTGAATATTCCATCACATTTCAATGCTAATGAACTGACCGTCTAGAAATGCGTTCTTTCATATCTCGTGATTCAATTAATCTGGGACTCGACAGTCAAACTTCAACAATAGATTACTAGTTGTAGCATTATTTGAAGTGGTGCGCAGTGTTTTAACGTAACAATTACTTCTCCTTTCGTGGAAAATCGCCTTGCTTCATTTTTAGTCTGTTTCTTGTATTTATAACATGCGTCTGTATTCGTTTGTTTTCTCCTGAAAGTGTTACGTCTTTTATGAGCAAAGTAAATATTCTTATTGAGTTTTACTAATTGAATGAAGCAATTGTTTATTCAGAGTACATGACATTCTCTGTCAGATATGGAAGTACATAAAACTGAAAAACAGTGTAAGGGATTTATAACTGTCGACAACATCTACACCTCCTTTTTTGAGATTGTAGAATATAATTACTTCTAGTTTGTTCGCTTCGTCACTGTTAGCGTCTACAGAATCCTTTATGCAATCTGTATTTGCTGCAATGGATAACATTGGAACTTTTTTTTCTGTTTCTTTTTGAGACGTATGAAGAAATGAAGCAGTTGTTGCTTCGTTTTTCTCCAAATGCTGCTGTTTAGTTGCCTATATTTTACGTCCAGAGGTTCCGGCGGAATTTTTCTTTTATTCTTCCGTAGAGTATCTACTAATGTGAATCGATGATTGGCGTACACTTTGTAACCCAGTGGTATAGATGTGAAATAATTGTCCATCGTCACTTTTCTGCCTGTTTTGTCAATTGGTCTAATCAATTGTATCACCACATGCTCTGCATCATTTGCTACTTGATATGGCCCAGTAGCCTGTTTGCCTGCATATACTTCCATATTTAGCATATTGAAGGTTCCGGCATCACAAAGCGCATATACCTTGATGCCATTTTGCAGGCTTGTTTGCTATATACTGCCTAAATTTGAAGCGTCCATGGAATGGTTCTAACATCTCGTCTACCGTTGTCAGTGCTTCGGCACTATAGCTCTTCTTGCAAACATCCACAAATTCGTCAAATTACATGTTCAATACCATGTTTATAAATATTTATAATGCTTTGGTAATAATAAAGAAATGATTTATTGTATAAACGTGTCTTTGTCTGGCACAAAGAGATAAAAAAGTGCAAGATCTTATTGTTAGAAAAAATCTAACACGGGAGTTATTGCGTGGGGGTTGGAACACTTGCGGGGAGTGACACTTGCGGGGAGTGACACTTGCAGGGAACCCGGGGCCCTTGGGGCGGCTAATGGCTTTTCCTGGGTACAGGCACACCAAGAAGTCTAGAACTGCTGTTGTCAAGTTTCCACACTGTCAACATAACACGAAACTCAGTGAAATTGCACAAACCTTTGCAAGCTGAAGAGCAATAAAGTAACTTGTTCTAACTACATATTAATTCGTTCAGTGTTCCTCCTGAAAACAAAAAGGTATTTTAATAGTGATAATGTTTTTAGAGTTATTAAGACATTCTCTGCTACTATAAGACGATGACTTTCCACAGTCATACCTCCTAAAAGCATATTATTCAGAACACTAAGCATATCAAGACACCTGCGCAAGCAATAAATATATTAGGCATCCTGCACAGATACGTTGATGTAATTGACCGCTATGTAGTTACTCCACCATCACGCAACTTCCATCTCTTTAAAAATAGCTACTATGCTTTTTAATAGGAGACGCAACCTTAAACCTTCAATTAAAAAACGTTAATAATAAGTATTTTACATACTTGTAGCGTTTATTCGTAGACCCAAAACGATTTGGCTGTATTCGAATTACTGTATGTTGTAGAAGTCTACGCCGAACCTAATTATAATGATACCTTTGAGGAGAGAACGTTGTTTGCACTTCTGCGTTTCCAGTCGGCCGTGCTGTGCTACGTAACGACATCGTACCGTTCCATTTTCCCGAGAGCTATATATGTATTTGTGTGATGTCTGTTCTTTCGAAATAAGACATCACACCAATATATGTATCATTTAGACGCAAACATTCTGGGTTCTGTTTTCATCGCTAACGGGATTAACAACGTTAGACCTCGTGTGTAAACAGTTAAACGTTATGAGTGCCAGTGGAAAATGCGTAAGTAACACCTGTTGTTTGAGACTTGAAGATGACCTGAAATTAGCCGAAATCGATATATCATAATAAACATAAGGTTTAGTCGTCTATATTTCATAATGCAATTCCTAAAATATTTAAAAGCTTCTCAAAAGCACCTACAAAAAACCTTTATAATGAGATTGTATATAATTCCACGATCAAATTGTGTTTTAGTTATTTGTAGTAATACACCCAAAGATCTGCCCTTGCTTTTAGTGCCTTGATCAGCTGTTTATTTTTAGAGGTATTACTAGGGACGGGAAAAATTCGCATTTGCGATAAATGCGAATATAGATGCGAATTCTGACTCAAAATGCAGTAAATCCGAAATTGTCATAAATGGTATTTTGGTGTGAAACACTATTTTATCGGAAATATTGCGAGATAGCTTTATTTTCTGGTCTTAAATATGTACAAAGTAAACAGTAGATACCGGAAAAATCCGCATTTTTCAATGAATGCAAAATATAGGCCCATGCTAATTTTGTGCCGGGCACAGGTAGCGGCTGGAGGGCGTGGAGTAGGGGTGGTGTATCCCTACTTCTGGAACATCCTGTTCACTACCTGCAGCGACCGGGTCTCCCCGCAAGTGTCTACACATTTCCTTTCCCAGCAAGTGTCACTCCCCGCAAGTGTCACAAACTCTATTGCGTGACACCAATATACACGAGCGACCGTGGGCTAGAGCAGGGTGTAAGCGGCATTTGGTCGAGTAAAAAAACGATTGCAAGGGTTACATCTCTTGCTGCCGCTTCCTCTTGCACCCGCGTCGTTGCTAAATCCCGCGGTAGACGGTCTGCAGCGGTGCGTAATTTAGTCGGGCTGTTGACACGGTAACCCAGCAAGCATTTAGCCCATTTTGCGAGATCGCATTTGGTTGCGCGCCTCGGGGT
This sequence comes from Locusta migratoria, assembly GCA_026315105.1. Lineage (NCBI taxonomy): Eukaryota > Metazoa > Arthropoda > Insecta > Orthoptera > Acrididae > Locusta > Locusta migratoria. The sequence goes on along the minus strand of CM048750.1, from coordinate 37,202,806 downwards.
CAAAGGCTGGGAGCGCGTCGACAGGTCTGGACTGGCGAGCGACTATGCTCTGACCCGTGATTAACGGCCGTAAACTGCCCGAATGAGTGGGGTCGACCTGGCCCACGCCGCGCTGGTCTAATTGGGAGAAGGCCAGCTGACGCACACGCGCACACACACACACAGACGGGCTGCCGCCCGTGCGTCGCAGACCAGTCAGAAGCTCCCCCCACTGCTCACCAGATTACGATTCTTCTCCCGTCCGAGCGGGGACTGCGTCAGTATTCAAATCAGACATAAGTGCTGCTTCTGACCTTATATAACAGCATCGCTAGGGGAGAACACTTTTCGAACCAGTAACATGCTTCCAGAATGAGGTTAGGAGAAGAGGTACTGGCGGTTCTAAAACTATGAGGGTGGGCTCTGAAGCGTGAAGCCGAGGAGGATTAGCCGCGCGTACTGGGGCGCCGTGCTGCGGTACGCGCGGCCGTTCGCCGTCGGGGGTTCGAGTCCCCCCTAGGGCATGGGTATTTGTGTTTAAGTAGTTTGTAAGCTACGGACTAATAACAACGTAGTGGAGTCTGTAATATATTTAGCCAGGAGGGTTCCGTTTGTTGAAATAACTGAAGTATTCGATACCATAATTGGTCGTAGTATTGTAACCTAATGTTCCATGTTTATATTACATAAGCATTTTATAGCGCTTCTGTCAAGTTATTTTAATCATTATAATTTGCATTACTAGGGTCTTCTAACAAACTAAATTAATTAATTATTGAAAGTCGTAACAATAATGTAAACATATGTTAACACTACACTAATTGTTGTTTACTTACGATCTTTTGTATTATTTCATTTTGATATGGAAATATTTTTATTACATCTGTCACACTTTTATGTATCTTTACGTAAAGCAAAATATGCATCTGTTTCATTAACAAATTGTTAAACGTTTAAATGTTGTACTTCCGTGTTCTAGAAGGTTCTAGCAATGTGATTGGCGTGAACTCAGTCAGTATAATGTTAGTATGAGGTAGGAGTCAGTCTCTATAGTAGTCTGGAGTCTTATGGGAATCTTAGTGGAGTAACATTTTATTTAGTATGGAAGTGTGTTGTGAAATTGCTTTATCAGGAATGGATGAATAAACATACTTAAAAAACAAATGAAAGTGTCACAAATGTAGTTTTCTGAAAACTCAAGAACCCGACGTCATAACATAATTTTGTAATGTGTTAATGGCAGGCGAGCTACAAGATCTTCGAGACCACTGAACATCTGCAACATGTATAGAAAAATGTGGCGTTAATGTATGTCCAGTAAAAAACAAATGCGCCACAAGTCCAATAGATTTACAGACTCTTTTTATTTTATTTATTATTATTTTTTTTATTTTGAAGCGTGAACAGGTGGCTCAGTAGGCAGCCGGCGTCGTGGCTCAGCAGCCAGTTAGGCGAGAACGACATACCGGAGAGGTACTAAACACAGCTTTTCGAAACTCATTCAGCAAAGAAGACGAAACCAATATTCCAGATTTAGAATTACGAACACAGGCCAGAATGAGTAACGTAGAAGTAAATATCGGAGTAGTGAAGCGACTGAAATCACTTAACAAGAACAAGTCTTCTGGTCCGGACTGTATACCCATTAGATTTCTATTTGATTATGCTGATGCGATAGCTCCTTACTTAACAGCCATGTACATCTGCTCGCTCAACGTAGGATCCCTACCGAAAGTCTGGAAAGTTGCACAGGTCACACCAATATTCAAGAAAGGCAACAAGGGGAACCCACTGAACTACAGGCCTATTTCATTGACGTCAATTTGCAGCAGGTGTTTGGAACACATCCTTTGTTCAAGTATTATACTTCCTTATTTAAAAGGCATTCACTACCGCACGCTCAACAAAGGATCTGTACCAAAAGACTGGAAAGCTGCACCGGCTACATCATTATTCAAGATAGGCAGCAGGAGTAACCCATTAAACTACAGGCCTTTTTCATTGACGTCAGTTTGCAGAAGGGTTTTGGAATTATCTTGAACAGAATTATATATTGACCCAAGGTCAACACGGATAGAAAATATCAATCATATGAAACACAACTAGCTCTTTACTCACACGAAGTGATGTGTGCTACCGACAAAGGACCTTAGATTGATTCCGTATTTCAAGGCTTTTGATACCGTACCTCACATACGGTTTTAATGAAATTGTGTGCCTATGGAATATCGCCCCATATTTGTGACTGTATAGTGGATTTCCTGTCAGAGAGTACACACTTTGTAGTAAGTGATGGTAAGCCGTCGACTAAAGCAGAGGTGATATCCGGCGTTCCACAGGGTACTGTTATTTGTCCTCTATTGTTCCTATCTACATAAACGGTCTGGGAGAAAATCTGAGCAGCTCTCTTAGGTTGTTAGCAGATGACGCAGTCATTTATCGTCTAGTAAACTCATCTGAAAATGAAAACCAACTGTAGAACGATCTAAATAAGATATCAGTATGGTGTAAAAATTGGCAATTGACTCTAAATAATGAGAAGTATGAAGTCGTCCACATGAGTACGAAAAGAAATCCGTTAAACTTTGTTTACAAGAATACCAATCACAAGTGAAGGCCGTAAACTCCGCCAAGTACCTAGGAATTACTACTACATCAAACTTAAACTGGAACAAACACAGAACACAGGCGAACCACAGACTTGTGTGTTATTGTCAGAACACCTAAAAGATGCAACAGAACTACTCTGCATACACTACGCCTGTCTGTCCTCATTTGGAATATTGTTGCACAGTGTGGAATCCTTGACGGAAGTGGGTATGACGGAAGCCATCGAAAGAGTGCAATGAATGGTAGCCCGTTTTTTTATTGTCACGATTCAGGGGAGACAGCGTCACGGAAATGATACAGGATCTCGGGTGGGAATCATTACAACAACGCCGTTCTTCGCTGCGGTGTAGTCTACTTACGAAACTCCAATCGCCAACGTTCTCCTCCGAATGCAAAGATACATTGTTGACTCCCACCTACATATGTAGAAAAGATCATCACAATAAAATACGAGTAATCAGACCACGAACGGAGAAATTCAGATGTTCTTTCTTTCCGCACGCTATTCGAGAATGGAATGGTAGATGCATGGGATAAAGGCGGTTCGATTGAACCCTCTACCAGGCAAAAAAAGGATAAAGTAAATCGGTAGAAAGCTTTCCCGCGAAAAGCAAAGGTTCTGGGTTCGAATCCCAGTCTGGCACAAAGTTTTAATCTGCTAGAAAGTTTCAGTAATATGTTAAATATAGAGTATTATTCGGTTACAAGATATTACCTGTAGCAGCCTCTATAGGTTTTCGACACCAGCAGTAGTGCTCGGGTATGTCTTTACTTCATATCTACGTCAGTCCCTCTCCTTTCCTCTCGGTTCATCGCCTTCTTCCACTCTTTGAATATTCCGTGTGTATTTGTAACAAATTTCGGGGCGTCGTTCAGTTACCAAGTAGCCAAATCCGAGGCCGACGGGAATACTAGTCGGATAAGTGCCTTATATTTATGATGTCTCCTGAACAAAGCGTCCAACAACAAAATAATTATGCAGGTACGTATAGCTTAATTTTAGGTTACTGTGTAAGAAATATGGAGCATATAGTTGCCAATAAATATTTAATATATTAAAACCCCGTGCATAATTAAGACGTTTTTCGTGTCTGAATTATTTGTCGTACTACAGTATAATGTGTAAGGTTCATTGAATGGTGTATGTGCATATTGTCTGTAAATATATCACGAGTACAACTGATCAGGAATGAAGAAACAAAAATCTGTTTTCTAAGACTCGCAGTAAAATTTATTGCATATTTTATGGTGGTAATCCATGTAGCTTACGACCAATGGAATGGCACTGCCGTTCATTTTGTATTTATCTATTCTTTTTAATTATTAAAAATGCTATAGCTGTTATTTTTTACAAGTGAAGATAAATTTCTGGTGAGATTTTTACTTGTGATGCTTATTTGTGGCAATATTGACTACAAATATTATGTATATTCCTTTAAAAACCCTATTTCAGTTCTTATCGCATTCTAACAAACTAAAAGTATTTATTTGTATAACTGAACTCGAACGTGAATTTTCCAAGGTCACTCAGTCTGTAACTCAGTTTCATCTTCCATTGTGGTTTACTGCAAGCTATTTCTAATATCGAAGTGTATAGCAATTGGTTGTTTTCTGAAAGAGGAAACTGTTCTTTTCTATATCCTATCATGCCCCTTATTGTTGTTTCTAGAGTTGTCTCTTTTATAGCATACATTAGGCCACCACTTTCTACCACGACTCACATTAACATTTTTTTCTTTCAGAAAGGCTCTTATTGCCACTCTTTTTTGTCGGCCCTTTCACTAATGAATAGTTCTTATGCCAGTGATGATACGAATGCAGAATGGGAAAAATCAGACGATTTTATCATAACAACCAGTGTCTGTCAAAGATAAATCCTGGACTTGGCACATTTTGCAAGTTGTGGACGAATGGGCATGTTACTATAACGTACCGAATACTAGCGGACTGTGTCCATTTCTTGCTAAATCCAACAAACAATAAGTAGAGAATAAGAAACTATTAAAAACTTGTTCTTGTTAAAAGGTGGTTTTGGTTCCTTTCAGAAATTCCTTATTCAATAAATTCTGACGCCATGCCAAAAGCACAGTTGTGCGGCATCCATATAAAAGAAGTACTAACCGGTGAACTACTTCCCATTCAACATCTTGTTGGGGTTGTTATCAGGAATAAGTTTCGTAAAAAAATATGAATTTACGAGTACATTTTGCTACAACTAGATAAGAGCTTATATTTCCGAATAGTGTATTAATGTCATTCTTCACACGTTGTTTGATGCGGCATCTCATTGCTTATGACGGCATGTCTCATGAACTGTGTGTAGTGTGTTTTTACCCCCAAGGTATTATAGCCTTGAGAGTAAAGAATATGTTTATCAAGTTTGACTGAAATCGGTCCAGTAGTTTACATGTGGAACACTGACGCATTATGCGGTACTTCATTGTTTATGACGTCATATCTTCTGAACTATGTATCGTGTTTCTCACGCTCACAGGAATTGTTGCCTGGCGGTTGGAAATATGTGTACAAAGTTTGTTTCAAATAGTTCCAGTAGTTCAGTAAGAGATAAGGAACATACACAGGTATCCACTTTTATAATAAGCACTCTCATTACACAAGAAATACTTCGGTACATTTACATACGCTATACCACCACTGAAGATGGAATTACTGTCCATCCATCGGGGGACCACAGGAAACAAAACGAACACTGACTCTACAATGGAGAACAATGGTAGGGGTAATCCGATAAGTTAAAAAAATGTTCAAATGTTTGTAGAGCTTATGGGACTTAACTGCGGGGTCATCAGTCCGTAAACTTAGAAACTACTTATGAACTAGTTAATACTAAAGACGGCACAAATATCCATACCCGATGGGGGGGGGGGATTCGAACCCCCGACCTGAGTGGCCGTGCAGAACGTGACTGGAGCGCCGCAGACCGCTCGGCCGACCCCGATGAGTTCATGGCGGCCAGAAGAAATCACTGGCCAAAGAGTTTGTTGTCTTTATGATCAAGGTTGCCAGATATCTGGGGTCTCCGGGTTTTGTTAGGCCCTCTATGAGTGATGACAAAGATAACGCAAAACTAAGGCTCTATAAGTAGGAACGATATATCACCCAATATTTTTCTAGAAGAATACACACTGTTTGATGGCAGTAAGATTCTTCAATCAGGGGCAAATTTTCACAAAATCCCAGAGAACGGAACTTGACCTGTCTCTAAAGGTTTATACTCACGAAAAGCAGTTCACTGCAAACGACATTATAATGCAGAATTTATTCGAAATTGGCAGAATATTACTTTGCAACCATAGGTTAGCACCCAACGACCGACGGGCAGAGGAAAGCAAAAACAAAGATGATAGTGTTGTGTAATCCTGTCAATATTCAATGAAATATTTTCCAAGAATAACAACGTTATCAGTAAAGTAGAATCAAGTGAGAAAGACTAAAGATTATTATTCCCTTGTAATTCTAACCGAAATGACGAAAATTAATTGTTTATTTTGTATAATGAACAATTTTTATCTTATGACGAAGACGGATCACTTAATTACCACAAAACAGTCAAGCAGTAAGGTTATTCAGTTGCATGTGAGCATGCTAAAGTATGAGAAAAAAACCAACTGTAATTTATCATTAATAAGCGAATTAATATGCTAAACTCACTCTACTTCTATTTGAAGTACGTAATCCAGTTTTTAGAGCTCAGTCTCGGCCAAACATAAAAGTCGTAATGGCCTCTTCTCATTCCGACGGCACATTATGAAAATTGTCAACTTCTGCATAGTTATTCATTAACAGTTGTTTAATAATAGTAACAATACCGCATAGTAGTATGAAAATGTAACGTAACAAAGTTACGGGTCAATTTTAGCAGGCGGATATTAACAAATTGTAAGAATTGTTGACTAGTCGTGGTTCTACACATGTCAGCCATATTCAGTCACAAAGTGTGTAAGAACCCATAAACGTTATTAGGCAGCTGTCCCAGACATATCTGTTAAATATAAATCTGGAGATAATATAGCGCACAAGTAAACCAGTGACGAAGCACGACAACACTCATTTCTCATGATTACTGTCATTTGCGTCTCTACATGTGTGCTGTACGATGTATGTGGCTCCTGATTTACAGTTAAATGTGGATGTCATATTTTGACATGCTGCTTGGTAGTGGCTATGGGGTGCCACGTTATCTGATTACCGTGTTACACTGCACTCGGATATAGTAAATAGGGTTATGACTGAAGCTGATCATGTAACAGACTCGATAATACAATTTATAAGAAACTTTGCTGTATCAAAGACGCTGCTCTATGAAGAAGTTATTTATTAATTACGGCAGACCTGTTTCAGCATAATTGCCATCTTCAGGTTTCTGTGAACATAGAAATAATACTGCAATTTTGAACGTGATAATATAAAATTGCAGTATTATTTCCATGTTATCTACATTAACTTCACAGAAACCTGAAGATGGCAATTGTGCTGAAACAGGCCTGTTGTAATTAATAAACTATTTCTTCATATAGCAACGTCTTTGATGCAGCAATGTTTCATACAATATCATTATATGACATATATGACGCAGTGGGCCCAGATGAATACAAAAAGGTAATGCAATTGTATACGATCATGATCCTTCAAGGCCGCGGCGGAGTGGCCGAGCGCATTGAAGCGCTATGCTCCAATACACGAGGCCGTTCCCCGTCGAATGTTCGAATCCTCCCTCGGGCATGGATGTTTGTGTTGTCAAAAAATGTTCAAATGTTTGTATAGCTTATGGGACTTAACTACGGGGTCATCAGTCCCTAAACTTACAAACTACTTATGAACTAGCTAATCCTAAGGATGGCACAAATATCCGTGCCCGAGGGGGGATTCGAACCCCAGACCGTAGTGGCCGTGCAGACCGTGACTGGAGCGCCTCAGTCCCCTCGGCCGGCTTTGTGTTGTCTTTAGTATAAGTTAGTTTATAAGTAGTTTGTAAGTTTAATGACTGATGACCCTGCAGTTAAGTCCTATAAGCTTAATAAACATTTGAATATTTTGATCTTTCAGGAAAGTTAATTTAGTACAACTAAGATCATATGATTTGTTCCTAACTGTTCCATGCCCTGCAGTTTAATGTGTCAGTTATATCGATATCGCCACCAAAATTGCAGTCAAAGCTTTCTACAGTTATACAGCAGAACTCCTTGAATTGTTGGATTCGTAAAAGTTAACAAATGAAGAAGCTACCTGTTCAATAAACTGGTAAATTTTCCATGTCTCTTATTAAGGAAGCTACACAAAAGATCCTCGTCTGTCACTCATGGTACCCCACAACTGCTGCTCAATTGAGCGTTAACGGAAGCCAATGTAAGCACTCGACGAACGCCGGAGCACGATGCGTATCGAATGTAGGTACAGCTTTTATATATTTTGTAGCTACACCTCTACGAAACCTCCCGAATAACGAGCTGACGAAACTCCAAGGAATCAACCAATACATCCTAAAATAATACTGTCATAAAAGTTCCCACTTACACCTTGTATAATAGGGCGATTGATAAGGGTATTACCCCAACATAATTTTAACCTCTTCATATTGCGCAGATCTTCCTTCTGAACAAACACAAATATCCTACTGCTCCGCTGTTACAGGATATGACAGTCAACACCCTTAATAAACTCTACAAGACAATCGCCAAAATGGGAAGTCCTCTACACACACACACACACACACACAGACGTTGCGGACCGCAGCAAACGCATTACTTGATTACGTGACTGTCTCCACAACAGCACCTCAATCAACTGATGCAAGGTAGCCTGTACTCAATTTTAGATCAGGTTATTTGCAAAGAATGTTAATCGCTAGCCCTACTACACATTTACCAGCGATAATAATGATAATAATAGTTGCATATACTTATGTTGTCAGGGGTGATAATATGTAATTAAGAAAATGAGAGTGACGTACAGAAAATTCACGGTAAACAAGTCAAATAAATATTAATGACTTAAGTAACTGCGAAGCGAGAGTCCACGTAAATACAACAAAAATACACAGCATTGTTAAAAAAAATCTTACAAATTTCTATGGCTTGTATAGTGGAGTGAGTACATAATATTTAATATAGGAACCTGTGCTGAGTCCGGAAATGCCATCCAACGAGATACTGTGAGATCTTAATTTTCGATACTGTGAAACAAATCTCTGCTACTGCAAACCTTCGCTTTCCGTATTTTGGCAAGAAGTAGTATGGGCCAAAACATGTCCAGGAAACAGGGGTTCTAAAACATATTCGATAAGACCTATGAACACCTGACCAGTAGTAGACATGTTTCATATTACTGACGATGAAGACGGCCTCATATCTCCAAGGTACACATTTCAGAGCCTATGTTAAATGGACGTTTCTTCTTCATGCTACCTTCTCCCAAAATACGGAAACCAATTTACGGTATATTGGTTTCAGAGTATCGAAGATGAAGTTTTCAAAGCGATGAGAAAGGCATTTTCAGACGTGGATTCCTATTAAAAATATTATGTACTCTCTGCTCTCTTACAGTCGTCGCTGTTTGTACAATTCTTTTAAATTTCCCTGTATATTACGATACACAGCCGAGGTATCGTTTCGTTGTTCCTTTGCTCTGTAGCTGCAACTTAATTGAGTGAAAACTAGGCCAACTATTCTTTAAGTAAACAACACCAGGAAAAAAAAAATGTTTGGCGTAAAATATATTTCAACAAAGTTCATATGGGTTGTATAGCGACATAGCGCAGATTTTTTCTCGACTTTGGCAATCTACACTTAATTGTTGTAGTGCTGCTGTATAATTTCACTGTGGTAATTAGAAATTAAGAGTTTGTGAGATAAACGGCCTTATTACTTTGGAAAACCAAAATTAAGAGAGAGACATGTTTGGAATAACAATGCGAGTACAAGTATTTTGCTGAACTGCAAATAATAAGAAAAGCCAGGAGTGTTTTAGTGAAGTCCATATTGCACAGTCAAAGAGTCTGAAATCAGCTATAAGAGATAGAATTACGTCCCAACTCTCATGATAAATATAGTTAAATTACTCAGCAGACTGTAGAATATTTTATAAATCAGCTCAGGGGAAGTTTATTTACAATATAACAAAGGTTTAGTGAATGGCGAGTGAATGACAACGAATCACGCAAGAGCATCGTGGTTGGAACTCGCCAGAGAACGATGAACAATGATAAGAGTACGGTTCACCGAAACAGAGTGCACATCCTATTTCAGATCTGCTCTCTCCAGCGACCCCGAATCGGCTTTTCCGTTAATTCCTGCTAAGAGACTAAGCACAAAAACACCTCTAATTCACAGTTGTTAAGTTTTGTGTGATTGATGTTGGTATTTAATTTGCTTGTTTGTCTGTGATGTTTAGTACTTCTTTACCTTAATGTACTTATGTTTAGTTTTTAATACATATTAGTACTGTGGACTATGCCATTTTTTTCGGTAACTTACATGGCCCTTTGAATGTAAACAAAACAAATAATACAACTATGGTAATTATATGATGATATTGTATAACCCCTGAATAAATACTCCTTGTGTGCAATATTGGAGGCTAACAAAGTGACAATTTGAGAACAAAGATGTGGATAGTGCGAAAGTATTGACTTATTCTCTGAAATTCGACGTTGGGGGGGGGGGGGGGCTATTCTCTCTGATATTGCTCAATAACTGAAGCATATACGACTTATCCAAATAAGCAAAGACTTATCTCTATGTAACACAGGAGTCCCTGTGATACATACGTGTAAACTGTTGATTGGAACTGTCATATAACTTGTACTGCCTCAAATTCACGTCTAATACCGGTTGAAACACGTCATTCTCTGCTTCACAGTCGCGTTGGTCTCTGTCGAAAACATCCGCACACTGCTACAGCAAGTAAAACACAGTTCTCTAACCCGGTATTTTGCCTGTCATACACGTCCAGTAACCTGTCAATGCGCATACAAAGGCAGATTGACGTATGTGGACACATTCGTGTCACTCGACAGCTGTTTGGAAGTTAAAGCAAACCCATCACCTATGCGAACTAAGGCCGCAGTGTAATTTTTCGTAAACATTCAAAGAAAACATAAAATCCAACCTTATGAGTGTCTGGTCCTAATTTGCGGGATTTGTAAATCGACAGGCTTTACTATCGCCTGCTGTAAAACTAAAAATTGCAAATGTATACGTGTACAATATAATTATGAAAACATCATAGTGGGATGGAAATGGACCTCAAGGCTGTAATGATGAATTAATAATATAAAAGTGTGTGTCCGTTACCAATAAGTGTGTCGAATGTTCTCCCGAAAAATCATTAATACGAGCCGAATTAATTGCTTGCAATATTGAAAAAATTAATGAAAGTAATCGACTGACGATGCACAATTATTATTGTACGCAACTGACGAGTATAATGAAATTTTAAATCACTGATGCTTTCGGAAATGCAAAACAAAACGCGGACAGAATAAATATATAATGCACATATAAACTATATTGCATGCGATCATTATCAATTCTATACTGATCTGAAATGGCAAGCACATAATGCATTGCTGAACTTCATTAGAAGAAATATTTGAGAACGTTGTGTAACACTTCATAAAGAGGAAAAAATCTAAGACATCCAGATTAATTAATTACAGACTCTACATTTAAACGACCTTCAACTAATGTCAGGGACTTGTTTTGTGTGCGTCTGCGGTTAAACGTCTTTGGTGTGATGATGACAAGGTGAATATCCGGAGAAATGTACATTGTAGTGGTCAGAGCTACATTAATAATTTGTTTAAACTTAGAAAACGATATATACAAACATTTTTCTAATATAGGCTACATATGAAAATTAGACAATGTAGAAACAAAAACGAAATTATATGGGTTATGGTCTTGGTAACACAGGGTAAAATAGATAAATAAATTACTTGTCACAGTAAAACAAAGTGTAGTTCCTTAATCTAAATAGCGTATCAGATTCACGCCATTCTGGAATACAGTATTGTCAGAAATTTCCTTCTTTCACTTGAATATATTACCATTCTTGAAGCACTGTAAAAGAGTGTATGTTTATTTACGTATCCTTTCTAAACTGTAATCGTGTTCAATATAGAGAAAGCATTATGGATTAAAATGTTCAAAGGGTATGCAGAATTACGTTTTGTAATACTGAAAATAATTTTGGCTGTGTGTGTGTGTGTGTGTGTGTGTGTGTAAGACGTATCTACTACTGGCTTTTCGAAACGTTCAGATATGGTACTATTCTCAGCATAAAACCAAGAGGTATTGTTCCACAATGGTAACACGAGAGCAAAATAAAAATTATGGTAATAATTTTCAGTGCATAAATGAAACACACACAGCAGTACGAAAAATGTTTATCTTTTGTAGCTATGAAGTGTGGTTAATGCTATGGAAAATGAGAAGGCACATATATATCAATGGAATAGCAGGAAAGTTTGGATGTAACAAAAAATAAAAAACGAGCAAATGGACTCATTCAGTAAATAGGCCGATACTAATATTATTGTGGGTGTTAAGAGTTTCGAAACAATTTGTGTCTGATTCACTTGTTTATTTTTAATAATTTTATTTTACAAAATACCTTTGGTTCTTTAGCTGTTTTTTGTTTCTAGTCTCTGCATACAAAAGGCAAACAAACAAACCTAAATGGAGCTTGCAATTCTTATTTGTCGTTCTGCTTCTGAAGTAGCTTTACTTCCAATATTGATTTAAAAAATAATACTTTTCCAATTCCTATCACTCACAGAACATCATTTCATTTATTTTGTATTAGTAGTAAACTATTTACTAGATAGGAGTGATACTCTTTTAGGGCACACGCATCACATACAACCAGAGGGTTCTAAATACGATTCTGTATAGCTCTCATTTCGGCATTCACTTATTAACACACAATTTCCTCAGTCGCCTGCATACATGCAGATTAATAGAACGATTTATTGTTAACATTTCTTTTACATAATGTCTAAGGTAATAAATAATAATTGAAAACGTTTAAACGAAATATCCATTTGTTAGTTAGATACACAGAGCTAGAGAAATTGAAGACATGTGTGGGCTTCATATTCTTTGGTTCACTCTCTGTAATGAGAAAACACAGACTTGCTACCGATACATATTTCCATAAATTCTGACAGAAAAGAAACGTTGCTTATGATAACAGTTACAATTGCAGAGATGCGTTTTGTTCCTTACTTACCACAGTACCACAAAGAAATTAGGATAAAATTATACACCGATAAAATTCACGATATATGTATTTAAAAATCAGTCGATGCTTCAGTAACAAGCAGTTGTCCCACTCATACTGAGAGGCGTTAATTTAACGTCAAACGTCTTTATCCTTTGGCTGGAACAAAACACTTTGCGAGGTCAGTCTGCTAGGCCTCGGGAGACAACACGGTGATTGTCATAAACTCCTTTACGCACACTTTTTTCGTTTCACTTTACGTAACGAAATTCGTCCCTATTAAAAATACACACATCTATCTTACTATTACACACTTCACCGGAAGGAAGCGATGTGAACAATTACAAAGAAAGAAAAAAATAAGAAACAGAAAAATCGAATTGTAAATTCCTGACTTGGTTAAGAGTTTTAAACATTACAAAAACTACACATTCAGTAGTAAATGTCGTGTGGTTAAATATACAACTGGAGAGACAGAGAAGGAATTTTTAACCGTAGTTCCGGAAACAAGACGAGTATGTGAGCGATTACAGGAGATATCATTTCCTTTACTCCCTCTCTCTGCAGCAGAACACTGCAATTTCCTTTCGCAAGCCTTGGATTTCCTGCCGTACTTCCTCAACGAGGTCGTACAATCCTGTCCGGAAATGAACTGGGAGATTAATAATACTTAGGACGGGTCAGTTAAGAAGGGCTTTTTTACCACTGACGAGAAGTTACTATTAGAGCACCATACGTTTTAAACATCCATGTCACACAAGTGTCTGTTGGTGTATAAATAATTTTTCGTAAGTTACTTCCCACACTTTACGATCTATCGTCACAGAAAACCTTTCGCCGAGGGATAATACTTGTTACAGGTAACAGTGGTGTAGGCAGTCTTTGTATACGTTTTATCACCACGTGATAAAGACTTCACGAAAAGAGCACCACCGACGCGACTGCCACAGACCCAACGGGAGATGTGGCCGTTTATTGCTACCACGTAGGCCAAAGGATCTGAGCTGTCAGTAATGGAAGTCCTCCGCAAATGAGGTGTTATAGCAATAGTTCCACAGCTCGACAGACCTCTTATTCTCTTCTCGGACGCGTCGGTGTTTCAGACACAGGGAAATCTCAGCTTCACACAAAAAGACGTGCAGTGAAGTTCCCGCGGAAGAGCTGTTATTGTTGATCTCACGTACGCGTTTCTCCTCTACAGCTACGCAGTAGTTCAGTACGAACAGGAACAGTGTCACCCGCGAGCGACTTCCGTCGCCGGGGCGCGAGGATCAGGAAGTCACCGCCGGAGGCGTCGAACGCTCGCCTCGTTAAACGTCAGTGCCGGGTCCCTCCTGGTAGCCTTCGTCGGGCGAGTTCCTCGAGAGGACCCGCTTGAGCGCGGTGACGGGAGGGAGCACAGGCACGCCGCGCTGCCACACCCGCTGCGCCGCGGCTTTGGTGCCCGGGGGCGGCACCGGGGGCAGGCCGTAGTCCGGGGGGTAGCGCGGCAGCGTGCGGCACGTGTAGTCCTCGCAGCCGCTGCCCGCCGCCTCCACGATGATCGGCGTCTTGTCGGAGGCGTCGAAGGCACTGGTCGCGCGCCGCATGAACAGGTCGGGCGAGCCGCCGGGGCTGTCCCAGGCGGCGTAGTGCGGCGCGGCGGCGGACGACGAGGGGCACACCCCGGGGGCGGAGGGCCGCGACGCGTCCGTCGTCGCCGTCGACGTCGTGCTGACCGAGTCCGCCGCCGCCCGCGCGTCGCGGATCAGGTCCGGGTTGTTGGGGGGCGGCGGCGACGACGTCCGCTCCAGGGCGCCGCCGCCGGCCGACGAGCCGAGTGACGCCGGCGTCGGCGCGACGGCGGACGCCGAGGAGAGCGGAGGCACCAGCACGCTGCCGCCGCCGTCGTAGTGGCTGGTGGTGTACGGAATCTCCGTCATGCGGGGTGGCTTCTGCACGGGGTTGCAGGCCGCCGCCGCGGCCGCCGCGCCCGCCCCCGCCTGGGCCAGCTTGTCGGCGGCGGACGCCTGGAAGGTGGTGCCCGAGGTCGCGTGGTCGGCCGCCGCCGACGGCGGCTTGGTGTAGCTGTTGCCGATGGACACGGAGTTGGCCCCCGGGCCCACGACGCCGGCCTCGACCTGTCGGTGGTGCGGAGCGGGCGTCTTGCTCTCGGAGAAGGGCAGCCGGCGCAGGCGCACCAGCAGGACTAGGATGAGCAGCAGGATGAACAGGATGAGGATGACGAGCGCGGCGCTGAGCCCCGCGATCTGGCTGGAGCCGAGCGTGGCCATGCCGGCGGCGCGCAGCGAGACGTGCACCGTGAAGTTGGCCTCGGCGGTGCCGGCGCGGTTCTCCGCGATGCAGTAGAACTCGGTGGCGTCCGTCTCCTGCGCGTTGGCCAGCACCAGCGAGCTGCTCTTCTCGAAGCGGTCGTCCTCGAAGATGAAGAGGCGCTGGTGCGGCGCCCCGAAGGCGGTGTCGTTGAGCAGCAGGCGGCCGCTCCAGAACCAGGTGACGGTGGCCTGCGGCACGGCGCGCACCCGGCACACCACCGTGGCGTTCTCGCCCGCGGCCGCCTCCACGTAGCGCGCCGACGGCAGGATCTCGGGCCGGCACGCGAAGTCGTCGGCGTCGAGGTCGTGGAAGGCGCGGTCGAGCACGCGCTCGGGCCCGCCGGCGCACGTCGGCGGCACCGGCGCCGGGATGTTGTGGTCGACGAGCCAGAGGCGCGCGGCGCGCAGCCGGCAGTCGCAGATCCACGGGTTGTCGTGCAGCTCGGCGCCGTGCAGCCGGCTCAGCGACTCGACGGTGCGCGGCTTCAGCTCCGTCAGGTGGTTCGCGTTCAGCTTGAGCGTCTCGAGGTGCTCGACGCCGTCGAAGGCGCGCGGCGCGACGGTCGTGATCTCGCAGTGGGACAGATCGAGCCGCACCAGGCCCGGCAGCGTGCCGAACGCGTCCGCGTCGATCTTGATGATGGGGTTGTAGGCGAGCGTCACGTCGCGCAGGAAGGGCACGTCCTTGAACGTCGCGGACGGTATCGACGTCAGCAGGTTGTACGAGAGGTCGAGTTCGACCAGGTTGGTGAGGCCGTTGAAGGCGCGGTCGTCGATCTGGCCGATGCGGCAGCTGCGCAGGTAGACCTTCTGGAGGTTGAGCAAGTTGGCGCGGATGAAGGTGTCGCGCGGCAGGATTTGCAGGTTGTTGCCCGTCACGTCCAGCACCTGCGTCTCCGGGTTGACGTTGGCCGGCAGCGTGATGAGGCCGCGCTCCACGCACTCGACCGTCTGCTTGCCGCCCTTCCACTTGCAGGCGCACACCGCGGGGCAGCTGGCCGACGCGGCGCCCAGCCACGACGAGCTCAGCGCCAGCACCGCCGCAGTCCTCAGGAGCCACATAGTACCGCGGCGCCACTTACACACACAAACACACGCTCGCGCGAGTCGGAAGGTCGCGCGGGAACTACGGGGACGCGTAAGCTTTCGCGGCTATACGACACGCATCTCGCTCGCCGACCGGCTCTCCCGCACGGAACACCGAATGACACCGCAGCGGGGACGAATACGGACAGAGAAAGAGAGAGGAAGCTCGCGCTAACCGTGCGCTCGCGCCGGCGGCTGGCACAGTACTGCGTGCGCGGCGAGGCGGATGCCGGCTCGCGGCTCGGCAGCTGCGCCGGCCCCCCCCCTCCCCCGGCGCCATCCCCTCCACCGGCCGGCAGCGCTCGAGGCGGCTGGCTGGCGGCCCCCCCACCGCAGCGACCCTCTTCCGGCGTGGCCGCCGCGGCCGACTGCCAGCGCCACACTCGAGCCCCGTACGCACTATGCAGGCGTACGCCGCCCTGGAACATTCATACACCTGCAATCCGCCGCCACCATTCAAGCGGGCGGCGGTCGCGCCACGTCATCGCAGCCGTGAATCACAGTTGCAACTGGGAACCGGGATGGACGTTTCGATGCCAATGTCTTCCAGATTCCATCCGTAGCTTACACGGAAACATTTTTTTAAATTATTTGGTTGTTATCCTAGTGCAAGCCTTTCTCTCTCTCACCACTACTACGAGGATTCTCTGAATCACTTAAGGCGATACGTCTTTTTTTTTTTTTTTTTTTTTTTTTTTTTTTTTTTTTTTTTTGTCGTGTGTTCTATGGGAGTGAAAGTTGGGTGGATACAGGTTACCTTCATAAGGTTCATCTTCGTCATCATCATCAAGATGCTGTTCATCTTCGTGGCAGAAATGTCGCAATGGAAGCGGTAGAATCCGCGGCGTAGTGGCCGAGTGCATTAGGCGCTGTGATCCGATACGCGATGCCGTTTCCCGTCGGGGGTTCGAATCTTCCCTTCAGTCATGGATGTTTGTGTTGTCTTTAGTATAAGACACTTCACAAGTAGTTCGTACGTTTAGGAACTGATGACCCCGCAGTTGAGACCCATAAGCTTTACAAACATTTGAAGATTTTGAAGCAGTAGAAGACAGTAATAGCGGTTTGCAATGGCTGAGGTGTTGGACACCAAATCAAAGGGTCATATTTTGAAGCACACCCTGTGTGTACAATTTAATGTAACGTAGAACTCGATCAGAGGTGCAAGGATTATGATATGAAGATCAGCATCTCCGAAACGAAAGTAATGTCTGTGGGAAAGTAGAACAGGTAGACAGTTTCAAGTACCTGGGATGTATTTTCTCACAGGATGGCAACGTAGTGAAAGAATTGGAGTGGAGGTGCAGCAAAGCTAATGCAGTGAGTGCTCCTTCTGCAAGAAGTATGTCAGTACCAAGACTAAGTTAGCAGTGCAGTGAAGAATGATTTTGAAGTAAAAGGCATAGCATCAGACGAGGCATCAATGTTAGCATTAAATAGGGGATCATGGAGGAATTTTATTAGACGTACTATGCCCCAGACTGAACGCTGAAAGGCATAATAAGTCTCTAATGATGATGATGATAATGTGTTGTGTGTGTTCCTCTAGACTAACTTCCTTTGGAAGTTTATTCTTGGTGGGTGAGGGTATGTGGGTTTTCCTTTATTTATTTATTCACATTACACATTGATAGGAGACTTGGCACACAAGGGGTCCTTTTGTTCCTCAGAAGGGTGTCCTGATTTGTTTATACTTGGTCGAAGGTAATTTTTCCTTAGGAGGAACTCGTGAGGTACATCCATTACTGGTGTTGGTCTACTCTGCGACTAGGAGACGTGGCATGTGTGATCAGTTGTCGTCATTCAGACATCGATACTGCGGTGGCGGACTCTCAAAGATTCATTCAAGCAGCTTCCAGGGGGCTCCTGTGCTACCGCCATTGATCTCTACACAAACTGGATGTATAACTTTGATGTCTGAGCATAGAACTACGGCTCACCTACACATTCAGTTGTTTTCCACACGTTTTCGCATTGTTCGTCATGTTTAAATTTGGCATACGAATTTCCATCAGTTATTAGGGTCGTTTAAGCAGTTGCCAGCGAGCTACTCGCTCATGCGCAGAGCACAAATTAAGTTCAAGCAGCGCCTTCGCCCTCTTCTGGCTACTTGCCGAGCGGCTGTTTGCTGTTTAAGCAGTAACCGCAACCTACCAGATCCTACCCCGGAAAATATTTCTGGTGCGCTCAAGCTGCCAGATTCGCGCATGCGCAGAACAGTCTGAGTTGTAGTGGGAGGGCGCTCCGCGTGATCTGTGTTTACGTTTGGTGATGGTTTCATTTGTTTGTCTTCGTCTACAAGTGTCTTGTCATATAAAAACAAAACGGATTTCTGTGACTGGGAACTGTTAGGTGAATTTATTCACAAAATCACTGAAGGCTAATAAAATAATATGATAATATTTCAGTTTTCTGATTTTATTTCCACGTTATTAGCAGAGATCAAGCATTGAGTTGAACGTGTAATTCACACATGACGGATCATTTAATATATTTTAGCTGTTAAAAAATTGTTCGGTGTACATGAGTTCCCTGGACTTAATCTATACTACAGATATTCATTCAGTGAACGAAATTGACATTCTATATTAAAAAATGTATATTTTATATAATAACCACCAAGCATGTCTATTTTTGTTGTAATATTGTAGTTATTTGGACACACGACTCACTATCGAGTGTTCACACAAGATCAAGAATTATTCGATTTGAAGAACATGTAAGTTATTTTTGTCGGTCTGCAAAAAAATTGGCCTTTTTTAATCAACTACAATAAACTGTTCTTTGCCACAGAAGCTTCAGTTTATTTGATAGAAACAATATTTCAGACTGTTGGCTAGTTTAAACAGTTCGCTGTGTTTTAAAGAGCTCGCGTTTTATTTTATAATGCATATACTGTTAACAGATTTCATATTCTGCTATAATATAGAACTAAAGAAGAGTGTATACTTCAAGGAAATTGCTATTTGGAAACCACAAAGAAAACCTTAATATCAGGCACACATACGTTAGTCTGGTCAGTGGTCATGTTGATATACTCTTACAGGCGAATAGTGGTTCGAGTAATGTTACGAAATTGATACTCTTGGCTTATCCTCGGATGTGTTGTTTGTTTCATGAAACAATGTAGGATCTCTTAATGCTGCACTTACGGGTATTAGTAAATGTTTACTTGAAGTTTAATACACAGGTGATTTAATCAGTAACTGAGAATAAAATAAATACCTATATTGACAGCTTTATAAGGAAAAATGTTTTTTTTAGGACCCACTATCCACGAAACAATGTTTCATGTATCTGTGGTACATTCTCTAGGCTTCAATTTGTGTCTTAATTTGTGTTTTTTACGTTTTAAATTTATAGACTGACATTCCTTGGCAAATTACTGAAACACACTGCCAACAAATCGTTCACTGTTTTATCATTTTATACATTTTCGTTACTTTGTGCGTATGATGTATTACGTGAAAAGTTTTAATAGCCTTGTCATGGTTTCATGAAGTCACACTAATAAAACCGAAAAATAAACCATTGTTGTTGTGCATAATTGCTCGGCATTATATAGGAATACCAAAATAACGAGGTCGCAGTTCAGTTGTTCCACCGCTACGCATGAGAATCCTACCAGAATTGGGACGAAAAGCGTTCAAGCAGTGCAAGCTCCTAATGCGTCATCGTAGCTGCGCATGCGCAGTAACGCCTACTTGCTCGCGCTTGAAAGTAGCTCCCTGGCAGCTGCTTAAAAGAACCTATTACATGACAAAGAATTGCTTGCTTACCTCTTGGTTTGAAATTTTTGTCAATGTGCTATGTAATATGATGGTACGGAGCGGATTCGAAACGTATTTTCTTTTCTTTTTCTTGTCATATTTTGTAGCAGCCATATTCGAATTTGGCAAGAAAATAAATATGAACATCTGTGGCTAGAACGCTCAGACAACTGAAGTGCAGCATCCAGGTAGCTGGAGGTCACTGGCTAGCACGGACGTTTTACCGCGTTTAAGCAGCGCCTTCTCCCGCTTCTAACTAGTTGGAGTGGCTGTTTGCTCGTTTCAGCAGTGAGAGCGAGCAGTCAGACGCCATGCAGAAAATTTTCTGGCTCCTTCAAGCTGCTCGATTCGCCCATGCAAAGAACTGTCTTAAGGAGACATGGCCCAGAACGGACTGCATTTTTATACCTAGCTTTCGGTGCACGTTGCTCTTGATCCACAATTTTGTACCAACAGTGAATGACATTAACTCAAACTGTAATAGGAAATTTGTTGAAATATCTGTTACAATTTAAGAATTTCAATATTTTGCCTATTATTTGAATTGAAAAGCAGTCCCTGTTTCGAATTATAATATTTATAATAATTATTTTGCCTAATATATGTTTTTATAATACACGTTATTTTCTGGTGCATCGTCAAACTAATAGCGTTTAGACTATTGCAGACTGTTATCAATATTCGTAGAAACACATTATGCCTCTTGTTTTGTAGTTTAGAGTATATCTGAGGAAATAGAAAAACCCTTATCACATTTCATTGCTATTTTGCCTAAAAATTACCGTTAAAATTATATACAGAACGACAATCAAACATCATTTCTGCAATGTATTAGGCATAATACAGAGATACTATCCCATTCTTCAATTGGGTGAAATGAAAATATATGTACCTAATTTCAGAAAAAAATGTCCACATGTTTGAAGAGCTTATGGGACTTAACAACGGGATCATCAGTCCCTAAACTTACCCCAGACCGTAGTGGCCGTGCATACCGTGACTGGCACGCCGCAGACCACTTGCCCAGCGCGGCCGGCTAATTTTCAGAAAATGTAGTTTCGAGGAAATGAGAAAAGAATGTTCACAGTGTTTTTGACTCACCGTATGCCCCTTTCAAAACATTCCAGTGGCATAATATTGCTGGCCAGCTGCTTCTTTATCTTCTGCAGAGTTTTTTAGGAGGCTTTTCCTCACTCTGGACTCTTTAGTGATGGCTTCCGCAACCCTTTCAGCTTCAACTAGTCGCTGACGATCTATGGCAGTCAGAGTAGCCATCATAAATATTTCCTGGTCGAATGCCTAATTTGCCCATTACTTTTGTCCTGTCAATTACACCATCATTGAAACATAACAGCATCCATCACACTGTTTTCGGTACTCGTTGCCACACGCTGCTGTTGAAACTCACTTTAGGATTCTGTGTTCGGCCATGCAGACATTCTCTAAGTAATTTTTTGTCTGCAGGATCTCTGCACATTAGCTTTATTGTTTCCATGACTGTGGCAGACATGGAATGATTATGGTGATATTCCTTGCCTGAAGCATCAGGGTGGCCAGTGTGCAGACATTTGTTCAATAAGCGTTTAAGACAGTAATAACTATTAAAAGTAAATAAACGGGAGAAACTTCTCTTTAAGATGGAGATAATTTTTGTCTTCGATTTTTCAGTCATTTTCACGTCCAGGTTGTTGAGAGGGTTATCTCTACGTGACTAGTGTTGACGTTTTCGCTATTTTTTTCTTTTCGTGTAATAATGTATGTTTTTATTTATTTAGTCTTTATCGTAAGTACACTATTTAGCCATTAACGAAAACAAAAACTGAAATTGCTGCTGTAAAAATTTAATATTGTTTTCAACACTGCACAAAGGAAATCATGTTTATATGATATAACTATTCCTGCCATTTTCAGAATTTCTCCGGTTAACTGTGCTAACCCTCGTTTTTATTTCATTATTTTTAATTTTTTCCTATTTATTTATTTATTGTGCCTCTAGGTGGGCTGCCACTGGAATACAATCTTCCAAATTTTGTAATCAGCAGCAGTAAAATATAGGCAACCGAAGGTTATTTACAACTTGTACAAAAACCAAACAGAAGTTGCCAGAGTTGAAGAGCATGAAAGGGATGCAGAGGTTGGGAATGGAGTAAGAAAGGGTTGTAGCCTTTCTCCAATGTTATTCAATTTGTACACTGAGCGAACTGTAAAGGACAGCAAGGAGATAGTTACAGAAGGAATTAAAGTTTAGGCTGAAGAAATAAAACCACTGCGTTTTACCGATTTCACTGTAATTCTGACAAACAAAGGACCTGGAAGAGCAGTTGAACGGAATGGACAGTGTGTTGAAAGGTGCGTATAAAATGAACATTAAGAAGAGCAAAACAAGAGTAATGGAGTGCAGTCTAAGAAAACCACGCGTTGCTGGAGGAATTAGATTAGGTAACGAAACAATAAAGATGTGTAGATGAGCACTTGTACCGTAAAATATCACATGATGGTCGCAGTACAGAGGATATAAAATGCAGAAAGAGAATGGGAAGAAAAGCTATTTTGAAAAAGTGATATTTAACATAGAAGGTATTTGTGTGGAGTAGTGTTGCGTTATATAGGAGTGAAACATGGACGATAAACAATGACGACAGGAAGAGGATAGAGACTTTTGAAATACGCTGCTAGAGAAGATTGTTGATTATTAGGTGGTTGCATCGCGTAACTAATGCGGAGGTACTGAACGGAAATGGAGAGAAAAGGAATATCTAGCATACCTCGGTTCATGTAGATTTGGGTTTCTGTTTTTATGTTTTTATTATGGTATGAAGAGGCTTACTCAGAATAGAGTAGGATGGAGATTTGCATCAAACTAATCTCTGGACTGTTGACAACAATAACAATAAATAAATGTGGAAGAAGAGTTTTATTACTTCGGCTGTACAATAACATACCATGGTCGTCGTACAGATGATTTAAAATTCAGTCTTGCAGAATACTGAAGCCGAAAACCTTAAGACCAGGTACTTCGATGTGAATTTGGGCATGCAGATGTGCTCTTTTTTAAAAGCCGAATTGCACCTTGAGTGAGGTTTACAGCTTTGCAATGCTCATGGCCCGTGTCTTGAACTATCCTCTGATATGTTGTTTATTTTGTAAAGTAATGTAGGATCTGTTAATGTAATAGATACTAATATTCGTAAATATTCACTTGAGGGTTACAGAGCAAGAGAAATGTATCAGTAATTTCGAATAAAATATTTTATTTAAAATTTATTGACACCTGTAGCAGAATAATTGTTTCTTTTACAAATCTTCTTTCCACAAAACAATGTGTTTTGATCGCAAGACACGATTTGACTCCTCTTTGGTCGATTCTTGAGGGTATTTTATTTCTTAATTTGTGACCTTTTTTCTTTTTCTTTTTACGTTTTAAATTTACAGAATGCTATTCCTTGGCAAATAACAAACATGTACAGACTGACAGCATGGCGTACAGTGTCTTATCATTGTACACATTATACATATTTTGTACGTATCATGCATAATGTGAACACTTCTTATACCATTATTTCAACATAGTTTCGCGAAGTCACACTAATAAAGTCTACTGTCGTGTTTAAACATATTTAAAAGATGATATATATGAGAGAACAAAAGAAAATCAGGGTGTCAGTTGGTAGTAACACAGCTCTTGGTCGCAGAGATAAAGCGTATTTTATGCAGGTTTCGGCAACTACAAAGAGTGGCTTCATCAGAAAGTGGTAAAATTGCGTATAACGTAAATTACAATATTTTTCCCTGTGATAGAATGGCCGAGCGCTCAAAGGCACCCTGCTGCGGAGCATAGGGTTACTCAACGTCGGAAGTTCGAGTCCACCCTCGGGTATATATATATATATATATATATATATATATATATATATATATATATATATATATATATATATATATATATATAGTGTGTGTGTGTGTGTGTGTGTGCGTGTTTCTGTGTGTGTGTTGTCCTTAAGTTATTTTAAGTAGTTTGTAAGTCTGGGGATTGATGACCGCAGTAGTTAATTCCCTTAGATTGACAAGCATTTGAAAATTTCAACAATTTTTTCAAAAGAGTTTTATAAATAAATTTTGTTAGTTTAATGTACTTACATGTCACATGATAAAACAACATGTAACAGATAGAGCTTACGTCACATTTGTTATAAAATAAAATAGTAGGCTAGCCACATGTGTGAAGTGGGCATCAGGCTGGCGTATCCGCGGTATAAGTTTTTCAAAAACACCATGTTAACTACATTTCACATTTATAACGTTTATTTGTCGTTCATTCACTCAGGTATTTTGTACCTCTAAAATGACGCTTCAGATATTTGTCTTATTTATTTATGTAAAATACTGTTCGTTGTAACATTTACGTCTTAAAACTCCAGTTCTAAAGGAGCCTGTTTATAATTACGGCTACTAGATGGCTCAAATGATGTAATTTCACTTGTCGGCAATTCTACCTGAGACACTTCAGTCTGATGCCTCCTTCAGACATGTGAGTAGCCCTTAATGACAAGCCTACTGTTTTATTTTATGTCAAATGTGACGGAAGCTATATCGCTTAGACATTATTTTATTATGTGACATGTAATTGCTGCTTCCGTTCTGAACATCAAACTAGCACTCACATTTTATTTTAAAAAAATTGTGTCTTTTTTTAAAAATATTGTAATATATGTTATAGACAATTTTAGCAATTTCTGACGAAAGAAATGTTAGTAGTTGCCGAAACCTGTGCGACTGAGGGCTGCGTTACCACAAACTGAAATCGTAAACGGTCGATAAAGAAAAACAGGCATATTTAAAATTTTAAAATCGGGATTTTAATGCATAAATGAAACTAAAATAGGGCAGCACAGTAAGAAAACACGTAAACCCGGAACACTTGTACATTGGCACACTTGAAGAGCACTATAACTCTGGAACTGGAGCACGATAAGAGAGACATTGGACGCAGTACAAAGCGCTTTCAATTTTGCGAATTCGAAAAGGGGACCTTCCCTGTGATGTTTGATGGAAGGAGAGCTGCTTATGGATAGATATAGGAGAGTGGCGCTTAAGAGCATTGACGGGTGGGAGTAGCTCGCCGGCCGCGGTGGCCGAGGGGACTGAGGCGCTCCAGTCACGGTCAGCACGGCCACTACGGTCGGGGGTTCGAATCCCCCCTCGGGCATGGATATTTGTGCCGTCTTAGTTCGTAAGTAGTTCATAAGTAGTTTGTAAGTTTAGGGACTGATGACCCCGAAGTTAAGTCCCATAAGCTTAACAAACAGTTGAACATTTTTTGGGAGTAGCTCTTAGGGGGCAGGGAGGCACAAGTGGCTGGTATCGGAAGATGTGTGGGAAGAGGATGTGGGTAGGGCAGGATAGGATTCAGAGGTGATATAATGGTGTCCGGACACTTGCCACGCCAGACATTTGCCAGAATGACGGACAGTTGCCACGCTGGATATTTGCCACGGGCAGGGTTTGCCGGACATTTGCCACACCTGACCGTTTGCCAGGTAGTCGTGTAGCGACCCCTGTGCTCTCAGCCAAGTGACCCCCTTCCCCGTCCTCCTGCTGTCCGCTTACAAACCGCCGTCTCCACATCTTATGTGGCCATTATATAAGAGACCTTATTCTTCGACAGCTCGCCGAGATGTACAGCTTCGTTTCAGTATCCCAAATTCGAAATATTTATAACTTTTGGGAAACGAAAGCAATACTGTCGTCTATGTCAGTGTGTAATTAGTTCTTCCAAGCACAAATATGGATCCATTCTCCCTCGGGCTATACAGTAGCTTCCTTCCACATTTACTGATTGCGACAGAAACAGTACATAGCTCAGGGAGGGACACAAAAGATCGAATGTAAATAGAATGTGAATGTTCGCTAATCATTTAATTTTGAGTACTGCGTTTGTGCCTATTTTAATTACTACAACTGTATGTCGAAAACAAAAATGAGGAAAGACACACTCCATATTAATGTACTCTCTAAAATCCGATACCGCTTGCAACAAAACATTAGTTAATAAACTGTATTGGGACAATGTTCAAAACAGTGATACAAAATACGTTCACAAAATAGAGATAAGAGCGCGTGTGTTTGACAGATCATCTCAGGTCAACATACAATTAAAAATGTTTGAAATTCGGAAATTAAGTAATATAGAATGCTAGAAGGTTGTATACATGGAAGAGACCAGGAGACACCGGAAGGTATCAGATAGATTTTATAATGGTAAGACATAGATTCCGTAACCAGGTTATAAACTGCAAGACGTACCCAGGGGCAGATATAGACTCAAACCATAACTTGTTAGTCATGAACTGTAGGCCGAAACTGAAAAAATTGCAGAAAGGTAGGAAAATAAGGAGATGGGACTTAGATAAATTGAAGGAAAGTGAAGTTGTGGAGAATTTCAGAGGGAGATTTAGGCAACAATTGACAGAAACAGGAGGAAATAAAACAGTAGAAGAGGAATGGGTAGCATTGAGAGATGAAATAGTGAAGGCAGCAGAGGACAAAATAGGTAGAAACGCAAGACCTACAAAAAATCCTTGGATATCACACGAAATGCTAGATTTAATTGATGAAAGGAGAAAATATAAAAATGCAGTAAATGAAACAGGCAAACTGGAGTTCAGACGATTAAAAAATGAGATTGACAGGAAATGCAAAATGGCTAAGCAGGAGTGGCTAGAAGCCAAATGCAAATCTGTAGAAGAATGTATAAGAAGGGGAAAAGTAGATACCGCCTACAGGAAAATAGAAGAGACATTTGGGGACAAGAAAAGCAACTCTACGAATATCAAGAACTCAGATGGGAAGCCGGTTCTCAGCAAAGAAGGGAAAGCTGAAAGGTGGAAAGAGTACATAGAACAGCTCTACAAAGGAAATGAACTTACAGACAATGTTGTAGGAAGGGAAGAGGACGTAGATCAAGATGAAATAGGAGATGCTATACTGAGAGATGAATTTGACAGAGCCTTGAAAGACCTAGGTCGGAACAAGGCCCCAGGAGTAGATGACATACCCTCAGAGCTACTAAAGTCTCTGGGAGAGCCAGCCATGACAAGACTATTTGAACTGGTGTGTAGGATTTATGAGACAGGCGAAATACCCTCAGACTTTAAGAAAAATGTAATAATCCCCATTCCAAAGAAATCAGGCGCAGACAGGTGTGAAAATTACAGAACCATCAGTTTGATAAGTCATGGTTGCAAAATTTTAACACGAATTATCTACAGGAGAATGGAAAAACTGGTAGAAGCTGACCTCGGGGAAGATCAGTTTGGATTCAGGAGGAACGTAGGAACCCGGGAGGCAATACTTACCTTACGTCTTATCTTAGAAGATAAGGAAAGGCAAACCTACATTTTTAGCCTTTGTAGATTTGGAGAAAGCATTTGACAATGTTGACTGGAATACACTCTTTCAAATTTTGAAGTCAGCAGGGGTAAAATATAGGGAAAGGAGAGTTATTTATAACTTGTACCAAAGCCAGACCGCAGTTATTAGACTCGAAGGGCATGAAAGGGAAGCATCAGTTGGGAAGGGAGTAAGGCAGGGTTGTAGCCTTTCTCCGATGTTATTCAATTTGTACATCGAGCAGGCGGTGAAGGAAAGCAAGGAAAAATTTGGAATAGGTATTAATGTACAGGGGGAAGAAATAAAAACATTGCGTTTTGCTGATGACATTGTAATTCTGTCAGAGACAGCAAAGGACCTGGAAGAGCAGTTGAATGGAATGGACAGTATGTTGAAGAGAGCATATAAAATGAAAATTAACAAGAGCAAAACAAAAGTAATGGAATGCGGTCTTAGAAAATCGGGCGATGCTGAAGGAATTAGATTAGGTAACGAAACAATGAAGGTGGTAGATGAGTTTTGTTACTTGGGTAGTAAAATAACATGTGATGGTCGCAGTACAGAGGATATAAAATGCAGAATGGCAATGGGAAGAAAAGCATTTTTTAAAAAGAGAAATTTGCTAACATCGAATATTAATTTAAGTGTAAGGAAGTCTTTTCTGAAGGCATTTGTGTGGAGTGTTGCCTTGTACGGGAGTGAAACATGGACGATAAGCAGTGCGGACAGGAAGAGAATAGAGGCTTTTGAAATGTGGTGTTACAGAAGAATGCTGAAGATTAGGTGGGTAGATCGCATAACCAATGAAGAAGTACTGAACAGAATTGGTGAGAAAAGGAATTTTTGGCATACCCTGGCTAAAAGAAGGGATCGCTTGGTAGGACACATTCTTAGACATCGGGGAATCGTAAATTTAGCATTAGCGGGAAGTGTGTGGGGGAAAAATCGCAGAGGGAGACCAAGAGACGCGTATAGTAAGCAGATTCAAGTGGATGTGGGTTGCCGTTCTTATGAGGAGATGAAAAGGCTTGCTCAGGATAGAGTAGGGTGGAGAGCTGCATCAAACCAGTCTCCGGACTGAAGACCATAACAACAGAATGCTATACATGTAACGTACACTGTTCTATATTGTTTAGCTTTGGTATCTACAGAGTCGCGGAGAAAACATCCTAGTTTTTTTTAAGCATAAAAGCTTTGTTCTGCACTACAACAGAAGAAGGAAGCACAACTTAAAGAAATCGTAATGCAACGTTTGTACAAGCTCACAAGCGAATCTGAAGTAGTTTCTGTCAAACAGCATTAGCTTAGGTTATACTCGACAGCCGGAATAAATTAATAACTGGCTTCTTTTACCGACCCCCGGACTCGGATGATGCAGCCGTTGAACAATTCATAGAAAACTTCAGTCTCATCACAAATAGGTGACACTACTCATTCAATTTAGTTGGCAAATTATCTGTATGTTGACAAAAGTACACCTTCAGACACTGTGCTAGATACATCTTCTGAAGTTAATCTAAATGATTTTATAGGTGTAACAATGCTCAATTTCGTAACGCAGATATTATCAAAAGTAAACGCTAAATATTTCTATTAAAAAAAATCGGTTTTTATCTTCCTTGGAGAAGGTTTCCATTTCTTCTAAACTATGTAAGTGACTACCACATGTAGCTGACATTCAAAGAAATAGTATCAACAGCATTCGAAGGATTCATACGAAATAAATTAATTAGAGACTGAAATGATCCCCCATGTTTCACAAAACAGGACAGAAAGCTTCTGCAGGATATTTAGACGAACGCAAAATCCGCAAGTTTTACTGAAGTTCGAAACTTAGCGCAGACTTCAGTGCAAGAATGATTCAATAGTTTTCGCAACTAAGCTGTAGAAATGTGGCGGAAAATCCTAAGAGATTCTGATCCTATGTTATGTACACCCCAGCGGAAAAACTCAGTCAGTGCCTTTACTGCGTGATAGCGACGGAATGTTGCTGATGACAGTGCCACTAAAGATGATTTACTAAATGCAGTTTTCGGAAATTTTTTTAACAAAGAAGAAATAAGTATTTCACAATTCCAAATGAGAACTGCCGCAAACATTTCGTTGGGAAAGGTTGTTGGGGCAATGCAAACGGAAGGTTGGTTGTATGCGCAGGTTGAGGCGCGGAGACACAGTAGGATTGTTAGAGCAGATTTTATCGATGGTGTGGGATTTGGGAGGTGTTTAATTTGTTTGAGGGTAGACGGAAATTTGAGATGAACATATAGGATCTTTGTGGGGCCACTCGCTTGAAGTCAGTGGGAGGGGGAAGGAATCTTAGGGTTTAACGTCCCGTCGAAAGCATGGTCATTAGAGACGGAGCTAACGCTCGGATTTTTGGGTAATGATGAGGGAAGGAAATCGGCCGTGCCCTTTGAAAGGAACCATCTCGGCATTTGCCTGGAGTGATTTAGGGAAATCACGGAAAACCTAAATCTAGATGGCCGGAGATGGATTTGAACCACCATCCTTCCGAATACGAGTCCAGTGCGTTAACACTGCACCACCTCGCATGGTGGTCGAAGTCAGTGAAATACTGTTGTCACAGGGCGTTGCGCGCGGGAATAGAAAACAAATACACGCGTGATTTTAGCAGTTGGCATTTTTCGGTCAGGATTTCCGGTTTCCTTCTTTGCCGTGGCACTGCTTAAATACACCAAAACAATTAGGGGATCAGTTGAGATATTATACACAATATACACATGGTAACGTATTGTATTCAGACATTAGTTACAATTGTAATTTGTGTGTGATTCAATACGACCTTTTACCGTCTCGTTGCTCTTTACTTCACCTTTACCTGGTGTTTAATTAGAGCGAGAAACCATGGGGCTGCCATAATACTGAGAAAAGTCATTGTCGTTGGCCTCTAATATGGTGTGTGATCACCTCGCACGGTCAGTACAGTTGAACTCCTGCGTGGCATGGACAGTATAAGGTTATCTATCAGCTCTTGATGGATATTTGGCCATTCTTCTATGTGTGCATAATACAGCTCTGTAACCATAGTGGGAGATGCTGGTCTGCGTGCAATGCGTCTGCCAAATGCATTCCAGACACGCTCAATCAGGTTTTGGTCCAGTGGAAAAGCTGGCCACTCCGTTCGTTCAGATCCCTAAGCTCTATGCATGTTGTCCACCAAAAGGAACCCAGCTCCTATGGCACCAGTATAGAGCACCATAAAAGATCAAAGGATCTCGTCTCTATACCTCTGAACATTCAAAGCGTCCTTCTGAAAGACATAAACATCCGTACGTGCACCAATACTGACTCCTGTCCACGCCGTTCGTCTACCACCATGATATGGTGATGTTAAGCAGTATTTATCTGAGTTCCGCATTCTCCCCCGATGAGGGAACGATGACTGTCCTGCTGAACACGAAATGTTGATTCATCGGTGAACAGAAGGCGGCGCTATTCGTCACGACTCCAACCCTCATGTTTTTCCGTCTAATTTGTGTGGACGTTTGTGTCGTGGCTGTGATGGGGCACACACCGTAGGTCTCCGTGCTTAGAAGATACATATCCGAATGCGATTTCTGACTGTTTGTGTTTTATATTGTGCGTCCCTTTGCTGCCTGGAGGGTGCGTTCCAGCTGAGTTACATTCAGCCTCCGTCTCGTCGGCTGTTAACCGGAGAAAACGGTCATCTCTTGCTGATGTTACCCGCGGACAACCTTGGCCTTGCCTTCATTTAGCGGTTCCTCTTGTCTGAAATCGCTTACAGGTCCCGGAAATTACACTTTGGGACACTTCAATAGCTGCTGCCATCTCTCTCTCTCTGTCACCTTACAACCTTCCTATGGCTCTCTATGCCATACCTTCGGGAAGTCACATTGTTGTTGCATTGTATACTACCTACTCACTGCGCTATCTGAACCCAACTGCTTGTGGAATTCGTTTGGTAAAGGAAACACAAGTCAACACCAACGCCTTTGCAGCAACTTTCTGTTATTACCACTATCTCCGTTGCCGTAACGTTGTTACCTCCACTCCGTAGAACCGACAGAAAGATGTCGAACCGTTTCAGTTCATTTTGCCGATGAAAGTAGATATCTCAACTGATCAACTAATTCATTTGACCAGTGTAGTTCCAGCCCGAATACAACAAGAAAAACCTGGTATTTTCTCGTATGATGGCACTAGATCTAGATTGTGCGTGCACCGTTGATGCAGGATACTTTTACATGTACAGCAATCTCTGAAACGATGTGGTTAACATAAACTTGTTGATATAAATAAAACTGATGCTGCATTTATATGTAACACATGGTTTTACTTCAGTACTGTATCAAGCTCTTAACAATATTGTGTATTGGCGGAATGTCGGTTCAAGAAAGTCCATAACAGAGACGGCACCGATATATCGGCACAGATAGGAAGCCTAACGTCAAAGTTCTGTTACACAGAGAGCCGACAGTACGTACTGAAGTCAACCTTGTTCGGTTTAGTCAATCAAGAGGCCGGCAGAGCTCAGCGTTCCTTTTGTAGTCAGGTCGTCAGTTGCCGAGTGTTAAGACATGTTCAGCAGAGAATGAACTAATCGCACTTTCCTCGAAGAAGCGAGCAAAATGAGTACATGGAAATGAGTAGCCTCCATTTTCATTCATGGATGTGTTTAATCTTCATTGTGATCAGTTCTGCCGTGGTGAAATGTCCGAGCGTTTTAAGACGCCATGCTGCGGAGCGGGCGGTTGTTCTTCGTGGGAGGTTCGAGTCCTCCCTCTGACATGTGTGTGTGTGTGTGTGTTGTCCTTAAGTTAGTTTAAGTAGTTTGTAAGCCCTGGGGACTGATAAGCGCAGTAGTTAAGTTCCATAGATTTACAAACATTTGAACATTTTAACGATCGAAAACTAAACGCACGTTCATAAGATTTTTCGGTTTATTGTACTTTCAAAATATTTGGCAGCAAGTTTCTAAAAATGAAATAAATGACACGAGTGACGAATAAAATGCGATTTTTAAAACACTGCCCAGTGATACCGCTCTTCAAACTGGTCGAGTCGAGACTCAGAAGAAAAAGACCAAATAAAATGTGTAGGCCTTCCATCTTTTCTGCTAGCTTCCGCCGTTGAATCTTGCTGAAAATCTCAGTGCGCAACAAACATCAGACACATTGGGTTAAATACCACACCTACCACTTTTCTTTTAATTTTATGCTCTTACCTTCTTTCACGTTCTACAATAACGTAGTGAAGTAGCAGCAGGTACTCGACTGTTGGACCGGAAGTGGGTTATGCTGTAGCGAGCTATATGTAACAAGGCGCTTTTGCCATGATACTCGTATGGTTTCTGACAGATGTCTGTTTGGTAGTGCCCGTTTCTTTATTATGCCACTTGGACAATGACAAATGCATATGTTTCTTACAGTCGAGATCAGAGGCCCAGTTTTTTTTTTTTTTTCCTTTTTTAGGAATAAGACAACAATAGCAATAGCCAACCGCCGCAGTGGAGTAGCGGAGTGTTCTAAGACGTCTTGCTGCGGAGCGCGTGGTTAATGGCCGTCGGAGGCATTAGTCTGTGTGTTGTACTTAGCGTAAGTTAGTTCAAGTAGTTTGTAAGTGTAGGGACTGATACCCACAGTAGTTTGGTCCCATAGATTTACGAACATTTGAATTAGAACTAAAGTACCTCTTCCGATTATTTCTTAAATCGTCTCTTTTACGTGTCCTCAATTATCTATATGATTTGTTCAGTTTTATGTATCTCGCGATCCTTTCTGTTCGGCTTTGCGTGAAAGCTGCTTTTGTTATTATAGTTGCTGGTACTTCATTTGTAAAATGGAAATGACATTTCGCTTTGCTGACTGGAATATCCCAGTGGGTGAATTCTTTCTCTATGCACACAGGCAGATATAACAGAACATTTTATTCTGCCAAAACAAGATTGATATGATTTGTGGAACGATCGACTGCGATAATTTTACACGAGTATAATAGTTACTCTGTTGCAGCCTGTATGAATTTAGGGAAAAACTTTATTCAGAAATTCAGCTCTCTCCTTTCATTCAGGGAAACTCCGGGGGCTATAGATATCGGTGGTCGAGTGAATGCCGTGTTGCTTGACTTTCTGAAGGCTATTCATGCAGTTCCGCACTAGCGGTCAATCAATAAGTCACGGGCTTACAGAATATCTGATCAGACATGCAACTAGATCGAAGACTTTTTGTCACGTAGAAGTCAGTGGCTAGTTCTGGAAGAGACACTTCCCTGGAAGCGGAAGTATAACATGGAGTGTGGCCTACGAAAAGTGCTGGACGTCACTTCCTCACGACACCTGTTTTGTTATTTAAAATTCCGAAGGAACAAGCGAACATGATCTTCTGATCACAATATATGCCATTCCTTCGCGTTTCACTCTCATCGTCACACATTGTCTCAAGGAATGGGGCCTATGTCAGATTGCCATATTATACAGGATGTTTTATAACGCCAATTAGTTTTCAAAGGATTGTCTTTTTTACACAAAAGCAAACAAGAAATGTCAGATAAAGTTCAAGAGATACACCCATTTCGTCTTCACTGTTTAATCTTGAGTCCTCGTCACGACCAGTTAATATCTGCAGTGTTTACTTCTCACATTAGTGTATCGTTTATTTGCACACTTGATAATTAACCAGTTAAAAAAGATACGAATTCAGAATACAGGCTAACGGAATCTGAAAGAATAGTGCGAGCCCTTCGCCCCATATACTAAATAACCAGGAAACATTCATTTAATTAATATACAGTAGTCAATGATAAGTAACTGAGTGGAAGCAATTGAATTACGCATAACGTTTACAATTCATATAATTTGTCCTTGTAATCGATACTTTTTAGAGAATGTAATTTGTACCTCTAATTTACTTATTCGAATAAAAAGTAATTGTTACTATACTGGAATGGTTACTTTATAACAAGTAGTGTTTATTGAGGCACTTTTCATTCGTTGTTTGCTTCGACTATAGTAGTATCTACGGGTGAAGGTCTTTTCCTGATATTGAGTGCTTTGAGTGAAGTCAGCACTCTTTCTTCTTTGTTTCTCTTTCTTACTGTATTTGATGTGTCGTATGACCAGCGAAGTAGCAAGAAATGAAACTAAGGTTAGAGTGTTTCCAATAGCGTAGTTAAGGAATTATTTTGATTTAAATATAGTTGTATGATGCAGCATCATACCTTACCAATAAGTCAAATATACTTCATTACAACAATTATTTTTCAAAGTAAATGCAGGAATACCTCGAAGTCTTCCTGTGCAGCGTCTCTGTAGTGTGTGCAAAGAGATTCTTTCGCCTAATAGGACTAGCTTTAGTGACAAAAAACTTTGAAGTACAGGTGCTTTGCAAAATCAACAGTATATATAGATCTATTAACTGTGGTTTGCAGTCATTTTTACATGCAGAATGATACTCCCTACCTTCTTGTGCTAGTGATTGTTGTCGGAATGGCCATTTTTTTACATTCAGACCACTAATCATCAAGGTAGAGGGTGTGTGGCTTCCCTTTTCCATTGTGCGCCACAGAATTGGTGAATTACCGTTATCAGTCGTTATATGTGAAAAGAGGGATTGGGTGAAGTGTAAGTAAAGTAAACCTGAATCGGCAGTGGATGTTGGATTCTGTTGTATGTTAATCAATGTATTCTACTTCATGTTTTTCATTTTTGCTCCAAGCAGTATATTATTATTTTTTTCAATTAGGTAAATAATTCCATAAAAAAAGGAATTACTTTTTAAGTACTTTTGCCAACTGGCAGTAGTATCGAAACAGATAATGGTGTTGGGATTTTACAGCTTGAGACGGGAGGAATGATTGTATCAGTGGTTCTGGAGAAAAAGTGTCAGGCAGTTATATGTCCCGTTCTCGTTAGTTTCCGAGGAAACCAATAAAAACCGTGGCGAGTAGGACAAATTCAGAAGTTAGTAAACGAAACATTGTGATCTAATGTTTTGTCTGACTGTGTACATTTCCTCGCAAAAGATGTTCAAAGAGCCCACCGTCAACTGCAGTGCCTTCTGCATATCTTGTAGACAATTGTTCATTCGTAGGTCCTTAACTTGAACACACGCATGTAAAATAAGAGCAGAACGTTTTTCCTTTTGTTGATATTGAACATAAGTGTCAGAAAGTCTTTTCTGAAAGCACTCAGTAGCAGTGTAGCCTTTCATGGCAGTGGAATGAGAACGATAAGCAATTCAGACAAGCAGATTATTGTAGCCTACGAAACGTGGCGTCATAGAAGAAAGCTGAACGTTAGATGGGTAAATCACGTAACTAATGAGGCGGTAATGAATGCAGCTGAGCAGAAAAGAAATTTGTGGTAGAATTTAACTAAAAGAAAGGTTCGGTTAGTAGGACAAATTTTGCGACGAGCATCAAGCTAGTCTTCGGACTGAAGACCACAGTGCGGAGTGCCTTATATTACTTTTTAGTCGAATGGTATTCAAATATCACGATAATGAACATGTATTAAGATAATTTTCCCATCGATAGTTTATCATAGCGTTGCGAAGTCAGTTTTGAAGATATCGGATGATCAAAAAGTCAGTATAAATTTGAAAAGCGTTGCGAAGTCAGTTTTGAAGATATCGGATGATCAAAAAGTCAGTATATATTTGAAAACTTAATAAATCACGGAATAATGTAGATAGAAAGGTAAAAAAAGTTAAAAAAATGCCCGATCAGAAAAGCAATAATTAGCATAACAAATTGAGACAAAGCAAATGCTCAATATTTTCACCATCATTCCTCAACAATAGCTGTAGTCGATGAATAATGTTGTAAACAGCACTGTAAAGCATGTCCGGAGTTATGGTGAGGCATTGGCGTCGGATGTTGTCTTCCAGCATCCCTAGAGATGTCGGTTGATTACGATACACTTGCGACTTCAGTTAACCCCAAAGCCAATAATCGCACGGACTGAGGTCTGGGGACCTGGGAGGACAAGCATGACGAAAGTGGCGGCTGAGCACACGATCATCACCAAACGACGCGCGCAAGAGATCTTTCACGCGTGTAGCAATATGGGGTGGAGCGCCATCCTGCATAAAAATCGTACGTTCCAGCAGGTGTTTATCAGCAGGCTGGAGATGTTGCAATTCTGTACCATATCGGCGTATCTCTCACCCGTCACGGTAACAGTTACAAGACCAGAATCACGCAGTTCCTCGAAGAAAAAAGGCCCGATAACGGTAGATGTGGTTGTAATAAAACCACATATTCAAAGCACGCGTGTCAATTTTTACCTCTCTATCTACATTATTTAGGGATTTATTATGTTTTCAAATTTATACTGGCTTTTTGGTCACTCGGTATTTGTCGGGAGTGTAACATTGTACGGTGTGGACAACAGAAATTCACAGAGCCGCGGTGGAGTGGGTGAGCGCTCTAAGGCGCCTTTCTTCGGAGCGCGCGGTTGCTTATCCTCGGGCATGTGTGTGTGTGTGTGTGTGTGTGTTGTCCTTAGCTTAGTTTAAGTACGAGGAAGGAGGGGGGATAATTTTCTCAGTCGACTGTGGACAGAGATTTGGATGAAGGGAAAAAAAAAACGAGACATTAAAGATAAAACATATCTTTATTTTTCTACATAATTTCCAAGTACATTGAGACATTTTTCATACAGATTTATAGGCTTCAAAAAACCGTCCAAGAAAAAATCTTTGCCTGAATGCGGAAGTAGCGTTGAACAGCTATGGAGTGTAAACACCCGTTATCACCTGTCCGAAAGAAGTGCGGAAGCACTACGTCTACAGGTAGTGCTACTCACCGATTTCTGGAACGCCCAAGTAGTTTTGTTGCTGGACTTTCTGAAGGATGCAACTATCAGTGCTGCGCGGTATTGTGGTACTCTGTCGAAATTGAAAGAGACGATTCGGAAAAAAATGGTCTGACCTCAATTCTGGTGTTGGATGACAATGCGAGACCACACTTGGCGACGGCAACGCAAATCCATATTGCAACTCGTGGTCGGGAGCGCCTACACTAACTGCCATTTTGAAGCTTAGAAAGCGGTATGACAAATGTATCGATGTACTTCCTAATTATGTAGAAAAATAAAGATATGTTTTATGCTTAACGTCTTTCCTTTCATACGCAACGCTGACTAAAGTCGTCAGGGGAAACTTATTTTCCAACTACCCCTCGTAGTTTGTAAACCTAGGGACTAGTAACCACAGAAGTTCAGTCCCTTAGATTTATAAACATTTGTTTTTGAAGTTCACTCAAGGGGAAACTAGAAGCTTTGGACATGAGCTGCTATAGAAGAACGCTGATGATTAGGCAGTAAAATCGTATAATTAATGAGAAGTTACATGACTTCGCATTCTAATCTTATCGCAAACACACATTCATGTTTCATTGGTGATTGGTCGGACATTTCTCTACTGCAGTCACTTAATTCCTTAGTCACCATAAATTATTAAGGAATGACATTCGTTTCTTTTGAGGCTGTTTGAAATAAATGTGTTATTCCAGTCTGTTTCCTCGCACCGTTAAGTTCCGATTACGTGCAGTAGTCTCAGTGTGTGCAATCTCATCGACAGTGAGAACTCGCTGCTCAGACAAAGCTTCTGGGAATGGGGTAGACGCTTGCAGGTGTGTCGGTACCCTATTGAATGCCGACACACTACAGGTAGCTGGCGGCTGGCCGTACTTCCCGGGTTAGGGAAAGTGCCTTTGTTCCGGGCCGCTACTTAAGTAACTGGACCGTTAGGCGCGCTGAGGAATGCTGTGGGAGCAGTGAGCGTGACGCGTGGTTGCCTCGTTCTCATCCAAAGTTGCGATGAGTAAATCTTGCCACATACAGAAGTTTACAGGCCCTAGAGGCGCCATGTAAACAGTAGGCTCGTCTCAATCTATAAAAATGAATGTTTGTATTTGTTCGTATTTTATTTGGCCCCGTACAGTTTATCCGATTGCGATGAATTTTTTTCAACAAACTGCTTGCTCTTTCGCGAAGGATACAGGAATTATTATATCACGGTACGGCACATAATTCAGGAGATATGATGTAATGAACACTGACATGCGTAAAGAAATGCTGCATTGTTAACGACGTTTTAATGTATTACCTCTTTACTACTACACGCATTCGCAATATATATTGCAAGCGGCATCCATTTATGTCAATGGCTGTAGCTACAAAATTGTACTGTACGACTTACAGTTAAAGAAATTGGACGTCATGAGCCATGAGACGCGTGGGAAACAGTCGAATCATCTGTGTTCGGTATTTTATGTGCTGCCGTACCTTTCATCCGACTGCGATGAAGCTTTGCATACTTGAGCTTCAAAAAAAGAGGAAAGGAAAAGAGAAAGGAAAAGGTGGAGGTGGGCACAGAGGGGAGATGAACAGTGGGATAGGGAAAGAGAAGGTAGACAGAGAGAGAAAAAGGGAGAGGTTTTCAGCCAGAATGTTTATAAGTGATATCATGTCTGATGTAAGGCTTCTTTGTATTATAGACTTGGACAGGGGTCTCCAAATGATTAGACCGTGAAGATTCGATTCTCAATTCGGGCTGGATGACTAGTATGGGATTGCGGAAAACTGCAATGACAGATGTATAATTTCGCCTGTAACGTCATCAAGTGGCGGGCACCCCATTTCAAACGGATACAATATGATAACCGCGATATTTCTCATTACACTATCAAACAAACGTAAATAACATGCGAAGTATTTAATTCGCCCAAATATTTAAGCACAGTCTGCAGAATCGCAGCTTGTAGTTGGCCACACATTTTTAAATATGTAGAAAACTACATGGAAATGGCACGTAGACACAATATTTACTAATTTCATCAAGACAATATTTAGTAATTTAATCAAGACACAATATTGAGTAATTTGACTGTTGAATTCTAAATTTTCGCGAATTGTGCCACCAACATATTTTGCTCCAAGAGCAAAATATTATAAAAATATTAATGATTTCAGTTACTTATCTATTTAGATTTCTTAAACATCAGCAATGAAATTTTGTATTCACTCGTGTAGATTGTGCAAATCGAATCTGCAGTTCCTTAGTAACTTCGAAGTTTAAAGCCTCTAACACCCACAGAACTGGAGCAGTATCAAAGACGTTTCGTTCAGGGCTATCGAGTAGAAAGCTAACTCAGATGCTTTTTATTGTAACTGATTTATTAAATCAGAAGCAGTGTTCTTCATATCGGCATGCCACTCTATTTAAAGGAAAATTTTGTGTCCCAACTTCATCGCCGCTTTTGTGTCCCAGCCTCGTCGTAGGTGTCGGTGGCCGAGTGGAACGAGACCGACACAGTAACAAAAATAGCACGCTGGTGCAGGTACGGAGGGGAGCAGCCAGAAACTATAAACACTAGAGTAAATTAGAAAGAGATATATATTGCACAGAATGTAACAATACTTAACTTTTACATAGTGTTGATACATAGTTGTTAGAGGCCTGCCTAGTGCCTGTACGATAGCAATGTCTTCAATGGTGCCTATCTGATTACGATGGTCCTAACTCGTTGCTATCTCAGTCCGAAGTGCCGATGTCCTTCAGTGGT
This sequence comes from Locusta migratoria, assembly GCA_026315105.1. Taxonomy (NCBI): domain Eukaryota; kingdom Metazoa; phylum Arthropoda; class Insecta; order Orthoptera; family Acrididae; genus Locusta; species Locusta migratoria. Next base: position 37,162,866 of record CM048750.1, on the reverse strand, counting down.
GGCCACGAGCGGCGTTGTCGCAGAGGGCGCTCGTGGCTGTCGTCGTGAGAACGCCGCGCCGTGCGTGCATGGCGGCGCGCGGCGAAAGTAGGTGGCGCGCACTTTGTACTTGTGCGACACCACAGAAAAAAACTGTTCCTTCAGTAAAAAAAAAAAAAAAAAAAAAAAAAAAAAAAAAAAAAAAAAAAAAAAAAAAAAAAAAAAAACGGAATATTTATTCTGACTAATTGCTGTACACCATGGACTGGAAATCATAAAAAAAACCACCTGTTTTCCGCTTATCGCTTTCGTCAGGGAACAGTTCTACAGCTGTAATTAAGACGTAGCTCTTCCTTGAGCACACCAATATTCATTACAGGACAGACACGCTGTTTTGTTGACTTTTTCTCCAACAACGCATTTCACGCCCCAGTTCATGTTTGACTGAACATACGACTCCCATTACCGATTGTTCTCATTTTTTTCTTTAACCGACATACAACACAAGTAGTCTTAACAAACAATGTTCACATATACCAAACAGACATATCTTGAAATAATATAAGTCTACGATAAATCGAACAAGATGAACCCAAACTAATACAGCCAGGAACGGAAAACCACAGTCGACATGTAGTTCCTAGTGAACGATCTCTCTTATTTATGAACAGGTACAGGTGATTCTGACGTCCTTTGAGTGCTGAAATGCTGCTAAGCAACCTCTCTCACAGTTAAAAGGGAAATCTCGCGTTAAATTACAGAAAAAGTTTTGCTCAAACGCGAGCCGGGTCAAGGCCCTTCGCGGGCTGCAATTTGGAGATCCCTGGACTTGGGCATAAATATCCAAGCAGCCGCCCTTTCTGATTTCTTACATAATACATTTTCTACCCCATTACTAGCCCTCGGGCCAGTGCAGTCATTTGACGTGCTTACAAAAAAATCTGCGTTATGACGACGAATTTCCAATGGAATGACGTGTCAGTTTACTGTAATTCCTCAAAACTTATCAAGTCTTTCATTTTATAAACTTATAGCGAAACTACCGTCATTTCTGGCAGATCTACTACCAGAGTGTCGAACTGAATTTGGCCTAGATAACTTTCTGAAGCATTTCCATCTTAGGATCATCCTGTAGTGGCTGGCAAACGAAATTATAGTACAGCAACTGGTTGTCTATTCATATCCAAATATATCACCACTCTCAAAAACAATAGCAGTTCCCCATCCAAAACGGATATACTGAGTTATTTGTATACCGTATTTATGCAAATGTAATGCGCCATATAATGACATTTTTAAAATTAAATTAATGTAAACATAAATTTATTGACATCGCTGGTAGGGTAAATTTATTATTAATTTTATTGTGTTGTTGAAATTTATTTTATAACACTAACTTTATTTCTAACAACAGTGAATGTATATATGAACTATAAAAAACAACAATAACTTTTTAAAAGTTATTCATTGCTATAAAAAGTGACATTTTCATTACATAAAAAACGCCTAACTTGATAACCTACATCACATAAAAAGAAACATACAGTAAATTACAATCGTTACTCATAATTATTCACTAATATCATCATTATTGGCATCCTCGGAAGAGTCTACATCAGAAATAAATTAATTTCCACCTTGCCTGCCGTTCTTGGTGTCGTTCCAAAGCACGTCATCTTCACTGATATCCAAAGTTTTTTTGAAACACACCATTTATTGAATGATTTTACGATCTATAGTTTCCAAATGACAAGCCAAGATCGCAAACTAACAATTTATTAAGTGTCGACCAATTTCGGTGCACTGTATCACCATCATCTGGCCATATATATGTTATAATCTGGTCATTTTACGATCATTGCTGTTCCAGTGCGTTTCCAGGCAGCTGAAACCCAGAGCGGAGTAATGTGGGATACAGATAACGATTTGGTTTGCAAAACCAATTTCCATACTGTTCCTGAGTGTAATTTATTTATACTAATACAGAAGTCATTCCTTCAGGAACAATAACAAGGTCACTGGGTGGGCTGTTGATCTTATTTTTTGCATCGTCAGTGAGATCACAAAATGCACCGAAACAACTCATAGATCGATGGTTGGAAAGCCCACCAGGACGGAGGTTCCACACGTTTCGGAGCCAGGCAACTATCAAGTTTCAATCATCCACCCCTTCTCTTGATTCCGCATAATGATGTCATCAGGGAATAGCTTTTCATTTTTTGGAGTCTTGGGGTTTGTTTTCCACTTGAAGAATAAAAAAAAAAGGGGGGGGAGTTCGTTCCCATCTGCTGTGAATGATAGCATTACTCTTAGGACTCTTTTCCACATCCAGATGTTTTGGTATTAACTTCTTTTGTACCCTTCTCGTGAATCGTGTAATTACGTGTCATATCAAACCAAATTCGAGTCTCATGAGCGTTGTCTATTTGGTCCATTTAAAAATTACCCCATCAGGTAATTGTCTTGTTGGTTCTGGTCAAGTTGGTGGTATTCTTCAAAGAGCTGAGTTTTCATATCAACTGTAGTTACACTTGCAGAACACCCAAACACAAAACAAACGGAAAATATGTACATCAACCTGCTACAACTGGATAATGTAGGCTTCTTTCATATTATAATTTTACTTCATATGACAGATCTAACCTGTAAAGATGACGGTTGTTTTGCAGCAATTTCCCTCCTTGTTCTGCTTCTTCTGCGTGAGGTACGACGTTCCGCTTAATCTTGTCTTATCCTGTTTCTTCCTGAACGTAACGTTCTCAACACTTCCATCACCACTAAAATCACTGACGTTCATACTACCATTATTAACATGGTACATCATTTTAGATAGCAACCAACAGCTTCAGTAAGGAAAACAATATTGTTGTGGCATAACCCTGACTACAGACTGCTGTTCGGCTAGCGCCAGATGCCTGTGGCACATAGATCCATTAGCAGCGCAGGCCCATCTGGACATAGGACTAGTGCAATGTCTTGGGGTCAGTAGCAATTACAAAGAATGAGTGGAACACATGGATCTCTTAGCAGAGTAACACATAGTTCGGTTAAAAGTGAAAAAAAAAAAACAGAAAGTGAAAAAATCAGAAAGTAAAAAAAAAAAAAAAAAAAAAAATGGCAGTTACATCCTTTAGCATTTCCACTCTTCATTTATGTTTCTTACATAAGCGAACGTTATTATCAGCTACATTGAACTCCTCTTGCCCTTCTGTTAGCATATTATCACCATGAAGAATTACCTTACGCTTGAAAGTAACTTCATACGATATTCTTCTTTGATTGCCTTCCATTTCGCCACTACCTAATGCAAACACAATGCGAAGTTCTGTAGTAATTAGGCCAACAATAATGAACTGAGGTGGAGAAGTACAACTATGCGTTGTAATGTACAGATCAGTACATTCATTTCAACGAGCAGATAAAAAAAAAAAAAAAAAAAAACAACGTGAAGTTCTATTTGAACCGGCGACTAAAGAAAATTTCCACTCGCGGCAGTAATGGATTTTGTTCTGGCGTCTGGCAACAGAATTCAGAACTGGAAATATATATATAAGCTCTTTAAACTCGATAACTTCTTATCCGATTGACGTATTCCTTTCTTTGATTCACAGTTATCGTATCTATATTTTATTGTTTTGTTATTTCGAATGTGATGTGTCATCGAATCTTATGCGTGTCCAAATTTTTTTGTACTTCATGTGACAAAAAAATAAGTGCACACTAGATCTGCGGTTAGGCTGACCAGATTTTCAAGATAAAAACCTGTAACTCTTTTGTTTATCGGCCTGTGCAGTATGACCTGTAGTATCATTATGTTGTAAAAAGCCGCATGAAAAAGTACGATTCTTCAGGGGGGATTAAACATTGGCTTTTAATCGCAGTCAGAAATTTAGATTGTCACTGGCCCAGCTATCATTTGTATTTCATCGGAAGAATGGACAAACTTTAGCTATTTTACAGTTCACGGTCAAAATTTAAACATTACACACCTCTTCCACACTGAACAAATGGGCTGCGTTTGTGAATTAGGTGTGTTCTAGGCAGTGCCGGGTCTACAACACCCCGGTTTGCACCCCTCCCCCGTCCCTCTCCTCTTCAGATCCGCGCTGGTTCTAGGATTGTGTTTAAACGGATTATAAAAGCACCAGCCATACACAAGCATTTCATGAAAAAAATTAGAAGAATCTTGATTTTTGGATACCAAAAATACCAGTTGTGGGGATGGCCACTTCTATAACTTCTATTTCTAATAACAATCCCGCCTCCTGTTTAATTGGCACGATTTTGTCGCTGCGAGAACCACATACCATGTTCATGATACGGATTGTGCCGAAACTGAACATACTCTTACTCAGATTACAGCACCTGAAACTTACAGTTAATTCCTGTTTGATTTACAGATCAACTTCTAGAAACAGCGACTCCCATTACACCAAAATAGCGTCCAAGTATTTTACATTTTTAATCATCGCATAGAGTAAGTACGTGTGAAAAGAAGCGGAAATTCGGCACTATGAGAATTGCAAGCGCTGTTATAAGTACACACGTACAGGCGATAAAAACTGATAACGGAACACACAAGGACGAACAAAGAAAAACTTCAAAATACAGTGTAGTGGCATATTATGATATATATGTATTAATGATACACTTGTCTTCTTCTAACAGCAGACTGGAAAAAGCACTGCAAACATGACAGATGATGGGATGGCGACTGCTCAGCCTCGGAAGAAGGAACATTTGTCTGATGTTTCTGGTGAAAATAGTGAAGCAGAGATATTAATCTGCAACATATTTGTCTTTTCCTGAAATACTGTTCATTGAGAAATACATAGCAGTATTTTGTTGATTAATCAGCTGTCTTATGTTTTCTAAGAACAAATTGTATATCCTCTTACCAGAATTATCATCTTGCCCCAGCACTGAGACAGGACACTTTTGGACTAGCCTATAAAACTGGCAAATCAGTGTGATGGTATTAATACTTTGATCTGTTTTATGAATAGGTACAATCCAATAAGAGACATTTGTATACTGTATATAGAAGCAGTGCGCCTCGGTTGCACAGTGCCAGACTATAAATCCAAAGGTCGTGAGTTCGATCCCCGCCAGGTCCTAGGGTTTTTATCTGTCACTTTCCACTTCTTTCACCTCGGGCAGTATTGCTCATGTGAAAAATACCGATTAGCACCGTGGTTCGGAATCCACGTTAAACTGTAGGTCCCCCTATAACTGGCAGTTCGAAGGTCGGAGGAAGGCAACGGCATACCACCTCCAAACAGGACCATGCCTAGTAAAGCACTGTCGTGTTCAAGCCAATCTTCGGAATGTTGACTGCTGTACCTTTTATATAGAAGCAAAACAAAAATAACAAACAGGAACTTAAAATGAATTTAATAGAAATGATAAGCCCTTGTATCAGCAAATTGCCCGATCTCCACTATTTGATATTCGCTTTATGACATTTTCGTTTGAAATAGAATAAAAATTAGGAACTTGTTTCCGTTTGCTGCTCAGCTATCGACTTTCCTCATTTCGGTGTTTATAGAGCTGTCGGAAGATTAATATTTTCGAGGCCCAGCTGAATTTATAGTAAGAGAAAGATCGTTCCATTTCTTCGACCTCAAGCATAAGTAATTATATTTGGTTACGTCGATGCTTTTTTTATTTTATTTATTTTTATTTTATGGGACTTAACTACAGGGTCATCAGTCCCTAAACTTACAAACTACCTATGAACTACTTACGAACTAGGACGGCACAAATATCCATGCCCGAGGGGGGATTCGAACCCCGACCGTAGTGGCCGTGCAGACCGTAACTGAAGCGCCTCAGTCTCTTCGACCACCGCGGCCGGCACGTCGATGCTTACCTGGCGGTATGTACCATAATAAAGTAGGTATGCTTTACACGACTTTTGATTTGTGGTAACGACCATTACGTCATCTGTTCAGACCGGTTAACACAACGGATCGTGGACACAACTGAAACACATTCAGAGATGGGCTAAATAATGAACCGAGCTTCCGCAATATAGGCAACATGCCAAGATTGAGCCGCGGATGTCATACCTGCAGTGGGAAAGAAAACAAAAATACAGTTTATGTAGCAGATATACCTGCGGCCAAACGATTCAGCTCGAAATGAAAGAGCCACCAGCGATAACGAAACAGCCGTAACGTGGCGAGTCGCCACGCTGTGTTGCCGTCTCTGCGTCACGCTTTCCACACCGCGGCCGATAATTCTTTCATCCCTGCATCGGCGCTGTGTTTATGCGCCTCCCCTGGAAGGCGTATTGGCGCGCTGCAAGTCCACTTATAGACTGGTGCATTAAATTACATAACGGCGTCCCTGGGTGCAGTTTCATGTCCCGTTAACGGCCATAAATATGCGCGCCGCCGACCTAAATGAATACATTATTCTCGGGACGTGGGCTGGCATTAACGATTGCTCTGAATAGGTCGAGGGGGTGGTGCCAAATTAAAAGGGGGAACTGGCTCCATAATGCAGATATGCAGATTTACTCATAAATACTTTTCCCTGCAGGTCTTCCTACTTATGTTAGGCAGTATTTTACTGAAATAATGTTAGAAACAGCTTGTAATATAGGAAAAGCCTTTTTATTAATGTTTTTACATTGAAAAAATAGCCAGTTCTGACCAGCCATTGCAGAAGAATTTCTGAAAGAATTGTGTGGAATAATTTTAGGGTATGGCGTAAAAATGAATAAATATAAAAAATAAAATAAACCATGCTTTCCTCTTTGAGAAGTCTGCATTCTAACCATGTATTACTGGTCTAATTTGGAGGAAGAGCATACCACAGAGCTGCTAAAGCGCAGTCTGCATTCTAGCCATGTATTACTAGTCTAATTTGAAGGAATAGCATATCACAGAACTGTAAAGCGCTTAAACGTATGTTCTTTTACATTGCGAATGCTGCCGGACAAACTTGGTGGAAAAATAATCAAAGGAAACATGTTTCTCTTACTTTAATTTCATAATCATCTAAACCCGGTTACTCTTTGCTATGGTTCAGTTTTGTATTAAAAGGAAAGAAAATAAAAGTAATCTTGCGAATATTGACTAAGGGTGAAACAAATTAGTCAAATCAGTGTCCTGCCTTCCGATGCCGTGAGGCTGCCAAAAAAAAGCATGTTTTCAAAGAAGATCGTTGTTTATTTTAAAACCAGAGAATAACAACACTTTTATTCCTCCGTTTTATGCATAAAACGACTCTGGAACATGCGACTTATAATTGGTTACGAGGGAAATGAGGAGAGCAATCGTTTTCTAGGTTCTCTTCATTTTATGCTCCCGCTCTACCTAGTTACCTTCTCATCCTCCGGGATGGAGCCGCAGTGGAGTGACCAAGCGCATTGAGGCGCTATGCTCCGATACGCGAGGTCGTTCCCCGTCGGGAGTTCGAATTCTCCCTCGAGCTTGGATGTTTGTGCTGTCTGTAGTATAAGTTAGTTCATAATTAGTTTGTAAGTTTAGGGACTGAAGACTCCGTAGTTTAGTCCTCTAAGCTTAACAAACATTTGAACATTTTTTTGCGGGGTGGAGACAACAACATTACGGCAACGGAGATAGTGGTAATAACAGAATAACAGAAAGTTGTTGCAGAGGAGGTTGGTGTTGTGTTCACTCTACCAGAGGAATTAGTCAAGCGGTACGGTTCTTATAGTGTAGTGAGCAATTGGTGCCATGCAACTACAACGTGACCTTCCCGCAGCTATGGCATGGAGTGCTGTAGATAGGATGGAAGTGGGGCAGACACAGAAGGAGGTGGCTGCAGCTATTTCAGTGCCCCAAAAGTGCAATTTCCCGGACCTGGACGCGTTAAAAGAAGGCAAGGCCAAGGTCTCCTACGGGTAACATCAGAAAGAGATGACCGTTATCTCCGGTTAACAGCCCGTCGAGACAGGAGGCCAAATGCAACTCTGTTGCAACGTACTCTCAAGGCTGCAACAGGACGGGGAATGTCATTACAAACAGTCCGAAAGTCCGGGATGAACTTCGCACTGCACTTCAGCTTGCTAACCTCGATATTGAATATTGCACTCATGGAAGAACGGCCAAATATCCCTCAAGAGCTGACTAGTAACCTCATACTTTCCATGCCACGCAGGTGTGCAACTGTCCTGACCGTCCTAGGTGATCACATGCCATATTAGAGAGCAACAATTATGGTAGCCCTTCATTCTTAAGTAAACGCCATGTACACAGGTGTTCAAATATTTGTAAATCTGTTGGACCAAACTGTTATGGTCATCAGTCCCCTGCCGGCCGCGGTGGCAGTGGGGACTGAGGCGAGTCAGTCACGGTCTGCACGACCACTACGGTCAGGGGTTCGAATCCCCCCTCGGGCATGGATATTTGTGCCGCCCTTAGTGTTAGCTAGTTCATAAGTAGTTTGTAAGTTTAGGGACTGATGATCCCGTAGTTAAGTCCCATAATCTCTACAAACATTTGAACATTTCATCAGTCCCCAGACCTATAAATTACGTACACCAACTTAGGGACAACACACACACACACAAACACACACACACACACACACACACACACACACACACACACGCCCCAGGGAGTACTCGATCTTTCGACGGCGAGCAACCGCGCGCTCCGCAAGGCGCTCGGCCACTCCACCGCGGCGCCATGTAAACCTCAAGCACAGAGTTGAGGCAGTAAAATATCGTACTGTATCAATCGCAAATTACAATTGTAATCTCACCAGATCCCCTAGCGTTTTGAGTAGTGTATTTGTTTACGTTTTAGGATGTCTCGTGATACTTACTTCCACAAGCTCCTGCCATACATTTATGCCTGTAAAAGTCGTATTTCAATCTCTATTGTTGTTTCAGAAGTATTTGGGATGAAAATTTTAAATATAAAACCTTGTATACATTTCCGGTTGTTAAACTAATTGTGAAACGAAACTGTACATTTGCCAGGAAATTAAAGGAACTGAAGTGGTCAGTTAACCTTGAATACGAAGGACGTTTGAAAAGTCCGTGCAAATATAAAAACTACTAACGTGTTTGGGGAAAACAATTTTTATTTTTCGACATAGTCAAATCTTCAAATGTTTGTAAATCTATCGGACTCAACTGCATGGTTATTAGTCTGTAGCTTACAAACTACTTAACCTAAGTTAAACCAACCAAAGGACAACACACACGTCCATGCCCGACGGAGGAATCGAACCTCCGACGCAGGAGGCCTCGCGATCCGTAATGTGGCGCTCCAGACCGCTTGACAACCCCCGCGCAACTCGACATAGTCTCCTATTAGACTTATAGACTTCGTCCAACGCTATTCTAATTTTGTTGATTCCTCCCGAATAATAGGAATTGTCATGGCCTGCAAAATAGCTATTAGTTTCTGCAATCACCTCGTTTGAATGAAATCTTCGTCGTGTCAGCCATTTCTTCAAATTTGGGAACAAATAGTAGTCTGAGGGAGCCAAGTCTGGAGAATAGGTGGGATCTGAAACGAGTTGGAATCCTATTTCCAATAATTTTGCGACCTAAACTGCTGAAGTGTTTGCTGGTGCATTGTCGTGATGGAAAATGAATTTTTTGTGGGGCCATTCGCTTGTGTTTTTCTTGCAGCTCGGTTTTCAAATGGTTCAATAACGATGAATAATAGTTTTATCCTGTTCCAGATAGTTGATTATCCCATGGTGGGAATCCCAAAATAGCGTTGCCATAACCTTCTGGTCGAAGAACCGGTTTTCGCCTTTTTTGTGCAGATCATCTCTTGGTAACCCATTGTTTAGAATGTATCCATGTTTCATCCTCAGTGGCGAAAATACACTTAAAGTCCTGCGCATTCTTCCTGAAAAGCTGCAAACCCTCCTTGCAACACTTCATACGATTCCGTTTTTGGTCAAGCGTGAGTAATTGCGGCACCCATCTTGCGGATAGCTTTCTCATGTCCAAATCTTTATGCAAAATGTTATCTATCCGTTCATTCGAGATGCCCACAGCACTAGTAATTTCATGCACCTCAACTCTTCTGTCATCCATCACCATATCATGGATTTTATCATTGATTTTTCGAGTCGTAACCTCAACATGGCGCCCAGAATGTTCAGCGTCACTTGTGCCAAATGGCAACTCCGAAAATTTTGGAATCACTTATAAACTTATCGAACGTGTAGAGTCACCATAACGTTTATGAATCTTCTATTTAGTATCCTGAGGCGTTTTGCCTTTCATAAAGTAATGTTGAATCATCTCACAAAATTCTTTTTCGTCCTTTCTTTGACAATCACTCGACTTCCTTGATTCAAACAAATGCTAAACGCAAAGAAATACACCAATATGGGTGAAACTTGGTGTGCGTTCTTTTCAAAGATGCTGCTAACTAAACATGACCTCGATACACGCCGGTGGTGCCATCTCTCAGAATTTGCACAGACTTTTTAAACGCCCCTCGTATACGGCTTTTTCAGTAACTTATGCCCCAGTTCATCATCAACATCAAGCTGTTGCGCTTCCTGTTGTTACACTGTGAAATTCGCCCGCTGTTCTTTTGACTGTTAACTAGCCGTGTTTGTGAAGTTAACAATTGACTGCTTGCTCACAAAATCTAATTACGGCGACATTCACACAGCGGCGGAAGTATTCAGTTCCCTTAAGCAAAACTCTGATTCTATAAGTTAAGCGAACAGTTCTACCTTTACTGTAATCTTTAGAGGAAACCGCAAACAATTAAATAATGATCCGCAGTCATGGGTCTAAATCAAAAATAAATGTTGGCAACGGAAACGCAAATATTCTCTACTCCAGAAGGGAGCAGAGACACAAGATACATGAACAAATTACCCCACATTAATCCAAAATAAATGATGAGGGGAGAATTTAAATTAGCACAAAAGGATTATAGTTTAACAAATTAATTTATTGTTCAAAACAAGAACAACAAGGGGGAAGACGATTTTTTTTTACAATTACAATAAAAAACACACCTTACAAAATATTCAAAATATCCACAATTACATGGCCCTAAAATTGCCCACCTGCAAAGTTGAGTACAGGTTAATTACGATCACGTTTCATAGGGGGGAACGGAGGAATTGCAGCACATTCACGCACAGATTCATATGCCAAGCTATGCAGGTACTTACCAAACACCCAACACCAGTACACCAAGACGACAGCCAAGCAATGCGGAGAATGCAGATCGAAGGTTCACTTGCGCACAATGAAATAGTACTCCGCTTCCATAACGTGTCGAGCAAGTGGCTTAGGCTCATGATCAACTATCAGAAACAAACGCACTTGGTTTAAGACCATAAAGTGCGGTGTACAGACGGAAGTTAAAGTTTCCCTAGAACTTCTAACTATACATTAAATCAAGATTTCATTAAATAATTTCTAAAAACGGTCGCTCTGGCGTTTGTTTAGCACAGGGAGAAGATAACTACAGAAGGTTAAAGTTGTTAGATCAATACAGCACTGTACTAAGTCGGTACACAAAATATGCAAAATGTTAACAAAAACAATTTCGAAGAGAATAAGATCGCGAAATATATCATGTAACAATTCTTTCTAATTAGAGGAATGATATCTATTAGATAAGCAAGGTTACAGATTGCTACAGCAATACAGAGTTCGGTCACAAAAATTCAGAGAAGTGAAATAATTCTATTTCATGAAAATTAAAAACACGATAGACGTTGTGCAACGGTTCTTTCTACACAGAGGAAAAAGATCTATTTAATGGTAATAACCACGACAGGGAACACGCTAATCGGCGCACACATGGGCCGACAAGTACACAGATTACAAGTTAGAATGGACAATGTTTGGGGAAAATTATTACGCTACACTCACTAGGAAACACATTAGGAAATTAGCTGTACAATTGTTAACCACTCATGTGCACTGAATGATGGAAAAGCTGAAGCCTTAGTCTGATATCGTGCACGTGTTCTGTCGACAAAGTACGAACAGTATAGACACCGCGAGTCCCCGAAAAAATTACAATTCAACTACGATAAGAATGCGAAAGACACTGAACATATTTAAACAGGTGAATAAATGATTTAAAAGTTATAAAGTGCAAGAACAATGCTAACGAAACACCATCAGAGCCTCGGAATCAGATTCCAGCAAAAATCGACATAAAATTAGGAATCCTGTCGGAAATTAAGCAAAATCTCACTACTACACATAGTGTAGCTGATACTCCCGGAATTAAACTCGCGAAAAGTCATAAGTACAACTATGGGGCCTGAACTAAGTCGAGCCATGAGGCCACATCAGAATCAAACCCAGTGGTACTTACCCTACCAGGAACCAAAAAGCGAATGAAAAGCTCTCTTGACCACTGCCTAGCCGTTACCGAGGAGGGGTAGTGGAGGGGAGCCCAGAGAGTGTCACCGTTCGTCGGGCAGGTAACCTGACCAACCCTCAGCCAAGGAGGTTAAGAGCAAGCTACATTAGGAATCTTTGCTAAGACTGGCTTCTGCTAAATGTTCAAAATGTTCAAATGTCTGTAAATCTATCGGAGCAAACTGCGTGGTCATCAGTCTGTAGCTTACAAAGTACTTAAACCTAGGTAAACTAACCTACGAACAAACACACACACACACCCGCTCCAGGGAGGACTCGAACCTCAACGGCGAGCAGCCGCACGCTCCGCAGCGAGGTGCTTTAGACCGCTCGGCTACTCCACCGCGTCTGGCTTCTGTTCAGCAGTTGGCAAACCTACTTCTCGCCCAGAGACACTCAACGCCTAGAGTTTGAAAGCAACGACGACACAAAACAGACGAGTTGCGCCTAGCACTTCCTAAACTTTCTTACATACAAAGTGTCATTCATTCAGTGGAAGCCAGGGACAGTGGGAGCACATCACAGTACACAGTAATAGATATTTGGGGCCTCATGTACAACGTAGACACTTAGAATTTTACACACAGATAAAACTAAATCAATATATAATGCCTGGTATCTCGCATATTGTGAGTGTCTTGCTACACTCAAAAAATATGTCTGAATCTCGTCAACATTTGTTCATGGGGAGTCAATTAAATGGAACACGTTATATGGACGTGTATCAACTTTAAAAATATATTCGTCCGGTATCCGTGAATTCTACTGGAGAGTTCCCCACAAACGTTTAATGAACAAAGTAAGAGCATATGGTCTATCAGACCAATTGTGTGATTGGATTGAGGAATTCCTAGATAACAGAAAGCAGCAGGTCATTCTCAATGGAGAGAAGTCTTCCGAAGTAGGAGTTATGTCAGGTGTGCCACAGGGGTGTGTCGTGGGTTCGTTGCTGTTCACGATATATATAAATGACCTTGCGGATAACATCGGAAGTTCACTGAGGCTTTTTGCGGATGATGCTGTAGTATATAGAGAGGTTGTAACAATGGAAAATTGAATTGAGATGCAGGAGGATCTGCAAAGAATTGACGCATGGTGCAGGGAATGGCAATTAAATCTCAATGTAGACAAGTGTAATGTGCTGCGAATACACAGAAAGAAAGATCCTTTATCATTTAGCTACACTATAGCAGGGCAGAAACTGGAAGCAGTTGATTCCATAAAATATCTGGGAGTAGTCATTAGGAGGGATTTAAAACGGAACGACCATATAAAATCAATCGTCGGTAAAGCTGTTGCCAGACTTAGATTCATTGGAAGAATACTAAGGACATGCAGTCCGAAAACAAGGGAAGTAGGCTACAGTACACTTGTTCGCCCACAGCTTGAATACTTCTCACTGGTGTGGGATCCGTACCAGGTGGGATTGATATAGGAGGTAGTGAAGATCCAACGGAGAGCAGCGCGCTTCGTTACAGGATCATTTGGTAATCGTGCAAGCGTTACGGAGATGATCGCTAAACTCCAGTGGAAGACTCTACAGGAGAGACGCTCTGTCGCTCGGTACGGGCTTTTGTCCAAGTTTCGAGAACATACCTTTACCGAGGAGTCTAGCAGTATATTGCTCCCTCCTACGTATATCTCGCGAAGGGACCGTGAGGATAAAATCAGAGAGATTAGGGCCCACACAGAGGCATACCGACAATCCTTCTTTCCGCGAACAATACGTGACTGGAATAGGAGGGAAAATCGATAGTGGTACTCAAGGTACCCTCCGTCACACACCGTCGGGTGGCTTGCGGAGTATGGTTGCAGATGTAGATGTATATATGAAACTTGCTGGCAGATTAAAATTGTGTGCAGGAACCGGGACTCGAACCTCGGACCTTTGCCTTTCGCGGACAAACGCTCTACCGACTGAGCTATCCCGACACGACTCACGATGCCGCCTCACAACATTACTTTCGCCAGTACCTCGCCTCCTACTTGCCCGCGAAAGGCAAAGATCCCAGGTTTGAGTCCCGGCTCCGGCACACAATTTTAATCTGCTTATCATATATTTATGCCACATGACCGGTAAGTCATTTCGTGCAGAAAATCCTGCACCGTTCAAACTTTTGCAAGTAAGAGGACTTCAAACGGTAATTTGAGACCGTTTTGTAGACTTGCAGAACGGTGCGATATTTCGAGGACAAGTTAAAAATTATCGACACTTTTGCTATAACGTTTGTTACATTGCCCAGGGTGTTGTCTGTCCTCGCACACGTCATTTTTATACTACTGTGGGAATTCTGTTACAATTTGATCTTATTTTCGCCATTTTTCTTCCTTCTGTTGCAGATATATCGTGGCAGCTCCAATAGTGGTGTCCACCAATGAGGAACAACGAGCGGTGTTTCGATTTCTGTGGTCGGAGGGTGTGAAACGGGCAGATATTCATCGCAGACCATCATGGCAGTATGTGAGAACTATCATGTAAAACCTCTGTTTTTTGTAAATAGAATATATTAGAAGTGATCGAACAAGTGTCACTCTTGAAGAAGGAGCGGGACGCCCTTCAACCTCCACTACTGGTAACTTTCAGCAAGCTCGAAATATTGTTCTGACGAATAGGCGAATCACTACCGATGAGGTAGCATCCACTTTGATTATCAGCCATGGCTCCGCCTATCACGATGAACTCGGTTTCCTTAAGGTCTCTGCACGGTAGGTACCAAGAAATCTTACCGACGTCGATACGCTCACCCTTGTTAGGTTCTGTCGACGCTTACCCACTCACTTCAACACCGAAGGTGCTGCAGTTTTCAGCAAAATTGTCACTGGAGATAAAACGCGGTTGCACCACTACGTGCCTGAGTCAAAGCGGCCGAGTATGGAGTGGAAACACGCTGGATCACCGACGAGGAAATAATTCAAGACAGCAGCATCCGCCGGAAATATTAAGTTAAATGTGTTTTGAGACTTACAGGGGCCTATACTGGCAGAGTTCATGGAAAAGGAAACGATTATTAACAGTGCGAGATGTAGTGAATTGTTGGAAGAGGACGCCAGTAATTCGCCCAAGATTGCCTTCGAAGAACTTTTTGTTTTTGCATGACGATTCACGCCCACACACAAGCGAAACCATCAACGAAATGAATCCTGAGGTATTGGAACACCCTACCTACAGCACAGACCTTGCTCTAACAAGAAGACCATATAGGAATCAGATTTTAGAATTTCTTTTTATTTATGCTACGTGAAGTACAGAACTTAAATAACAATCATCCATAAACCATTCGATTCAATTCTCGCAGTAAAAACGAGCTGTGCCGAGGCGACAAACAGCGGTGAGCAGCCAGTACGGAGTTGCGTTCCGACCCATCTCGGCGCTCCGCCCGCTGCTGCAAACTTCGGGGCTTGCGGGGCCGCCGCGGGCCCATTTGCATGTCCTTTGTAATTGCCTGCAGCTCGCGGCCGCTGTTAATTCCAGACCGCGCTATTGATAAACACACAAAGCCGGCGCGCCGCGGATCGCAACTTCCGCCTCCTTGTGAGTATACACTCCGAATGTCGGCGGCAACGTAAACAGCAGACTCGCTGAAACAGCAAACACAGTCTTAGCCATCGGGATAACGGATAGGAGCCGCGACGCGCCTCGCGGCTTCTCCTCTGCGGCCTCAAAGAACGCTCGACTTGGTGAACTTGCCGCGAGTTGCGTGCTGCACTGGTATTACGCGAAGCCTGTTCTCGCGTTTACTGTTTTCTGCGCGACCTGCTCTACGAGTTTGTTTCCTTTCATAAAGTCTATCCCTCCCCCTCCCCCAACAGAACATCACCCCCTCTCTTTTCGCACAGTTCTTTGCTCTTTGTCCATCCCCCTTACTTCAGTATATGATGAATGGCGTGTGTAAGTATTTTTCAGATTTTTTAAAAATACTCTTAGGGCCGGTTTTTCAATGTCTCGTTAAGTTCCAGTTATGATTTTAACTTGTCGTTAGCGGAGAATTGCGTTTGTCAATGTTTCGTTATGAGTTAAGCTGAAGTTAAATGTCCTCAAACTGGTCGATAAGTTAACGAGTAGAATTCTGCTCGTTACACGGCTAACTATCAGTTAACTGAGAATCTGTATGAAAATAGAAAGATTCCAAAGCGCTAAAATACCGCAATATATTCACGTGATAAGACCGAGCCGCGGTGGTGTAGCCGAGCGGTTTAAAGCGTCTCGCTGCGGAGCGCGCGGTTGCTCGCCGTGGAGGTTCGAGTCCTCCTTGGGGCATGGGTGTGTGTGTCTTAGGTTAGTTTACCTAGGTTTAAGTAGTTTGTAAGCTACGGACTGATGAGCACGCAGTTTGGTCCGATAGATTTACAAACATTTGAACATTTGATAAGACCGATTTATTAAACAAAATAACAGAATCACTACATGTATGAGAAACTAGTATGGAAAGCAGCTTCATTGAAAAATTTTATCGTCA
Source organism: Locusta migratoria (assembly GCA_026315105.1). Lineage (NCBI taxonomy): Eukaryota > Metazoa > Arthropoda > Insecta > Orthoptera > Acrididae > Locusta > Locusta migratoria. Next base: position 37,146,081 of record CM048750.1, on the reverse strand, counting down.
TATTTCTCGCCTCATCCATGTCAGTAGCTAGCCGATGAGTTTGATATATTGCAGATACGCAACATAACCTTAAGATTATTGTTGCTATATCAAAATACAAACTTATGGGTAACGACTAGTTCAGTGAAAATCGATATGATGAAAATGGTTGGAATAAGAGATTTGGTTGACAATGAAGACGATGTCAATATTTTAGACTACCTATACGTCATTGCTCCTATAATGCGACCAAGACGTATTATGTTCGCCCAAATCATTTTGAATGCTGAGATGATGCAGAATTTGTTACGCTATTTCGTCTTGGAAACGCTACATGAAAAACTCCACGACCATTTCAAGAGTCCAACAGATAGTTACTTATTTTGTAAGTTATCTGTCATAATAGAAAACAGAGCACATTATTTATGCCTGCAAGCTTATTAATGCAGTATTTGGTTAAATTGTACCACGCTTCTCGCCGGGGTGCAGTGGTTATATTGGCACCAATGGCAATAATGGCAACTCAGACGACCAATAAATGGACAGTGTTATGCATCACTAGTCCAAGCGCCATATGGCATAACTGACATAATGGAACCTACATTTTACATGTTCTTAAAACATATTTATATATAAATGTTTCTCAACTTTTTGTACCAAAGAAGGATTAGTGTTCTTTCACTCAGTAGTGAAATCTCACTGTAAATAACTACTAAACAACACTAACTGCGCTCACATCAAAAATATAAAGCAACGGTGCTTGGTCTTGTGATGCATAACACGGTCCAAATGTTTTGTCGTGACAACTTCAATTAAAACGAAACTTATCGTTCTCTGAACGGACAAGGGTACGTACAAGAACCTGTCAACCACAGAGCAGGTAGAGTATTAATTTTTATTCTGTAGCTCGTGAAAAATATTAACTCAATTCTACACTTCATTGTTTATCTGTTGCCAACATAAGCACTGGAGCCCGGCGAGAAGCGTCGTAAAATTTTACCCAGTATTAACTTATGCTTGTTGCGCCTAGTGTGAGGCCTAAAATCTGATTCCTTCGTCCGATCTACAGGAACAGTATATCTTTGCCTATGTGCAAGGTTGCACTAAGATACTACGTACATGGCATGTTATCTTACTAATCTCTTAAGCATTTTTACTGTCCAACATTATCCTTTGAAAGCACTGAATTCATTTGCCACACGCGATCATGTCGCTTTTTTCTTCACCTTTCATGTCGTAGCGTCCGTTTTTTTACATTTCAATGCACCCTAATATTTCTCTATTGAGGACACAACGCACTCGCACTAACTTCTTATAAAATTCGAGCTTCTTTCACTTTTGTTTTCGATAACGCCAATTAACAACTATCTGCTAACCTCTTCGCTGATAGTTAAATAAGGGAAACAGCTGTTTATTCAGACGGCACTTACATTTGTTTCTATTGCCAACGTAGTCGAAATATACCGTACCTTCTCGTTTTCTCCAGGTTAGCAAACGAGAGGTGTATCTGGCAATGGCAAACGCAATGCACTTAACGAGCACATTTAATTGGACGTTAAAGGCATCTTCTCGTTTACTAACGAGAAGATAACGAGAGATGGACGAACCGGCCCTTAATAATACAGTCAAGCACGCCTTGATGTTGTTGTCACAAGCGAATGAAATGCGAGGGTATTATAAGTTAAGTGCCACAAGTCCGTTTCTTCAATTAAAACTGTTTTCTTATTTTTCTTGTTTCAAATGGACCTACTTTGGACCCTCTTGTATCAGTGGGAGAAATCTATTAAGATGTGAAGTGCCCCTGATTATAGATGTGACCAATGCAAATGTCCTTCAGACGTGTATACATGCCCGATCCGGCACCAGTTTTCGTGTCACCATCAAATTGTACAGCTCATGCTCATTCAAATAATCAGTTAATGTCGTGTATTTCATTTGACAGCTGCAGTCGTCGCATTGTACCTTCCTTCAGACATGTTTTGAAATAATAAGATTTTTTTTAAATATAAATGGATTCTTCCGTCACTTTTTGGTAGAGCAGTTCCATATTTAGGGTTGAAAACAAACAATCTCGATAGAAACCAGGCTTACTGAACATGAACGCAGCTGGAGATTACACAGGTCAGACTCCACCTTTGCAGATCATGTATGGAAAGGAGAACACAGCTACCAAGTCAACACGGAATGGCTACATATAGTCAACAAAGGTAAGAAACTAAACCTGCTGGAAGCACTGGAAGTAAACAACCAGATAAAAATCCTAGTCTATTTCTAAATGACCAATTAGAGCTGAACACATTTTTATGATTAAGCTTCATATAATGTAGTCGACCAGCAATCTACCACAAAACAATCCAGCTTTCAAATTCCTACACATAACCTTTAAGTTTTCCTTTTTTTCCTTCTTTACCTTATAGACTTTACAAGAAAGCAGTAACTAGAAGAAATTGTCATATGTTATGTTATTTATATAAGTAAATTGTTTCAAAGGTATCCAATAAGTAAGGTAAACACAGTGTAAAAAACTTGTCTAAAACACCAAAGTTAATCTCGGCATAAGTCACAACCATAATAGTTGTACCGTAGCATATAATGGAGTAATATTAAGTATGTAAAGTTTTTCATTTTGTTCTATTCTAAATTAGATGATAAAATATTAAAAAGGCCATTTGTATCAAATGTACAATATGTAAAAAGCTCACTATAAGTGAAGATCTTAACATATGGCACAAACTCAATAATTTCACTGTAGCTTTGGATGATATAATATGAAATATGTAACGTGTCTCACTGTGTACAATTATAAATTAGAAGGCTTTTATCAAGCAACACAAACCTACATGGCGAGAGATCAATCTGACAACGTGTCTCACTGTGTACAATTATAAATTAGAAGGCTTTTATCAAGCAACACAAACCTACATGGCGAGAGATCAATCTGACAACTTCAGCTAATGTCATAAGCAAATAACTAAAGTTTTGGTGTGTTGTATCTTTATTTATCAGGTTTACAACATAAGAACTAGTGTTTTGCCGAAGCCTGTCAAATGTATACCAGAAGACGGCCTAATAAGCCGAAAACTAGTTAGTAAATATAAACTAGTAGAATAAAAACAGATTGCTTGTTTTCAACCCTAAATAAGATGTTTACTTGCTTTTTCCATCCGTTCCATTTTAATCTGACTCCCCTCACAGAACATATCATTTTCATCCTATATGGAACGCACGATAGTTGCAGTGACAAACGAAATTGTTAATGAAGTACAGTAGCATTCCAGAATGAAACTTTTCACTCTGTAGCGGAGTGTGCGCTGATATGAAACTTCCTGGTAGAGTAAAATTGTTTCGTCGATGAGAAACGTAAAAAGAGAACCACCAAATACCGCTAAACGTGCTCGTCACATCACACAGTAATGCTTTACAGTTGTATTTTTATCACTGCCTCTAGGTATAGAGATCTGGCTTCCTGTGAACATTTGATACAGCGATTCATGAAACAAATTACTTCCGTTCCTTCCGTGAGCTTTTCCAGTTGATGCTCTGCCTCTTATGATGTCAATGAGACGTTAATTATGCCGTCTTTCAGAGGTTTCCTTAAGAGGCCAAATGAAGAGAAATACAAAAGCAAGAAGAAATAAAAAACAAATAAATAATTAATAAGATGAAAAAGAAGAAGAAAAAGGCTTTCTCTGCAGAAGATCAATTGAAATATGTCGACTCCTGTTCGTCTTCTCACCGTTATTAATTTTAATAATCCGCTTCGTATGTCGTCAACAGTTGCTGAAATTTCTAGTCAAGTCCGTTGTGCGGTATGATATTCAAATACAAGACGAAAGATGTAGTATGGTAATGTTGTACAAATTCGATATAGTTACAATTCCTATCAACATAAGGTTAAATTTTTTCCTGTTAAGAGGCAAGTGATGCTACTTAGTCTAACACGATCTCATAAATTTTGTAGTTTCAACTCGCTTGCAAATGCTGCCAAAAATGGAACGTTTGGTACCACGAAGTATGCGTTGGTGCTCGAGGGACAAAGTGCTTTTTATGTGGAAGATGCCAGTGATCAAAATTGTACCCGGAAGTGATCACAATTGTACCTAGTGTGGTACATTTTCGATCGACTTTTCTCTATCTTGTTACCTTTATTGTGTTTATACCGACATTTGTATTTGTCTAATAGTGTTACATATACATTAAACATCCAAGAAGAACCGCCTTAGTTAAAATTATTTCTTCTCTCAATATATTTCTAGTTACAATAACATTTGTCCGAAATGATCGCAATTGTAGCACCTTACCCTATAATAAAATGGATCAGTAACCTCATAAAGGAAATAAATAGTCGCTGAACTGTAGTAAACATCATGTGTACAATGTCTGATAACCCATAAGAAAACATTATTGAATACCGTGTGGCTAAACGCGAGGAAGACATTTGTCTGGAGTGTAGCACTGTACAGGAGTGAAACGTGAATGTTAAATAGTTAATACAAGAAGAAGATTTAAGCTTTTTAAATGTGCTGCTACAGACGAATGCCGAAGGTTAGGTAGATAGATCGCGTTACTAATGAGAAGGTACTGAACAGAATGGGAGTAAAAATAAATTTGTAGCGTATCTTGATTAGAACAACGGATGGATTCGTAGGATACATTCTGAGGCGTCAAGAATTCATCAGTTTCGTAATGTAGGAAAGTGTGTCTAGTGAAAATCGCAGACGGAGACTAAGAGATAAATGCGTTAAGCTGGTTCAAATGGATATGGGTAGCCGTTCTTATTCATGGATGAAGAGGCTTGCTCATGATAGAGTAGCGTGGAGTGTTGCATCAAACCAGTCTTCTGAATGAAGAACACAAGAACATGTGTTTGTAACTATGAAAGAAAACCTATGTGATTACGGTTTGAATGACTTGGATGACGTTGAAACAGCTTTGAAATCGCGGATCAAGAAACGAAACCTAGATTTTTATGAAATGGTTGTGATGCTTGTGTTCACGTATGCCAGAAATGTGCACAATTACACGGTGAACTGCGTTGAATGGTTTTGTATAGGACAGTTCAGTTTATGATCTGTAGCAATTTCGATGTTGCTAGTACATTATTATCACTATTATTATTATTTATACACGAGGCATTATTTTTTGATACATCTTTGTACATCGACTTTATTCTGTTTACTGACTGTGATAACAGCAAAAAAGGATGAGAATGGATAGGATAAATGAGAAATGAGACATGATCGCTGTTGCTCACGAAGATGTACAAATTTATAGATGCAGTATCCAAACAAAGAAAGATAGTAATCAAAATACTAATGATATTGACATTCATACATTCATTTAATTGAATTCTTGACTAAAAACAATGTTTCTTGTTACTTGTCCAGAAATTAAAATGAATAAATTTTGTGGTAATGCCTCCATTGAGCAAGCAACATAAAGTTGTCCTCGTGGAGATGTCAGATACACTCCGCAGTATTTAATTGATTGCCTATAATTTATTAATCATAACAGAAAATGCAAGTGTCACAGGCAACAGCAGTGTCTTGAAGTTAAATAGATCTGTCGGAACTAATGGCCATTCGTTGTATGTACACTGTATGTACACTGTAGCTTTCGCTTGCAGCCGTGTTCGCTTTGCGTTCAAAGTTGTCATCAGCGCCGGCAGGCTTCAGGAATTTCCTTCAACTGACTGAAATATACTGGTGTCTTAGCAGTAAATAAGAAATGGATTAAAATGTGGTGCTTCATGAAACAGGTTTTTACCCATTGCAGTATATATGACTCATATTTATTGACATGTAGAATTGTACAATTTTTCATGTATATTTTCATTTGTATAAGTGTTGTATTTCTGTAAAATCTGTTGCGAATACAATTAGCAGTAAAAAAGTATTGGAAAAACCTGAAGCATTATGGGGCGATTTGCGTGAACGTTACTGTTTATGTCCTTATATTTCATTAACTGATTGTCGTACTACGATACAATATCGAAGGTACATTCACCTGAATGTTTGTATACTGTCTGAAATCTTTCCTGCGAGTACAATTTGTAGTATACAAAATTATAAATTGTAAAATCATACCGAATGTCGTAGTTTTTCTTTTTTCCTTTCGTCGTTTTGTGCGGTTGTCAGCGAGAAAAAGTATAATAAAGGTTTGAAGTTATATTTAAAGTATGTTGCAGGTCGCTACGGTGTATGAATAGTCTCTGACTTTTTTTAATTTTTTTATTTTTTGCAACCCGTATTGTTTATTTCGTTGTATTTCCTGAATCAAGCTACAAAATTATTATCTCACGGTAAAGAATATGCGTACCAAATTTGGTTGAAATCGGCCCATTGGTTTCGGAGGAAAGGTGCAACATTGTCGTGTGATGCAGAAGTTTTTCGTCCATCTCACTGTCTGTGACGTGATATCTACTGAACTATGTCTCGTACAAGATCCTTACGCTTATGATAGCTGTTCTCTTGGTCTGAGGGTCAAGTGTGCAAAATTTCATAAAGTTTGTAAGAAAACTGTAGATTTGAATGCAACTCGTACGCAGAAACACACGGACACTCTGCTTTATCTATAAGGATCTCAGATTTTATACATTCGAGCGTTCATTCCGATAATTTTTCTTATTTGGCGAACATCCAACTAGCCAACCGGACGTGATAATTTATTGTCAAAACATTTACAAAGATTGCATCCCTATAACTGTCAGAATTTGGATTTTTAAAAACTATATATCGAACAGTGGGAATCGAGGAAAAAAGGCTTCTAATTGCTATAGTTTCAGATGCTGTTGTGAAATTCGTTGATGACACCCGTCAAGATTACGTTTCACGGATGGAGAATGACTCGAGTTGTTGTGTTCGAAGGGCTGGGTACAAAACATTAGTACAACTATATTGTTAGTATTCGTATTTTATTCATAACGTCATCGTTATCTGTAATCTTTGATTATTTTTAGTCAGCACTCTCAAGGGTTATTCGTCTGTCAAATTGTGACAGGTACACGAATTTATATCGTGTTCCTCCTGTCGCTGTACTTTTCTAATATGTAATTTTTGAAAGCATTTTTTTTTTTGGATCAGCGATCTTAAAAATTTTAATAATTAAAATAAGATAGTCTAGATCGCAATTTGTTGCGTTTATTGCTGGAAACCGGTTTCGGCTCTATAGAACCATTTTCAGGCCTTTGGCACCTTGTTGGTGGTGGTGACGGTGGCCAGAGCATGCGTTAATTGCTCCGGTTACCGCCACCGTTCACCAACAAGGTGCCAAAGGCCTGAAGATGGTTCTGTGGAACCGAAACCGGTTTCCAGCAGTAAACGCAACAAATTGCGATCTACACTGTCTTATTTTAATTATTTTCTAGTATGGTTAGCTAGTACTTTAGCACTTTCCTCTGGTGAAAGTGTCTTCACTTGATTGCACTCACCAGAGTCGGTGTAAAGATTTATGCAGAGTTCCGTTATGTATAGCATCCAGTGGGAAGCTGCTTCGCGGTTTGCCGCGTTGCCAGGCGATAGTCAGCGCTGCAGACGAAGGCGAAATTCTTTGTTGAGTCACGTTATCTACACCTGCGATCACACGAAAGGATTGTACCTGATCTAGTGGATCAAATGTCGTATTTGTATTACTTTTAACAGCGCACGTATTTAACTTGAACAGCACATTATGTGGTGTTGAACGGGATGAAGCGTATTTTGTGTAATATGTCGGATGAACGATTTGAGTATAAAACCAAGTCTTACCTTAAGCGAATGGCGTACTCTCCATTTTTAAGAGGAACACCATTTATATATATATATAAATAAATACGTATATATATATATATATATATATATATATATATATATATATATATATATATATATATATATATATATACGTATTTATTTTATTTGGAAAATAAGGGTCTTAATGACCTATCTGGCGTAAAACGTATATTTACAGATTATCAACACAGTAAAAACTGGACTATGGAAAATGAGTTACACTTGAGTAGTAATAGTAATAGCAGAAAATGAGTAACGATGAACGAAGCAGAGAGGATATAAGATGCTGACTAGCGATAACAATAACAATTTCTCCATAAGAAATCTTTAAAATTGAACATACATTTAAAAGTTAAGAAATTTTTTTAATGAAAATATTTGTGTGGATTATGGAATATTGCGTCGTGTTTTTGTTCCACAATACTATTTATTTATTTGTTATGAGCAGCTTTCGCCTTCTTAAACAATCGTCAGATAACTTAGTATTGAACAGATAGTCCACCCGTAACGTTGACGTTGCATATACAAAGACGGTTTTTCAAAGATATGTGAAACTGTGAATTTTTTATGTCTATGAATCGATATTGCAGAAAAACTGTACTAAAAAGTGGATTTTAAATGAAAAAATCTTACACAGAAGAAAAAGAAATCCAATAGAGGCAGGGGAAATAAAATGGGTAACAGAGACACGTTTAAAAAAATATTTTCAGGTTCAACAGACACTGTAAACTCAATCTGATGAGTCCATTACTAGGTAAGATGTTCATGGACAACTTTGAACAGACAATTTTAGAGAAAGAGCCCCCTCAGTTCTAAAATTCATTAGTGGTATAAGTACGTGAATGATGTACTTTGTGGACAGGCACCATCGGACACTACATAAATTCCTTAAAAATCTAAATTCACAGCATAATAAAATCAAGTCTTCCACACCACGGTATGTCGTTTACTATCTGTATCACAACAGAAAGCAGACTTCGAAAATGAACTAAATGCTCACATAGACGCCTTTAAAAAAAGATGCATATTACATCTTATTCTGTGCGCTTCCAAACAGTGATCATCCTTGTGGAGCCTACGTTAGCATCTACGAGAGATAATTTTCCAAATTCTTCTGTAGTAAAACTTTACCTTCATTCCACGAGCAGCTGCTTGCGTCATACAAACCTGCCAGATTTTTCTACATATTCATGGAAAAACAATAAGATAAATCGAATCAGTTGTCGCTTATTTAAATAGATATTTATTAGTAATTCCTTCATTTAATTTGACATTTGTAGTGCAAATGGAAAACGCAGTTCGTACCACCTACTCTTCATTAACATTTGAGAAGAGAATAATTAAATATGCCTCGTGGAGCGTTACCTCTCTGTATTCGATAGAAACATATTTCGTTGTGAAGTAAATAATACAGATCTGTGCAGCAACGTGGTTTTACTCAGAAAATTAATAAAGTATTTAATTAAATAGCCGATGAAAATATGCAGTTTTCGATACTGTCACTTTGTGAGAAATAATTCTCTGTTATTCTACAGTTTCATTGTAGACTTACACAGAGACTTTCTATTTTTATTTCATTTTAGTGGCAGTACGTAAATTTAACTATTTTCGTCGATGTTTGCCGACCAAACAATTCCTATTTTATGAACATAACAAACGCATTTATGCACTCTCAAAAGGTCTTCATAGAAATACAAAGAATACTACAACCTCTGAAAGACTCAGCAGCACAATACTGCACTCGTTTTCATTTTTTATACCTCGCTCCAATGAACAAAAATACCGAGTGAGGTAGCGCAGTGGTTAGCGTCCTGAACGCGCATCGTTAGGCACGCGGTTCGAATCCGCGTCTAGAAATTCGGATTTAATTTTTCCGTGATTTTCCTGAATTACTCTCAGCAAATTCTGGAATGGTGCCTGTGAAAACAGCCCCGCTGATTATTTTCCATATTTTTTTGTAATCCTAACCTGTTTTCAATAACTGATAACAGCGGTTCCGCCGGACTGTAAACTCCATGACTCTTTCCTTCCAGTTAGAAAATTAGTGCACAGAAAACTACAATTCGCAGTATAGATTACAGTGTTGTGGTGTCTGAAACGACATCGAGGCGCATCGCACCCGAATGCCGAACAGATTCAACCCAGGGCATTTGCGCTTGGCAGGGTTTGCCGGACATTTAAGGCAGGTAGTTTCTGAGACCCTTAGAGAGACCCTTTCTCGCTCTCGTCGTGCGCTTGTTCGCTTTCAAAGCGCTTACCCGACACAAGCCAAAATGTAAGCGGGCCTCCTTTTTCGAAATCACGTTGCCAAATGGAGATATTCATTTAATTATTAATGGCGACCCACTAAATACGTCTATTTTAGATTCAGTACTTATATATAAGAACAACATATTTCCAAATACTGTTCCATTGTAGCCTACTGAAATGCAGAGCCACTTTTGAATATCGCAAATCGAAATATTTAAAACCTTCTGGAAACGAAAAAATTACCATCGACTACGTCTATATGTTTTTCCAACCTCAAATAGAGCCCCATCCTTCCTCCATCTGTACGGTACTTTCTTTCCACATTTGCCGCGGCGGATTGACCGAGCGTTCTAAGGCATCTTGCAGTGGAACGCGCGGTACATCCACGTCGAGGTTCGAGTCCTCCCTCGAGCTTGGATGTGTGTGTTGCCCTTAGCTTAGTTGAACGTAGTTTAAGTAATTTGTAAGCCTAGGAACTAATAAGCAAAACGTTAAGTCTTATATAGTCACAAACATTTAAACATATTTTTCTTTCCATTCAGACAGCCCATCGTCAAGGGAGGAATTCGAAAGGAACTGTGTAAGAAGAATGGGAATGTTCGCTGATCATTTTGAACAGAGCGTTTCTGGCTTTGTAATTATTATGACAGTCCAGGAAGCAAGAAAAATAACAGAAGAAATGGAATGCTTCTGAAGAAGGGCAACAGCATGTTAACGAAAATTAGATACGCCTTTAGGGCCAAAAATAAGTGTCCACGACAAATTTCGAAACAGTGAAATAGGAAATTACTGTCGAGAAAACTTTGATGTTTAATGTTGACTTCGTTAATCTAATAGCATTGTTTATCGATTAAACCTAGTGAACCGAGCTAAGACCAGCTTCTTTCATCATTAAGCTTTTTAGGGATACTATTTTGATGGCTGGAACATTCTTTTATAATTACAACTAACAAAAGCTGATTCCCATTAGTATTTTTATTGGCTTTGGACTGACAAAATGATAAATTGATGGTTTACCATTTTGGCTTGTTTAAAGTCAGCCAAAGGAAACTAATTTTTAAATTTTTAACTGTAACAATATTAGCGCCTATAATGCTGCTTCAATATACACTCCTGGCCATTAAAATTGCTACAACACGAAGATAACGTGCTACAGACGCGAAATTTAACCGACAGGAATAATATGCTGTGATATGCAAATGATTATCTTTTCAGAGCATTCACAAAAGTTTGGCGCCGGTGGCGACACCCACAACGTGCTGGCATGAAGAAAGTTTCCAATCGATTTCTCATACACAAACAGCAGTTGATCGGCGTTGCCTGGTGAAACGTTGTTATGATGCCTCGTGTAAGGAGGAGAAATGCGTACCATTACGTTTCCGACTTTGATAAAGGTCGGATTGTAGCCTATCGCGATTGCGGTTTATCGTATCGCAACATTGCTGCTCGCATTGGTTGCGATCCAATGACTGTTAGCAGAATATGGAATAGGAGGGTTCACGAGAGCAATACGGAACGCCGTGCTGGATCCCAACGGCCTCGTATCACTAGCAGTCGATATGACACACATCTTATCCGCATGGCTGTAACGGATCGTGCAGCCACGTCTCGATCCCTGAGTCAACAGATGGGGACGTTTGCAATACAACAACCATCTGCACGAGCACTTCAACGACGTTTGCAGCAGCATGGACTATGAGCTCGCAGACCATGGCTGCGGCTACCCTTGACGCTGCATCACAGACAGGGGCGCCTGCGATGGTGTACGCAACGACGAACCTGGGTGTGCCGGCCGCGGTGGCCGAGGGGACTGAGGCGCTTCAGTCACGGTCTGCACGGCCACTACGGTCGGGGGTTCGAATCCCCCCTCGGGCACGGATATTTGTGCCGTCCTTAGTTGTAGGTAGTTCATAAGTAGTTTGTAAGTTTAGGGACTGATGACCCCGTAGTTAAGTCCCTTAAGCTTAACAAGCATTTGAACATTTGAACCTGGGTGCACGAATGGCAAAACGTCATTTTTTCGGATGAATCCAGCTTCTGTTTACAGCATCATGATGGTCGCATCCATGTTTGGCGACATCGCGGTGAACGCACATTGGAAGCGTGTATTCGTCATCGCCAAACTGGAGTATCATCCGGCGTGATGGTATGGGGTGTCATTAGTTAGCTGTCTCGGTATCCTCTTGTTCGCATCGACGGCACTTTGAACAGTGGCTGTTACATTTCAGAGGTGTTACGACCCGTGGCTCTACCCTTCATTCGATCCCTGCGAAATCCTACATTTTAGCAGGATAATGCACGACCGCTTGTTGCAGGTCCTGTACGGCCAGCACATTCTCCAGATCTCTCACCAGTTGAAAACGCTGGTCAATGGTGGCCGAGCAACTGGCTCGCAACAATACGCCAATCACAAATCTTGATGAACTGTGGTATCGTGTTGAAGCTGCATGGCATCTGTACCTCTACACGCGATCCATGATGTGATTGACTCTATGCTCAGGCTGTTATTACGGCCAGAGCTGGTTGTGCGTACTGATTTCGCAGGATCTATGCACCCAAATTGTGTGAAAATGTAATCACATGTCAGTTCTGGTATAATATATTTACCTTCTGCATTTGTTCTTGGTGTAGCAATTTTAATGGCCAGTAGTGTACTTACTAATTTTAACTAAATAATCTCTATGACTCAGAGGTCTTCATAGGTTTTTAATATATTTCATTACAACAGTTTCTGAATATTGGTAGTATTTTACACACAACATCTTAGTTGCCAGGGTGTTCATAATTTTTTATGGTTTTGTCTATCCTGTCGTCCAGCTAATAGATACTTCTTCTTCCTCTTCTTCCATTCAAGGTTTATCTCCAACTTCATATCCACGCATTTTGTGAGATCCGCTTCCTTCTTTAAGCCCTTCACCAAATATCTGATGCTAGAGTGACTGTTTCGAATGATATTTGTTCTTGTTATGCCTCCCTTTAACAGTATTTGTCGCTTCTTTCCGTTTTTCGTGGCAGTTCCACATTGCTAAAGGGATATGCTCATTCTCTAGCCCCGCGATTTAATCCGGCCTGCAATTTAAATTTTTTTATCACTATTATTTTTTTAAATGCCGAATCCTTGCTGCTTGTTTATCTCTGAGAGAGGCTGCCAGGACCATTGCAACGCTGAAAGGTCGTCAAAATCGCCTTCAGTGGCTCATGATTTATGGAAACGCCACAAGGAACTTCTTGTCGGCAGGTGACTGCGATTTCCTTGGCTTGGCTTACCTTCGTCCGGAATACGTGCGAAGTACGTCGCTTGACGTTAAAAAAGGAAACGTCGACAATGAGGGATGTATTATCAATAAAAGCTGGGGCTTGAAAAATTCGTCATAGAAAAAGGCAAAAACTCAATGTATTTTCTCATCTGGAATTAAGTTATTTATGTACTCGGGTTAGTAGTATTCGTCGTCATTTCGAGAAAAAATACGGTGTAGAGTGTGACGAGTTCAAGAAAAATGTACGTGAAAATAAATTTGATACGTTAAAACGTTAACTATATTCAACAAAACATTTTTAGGAAATGTTTTCAGGAAAGTGAGTCCGTTAGAAAATAAGTGTAAGAATTTCTCATGAAATAGCCAAGCGAGGGAAACCATTCACTGGTGATTTCATAAAGAACTGCATGCGAATTACAGCTGAATAATTGCTTCCTGGCAAAACTTATCAGTATAAATCAGTTTCTCTTTCTCCATATTCAGTGGATTGTACAGAAGAAGAGAAGATATATAATTGTACTTGGTACTCGATAGTTCCGGACAGCTATACAGATTTTTTAAAAATATTTTATTTTTTAGATATTAGCACAAATTTCGAAGTTCCTGAGGAACTAGAAGATCCGATTTCCTAACATTGTACAATTGGTGACGGTATTTTTAAAGTGGAATAATCAATTTTTGACAAAAGGTACAACCTTCCTCTTTCTCGGATGAAATGTGTGTTACAATTACGTACGTTGTATACCTCACACTAAGTGAGAAACACAAAATGTTGAGTCAACGGAACGTTGTGATTCCACAGATCATGTTTGTAGGTGGTAGTATTTACCGGAATTAAATAAGTTGCTTGTTATTTATGTTTGTTTGCGGATGGAAATGTTCAAATGTTTGTTAAGCTTACGGGACTTAACTGCGGGGTCATCAGTCCCTAAACTTACAAACTACCTCTCTACTACCTTATACTAAGGACGGCACAAATATCCATGCCCGAGGGGGGATTCGAACCCCCGACCGTAGTGGCCGTGCAGACCGTGACTGGAGTGCCTCAGTCCCCTCGGCCACCGCGGCCGGCTTGCAGATGGAATGAGTGATATCATGGTCATGTTGTTTACAGATGAAATAGGGGTGTCGGCCATCTTGATCGCTTCACAGATAATGGTAGACTAGTGATATCTCAATTTTTGGTAATCCCAAAATGCATTGTTCAAAATGTTCAAATGTTTGTAAAGCTTATGGGACTGAACTGCGGGGTCATCAGTCCCTAAACTTACAAACTACTTAAGGACTAATTTATACTAAAGACGGCAGAAACATCCCTGCCCGAGGGGGGGATTCGAACCCCCGACGGGGAACGGCCTCGCGCATCGGAACATGACGCCTGAATGTACTCGGCCGCTCCGCAGGATGCTTTGTCCGGCCCCCACTGTGAAATGGTCCACATGGTCTAGGAATTTGGAGACCGCTGCTCTAGCCAGTTATCCATAAAATAGTTAAATAATCGCACTGACGTGTTTTACGGCCCACTTTAGATTTGTAGTTTTATATGTTTTTGCAAACATTTTGGACCAAAATAATAATCTAAATAATAATAAATGAATTAATAAGAGTGTCTGAAACCCTTTTAGGAAAAAAAAAATAGGTAGTGGCGGGTTTCGCACCACCGACCTTTCGCGTCGCAGCCCAGCAGCTTGCCCACTACGCTACGGCTATAAATCAAAACTGGAGTTCTTTAATCGCATACTATTGGTGACCGTTGTTAACTGATGTTAATATGGCATTTGTAGACATTAGATTAACATTTATCGTACGAAGAACGATGTGTTTTTGTTAATTCCTCAGTGTGCCGTTGCAACTTACAACGTGTAAGTTACAATAAGAAAATCAACAAATACGGGAGGAATGTCACTTGACATCTCCGAACGGCTGGTTTTCGTTAATTCAATGGAGGGTGTGAAATCTCCTTTATCTTTGCAAATATGTCTCAAAAGATATGAGATATGAATAAAACATAAGGGAGCTAAGTTGTAGACAATTTTCTCCTCTACCAATTAGGTTATTCAATTTTCGTGTCAGATGAACGGTTCGTTTGCAATTACAATTGTACTGCAAACGGCTTTTTTTGGTTTTACTACCGTATTTTTTGTCCGAAAAATTTTAAAAAGGGAGGTTCTGGTCTCTGGCAGCCTATAATCATGTCTGTAAAATTTGGTGCTGATCGGTTGAACGGTTCGTCTTAAAAAAACAGGGAACACGTTACACGTTATAAACGGACAGAGAGACAGACATACATCCCAAAATCGCCGTTATTTTTGCAAATATCTTTGAAACGCTACGAGATATGAAACGTAAACGTAAAACGAAAACGTAAGAGAGCAAAGTTGTAGAGAATTAGGTGCTTGAGATTACTTCTTTATTTCCCACACTGCGAAACGGAGCTCTCATACTGCTGGGAGAGGGTAGTAAGGACCAAAACAAGAAAGAAATAAAAATTCCGCCATCACCTGACGGGATCAGTGAAGGAACCAGTAACAGTCTTGGTTTCAGAATCAGTACTATTTATAGAGACGTCTTCAACTGCCAAAACTGAAGTGAAAATTTTCGCATAGCATGACCTTTGCAACGTTAGTCAGCGAATGTACTCTCTTCTCAGCTTCCTAAAATTCACACTCAGTGATTTCCTTGTTGCACGACAGGATTCCAGAATGCGATCGAGACTACATAAATACATCACAATGTGAGTCAGCGGTGAATGTTGTTCCTCGTGCAGTGGCTGTACGTGTGGAACCGTAGCTATATGTAGCCCCGTTCCCCAAATTATAATCATTGTTACAACTAGCACACCGCGTGGTGTGACTTTTAGAAACCGACGATATCCATATGCCGAAATTTTCACTTTCGACTGCGGCAGTTTGAACATGTCTGTATCAGGTGAAAAGAGTCACTCAAATACATTCTATCTCAATTTTGAAAGAAAGAACGCTTTTTTGTGGATAAAGAAAAAAAAAAAGTCTTGCGCCATGGGCTAAAAAATGTTCAAATTTTTATTGAGATGTGGTTCAACAGCCCTAAGATATTTGAGGAAATGCATACTGTAAACCATCAGCTGTTTATTATTTTTCCAAACTTCTACCGGTTTCGGTTATAAACCATCTTCACGGAAGAGAACTATACAGACTGGCATTGCTTTTATGTTTTTAACCAAGACTTGATGCCTAGTGACGTCCTATTTATTTTTATTGTGTTACATGCGTGCCAGTATGCATAAGGAGGCATATAATGCATCTGTTTAATCAGTCTGTCTAGTTCTCTTCCGTGAAGATAGTTTATAATCGAAACCGGTAGAAGTTTGAAAAATAATAAACAGCTGATGGTTTACAGTATGCATTTCCTCAAAGGCTCAAAAATGAGCTGAAATTGGTTTCATGAAATGAAACTCCATCTCAGGCGAAGGCGACATATTTTCATGGAACAGCACCCCATCTTTCTGCATGACAATGCACCATCCATACCATTGTCCAAGAATTTTTACGCTGCTGGCAATCGTAAATTATGGAGCTTCAACCGTACCCCCCAAACATGAGTCAATGTGATCACCATGTGTTTGTCACATTGAGAGAACCACTGTGAGTGATCCCCTAAAACACCATAGATTACATCCGTGCTAATGTTCCCAACCTGTGGTTCGCTACCAACTAGTACCTCGTGGCATCTCTTCAAGATGAGTCGCCTGATGACTGTGTGTGTGATAAATCTCATTATTTTCACAGTTTGTACACGTTATATTATCATCTTTTGCAATTGTGAATTAGTCTAATTCAGACCAGATGTCTGTCGCTTTATTTCAAAGAATTTTCGGTGGTCAATTGTGCAGGAAATACTTTTTGTCGTACATTTGTGTGTGGTTTTTACTATATTTGATCCTGAACCGTTCTCATGCTATGGATTTATTTTATTATGAATAAAAAGAACTATTCAAATTAATTAGCTTTTCCCTATTCATGTGTTTTTACAACTCACATTGCCACTTATTCTGTCACTATGTTCAATTACGCGTTTTTACAAAGGCGCCAAAAACTCGCCATTTCCGAAGTTTGGTGGACTGCGTTTGTCTTTTTTTTTAATTTAATTAATTTTAATTTTTTGTTTATTGTCTGTATGTGTGTTACTTGCTTATATGTTTTTTGGCTCGTACTGTGAGTTCTGTTCTTGCTTTTGCTAGCAATTTGTTCTGACTGCACTGTGTGTGTGATTTCAGTTCAACTAGCGAAGGTCATTGTGTGTGTGTGTGTATGGGGGGAGGTTGTTTTCTTATGTGGTAGGTTTGAGGGAAGGGGAGGTCTACTATGTATTTTATTAGTATAAAAAGATTTTGGTTGCTGAATTTTGGGGCGCGGGAGTACCCGAGCGGTCTGTAGCGCCACGTTGCGGGTCGGTGCCCCCCCCCCCCCACGCTTCGGAAGTTCGAATCCTCCCTCGGGCATGGATGTCTGTGTTGTCTTTAGTAAACTGTAGTTCATAAGTAGTTTGTAAGTTTAGGGACTGATGACCCCACAGTTAAGTCCCATAAACTTTACAAACATTTGAACATTTTGCTGATGTTTACTTGTTCATTTAATATGTGTTTCTTTTCTGTTAATTCTTTTGGATTTGGAAATTATCGTGGAGGACCTTTATCAAGGTATTCAGTCTAAAATCAGCCGAGTACGTGGCTAGTGATAGCTGTAATTTCGTCACTCATCATGAAAGTTTCTTGCTTTTTCTTCTCTCTTACAAAATTTACGTCTGCTGCGAAAGTTGTGTGTTTTACCATATGATCTAAGAAATGTAACTGTCTGACGCTACTTGAAGGAAATGTAACTGAATGTGTTTGAACTTTATCTATCTGAATGCCTTTGCACAACGTTATGTTAATCTGACTGCTTACTTTTTTTAACTGCATTCTATGTGAATGTCAAGGTATTGCAAAACCTATCTGACTGCTTATTGTTTATTATAATGAAACACAAACTGCTAATTGTTTCTGTATGAAAATGTCTAACAAAGTTAACTGTCTGAAAATTAGTGATACTAAAAATAACTGTGTTAATAATTCTGGCCCTACAAACTTGTTTCTGACTGAACTAACAATCCTTAATTGAATGTAACGAACACAATATTTATCAATGCAATCTGACTCATTGCAAACACTTGTTAACCTGTACTGAACACTGTATGAATTGACCTACCCTGAAATCTGTAAATCATTCTGAACTGTAAGCATGACAACAGAAACTGATTCTTTCTCACTTTCACTTACTAAATTCGCGCAACAGCAAACCGCTTCCTGCTGTACTAACTATTGGAAATCTAACTACAGAAAACATCTATGGCACATTCAATAAAAATGTGAGGAGGAATAAACTGGTAATCTGTTTAACAAACTCGAAATAATAATAAAAAAAATGGAATATTTGGTTTATTTTCTAACTGTTTTAACTTAAAATTACTGACAATGTCATGTTTTGGATTTTAAAATCTTTCAGAGAAAAATATAACTCAGATATTTAATATGCCTACAAAATTATTTTTAAGCAAAAAAAAAAAAAAAAAAAAAATAAAATAAAATAAAAAATTTCTTGACTGTTAATTAACTTAACTCGATTCACACAAACAATGTTACAACAAAACCATATTTCAAGAACACTGAGCATGAAATTCCTATTTCATAAAAAACGCACTCTCAAAACTAAAACTATTACAATAAATACTTTTCCTAACACAGAAAGGGGTCCCTAGCATGAATCGTGAGACCACAAGCTAACAGTAAGATCTTGCACGACCGTTACTGTTACCATCAGTTCAACCTAACAATGCGAAGTTGTGCCATAGAAACATGCCAGGTATTTGATGAAAAACTTTACCTTATAAAAACTTCAAAAGATCGTTTCTCCAACGTCATCTATTTCTTTCGTCTCCATATCTTAAACCTACAGCTTGGCTCAGCATTCAAGTCTCAAAATCTCATCTACTCGGCTATCCCGCCGGAACGATAATTGCACACAAACACGGTCCCCACGCTTCTGCCTTCTCATCTGCGCGCCTAGCAAAGTCTGCACTCCCAATAATCACAACCTTACTTCCCGGCAACACAACAATACTATCACCGTCTCCAATGTCGATAGTACTGCCATCGAAAAATAAGCCTGCAACCAAACATAAGCGACCCATGCCTGACTAGCTTCACACTGGTCTCAAATTCGCAATACATTTGAATATGAAATGTATACTTTCCCACAGCAGGTATTTAAGGCTAGTTTACACGAGGACACTACGTTTCATGAAACTGCGCTACTGGCCAATGCGCATGCGCGGCAGACGTCCGCGCAACTCGTTGGCGAAACTAAACAGTTTCGACACCTTCCAACTTTGGCGAAACTGATTGCGCGTGTTTTTAGGTTAGGTTATGACCAACACAGAACAAAATACAATATACAGGGGGGGAACTGAAGAAATAATTCGGTATTTGAACATATATGCATTGCGTAGGTGTTTGTGCGATTTTATCGGCGTGTTAGTGCTCTTTTAGCAATTATTTGTGAAATTAAATATTGATGGGTTGATTAGTGAATTGCAGACTAAAATACATCCAATTCGAAATACCTATACAAACGAAGTATGGCAATTGTGGATTTCGGAACACGGTACAAGTACTGCAGAGACGAATATCTACTTGACAAGAAACGTAATGCAATTTGTAATTTAAGTTCTGGTAACAATGCTTCACGCATAATGGTAACTTGTTTCTTTACGGAATTACTGTGTTTAAAAGGAACGTTAACTGCTCTGGTGACACTCCAAGTTGATTAAAATAACTTCTAGGGTCTTCAAATGTTCAAATGTTTTTATAGCTTATGGGACTTAACTATGGGGTCATCAGTCCCTAAACTTACAAACTACTTATGAGCTAGCTAATACTAAGGACGACACAAATATCCATGCCCGAGGCGGGAACTCGAATCCCCGACCGTAATGGCCATGCAGACCGTGACTGGAGCGCCTCAGTTAGGGTCTTCAATTAAAGTTTCTTTCAGCAAGGTTGCTGAGCAACAGAGCTGACGTCTTTTTTTAGTCCAGTCACGAATCCAAACACATTTCTTATTCTTTTTATGTTTAGTCTTATGCAGCGACTTCACACAGACAAGCAATAGATTCGCCACAACTCTTACAGCTACCAAAACTTCCATTTTACGGCAACTACAGTACTCACAAAACAACGAAACTGAAGTGTGTAGTATTGGCGCCGTGTCTACAGACATACACGAAACCAGTTGCGTGCGATTCATTTCATGCAATGAGTTTCGCAACCTAGTGTCGTCGTGTAGACTAGCCTTTACGTCATCCCCTTTCTCCCTATCAAGAATTCGATAGCCGCGGTGGAGTAGCCGAGCGGTCTAAAGCGTCTCGCTGCGGAGCGCGCGGTTGCTCGCCGTGGAGGTTCGTGTGTGTTTGTCCTTAGGTTAGTTTACATAGGTTTAAGTAGTTCGAAAAAAATGTTCAAGCTTATGGGACTTAACTACGGGGTCATCAGTCCCTAAACTTACAAACTACTTATGAACTACTTACTAACTAGGACGGCACAAATATCCATGCCCGAGGGGGGATTCGAACGCCCGACCGTAGTGACCGTGCAGACCGTGACTGGAGCGCCTCAGTCTCCTCGGCCACCGCGGCCGGCTAAGTAGCAGCTAAAAGTGTGGCAAAAGTCCGGCGTGGCAAATGTCCAGCGTGGCAAGTGTCCGGACACCGTTCTAATATCATGCCGGAAACCGATGTCAACAATATAGGCAGCGGTCTGCGAGGATAATAAAAGTGTTATCCGCACCACATCCGCAAAGCCCGTATCCGCAACCGCACCACTTTATCCGCATCCGCAAGTTCGTTATCCGCATCCGCAGGTATTAAAGTTTTGAATGGGTAATACTAATAGATAAAATTATTTAAAACCGTGATATGTAAAGATATAATTATTGTTGCAATGTCATTTCTGCAACAGCTTAACTACTTATGACTTCTCGAATCACGCTAACTGATCTATACTTACTCCAAAACAGGATATTCCAAATAGGAAAACATTTCGCTCCTCAGCGCTTCGGAGCCCGTGTAGTCGGAGCACTACGTCAGCTGTTTAATACAGGCATCTTCTTAAATTTTAATGGTTAAAACGGATCGGCATAGAGGAGATTTTACTGTTTACATTCAAAAAAAGAAACAGTTATTTCAGAGTTTTACAAAAGGGACAGTTTATTGTATCCATATTAACGCACAAAAGGTTATGTCACACAAAGCAATTTCAAATGTTAAAACTTTTGTGTCCCGACTTCGTCGCCGCTTTTGTGTCCCAGCCTCGTCGTAGGTGTCGGTGGCCGGGTGGATGAGATCGACACAGGAATATAGATAGCACGCCGGTGCAGGTACGGAGGGGAGCAGCCAGAAACTAGAAACACTAGAGTAAATTAGAAAGAGATATATATTGCACAGAATGTAACAATACTTAACTTTTACATAGTACTGCAGAATGTTGATACATAGTTGTTAGAGGCCTGCCTAGTGCCTGTACGATAGCAAAGTCTTCACTGGTGCCTATCTGATTACGAAGGTCCTAACTGGTTGCTAACTCAGTCCGAAGTGAACGATGTCCTTCAGTGGTGGCCACGAGCGGCGTTGTCGCAGAGGGCGCTCGTGGCTGTCGTCGTAAGAACGCCGCGCCGTGCGTGCATGGCGGCGCGCGGCGAAAGTAGGTGGCGCGCACTTTGTACTTGTGCGACGCCACAAAAACTGTCGTCTACTTCAAATTGGTAGCTGTCAGCAAAAAGAGAGAATTTCGGCTGCAGCTACCGCCAGCCTATACAATCTAACAGCCGGCCGCGGTGGCCGAGGGGACTGAGGCGGTCCAGTCACGCTCTGCACGGCCACTACGGTCGGGGGTTCGAATCCCCCCTCGGGCATGGATATTTGTGCCGTTCTTAGGATTAGCTAGTTCATAAGTAGTTTGTAAGTTTAGGGACTGATGACCCCGTAGTTAAGTCCCATAAGCTATACAAACATTTGAACATTTTTTAAGTAGTTTGTAAGCTACAGACTGATGACCACGCACTTTGGTCCGATAGAGTTACAAACAAACAAGAATTTGATATGATTTTGTTTGTTTTTTAAACAACCTAGAGAGAGATAATAGCCTTTGAACCAGCAGGCGTATTTCGGCTTGCCGTCCCACGACGGTGCCCTGGGAGAGATACTGGCTCTGTAGCGCGTGGCGCGGTCGCCAGTTCCGCAGCTGTGCCTCGCCGCTCCTCGCCTTCACTCTGCCACAGCGGCACTGCGCGGCCTGCCGAGATATATACGCCCCGCCCGGGACTCGCTGCGCCGCCTTTTGAGAGCCGGGCCATTACCGAGATATACAGATAGCCTAAATCTAAATCTATAGTAAGTAGCGCGCGCACCGAGCCACGAGAATTGAAAGCGCCGGCGATAAGGGCAGAAATATTATCTGCGCGCCCGTTACCACCCACTGCATCTTCCCCGCTGCTCTCTCTGTCTTCTCGCCACGCCGTTTCTGCCTGTCTTCCTCTCTCTTCCCTTTCTCTGTTTATAGAATAGAATTACTTATGAATCGTAGCTGAAATTGTAGCACTACTTCTCAAGTCCTTGATGGTAGAAGATGAGATAGTTCCTCTATTAACAAATTATTTACAACTAATTTAAAATAAATGTTTGTAAATCTATCGGACCAAACTGCGTGGTCATCAGTCCGTAGCTTACAAACTATTGAAACCTAGGTAAACTAACCTAACACACCCATGCCCAAGGGAGGACTCGAACCTCCACGGCGAGCAATCGCGCGCTCCGCAGCGAGACGCTTTAGACCGCTCGGCTACTCCACCGCGGCCAACTAAATTAGTTAACCCTATCACCCTATGCGATTTCGTAGCGAAACCACCATAATTTGCGTTTTGTGCCTACTGGAAGCGTGGTTTCTCGCAGAGTACACTTTGGCGCAGTTAATAAGTGCAGCCATTTTGCCACAAAACGGTAACTACGCGCCCTATATGGATACAGCGCTACTTGAAACAAATGGAAGTCAAGAGAGAGCGTACGGTGTTGCATTGCTATTGTTTATTTTTTAAATTCTATTTTAATTTTGTTTATTTAATTATTTGCAATATTCCTATGTAGTCGTTCGTTACGTAGGTTTTTTCGTATTTTATATAATCAGCAATAATGCCACTTTCCAAAAATTAGATAATATTAAGTATAATTAACATTTTACTAAAGTATACTTTTGTTTATGTTGGTGATATCAATCGAAACCACAGTGGCGCAAAACAATTTAGATTTTTAGGTTATATATGTAGTGAATCCTTGAAGACACATTACCGAATAACCTTATAAATCGGCGATCTTATTCTGCAATACTGTAATATTTAATTTTTTTCTAAATTAGTCTCTTTTATACTCCATGACGTTAACAAATAAAAGTGACAATGTTTGGTGCCAATCCTATACCCATATTATAAACGCGAAAGTATGTATGTTTGTTACCGCATCACGCTAAAACTACAGCACTGATTTAGATGAAATTTCATATAGAGATTTCTTATGTCTTGGATTAGGACATAGGCTACTCTTCAAAATGTTTATTACAATTTATTTATTTGAAATTTATCCATTGAAATACGTAAAGGTTGTAAGAATCTTATAATACAACAGCATAAGGGCATTGTAGGGTATGACGTGTTTAGCCGCGAGGGTTAACGCGTCGTGTAGTAAACTTTTGTTATTTGGGCAATGGTTCGGGTCCTGCTATAGTGAAATTTTTTTTCTTTGTTATTGTTATCTTTTTTACTTTCGAATATACAAAAAAATTCTTGGATACTGCCAAAACGGTTTAACTGATATATAATTACATACACAAGCAATCTGAATGTTGGCGTTTATGCCGCATTCATTTTCATTTGTTGTAACAAATGAAGGAAGTATGTATATAAATCGAAGACTTTAAATAACATATGCTCTAAGTACCATGGAAAGAAAAAACATTGACGTTTTGTGTAGAATGGGATCTAGATACCAAGCCCTATTTTGTGTACAAAGCGCGAACTGCCACGTATAAATAGCGCACGTATACTGCAAAGAAAGTAGTAGCAAATGCACTCAATATCAGTCTGCCGGCGGACGGCGAGGAGGAAGGTTGTGCCGTGCTGTACGCTGCGCCGACGCTGTTTACGAGTGGTGAGTCGCTGCGCTTGCTGTAGCGGTATTCGTTGTGCTGTACAGAAAATGAGAACGATTTCGTGATGACGCAACCGGTTGTAAAGGATAGGAAAGATACCCTGAGGTTCACGTTTGATAAGAACTTGACTCGACCAAAATCGTTCGAAGTTGAGGAATGGTTAGAGGCTGAATTTAAACTAGGACTAGATGACATAATTGGGATCCATCTGTCGATTGTAAGCAGCATGGTTTTCGTGAAATTAGCTCGATCTGATTTATGCTCGAAAATTGTCGAATCTTGTGGAGGCGAGGCAAAATTTAAATACAGTGACGGAAAAGTTGGCACTGTTTACGTCTCTCATGCTGGCTTTGGAATACGGACAGTTCGCATATTTGAACTTCCATTTGAAATAACCAGTGAAGAGATCGACGACGTAATTTCGAAGTATGGCAGGGTTATCAGTAACGTTGGCGAGAGATGGTCCAACTCCCATAAATTTCCGGTTTTAAACGGAGTGCGCCAATTGAAAGTCGATCTACGGAGACACATTCCATCGTACATTGAGGTTTGTGGTTACCGTGCGATAGTTATGTACGATGACCAGCCTAAGACGTGTGCAGCTTGTGGCAAAACAGGCCACGTGCGAGCCGAGTGCCTGCAGCGGCGCGTGGCGCAGCTGCCCGCCGGCGAGGCAGACAGGCCCCCCGTGTTGACATCCATGCCCGTGACGTACGCCGCCGCGGCGCGCAGACCCGCTGCTACAACTGCGGCCCCCGAAGTCAGCACGTTTTATGAAGTACCTGAGCCAGATAACGTTATGGAGACTGTAGAAATTTCACAACAGAACCCCTCTACGCATACTGAAACTCCAACATCTATTGTATTTGTGGAGGAACAGGCTTCAGGTTTAATAATGGACACTAGTCCAGCGATAGTAGCAAACCGTCAAGAAGAAGAGGCTACTGCTGGTACTCAGACGGCACCGAGCGCAGAGTCTAATATTAATCTGAAGGACTTGACCGGAGAAAAAGACAAAAAGCTAGAGGCTTCAACCACAAAAGCCAAAGACCATGTTCGAGAAACAACTGTCGCTACAGAAGACAGTGGAGCTTCTCCACAACGAAGTCCCACAAGAAGAAATAAGAAGAGGAGACTTGCTGCTAAGAATGCTGAAGAACTAGCACGTCCCTTGAGAGAAAAAGCTAAGGAGATCAGCAAGAAGCAACGTGAGGAATCACTAAAGACCTCGGTTGCGAGCACGCAGCACAGTTCATTGTGTCATATCCTACCGGAACAGCTGCCACAAGGAAAAATGCAGCAGAAACCCCCTTGCGATGTAAAGCTTTCTTCCGCAATACGAGATTCGAACTCGGACACCCTGAAGAGTAACCAGCACAAAAGCTGGGCAGAGGAGTTGAAAGACAGAAGTGCAGATGAGGAAATGGCGGATATTGTTACAATCGCGAAGCCCATTGATCAGCAAAAAGATGAACTGCGCGTGATGGATACAACTTCCTTGGAACAGATGAGTGGAACAGGGGATGTTTCCGACAGTACCTCATATGACGAATTTTAACATAAATTAGTAACAATATGAACGCAACACAAGCTTTCAAAGTCGCCACGCTAAATATTAATAAGATACGCTCTTCCATCCGTCTCCAACACGTGAAAGATTTTGCGCACGCAGCCGATATTGACATACTTCTTTTGCAGGAAGTATCAGATATCAATCTCGAAGCGATACAGGGCTATAACGCAATCACCAACCCTGGCAACGGTGCAGAACTAGGAACCGCAATTCTAACGAAAGAAGGCATTCGAGTCGAAGACATAGAAAAACTTGTAAGCAGCAGAGGACTTGCGGCAACTATCAACAACACGCGCATTATCAATGTGTACGCACCGTCCGGAAATAATAACAGGCGTGCGAGTGCGGAATTTTATAGAAGTGACATCGTTCCTCTCTTCCGTAACCATAAAGATCATATTATCCTAGCCGGTGACTTCAATTGTGTTCTTAACCCCAAAGATCAGATACCGAACTGTAATAAATCCATCGAACTTGAGCGTATAGTACAACAACTGAAATTAACCGACACCTGGGAGCATACCCACGGTGCGGCACCTGGGTTTACTCACTTTACTAGTCATTCAGCCAGCAGGCTGGATAGAATTTATGTATCAGCTGATATGAAGGACCACATTCTCCAGTCTGAAGTGTGGCCCACCTGCTTCTCTGATCATGCGGCTTACATCACAACAATTAATTTGCAGAAACAAGAGACTTACCGAGCTAGAGGCTTATGGAAACTCAACATCTCACATCTGCAAGATGAAGAATGTCGCGTGGTGATCACCAATGTCTGGCAACAATGTGAGAACAGAATACCGTCATACAGCTCGATCACAGCTTGGTGGCTGCAATGTGCGAAGCCAAAGATACGTAAAACGCTGATTGAATACTCACGACAGAGGAACTTTTGGTATAAAAAAACGACTGAATTTTATTTTCAATGTCTTAGGGATTTGTACACCATGGATGAACAAATGATAGACAATTACACAAGGATTCAGAAAATCAAAGCAAAAATTTTAGCTCTAAAACGGAAGCAAGCGGAAGGTTTTAAAATACGGTCTAGAGTGCAGAATAATATAGACGGGGAAGAACCGTCAATATTCCACGTTATGCGTGAAAACAAGAGAGGGAGTAGAAAAATCCTGACAGAACTTAAGTTACCTAATGGACAAACTCTTACGAAACAAAATGAAATTAAAGACGCAATTCATAACTATATATCGGAACTAATGTCACATAAATCCACTGATGAAAATATGCAGGATGAGCTGACAAGGAACATAACAGGAAGACTCACTGTGGAGGAACGAGGACACCTCACAACGGATATAGAAGAGGAAGAGCTGAAAGATGCAATAGCACGGAGTCCTAAAAATAAATCCCCAGGACCTGATGGGATCCCCATAGAATTTTACCAAGTGTTCTGGCCTATACTGAAGATCAAATTACTAAGTATGTGTAACGAACTTCTGACCGGCGATGTCGACATCCCAAAAGAATTCCCGGAGGGCATTATAGTCCTAATTCCAAAGAACTCAGCAAGCAAAGGAATTGAAAATTTACGTCCGATCACACTATTGAATAGTGACTATAAGATTTTTGCACGCATACTGGCAAGAAGAATGAAACTGATCATGAATTCAATAACTGGCCAGTACCAAAAATGTGTCGGTAAAGACAGAAGTATCTCACAAAATATATGCGAATACCGGGATATCATATCAACTGCGGAAGTCTGTCGAATAAAGTGTGCAATAGTGTCGTTAGACTTTGAGAAGGCGTTTGACAGAGTTAATCATCAATACCTTCTTAATACCATGAAAGTAGTGGGGTTCTCTCCGGGTTTCCTGCGGATAATTGAACAAATATTACGTAATAGCGTAGCACGTATAATGATAAATGGACAATTAAGCCAGCCGATTATGATGGATTCCTCTGTAAGACAAGGATGTCCCATGTCAATGGCGTTATTTGCCATTGCGATCGAACCTCTGCTTTCCACGCTTACACAACAACTACAAGGATTGCAGATAAATAGCCAGAAAATAGTGTGTAACGCATATGCAGACGATGTTGGTTTTCTGGTTATGAACGAGCAAGAACTGGCGCAAGCTCTGCAGATCGTGCACAAGTATGAACTGGCATCCGGAGCGAAGCTAAACAAAAGGAAGTCAGGCATTATGAATATAGGTAAAGGGAAATGTACGCCAAGCCTAGAACAGTTACCAGAAGTTGACCAACTCAAGTGCTTAGGGATTGAATTCAGGAATAATATCCAGCATACCATCGCTATAAACTACAGACAACTACTTGCTAAAATACGTGCAGTTATTCAAGAAAACAGACTGAGGCACCTTGACGAACTTAAAAAAACCACGCTTGTTAATGTATACATGACATCGAAACTTAATTATGTTGCACAAGCCTTTCCCGTACCGCACGGCATCGCCAACAGAATCATGTCGGCATTGGGGAACTTTGTCAGCCAAGGCAATATTTTTAAAGTGAAGTTCAGCACACTCACACTTCCTACACAGAAAGGTGGACTGAACCTCACAGATGTCACCTATAAGTTAAGATCTTTGTATGTGTGCAAGACGTACAAGCTATGGAAAACGTCGCCCAACAGCCTCACAGCCCATCTGTTAAATGAAATAGCTCCTGTCAGCATACAACCTCCAATTGATGTACATCACATTCCTATTGGCTTTTATCATTTTAGACACTTTTTAGTCGAATATAGCTATCTATCTTCGACAATAACAGGACAGAAGATGATGATCGTGAAGGAAGTTTACAAGGAACTCATGAAAAACAGGGGAAATAATGCCATCGAACAAAAATATCCTGTTTACGACTGGCCAATAATTTGGAAAAATATTCACGACCCCAACCTTCCTTCTAAAGTAAAAGCCACATGGTACAAAGCTGTAAACCGGAAAATAACAACTAACGACAAACTTTATGCCATACATCTCGTCAACTCTCCCTTGTGTACATCATGCCATCTTACGGATACAGAAGAACACAGGCTGGTATGTGACAGCGTCAAGGACATTTGGCAGTTGGTCACACAGAAATTAGCGATTATCAATAGGACAACGCCTAATGTCTACAAACCATCAGATTTTCTGAATCCACAGGCACATCCCTACCCCATGACCAAACGAAATGCCGTCAATTGGATAATAGGACACACAGTGCACTATATCATGACGCACGATAAAAAGAGCAGGGAAGATTACTGGCTCTACATCACGACCCAGCACCATACACTAACTCGAAGAAAAAATTACAAAAAACATTATGCCTGTTTTCTGAGAAGAACAATCATCTGAAACGCTGATTGTACCAATACATTCTTAATGAAATATTAAGCGCTGAAATTTTCGGCCGGTTGCGAAATCGGTGTTAAGAGAAGCTCCAGTTTTGCAATAAATATTGATTAGATGAGAGGATGAACATTTCGCATTCGATTATGAACGGTAAACTACAAATAAATTTCGAGAAGACGAACTCCGAGGGCATACACCGTGCTGGAAAAGGAACGCCTGTATAAAACGATGTGATTGATATATCACCCTTCTTCAAGACCCCTTTATTTCCAGCTCATGTGCATCCATAGAAGTTCAGGAGGAAGGAGAAAGATCAATTTTATTTATTTATTTTAGGTCCTGTTTATACTTAATTTGGCTTTCGCAGAAGAACGTTAAAAACAAAAACTTCGACGAAGAAGTATCAATTTAGTTTCAGAAAAACATTTTCTTTCACAGACTCTAGAAGAAGGAGTCCTCACGACAATTTAAATCTTTTCAAGGAGAAATTTTATTTGTCTCTGAAGAAGAAATTACTATATCATAGCTACTGAAGCTAGCCGATGAAGGCTATTTTGGCGAGCGGAAGGACGGGTTGTAGGGGAGGATGGAGATCCGAAAAAAAAAAAAAAAAAAAAAAAAAAAAAAAACAGATGGCAGGCGGTACGCTGCAGTTAACATATGAAACGTTATAGATGTCCAAACATTGTGATGTTATCGTAATTCTTTAAAATTGTATTCTCTTTGGATTTCAATGAATAATAGTTTCTTTGGCGATTTCGATTATTTATAGCATTCGAACGTCTGCATTTAGTTCTTTTGTCGGTTCGTTTTGCATTGTAGGATCTCAACAGTTCGTTTCCCCGTTAGATGTCTTTCTTATCTCTTTACTTTTCTCCGTTAGGTTTGTTGTTTATTTCGTTACATTTCTCCGTTAGGTTTGCTGTTTATTTTTTTCCTTTACTTGGCATTTGTTTTCGATTACTGTATTGTTGTTATTGTAGTTACTTACTGTCAGGGGCGCCATCCCACAAGTTGGAGCTGAAGGTGGGTGTGCCTGTTTTATTGATGCGTAACTTGGATGCACCCCGATTATGCAATGGCACCAGGTTACGCATCACAGACCTGAGAAGGCATATCGTGCAGGCCACCATCATCACTGGTGAAACCAAGGGAGAGACTGTATTAATACCACGAATTCCCATCATCCCAACAAACTTGCCATTCCAGGTTAATCGGTTACAGTTCCCATTGAAAGTGGCCTTCTCGATTACTATAAAGAAGAGTCAAGGACAAACATTAAAAGTGGCATGTATTCATGTGGCCACAACATGTTTCTCGCACGGACAGCTCTACGTAGGCTGCTCCCGTGTATCGAGAGCTAGAAATCTCTACGTATACTCGGAGAACAAGAAGTCTCGAAACGTCGTTTACAGGGACGTATTCCAATAGATTTTTGGCTCTCCATCCGTTCCAAAACAATTATATATTCCGTGCTAACAGTCATGTAGTTATTTATGCCCTTTCTTGGCACTTTAATGACTGACTATTGAACCGCGGGTAACACCGCGGGGAGCAGCTAGTATAAAATATTTACTTGTAAACAACATATTTCTTCTTTTGCCAGATGTAGAGATCAGACAGAGATCCTATTTTGCAGTGGCTATCAATTTGAAGTTTCTCTACAATATCTCAGTTCCCACTCTCAGGAAAATCGATGACACCCGTGAATGGGCATACAGACCCCGTTGATGCGACATAAGACTGGGAATATGAAGATGACCGACCACTAACTAGTTTCGCTCCTGGTCAGCAGCAAGCAGCCCGAATTTACAAATAGATCAACAATGATATTTATTTCTATTCTGATGAGTCAGTATCTCAACCATCAGGCCAACGAAATATTCCAGGTAATACAGACACTCCAGTGCAGTTTTTTCTACTTTTATTCCCAATGTATTTCATTGATGGACTGTTATTTAAAACCAATCTTTATGCTACTCGTTTATCCAGGAACACACGCCAACTACAGCAGATAAAATAAAGTTTATTTTGTGACAATATTTCTATTCAACACATTACTGATTTAATTAAAATGATCATTTGCGATAAATAAAAATGTGGATGTTTTTATGTGGAGGTCTGTTTCAGTTGGAATCGCTACAGTGGTTTCATCACTGAAACCACCAATTTCTGCCATAATGACAATTAGAAATTGAAAACAAAGGTTACATTCCGGTCTCCCTTATGAAATTCTGTAACAAAAACATAATTTCAATTTAGTTTTAAACTATAAAATAATTCATGGCTCAAAGGGTTAATATGTAATTACTCACTGTGTTATGATGTACATGTACACGGCTCAAAACAATCACGGGATCAGGTGAGATATCATACACAATATACAGGGTGTCTCACGAAAGACGCTTGCTAGGCGTCGGCGGATCGCGCGGTACGGCTCCCGGCCGCCGCCACCGCATCCGCCGGCCACAGCAGCGCCCGATTCTCGGACTCTATTGTGCCGCGGGTGTATACTCTGAGTTAAAGTCTAAAAAACATTACCATCTGAGTAACCTAACCTTACCTTTATTTACAGTAGATGTTCAAAATGATGTCCCTCTATGAAAGAGCGGCATGACATCTCTTGTACACATTTGCGAACACTCGACAAATTTCGGTAGCCGAAATCTGGGAAATGAGTAGTCGAATCTTTTTTCACAAAACAATAAATTCTGACAGGTATGTGAATAATATCCTGCATCCATTTTTTCAAGAACTTTCACCCAACGAAAAGGTGTACGGTTATTTCATGCAGGACAATGTAAGAACACACATTTCCAATGCTTCTATGCAACAATACAAAGTGTTTTTGGTGATAGGATAGTTGAGTGGCCTCCTTGTTCTCCAGATCTCCAGATCTAAATCCCAGTGACTTTTATCTTTGGAGAATGTTAAAAGACAAGGTGTATGCAAGCAATCCACATACACTTCCCAGAATTCGGCAGCCAAAATTCGTCTAGTGTTCGCAAATGTGTTCAAGAGATGTCTGGCCGCTCTTTCCATAGAGGGACATCATTTTGAACATCTACTGTAAATAAAGGCAAGTTTAGGTCACTCAGCTGGCCATGGTTTTTAGACTTTAACTCAGTGTATACGCCCGCGGCACGATAGAGACCGAGAATTGGGCGCTGCCGTGGCCGGCGGATGCGGTGGCGGTGGCCGGGAGCCGTAGCGCGCGATCCGCGGACGCCTGGCAGGCATAGCGTAACTAATTTAAATCAGGTATTGGTAACAACTGTGGTGTTACAGTCCAATATTTTGCTGTAACAACTCTTTACTTGACGTTTAAATGGCGTTTACTTAGAGCGAGGCACCATGGGGCTACCATAATAGTGAAAAACTCATTCTCTTGTCCTCTAATATGGCGTGTGATCACCTTGGACGACCAGTACAGTTGCACACCTTCGTGGCATGGACAGTATAAGGCTATCAATCAGCTCTTGAGGGATATTTAGGCATTCTTTCATGAGTGCAATATCCAGTGTGGGACGTGCTAGTAAGACTGCAATGCGTGTGCCAAGAGCAAAACGGACATGCTCAATCAGGTTGAAGTCCTGGGAACAAGCTGACCACTCCATTCTTGCAATTCCCTCAGCTCCACTCTATAAAGACGAGTGTAATCTTCCACAAGAAGACACCCATCTCCTATGGTACCAGCGTCGGTCACAACAAAAGGTCGAAGGATCTCGACTCTACAGCTCTGAGCAGTGAAAGCGCCATTCTGAAAAATAATGAGGTCCGTACGTCCGCCAATACTGACTCTTGTCCACGACATTGGTCCACCACCAAGATGGGTGATGTTTTCTGCACATCAGCGAATTTACAATAGTTCCACACTCTGTCCAGATTATTCGGCTGATAACCAAATCTTGACTAAACTGTGAAGAGAACTCGGTACCATTCGTTACGACTCCAGTCACGATGTACCTCCCCTAAACGTTGTAATTTTAACACAGCACACACCATGGGACTCCGTGCGTAGAGGCCACATTATCGGAGGCGAGTTCGGACTGTTTATGTTGATATAGCGCGTCCTGTTGCTGCCTGGAGGATGCGTTGCAGCTGAGTTGCATTCAGCCTCCCGACTCGACAGGCTGTTAACCGGAGATAACGGTAATCTCTCGCTGGTGTTGCCCGCGGACGACCTTGGCCTTGTCTTCTTTCAACGGTTCCTATAGTCTGAAATCTTGTCCATGTCCTGGAAATTACACTTTGGAACATTCCAATAGCTCCAGCCATTTTGCTCTGTGTTTGTCCCATTTCCAACGTTCCTATTCCTCTCCATGCCATAGCTTCAGGTAAGCCACGTTGTTGCTTCATTGCACTACCTTCTCACTACATTATCTGAACCCAACTGCTTGTGTAATTTATTTGGTAAACACACTGCAACACCAATCCCCTCTGCAGTAACTTTCTGTTATTACCATTATCTCGCTTGTTGTAATGTTGTTGTCAGAACTTTTTTGGAGTATTGCTACCCTGAGTAGATTCCTTATCAGGTGGGTTGGACGGAAGACATCGAAAGAGTCCAAAGAAGGGCAGCTCGTTTTCTATTGTCACGATACAGGTGAGACAGCGTCACAGGATTTGGGATGGGAATCTTACAACAACGGCGTTTATCGCTGTGGCGTGGGCTACTTAAGAAACCCCAATCGCCAACATTCTCCTCCGAATGCGTAAATATATTGTTGACTCCCACTTACAAAGGTAGAAATGATCGTTAGAATAAAATACGAGAAATCAGAGTTCGAACGGAGAGATTCAGGTGTTCTTTCTTCCCGCGCGCTACTCGAGAATGGAATGGGAGATAAACAGTGTAAAGGTGGTTCGATGAATCCTCTGCCAGGCACCTAAATGTGATTCGCAGAGTATCCCATGTAGATGTAGATGTATGAAGCAAAAGGGCGAGATGCAACAGTTATGCACTCGTGCTTCCTACATCCAAATGAGCGAGTTTCAAAGCAGTCAAACTATGGCATTTCCAATGGAGGGTTAGTCCTTTCGGAGAATTACTATACTAGCTGGACGTGATGCGTCACCTGTGCAACGATGCTCACTGCATTGTCCACGTGTTCTGGCATCCGTATGCGAGGTTCTGGACGTCCATGCAGCACTACGTCTATCAAGATTGTCGTATCGTAAGGGCAACAATGGCACATCGTATAACTACCACAGCACATATCGGAGTGTTTGTGAGCCCAGATGTGCCAATAGGAACTCTTGCCAATCGGGCTCTAACCTTGGGACTACGGACACGCACAACTCTAGCTCGACTTCTACTCAGACCAGAGCAATGACTTACTTCGCACGACTTACGCCGTTAGAGGATCGCTTTGAATATGGAATGCCGGGCCTGTCCTTCAGCGATGAAAGCAGATTTTGCTTTTACTCAAGTGATGGTCGTTTGCGAGTACGACGTAGACTTGGTGTGTACTATCTGGTACAGTGTTTTCGTCCAAGTCATACCGGCCCCACCCTAGGACTCATGATCTGGGGTGCGATAAGCTACAACTCTCTTTCATCTTTGATGTTTCCGGAAGGAAGGCTGATCAGTGCTCGGTACGTGCACAGTGCTGTAAGACCATTCTCTTGTCGTTATTAAAACAGAAAGGTGATGTGTTTTTCGAAGAGGTAAATTCTCTTTTTGAGAACATCATAGATGAACAGCGATGTTACGAGTAATCATTAATTCATGTAACAAGGCAGTCTGGTAACCGGTTTCGGTCACTTACATGACCTTCATCAGACCACAACCGTAATGTTGGCCTCCGGTTTTCACATGGATCTGCCTAAAGGTTTAATGTTGACTGCTAGCGGTTATGAAATTGGTGTCGTGCTTGTACAAATTGAGGAAGGTGCTGGAAAGGTGATAGCCCATACATCAAGAGTTCTCTCAAAGTCCGAGATACTCTACAACCGAGAAGGAATGTCCCGCTGTTATCTG
This sequence comes from Locusta migratoria, assembly GCA_026315105.1. Taxonomy (NCBI): domain Eukaryota; kingdom Metazoa; phylum Arthropoda; class Insecta; order Orthoptera; family Acrididae; genus Locusta; species Locusta migratoria. The sequence goes on along the minus strand of CM048750.1, from coordinate 37,110,678 downwards.
GGATATCAAAAAGTTCCGGGCGTATTTACTCGGTAAACCATTCACCGTCGTGACAGTCCACCATTCTTTATGTTGGCTAAACGATTTAAATGTTCAAATGTCTGTAAATCTATCGGACCAAACTGCGTGGTCATCAGTCCGTAGCTTACAAACTACTTAAACATAGGTAAACTAACCTAAGGACAAACACAACACCCATGCCCCAGGAAGGACTCGAACCTCCACGGCGAGCAACCGCGCGCTCCGCAGCGAGACGCTTTAGACCGCTCGGCTACTTCTCCGCGGCTAAACGATTTAAAGAATCCATCAGGTCGACTAGCAAGATGGGCACTAAAACTCCAAGAGTTCGCTGTCACAGTGGTATTCAAAACCGGGCGCAAACACAAGAACGCCGGCTGCCTTTCGAGGAATCCATTAGCGGAACACAATAGCAGGAATGAAATTTCAGCGCTCACTTAGGCAACATTACAGAAGAACAGAGGGAAGATCCAGCTTTATTACATACCATAGAGGCCTTGAAGAAAAGAGAACCGACGAAAGGAGAGTTTTAACTTACAAAAGGGACATTGCATAAGAGCAACTGCGCTCCACTGGGGCACAAATGACTTCTGGTTGTACCAGCTCATCTCCGTCCAGCTATTCTCAAGTATTTCCATGATTGTCCAATATCCCGTCACCTGGGATTCGTGATCCTAGACAAAATCAGAGGCAGGTACTACTGGCGAGGTCTCTACCGATCTGTCAAGCACTATGTGAGTCATAGTAAGCAGTGCGAACGACGGAAGCATGTGCCGCAGTTACCTTCAGGTCATCTGGTACCAATTCCCCCTGCAGCAGCTACATTCCACCGGATTGGAATCGACCTTTTAGGTAGCTTCTCGAAGTCACCAAACGGTAACCGATGGATAATAGTCTGGACTTACTACCTCACTCGCTACGCTCTTACCAAATCTGTACCATCTGCAGAAGCTCCATAGATAGCAAAATTCCTAGTAGAAGCATTATTTTGAAGCAAGGTGCACTATATGTGATGATATGTGATCGAGGAAAAGTATTCATGTCAAAACTAGTATCAGAAGTGATGTCATGTTGCGACATTGTCGATAGAATTACAACTGCCTACCATCCTCAGACAAATGGTGTTACATATATATATATATATATATATATATATATATATATATATATATATATATATATATCGTATGGTATAATGTCAGCTACATATAATACTTTAGTAAGATTTACTAGTGTCTAGTTAATAAGATAAAACATATCTCTGTCACAGAGCCAAGTCCAACTCCTTTAACCACTGGACAGCTTCCTGACTGACTATATGGAGTTCGGTCATCCCTCCTGAGAATGATCGTAATGGGCAATTAGTAATTATATGGGTCATCGTTTGAATGTCTGCTCCACAGTCACATGACTGGTCGTCTGTCTGTCCCCATTTGAATTTCCAATAGTTACAGCGACCAACACCAGTTCGGAAACGGTTGATCAAAGACCATTCTCTCCTGGGAAGGTCCATTCCTTGGAGCTGCTTAGAGGGATCGTCTATCCAGATGCTGTTTTTTCCATTAAACGAATCCCAAATTCTTGCCCAGTTTGATTTAGGTGAGAAGCCACTCTCATGTAGTTGCACAGCTGTTTTAAGAGGTGGTTTACGTGATTTCAGCCGGCTGACCGGTGGTGGAAGGTCTTGCAGGATAGGAAGCTCAGGAGTGGACAAGATCTTATAATACTCTCTCATTAAGGCTTCCTTCCGTCTTAGATCAGGGGGAACGATGTTGCATAATATTGGGAGCCATTGAAGTGGTGTAGCCATCAGAGTGCCACTGATCAATCTCATTGCTCTATTTAATTGTACATCAATGTCTCTCACATGAGCACTGTTGAGCCAGACAGGAGAACAGTATTCAGCTGCAGAGTAAACTAGGGACAAAGCTGTTGTACGCAAGACCTTAGCACTGGCTCCCCAAGACGATCCTGCTAAGTGCTGCAATATGTTATTCCTAGTTTTAACTTTGTCTGCTGTTTTATGAAGGTGGTACTTAAAAGTAAGAGATCTATCCAAGATTACTCCCAGGTATTTTGGATGTTCAACATCCAGTGGCAAGATACGGTTCTCCCAGTTTTCGATCACCCTTCCCTATATGTCGGCGATTTCAACAGCCACAGTAGCCATTGGGGGTACTCGTCTGATAATGAAAATGGAATAGCCTTAGCTGAATGGGCTGAAAATAATAACCTTTCCTTGGTTTTTGACGCAAAAGACTCCAGCACATTTTTCTCAGCCCGCTGGAAGCGTGGATATTCACCTGACCTGTGTTTTTGTTCCTGTGATCAGACATTAAGATCTCTATCAGTTACGAGAAAGGTACTTGGCACATTCCCACGGTCGCAGCACAGGCCAGTGCTGATATCAGTTGGGATTAAGATTCCCCTAATAAGATCTTTTCCGAGACCCAGGTGGAATTTTAATAAAGCAGACTGGGAGGCATTTACTTCCAAATTAGAAGACAACATTAGATTCATTCCTCCTACAATAGAAAATTATGACAGATTCGCTGGGCTCCTTAAAGCTATAGCTAAAGCCTGTATACCTCGAGGCTACAGAAAGACATATATCCCGGGATGGAGCCAAGAGTGTGAAGACCTGTATAACGAATTTATCAGCACTGAAGATTCAAACGCTGCCGACATCCTACTGAACGCCCTTGATAATGCCAGAAGAGAGAAATGGTGTTACAGAACATTTTAACAATTGTTAGCAGAAATGCTGTTGATTTACGTCGATGTTGAGAAGAAGGATTGGAATACAATACTGCCAGTCGTGACATTTGCTTGTAATACAGGAAGGCAAGACACGACAGGCTTCACGCCGTTTTTCCATGGTCGTGAAGCTGAGGCGACAATGGATACGCTGTTCCCGTTCCAGCCGGACGACACTCAGGATGACTATGTGAAACAGCTCACGAGGGTCGAAGAAGCAAGACAACTGGCTCGCATATGAAACACGTGAAGCCCAGGAGAAGGACCGCCCCTGTATAACGACTAGCACCGACCTGTTGTGTACAGGATATCTGGTATGGGTTTTTACCGCTGTAGTTTGGTCCGTATCGTGTCATACGCCGCCTGTCCTACGTCAGATGCGATGTCGATTATAATGAGCCGTCCTCAAAACGACAAAAAATGAAGAGACTTTGTTCACGTCCGCCGTATGAAGCCTCACCACTATCCTGAAGAACAGATAGATAAAAACGGCTTCTTGTTCAAGGACTCTGAAGCCAGTTATGAAAATGACTCTGAAGCCCGTTATGATAATGATAAAGCCACGACAGGGGGTGTGGCGCCGGTCATTGTTGTCGCTGTTAGGAGTTGTAGGGGACTAACAGCTCGGTCCTCAGTCCCGGCGCCGGTTATCGTCACATTAAGGAAGGCGTGCAGGCAGAATGGAAGGATTCTCCGGAATTGCCATACAGAGGACCCATGACAAGATCCAGGACACTGCAGCTGACTCCAACTGGAACCTAACAGCTGTTCGCTGTTGTTTCAGGAAGGGAAGCAATGCCGCGAGTCGTCCGACGGAACGCGTGCTGCTGTGGTTAGCGTCGCAGATTGCTGTTCTGGCTCTCCCTGGTTCAAATTCCGCCATTGGCAGAAAAATTTATTTATTTGTATTTACTATTTCTACAATGTTCTACATGTACCCTTAAAACCGGAAGGTACATATTAAGAAATGCGTTTTCCATCCCAGTTTCGTATTTGTCAAAAAAAAGAAAAAAAAAAAATCAACTAGCTAAGACCAAGGACGGCACAAATATCCATGCCCGAGGGGGGATTCGAACCCCCGACCGTAGTGGCCGTGCAGACCGTGACTGGAGCGCCTCAGTCCCCTCGGCCACCGCGGCAGGCCGTATTTGTTCAGAGATGGTGTGCTAACTTCAATACTGTTCGTGTTAGTACCAGAAATGGAGTTCAGTGTGCCGTGGTGTGACACCAGATGTAAATTTCGGTGTGTCGTGGATGAACTGTACTTCAAGTAGCGATGGTGATGATGAACTGTTTTTGTATTCAATGTCACATAAGTCGAATAGACTTCATCCGATAAATGTTAGAACAACAATGTATGGCGAATAGCACCATGTAATGCAAAATTTACAGCTTGACGATTTAAAACTTATTTCAGGCTTAATGAAGAGCAGTTCAATAACGTTCTGTCCCTCATCAGCAGTGACATTAAGAAACAGGATACAAATACAGAAAATCAATACTCCCTGAAAAACGGGTAGCTGTTTGTCTAAGGTAACATTTCCTTGCACTTAATTTCAAAATGTAAACGTTTTCCATTTTAGCATAGTCCCATAGCACTGGATACTTTCGCACTCGGCCAATTAATTCAGACATTTTGCGCAATAAACACACAAACACGCAGTAATAGAGCTCTTCAGCACAGAGTACGTTTATAGAGCAGTGTAGTGCGCATGCGCCAGCCGAGATACGCAGCGACTCTACGTGTGCAGGCGTAGCTGGAGACACGCGTATTATGTATCCCGGCTGGTCTGAAATGCCCCATTTGATTAAATTACAAGATACGTCTTCGACGTCTTTGCACAGACGTAGCTTGAGATACGCTACATCGGTGTAAAATGACCTTTATAAACTTATACTAAAGACAACACAAACATCCATTTTTTTTTGCAAGTAACTACTTCTGTTCTGATATTGCGTGATTATTTAATACATTTATGTACAATGGCAGAACTTTACACTTTTTTATGTTGAAGGGAAACTGCAGTTTCCAGCACTTCTGCATTTCGCCTTTTCCAGTGTTGAAACTTCTCGATATACTACAGTACATCCGAAAATAGCCTCTTTTAACTTACTATGTTATCTGCAAGTTCATGTATGTGTATTGTATTGTGAAAAGCAACGGACTTGAAACATGCCTGGGGTACGCCAGAAATCTTTTTCACGTATGAAAATTTCTCTCCGTTGGAAATGAATTGCTGTGTTGTGTTAGCTAAGAAACGCCTCAATCACGTCACATAGTTGGTCCGTATTCCACATGCTTATACTTCGTCCAAAAGGCGACGGCGAGGAACCGTCAACTTCAGCATTGCGGAATGTTCTGGAAAGCACGTATCAACTCCTCTATGGATCTTCTGGGTGAATAGCGAAAGCAGTGCTTCACATGACGGTTGCTTCAGGGAACCATGTTGATTCCTGTCGAGGAGATTTCCGGTCTCCAGAAAAATCATAATACTCGAACACAAAACGTGCTCGAAGATTCTAAAAGTGGCTGACGTCAGAGATAGTCCTACGATTTTGTGTATCTGATCTACGAGTCTGCTAGAAAACGGGAATGACTCGTGCTTTTTTCCAATTCTTAGGACCGCTTAGCCCCTCAGCAGACCTGTTTCTACCCATGCGCATGACCGGTGAGCAGCCAGCTCGGAAATTTACGACGCTGCACTGTGCGCAGTGTATAGATTAGATTAATACTTGTTCCATAGATCATATATACGACATTTCGTAATGATGTGGAACGTGTCAGTTTAGTAAATGTTGTCTACACTTGACAATCAATATTTTAAGGATATTTTATTACACTTTTTGGTTTTTTTTTTAAATTTTTATTTTATTATTATTATTATTTTTAAATTTTTATCTAAAAATTCATCTACATTGTAGAAGGAGTTGCCATACAGAAATTCCTTTAATTTCTCTTTAAATACTAGTTGGCTATCTGTCAGACTTTTGATGCTACTTGGTAAATGACCAAAGACTTTTGTGGCAGCATAATTTACCACTTTCTGAGCTAAGGTTAGATTTAACCTTGAATAGTGAATATCATCCTTTCTCCTTGTGTTGTAGCTATGCACACTGCTATCACTTTTGAATTGGGTCGGATTGTTAATAACAAATTTCATGAGTGAGAATATATATTGTGAAGCTACACTGAAGATCTCTAGATCCCAAAATAAACGTCAGCAGGATGCTCTTGGATGGGCTCCAGCAATTATTCTGATTACACGCTTTTGTGCAATGAATACTTTTTCACTCAATGTTGAATTGCCCCAGAATATCATCCCATATGAAAGCAATGAATGAAAATAGGCGTAGTAAGCTAATTTACTGAGATGTATATAACCGAATTTTGCAATGACTCTGATAGCATGAGTAGCTGAACTCAAACGTTTCAGGAGATCTTCAAGATGTTTCTTCCAATTCAGTCCCTCGTCAATGCAAACACCTAAAAATTTTGAATATTCTAGCTTAGCTACAGATTTATGTTCAAAGTCTAAATTTATTAATGGTGTCATGCTATTTACTGTTTGAAACTGTATATACTGGGTTTTATCGAAGTTTAATGAGAGTCCATTTGTAGAGAACCACTTACTAACTTTCTGAAAGATATCATTTACAATTTCATCAGTTAATTCCTTTTGTCAGGTGTGATAGCTATACTTGTATCATCAGCAAAAAGTACTAGCTTAGCATCTTCGTGAATGTAGATTGAGAAGTCATTAATATATATTAAGAACAGCAAAGGACCAAAGACCGAACTTTGTGGGACCCCAATTTTGATGACTCCCCAGTTAGAGGAATTACTTGTTTCATCTATATCGTGTGAACTGCTTATTTCAACTTTCTTCACTCGTCCAGTTAAGTGTGATTTAAACCATTTGTGCACTGTCCCACTTGTACCACAATACTTAAGCTTATCTAGAAGAATCACATGATTTACACATCAAAAGCCTTTGAGAGATCACAAAAAATCCCAACTGGTGATGTCCGGTTGTTGATGTCATAAGCACAAGATTTGAAGAAAGCTTGTGACAATGTTGACTGGAATACACTCTTTCCTTCAAATTCTGAAATCAACAGGAGTAAAATATAGGGAACGGAATGTTATTTACAACTCGTACAAAAAGCAGACAGCAGTTATCAAAGGGCGTGAAAAGGATGCAGAGGTCGGGAAGGGTATAAGACAGGGTTGTGGCCTTTCCCCAATGTTATTCAATTTGTAAATTGAGCAAGCTATAAAGGAAAGTAAGGAGAAATTTGGAGAAGGAATTAAAGTTCAAGATGAAGAAATAAAAAAACTTGTGTTTTGCCGATGACAGAGACAGCAAAGGATCTGGAGGAGCAATTGAACGGAATGGACAGTGTGTTGAAAGGAGCATATAAAATGAACATTAACGAGAGCAAAACAAAGGAAATGAATTGCAGTCCTAGAAAATCAGGCGATGCTGAAGGAATTAAATTAGGTAACGAATCATCACAGGTGAGTTACTTGGGCAGTAAAATATATGACGATCGCAGTACAGAGGATATAAAATACAGAATGGCAATGGGAAGAAAAGCGTTTTTGAAAAAGTGGAATTTGTTAAGATCGAATATTAATTTAAGCATAAGGAAGTCCTTTCTGAAGGCATTTGTGTGGCATTTGTGTGCCTTTTATGGAAGTGAAACACGGACGATAAACAGTGGGGACAGGAAGAGGATAAAGGCTTTTGAAATGTAGTGTTTCAGAAGAATGCTGAAGATTAGGTGGGTGGATCGCGTAACTAATTAGGAGGTACTGAACAGAATGGGGAAAAAATGAAGTTCTGGCATACCTTGACTAAACGAATGGATCGATTGGTAGCACACATTCTTAGACATAAAGGAATTGTGCCTTTAGCATTGGAGGGAGGTGGGTGGGGTAAAAACCGCAGAGGAAGACCAAGAGATGAATATAGTAGCTAAGCAAATTCATATGGATGTAGGTTGCCGTTCTTATGAGGAGATGAAGAGGCTTGCTCAGTACAGAGTAGGGTGGAGAGCTGCATCAAAGCAGTCGCCGGACTGAAGACCACAACAACAACAAGCATACTCAAAGTATGCGTCGTTGATCTACACTCAGGCTCAAAAGGTGCCCAGGCACTGAGTAGTCGATTTTGATTAGGAAATCCCTCAGTGAAAAGATCAATAGGTCGTGCTGCATGTACACATTTACGATTATTTCATATTCTAACACGTGATTAAGCAAAATTATAATTTTATAATGCGATTAAGCCTGAAATCGATGTAGTGAGGGAAATAAATAATTCTTACAGTAATACCCATGCTAGTGTCCTTTAAAATGATTTCGTTTTTGTTGCTCTTCATCCACTTTTTTCTCACTATTAATTACTAAATACTTTATATTTTGTAGAGACTGCCACAGACAAGGAGTTGAAAATGAGAAGTTTTGTTGGACGATCTCCGTGAAAGCAGCGACGACTCTGCATGGGTAGAGGATAATGCGAAATACGTTTCTTTCGTACGGATTTAAGCGCACAATATTCGAGAAGAGGGAAGTAATTTTCAAGAAGTTTTCACGGCGGAACTTGAACATCTCGTCAAATAAAAGTTGTGAATGGACGGCGTCCGCTGCAGTCGGCGCGCAGGCGCGGCAAGAATAAAGCGGCTTAATTGAAATCAATAGCGTGAAATTAGTTATTACTCCGTAGACGAACGGAACACAATTAACCCCGCCAGTCGCCACGGCCGGCGGCGGCAATTTTCTTCAATCAATGACTGGGTAACAAACTGGATTATAAAATTTTACACTCGGGAGGTCGTATTTGCCGAAAGTAAATGGCGTCATCGTTTTTTTTTCCGTCCCCTCTCTTGCGCGAATCTCGGCTTTAGAGCAACACCGAAAAGAAGATTGGCTGTGGGATTACGGCGCGTTCCAGCATATTCACTGTATGAGAACTTACGGTAAGCTTGTATTAGCGCACGCAGAGGCCTAACTGAAAAACGGAGTTTATGGGACGAATAATGTTGCGAAGGGTGGTTCCGACGATTAAAAAGGAAGAGAACTGCTTTACTATAAGCAGTTTAATTGCACTCCGGAAATTGGTTTCATCAGTGAACAACAAAATTAATACATACTGTATGGTACCCAGTCTTTCGTTTAGTTTTTGTCAAACCTCTCATTGTCCACCATTCCTGCTCGCTAACCCAGGTTAGCCAGTAATAGAACATTAGTCCATGAACTGTAAAACTCGTTAGGTGTAGTAGTCAATGAGTGGTTACCTAAAGTTGATCAGTCCTCTAAAAACAGTAGCCTGTTAATGTGATACGTACGTGCCACATAAAATTTTCTACAATATTTTCTTGCTGGTCATTTCATTTGAAATTACGGAAGTTTATACGTTGTTTTCGGTCGGATATTTGGAGTCTGTATTGTTAAACACTCTCTCATTTTATCGGTTTAATAATCTATGGGCCGGCCGCGGTGGCCGAGGGGACTGAGGCGCTCCAGTCACGGTCTGCACGGCCACTACGGTCGGAGGTTCGAATCCCCCTCGGGCATTGATATTTATGCCGTCTTTAGTATTAGTTAGTTCATAAGTAGTTCGTAAGTTTAGGGACTGATGACCCCGTAGTTAAGTCCCTTAAGCTTAACAAACATTTGAATAACCTATGGTTGCAAAACAATAACTCGAATTATTTATAGAATCATGGAGAAATTGGTAAAAGTGGACCTTGGGGAATATCAGATTTTGGAGATACGTAATAGGTACGTAACGACTTCTCTTACAAGATACGTAAACAAAACGGAGAAATAAAAACTTTGTGCTTTACTGATGATGATGTAAATCTGACGGAAAAATCAAAGGAGCTGGGAGAGCAGTTAAACGGAATGCGTAGTGTCCAGAGAAGATGGTATTATATCAGTATTAACAAGAGCAAAACTAGGATATTAGAAACAAGTAGAAAAATGCCAGAGCCGCGATGTAGTGGCCTAGCGTTCTAAGGCGGGTAGTTGTGGAGCGCGCCGCTGCTCGCCGTCGGAACTTCGAGTCCTCCCTCGGACATGCGTGTATTTGTTGGTCTTAGCATAAGTTAGTTTAACGAGTTTGTAAGCCTAGGGACTGATTACCAAGTTCCATAGATTTACAAACATTTAGAATAAAATCAGGCAATGCTGAAGATAACAGACTAGCGAACGAGACAATAGTAGTAGATGACTATCGTTATTTGGGCCTCGAAATAATGTATAATGGTTAAAGTAGAGAGTTAAACGCATAATTAGTATGGGAAGAAAATATTTCCCGCGTGGGATGGCCGAGCACTCTAAGGTGCCTTGCTGCCGAGCGCACGCCTGATCCTCGTTGGGTGTGTGTGTGTGTTGTCCTTAGTGTAAGTTAAATTAGTTTGTAAGCCTAGGGACCGATGACCACTGCAGTTTGGTCCCGTATAAAAAGCATTTCTGAGGCAGGAATATTTGTTGACATGTAATATTAATTTAAGTATGAGGATGTTTTTCCGGATTTTTTTTAAAAATAGTGATGCCTTGTACGAAGTGAAACGTGAAGCAGATACGAGAAGAGGACAGAAGGTTTTGAAAGTTGGTGATATAAAAGAATGCCGAAAATTAGGTTGGTGGACCGCGGAACAAATGATAAAGGTACTAAACAGAATTGGTGGAAAAAGGTTTGTGGCATACCTTGACTAAAAGAAGTGCTCGAGTGGTAGGATACATTTTCAGAATCAAGATTCGTCAACTGGACGGGAGCTAATGTTCAAATGTTTGTAAATGTATGGTACCAAACTGCTATGGTTAATTCTCCCTAGACGTACAAACCACCTTAATTAACCTAAGGACAACACACTAATCGATGCCCCAGGGAGGACTCGAACCTCCGACGGCCGGAGGGGAGCGTGCGGGGTAAGTATCGCAGAGGGAAACCTAAAAGACTAACACGATAAGCAGCTTCGCTTGGATTTCTATTCCCGCCGCGCGGTGAAATGCGCTTTGCTAAGTATTGTGCGGCCGCTCCCCGTCGGAGGTTCAAATGCTCCCTCGGAAGTGTGTGTGTGTGAGTGTGTGTGTGTGTCTGTGTGTGTTGTAATTACCATAACTTATTTAGTAAAAGTAGTTCGTAACTCTAGGATCGATGACTTCCGCAGTTCGGTCCCATAGGTTTACAAACATTAGAATATTATTCTGATGGGGACTGCCGTTGATATTCAGAGATGCAGACGCTTACACGGGATAGAGTAGCGTAGAGAGCTGCAGCAAATATTACCGATACGGTGTTTGTTCTTTTCGGACATGTCCGGAAGAACAGACACTATTAGTAGACAATAAAGACCGTAAGTTTACGAAATCGAAATATTGAAACATTTCGCCCGTTTCGGGGCGTTGAAATAAATTCAACGACAAAGTTGAATTTATTTCATCGCCCCGAAGCGGTCGAAATTATTCAATATTTCGATTTCGTACAGCAGATGTATCTTCTGACTGAAGATCACTATTCTTCTCTATCTGTCTGCAAGGTCAATTAAAGGATTGCCAAAATACGGAATACGCATGAACATATCAAAATAAGCGACGGAAGTACGCGCAAATAGTCCCACCTATGGAACTCCTCTTATTTTTAAAATATAAACTTTCTTGTTACAATAGTACTCCTCCTTTTACTGGGAGCTTAGACCTTCACTTTGTTCAATTATAATGGGTTTAATCGCACCTGTGTCAGTGTGAGATCGAAAAAGACATTGATCTTACTGCACTCCTCTCCGCGATCACGAAAAACACTTTATTTACTACGTTGTGTAGCGGAGAGTCGTTAATTAGTTCTGAGTCTCCAATAGGTCAATTTAATAACAGAAAATGATACGATATAAGCCCTTCTCGGTCAAGAAGTGCTATGATGTGGCAGGGTGGATTAATGAGCTCTAATCAGAGGCGGCATGAATTCCTTGAAAGTACTGTTCTTTGTTTGACATCAGATATTGCGAATATGTTCTCCTAGGATATTGATACATGAAGTTTCAGTCATAATGGACTATCCTTATTTAAATATGAGAGTCTTGAAGTTTGCATTTTAGCAGTAGATTACATTGGGTTTGCAAGAAAGTAGTCATTTTAAGATAAGCGATCAATTGTACCATAAAATATTTTTGATTTTCTCTATGTCATCCAGTCCTTATTGATTTGTGAAGCTACGTTTGCGCAGTCGATTACTTTATCTACAGCAGAAACTGGCATGGTAGTTATGTTATTCCTGGAGCGTCAAACTGTGGGCCGTGTCCATTGTATGCTGACAAAACTTCATTATAAGGAGTGTAAACTTGAGAAATTAAGGCTGCATTGATTAGTCTGGACTTCGTTGACTGAAAAGTTGCCGAATAGTAGGGGCATTATGTGTTTACTGGAAGACTTCTGTTTAAATAATGCAGGAAAATTGGTGGGCAATCCTTTCAGATCGGGGATTATTAATTCTGTACACGCGAAGAATAAACTGCAGTTCGATAGCACAGTGAAAAGAACGACGGTTATTTAGAGAAGTTGGTGAATACTAAGAGCGGTGCACTGTTCAGCGGTTCGATTTGAATATTGTTTCGGAATAGGATAAGAGTAAATAGTCAGGTTGCTGAATTCTTAGCCTTTTAAGATTCTTCTTACCTGAGGAAAGGCCAACTGTTGAAAACTAATTACTTCGTAATTTCAACCACATATCAGCATTTCCAATTAGACTGTTAATGTTTATGAGTAGACGTGATGACGGTCGGATTGCATTAAGAGAAAAGCGACATAGTGGGAACTGTGAAATGTCACGGAAGAGGTCTGCGACCATGTTGAAAATTTAGAGTAGGCAGTGCAGCTGCGCATAAGCTGATAGCTTGCGTTTGTATATGTTCATTACCATAGCAACATAGAATCTTTTGTGGCGCCATATCAGTTTTTATCCACACTAAAAGAGAATGCAGTGGATCACTGCGATGTTTAATAAATATAGATAGTGTGTTGAGTGACCGTAGATTCAGATTAAAGTAAAACAGAAGATATCTGACGTTCCCCAGGGAAGCGTTATAGGTCCCCTACTCTTCCTTGTGTTTATAAAGAATTTAGGAGACAATCTGAATAGCTCCCTTAGACTGTTCGCGGATGATGCAGTCGTTTATCAGTTAGTGAAGTCAGAAGAGGATCGTAAATTCTACCAAATACCTAGGAGTTATTAGGAACAACTTAGACTGAAGAGAACACACAGAAAATATTGTGGGGAAGACGAGCCAAAGGTTACGTTTCATTGTCAGAACGCTTCGAAGATGCAACAGCTCCACCAAAGAGACTGCCTACATATCTCCTGGAGTACTGTTGCCCAATGTGAAACCCTCATCAGGTTCAGAGAAGGGCAGCTCTTTTTGTTCAAAAATGTTCAAATGTTTGTATAGTTATGGGACTTAACTACGGGGTCATTAGTCCCTAAACTTACAAACTACTTATGAACTAGCTAATCCTAAAGACGGCACAAATATCCATGCCCCAGGGGGGATTCGAACCCCCGACCGTAGTGACCGTGCAGACCGTGACTGGAGCGCCTCAGTCCCCTCGGCCACCGCGGCAGGCAGCTCGTTTTGTTTTATCGCGTCAGAGAGGGGAAAATGTCACGGAAATATTGCACGTTTTGAGGTGGAAATCATTAAAGGAACGACGTTATTCGTTGCGGCGAGATCTATTTGCGAAATTTCAATCACTGACTTTCACTTTTGAATGTGAAAATATTTTGCTGGCACCCACCTACATAGGGAGACAGACCATCCCAATAAAATAAGATAAATCAGATAGAAAACGAAACGATTTAGGCGTTCTTTCTTCCCGCGAGCTATTAGAGATTGGAACGGTAGAGAAAGGTTATGAAAGTGGTTAATGAACCCTCTGCCAGGCACTTAAATGTGATTTGCAGAGTATCTATGTAGATGTAGAAGCGATTGTAAACTACATGTACTTGGGTAATAACCAGATTCTGTAGATTAGCAGATTCAGGTTTGAAGGGTGAGGTGAGTTTTGAGAGGACTCGGTTTGTGATGGACAGTGGTGATAAGCTGTGATGCTGACAGGACAGCTTCACTCTCAGTGCGCATATTTGAATAAGAACATAAGTCAGGATCGTAAAGATGATTTTAGTCTACATGATTAAACTTTTTCGGCAAGGATTAAATTCAGTATTACTGTTAGAAACATGTTTAAATGTTCGGTTTGATCTGATTTAGGCATATACTATGTTCTCTGAAAATAAGATAATTTTTCGATAGCGCTTTTCGGTTGTGTTATTTGAATTTAGTTTCGGTTTTTCTAATAACATGGATCGCCTGCTATGTCAGTGGCACAGGCGCTAGATATGGCCGCCTTCGCCTCTCAGTGCCATGCCACCATGAAGAACCCACACCGTTGGGTGAGTGTCGCGGTCACTGACTCTTTCAGTGTCTGTCCGGTCAAGAGTAATGGCAAGTAAATTTGCGCGCCTTTCTTGAGATACATACAAATGGACTCTCATGATAAAACCCGGAGAGTTGGGGGGGGGGGGTGAGAGTTAGTTTTCATGTATAGACGACAGGAACTGCTTGGCTACTCAATCTCTTCAAATGTTCAAATGTTTGTTAAGCTTATGGGACTTAACTACGGGGTCATCAGTCCCTAAACTTACAAACTACTTATGAACTACTTACGAACTAGGACGGCACAAATATCCATGCCCGAGGGGGGATTCGAACCCCCGACCGTAGTGGCCGTGCTGACCGTGACTGGAGCGCCTCAGTCACCTCGGCCACCGCGGCCGGCCCAATCCCTTCCTTCACCCCTTGTTAAAATATATATTATCTAATATTTATATCATCGCTGTTTATCTAAGAAATAACTAGATCTTATTGTGAAAACGTTGGAGTAAAAATATAAATAATTTCGAATCTTATTATTTTTATTTCAGTAGTTAATTTACCCTTTTTTCACCATGTATGTAGTGTGCTAGCTCTCAAGAAATCTGTTATCTCACTAGGTGACGGTTGCTCGCCATGGAGGTTCGAGTCCTCCCTAAGGCATGGGTCTGTGTGTTTGTCCGTAGGTTAGTTTACCTAGGTTTAAGTAGTTTGTAAGCTACGGACTGATGACCACGCAGTTTGGTCCGATAGATTTACAAACATTTGAACATTTATTTTTTTCACTAGGTGAGGACAGAAATAATACGAGGGGGAGTTGGAAAATACGTTTCCCCTGTCGACTGTGGTCAGAGTTGCGTATGAAAGGAAAAAATAGATTGAGACATTAAAGATAAGGCATATCTTTATTTTTCTACATAATATCAAAGCGCACTGAGACATTTATCATACCGCTTTATAAGCTTCAAAAAGCCTTCCAGGAAAAAATGAGGCTGTTCCCACGGAAGAAGCATTCCGTCCCAGAAAATGACGAGTAGCACTTCACCTGCGGACGGAGTGCTTTGAACTTCTTTCGGACAGGTGATGACTGATGTTTCCACTCCATGGATGCGGCCTTCGATTCATGTGTGTAATGGTGCAGCCACGTTTCAATCTGGAACAGAAAGTCATTGTCATATTGATGGTGGACCTCTACCCAATGGTGTATAGGTGTCTTGCACGTGCGCGTTCACCTGCTGTGTCGTCTTTCGCCCATAGCCGTTCAACGCTTCTTCCGTATGCAACTCCCAGATTTTTTTTCTTGGACGGCTTTTTGAAGCTTATAAAGCGGTTTGACAAATGTCTCAGTGTACTTGGAAATTATGTAGAAAAATAAATATATGTCTTATCTTTAATCCCTCATTCTATTTTTATTCCTTTCATAAACAACTATGCCCACAGTCGACAGGGGAAACTTATTTTCCAATTCCCCCTCGTATTTGTGAATATTTCATAGTAGATGTATAATAATTTTCAGTGAGGCACACTAGTAGTTGAAAAGTTATATACATGAACCTTATGAAAAGTTAGCCACACAGGTTGAGTGTTGCAGGCCCAACCATTACATTCTTGTGTAATTTAATTATTCAAACTTTTAACCTGAGGGCCGTAGTGCTTTGTTTCACATACATACACGACTTGGGTCTTGCACGTGATCTGTTCTTTACGCCGGCTATGAAGCAACTCCCAGACTCAATGCACTAGAGCCAAAAGCCTTTTATCAAGTTCTGAAAATGTTGATATTGATTGAATGAACAGAAGAGCAAGCAGTCAGAAATGTTCCTGCGTTTGAACATTTTCGTGCATCCACAGCTAAGACAAATATCTGAACTTAATTTATTTAACAAAATAAAAAGTTACGATATATAGTTGAAATAAAACAGTCACAAAATTAAACAATCCAAACAATAATAAATTACACTGCAAATAATCACCCTGGCTGCTTTATTTTACAACAGCAGTCACACCAGACATGCGTCACACAACTCCGTTTTACATCACAATTTTCCTGCGCTCACTTTTGACGTATGTACCTCACTCTTCTTTACACATTCATACAAGAAGACATAATTAAATCACAATTTTGAAACAGATGAAATTGTCATCTAATTCATTAGTACCACATAGAATTTGTGATGTTTGTTTGATTCAACCTATAATATTTTAATTTTTTGATTGATGTAGAAAATCAAGACTGCATCGTTCCTAACTCTCTCCATGCATTACAAGAATGTTATGATGAGACACACATAAATTTCTCTAGTAAAGTATACTAAATAATGATTGAAACATGAAAAAAGTAGATTTGGTAATAACAATACCCTAAGTACGAACTCGCTCGATTAGCCGTGCGGTCTAACGCACCGATTTCCGAGACGGGGAGGCGTACCTGTCTGAGTTAGAATTCGTCCGGCAGATTAACGAAAGGCGTGGGAGAGCCGGCCAGCCAGGATGTTGTTTTTAGGCGGTTTTCGACAACCCCCTAGGTCAGTGCCGGGCTAATACTCAAGTACCGAATGTTTTACCTCTATGACAGGAACAAGGGACTGATAGTCTTTGCAGTTTAGTCCCTTCCGAAACCCAAACCAAACCCAACCCAACGCAAGTATAGCTTCAGTTACACGATTCGCGAACATTTCATAATACTTTATTCTTGTTATATATACAACACTAGGCACAGACATTTGGGGTACTGATTTGCTCCGGGGGTGGGGACGGGGGGGGGGGGCACGGGGTGGTGACAGGAAGAAAAGAAAAGAACAGGCTACGTACGAAGAATAAAATCCACCTGGAAATATATAGAAAATATAATTTGATTAGACTCCTAGGAAATGAGAGAATACGTTACGTGTGCTAGCAATGCACATTGCAGCGGCAGGTGTTAGTATATAATTGTCCCAGATACCCATCGGAGAGCTGCATCAAACCAGTCTTCGGACTGAAGACCACAACAACAACAACAACCCATCAAGTAACGATTCCAGGTAACATACTGCGACTTTAAACGTTCTTTGTCTGTTCAACTTAATTTTCCAGGACATCTAATGATGGCGACGACCGAAATGCAATATATGTTGGATAATGTAGCCACTCCCCACTTTTGTGTCAGAGTCTGACTTTTTGTGCCCTGCCAGAAGCATTTTTCTAATGGTGTAACTAAAAGTAACTCACCGAATAGAAAATTATCATATGGAACAATAACTCACTAAAGTAAAATTTGCAGTGCCTTCGGAATGGAGAATATCCATGCGTGGTTTACCTATTGCCCTAGCAACAAGTGCTCTTTCCAACGATTTCTATTTAATGGTTTCTGATGATCGTAGAGAAAAAAGAGTGCTTCAAGGAAGCTTAGTCCAACCTGACAAACATCAGCCATTAACTACTACACCTAACGAATTCCACAGGAAACTCCTTTTCTACGGTCATCAAGTCTTCCAACACTAAAGATACAGAGATGACTGAAAGTAGGAACAAAGTATGTTTATTATTTTCGTTGTACATCCGTACTTACGTACACACAGGGCAGGGATGGAAAGAACAACGCTTCTACTTTTTGTTGGAGAGAAACGAATGGACGCTCCCCTGCCCCCTCGAGGACTGCTGTTGTCACAGATGTGGAGAAAAAGAAGCCGAGTGCCGTAACCCGGTTTCCCAGAAGCATCGCTCCAAATAAGAGGCGTCAAGATAAGCGAACACGTGTCCCGCCTGATCTGCAGAGAAAAAACGTAGGTCATTGTTTCGGCCCTACTTTTTGAATAGAAGACGTGCAAGACGATGGAGAGGATTTTTCCGTTCACGTACAAGGCTAGACATGCAGAAAATCTACTGGCGCTTTACATTTGGGGCTCTATTACAGAATTTACGCAGAAACGAATTTTTTTAGTTATTTACATTAGTTGTGCCCTATATGTTTACTCAAGGCATTATGTAATAACGCACCTAATGTAACTATTTTTTTTCGTATATATGAACTTAGAGCTTTGTATACTTCCTTATTTTACCAAAATACGCGCGCCTCGGTTGCACAGTGGTAGAGTGCCAGACTACAAATCCAAACGTCGCGTGTTCAAGCCCCACCAGGTGCTGGGGTTTTTTCTCTCTCTTTTTCCACTTCTTTCACCTCTGGCAGTAATGTATATGTGAAAAATACCGAGTAGCACCTTGGTTCGAAACCTACGTTAAACTGGAGGTCCCCCCATAACTGGCTGGGTAAGTCAGTTTGATGGTCGGAAGAAGGCAACGGCATACCACCTCCAAACAGGACCATGCCTAGTAAAGCACTGTGGTGTTCAAACCAATCTTCGTATTGTTGACGGGTTTACTTTTTTTACAGCAGAATAGCGTATTAATGTTTCACATTTTGTCACTTTTCAAGAAAGCTTTAAATACATTGTAGTTCCTGCCCCTTCTGTGATTCTGCTTCGAGTTTGATAACTGATTAAAAGTCCCGTTCTCCGTTTCAGTTGTTTTATTGTGGTCCTTTTAGGATTTCACAATTGGTTTCTTGTCTTAAAGACACATCATCAGGTGATGGGAATACGAAACTTACCGGGAATTCTAGTTTCTTATAAAAACTGATACCGTATGACCAAGGTTCAGAGCAGGGGTACTAACACGTAATCCCAGCAGAATTTATATAAAAAAAAACATGGTCCATGGTAATATGTTGGGATATCATTTTAAAATTAAGGTCCATATGGCATTATAATAGTCAATGCCGTCTAGGTTTGGGTAGCGGATATGATCAAACCAACTAATTCAGTCCGATAGGGTATGTCATACTTGTTGGGAAATATCCCAGAATATGGTGTGCTGCATTCTACAGCTGAGGCCGTCTCTCTACGCTACGCCTAACAACCATCGTTTCCTTTCGCGATGTATCTGCAAACGAAAAGACCATATATGCATGCTTCCCAGCACACCATATTCTGGGATATTTCCCGACAAGTTTGAGACATCCAGTCGGATTGAATTAGTTGGTTTGACCATATCCGCTGCCCAAACCTAGACGACACTGAGTATTATAATGCCATATGGACCTTGATTTTAATATGATACCCCAACATTTTATCATGGACAAGGCTTTTTAATATAAATATTGCTGGGATTACGTGTCAGTGCCCCTGCTTTGAACCTTGAAACATGCGGTATTAGTTTTTATGAGAAACTAGAATTCCCAGTAAGTTTTGTATTCCACTCACCCGATGATGTGTCTTTAAGACAAGAAACCGGTTGTGAAATCCTAAAAGGACCACAATAAAACAGCTGAAGCGGAGAACTAGATTTTTAATCAGTTTTCAATCTTACAATTATTTTATAAGATTTTAACTGTTTTACTGTTCCTTTTAACATATATCTCTTGGGTAGCTTGGATGCCCTAGGTATGAAATTGTACGTATTCTGCAACTGTTTCGTGTACATATACCTGAAGAAGGGCAATAATTGCCCAAAACAGGTTGTGAATCACTCTGCAACCCTGCAACAGGCGGATGTTTCCTTTCTAATGTATAAACCACAGTTACTGCCATGGATGAAACATTTAACTTGTTGTAGTATTATTGTAATGATAAACAAAGTAATTTGGGTATAATTTTGGTACAAAATACTGTTGTACAAAAGGATAACAATCTGAATTTAATTCTTTATAACAAACGGAGGATTCTGCTCTTCAGCAGCCACACCTCTAACAAAGTTCGCACACTCCAGTTTTCCTGGTTGATTGGCCGTAGCTTCTAGAAGGCGATGGAGACCTTGATCGTCGCATTGGGGGGTGTTCTCTCCAGCGGCTTGCTCGCGGCGGTGGTGATCTACGTCGTCGTTGAAAAACACCCTCTTGTCTATATTCTTCATTCCGGGATTGGCGTTGGCATATGCTTGCAACCTGCTTACAAGGGCATATACGACGTGGCCTTGCATGTCATCTTCTGTATATTGGCCCACTTTAGGTTACGGTAGTAACACTAAAAGTGGGCCTTTGCGATCGTATTTTTACAGTTCGAAATTTAAATGGAAATAACGGCTTAACCATTCAGTTGACACGAAAATTGAATAACCGAATTTGTAGAGGAGAAAATTCTCTACAACTTTGCTCTTTTATGTTTTTTCACTTATCTCGTATCGTTTCAGAGATATTTGCAAAAATAACGGCGATTTTGGGATGTCTGTCTGACTGTCTTTCCGTAACGTGTTCCCTGTTTTTAAGACGAACTGTTCAACCGATCAGCACCAAATTTTACAGACATAATTGTAGGCCGCCAGAGACCAGAAACTTCATTTTTCAAATTTTTCGGGCTAAAAATACGATAGTAATACCAAAAAAGCCGTTTGTAAAGTAATTGTAATTGCAAACGAACCGTTCATCTGACACGAAAATTGAACAGCCTAATTGGTAGACGGCAAAATTCTCTACAACTTCGCTCTATTATGTATTTTTTTCATATCTTGCATAGTAACAGAGATATTTGCAAAAACAACGGCGATTTGACGATGTCTGTCTGGCTGTAACTTGTTCCTACTTTTTAGGTCGAACCGTTGAACCGATCGGCACCAAATTTTACAGACATAATTTTTGGCTACCAGAGACCAGAACCTCGCTTTTTCAAGTATTCTGGACAAGAAATACGTTAAAAATAAAAAATCCGTTTGTAATGTAATTTTAATTGCAAATTAACCGTTCATCTGACGCGAAAATTGAATAAACGAATTTGTAGAGGAGAAAATTGTCTACAACCTTGTTCCCTTATGTTTTTTTTTTCATATCTCGTATAGTTTGAGAGACATTCGCATAAATAACGGAGTTTTGACACTCTCAATTGCATTAACGAAAACCAGCCGTTCGCAGATGTCACGTGACATTCCTCGGCCTGAGCTATCTGTGGCATACGCCATATTGCGTTGCGTATTTGATGATTTTCTTATTGTAACTTACACGTTGTCATTTCAAAGCAATGGCGCACCAAAGAATTAACAAAAACACGTCGTTCTTCGTACGACAAATGATAATCTAGTGTCTACAAATGCCATATTAGCATCAGTTAACAATGGCAATCAATAGTATGAGATTAAAATAAACAACTCCTAACTGTTATGCGTAGCATAGTGGGTAGTGCGTTGGACTGTGACGCTGAAGGTAAGTGGTTCGGAACCCGCCACTACCTAAAATTTATTTTTCCTGAAAGGGTTTCAGACACTCTTATTAATTAATATTTTTTTATTTAGATTCTT
Source organism: Locusta migratoria (assembly GCA_026315105.1). NCBI lineage: Eukaryota > Metazoa > Arthropoda > Insecta > Orthoptera > Acrididae > Locusta > Locusta migratoria. The sequence continues at coordinate 37,089,207 of CM048750.1, read as the reverse complement.
ATTGTGGTCCAAAATGTTTGCAAAAACTTATAAAACTACAAATCTAAAGTGGGTCGTAAAACACGTCAGTGCGATTTTTTTTCTCACATACGGTAGTGCAAGAAGGGTTGCGTCGTCTCTGGTGGCCACAAGGCCAGAGCACGTACCGTACAGTACTGGTGACTATCCGCTGACCTGTGCCACCGTCTGTATGCGCTTTCCTCCTGCTTTTGCTCTGGTAACATCGCGTGGCCGTAGGGTGTACTTAAGAAGCAGGTCTTACACTCAAATAGGTAACAACTGCAATTTACTTAATCCGACAGTACATTTGTTTGTGGAGACGCACGGCAAGTCAGCTGAGGCCCGGTGGCCGTACTCACAACGTTTCGAACGTGATGTCTAATTTCTGCACATGTTTGTAGAAGGAAAGAGATACCTTTAATAATCGAGGGAACTTTTGAGGTACAACATGTCGTGGAAAGGCCAATCCGAGTAGTACCTGATGTTGTCCGGAACGGTATTGAGTGTTTAGGAAACAAGTTAAGCATAGCTTCAAAGAAAATCATCCATACGTAAAATGTAGTATAAACCAAAATCTTGTCATTTAAACTGATTCTTCCGTCTGTTCTTGGTGGAACAAATTCATTATGAAAATTAAAATACACAATTTTGTATTTGTTCTACAGGTTTTTTATTTTTCGATTCGATTTTCGGCTTCTTAGTCATTTACTGAAATTTAGTCAAAGAACTTGCGTTGTCAACAAAGCAGAAGAGATGTTACATGCAGAGAAATGAATCATCCTCTTTTGATGGAGCAATTACAATGGAAATAAATATTGAAATGAAAATTTGTAAATTATTAGTACTGTAAAAAGGAAACATTGATACTATACATCGAGAAACAATTTCATGACAACAATGACTATAGTGAATAAAATTAAATTTAACAAGAATCTAAACTTTGAAGGGTTGTTCCAAACGCAAGGTGACACAAAGCATAAGAAATGTTGAATAAATATTAGAAAACTGGGACACTATTACAACTAAATAAACAAATAGACAAAAATAGAGGGGTGGGATAGGAAGGTATAGGTGGGGTACATTGGAGAATTGTGAAGCATAATAAATCGGAGGTATGCACTCGATCTGAAAAACGAAAATAAACATATTTAATTATAATGATCACAATTAAATAAAGAATTAATGTAAGGACAGAGTACAGAATAATTTGGAATATTAGCACTATCCAAGAAAGATACAAAACAAGTGTGATACATTTGAAAGCTAGACTGGTATTAACACCGAAAGTAGATAAACAGTGGCTGCACCAAATTAAAATTAGATTTACTACTTTATATCAGTAAATTAATTGTAAGACAAAAGTACTGAAACGTATTACAAACACAGCCTGGCTCAAAAACAGAGTATTCTGAAATAAGAAGATACAAGAATTAGGGGAATAAAATGAAACAGCCTGGTGAGTTGTATTGGAAATTCTTAAGCTTAGGGTGGGTTCAAAATCAAATGTTCAAATGTTTGTATAGTCTATGGGACTTAACTACGGGGTCATCAGTCCCTAAACTTACAAACCACTTATGAACTACTTACGAACTAGGACGGCACAAATATCCATGCCCGAGGGGGGATTCGAACCCCCGACCGTAGTGGCCGTGCAGACCGTGACTGGAGCGCCTTAGTCCCCCCTTTTTTTTTTTTTTTTTTTTTTTTTTTTTTTTTTTTTTTTTTTTATTATGTACAAACCTAAAAAAATAAGCTAGTGCCACCGCCACTTTTACCCTAACCTCAAGTATAGAAAGTACGCAAACTCTCCAGTCGTGCTTGATGGAAAAAAAAGTAAATAAGTAAAAAAAATTAAAAAAAATGAAAATAAAAATCCTCCCCGCATCGGCCCATAAAGATATATGTAGATTTGTAATGGGGAAAAGGGAGAAATAAATAGTTGCTTCATGTATATTCTTTATTAGTATGTATAGTTCTGCATTTTTATGTAGAAAATACTGCCGTTCCACATCCGGCGTAAAAACAAAATAAAGAGGTCGTCGCATTACGACATGGTGCGTTCCAAGGAAGGTCTAGCTGCGGATTATCAATGAACGTCTTCTCGATTTCTTTCGTTGCCGGTTGTAGTTCAATCAGTGCTTCTGTCGTTCTGGGGTCAACTTCTCCTTTCATCGATATTCCAGCTGCGAGGCGGGTTATGGAACGCACTCCAAAGAAAATTGGAAAAATATTCGCGGTACTTGGGGTTCCTAACTATTGTACAATGTCGCTCGTTTATATAGTTCCAAAAATCAAGTACAGTCTTCTCTCCATCGCCGAACAAATAGTGTACAGCGTGGCCACATATCCATTTAACAGAGTTAGTTTTCGCTCTCGGGTAATACGAGTCTTCTGGAAAGAGAAGCGATTTGGTAGTTATCATTTCGGGGGTTGTGCGTGTGAAGAAAGCCAGTACCTGGCGCACCAAATACCAAACATCCTTCGCCGATCCACAGTCAAGGCGATGCTCATCTGTATCCACGACTCCGCATTTGGTACACAAAGGAGAGTCCGCAAGATGAATTCGGTGGAGGCGATACTGGCACACCTGCTTCCCGTTGACTGTGATGTACCACGCAGACTGTACGTCTGTGTTGAGAGTGGGCGCGCTCACCGCTCGCCACACAACAAGCCAGTTAATATGGGGGTGTTTTGATTCTATCACGTTCGGGGCTCTGCTCAGTTCCATGGTGTTGTATATTGCCCTCGCCGATATCAATTGTGTGGGCGGAAGTGCGGTACGCACGTAGCTGAGGTCGAGGAAGAATTGCCCGAAATAAAAGAAAGGGGCTGGAATGTCGGATAGTGGTATTGGAGGGGTGAGGGAGATCGGCCTTAAGGCTTCTAGCAGCAGGCTTGTAAGACTCGTCGGACACTGTCGCCATATCTTCATGTGAGAGCTTACAAATAAGGCCCGTGCTCTGTCCGGAACGTGAAAAAGTCCTAAACCACCTCTGTTCCTCGGTAGTGTGAGGGAGTCGTAACGAATCTTGAAGAGCATACCGGTACTTACAAAAGACCCCATAGCCGCCAGCATGCTGCGGGCCAGATATGGCGGGATCGGCAGTGTCTGCGCAACATGGGGGATGCGCGACGCCAAATAGACGTTAGCATATCGCACCCGTTGCAGAATGTCTAGTGTTCTAAGACGGTGGTCGCCTATCCCTGCCCTAATCTGTTGCAATAGGCGCCTACTGTTGAGGGCAATCGTCCGCCGCAGGTCAGTTGTAAAATCAATGCCCAAACAGCGCATTGTGTCTGTTATTCTCAATGGGGCCACGCACCTATCGGGCAGCCCGTCACCTATAGATAGAGCGTGCGATTTGTGTACATTCAGTTCACTGCCCGATGCTGCGCCGTAGGTCGCCACCCACGCCAAATCTGCGCGAACGTCGTCTTCACCACGAAGAAAGAGAACCAGATCGTCGGCATAGGCAGTGCAGCAAAAAGTATGTCCACCGAGTGTGATCCCTGTCAAGCGTTGTCGAAAGCCACAGAGCAGCGGTTCCAAACCGAGGGCGTACAATATCGTTTATAGGGGGCACCCCTGTCGCACCGATCTCTGGATGAGGATCGGCGGTGTGAGGCGTCCGTTGTACAGTACTCTTGATGTCGCACCGTGAAGGAGACGCACCAATAACGCTACGATGGTCTCGGGATAACCCATCTGTTGCATTACGGCCTTTAAAAATGTGTGGTCGACTCTGTCAAAAGCTTGGCTGAAATCGAGGCAAGCCAAAACTCCAGGCATTTTATTTGTCTTGGCAAGTGCGATCATATCGCGATAGCGGCAGAGGGCAGTGCGAATGTTATGACTGCGACCTAAAGATACCTGATCCTGTGAAACAACGTATCGGACCGTGTGCTTGAGTCGTGCTGCCAACAGTCGAGTGAAGATCTTCATGTCGCTATTCAGTAGGGTCAAGGTGCGGTAGTCGCTGATGTTGGTCCCACCTCGTGGTTTGTGTATAGGTATGATAAGCCCTTCGCAAAACGTCTCAGGGATCTGCACCGTGGGGGACATGAGATCGCGGCAGATTTCCGTCCAGACTGGTACTAGCAGTTGTTGAAAGGCCCTGTAGAACTCCAGAGGGAGGCCGTCAGGGCCTGGCGACTTATTGGCGGGTCCCATCTGTATCGCTTCAGTGACTTCCTCCTCTGTTATATCGGCTGTCAGTTCAGTAGCCGCAGCTTGTGGAATTTTGCCGTATGTGAGCTGGGATACCGCTTCGATTACGTCTGGGGGGTGGCGGAGCTCTGAGTACAGCTGCGTTTAGTGAGCGTGAAGGACATGTCCTATATCTCTCTGGGTGTCGTATCGTCCTCTATCTGTAGTCAGCACATGTATCAAGGCCCTTCGTCGACGCCGTCGTTCTCTGATGATATGGTACATGGAGGGACTCTCTTGAGCTACTCTGTCTTCAGTACGGGCTCTGACTATCGTTCCTTCAAGATGCTGGCGTGTAAGTCTGATGATTTGGGCTTTGGCGTGATTCACCGTAGTCTGCCTCGCAGGTGAATATGGCATTCTGGTACATTCCCTTAAAATATTGAAGTAAAAGTCCTTTGTTTGTCGCCTCCATGCCGCTACGTCTCTCCCATACCCTATCAAAGTCTTCCGCATGGCAGGCTTAGCACAGAATAACCACAAAGCAAGGGCAGACTGGTAGGCGCCGCGTCGGCGTTTGCAGTTGTTCCATGTGTTCTCTACGAGCTGCCGACATTCTGGAGAGGCGAGATGGGACACATTCAGCTTCCATGGACCACGGCTGTGCCATACTTTCTGACGTCTGAGGGTAAGGTCGCAAATATAGGCTTCGTGGTCAGAAAACGCTACAGGCCATACTTCGGCTGCTCTCGTCCCTCTGACAATGGAACACGAGATGTAAATCCTATCAATGCGGCTAGACGAATGGCTGGTAAAATGCGTAAAGCCAGGCCGGTCGCCATGAACATGTTCCCATGAGTCCACCAACCGAAGATTGTGCACGAGTGCTCCGAGTTCCATGCACGGAGAGTGACGAGGTAATTGATCCTTCGGAGCTTGAGTACAGTTGAAATCCCCTCCTACTATCAAGGCGTCTTGTTGTCCCACAAAGAGGGGTGTGATCGCTTCTGCGAAGAAGGTGGATCGTTCACGACGGCGTCCCGATCCCGACGGCGCATAGACGTTAATTATTCGAACTCCTTGGACAGTGATAGCCATCCCTCTGGCGTCAGGAAGATACTCGACATCTTCAGCAAGAAGACCTTCACGGAGGATGATCGCCACTCCACTGCCAGTGGCAGACGCATGGGAGATGCAGGTCGTGTATCCGTAGGGTTCTGTGAAGTCTTCTACATGCACCTCTTGAAGGAGGGCAATGTCGATGTCCGCTGCATTGAGCATATCCTGTAGCATGGCCAATTTGTGGCGTGCACGTATGTTATTGATGTTAACGGTAGCGAGCCGGTATGTCTGTGCGCCTAGACCTTCTATTGAGTTGTTCAGTACATCGTCAGCAGGCGGATCCGGCGGCGCCATGGAAGCTGTTGGTGCAGCCTCAGTCATTGTGATAGGGGAGTGCTGGATGCAGCCGAGGGAGCACTTCTACCCTCGACTCCCTCAAGATCTTCCGCTTCATTCTCGATATCGTCTGCCCAAGCGTCAGACGTGAAACTTCGTAGTTGTGGAGGGGATGTTTCATCCTGAGTCTCATGTTGGTGTTCAGTAGCAGGTGAAGGTGAATCTGAGATAGGAGCAGGTGTTGTCGCTGCTGTATCGTGACGTGCCAGACGGGGAGTGATGACACCGGACACCTGAGAGGCAGAGTCAGTTGCTTCATCCGACGTCGGTTCCTCGTCCTTATCTTGCATCTGATCATCAGAAGGCGAATGGCGTCTCTTCTTGCGTTTCCGCGGGGAGCGCTGTTTGCGGACGTGGTGTTCTGTATCGGAGGTCGGTCGGCAGTCATCTGACGCCGTCTCCGTAGTGATGAAGGCAGACGTCGGTACTACTTCAGTTTCGACATCCATCTTCTCAATAGTGTCAGTCTGGTGGTGTGGTAGGTCGGTGCCTTCAGGATTTTCGGCCGGGTGTAAGAGCGACGACTGTACGTTGGCCGTCGTCTTGTCGTCTGTTGTCGATTGGTGCACTGCTGTTTGGTCTTTTGCAAGAACGTCATTAGGCACTACCGGTGATGTGGCGTCCATCTCCTCAACCTGAGACACCTCATTATTCGTTGGTGGTATACGATCGGTCGTGGACGTAGTTTCCAGTTTGTCCTCGTTTCCTTCGTGCGCTACAGCGTTCAGTGAGGGTTCCTTAACGTACGTCGGCACAGGATGCTGGAGGGCCTGAACATACGTCACCGGAAGAGTCGTCGGTGCAGGCGGGAGCTGTTCATCCCCAGGTGGCAACTGTGTGATCCTGCGCTACATGCACTGGGAACGTAGGTGTCCTTCTTGTCCACAGTCTGAACACGTCTTCGGCTGGCCGGCATAAATTATTATTGCACGGCACCCACCGATGGTCAGATAAGATGGAACATGTTTTTTCAGTTCAATACGTATTTGCCGCACCCCATTGAGCACGGGGAATGTGGTAAACTGTGCCCATTTTTCAGCTTCGTGACTGATCACATGCCCATAAGGGCGAAGCGCGGAAATCACTGTTTCTTCTGGCACCTCAAATGGAAGTACAAATACCCTTATCGTGCAGAGACCCGTGTGTTCAATTGTCCACCAATATGTCCGTCCGAGTGACGGAACTTCAGTCCACTTCTGGTCGCGTTCAGAATTCTCTCACAGACCGCGTCGTTGATGAGCTTTAAGTACACGACACTGTTCACTATCGAAAAGTGAATACCTACAACTTCGCTGCAGGCAACTTTCACTTCGTCTCTAATAAACTGTTCGATGTTCAGTGCCTTCGGTCGTGGATATGCTTTCGAAAAACTGATCTTCAAGGTCGAATGTCTCCAGGATTGAGCCATGCTTGCTCTATCAAGTAAGTCGCGTAGAGGCGGCTGAGTTACGTAAACAACCTCAGGCGCGAGACACTGCGGCGGGACGTAAACACGCCAACCGCACCGCTGCGCTGCCTGACGCGGACTGTGCCCCTCGGCCACCGCGGCCGGCTTAGGGTGGGTTCAGAAGTGGTGATGTATTGAGGGCTGTTTCATCATTAAGCCTCGACTGTGAACTAGATGTTTATTTCTAAGGCCTATAGTAGATTGAGTTTTTAATAGCTTTTGTTAGCTAAGTGGAGTACGTGGAACTGTGGTTGGTATCAGTGGCTCTCACTCTGAACATGTTCAGCAAAAGTGCGGTCATGATTTTGCTACCTCCAACTGCGTTCATTTTCACTTAGCCTAGTTACTATGTCCCTACCCGATTGACCAATGCAAAACTTATCACAATCTGGGCAAATAAGAGTGTATACCGCACTATTGGCTAATTATCATCATCATCACCAGTGTTCTGCCAAAAGGCAGATTTTCACGTGATAATTCTCCACGCTGTCCGGTCTTCTGCTGTCCTCTTCAGGTCCGCATATTTTCCTCTTCCCCGTATGTCATCTGTCATCTTGTATCGCCTTCTGCGTTTCAGTCTTTTCCCACAAATCAGTCCTTCCAAGACATCTGTTAGTATGCACTACCTTTTCAACGAATGTCCCAGCCAGTTCTTCTTCCTTTCTCTTATAACCTTCAACAGACATCTTCTCTCCCCAACCATTTCCAACACTCTTTCATCACTCACTCTTTCTGTCCTGCTTATCCTATCCATTCTCCTCCTCATCCACACCTCAAATCCTTCTAACCTTTTTTCATCCTCTCGTCTCAGCAGCCATGTTTCTGCACCATATAGTGCCACACTCCAGACAAAACATTTGCCAAGACTTTTCCTTAGACACTTATCTAATTTGCCATTAAGTCCTATTTTCATATAGGCCACTTTGTATCATGTACTGATGACCATACTCTTTGTTTTTGCTGTGTTTATTTTCATCCCATATTCCACACAAGCATCATCTAGATCTTTCAGCATGTTGTTCGCTGTCCGCTCACTTTCTGCCACTAATATCATATCATCAGAAAATCTTATGCATTCTATTCTTTTTCCACCAATAGGTATTCCTCTTTTCCCATCTGAGCCTTTCGCAATAATCTCTTCAAGCTATACGTTAAACAACAATGGGGGAAGGCAACAACCTTGTCTAACCCTTCGCCCATTTCTGGTTCCTTCTGATATTTCATTTCCAATCCTTATCCTTTCTGGTTTAAATCTAGATTTTGTATAAGTCGCCTCTCTTTCCAGTCTACTCCCTTCCTCTTCAAATTATCCATCAGCTTCATCCACTGAACTCTATGAAAAGCATTTTCTAAGTCTATAAAAACAGCAAAGAATTTCTCTGGCTTTTTCCATATATCTTTCCCCTATAGTTTTTAACAGGCCAATAGCATCTCTTGTACCTTTTCCTCTTCTGAATTCGAGTTGCTCCTCTGCAATCCCTCCATCCATCTTGCCATATAGCCTTCTATTCAACACTGTCAGCAACACATAGCTGCATGAGAAATTAGACTGATGGTCCTATTGGCTAATAACTGGGGTTTGTCTTTAATACTGAAAATAAACTGAGCAGTTATGTTATTGGCATAGTAGGAGACCCTGTAGTTTCAGGATTTCAGAGTTTTGGCTGCACTCTGTGATACTTGCCCTAGGTATGGAATAGTAGCCCCACACCACTTCTTGCAAACAGTGGAAGGACCAGCAGGAAAAGCATAGCGGTGGGATAGAAGTTTCATTTTTTGTTTCCTCTGCAAGATGTCGTCAGTTAGAACTGGTCCATATCCACTGGTTGAGGCAATAAACTTTATGAAACTCTACTTTGAAAATTCCTTTGGACATTGGAATAGAGAAGAGACGGTGCACCATTCTGTGAAAAGCTGCATATTTATGTGTTACTGCCTGTTGTGAGGTGGAAGATATTACTGTGTCCGTAGTTGTGATTTTTCTGCAAATTTTGAAACAGTATGTGTTTGTACGGATGTCAATATTGAGATCTAAGAAGTTTATGGATTTATCGCTAATTTCCGTGGTATGTTTTTATGTTGACTGTCCAGGTTGTGGAAAAATGTTTTGAGCTGCCTTGTAGTACCTGTCCACGTACATAGTAACACCATCAACATATCTGAACCAGTATGTAATATTTGCAGTCAAACATTCTTTGTCCTAAAAATGTTTTTCAAAACTGTCCATGAATATTTCAGTGGTCGTTATCATTGCTTTAAAAAAAGATTAAAATACATGTGTTTTATGTATTTTAATCGTCTTTAAGCATTGATAATGACCACACAGTGGTCGAAATCTAGATCTGCCAATAAATAATACTTACCACTGATTGCTGAAAATTTCTACAAGTTAAATACAGTCGTTAAGCACAAGTTCCGCCATGGAATCAAGCCTGATAAAATTTTCAAATAATCAAACATGTTTAACAGAACAATAGTGTTACCTTTGTCAGATTTTGTGGGTATAATCTCTTGCTGATTTACTTTGTGTCTGTGGAAATCTGTTGACTGCGAGATGTAGCGTGGAAATCAGGTGGCTTTCTTCAGTGTATGAGCAACTAAATGTTTTGCAGTACTGTCTTTCGTTAAAGCGTATTCAACATTTACCTTCCGTCTGGTCTTCTTTGTTGAAGGAATTTTGGAAAAGTCTGTTAAGCAATTCTGCTTTAGCAGAACTGTCATCAGTAGTATCACCATTTCTATCGTGTAATGAAGGTATGGATCGTGATTTTCCGCAAGTATACTTTCTATACGACCAGAATTTCTTCGGATTTTCTATCTAGTTGCGTGGCAGTGTTTCGTTGTGGAAAATATTATAAGCGTCTTGTGTCTCGCGTAAATTTCGAGTTTCAGTAAAAGATTTCCAATATTGGGAATTTTCTGTCGCCGGCCGCGGTAGCCGAAGCGACTGAGGTGCTCCAGTCACGATCTGCACGGCCACTACGGTCGGGGGTTCGAATCCCCCCTCGAGCATGGATATTTGTGCCGTCCTTAGTCTTAGCTAGTTCATAAGTAGCTTGTAAGCTTAGGGACTGATGATCCCGTAGTTAAGTCCCATAAGTGCTACAAACATTTGAAACATTTTGATTTGAATTTTCTGTCTGTTTACATTCGACATGCTTTTTTGTTTGCTTTTGCAAGAGTAATCTAACCTGTTTTGTGTATCACAGTGGTTCAACCCGCTCTTTTTTAAAAAATTTATTTGGTATGAAAGCAGATACCCTAGGAGTAGTAAAGAAACTTTAATGAACGAAAGAAAGTATCTCGGTCCAGACTGTACACTAATTAGCTCCATAACTACCTGTCATATACTACCAGTCGCTCAGTGAAAATCCGCACCCAAAGATTGGAAAGTTGCACATGTCACTCCAGTATTCAAGAACGGCAATAGGAGTGATCCCCAAAGTTACAAAGCTATATCACTGACGTCGGTTTGCAGCAGGAATTTGGAAAATACACTTTTTTTCGGAAATTATGAATTATGTCGAAGAGAACGACCTATTGACTCATAGTCAACTTGGATTCAGAAAGTATAGTGGTTGTGAAACACAGCTAGCTTTTAATTCACATTAAATGATTACTGCTATCCACAAGGGGTCTCAAATCGATTCCGAATTTCTAGATTTTCGGAATGTTTTTGACACGTCAAGTCACAAGCAGCTTCTAATAAATTTGCGTTCTTTTGGAATATCGCCACAATTGTACGACTGGATTGAGATATTTTGTCGGAAAGGACACAGTACGTAGTAACTGACGGGAAGTCATAGAGTAAAACATCCTCAATATCTGTCGTTCCGTAGGGAAGTGCTGTAGCACCCCTAATGTTCTTTGTCTTTATACGCGAATTAGTAGACCATCTGAACAGCTCTCTCAGACTCTTCGCGGACCATGTTGTCGTTTGTAGTTTAGAAAAGTCAGCGGAAGATCAAAAGCAACTGCCAAACGAATTAAATACCTGCGTTGTGGGAAAACTGGCATTTGATCCTAAATTATGAAAAGTCTGAAGTCATCCATATAAAAACTAAAAGAAATCTTTTAAACTTCATTTACACTATTATTCAGTCAAATATGTAGGCCCTAAATTCAGCTACATACCGAGGAGTAACAATTACCAACAGCTTTAACTAGGAAGCAGACATATAAAATATTTTAGCCATAGAGAACTAAAGGCTACGTATCGTTGACAGAACAGTTGTAAAATGTAACGGTTCTAATAAAGAAACTGCCTACAACACATTTGTCCGTTTATTCTGGAGTATTGCTGCACATTATGGGATCCCCATGGAGTAAGGCTGACAGGGGATATAGAGAGAGAGTTCAGAAAAGGGCAGGTCACTATGCTGTAAAGGGGAGAGTTTGTCATGGAAATGATGCACGACTTTGGATGGAAATTAAGAGAAAAGGGTTATTCATTATGGCGAAATCTATTTGCAAAACTTGTTCCACCAGCGTTCTCCTCCAAATGCACCCACCTGCATATGGAGTCGTGGTAATAATAATACAACAACAGAATAAGATCGAAAATTTAAAGATTTCGGTTTTCTTTGTTCCCGTGCCCATTGAGAGACGGAGACAATTGAGAAATTAGATGAATGAGCTTCGATAGACCCTCTGCCAGGTTCTTAAATGTAATTTGCAGAGTAAGTATGTAGATGAAGAAGTTCGACGAGGTCCGCTGTCAAAAACGATTACAAGCCACTGGGAGCTGCAGTATGAAGGGCCGGTGACTTGTTCCCACAGAAAGAAGTTGTGAACATCAAGATGCTGTTCATCTTAGGTGGCAGAAATGTCACAGTGGAAGCGGTAGAAGCCGCGGCGTAGCGGCCGAGTGCATTGAGGCGCTGTGATCCGATGCGAGATGCCGTTTCCCGTCGGGGGTTCAACTCCTCCCTCAGGTATGGATGTTCGTTCTCTCCTTAGTATAAGACACTTCATAAGTAGTTTGTAAGTTTAGGGACTAATGACCCCGCAGTTGAGACCCATAAGCTTTACAAACATTTGAACATTTTGAAGCGATAGAAGACAGCAAGAGCGGTTTGCAATGGATGAGGTGTTGGACACCAAAACAAAGGGTCATGTTTTGAAGCACACCCTGTTTGTACAATTTAATGTAACTTAGAGCTCATTCAGAGGTGCAAGGATTATGATATGAAGATCAGCATCTCCGAAACGAAAGTAATGTCTATGGAAAAGAGATTTAAACGGATTGAGTGTCAAATAGAAGGAACAAAGTTAGACCAGGTAGACAGTTTCAAGTACCTGGGATATATTTTCTCACAGGATGGCAACGTAGTGAAAAAACAGGAATCGAGGTGCAGCAAAGCTAATGCAGTGAGCGCTCAGCTAAGATCTACTTTCTTCTGCAAGAAGGAAGTCAGTACCAAGACTAAGTTAGTAGTGCACCGCTCTATCTTTCGACCAACTTTGTTGTATGGGAGTGAAAGTTGGGTGGATACAGGTTACCTTGAAACTGGATACAGGTTACCTTATTCATAAGGTAGAGGTTACAGATATGAAAGTAGCAAGAATGATTGCAGGTACTAATAGATAGGGACAATGGCAGGAGGTGTCCATAATGAGGAAATGAAAGAAAAACTTGGAATGAACTCTCTAGATGAAGCAGTTAGAGCGAACAGCCTGAGATGCTGGGGTCATGTTACACGCATGGGAGAATCAAGGTTACCTAAGAGACTCATGAGCTCGGCAGCGGCTCGTAAGAGGAGTTGAGGTAGACCAAGAAGGAAGTACTTAGATTCGGCGCAGAATGATTTTGGAGTAAAAGGCATAACATCAGACGAGGCATCAATGTTAGCATTGAATAGGGGATCATGGAGGAATTTTATTAGAGGTACTATGGTCCAGACTGAACGCTGAAAGGCATAATCTGTCTCTAATGATTATGATGATGATGATGATTCATAGTTCTAGTATGATGATGATGATGATTCACAGTTCTAGTACACTATAGACGTATCAGAAATCATGTACCTTATGTTTCTGTTAGTCTACATATGCAGTCTATACCGCCGTCCGGAGTCAGCTCAATATGTCCTCTTGTTTGTGTGTGACAAGTGATAAATACATCTACGCTGATTTTAAACCAGTGTTCGTTAATCGACTAGCTCCGTCCTAGTTTGGCGCTACGTGACAATATAATTATTGACCCAGCTTAAAAATTCAGAACGCTTCGGTGGCAGGAAGGCTCATGCCGCGCCGTGCGGCTCGCGTGTTTCAGAGACGTGCCCATAGCGCTGACCAGTGACTCAGCCGTCACGCGCGTGACTTCCGCCGCACTGGCTGCATTTTAATACCGCAGGGCAAGCATCACGTTAGTCATTGTTTCACAAAGCTCTCTGTACCTTCAAGCAATTTTCTGTTCAAATGTTTGTATAGCTTATGGGACTTAACTACGGGGTCATCAGTCCCTAAACTTACAAACTACTTACGAACTAGCTAATACTAAGGACGACACAAATATCCTTGCCCGAGGGGGGATTCGAACCCCCGACCGTAGTGGCCGTGCAGACCGTGACCGGAGTGCCTCAGTCCCCTCGGCCACCGCGGCCGGCGCAATTTTCTGTACCACTATTATTTACTATACTGAGAGAAGAATTTGACAGAGCACTTCAGACGACGTAAGTCGAAACAAGGCCCCTGGCGTAGATGAAATTGCCTCAGAACTACTGAAATCGCCGGCCGCGGTGGCCAAGCGTTCTGCGGCGCGCCAGTCACGGTCTGCACGGCCACTACGGTCGGGGGTTCGAATCTCCCCTCGGACATGGATATTTGTGCCGTCCTTAGTATAAGCTAGTTCATAAGTAGTTTGTAAGTTTAGGGGTTGATGACCCCGTAGTTAAATTCCATAAGCTCTACAAACATTTGAACATTTTCTACTGAAATCTCTGGGAGAACCAGCGATGACAAAACCATTTCACCTGGTGCGTAAGATGTATGACACAGGGGAAATACCCTAAGAGAGAGCTTTCCAAACTGGGTGTCGCGACACCCTGGGGTGTCGCGTAGTAGTATCAAGGGTGTCGCGAGACTAAGAAATTTAGACTCTAAACAAAAAAACTTGTCATAAAATAACACAAAATATCCTTCGCTTCATACTACCCTGAATACTTGCCTGCAGCCAAACATCCTTCTCTTAAATAATAATTCATCACTTTTGGACCGGAACCTGTCCTGACAATCACCAAAGCTAGATAGCACGTAGAATATTGTACCAAAGTCCATCAACAAAAACATGGCAAGGTAATGATGCCAAAGCCATGTTTTAAAAGAAGCTCTGCAATCCTGGGCCTGAACAGGAGAGAGATTAGACTCATGGTTGGATTACTGACAGGCCATGGGAATTTCAAAAAACACCTACGTACAATGGGAATAACAGAAGAGGACCCTAAATGTAGGATCTGTGATGATGACGATGAAACTGCATCACATCTAATCTTCGAACGCATTGCATTGGAGAATAAAAGGCACAGAATATTTGGAACAACCAGACCCGAAGAAATTGTGTCTAATAAAGAACTGGTAAAGGGATTCCTTGCACTGTTCAAGGGCATTGGTTGGCTTTACTAGATATACAGGGAGCGATACCGCAAAATAAACTTCGTTTCGGTGCGGGCAGTGGCGGGCTGGTCCAACACTGTTTTGGCTTCCCTGGAAAAATCAATCAATCAATCATAAATACATCCTCTTTATTTATGAAAATAATGTGATAATACTGAACAAAAAGGGAACGGCCACTGTGCTGTCTAAATCAAAAACTCCGAGCAGCTAATTCCCAGATGCCGTTTTAAATCGATCCAGCAAAACCGTATCTGGCCCTGACATACACACAACAGCGAAAAGCGGTTTCCGAAATTAAGTTTTTGTGTTTCGTAAGTTGGGTCGCATGTAGAAGAAGCAAATATTACTGTGTGAGTTAGGCATTGTTGTCGGCGGTGTTACTCTGTTGTACATCTCCGTACTTCCTAATGTTTCCTTTTCTTGCGATGAGTGTACGTAGTTGCTGCAGTCTGGATTAACATTAAACATGTCAATACGTACGAGGATTTTAGTTTCGTTTACAAACTACATTTAAGCGATACTTTATTTCCGCCCCCCCCCCTTGCTAGAACCATCTAAATTCTACCATATGTATTTATATTAGTGAAAGGGTGTCGCGCAAAACTGTAAGCTATAGAAGGTTGTCGCCATGAGGGAAAGTTTCGAAAGTACTGCCCTAAGACTTTAAGAAACATGTAATAATCCCCATTCCAAAGAGAGCAGGCTCAGACCGATGTGAAAATTACAGAACCATCAGTTTAATAAGTCATAGTTGCAAAATTTTAACACGAATTATTTACAGAAGGATGGAAAAGCTGGTAGAAGCCGACCTCGAGGAAGATCAGTTTGGATTCAGGAGAAATGTAGGAACGCGGGAGGCAATCCTCACATTACGGCTTATCCTAATAGATTAAGGAAAGGGAAACCTACATTTCTAGCTTTTGTAGATTTGGAGAAAGCTTTTGACAATGCTGACTGGAAGAGACTCTTTCAAACTCTGAAATCAACAGGAGTAAAATATACGGAACGGAGAGTTATTTACAACTTGTACGAAAACCAGGCAGCAGTTATCAGAGTTGAAGGGCATGAAAGGGATGCAGAGGTTGGGAAGGGAGTAAGACAGGTTTGTATCAATTCTCCAATGTTATTCAATTTGTACATTGAGCAGGCTATAAAGGAAAGCAAGGAGAAATTTGGAGAAGGGATTAAAGATCTGGATGAAGAAATAAAAACATTGCGTTTTGCCGATGACATTGTAATTCTGTCCGAGACAGCAAAGGCCTGGAAGAGTAGTTAAACAGTTTGGACAGTGTGTTGAAAGGTGCATATAAGATGAACATTAACAAGAGCAAAACAAGAGTAATGGTGTGCAGTCTAAGAATATCAGGCGATGCTGAAGGAATTAGATTTGGTAAGGAAACAATAAAGGTGATAGATGAGTTTTGTTACTTGGGCAGTAAAATAAAATATAATGGTCGCAGAGGATATAAAACGCAGAATGGCAATTGGATGAAACGCGTTTTCGAAATAGATAAATTTGTTAACATCAAATATTAATTTTCTAAGCATAAGGAAGTCCTTTCTGAAGGCATTTGTGTGGAGTGTTGCCTTGTTTGGGAGAGAAACATGGACGATAAACAGTGCGGACAGGAAGAGGATAGAAGGTGTTGTAGAAGAATGATGGTGATTAGGTAGGTGTAACGCGTAACTAATGAGTAGGTACTGAACAGAATTGGGGAGAAAAGGAATTTATGGCATACCTTGACTAAAAGAAGGGATCGATTGGTAGGATACATTCTTTGACATCAAGGAATTGTGAATTTAGCATTGGAGGCAAGTGTGTGGGGTAAAAATCGCAGAGGGAGACCAAGAGTTGAATACAGTAAGCAGATTCCAATAGATTTAGGGTGCCGTTATTATGAGAAGAAGAAACTTGCTCGGGATAGAGTAGGGTGGAGAGCTGCATCAAACCAGCCTCCAGACGTAAGACCATAACAACAATAGCAACAGTATTATTTATACGTGGCACTTACGTAAAACTGACTAATGTTAGATTTGTGAGATTGTCAATTTATATGCTGTTGAATTAGACTGTTCAAAACTGCAGAGCATTGCGATAGTTTTCCTATGGCATATATAGGCCACCTCCCACAGTATATTCTAAAATGAAAAATTATTTTACAATCGATTGATGTATCACATGACAGTTTAATGTGTCAGAGACGTGTATCACATATGTAGAGCAGTGAAAAACCGTGTAATAATCCGCACTGCAAAGAAAACAGATGCAGACCACCATGGTTCCAAAATTTTAAAACCAATTACTTACAGAAGAATAAAATCTGGTAGAAGTTAACAACGGAAGATCAATTTGGATTTATGAGAAATGTAGGAACGAGAGGCAAAACTCACCTTACGACTTGTCCTAGAAGATAGGTTAAGGAAAGTGAAACATACGTTTCCAGCTTTTGTAACCATGGAGAAACTTTTGAATATGTTGACTAGAAAACACTCTTTCAATTTCTGAAGTCAGCAGTTGTAAAATTTAGGGAACAAAAGGTTATTTAAAACTTGCACAAAAACCAGACAGCAATTACTAGAATCGAAGGACAAGAAAGGACATACATGGCTGTAGCCTTTCACCATTGTTATTCAATTTGTACACTGAGGAAGCTGTGAAGGAAAGAAAGGAAAAATTTGGAGAAGGAATTGAAGTTCAAAGTGAAGACATTGTAATTTGCTGATGACATTGTAATTCTGCCGTAGACAGCAAAGGGCCTGGAGGAGTAGTTGAACGCAATGGACAGTGCGCTGGATGGAGCGTATAAGATGAACATTAACAAGAGCAAAACAAATGTAATGAAAAGAAACATTAGAAAATCAGGCGATACCGAAGGAATTAGATTAGGTAACGAAACAATAAAGGTGGTATATGAGTATTGTTACTTCGACAGTAAAATAATACATGATTGTAACAGTACGGAGGATATATAAATTGCAGAATGGCAATGGGAAGAAAAGCGTTTTTGAAAAAGAGAAAATTGTTAACATTGAATGTTTATTTAATTGTAAGGAATTCTTTTTATGAAGGCATTTGTGTTAAGTATTGCTTTGTATGGGAGTGAAACATGATCAGTTAATAGCTCAGAGAAAACAGATTTTTGAAATGTGGTGCCACAGAGAAATACTGAAGATTATGTGGATAGGTCGCGTAACTAATGAGGCGTTACGAACTGAAATGGGGGAAAAGGGAATTTCTCCCATACCCTGGCTAAAAGAAGGGGTCGATTAGCAGAACACATCAAGGAATTCTGAATTTGAGATTGGGGGGAAGTTTGTGGGGGTAAAAATCTCAGAGGGAGACCAGGAGACGAATACATGAAGCAGATTCCCTTCTTAAGAGCAGATGAAGTGGCTTGCTCAGGATAGAGTGGTATGGTTTCCTTGATAATTGTTACGTGGGTATGTTAGAAGTATGAGCGATCACTGCAGTAAACGTAAGGATATGTCGCTAAGTACGATGCAAGCAAAAACGTAGAAGAGTGAATATTCTCGGAGAGAATGCTTGACGGTTTTTCCGAAATCTCTACGAATAATACAGACGAATAAGTGCTCAAAGTTCCACCAATTAGACTCTGAAATCGGAATTTCAGTGGGTTGAAGGCCTATGCAGTGGTTACTGTTCAGAAGAATTAATTGAGTACGCGTTTTGGGGGGTCGATAGAGCAGGAAACACGTAATAAACTTGTTAACGTATTAGGATCTTGACTGTTGTATCAGTAGTCGCACTATTAAGAACAGAAGAGAAACACATTTCTCCAGTACAGAAATCAAATGAACAGGTGGTTTATATAATTCTCACTGAGGTACACTAGAAGCGTTTGTGATCGCTTCATTGTACATAAACACAAGTTGATAAGTACGATGAACTTGCACTGTTAACCAAGACGTGTAGAAATACAAAGCTGGATGTCTGTCTATCTGCCAGAGACCTGTCGAGTCTCTCACACTGTGTCCTATTGTTTCTTTCTTGTGTTTCAGATTGTGCGCTACGTAAATGAAGCAACAATCACATTGCTTTGGCGTAATATCTCGGTTTCTGTGTTTGTAGTAGCACTGTCCAGACTATAAGATAGAGCATATTACTCCAGTACATGACTCTTGCATACAGGGGAGCTCTTGTGAACCGAAAGGTTGTATAGATGAGATGGTTCACGATAGGCATTTGTCTCTTTTAGTGCGCCGCCTTAGATGTTTTGTCGGGTGTTCGGCTAAGAGATTTTAAACAGGTAGGTACATTGATGTGCATTTCATCGTGATAGCCTAAAGATTTCCAAGTGTTTGGAATTTAACTAGAGTCATTAAGATAAAGTGTGATAATCCGGTTTTTGCAGGCTGCGTGGTGACCTCATGATAAGCGACAACATGTGGCTCAGGAACATAGTCTGGAACAGATAGCACCCCAAACTTGCTGGCAAGACGAACCTGGAGCGGCTTCACTCTCGGTCCCCCGGGAAGGTAAGGGAAGGGGATAAGGTTGTAGAGATCCTTATGGATCAAGCAGTAAGCAAAGATCCCTAGCTGACGGGACTGGTAGTAGTTGGGAGAGGTGGAGACGCTGGCGAGATGGAAGTTACAGAGGATCAGAATCGTAATGATCAGTGAAAGGTTGAAGGGTCCATTTCCGCCCCAAGAGGAGCTTTACGAAGTTCAGGCAACTGAGGGCTTTCTGAGTGACTGTTAGATTGTGAGGTTTTCAGGAAAGGGAGCGGTTGAGGGTAAGCCATGATATTTGAAAGTGGGGGTAAGACGGATGGGACAGTCATGGATGGTAAGGCAGAAATCGTGAAGGCAGAAGGTGCGGGATGTACAACCTATAATGATCAAGAAACAAAATGTTTTTACGGAAACAGTTAGTGCAAACATAGTTTCGTACAAAATGATTGACGTAACTGATAATTGTCTAAACAATTGCTCTTGAATGTTTATAAATAATACTTACGTCCAGTATGGCGCAGATGGCTACGTCCACACTCAGCTACATCTTGGATCATGCTGACTGGGTTTCCCGTCAATTTCATAGCGGGGACGGGATGGGGATTGTGGTGCTGATATCTAGTGATGGAAATTATGTTTTTTCATCCACAAAAATTTGGGGTTGTTTCCGATAGCAATCGTGTAAAATTCAAATTTTCCGATGGATGGCATGTTAAATTACTTCGGAAAGGGGAAGGGGGTGGGACGAGGGGAACGTTGTCCTCGGTTCCAGTCACCATTTTTTTTTTTTTTTTTTTTTTTTTTTGGGATCAGAAGCGATGCCTTCTTGGATGATGTCATTGCGACGTTGTCACATCAGTGCGCAGGTAGCCAAAGAAGGGACAGGATATCTGGTAACATTGTACTGGTCCCGGAGCCCCTTTGGCCCAATAGTACTAATCCTTTTGATAAGTACCCTAGCGTCATCGTTTACACAGTTCTACGCTGAGCGACATGCTGCCTTACTTGTGGATCACGAATGTACGGGCATCTCCTGTAACCTTACATCGTGAATTCGACTCAGGATCTGGAAATAGCGTATTGTCAGTTTAATTTTGGACACTTGTATATACAGTATCTGACCAGAAGACATTTCCAAAATATCCGCCTGAAGTAACCTCCCTTTCCCCTTTCTCCTTAGTATCTCATGGTAGCTAAAGAAGTTCTTTCGTGGAGGAGTTGCGCATTAGGCCGTAGTCGTATACCAGGTAACGCTGAAACTAACTGCGTCATTTCGCTGATCCAATTTGTTCCGTGAGTTCCGCAGCGGTCGTTTTTACTTTAACGGCTGTACTGTGCTGGTAATATTTGTTATGGGTGACGTTAAAGATAAACTGTAAGTGTTTACGCAAGTAAGTAGGTCGCTAGTGCTCCGCGAGTATAATTTCTATTGAAGAGTGTCGCAATCGTATAATGCGTCTCATTGCTGTATGTTCCTGGTGTCTGAAGACATTGGCAGTGCTATACTCTTACTGCAGTGCAGGCCTTTCTAACGCACACAGCCGCGGTGGAGTAGCCGAGCGGTCTAAAGCGTCTCGCTGCGGAGCGCGCGGTTGTTCGCCGTGGAGGTTCGAGTCCTCCCTGGGGCATGGGTGTGTGTGTTGTCTTTAGGTTAGTTTACCTAGGTTTACGTAGTTTGTAAGCTACGGACTGATGACCACGCAGTTTGGTCCGATAGATTTACAAACATTTGAACATTTCTAACGCACACAGGTCTTTCAAATACTGAGGTGCGCAATATTGCTATACAGAAGTACACCGTGAAGACGAATTCGCTCTTGTAGTGCAATATCGAGTGGTGGTGTTCTCTGAACTCCCTTGATCCGGTACTCAGGGCGACGTTTCTGATACTTTTTCTTTTTCCGAACCCTCGCCAGTCCTTTTCCTTTATCCCTCTTCGTTTTTCATAAGCCCTACTGCCATTAGATAGAGCAATTGTCTCCGAAATTTTGCATATTTTTGTATCTTTCGATTGTTTCCCCCAACCACCGCATGGTCTGCACATTTTATATTCTTGCGTTTTTTTACTAGTAATTGATTACATTCGCTGATATGTCAAATAAATTGTTTGAAAATTTGAAGGTAGAAGGTATCATAACGTTACGTCCAAATTTTACATAAGCCGGAGTGCAAATATGAGGGTTGGAAGTTAAAATAATGACAATACTGCTGCTGAGACACTATGCAATGGAATCTCCTTTTGTCGCTGATAGAAAACGTTGCTGACATACCTATCTTACCTCCGAGCAAATGGACTCGCCCGTCCCACGGCACCAGCGTGCACACGATCGAGGGAATAACAGCGCCCAATCGAGGGAAGAACAATCACTTGTGAGCGAGCGGCCTAACGTAACGGTGTCACTATGTTTTCGAAACAAGAACAACAGAGTTGAATGAAGATTGAAAGTGCCAGAGGTCGTACAGCACGACAGTGTCATCAAGGTCTTCAGGAGGCGTATGGGGAATCGCCATTGTCGTGCAGAACAGTGACACTTTGTGTAAAAGCCTTCAATAAAGGTCCACAAACTGTGGCAGACATGCATCGGGCAGGTCGTCGTAGCGTCTCTGAAGAACAAGTGCATACTGTTGCCGTGTTAGCGGAGAGTGATCGACGCCAGACGATTCGTGAGCTCGCCCACGAAACCGGATTGGTGCATACACGACTGTGCTTCGCATCCTAAAGGAACGCCTGGGCATGCGAAAAACTGAATCACTATGGGTTCCACATGAATTGACGAAAATCCAGAAATGGAGGCATTACGACGCTGCTCAGAAAGATGAAGGAATCCCTCGGTGGCATTCGCCTGAGAACTGTTCCAGAGATTCGACAGGCCGGCCGCGGTGGCCGAGGGGACTGAGGCGCTTCAGTCACGGTCTGCACGGCCACTACGGTCGAGGGTTCGAATCTCCCCTCGGGCATGGATATTTGTGCCGTCCTAGTTCGTAAGTAGTTCATAAGTTTAGGGACTGATGACCCCGTAGTTAAGTCCCATAAAATTTACAAACATTTTTTAAGATTCGACAGGCAGTAGACCGCTCCATTCTGACCAACAACAGAGCAGTCTCTGCTAACGGTGTACTACGCCTTTCACATCGCTGGCAACAAGTTCTACACAACGCTGGTGATTACTTTGCAGGACAGTAACAGGTGCAAATATGTAACAATTTTGTATCGGTTGTGAATAAATAGTTGCCACTTTTTAAGTTCCAATCCTCGTATAAGAGCCGAAAGTCAAGAAAGGGAAGATAGTGAATTCGGACTGTGGCGTATCACGATGACATTCAGTTTGTCCACTAAGTTGTTTGTGAAATAAATAACGAGAAATGTAGCTAGGGGATTAACACCTTCAGCACTAGACTCGTACGCTATTCGGTTACGCATAAATTGGCTATAGTGTATCTTAACGGGCGAATCATTTCTATTACTTGAAAAGTTTCCCTTCTGCTAAACGGCTGCTGGCTGTAGGATATGGGTAACGATGAATATATTATACACTACATGCAGCAGCAGTGGAAAATGTTAAAATGTTTGTAAATCTATGTGACTTAACTGCTTGGTTATTAGTCCCTAGCTTACAAACTACTTAAACTATGTTGAAATACCCTAAGGACAGCACATATACCCATGCCCAAGGGGGAAATCGAACCCCCGATAGCGAACGGCCGCGCGCACCGAAGCACGGGGCCTCAGTGCGCACGACTATTTCGCCGCGGACACCAGCAGTGGCAGTTTACAAGTGTAGAAGACGTTTAAGGGGAGTATTTGACAAGATAGCACTTCAATCTCTGATCACAGAACTACTTGGCGTCTATTGGACTCTATAAGAGCGTGCACAGTGAAAATGTCGACACAAGCCTTTGAGACAGTGTAGGCCAGGAAGTTTTATTTGGAGAAAATGACTGTGATATTGATTTCACTAATAACACCTATTACGAGCCAGGGCGTGGTCCAGTTGAGGAATGTGGCAACAATTTCTCTTTAACATAGTAGATTTGTTACAAATTTAAAGGTAGAATACGTGAACAGGATAGTTTCGCCTAGTTTGTATTACGATTTTTTCACTAAATGAAGATCTGCAACGTTCAAGGAATATTGCAGCGCCAAGTATGACAAAAAGTATAAGATATTAATTAAATCTTCATTTAAGTCTTATATATGTTGTGCCTTTTCTTTGTGACATGTCCTAAAGGAGAGACATCATATACCAAAAAAAAAAAAAAAATGTTCAAATGTTTGTTAAGCTTATGGGACTTAACTACGGGGTCATCAGTCCCTAAACTTACAAACTACTTATGAACTAGCTACAACTAAGGACGGCACAAATATCCATGCCCGAGGGGGGACTCGAACCCCCGACCGTAGTGACCGTTTAGACCGTGACTGGAGCGCCTCAGTCCCCTCGGCCACCGCCGCCGGCCATCATATACATTATGCCGATTATTGAATTATATGAAACAAAACGTAAATTAGTTACAAACTATAGCGAGCACATTCTGTAACATGCTTGTTTGTGTTGCCAATTGCCGCGGTGGAGTAGCCGAGTGCCTTGGCTCAGCGCTCCCGGTCAGGGGACTCAACGCCCTCTGTAATAAAAAAGCTGAGCCAAGAACTCACCGAACAAAAACGAACAAACACGATAAGCGTCCGTTACATATAGAACTAACCACAGAGGAAAAAAAAAAGAAAAAAAAAAAAAGAAGCGGTCTAAAGCGTCTCGCTGCGGAGCGCGCTGTTGCTCGACGTGGAGGTTCGCGTCCTCCCTGGGGCATGGGTGTGTGTGTTTGTCCTTAGGTTAGTTTCCGTAGTTTTAAGTAGTTTATAAGCTACGGACTGATGACCACGCAGTTTGGTCCGATAGATTTACAAACATTTGAACATTTTTTGTGTTACCATCTTCCCCAGAAAGTATCGAATTATTCGTTTTTGGTAACGAAACCGCCATTTTCCTGCTGCAGTCTCTTAATTTTATCCATACGCGTTTCGTCCTCTTCTATTTTGGGGCATCGTTAGTGGATTCGTTATCTATAAATCACATTTTTCTTTATATATATAAACCCCTAATAATTAAATGAAATAAGGGCTACTCAAGTTTTACTGTCTTGGGAATTTCATCTTTGGTGTTGTTCCCAGGTCACAGGTTGAAGTTACACAACTCCAAAACTTTTGCAATTTCTTCTTCATTTTATTATAGTTTGGATGTGATAGTTCACTGCTTTACAGTCTTGTAGGTGTGCATCAATTCTAAATTAGCCGGCCGCGGTGGCCGAGGTGACTGAGGCGCTCCAGTCACGGTCAGCACAGCCACTACGGTCGGGGGTTCGAATCCCCCCTCGGGCATGGATATTTGTGCCGTCCTAGTTAGTAAGTAGTTCATAAGTAGTTTGTAAGTTTAGGGACTGATGACCCCGTAGTTAAGTCCCATAAGCTTAACAAACATTTTCAATTCTAAATTCGTTTGTTTTTCACGTGTTTCCAACTGAACTGTCCGTGTGTTTTGTGTGTACGAGAAACACGGTGTAGTGTTGATTTCTCTCTCTTTCTCGGTGTTTGTGTTTTGATGACGAGCTTTGAACTTGTGGAGGGGTGGAGAATGAAGGGAGTGTGTCTATTTCTATGTCATCCATTAGTGTGAGCAGTGTGTTGTTTTATATGTTTATTTTTTATATGTGATAATTTTCTTGTAGTGTTTCAAGGAGCTTTCTGTTATTTCGTACTTGTGTTCCCTTAGATGTTAAGCACATTTGGAGTGGTTTGTTCCATACTATTAGGCTCAAATTTGTTACTTATATTCGACATCAATAGTTCTGTTTGTTTGCCCTATATATCTCTCGTAACAAGTATTAACAATAACTTTTTGTGGCTCATTGGCTTGTGAAATTGAACGCCACTTCGGCGACTTGCTTGTCCCTAGCCTACCCCAGTTATCCAACCGCGGAAAGGGGACCTACAGCTTAACATGGAATCCGAACCTCGAGTCGTTTCTGGCGACTCCTCACATCGTTGAGAGGTGAAGGACGGGTTAAAGTGTAACCTGAAAAAACTCGAGGTCCGACCGGGTTTCGAACCTGCGATCCTTCGATTTTCAGTCGAGCGCTTTACCCCAAGACCACCGGGCCTGACGGAACAAGTATTACATTGCAGTTAGTATATTCCAGCGTTTTGGTATACGTCAGTTTTGGAGTGTTTCGATAGATTTTTCTGTTGTGTGTGCTATGTTTATGCCGTATCTTTTGAAAATGTATAATTTTTTTTTTGCTATATAGTGTTTTGATTGCGTGTGGTTGTTTTCTTGTGTCTGATTTTTGTGCTTTTATTTTTCTATTGTTTTCTTGTTTAGCATCTTGACTATGTCATTCTTGTTCCCCAGGAAAGAAATATTTATTATTGCACCAAAGCTGCTTTTTTATTGAAATAGTGAGTAGTTTCGGGCTTTGCCCATTTTCCTAAGCCACCTATTACAGAGAGCAATGGTTTCTGCTATCTTTTTGTTAGTTCAGTACAATACTACGCACCAAGGCAAATCTCAATGAGCCTTTGTCCCAACGTCCTTTCGGTTCTATGGGATACTTTTAATATTTAGATAGGGAGCATTCACTTTTATAGAAAGCCAGTATCGCTGTTTGTATATGAAGTGCTAGAGGAAGGTGTATTAGGTTTAATCTCGCGTCAAGAGCTCCCGCTCGAATTTTTTGATGGGATAGCAAACCAGCAGTTGCCTTTCTAAGAAACCATTGTAGCATTTGCTTCGAATGACTTAGGAAAATCACTGAAAAGCCATTTCTAGTTGACCGGAGGTGTATTTGTAGATCTGATCCCCCCCTTCCTCTCGGAAAGCATCGCGCCGACCTTTCCCACGTAACGCTTTGTCCAGAAACGCCTGAAGACTTCCGCTGACGACTTCTAGACGTTATTGGCGGGGGACGCCGTTAACGAGCTTAATACGTCTCAACGAGCCGCCTAGGACCGAGTTGGCGGGATGCTGAAGTAAGCCCTATTTGCGAAGTCGTGCGAGGTGGGAACTGCTGGATCGTTTTTTGAGAAAGCAGTGTTTCACTATATATATGTTGTTGTTATGGTCTTCAGTCCGGAGACTGGTTTGATGCAGCTCTCCACCCTACTCTATCTTGAGCAAGCCTTTTCATCTCCTCATAAGAACAGCAACCCACATCCACTTGAATCTGCTTACTATACGCGTCTCTTGGTCTCCCTCTGCGATTTTTACCCCACACACTTCCCTCCAATGCTAAATTTACGATTCCCCGATGTCTAAGAATGTGTCCTACCAAGCGATCCCTTCTTTTAGTCAGGGTATGCCAAAAATTCCTTCGCTCACCAATTCTGTTCAGTCGCTCACCAATTCTGCACTATATATATACACCTAAGTATTACGCAAGTGCGCGGAACTTTGTGTAATAGTGTCAGTTTCTCTCCATTTCCCGCTCCAGTCGCACTTGTTCATGGCATAAACGGCTTCTCGTAATCCCCGATGTGGGCACTCATCTCTCTGATTGTATCCTCGTGGACTTTAAGCGAGATATACGCATGAAAAACAATATATCAGAAGTCGCGTAAAAAATAGTGCGCTCGCGGAACTTTGACAGAATCTCATATTGCGACACAGAACGTCTCTTTTGCAGCGTCTGCCACTGGATTCGACTGATAGTCTCCGTGAAACTTTCACGCTTGCTAAAGCCAGTAACGAAGCATGCTGCTCTCTTTTGTACATTCTCTACTCCTCTGTCTTTCACACCCTAAAAGACATACGTTTTTCATGTTGGGTGCATTGTGCAACCACCTACTGCCAGGTACTCCATATTAGTGACTTCAGTAGTCATTAGACATCGTGAGAGAGCAAAATGGAGCGCTCCGGAACTCGCGGACTTGGAACGTGTTCATGTGTCAGAGATCTGTATGCGAGATTTCCACACTCCTAAATACCCCTAGATCTACTGTTTCTGATGTGGTAGTGAAATGGAAACGTGAAGGGACACGTAATGCACGAAAGCGGACAGGCCGACCTCGTCTGTTGACTAACCGAGATTGCTGACGGTTGAAGAGGGTCTTACAGTGTAATGGGCAGGCATCTGTACAGACCATTATTCAGGAAATCCAAACTGCATCAGGATCCACTCCAACTACTATGAAATTTAGGCGGGAGGTGAGAAAACTTGGATTTCATGGTCGAGCGGCTGCCCATAAGGCTCACATCAAGCAGGTCAGTGCCTCACTTTGTGTAAGGAGCGTTAACAATGGAAGATTGAACAATGGAAAACGTTGTGCGGAGTGACGAATCACGGCACACAATGTAGCGATCCGATGGCAGGCTGTGGGTATGGCGAATGTCCGGTGGACGTCATTTGCCAGCTTATGTAATGCCAACAGTAAAGTTCGGAGGCTGTAGTGTTATGGTGTGGTCGTACTTCTCATGGGGCCGGCCGCGGTGGCCGAGGGGACTAAGGCGCTCCAGTCACGGTCCGCACGGCCACTACGGTCGGAGGTTCGAATCCCCCCTCGGGCATGGATATTTGTGCCGTCCTAGTTCGTAAGTAGTTCATAAGTAGTTTGTAAGTTTAGGGACTGATAGCCTCGTAGTTAAGTCCCATAGACTTTACAAACATTTGAACTTCTCATGGAGGTAGCTTACACCCTTTGTTGTTTTGCGAGGCACTATCACAGCACAGGTCTACATGGATGTTTAAAGTTCCTTCGTGTTTCCCACTGTTGAAGAGCAATCTTTGAACATGGTCGAGCACTTATTTATAAAGCACGGCTTGTGGCGGAGTGGATACACGGCAATAACATCACTTTCATGGACGACATTTGTTTTGGTCCGCTAACCTGTTGCTACCTCTTTACCAAATTTTACCATTTGATTAACAATTCTGCTAGTTCGTGATCGCTGCAAAAATTAATCTCCTTGTTCTTTTAATCTTTACCTGTATTAATTGATGAACACATTGTATTTAGACTACCTATCTATTCCATTAAAACTTCAATTTGGTTATAATCTTCTTCTTTTTCTTTCCTAGCCGGCCGCGGTGGCCGAGGAGACTGAGGCGCTCCAGTCAAGGTCTGCACGGCCACTACGGTCGGGGGTTCGAATCCCCCCTCGGGCATGGATATTTGTGTCGTCCTTAGTATAAGCTAGCTGCTAAGTAGTTTGTAAGTTTAGGGACTGATAACCCCGTAGCTAAGTCCCATAAGCTTAACAAACATTTTTATTTCTTTCCTAGCATTTTTCCCATTACTTAGGGTTTTCTGCTACGTCTCCTCCTCAGAGACGTCTTCAGGGCTGACATATGTATGTCCTCCTTGATGTTGTCCATCCACCTCTTGAGGATCTTCCATGGGGTTGGCATCCTCCTGGATCGAGTTGGAGTGCTGTTTTAGCCACAGAGTCGCACTCTGTCCTCATGACGTGGCCCTACCACCGAGGACGAGCCTCTCTTGCCTTCTCTAGGATTGAGACCACACCAAGCCTTTGGCGGAGATAGTTATTAGTTGCATGGTCGTAGCGAGTCAATCCAAGGGACCATCGCAGCATTTTTATCTCCATTGTGTGCAGAGCCTGACCCTGTTTTCTCGTCAGAGATCGGCATTCTGTCCTGTAGGGTGCTACTGGACGCACTACTGAGATACAAACAACTCCAGTCTTGACTGAAGGCAGACAAAGTGACAAGACAAGTAAAGGTGGCGACAGCCTAACACTAAAGAAGCAACACAAGTCAATGGTGGCGCTAGGCCAAAAAGATACAAAAACAAATACACAGAAACTAGTAACCACGGTGAGTGTCTTTGAAGCTAGAGACAGAGTATAAACAGCCTGTCACTGCCCTAGCTGTAAGTGCAATGTCGTCGTCACTCCACTGTTGCGCTTACTAAACCGGCATCGCGGAGGGCTAAACTCAGTCACACAGTCACAAGATTGGCTGGTCACAGTTACGTAAGGCTTCTTATGAACTATTGCCGACCTTCAATGCTGTCTTATGGGAAGTTGTTGTTGTTGTTTACACTCTGGAGTTTATTCGACGTGAACGCCTTCGAGGGAGTTTGGCAGCCTACTTTTTTTGCCTTTTTTGCGGTCCTCCGATGGGTAAGGGACCACTACCATACTTCTCCTCCTAGAAAAAAGTGTGCGCAGCAGAGACCTTGTAAATACAGCTAGATTCCCTAACGGCGCTGCTGTCGCAGGGATAATTTGAACATTCGGCCGGCCGCCATGATAGTGGCAAGCGTCAGATAAATACGAATGTTTTCAGGAGATAAATCGATTATTATGTAGCTACTGCGGTATATATATTCAGTTGATAGCCACCTCTGTACTGTTTGACTATTGCAGTATACATGGAGCACGATGGTGAAGAGCTGCTCAGTGCTTAACTGCACAAATCGATTTAAGAAAGGAATAAAATGAATGAATACTGGCTTACCGTATGTATTTCTCAGAAATACAAGTAGTCCTAATACTTGCGTTCAGAGATAGTCACTTTTGCTTAACAGGCTGTTAGTCGAGAAAATATAGAATTTTGAATGAAATAAATAAGAGGTTTGTACAATACTGGTAGCTCTTAAAAACAAACTACTTTAAGCAGTACTGGTCGACAGAAACATAAAGTTTCATTTTCTGATTGTGTAAAACAAATATTAGGTACACGAGATCAGAAGGCTCATAGCATTTGGAATTTTTGTTTAGGAAATTAGTATTATCAAAAATATTCAAATGTTTGTTAAGCTTACGGGACTTACCTGCGGGATCGTCAGTCCATAAACTTACAAACTACTTATAAACTACCTTATACTAAAGACAACACAAATATCCATAGCCGAGGGAGGTTTCGAACCCCCGACGGGGAACGACCTCGCGCATCGGAGCCTAGCGCCTCAATGCGCTCCGCTACTCTGCCGCGGCTAATATTAGCAACTTACAATATATAATTTAAAGATCTGCTTTACATATAGGTATAACAACTGAAAGGCATTTGCAGAACTGGGTGTAATTCCATATATTAATGATACATAGCCACACAGCAAGCACACTGTGAATTTGAACCCATTGAGGTGAGTTGCTGACTTATGAACAGTTCACACTATTGTAAGGTATTTGGCGTACATTATTAAAATGCTAATATTCGTGCTAGATAACCTAATGCTGATATTACATGCACTTAGTTAAGAAAAAGTCATGGCATACTTCGTGTTCTTACTGGCTGGTTACTGTATTTACAAGGTAAGAAGCTATATTACAGTTATGTATCTGATGGGATATTTCATTTTCACAGAGGATTTTTAACGTGTTTCAGGCAACCGTGTTTTATTTTTTGATGCTATAAAATATCTAAATATTGGAGAATACAGCAGGCACTCAAGCAAAGTGTTTTGTGAAACTCCTCCGTAATTAATGTTTGCACAAAAGTTTCACCATCGTAGAATATACTGAAATAGTGCCAAAACTCGTGTCTGGCGGTAATTTCCGTTCATTTCCTGCACTTAGAATACTAAAAATACTTAACGTTATAATGCGGTTTAATTTGTAAGAAGAAACGCTGTTGGCCGATATCTACACCATATGTGAAATACATTCAACGAGTATGAAGCTGTTTTGTATGTATATGTTTAAATGAGACGTAGTTTTTGCGACGTAACTCTAACGAAAAGAGTCTTACACACATGTTGGCGCAGTAGTTTGCTACCATTAAGGCCGCCGAGGCGCTCTTCAATTTCCCCGCTGTTTGCAGTCGTCCGCTCACGGAATTGTGGGGGCTTTGTGCGCAGCACCATATACGTCCATGGAGATGGAATGTCCTGGTCGATGTCTATAGGCTGTTGGTCTTGACAAGCCAGAGGCGCCACTGTAACAGGAGACACCAGGGCAGCTGGCAGAGTTGGCAGCAGCAAAGCGCAGGCTGGTTGGCAGCAGACAGTGGCGGCTCCTCTGGGGTCGATTGCTCGATCAGTCAGGGGCGGAGCCAGTTGAGGTCCAGTGGGTGGTGGACCCATCTTCCCACAGAAGTGGGATGGTAGCAGGTGCCCAGAGAGCCTGTTGATGAGAGAAAAACGGCAAGCAACAATAAGTGCAGCAACCTCAAGTGGAAGAAGCAATTATTAACGAGAGACACTAATATTTCAGGTGCGGTCTGCTTCAGTTATTTCTTTTCTTTTATGCGGAGTACAGTTGTCAGGTTAGTTACGAAGTTTCACGTGAGGATGAGACCATGACCAGGTACATCACGAGGAAAATCACGGTTACACCAATTAGAATTCATCTGAATTATTTCTGATAAAATAAACAAATAAATTACTGGTCTGTACGCTTTTAGAGTGTGAAAAGTTGACCTGGGTTAGATCCCGCCAGTGTAACCAGGATCGTGGTGGTGGAGGGACATAGGATGGGTGATACAAGGGAAAGGGTGCAATGACTGCGGAGAAGAACAATACAATATAGGCATGGAGACAATAAACGGTGATAATGATACACATAATGGAGACAAATGTGGCGAATATGCACATTAAAAAGAGAGCACAGAAAACACAGTGTCTGCCACGGTGGTTAAAAACGCAGAAGGTTCAAGCAACAAGCAAACGGTGATGAAGAACGGAGACACAGTTTAAAAGACACATGTAACACTGGTTCAGCTGGTGATGTCAGTTGTGGCCACTAAAATTTCAACATCACAAGGACATAACACTGACACTAAGGGTTGGAAATGATGAACAGAGTCCTCACAGGGGAACAGGAAGGGAAAGAAAGTGAGGAGGATCCGAAGAAGGAAAAGCATGCGGGACAGGATGGGATGGCTCAAGAATTTCAGGGAAGAGGGGTGGGAGGGGGATGACCAAGTGTGGAAGGGAAGAGGGACAGAAAGGAGACACATCATATACAGCAAGGGGAAAGGACTAAGGTTGGTGGAAGGAATAGATACCAGGATGGAGGGTGTCATCCAGGAGAGGGAGCTGACGAAAGTTACCATTGGAGATGATGTGGAGAGTGTGAAGGTGTATGGAGGGAGGGATGCATTGGTACAGGTGCGGCAGAGGCTATTAATTTAATAGGGAAGGAAACACTAGGGGATGCTGGGATTCTATCTTGGGGGATACATACAGGATGCAGATATGTTCCAGGAGGTGCGGGAAAGGATCATGAGGGATTCACTTGGGGGAGGGTGTGGCACTCTAAGATTTGAAGGTACTTGAAACAGGTAGAGGGAGTTTATATCCACGTGGGGTGCAAGCTGCAGAGGACAGGACACATTAGGGAATGGTACGTGTAGAGGATGGTGGAGTGGCTGATCTGATGTGTTTGAGGCCAAGATATTATGGGTGGAAAACTGAGGGCCGGGGCAGTCATGGAGTGTAAAGTAAAGATCATGGTGGCGGAATGAATGGGTCGTACATCCTATTATGATTGCCTGGGATTTGGTGGGGTTGAGGGAAAGGAACCATGGGGTACTGCTCCAAGTGGAGAATTTGGAGAGGTGACACTGGAACAGATGGCGAGGGAAGGGGTAGGGCAAGAAAGGCAATGTAGTCAGAATATTGAATGAGGCGAACAGGAGAATGGGTTGCAGCATATCCGCCAAGTAAATAAGGTAGAGGAGGTGCGAAAGGACGGAGCCTAGGGCAGACCGGCAGAAGGGTAAAATAAATAAATAAATAAAGCGGGTGTTGGAGTTTCTGACAGTGGCATAGAGGGGACAGTGGGTGAGAAAGTAAGCAATGAAACAGGCATAGTTATTAGGGAGGGCGTAGATCTGGAGCTTGATTAAGAGACCAGAATGCCAAGTGCAGTCGTTGGCGTTTTCGATGTTGAGGGAGTTGTGTGGAGAGGAGGTGGATAATGTGGAGGTGTTGGTTGTCAACAGAGAAGGAGGGTTGTAAGGCACACTGGGAGAAGGGGATGAGCTGGTGTTGACGGAGATTCTGCTAAATGCGGCGAGAAATGATTTCAGGACCTTGCTGAACTGTGAGGTGAGGCTGATAGGGCAATAGGAGGCGTCAGAAGGAGGCTTGCCAGATTTGGAGAACATGAGGATTCGGGAGGTCTTCCACAGGTCGGGGAAAAGGCCGGTGTAGAAGATAATGTCGTGGGGGGGGGGGGGAAGGGGAGGGAGTTCCATTTAGTACGTAGTGTGAGTTGAACGTAAACGGCGGTAATGGGCGTGTTGAGTTCTGTGGAAGCGATGTGGTCCAAATACTGGAAGCCAGGAGCGAGAGGAGGGGCGAAAGTATCGGTGCGGTCATGGACATCTGGAAAGAGGGAGTAGTGAAATCTGGGATTGTTGGGGAAGTACGACCGCCGTTCGCAACAGCGGCGATATATGGGTATGAGCCCACAGTTATTCATTGACTGAGCGCGATGTCCAAATTGACAAACTGTAATAACAGAAGCGAGTACGACGCTTACTGGTTGACAGCGGTTTCGTTGAAAGTGGCGATACTGTTTCGCGACGCTGAAATACAGCCCGCCCCGGGCCCGACCGCTATGTAGGGGCAGAGGCGTTGGCAGAAGCAGAGGCGGAGCGCCGCGGGCAGCAATCCACTCGACTGGGCCGGCGGCCGCGCTGTTTGTTGACCGGCGACGGCAGCGGCAGCAGCAGCGGCCCGCGGGGCGCGGTGTCATGGCGTGACGAGTTTGCCGTCCCAGTAGACAAACACGTAGGGTGATTAAGAGGGCCCAGATCGAAACCCGAGCCCAAAGCACCGCCATCAACTCTGCTGCTGCGAGCGCGGCTGAAACCTGCCACCTCTAACGAGAGCGTGAGCGTCTGCAGCTGAAGTCTCTCCACTTGTTCTTTTCCTTTTGGACCTTATGTTGAAAACGATGGTCTCTCAGGGTCAGATTAGGAGATTTGTGCAGTGAAATATTTTGTTTTTACAAAGCTGTTGAACAGTATTACGCCCATTTTGATGGAGAGTTGGAGGCAGTAAACCTGGCACTAAAACAATTTTTGTCCGTTCATAGTTTCTTCGGGTTTGCTATCGGATTTTGAAGTCAAACTGACCCAATATTTCGGCGATACACCTGTCCGCCATCCTCAGGAGAACTGCTGCTGCTGCTGAACTCAGCTTAAGCTTGAAGTAATAGTAACTTCTAGGTATTTTGTGGAGTTACGGCATTCACTTTTGATTGATTTATCTTGTAAACAAAGTTTAACGGATTTCTTTTCGTACTCATGTGGACGACTTCGCACTTCTCATTATTTAGAATCAATTGACAATTTTTACACCATACTGATATCTTGTTCAGATCGTTCTGCAGTTGGTTTTGATCTTCAGATGATTTTACTAGACGGTAAATGACGGCGTCATCTGCAGACAACCTAAGAGAGCTACTTAGATTTTCCCCTAAATCGTTTATCTAAATAAGGAACAGCAGAGGACCCTAAACACCTCCCTGTGGAACGCTCTATATCACCTCTGGTTTAGTCGATGCCTTACCATCGATTACTACGAACTGTATCCTCTGTGACAGGAAATCCCCTATCCAGTCGCAAATTTGGGGTGATATACCATAACCACATAATTTGATTAAAGGCCTTTTGTGAGGTACGGTGTCAAAAGCCTTCTGGAAATCAAGAAATACGGAATCCATTTGCGAACCCTTGTCGATAGCACCCAATCTGTATTGTATGTGAAAGATCACAATTTTGAAAATTCTTGCTTATTAACGGACCATATTTCCAATGGATTTTCATCAAGCCGGCCAACAGGACTCCTCACGTGAACAGACAGCTCATCTGAAACACTTTCTTCAGCCTTGTTTAATTTACATTTCTGGTGAACTAATTTGTAATGATCGCTCCAAAGACTGAACTCTTCCGATGTTTTGTCCGAATTATCGGAATCAGATTCTTCCGCGTGGGCACTCTTCATCATGTTTTTTTTTTTTTTTTTTTTTTTTTTTTTTTTTTTTTTTTTTTTTTTTTTTAATGGCATTTGCACAAGCTATTGGGTCTTCAAAATGTAGTTTTTTAAATCTAGAGTTCAGTAACGTCGCAATATGTATCGTCTTTGGAAGATACATATTTAACAGCGCCCATTCCTTTGTTGATTTCTTTTAGTATAAGTTTATAAACTTCCATCACTAAAGGTTCATCAATCGCTTGGGTTTGCGATTGGAGTTTTGAAAGCATGCAGTTGTAAGATTACCGCCCAATAGAAATATTGGTAATTAATAGCATTTGTTAATTAAACAGTTTGAAGTTCACTGCAAACATTGACCATGCCAATGCACTAAATGTTACACAATTTTAATCTTATTAATAATGGTAGCAATGTATGTACGCAGTTCGTTGACAACATTTATAGTTAGGCCATAGGTAGAAATTCTCCATGTTGAGATTTGCTGTGTGCTTGTAGCTGACGGGAGGCCAGCGAGCAGGCCGAAGTTGGTGGCTTGTTCCAGCTTAGGATTTTCCAGGTTCGTTTCCGGTGAAGGGAGAGAGGGACAATGGCGAGTGCCAGGACAAGTGCAGTGCACAGTGTGAAATAAAATATTCTAATACTACTGGCATTTGAAGTAATACGATGCAGTTAGGAACCTTTAAGGCCCTCATTACAAAATAGCCTGTTGACAAATAAACAATA
Source organism: Locusta migratoria (assembly GCA_026315105.1). Classification (NCBI taxonomy): domain Eukaryota; kingdom Metazoa; phylum Arthropoda; class Insecta; order Orthoptera; family Acrididae; genus Locusta; species Locusta migratoria. The sequence goes on along the minus strand of CM048750.1, from coordinate 37,053,441 downwards.
CATTAGCTGATATAGTCACATCTGGCGTAATATGTTTAATTGACAATGAAAAGTAATAAATTACCAATGAATACAAGACAGTTACACAACTAGCATGACAATGTTTGGTTATAACAGTAATATATTAACTATTTCTCATTTTATTTTCAATTAATCTTGTGTATTTTATCTTGAAATATTCAGTTAAATCACTTATCTGTGATATAAGAAATTACACGATTGTAATAAATAGTGCAATGGATGTTTATACCAATATAAAAACATAATAAGAAATTTGTTTAATGTGTAGTGTAATTATTTTGATTTTAAGTAAAGTTTCAGAAATGTATTGCCTGAGCGCTGTACGTTGGAAGTCGGTTAGAACAGCTCACATGGGGAAGTTGATGACGTAGGGAAAAAACCCGGAAGTTGGGCTTTTTGGCACGCATGCATGCGCGAGGGCAGGAAGTGACGAGTTGGGAGCGAGTGGTGTAGCTGCCGGTGTGGCAATTGCCAGGTGTGGTTGCTCGTCGTAGACTGCACCAAGTTGTATCGAGTGCTACTGTGTGTTGTGAATATTTAGCCAGTGGAACAAGGTGTGCATCGCACTAAATTAAAGTGACTGTGTTTTGTTAATGTAACATGTGTCGTTGCATAGGCATGAACATAAACGGTGTTTGAGACAGGCACATGGTGTGAAAACAATTTGCGACAAATATTCATTTTGTCTGGTGGCTCTCGAGCTATAACTTTATTTGATAAATGTGTCGACGTACAGACGTATCAGCCACAGGGTTTTAATATGGTGTAATAAACAACATAAAGTGAACATTCACGTGTTTTCAAAGATAGTAGTTAGTACACCATTTTCTCACATGAACTTTATTATGAATTTTGTTGTTGATCATATGCAGGGAAGGAAAGCTGCGAACGTGTGATATCATCCCCTAGAAAAAGAGTCAAACAGTAGCAATCACAGTTCCAGTGTTTTTGCATGTTTAGAAATTTGGTTCGCAGTTGGTGGTTGTGAGTTTTAAAAATTAATCATTCCCAATTTTAAACTCTTACCCCGACCTTCACGCTTGCAAAGCCGACCTCAGGGAAGATCAGTTTGGGTTCAGGAGAAATGTAGGCACGCGGGAGGCAATACTCACTTTACGGCTTATCCTATAAGATAGATTAAGAAAAGGCAAACCTAAATTTCTAGCTTTTGTAGATTTGGAGAAGGCTTTTGACAATGTTGATTACAATAAACTCTTTCAAGTTCTGAGGCAAGCAGGAGTAAAATATAGGGAGCGTAAGATTATTTACAACTTGTACGAAAACCAGACAGCAGTTGTTAGAGTTGAAGGGCATGAAAAGGATACAGTGGTTGGGAAGGGAGTAAGACAGGGTTGTAGCCTTTCTCCAATGTTATTCAATTTGTACATTGAGCAAGCTAGAAAGGAAAGGAAGGAGAAATTTGGAGAAGGAATTAAAGTTCAGGAGGAAGAATTAAAAACATTGCGTTTTGCTGACGACATAGTGATTCTATCAGATAAAGCAAAGGACCTGGAAGAGCAATTGAACGGAATGGACAGTGTGCTGAAAGGAGCATATAAGAGGAACATTAACAAAACAAGCATAATGGAGTGCAGTCTAAGAAAATCAGGTGATGCTGAAAGAATTAGATTGGGAAACGAAACAATAAAGGAGGTAGAGGAGTTTTGTTACTTGGGCAGTAAAATAACAAATGTTGGTCGCAGTACAGAGGATATAAAATGCAGAATGGCAATGGATAGAAAAGCGTTCTTGGAAGAAAGAAATTTGTTAACCTCGAATATTGATTTAAGTCTAAGGAAGTCCTTTCTGAAGGCATTTGTATGGAGGGTTGCCTTGTATGGAAGTGACACATGGACGACAAACAGTGCGTACAGGAAGAGGATTGAGGCTTTTGAAATATGGTGCTACAGAAGAATGCTGAAGATTAGGTGGGTGTATCGCATGACTAATGAGGAGGTACTGAACAGAATTGTGGAGGAAAGGAATTTCTGGCATATCTTGACTAAAAGAAAGGATCGCTTGGTAGGACACATTCTTAGACATCAAGGAATCGTGAATATAGCGTTGGAGGGAAGTGTGTGAGGTAAAAACCGCAGAGGAAGACCAAGAGATGAGGAATCGTGAATATAGCATTGGAGGGAAGTGTGTGGGGTAAAAACCGCAGAGGAAGACCAAGAGATGGATACAGTAAGCAGATTCAGACAGATGTAGGTTGCCGTTCTTATGTGGGGTTAAAGAGGCTTGCTCAGGATAGGGTATTATGGAGAGCTGCATCAAACCAGTCTCCGGACTGAAGACCACAACAACAACAGTGTTATACAGAACGCGGTAGGTAGGCCGGTTGTAAAAGTTGTTCCGTCTGCGGGCGATAAAGGCAGACAGAGCGCGCCGTGGCCGGGAACGTGAACGTGAACGAGAACGTGGACGCGGCTCGCGCAGATAAGCGTCCGGAGGCCCCGTAATGAGCTATTTCACGCGCTCAATGGGCCTGCGGGCGCACTTGCCGGCTCTGCCCCCCCCCCCCCCCATCCTGCCACTGCTCCATTGTGGCCGGTGATTGGCTGGCTGAAACAATGCGCGCTGGCGTGGCGCAGGTAGGGCGCGCCGCTAAAAAGCCGCCGTCTCCTGTCTCCTGTCCGCCCGCATTCGTACACCGCGCCTGCGTATCGCTGCGCGACCCACGTCCAACGTCCAATTCCGGCGCATTCGAAAACGCTGACAGATGGCGCTGATGTGCCGGAAAGTCGTAATGCTGCCCGCGACCGTCAAAGCGCCTGATAGCCCGCGCGGCTGCGTAAGCGACGCAAACTTCTTCCCTTTACAGTTTCGGAAATCGCACACGTGCACCACGTAGCGAACAACTCGAGGTCATACGTAGACAGTGTTATCAGTTTGTTAACTTGAGGTTTGAAAAGCTCTTCAATCTCCGTGTTTGCTTACAAACTAAATTTGCTATATAGGTAAGTTCCGCCTTGAACAAACACAAAAGTTTTTTTGATTTCTCCCATACATGTTTCGTTGGCGTTGCAGTATCATCAGTGGTATGTTTAATTCATATTGTCTGTCAAATTAACAATGAAATGATTTATCATACAATGTAAACTTTCACGGCCGGCGTCAACTTCATTTAAAACTTCCGGGCTCATAAGCCGTGGTCGATTTATAAAACTTTCCCCTAATGTTTCATCTTCGGCTGCGGAAGACATCTTCAGAGGTAGAGTGGCGAACTCAACTTCTGAAGATGTCTTCCGCAGCCGAAGATGAAACGTTAGGGGAAAGTTTTGTAAATCGACCACAACTTATGACCCCGGAAGTCTTAAATGAAATGGAATGAGTGTTACTTTTTGTACATGAAGAGTAAAAACTACAGATAATTGTGAGACTAATAGTAATTGTTTCTTATTTTTTATAGGTGTACTAGGCCTACCTTAATACCACATGTAGTTATGTTTGTGGTTCTTCAACTCACAAAACGTCACTGAGAATTTTTGAGTTTGTCATCTGCAAACCAAAACGTGTGTATTTAATGGGGTGAATGGTTAGCTTGTAAATATCGGGATTTTTACGAAAACATGGGACGTCGTTTTTGTATTTTTGTTTAATTTTACTGTAGCGACTGCTTCTATAACAAAATGTCTACGTGTTTATAGCAAGTTTTTGTCACTTACTTTGGTGAATATGCGATGTTTTCGCGTTGTGGACAGGCACTGTGTCACTTTCAATTCACTCAATGTTAATGTTATGAAACATAAAACATTTTGTGATTGCTCAAGGAGAACCTTATCTATAAAGCAAATTTAGTTTGTTAACTTTCTCCCTTAAATCTTGACTTGCGTTGGGAACATGGACAGGGGGACGCAAAATGTAATTTTTGATGCCATAGATTAGGGATGCTCATTGTGAGAATATATCGATGTTTTTTTCGATGTGATGTATCTAAACGTAACATCGATGTTTCTTGATGCATCAAATAAAAACATCGAATTTTTCGATACATCAAATAAACATACGAGGCGCGTCCAGAAAGTAAGTTCCGTTTCAATTTATCTCCGCTGCAGCGCTGCGACTGCAGTTCCGCACATGCGCTGTAGACGATGTGTATCAAGGAGAAGAACGTGCGCCATTTGGAGATCGCTGTCAGTTACGTACGCTTTGTTGTGCTTGTTTGAAATGTCGGCGTTGATTGAAAATCCCGCCGCCTGTGAAATCAAGTCGGTGATTCGGTTTCTGAATGCGAGGAAAGTGAAACCAAGTGAAATTTATCGCTAAATTTGCGATGTTTACGGACCAAATGCGATGAGTGATTCGATGGTGAGAAGATGGGTCCGAAAGTTCAATGGCGGGCGTAGTGATGAGCACGATGAAGAACGAAGTTGGCGTCCACCTTTGGTTACAGAAGAACTGGTTCACGCGATTGATGATAAGATCCAGGAAAACCGTAGGTTTCCAATTAGTGCTCATCACTTCACCAATGACGACGAGCTGAAAGAAACTCTTTCCAACTGGTTGAAGACACAGGCGGCAGATTTCTATGAAGTAGGTATACAAAACCTGGTGCCACGCTATGACAAATGCCTGCAAAATTTCGGTGCTTATGTGGAAAAGTAGTTTAAGAGTTGTAGAATTTTATTTCTTCTGTATCTGTGTACAATTTCATTTTATTACCAAACGGAACTTAATTTCTGGATGCGCCTCGTAGAATAATTGCATCAAAAATAAATGTAATTAAAAAAGTTACAGACAACAAAAAAAAGCAGATTTATATTTCTGATCAAACTTATTTTACAATTAAAGTTTTATATTTTATCTAAATGAAAATTACAAGCAGACAATTTACAAACAAAAGGAAATGCGGCATCACTGAATGGAGGTTCTAATTTGATTCTTATAAAATCAAGAATTAAAATGTCTAGTATTTTTTTCTCTTCCTTGTATTCTGTTTCTTTGTTGATTTAAAACTTGTGAAGCCTTTGAAAAAAGTATTTCTGATGGCACTGAGCTAGCTGCCACAGTTAAATATTTGTAAGCTATTTTGTACAATTTTGAAAACTCTTGCTTATTATCGGACCATATTTCCAATGTATTTTTATTAAGCCGGCCAACCGGACTCCTCACGTGAACAGACAGCTCATCTAAAACACTTTCTTCAGCCTTGTTTAATTTCCATTTCTTGTGAACTAATTTGTGATGATCGCTCCAAAGACTGAACTCTTCCGATGTTTCGTCCGAATTATCCGAATCAGATTTTTCCGCGTTGTCACTATTCACCATGGCTTTTATTTTTTGAATGGCAGTTGCCCAAGCTATTGGGTCTTCAAAATGTAGTTTTTTAAATCTGGGGTCCAGTAACGTCGCGTCGCGATTCCCAAAGGCGATACATAATCAACAGCGCCCACTAGTTTGTCGATTTCTTTTAGTATACGTTAATGAACTTCCATCACTAAAGGTTCATCAATCGTTTGGCTTTGCGATTTGAGTTTTAAAAGCGTGCACTAAAGGGATTACTTTACTACTGGTGCAACATTTATCAGCTGATATTTCTTTAGTTACAGTCCCAAGTGGGCGCTGTATGTTAAGAAAACAACCGCTTTTTATTTTATTTATTTATTTATTTTTTTTTTTTTTTTGAGCTTATGGGGTCATCAGTCCCTAAACCTTCAAACTACTTACGAACTAGCTAACACCGAGGACAGGACGGCACAAACATCCATGCCCGAGGGGGGATTCGAACCCCCGACCGTAGTGGCCTATACAGGGTGTTACAAAAAGGTACTGCCAGATTTTCAGGAAACATTCCTCACACACAAAGAAAGAAAATATGTTACGTGGACATGTGTCCGGAAACGCTTAATTTCCATGTTAGAGCTCATTTTATTACTTCTCTTCAAATCACATTAATCATGGAATGGAAACACACAGCAACAGAACGTACCAGCGTGACTTCAAACACTTTGTTACAGGAAATGTTCAAAATGTCCTCCGTTAGCGAAGATATATGCATCCACCCTCCGTCGCATGGAATCCCTGATGCGCTGATGCAGCCCTGGAGAATGGCGTATTGTATCACAGCCGTCCACAATACGAGCACGAAGAGTCTCTACATTTGGCACCGGGATTGCATAGACAATAGCTTTAAAATGCCCCCATAAATGAAAGTCAAGAGGGTTGAGGTCAGGAGAGCGTGGAGGCCATGGAATTGGTCCGCCTCTAACAATCCATCGGTCACCGAATCTGTTGTTGAGAAGCGTATGAAGACGTCGACTGAAATGTTCAGGAGCTCCATCGTGCATGAACCACATGTTGTGTCGTACTTGTAAATGCACATGTTCTAGCAGCACAGGTAGAGTATCCCGTATGAAATCATGATAACGTGCTCCCGTGAGCGTAGGTGGAAGAACATGAGTCGCATGTCAACACAAGCTCTGAAGTCAACATTACCTTCCTTTAACTGGGCCACCTGGCGGTGAATCGGGGAAGTACAGTACACACTAACGAAACAATTGGGTATTTTGACAATTGTCTGCACGAATTATTTCAATTTACATTTAAAGAGAAATACTAAAATGAACTCTAACATGGAAATTAAGCGTTTCCGGACACATGTCCACATAACATATTTTCTCTCTTTGTGTGGGAGGATTGTTTTCTGAAAGTTTGGCCGTACCTTTTTGTAACATCCTGTATTTAATTCACCACCTGTAAACATTGGAGGTGCTGCTTTATGGCACATCAGAATGTCACTCACAACATTTTTAAGTTCCCAAAATATTTGGATCATATAATAGGTGATGTTCCAATGTGTCGGAACGTCCTGTACTAGCTTTGTATCAGCATTCACTGATTTTCTCAAATCATCGCTTGCCACACAACTATATTTAAAAATGTTTCAATAGCCTTTATTTTTTTATAATAAATTTTCTAATTCAGGAATTTTTATAATCGTTTGTACAACTAAATAAAGCGAGTGAGCGAATCAAGTTATGTGCTTATTATTTCCAAAAGCTAATTCCACAGCTTTCACCACATTCAAAACGTTATCAGTAACGACTATGGGTGGAGTCGCTATGTCAAATCCCCAACCGTTGCAAGTTTTAAGTAGCATTTGTGCTATATATTCTGATTTGGGTCTCTCATCGAGTTGATAAACTCCTAGTGTCACTGATTCGAGGGTCGTACCTAGACCAAAATGCACCGCGACGCCCAAAAGCTACGCATCTGCAAGTCGGACCATATATCAATGCTCAAAACTGGAGAGTTTTGATTTCATTGATGATGATATGGCTTCATACTTGTAGTCGTTCCACCGTGTCTGCTGGGCAATTTATAAAGAGGAACAATAACTTTAAGTAAGTTTTTAGAACCATCGTTCTCTACCACAGAAAAATGTACAAATCATGCACAGTAGAGCATTGTTGATTTTTCTCGCCTTCTCACCAGTAACAGACGTATATGAGACAATTTCTTGGAAACTGTGCTTGATCGACTGCTGAACCTTTACAGGCTGTAAAGCTACCTCTGCTTCGCAATCAGTGTCCATAGTCTGGTCTGAATGAGGTGTTGCTGTGTCGTTTGATGTTGATGGTTGTGGACTTGGGATGTTGGCTTTATTGCAATCAATAACTGGCTCCTTATCTTTCGTTGGAATGCTTATAGTCGCTAAATTATCTAATTTTATTTGCATACTAGCTTAAACCCGCGGCTCCGCTCGCGTGTTGGTTGATTATGATAGATAAGCTATCTTTCAGTAGTGTGCTATGAGACCGAATAGTAAGTAGTGTAGATCAAATCACACGTAAACATGCAGTCGTTTCGAATAATCCAATCACGAAATTCAGCAATAATGATTGTAATAATATCACAGATCGATCACTTGATGTAATGCGCGAAACGTCAAATCGATTTTTTTAAAGAGATGTATTAAAAGAAATTTCTTTTTTACTGATTTATCTATTTATTATTATATTTCCTTATTCGTATGCTCATCCTTACAGAAAAAGAGCTGAAGACATTGTAGCAGGCATGGACCAAAGATATGGACTGTGGCATCACGTTTCGCTGTATGTAACGTCCTTGCCATAGAGTCGCAAACGTTATCGCTGGACTTCAGTGCCAATACTTTTATAATTTGACGACTTTCAACCACCATATCTTCCACCCCCCTATAGCTATCGGCATTGTACTGCTATGGCGTACAACTGGAGACTTAGGGGAAAAATAGGGTATTTTCCTGTGTTAAAAATATGGTTCGAATTGTTGTTATTCTGAATGATTATAACATTCATACGGCATTTTCGCTTATAATTCTTACAAAACATCTGTTATTTTTACGTAATTAAAGCTTAAAAATCATCAAATTTCACGATTAGATCACGTGATCGAAAACGCTCCGCTATTGGCTGAAGTACTGGTGACGTCATAGAACACCTACAGCGCGGCAACTAGAAGTTGGAGCTGTATTATTGTACGCGTTTCCTCCATTTAGCAGCTTTAAGATCAGTTTTTTCGTGATCTAAACGCGTTTACAGTTTTTATGCCACAAGGGAAGATGGTTATGTGAAGGCTGACAGCGGAAACCTCCCTAAAGTAGATGCAATTATGATGTCTTCATTCTTTAAAAACAATCCAAATTTTCGTGCCAGAAATAAGAAACGTGAAAACTGCATTGTAAGTAACGCATACCTACATTTCAAAGCTAATTATTTCGAGAGATATTTCATGCCATTGGAACAAAAGTACCCTATTTGTTGATGTCAGCAGACTTAATCTGAAGTCACCATATTATGCAATAAAGGGTGAAATTTTATCTTCTATCCAAGCGGCCTTGAGTGATTATGTTGGCAACATCAACAACACGATAGAAAATCTTTTTCCATATGTTCAGACCACGTAGAATGACTAATTAGTGTAACGTACGGACCATGAAGTAAATAAATAATGCTGTTCCTGCTCTATGATTCTTGTCTGTACCCTTGTCCTGTCAGTAAAAGTAACTGCCCTCGTAAATCAAAGGTTTCACGACAAAATATTTGTGCTATCACGAGATTGGCTAATGGCGACGTCTCATGATTCTCGCTATTCAGCATCTGCTGCCAACATAGTCACATGAAGCCGCCAGGCTTTAACTCAGTAAAGCACACAGCTAAGGGAGTAATTTTATTTAACTTCTTTAATACTGGTGCAAAGCGAAACATCAAAACCTGTAAAATACAGCAAAAATGCCTTGTGTATAGTTATACAATATATCCATAGTCTAAAACAGGGACAGCGGGTTACGTCGGCCGTGTTTTCATATCGCTAGTAGGTTGGCAACGCACATTTCGCGTAGCCAAAGGCATGTCACTTTCACGTAAACATTGCGAGCGAGACACGATGGAATAAATTTATAGAGCCGAAATTACTGTGATTTTCTGCTTTGTAGTTTTTGTGAGTGAATGTTTGCGATTGTGTGTAAACTTTCTGCCATGCATATCAGTATTTTCCTTACATATTCAAGATTTGGTTTGACACTACAAACTAAACCATTTACGTTTACTCGTCCACATACGAAGCCACGAATAGTAATACACATATTAAGTAGCCGCTATTTCATTTGGATCTCTTCGCGCCAATGTCAACCGCTTTTTGCGTATCTTCTCTCTCTCTCTCTCTCTCCTTTTTTTTATTTTTTATTTTTATTTTTTTTATTTTTTTTTTTCTTGCCAGAACATTTTTTCTGCAGTCTTGACAGATGTATTGGTACAGTGCGGAACTAAGCAATATTTGTAGGTCATTATGCATTATGCAAACGTTAACGCCCAAACACGAGGCCTCGGCCCAAACAATATACAGGTATTTGTTTATCTTACGAGAGCAGCAGCAGCAGCAGCGTGTTGTATGACGTCACAGGCATCACGTGACTCAAATGTAGCGTTTCCAGCGGGCTTTCAAATTATTTGAATTTCATTTCTTTTTTAAAAAAACAAGTACTGAAATCCACGAGGTAAAAAAGCATGTTCGGACCATAATATGACATAATTAACAATTTAAAACGATTTCCAGAAAACAGTCAAATACCCTATTACACACAGACTATTCGTTTGAGTTCTCTAGGTTTCGCTGCAGAGCGAAATATTAACACATACACGTAGAATTTTATATACACCGATAACTTTCTATCCCAATATACTCCACCCTTTTATCATTATCAACCCTCAAGCAACAATGCAACCAATAAAACCATTTTCGAAGAGTAAATATAATATTCAAAGGGTAATTATTGTTCCACATTTCGCGTTACATTCTTCAAATTACTAAATATCTATCAGATTGCTATAAAACCGAGCCTAAAACCTTCCTCAGGTATAAATTAGTAACTGTATAAATATTTAAGTCTCTGCATCTTGTCGTTCGGACGTGATAAACGTACAACGAACAGACATTCACATTTATAGATATAGATCATTAGTTTAAAAAAGTCTAAGGCAATAGCTTTGTGGACGTTCTTTATATGCTCCATCAAATTTGTAATACTTCCAGCCGTACGAATAGTTTTCTGGCACAGTTTACACGTAGCCATTTTATCATCAATTTTCTCATAATTTTTCCAGACTTTAATTTTTGTACTAGGCGGCATAATGAAGTAATTTTGAAACAAATATCGTTGTTTCAACAAAATCGACTAGATACTGTAATTAATTTAAATATAACTTACGGTTCCCATCATTAACAATTAATGCCACAATGAACAGTTACGCTGGGACCTCCACCTGCGTCTATCTTGACGAAACAATTCACGTCGAAACTTCCTGTATTTTACTGGCTAAAATATTATGACAGTAATAGGGTATTTGACTGTTTTCTGGAAATCGTTTTACATTGTTAATTATGTCATATTATGGTCCGAACATGCTTTTTTACCTCGTGGATTTCAGTACTTGTTTTTTAAGAAAGGACTGAAATTCAAATAATTTGAAAGCCCGCTAAAACGCTACGTTTGAGTCACGTGATGCCTCTGACGTCATACAACCCGCTAATGCTGCTGCTGCAGCAAACAAATACCTATGTCAACTGAGTAAGGCAGCAGGGCACAGTGTTTCCACGAAAAATAGTATGGAATATAAAAGTTTTACTAAACACAAATAAAATAACGTAAGCCTTTTCTTCCGCACACGGCTCTACCAAACAATTTTCAGTGCAAGTAAATAACGTTTCAACTGATCAGCGTTTTTTTTAAATTAAAGCATGGGGCTTCGTATGTGGACGAGTAAACGTAAATGGATTAGTTTGTAGTGTCAAAAGTAGTGACACATTCATATCAAACCAAATCTTGAACATGTAAGGAAAATACTGATATGCATGGCAGAAAGTTTACACACAATCGCAAACATTCACTCACAAAAACAACAAACCAGAAAAGCGCCGTAATTTCGGCGCTATAAATTTATTCCATCGTGTCTCGCTCGCAATGTTTACGTGAAAGTGACATGCATTTGGCTACGCGAAATGTGCGTTGCTAACATACGAGCGATATGAAAACACCGCCGACGCAAGTCGCTGTCCCTGTTCTAGACTATAGATATATTGTATAACTATACACAATGCATTGTTGCTGTATTTTACAGGTTTTGATGTTTCACTTTGCACCAGTATTGAAGTAGTTAAATTAAATTACTCCCTTAACTGCGTGCTTTACTGGGTTAAATTTTACTAACTATCCTCCTCCCTGGGGCATGGGTGTGTGTGTTTGTCCGTAGGTTAGTTTACCTAGGTTTAAGTAGTTTGTAAGCTACGGACTGATGACCACGCAGTTTGGTCCGATAGATTTACAAACATTTGAACATTACTATCTATCAAATTCAAATGTTCAAATGTTTGTGTATTTATCGGACCAAACTGCGTGGTCATCAGTCCGTAGCTTACAAACTACTTAAGCTAAGGTAAACTAACCTAAGGACAACACACACACCCATGCCCCAGGGAGGACTCGAACCTCCACGGCGAGCAACCGCGCGCTCCGCAGCGTGACGCTTTAGACCGCTCGGCTACTCCACCGCGGCTACTAACTATCCCGGCGGCTTCCTGTGACTATATTGGCAACAGATGCTGAATAGCGAGAATCATGAGACGTCGCCAATAGCCAATCGCGTGACAGCGCAAGCCGCAAATATTTTGTCGTGAAACCTTTGATTTACGAGGGCAGTTACTTTTACTGACAGGACAAGGGTACAGACAAGAATCATAGAGCAGGAACAGCATTATTTATTTACTTCATGGTCCGTACGATACACTAATCTAGTCATTCTATGTGGTCTGAACATCTCGACAAAGATTTCCTATCGTGTTGTTGATGTTGCCAACATAATCACTCAAGGCCGCTTTGATAGAAGATAAAATCTCACCCTTTATTGCATAATATGGTGACTTCAGATTAAGTCTGCTGAGATCAACAAATAGGGTACTTTTTTCCAATGGCATAAAATATCTCTCGAAATAATAAGCTTTAAAATGTAGGTATGCGTTACTTACAATGCAGCTTTTACGTTTCTTATTTCTGGCACGTAAAATTTTGGATTGTTTTTAAAGAACGAAGAAACCATAATTGCATCAACTTTAGGAAGGTTTCCGCTGTCAGCCTTCACATAACCATCTTCCATTGTGGCATAAAAACTGTAAACGCGTTTAGATCACGAAAAAACTGAACTTAAAGATGCGAAATGGAGGAAACGCGTACAATAATACAGCTCCGACTTCTAGTTGCCGCGCTGTAGGTGTTCTATGACGTCGCCAGTACTTCAGCCAATAACGGAGCGTTTTCGATCACGTGATCTAATCGTGAAATTTGATGATTTTTAAGCTTTAATTACGTAAAAATAACAGATGTTTTGTAAGAATAATGAACGAAAATGCTGTCTGAATGTTATAATCATTCAGAATAACAACAATTCGAACCATATTTTTAACACAGGGAAATACCCTATTCTGTGGTACGTTATGTGGTCAGCAGCTTTGTAATTTTCTCCTTACACTCTTTCCCAAAGTTCTGTCGAGTTTCTTTACTTCTAGAAGTGTCGTAAGGATTATTTATGCAAGTATGACTGTATTATAATTTAGTCAGAAAGTATCAGTTCGAAAACAATATTCAACACCAGGTGGTATGATTCGTGCAGGATGCAGATTATTTATAGTGCTAAATCACTACGTTATCGACAGAAAACTGAATATTCGCGGCGATAGCAGATAATATTTGCATATGCGTGTATCGTGTGATTGCTTGAAGTGTCGTGACGATTGACAGAGATGCGGCACCAGCATAACAAAGTGATCAATACCTTTTGGTAACAGACGCCACACCCACAGAACATCCCTCAAGACACGCTATTTTTAGTGTTTCATTTCATGTTTACCCTAAAACAGCAAAAATTCTTAACATGCAGAAATATAGACCTACGAAAAGCTCTGAAATTCAACGAAATCTCCAAAATTCGTTATGTCGGACTTTACTGTGCTATCACTCAATGACAATAAAGCGTTTTCACATAGGGGTACTACAGTGCCTTAAGTGTACACGAAGAAATGTAAGGCTATTTCAACGAGCTTATTTGTTATAATATGTTAACATTAATAGACAGTGAATTTTTAATTTTGTGGAATTTTTGGGTTTAATTTTACAAGTGTTATCAGGGTAGGGCGAGTTATGACTCCTTTTATTATTTAAATTACAAAGTTTTCCGTGTGATTATGGCAATAAAGAGCTTCAAGACACCGATCCCACCTATGTACGGAAGACCTATCGATGTATTGTCGCCTGTACTAAGAATGTACGATTACTATTAAAATAATGAGAATGAAAATTTTTTGGAGAGCTGCATACTCAAATGACGGTTGTGGCAGTAAGAACTAACTTTTTTAAGATTGTGAACAATGTTTGGCGTGTTTCAGGTCCACGACTTCAATGTAAATTACATTTTTGTTTGTTTGTTCTAATTGTAAAAGTGCGATCTGGTTATGGCAAGTATACTTATCTTGTATACGACTGTCGTGCTTATTTTTTTCTTGAGACATAGGTAGCCTCAAAACTCTTCATTGCTATAAATATATCTCTTATCTAGTCATAATGCAACGTCATGGTAGTCATGGCGATAAACAACTTCAATATGGTGGCCCAATCTTTCGATGTACAGCGGAGTTCACAACTATTGTAGTTCGGATCTACTTAGAACAACGACCGAAAATTGTATTAAAATCGTAACTTATTCCATGTAGCCTCTCCCTGGAACTGATGCCCACTGTTGCCAAACCTGCGTCTGCAGTGGGTCGCGGGCTTTCTTGAGATGGGTCACGGGACGGTTTTTAAAATTACTCAGTAAAAGAATATATTTCAGCATGTACGAATTTTTGATGTTTCCTGGGTGACCATAATAAGAGAGAACGCTAAAAAATACGGATTTTAAGATTCATTTGGTGGGTATTTTCATGTTGCAAAATGTGTAACAGACTATTACAAAATTTCTGAAATACATGTCTTGCTTTAACTCAATTGTTGCAAGAAATTACTAAAATTAGAAATATACTTAATATTACTCGTCTAAAATTCACCGAGATCAATACAAAAATATTACCTGTCTATGACTAACGCAACTGCCAATATTATCAATCACTCGACACACTAACCTTGCTATTGCTATTAAATCAGTATTGAATTAACTCACCTGCACCCACGTTTGCTTGGAAACGTATTTACTGAAGTCGAAGTAACAAAATCTTCGCTTTACTTTTATCACAAAAAATCCCCAAACTCCAATGAGCTATTTCGGATTCCGGCCGCACTTTTGTGAGAAACAGGCAACGACAATGCGTGCGCCAGCAGCTGACAACAATGAAGTGCTGATGAGTGCTCAGTCAGAGAGTAAAACAACGAGTCGCGAAACTCCCGCAGTTTTTCTGCAACCAAGCTACTGATGCACCGCCAAGCGACTCTCTCCGGTGTTGCTATATGGAGTCGAAAGGCTTATTCTTCGTAATATTAAATCCATGTTATCTGCACACGAAATGTGTACTATTTAGTTAAGCAAATGAGGGAGTCTAATACTCCATATGATGCAGGAAGAATTTGGTTTGTCCCCTCTTTTTTCTGCTGCCAGTCTCGCAGCTCAGTAGGCTCGCTATAAAAAGGCGATCATGGCTCAGCTAATAAATAAATAAATGAAAATGGTCAGGAGATATTGTAGGGTAAGCGTCTAGCCATACAATTTTGTTGCTGTACGTTTTAAATTTATTGTAGCGAATCGAAAACACACGAGTGGTCTTTCGATGTATCGAAAAAATACATCGATGCATCGTTAAACATCGAAAGTAATCGATTCATCGGTTTGCCTCGATGCATCGGATAGAAATCATCGATGTTTTCGATGCATCGATGTATATCGAGCATCCCTACCATAAATGCCGTATACATCCTTCCAAAACGTGCAGCCACAGCCGTCCAAATCCACGGTTGTTGTTGTTGTTGTAGTCTTCAGTCCGGAGACTGGTTTGATGGACCTCTGCCTCTTACACTATACCTGATCAAGCCTTTTCATCTCCATATAATAACAGCAACAGACATCCATCTGAATCTGCTTACTATATTCGTCTCTTCGTCACCCTCTGCAATTTTCTACCTACACACTTCCCTCCAATGCTAAATTTAAGAATCCTCGATGTCTGAGAATGTGTCCTACCAATCGATCCCTTCTTTTAGTCAAGGTATCCCAGAAATTCCTTTTCTCCCCAGTTTTGTTCAGTACCTCTTCATTAGTTACGAGATCTACCGACCTAATCTTCAGCATTATTCTGTAGCACCACATTTCAAAAGCCTCTATCCTCCTACTGTCCGCACTGCTTATCGTTCCAGTTTCACTCCCATACACAGCAACACTCCACACAAATGCCTTCAGAAAGGACTTCCTTAAGAGTAAATTAATATTCGATGTTAACAAATTTCTGTTTTCCAAAAACGATATTCCTCCCATTACCTTTCTGCATTTTATATCCTCTGTATTGCGACCATCATAACTTATTTTACTGCCCAATTAACAAAACTCTTCTACCACCTTTATTATTTCGTTACCTAATATAATTCCTAATCTGATTCTTTCAGTATCGCCTGATTTTCTAAGACTGCATTCCTTTACCCTTGTTTTACTCTTGTTAATGTTCATCTTATACGCTCCTTACAATACCTAAAATGGTATGTTCCACAACAATGGCAGTGTAATATTACGTAGGGAAGATTCACCGATAATAATTATTACTCTTGTCGCAGATTAGTAGCAGTCTCCTTCTAAAACGATACCTCTGCTCGGAGTTTCGATCGTATTTTATTATTTTGGCTTCTAGAAGGAGAGTGTTGTTCAACTTCGTGGTCTTTCTGCGTTCGTTACTCGTACTGTTAGCAAGGCCTGTACCACATCGCCTGGATTTCATAAAAGATATAAGTGAGGTGTGTTGTTTTCTTTTATTCACTAAACCCCCCAGTCACTTCAGAGCTAAAATTGTTGGTTATCATTTGCAGTTTGCTTCTCCCTCCCCATAAGATATTTTTAATATGTTGTTTTGAGAAAATGACAAATTGCAATAATGAATTATTTGGACGCCATTATGTTTGGATCGTACACATTGTAAAGCAATTTCCTTTTACATTTTAATTCCATTCAACATTTGCCCAATTTTTCGCAATAGAACCTGAAATTTCTTTTAACCGTTCCGCGAAGTCCGATTTTCAGTGTTTCAAAATTTACGTTACTATAATTGTAACTTGAATACCATTTTTTCACAATGTTTGCTACACACGTTCAAATTATTAATCAGAGGTCCAAATCATTCACTACGGCGAGCGGTTACCAGAAAATTCGCCGATATCATCCAGGCATAAAAAATCCGAGTTTGTGACACTTGCGGGGAGTGACACTTGCGCGGAAAGGGAATGTGTAGACACTTGCGCGGAGACCCGGACGCTGCAGGTAGTGAACAGGGTGTTCCAGAAGTAGCGATACACCACCCCTACTCCACGCCCTCCAGCCGCTACCTGTGCCGTATTCAGGGAAAGGCCCACCGAGCGAGATGGAGCAGTAGTAACGGGACGTTCGCTAAAAATGGGGTATATTACAAGATTCACGTCTCTCGCATTCTGTCCCAAAATTAGCATGGGCCTATATTTCGCATTCATTGAAAAATGCGAATTTTTCCGGTACCTACTGTTTACTTCGTACATATTTAAGGGCAGAAAATAAAGTTATCTCCCATTATTTCTGGTTAAATAGTGTTTCACACCAAAATACCATTTATGACAATTTCGGATTTACTGCATTTTGAGTCAGAATTCGCATCTATATTCGAATTTATCGCAAATACGAATTTTTCCTGTCCCTAGAATTACCTCTAAAAATAAACAGCTGATCAAGGCACTAAAAGCAAGGGCAGATCTTTAGGTGTATTTATACAAATAACTAAAACACAATTTGATCGTGGAATTATATACAATCTCATTAAAAAGGTTTTTTTGTAGGTGGTTTTGAGCAGCTTTTAAATATGTTAGAAATTGCATTATGAAATATAGACAGCTACACGTTATGTTTATTATGAGATATCGATTTCGGCTAATTTGAGGTCATCTTCAAGTCTCAAACAACAGGTGTTACTTATGCATTTTTCCAGTGGCACTCAGAACCTTTAACTGTTTACAAACAAGGTCTAACGTTGTTAATCGCGTTAGCGATGAAAAGAGAGCCCAGAATCTTTGCGTCTAAATGATACATATATTGGTGTGATGTCTTATTTCGAAAGAACAGACATCACACCAATACATATATAGCTCTCGGTGAAATGGAACGGTCTGATGTCGTTACGTACCACAGCACGGCCGACTAGAAACGCAGGAGAAGTGCAAACAACGTTCTCTCTCAGAGGTATGATTATAATTGGGTTCGGCGTAGACTTCTACAACATACAGTCTACACGGCGAAGATTACACCAAAAAATTTAACTTTTCGTCTACTTTGGCGATAGCAACCATATTTTATAATCGTGTCTACTATGCAAAGATTTAGAAACAAAAAACGCTTCAAGTCCATAACTTCACTGGTTTTCGAGTTCTGAATTTTTAATATGTTTTCAATGTTATTATAGAAAAAAACAAATTTGGGACTCTCACTAAAATTTTCATATGGCAGATTTTGTAGGTACATTCACAAGACATAATTCAACGGTTGTGTGCATTCATCTTATGAGAAATATCAATCATTTGTTTTCAGTGTTTATGTCAAATTTCTACATTTAAGTTTCTTTAATTATTAGTACTTAAACGTGGTTATGAAATAAATAAATTACGTGTATATGTGTAGTCTTATGCGGCCAAACTACTTAGGTCATTGGTCGCTAGAGTTACACACTACTTAATCTTACTTGAAATGACTTAGGCAAAGTACAAACAAACATACCCATGTCCGAGGAAGGACTCGAACCTGCGACCGGACCGGCCACGCAATTTGTGACACAAATTACATGTTTGATAATATTAATGCATAGAAGTATGAAATCACGTCAAGACTACTTCCTGCAAAAATTTTGACAAAAAAAGTTGGCACTGAGTTTAGAAAAACAAAATTCCGGTATATTGGATTTTAACATTTTATCAAAAAATGAATGTTACTTTTTTTTTTACTACAAGAGATACAGCCATTCAAATTTACGGCCACCAGAACGTTTTCCCTTCCTGAGTAAATGAGCTGCTTCTTGTAGTTTCAACACCTTTTTCTTGAATGTTCTGAATATAAATCTTCACACAGACTTCTTGAGGAGGAGAGTGATACGGATATCTGATTGTAAACCACTGCCTATTACTTTAGACCTTTTTGACTGTACTGAACAGTAATTCCGCGTATTCCGTAATTTATATTTATACAGTTAACAGGCAATGTAATTTACAACCAACTATTGGCTGCCAATTTCGCTTCATTTTTCCTGGCAGTCTTGCAACTTGTTTCTCCCTGTTGGTTTATGCCGAGTTCGGAGTAAAAATGGTTCTATATGACGGTGATGGAAAATAGAATTTATCTTCAGCATTTTTCGGTGTGTGACATTCCCTTACACATTCCGTATTTCATATATTTCTTAGATGTATTTGTAATTCGATTACAGCCAAATCGTTTTGGGGTCTACGAATAAACGCTTCAAGTATGTAAAATACTCATTGACTTATTATTAACGTTTTTTAATTGGAGATTTAAGGTTGCGTCTCCTATTAAAAAGCATAGTAGCTATTTTTAAAGAGATGGAAGTTGCGTGATAGTGGGGTTAACTACATAGCGGTCAATTACATCAACGTATCTGTGCAAGATGCCTAATGTATTTATTGCTTGCGCAGGTGTCTTGCTATGCTTAGTGTTCTGAATAATATGCTTTTAGGAGGTATGACTGTGGAAAGTCATCGTCTTGTAGTAGCAGAGATTGTCTTAATAACTCTCCAAACATTATCACTATTAAAATACCTTTTTGTTTACAGGAGGAACACTCAACGGATTAATATGTAGTTAGAACAAGTTACTATATTGCTCTTCAGCTTTGAAAGGGTTGTGCAATTTCACTGATTTTCGTATTATGTTGAGAGTGTGGAAACTTGACCACAGCAGTGCTAGACTTCTTGGTGTGCCTGTACCCAGGGAAGGCCATCAGCCGCCCCAAGGGCCCCGGGTTTCGCGCAAGTGTCACTCCGCGCAAGTGTCACCCCGCGCAAGTGTTCCAACCCCCAAAAATCCCCAACGACTCAACGATATAGTGAAGATAATTCGTGGTTTTTTATACGCTGTCTGCTGAAATACTTCCCCCCTTTTTTCTAGTAAATTAATTCTTTCATGTCAGTTTGCTTTGTCAAACATAATTCCGATTTTTTTAGTCTATAGCGTTTCAAAGTTATTCCCCTTCTTCAATTTTTGTAATTTTCCAACTTCAATAATAATAGACAAGCAGCAATATTAAAGCATAGATTACTGATAATTTTAATGTGGCTCAATATCAACAATGACGGTTATTGGAAACGGAATTGTCATTGTATCACATAACAAAAACTATAAAAATGGAGGAAGAATAACAGAAATGGATGACTGGCAGTTTTTTACCAGTAGATAAACTCTCACAGTCAATCTGCGTTGATCTGCCTGCACACAAGTTCATGCGTTGTTCGAGAATAAATGGCACAAAACAGTAACAATCAAATAATAGGCAGTCAAATATCATTCCGAAGAAAAACGTTGCGGGGTTAAATTGTGATACAGAGGTACTAAGAAACGAATAAATGCGTGTAGTAGCGCACGGTAACACAGATCTAACAATGCATTTTCACCATTTAATTTAGCTGTAAGAGAATAACATGTTTATTATAATGCAATGGAGGAAAATAAAAAATTCTGACTACATAATAAGAGCAGAGGTGGAGTGGCTGAGCGATTTAAGGCACCTTGCTGCGGAGTGCACGGTTGTTCGCCGTCGGAGTTTCGAGTCCTATCTCGGGCATGGGTGAGTGTTTGTCCTTAGCATAAGAGAGATTAGGTAGTTTGTAAGCCTAGGGACTGATAAGAGCAGCAGTTAAGTACCTTGGATTAACAAACATTTGTTCATTTTGGAAAGATTTAAAGTTATTACTCCTCACACCTCACACAGGGGTCATAGAAACTCCTGTGAAGTTTTAATTGTGCATTACGAAGAGTAGGTTCTCTACAATTTTTTTAAAATACCAGAGAATATTAAGTTGGTAAAAGTGCCTAAAATTCTGCGATTGTTTGGTTTGAAACATTGCATCGTTGTTTCGACAGTGTCCTGATGTAAAGAGTGTAGTGCATTCATAGGGTCTAGAGGACTCCAGTATGAGATCCGTGCAGCTCATTTTTTCAGACTGAAAAAGAATACGTCGGTAAGTTATACAACATTGAAGTACATACACAGTTATTAAATTAGACATTTGTTACCCTAGTGCTATTTCTTTCAATACTTTTTTAGGCCAAACATTATGTAGTGTAGTGCTACAGTGTGAAGCCCATATTGCTGATTTATTCATCTTTTACATATGTTTTTGCACACATAAACAGTAAACCATGCTGATTTTTATAGCCAATAAAAATCAAATTATCCATGTATTAATTTATACATCATATTCGATACGTGTTCTGTTGATGTGTGGCAAGTAACAATTCTGCTCAGTGTAATAAACTATTTTTCTAATTGTAATTACCAAATGAAGAGGAGTAAAACATCCTATTGCATCATGTGTACGGAAT
This sequence comes from Locusta migratoria, assembly GCA_026315105.1. Lineage (NCBI taxonomy): Eukaryota > Metazoa > Arthropoda > Insecta > Orthoptera > Acrididae > Locusta > Locusta migratoria. The sequence goes on along the minus strand of CM048750.1, from coordinate 37,032,133 downwards.
CAAACCATCAAAACTACAAAGTAGTGTTTATAAAAACTACTAAGCACAATTTTGCAAATAACTATGTTATTGTTGTGAAAGTAAAAAAAAAAATATAAATAAAAAATAGAGAAAACTATTTTTTTATTTACTACCTCTCATGTTGTTGTTGTGGTCTTCAGTCCGGAGACTGGTTTGATGCAGCTCTCCACAATACCCTATCCTGAGCAAGCCTCTTCCTCTCCACATAAAAACGGCAACCTACATCTGTCTGAATCTGTTTACTGTATCCATCTCTTGGTCTTCCTCTGCGGTTTTTATCCCACACACTTCCCTCCAACGCTAAATTCACAATTCCTTGGTGTCTAAGAATGTGCCCTACCAATCTATCCCTTCTTTTAGTCAAGGTATGCCAGTAATTCCTTATATCCCCAATTCTGTTCAGTACCTCCTCATTAGTTACGCGATCCACCCACCTAATCTTCAGCATTCTTCTGTAGCACCACATTTCAAAAGCCTCAATCCTCTTCCTGTCCACACTGTTTGTCGTCCATGTTTCACTCCTATACAAGGCAACACTCCATACAAATGCCTTCAAAAAGGACTTCCTTAGACTTAAATCAATATTCGAGGTTAACAAATTTTTCTTTTTCAAGAACGCTTTTCTACCCATTGCCATTCTGCATTTTATATCCTCTGTACTGCGACCATCACTTGTTATTTTACTGCCCAAGTAACAAAACTCATCTACCTCCTTTATTGCTTCGTTACCTAATCTAATTCCTTCAGCATCATCTGATTTTCTTAGACTGCACTCCATTAGCCTAGTTTTGCTCTTGTTAATGTTCATCTTATATGCACCTTTCAGCACACTGTCCATTCCGTTCAATTGCTCTTCCAGGTCCTTTGCTGTCTCTGACAGAATTACTATGTCGTCGGCAAAACGCAATGTTTTAATTCTTCCCCCTGAACTTTAATTCCTTCTCCAAATTTCACCTTGCTTTCCTTTATAGCTTGCTCAATGTAAAAATTGAATAACATTGGAGAAAGGCTACAACCCTGTCTTACTCCCTTTCCAACCACTGCATCCTTTTCATGCCCTTCAACTCTAACAACTGCTGTCTGGTTTTTGTACAGGTTGTAAATAACCTTACGCTCCCTATATTTTACTCCTGCTTGCTTCAGGTTTCAGTTTATTCCAATCAACATTGTCAAAAGCCTTCTCCAAATCTACAAAAGCTAGAAATGTAGGTTTGCCTTTTCTTAATCTATCTTCTAGGATAAGCATAGAAATTTTGTGGCATTGTACCTCAAACTAATGCCTAGCAAAGAAAAGGTTTTCGGATGTCCCGCTCATGCTTGCATGCTTGGATACGTGGTTCCACCGTTCTCTAGAAAAAAAAAATTAAATTTTTTTTTTCTTAAACCACCTCATATCTGCACGTTTTCTTCATCAACTGGCGGGGGTGAGGGAGTTGCTGTAGAATTATCCCCCCCCCCCACATGGATTCATGGATTAACCACTGGTTCGTTAGTTTACGTTAAATGGCAATAAAAATAACGAAACCTAGTACAAAAATCGCTCACGACAGAAATTAGCACATCATCTTGGTTGCACCTTAGCGTATTCGTGCGTTCAGATTTGTGCAGATAAACGTGACAGAGTGAGGCTCCGTAGCACAGTGGTAGACTACAAATCCAAAGGTCGTGGGTTCGATCCCCGCCAGGTCCTAGGATTTTTACCTCTCACTTTCCACTTCTTTCCCCTCTGGCAGTGTGGCTGATGTGAAAAATACAGAGTAGCACGTAGAACCCACGTTAAACTGTAGGTCCCCCTATAACTGGCTGGGTAAGTCAGTTCGAAGTTCGGAGGAAGGCAACGGCATACCACCTCCAAACAAGGACCATGCCTAGTGAAGCACTGTGGTGTTCAAACCAATCTTCGGATTGTTGACTGCTTTAAACGTGACAGGATAATGGTGAAGTATGTGAGTCCTTTCCCCTCAATTCATTCGCTAATTTACGAATAATGGTCAATGAGCCCCACCCCTCCACAAACACACACGCAAACTGTGACCACCCCCTTCCCCCCCCCCCCCTTCCCCACACCCGAGATATTAGGTCCTGTTTTACCATTTAATACTGAAATTAAATATCTTTTATTTCACGTTTCTTAAATAGTTTTACAATGCCCCCCCCCCTCCCACCAGACTGGCCAAAAGTACTTATTTTTCACCTCCCTCAGAAATTTCAATGACGCAATCTGCTTCATGACCCGCCCCACCCCTCTCCCCTGTGGGCACCTCTGGGGGGTCTAATGGTCGCGCTAAGTAGCATCAGCCGTGCTCTGTAGTGTGGCTTCCGGTATGAATATGCAGATGGAGACACGCGTTCGTCCAATAAAAGCACGGCGGTCGTCTGGACACGCGCTTCGCGGCCTTCGCCCCGCTATCTGGCAGCCTCCCTTCTTTCTCGTCGGCGTTATCAGCATTGCGCCGGCGGTGGCGCCGCATCCGGTGACGGCCTGGCATGGCTAATGAAGCGTGAGGCGCCACAATGGCTAATGCGGTCTGCATCACTATCAGCGCTCTGTCTGGATGGATCGAGCTTTTTATCGCCGCGCCACGATTATTGGCCTTCCTGTCGCATAGATTAAAAATCGCCGGGTATTGTTCTATTCAATATGAGCGTCCTTTCGTGCAAGGTGGGAGGATCATAGGTTTTTTTTCTCCTTGCGGACTACTCTTGTAGCATAGGCTATATCAGTGGCAAGTCAACTGTCCTTCGGGTTATTAGTTAATATGAGCGTCGCCACACTCCTGTTTAGGGCTGCCATGTTCTTGTCGTGACCCTGTAGAAGGGAAAGGAAGATGGAGGCTACAACGTTGTGTGACACTGCTGGCTTCTCTTACCATTTAGTTTTTGGATCTCTGTGGGACGATGTAGCCGTCCAGTTCTTTGCCAGTTTGTACGATAAATGATGATTTATTAAAGAGATTGAAGAGGGTTGGGCAAAAAAACAGCAGTTAACAATTGAGAAGCGTTTTCACAAGACGCAACATCTCAAAGAAAATAAAAATCTGGAAACACATTTTATTGAATTAACTGGACAGTATACATTGCTAATGTCTTACAAAGTCTTCAAACTTAACGTCTAGCTACATAATATAAGGGTAAAATAACTCTTCTATCACCTTTCAGTTGCAGATCAATAAATACGTAAAAATCATGAATTTGACAGAAATTGAACATCTACAGATCAATTACATTACAATAGTACTATTATGAGTTTTTTTAACCTACTGAAGTAATAATAATTTAATAAATTGGTTCATTTACGTACTGCACTTCATTATTATCATTGTAATTCCATAGAACTTTTGGGGTTCTTACGCTCACATGGTTTCTAGGTGTTATTAAACCTGAAAAATCAACGTCCTTGAAACTACTTAGGTTTTTTTCTTTAATTCAACTACGATTGGAATGGAAAACTATGTTGTGTTGACTTTACAGATGGCACTACCTTTGAAACACGTCCACTGAATGTGTGGACCTCTCTGGAGCTCTAGTAGACGGTATTATATCCTTCAGGTAGCGAGGGTTGGTGGACAGTAGGCTCTGAACGCACTCTGCATTGCTTTGAGCGCACCCTGTATCTGGTGCAGAGAGGGAAAGCCTCTGCACATGGCCTAAGGCATGACTCTTGCCACGACCGTCAAAGTGAGTATTTTGTCGAGTCATGCTGAGGGGATGGCATGCTGTTAGAACGTTACCTTGTTCGTGACCAGGCAATCTTAGTTTATTAGTGATAGTTTTTCTTGAGTAATTCTTTCGCTGTGTGAGGCAAAGTGTTTCTTAATTTACAGAACTACAGTAATTCAGTGTAAATTTAGTATTCGTATTTCCAATCCCATAATGATTTCTGTGCCCAGTCTTCTCAAGTTAGAATACTCTTGTGTGACCTTCAGCCTTTGTGTAAACTTAGTATGTTTGAATTCCTTGTTAATAATTAACTAACGTTTTTGTGTGGTGTCTGTTTCCATAAGCATGCTAAATTCTTTTTCTGAATTTCTGGTTTGATTACGTCTTTACTGTCTCAGTATGACCAACTGCACAGTGTGCTTTAGTAACGGTCATTACTTCGGCCTTCAGCCATGCTTTTACTGATACTAGTTTTCTTCTATATGAATTCTCACATGTAGTTTACTCGCTTATTCTAAATTAATTTTTTTTGTAGATTCTATGTAATTCACCATGGTTGTACACCAGATGGGACTTAAGGATAGTATGCCTCTACCTCCCTGCACATGAGTTCGTTTGTGCATAGTATATTTTAAACAGTGCTAGAAAACACCCGCCATCTCATCAAAATGCCACCGATACTTCCTTTTGCCGCTGCTATGAAGTGTTCATGCTTGAGTAAGGTGTTGCAAGCATTATGCATGTGTCTGTGAGTGAATGAGTGTGCTTTCCTTTATCCACTATGTAGTTACAAATTTCCTCTCATGTTACCTCCATATTCATAAAGGTCAGATACAATTTTATTACGGGCAGTAACTTTATAATTTAATTCACTTTTGTACAAGGTGTGTGCTTTATTGTGTTTATTTGATCTCCCCAATCTACCCACTTTTTTTTGTTTTTGTTCATTTTATTGAATAGATAATAATTTAAAGTATCAAACCTCTGCTTTATATTTGCATGCTCCCCATCCCATTTTTAATTATCCATTCCCTTTTTTAAGACATTAATTTTGTGTTTGTTGAAACGTTGGCTGCTCCCTTAAGGAGTGAGCAGTTAGATTAATTTCTGTTGAGCAAGTACTGTGGCCACTCGCAAAGTAATTTAGAGCAGCAGTTAGAGTTTTAACTTGCATTTGCAGATCTCTACTGCTCGAGATCCTTCATAGAAAATTTAATAAGCTGCTTTCACCTTTGTCTGCTTTCTTATGAATAAAAATTCTGGCCTCAGATAATTTGAATGGTAGCTTGTTTTTCATTAATCTGTTAGCAGTGGTCTTAAAATCGTATACATGCCAGTCCTTGCCCAGCACCATACAGGTACCATGGTGATTCAGAACCTCATAATACTGTTGTGGTAAAGTTATGGATTCAAGTTTCTCAGTTCCTTTTCAGTGGTAACAAGTACGCTATCAGTGGGTATGTAATTGTGGCCTCTGATTGGGAAATAGTGAGCAACTTTGTCAAGCACTTTTGTCGTTTCACAAAATCCCAATAGTACTGACATCATAATACTGTTTTTAATTTGAGAGCCACAAGAATTTGAGAAAAGGTGCAATGTGAGATTGAGTTTTCTTTATTTGAGAAGCTTGTGTTCTAAATTTGAGAAAACTCGGTCACTGTAGATGTCGAGTATAGAAAAATTTCACAGTTTTGTGTGCAAGATTACACAGGAAAATAGTAAGTTACGATAAATTCCGTGTCCTGCAATGGATGCATCTCATTTATAAGTACACGAATATGCATATGTCTCATTTTTGCAAATTGTACAGTTGTTGAGTTTTCTGAAAACGCTCCTCAAGTTTTATTTACTTATTTGATTCATCAGTCTTCTGACTGGTTTGATACGGCGGGCCAGGAACTCCTCTCTTTGCCAACCTCTTCTTTTCAGAGTGACACCTCTGCCATACGTACCTACAGTCTTGCTGGATGCATTTCAATATTTGTCTTTTTCTGCAGTTTCCACCTTCAAATGCTTTCTCTAGTACCATGGAGGTTACTCTCTGATATTTTAACCCTTTGATATACAGAACATAAAACCACTAAATTTCACTAGAAACTGATTGAAATAGTCCAGGTACTCTATAAGGAAATGAAAATAGCAATTTATTAATTTTTTTGCACATTTTCTTACAAATTAGGGGATGGCTTCAATTGAAACCACTGTGTCAAATAATGACAATGCTCACAATACGCATGAAGACACATGATATAACACGAATAGCCTCACAATAACTACTTATGGAAAAGAATGGAAAAAATACTGCCAGATGACAAACATAAGCATACACCACATGTTTTACAATGCCACGTGGATCTATCAAAAATGTTCAAATGTTTGTATGTTTATCGGACTCTACTGCTTGGTTATCAGTCCATACTTTACGAACTACTTAAACTAAGGTAAAGTGACCTAAGAACAACACAAACACTAATGCCCGAGAGGGGACTCGAACCCCCGACGGCGAACGGCCACGCGCACCGCAGCACGGCGCCCCAGTGCGCACGGCTAATCCACAGCGGCTGTGTATCTGTGAGGGGTCTTTTACATACTATAGTATGCACAACGTTTTGGAGGTCTATACTGCGGTACGTATTTTTCTTCAGACTTTCTCTTCTCCATGGGCATCTGTGGTTTGAATCTCTATGGGGGTGGTGTACTATATGATGGACTGAACCAGTTGCAACATTCCTTCCAAATTCTTTCAGTCTTACACTTTTATTGGTATTGCACAATGTGTACAAAATAAATGATTGAATAACAGATACATCTATAAAGTACCAAACCAATCGTAGCCAGCACCTTGTTGCTTTTCTGGTCAATTGCATAGAAAGATCGTAACATGTCAGCCTCGTCAACACATCCTATTCGCATGATATGCCTTAGCTATGGCGGGACAAGCAATTTGCTTTATACTGCCATCAGCCTCCTTTCTGTTTACAACAGAAGCATCATCCAAAGAAATGATGGTTGATAATAACACTACAGTGCGTCTTTCCATTTTATACAGATTTCTACATTATTCCTTACTGATCAATCAGTACCCCTCCACTGAGTTCTTTATTATGCTTCAATTGTGGCAAGCCTTTGTTATCACATCTGATAGTACCACAACTAGGCAGCCCACGTTGTTTTAGCTCTCCTACTAAAGGCACACAATCACAGTGGCCCCATATGAAGCTACCATGGAAATGCGAATATTGTGCTAACTATGTTTATTGTTTTGTGTAGTTGTATAATTCAGAGTATACTTACAACATCTTCATAAATAAATACCTAGGAACGTATCTTATATATGCTAAAGAAATATTTACCGTAGTAAATTGAACAGCAGCCATTATAACTGATACAAACAAAAGTATAAGCAACTTTCTTAGACAACAAAACAGACTCTAGACATAGTTACAAAAATTCTCACAGGTGGCAGCACTAGCAAGAGGAACAGAAGGTGGCTCCAGTTGAAACCACTGTGGCAGTCAGCTGTAAAACAATAAAAGCTAAGCCGGATGCAAATGAAGCCACTATGCCTCAAAGGGTTAAAATATGTGCTGTCCTCCCTTCTTAGCGTTTACGGTATGATCATTTAATCAGCTGATTCAGTGAAGAACATCTACATTCGTTAGCTCATCAGTCCTCCTGATTTTCATCACTCTTCTATAACACTACAACTCAATCGTTTCGACTTCCTTCTGTTTTCTGTCCATGATTCACTATAAAGTAACTGCACAATCTCAGAAATTTCTTCATCAGATTAAGGTCTATATTTATTACCCGTATTCTTCTCTTGGCCAATACTGTCTTTTTCTATGATAATCTACATTTTATGTTACCATTGCTTCATCCCTGATGGAATATTTTGGTTCTGTGCTCGCAGAGTTCCTTCACTTCAACTAATAAAAATGGTCTGATCTAGACTATGTACCGACACAACGTCAGCCTCCCGTCCACCTCTTTCACTACGCTGATGACACTGCCTTCCTAGCCCTCGCCCCCTCTCTTGCATGTTCTCAGCACCTTCTCCAGTCTCACCTCTCCCAATTCTCCACTTGGTGAACCAGTGGCTCCTCTCTGTCAACCCCACCAAATCCCAGGCGATCATTATAGGTCGTTCCACCCAATCCTTCCGTCACCGCGACCTGACCCTCACACTCCATCCCATCTCCCAAACCTCCACCCTCAAATACCTTGGCTTCACCCTGGATCGCTCCCTTACCTGAAACCCTCACCTTCAACCAGTCCATCAGAAAGCCCTCTCCCATCTCAACCTCCTCAAGCTCCTTCCTGGCCAGACATGGGTACTTAACCTCCCAACAGGTATCGTTTCTTGATGCATCCCGTCCTTTGCAGTTTCCATTCCACTTGGATATCCAACTCCCCACATATTATTAATTCCTCCATATCCTAGAACTCCATGCTCTCCACCTCCCATACCGCATCCGCCTCCCTTCCACCACGCTGATCATCTATGATCTCATTCCTTTCCCTCATCTTCTAAAGTTCCTTGAACATGTCCGTATCCTCTACACCACCCACAAAATTGAATCCTGTCACCCTGTTATCTCTCTCCTCTTGTTGAATCCCGGGCCTCTGCCACGCCGGTACCAGCATATCCCTCCCTCCCTACATCTTCACACTCTCCACATCCTCTCTCATGGTAACGTTCACTACCTCCCTCTCCCAGATGACGCCCTCTGCCCCGATGTTTAACCATCCCTCCCCTCCCCATATATTGCTTTGCCATTCTCCTCTCCCACTCGCACGTCCCTTCCTTCCCTCACCCGCTTGGATCTCCCTTCCCCTCCCTTGTAGTTCTTACATTTTCCTTCTCCACTTCCCCACCCTCCCCTTTCCGCCCCTGCGCACCTCCCTTCCTTCCCCTCTTCCCCTGCGGTATCTCTTTGCTTTACTTTTTATTAGTCATTTTAACAGTGCACAGTGCTAGTGTTGTATCAGTGTCAAGTGGTGAGCGTAATTTTAAGACTTCAGCAACAGCCGCATAGGTAGAACAATGTGTTGTCACGTTTTTTATTGTCTTTCTGTTATCGTCACCGTTAATTGTGCAAAGCCTGTGTTTTTTATCCACCGTGGCAGTTTTTAATACTGATTATGTGTGTTTTATAGCCTTCATTTCATTGTTTTCAATTCGCCAAGTTTATCTTCTTTTTTATTGTTAAATTCCAAATTTTATCTCCTGTTTTAAACTATTATTAACGAATAGCAAACCCATATGTACACTGGGCTGAAGAGCAGCGTTTGAGGCTGCTGCCAGTCTGCCCCACGGGGCATTAAAACACAATAAGCGAAAAAACAAAACGCAAAAAAAGAAAATTAAAAACATAGAAAAAAATAAATAAATAAAATTTAAAAAATCTACGTACCGATTGCGTCCCTATCTTGAGTTACTGATGTGAGCTCTATACTTAATCGTTTACACACGCTCGTCCAAGGAACAATCCGTATTAAAAGAATGGAAACGCCCACACATCACATCAATATTCATGACAGGCAATAGCATTAAGACAGTATATTATCTCTTGACGTTAAATTGTAGCAGGGTGATAGAACAGATACTGTGTTCAAACATTACAAATCACCTTGAAGAGAACGATATATTAATCCAAAGTCAACATGAATTTAGAAAATATTCTTGTGAGACACAACTAGCCCTTCACTCACATGAAGTGATGAGTACTATCGACAAGGTCTCAGTCCGCTATATACTCATTAGATTATTCATAATTAATTGCATATATCTTGTAATATATCTCTCCACCCTATTCTATTCTGAGCAAGCCGCTTCATTTCCTCATAAGAACGGCAACTCACATCAATCTTAATCTTCTTACTGCACTACTGGCTATTAAAATTGCTACACCAAGAAGAAATGCATATGATAAACGGGTATTCATTGGACAAATATATTATACTAGAACTGACAGGTGATTACATTTTCACGCAATCTGGGTGCATATAGATCCTGAGAAATCAGTACCCCAACAACCACCTCTGGCCGTAATAACGGCCTTGATACGCCTGGGCATAGAGTCAAACAGAGCTTGTACAGGTACAGATGCCATGCAGCTTCAACACGATGTCACAGTTCATTCAGAGTAGTGACTGGCGTATTGTGACGAGCCTGTTGCTCGGCCACCATTGACCAGACGTTTTCAATTGGTGAGAGATCTGGAGAATGTGCTGGCCAGGGCAGCAGTCGAACATGTTCCGTATCCAGAAAGGCCCGTACAGGACCTGCAGCATACGGTTGTGCATTATCCTGCTGAAATGTACGGTTTCGCAGGGATCGAATGAAGGGTAGAGCCATGGGTTGTAACACATCTGAAATGTAAGGGCCACTGTTCAAAATGCAGTCGATGCGAACAAGAGGTGATCGAGACATGTAACCAATGACACCTCACGCCGGATAATACGCCAGTTTGGCGATGACGAATACACGCTTCCAATGTTAGTTCACCGCGATGTCGCCAAACATGGATGCGACCGTCATAATGCTGTAAACAGAACCTGGATTCATCCGAAAAATGACGTTTTGCCATTCGTGCACACAGGTTCGTCGTCGCGTACACCATCGCAGGCGCTCCTGTCTTTGATGCAGCGTCAAGGATGACCGCCGCCATGGTCTCCGAGCTAATATTTCATGCTGCTGCAAACGTCGTCGAACTGTTCGTGCAGATGGTTGTTGCCCTGTAAACATCCCCATCTGTGGACTCAGGGATCGAGACGTGGCTGCACGATCCGTTACAGCCATGCGGATAAGATGCCTGTCATCTTGACTGCTAGTGATACGAGGCCTTTAGGGTCCAGCACGGCGTTCCATATTGCTCTCCTGAACTCGCCGATTTCATATTCTGCTTACAGCCATTGGATCGTGACTAACGTGAGCAGCAATGTCGCGATACGATAAACCACTATCGCGTTGTGCTACAATCCGGCCTTTATCAAAGTCTGTTACGTGATGGTACGCATTTCTCCTCCTTACACGAGGCATCATGACAACGTTTCACTAGGCAACGCCGGTGAACTGCTGTTTGTGAACGAGAAATCGATTGGAAACTTTCCTCATGTCAGCACGTTGTAGGGTCGCCACCGGCGCCATCCTGGTGTGAATGCGCTGAAAAGCTAATTATTTGCATATCACAGTATCTTCATCCTGTCGGTTACATTTCGCGTCTTTAGCACTTCATCTTCGTGGTGTAGCAATTTTAATGGCTAGGAGTGAATATTCGTCTCTTGGTCTCCCTCTGCTGTTTTTTCTCCGCGCACTTCCATCCAATGCTAAATTTACGATTCATTGATGTCTAAGAATATGTCCTACCAATCGATTCTTTCTCTTAGTCAAGGTACGCCAAAATTCCTTTTCTCCCCAATTCTGTTCCGTACCTCCTCATTACTTATGCGATCTACCCAACTAATTTTCAGCATTCTTCTGTAGCACTAAATATCAAAATGTCTATACTATTTATCGTCCAAGTTTAACTCCCATACAAAGCAACACCCCAAACAAATGCCTTCTGAAAAGAATTCAGTTCACATAATTTACTGTTTGACGTTAGCAAATTTCTCTTTTTAAAGAAAGCTTTTCTTTCCATTGTCATTCAGCATTTTATAATCTCTGAACAGCCACCGTCATATGTTATTTTATCGCCCAAGTAACAAATCTCATCTACCACCTTTAATGTGTCGCCACCTAATCTAATTCCTTCAGCATCGCCTCGTTTTACTCTAGTTAATGTTCATCTTATACCTTCCTTTCAAGACACTAACCGTTCCAAGACATCCCTGGAATTAAATTCACTCTCTAAATTTCTCCTTACATTCCTTCACAGCTTGCTCAATGAAAAGATTGTACAACATTGGGGAAAGGCTAGAATCCTGTCGTACTTCCTTCCCAAGCACCGTGACCCTTTCATGTCCTTGTGGTTCAGTTTTTTTTCAAGTTGAATATAACTCTTCGCTCCCTATATTTTACCCCTGCTACCTTCAGAATTTTAAAACATGAAAAACGTGAAAAAATACTTCTCCCTCGACACTATAAATACCGGCGTTTCGATATGCGTTTGACACCGTACCTTACAAATGGATTTTAATCACATTCCCTCGTTGTGGTATATCGCCCCAAATTTGCGACTGCATAGAGGATTTCCTGTCAGAGAGGACGCAGTTTGTATTAATTGTTGGCAAGGCATCAACTGAAACATAGATGATATCGGGAGTTCCACAGGGTTGTGTTATTGGTCCTCTGCAGTTTCTTATTTACGTATACGATTTGGGAGAAAGTGTAAGCAGCTCTCTTAGGTTGTTTGCAGACGACGCCGTCATTTACCCTTTAGTAAAGTCATCTGAAGATCAAAACCAACTGCAGAACGATCTAAATAAGATACCAGAATGGTCTAAAACTTGGCAATTGACTCTAAATAATGATAAGTGTGAAGTCGTCCCAATGAGTACGAAAAGAAATAGGTTAAACTTTGTTCAGAAGATAAATCTATCAAAAGAGAAGATTGTAAACTCCACAAAATAGCTAGTAATTACTATTACTTCAAACGTAAACTGGAAGGAACACGTAGATAATGTCATGGGAAAGGCGAAACACAGACTGCGTTTTATTAGCAGAACCTTTAAAAGATGCAACAGAAGTACTAAAGAAACTGCATACACTACGCTTGTCCGTCCTTTTTTGGAGTATTGTTGTCCAGTATGGGACAATGATACAGGATCTGGGATGGGACTCATTGCAACAACTTCGTTTAACGCTGCGGCGTGGGCTAGTTTTTGAAACTCCAACCCCCAATTCTCCTCCGAATGCGAAAATATATTGTTGACTCCCAATTACATAGGCAGAAATGATCATCAGAATAAAATACGAGAAATCAGAGCTCGAACGGAGAGATTCAGATGTTCTTTCTTCCCGCTGGCTATTCGAGAATGGACTGGGAGATAAGTAGTATAAAGCTGGTTTAATGAATCCTCAGCTAGGCACTTACATAGATGTAGATGCGTAACCATTAACGAAAGAAAGGGGGTGTTACGACTTACGTGATGTGGCATTCCTCTTGTTTAACCACACATAAACCAATGTACGAAGCCTGATATACCCGACTGTTGATGTTCATTTCTTTAAATTAATGTTTCCATTGGCAGGAATACCACAACAGGCGCTTTCTCTGAATCGAAATTAGCTAACTGTTCCCTCTTTTAGTGACCGGGTTTGGATTTAAATAGTATTAGATTACTATATAAATTATATCCAGAGAAAACAGGCGCGTTGCCTAGCAAAACTCTAACATCCATCAAATAGTGCATAAAACCGCGACATCTGCTTAACTAAAAGTTTCTGCTTCAATTTCACGCCCTGAAATAATATTACGTAGTTCATAAACTTGAAAGTACTGCACTTAATATTACTGCACGTCAAATTCTTGTGGAAACAGTCCGATCGAGTGTTTAAACACGTCAGTTAGTTCAGTCAAAGATAATATTATGTAAATAAATTAACGTACAGAAACGTAACTTTTTTCAGATTCTTCAAAATATATTCACAGTCACTTTTGAAGGTAATGATATGAATGAAATGTTCCTGATACTCAAGATAGGTTCGATCAAGTCCCAAAATGTAGTTTCTACAATTATCAAGTCAAATCCACGCCTAAACCAGCATACAATCATTAGACTGATGTTAAGTATCGCCCGTAATGACTGATTTCAATGCTGTTAGTACCAATCACAAAACTATTACATGCTATTAAATCTTTCGTACAAAGTCCATTAATAAAGTTTAGTAACGCGTATCACACAAATTTCATCCATTTATTCGGCTAAAACATGAGATTGACTTTAACAATGCGAAAATTTTGCTTTTATATGACCCCACGGAACAAATAACTACGATCTTTCCAGAATAAAACTTTCACTCTGCAGCGGAGTGTGCGCTGATATGAAACTTCCTGGCAGATTAAAACTGTGTGCCGGAACCGGGACTCGAAACTGGGACCTTTACCTTTCGCGGGCAAGCGCACTACCGACTGTGCTATCCCGACACGACTCTCGATGCCGCCTCACAACTTTACTTCCGCTAAGCCATGCCTCCACCATATCCTTTCTTCCAGGAGTGCTAGTCTTGCATGGTTCGCAGGGGAGCTTCAGTGAAGTTTGGAAACTAGGAGGCAAGGTACTGGAGGAAGTAAAGTTGTGAGGCGGCATCGTGAGTGGTGTCGGGATAGCACAGTCGGTAGTGCGCTTGCCCGCGAAAGGCAAAGGTCCCAGGTTCGAGTCCCGGTTCCGGCACACAATTTTAATCTTATTCGCCCTCCATGCTGGTACTCCCATAATCTGACCTACTGTTAAATTAATATTCACAATCGTTTGAATTCTAACTTTCCCATTACGAAAGATGACTACTGGTCCCGAAATAATTAAAAATATTAACTGAAATACAAACGAGGGGTTACAGCGACACACCCTGTATGAGGGTGGAGAGCTGCTTCAAGCCAGTCTGCGGACTGAAGACCACAACACATGAGCCCTGAATGAATGGGTTTCCTTCGCGTGCTTTTTCTTCGGCTGTCTGACCGCGTGTCGTATTTTTCTTGCACCTCCTCACCACATAGAATTTTGGGGAGGGTAACTGAACGCAGCAGTGGCCGGTGTCGGCAGGCAGGTCCCGCGTTCCGCGGCAATGCATTAGCGGCATCAATAGCGCTGGGCGCGGAATTTGTCTGGGCCGTTTACCGAGCTGTCGCGACACGGGCAACCGCACTGTAATTAGTTGAGTGCCGGCCGGTGATGGCATTATGCGAGTGCACAGCACAGAGGCGCCTAATGAAACAACTGACCGTGTTAGCCGCGCGCAAACCGAGCGCGCCTTCTGCCACTGACGCCGGGCTGGGCTGGGCGCCAGATTTGTGGACCACGGCGGCGGGCGAGCGTCGATACGCAAATGGATCGCCCCGGACCCGTAACAGGTGCGGCGCGGGCTAATGGCCCGGAGACGTGATCAGTGGCACGTCTGCACGCTCGTCACAAGGGCCCGTATTTCGACGCTGACACCAACACGTTCCAACGTAGAGGACTACCAGGTGCGTTCCACTTATAACGTACCGTTCATATCGAGGCGATATAAGACACGCGATATTTAGTAAGCAGTATATTACCACGAAAAACACCAACTGATTGGCAACAAAGTACCACCGTACTTATCTTTGAGAAGAAGGGAAATCCCGCTGAGTGCACAAACTACCGTCCAGTTCGATTTCTCTGCCACGCCAAGAAAATCTTTGAGCGTGTTCTAGACCAAAGTGTAATGATACACTAATTGTTTTTTTTGTTTATCTTTGATCAGCGATGCTTATCGTCTGCGGTTCCCTCTGACTCGCAATGCAACTAATTTAATTTCCTTCGTCATTTTTTGTTTAAGAAAAAACAAGCGAGAAGACGGAACCGTGATAGTAGTTTTTACTCACTCTCTGGTCTGTATCTAATCGGTGTAGACGTCTTTCATACCTGTATCCACTAATGTAAGTGATGCAAGTTGTTGTAAAAATACATTACTTAAATTTAAAATCATCCCCTCTCTTTGGCCTTTATTTAAATGAATCCCTCCACGTCAAATACTTATTTTCTATTGTTTTCAGCTCCTCGACGTCCGTAATAGTTTAATGTTCAGACGCCATTACAATCGCTTCGCATTGTCTGCAAAATTTCAATCAATCAATCATCCCTATACAAAACTTTGCTTGAATTTAGAACCTGCAGTCATTTCTTTTGTAATTTCACGAAGTCCGATCTTTTTATTTTTATTTTTTATTTTATTTTTATTTTTTTATTCTATCATTACCAGTAACTTCATGTTCCACCCATGGTCACACAACAATGAAAAGCGAAGTGAACAGTCTGAACATTGATCTACTATGGAAAGTATCTTCAACGTACATATATTAAATAAAAAAAAAGTTATAATTTCCAGCTTCTACAATTCGAAGCGCAGGATCCAGCTAGATGCTTTCCGTATGTCTTACAACGTGCTGTTGCTTGTATGGTGCCCAACTTTAATATTCAACCCGCGGTTTATTTGCTTTAATGTTCATTTTGTGCTGTACTTTAACTACCTCATTTCAAAATTCAAAAAATTCGGTACCGTCAATTCCTTGTCCAAAAAATATAATCGCGGAATCTACTTTAACAATTATGGCATCATACCAAGCAAGGGCAACGTTATAAAAGGGTCCGTGAGATCGCACAGATTTCCAGAAACTTAGCTGGATCTGTGAAGAACTGCAGCACAATTGATGCGATTCATGCCGCAAGACTCTTACAAGAAAGTACTTAGGCTCGAACAAACAGAAATACACCAAAATCGTATGATTACACTAGTGATACTCCCGCATCTACAAAACTCTGCAGTCGCCCATTAGAGGCCTCTACGTGTGCCATGCCGCATTGCACTTTGACCTGTCGGTACGCCAGTAGTGACGGTGCAGTGTGCCTCTGAAGTTGCGTTTTGAGACGTTATTTGTGTGGTGAAGTGTCGGATGGGTCAGCGATTGGTAATCCTGCTAATATAGTGTGACTGGTTGAGGTGAAGTTACGAAGAAACCTTCTTCGTGTAGATGGTACTGTTATAGAAGATGAATCATTCGCATGTTACCTATTATCTGTTATAGTGTTTCTAATCTATGCTCATATTTCTGCCCTATAATAGCTACCAGAAAACATGTGAATGATTCTTCTTCTACACCAAGACCGTATTCACCAAGAAGGGCTCTTCGGAATTTCATCTCAACCAATTGCAATACATTAGCAGGATTGATTACCAATCGCTGACCCATCTGACGCTTTACTACACAAATAACGTCACAAAGCGCAACTTTAGAGGCACACTACACCGTCACTACTGGCGTACCTACAGGTAAAAGTGCAATGCGGCATGGTACACGCAGAAGCCTCTAATGGGCAACTGCAGAGTTTTGCAGATGAAGGTCCCTTATTGTACTAGTATCACTAGTACAATAAGGGACCTTTACATTATCTATCATACGATTTTGGTGTATTTCTGTTTGTTCGAGCCTAAAGACTTTCCTTGTTAGTAGAGAAACATCATGAGAAAGCGAAGCCGCTACATTTAGCATTCCTTGACCTCGAAAGGGGTGCCACACAGTATCCTCTGCCTAGCACTGCGACAGCATCATGTGCCAGAGCAATCTATTAACTGGGTAAAGTTGCTTTATGCACAGCCAAGAAGGTAAGTCCGTACAACTTCAGGACTATCCAAGGACTTCCCCATTACAGTCGACATCCACCAAAGTTCTGCTCGATCGCCGCTTCTGTTCATTCTCATAATGAACACTGAGACACTTGACCTACCCCGGCCATTACCATGGACCCTACTTTATGCGGATGACGTGATGCTGGTACAGAATGAAAGCTTGATTTGCAGAGACAAATCCAAGAATGGAGTGATCGGTTAGAAGCAATATGGCTTGCGTCTTAACCTGAAGAAAACAGAGGACATGACGTCAGACACGCATGAAACGGGAACCATCACGATTAATGGTGAACATCTGACTCGTGTGAATAAGTACCCTGGTTCCACGATCACTTTTGATGGCCGACTTAGCGAAGAGGTCAACTCTAGAACTCAGGCAGGCTGAATGGAGTGGTCAACAACAACCGGGGTCACTTGCGACCGCAGGATGAAAGATAGTGATGATTCTATTTCCAAGACTTGAAGGAGTCGTCAAAAGACCCAAAAGACGACCTATGCAACGATGGGCTGATATGCTGCATAAAGATCTGAAGATCGCGAACATCCATCAAGATGCAGCCCGAGACAGAGTGAAATGGAGACAACGAAGCCATGTAGCGGACCCCACAGTCGAGCGGGACAAACGATGAAGGAAAAGAAGAAGGATAATGTATTACGATGATATATCACTAGAATTATTTACAACAGTTGACGAAAAATGGGCGCGATCAGGACGATCAATGAGCGGGAGCTCAATTTTCAAAACTTCAGTTACAAATATGACCTCAAGAACTCCTTGTAGTGATTTAATGGTTCAGGCATAAGATGAGAACATAAAGGAAATACTGGGTACATCCGTACAATCTTACCAACATGCAGCATAGCTCGGCGTTTCTCGACTCGAGAATTGTCTCAACATGAATCAAAATTCAGGGGATTTTATCGAATAAATTCTGAAAACTTTCATTTTCAACAGCCTCTGGAGAAAAAGAGGAAAGAAAGCACGACCGTTGAAAAGCTATCCTTCCAGTAGAAAAACTTAGATTACAATAAGGTAAGTAGATATCAATATAAACAGCAGTATCAATAAAATTGGGAAGTTTCATTTTTGTAATGTTTATCAAACTGTAAAAATTGTACCAGAATTATTATAAAGTAACTAGATATGAATAGAAATAGCAGTATTAACAAAATTGAGAAGGGTTTATTTTTATCATGTTTTACTAATTGTACCAATTAGTTCCACTTTCTTGCGGCGATGTGTTAGGTAATCTCATTGAACACCATAGATGATGGAGATGTATCAGTTTACAAAACCCAGCAATGTTGTACAACAAATTCTTTTTATTAACTAGAGGAATGACAAACACGTTGGGAAAAATGGAAGTAAAACTAAATATTCACGCATAGCTTTCTTCAGAATTAATCAATGCAAGTGTTTAAAAGCGCAACTGAAGGAGTTTGATTCGTTGAATGTTGGTAGGTCAGAAAGAACTGCGCACCTTAATTAGAACCGAAGATATCGTAAAACAAAACGATTAAAATATTCAATGCAAGATACCGCGTTTGAATAAAAATAAAGATTGCAGAGACTTCGGTTAATTCTGATACTTGATGACAAATCTACGAATGAATACCTTTCGTTTAAAGCAAAAATGAAGGAAATCGATCGGAAAGAACGACCTGACCGACTGACTTTAGTTTACAGCAAGAACATCCTCATAAGAAATAAACAGAAGCAAATCGCGTTTGAGCATAAAAAAAGAAAGGCGATTGTTATGGAAGTTCTGGTACTTGATGACAAATCTGTGGATGAATACATTTCGTTAAAACAAAAATGAAGGAAATCGGCCGGGTAGTTTGGTCTCGCCGACTGACTTTAGTTTCCGTAGTTTCTTTTCATATATAAGATCAGTACGTTCCTGAAATTAAAATTTAAAAAATACGAAAAATTAAAATATAACTGTAGGAGTACTCCATTATTTTTCATTATTAATTCTGTAAACTGAACGATGATTAATCTCTGAATGATAACTAAATTACCTATTACGTGTGTCAGAGTTTTAAAATATTTACATTGTAAGTCAATAATATAACAATCTGATTACTTACTTGTTTTTACATAACACAACATATCCTAAATGAAATATCTCTCTAAGTGTCTCTTGTCGGTCTCTTGAGCGACTAGTATCGTACGCTATTTCGAGCTGTGAACGTGACGGGAACTACACAAGTCAACTTGTACTTCCTTTCATAATTTATTGAAAGCTCATCAGTGCATCTGGAAATATTCCTTTGCCAAGTACAGTAGGACAGTTGTGACAAGTGTCTGGAGAGAAAATGCATCAGAAATCAAACACAGGTATGTATATTGTTTATGTATTTATTATATAGAAACAAGTAAGTAATCATATTGTTATATTATTAACTCACAATGTAAATATTTTGAAACTCTGATACAGGAAATAAGTAATTTAGTTATCATTCAGAGGTTAACCATCGTTCAGTTTAACAGAAATAATCATGACATATAAAGGAGTACTCCTACAGTTATATTTTAATTTTTCGTATCTTTTAAATCTTTTTTCAGGTATGTACTGATAGATAAATAATTTGTTACACAACATTGCTGGGTTTTGTAAGCTGACAAATCTCCATCTAGCACATTCCTGCAAGAAAGTGGAACTAATTGGTACAATTAGTAAAACGTAATAAAAATAAACCTACTGAATTTTTTTTAATACTGCTGTTTTTTTATTCACATATCGATATCTTATAGTAATCCTAGTACAATTTGCGCAGGTTGTAAGACATTATTAAAGCAAAATTCTCAATTTTATTAAAACGTTCATATTTCATCTGAAGAAACAGCTTTCCTGAAACGTGTATCTTTTTTTTTATTTATCTTATTTTTATTTTATTGTTTTTTATCAAGAGTTAATCGCATAGTTCTTTAAGGAAGTTAGTCTTCAGGATTCATTCGATAAAACTCCTTGAATGTTGCTTTATGTTGAAGAAACTCTCGAGAAACAGCAGGCTCTGGTGTATGTTGATAGAGATGTATCAAGTGTTTCCTGTATCTTCTCAGCATATGCGTGAAACAATACGCCACTACGACGTTTTATTCATAGTTTTTCTGATATCGCCTTAGTATGAACTATGCCTAAGGCAGTGTAAGATAAGCAACATTTAGTAAGCAATATATTGCGACGATATATTGTTAGCAATGTCAACAACAATGATTATTTTGTGCGGCCAGGGCGATAAAAATTTGCCGCGAACACAGTTTTCAATACTTCAGTTACAAATATGAGCTCAAATGAAGAAAATGTAGTAGATGCTTATTGGTTCAGGCATAGGATGAGAAAATACTGGAAACACTGTGTACATCTCTACAATCACACCACCCAGCACCGTAACTGGGCTGTTTCTCGAGATCTGTCTCTACGTGCATCAACATTCGGGAACTTATATCCAATAAAGTATGAAAAGTTTCATTTTTTTTTTAAACGAGTATGTCACCCACCTTTGAAAAAAAAGCTTCTATCATCTTTTTGTCTGAACTCCTAATTGTCCACGCCTCACTTCCATACAATGCTACACTCCAGACAAATGAAGATGCCCAGAAGAAGCGAAACACATCATGTAAAAATAAATGAAACATCAATTTTGTACAACCAAGACTTTTTTCTCAAAATATCTATTACAGTAGCTGTGCCAGCGCCACAAAAACATAGAGTGGGGTGATTTTAGTAAAATTTATTAACCTGGAGAGATTTCATAGCAATAAGTATTCTGAATAAATTCGGGCGAATACTTTCACATGTATTAGACGGTTAAAAGTTTCTTGTCAGTAGGAGTTCAGTGCCCATTACATGAATCTGCGTGTGGACACGCACACCATTTTGTAGGCTAACAAGGTTCGGATCTTTTAGCTCATTTTCAAATCAATTAAATTAAGTTGGCCACATCATTCTTCTGGGTTGACAGTAGATATTTCGCAGGTATTCGTGTGTTACTTTGTAGAGCCAATGGTTTTGTTAGCTTTTCATTGAGAGAAGCAGATTTGTTTGTAGCTAGGGCAAAGAGGCGATTAGTTGTGACGAAATATCCAATATCCTTCTCTACAGAATTAGGGCGAAATTTATTTTTAGAGCCACCAATGAAAAGTGAATTAACAGTTCCTTTACCGATAGTGATGTAGCGAAGATTACTTTACGTAACGAAGCAGAGTGCGTCTAACTTCACCTCGAGTGCAGTGACGAGGACAACAGACGGTCTCGCGGATGTGGCGAAAACATGGGAAGGAGCATAACAACTTCACTACGTGGTAGTCTTCAACGTTGACGAATTACAGTGGTTGAAGTAATTTAAATCTTAATTTTACTCGCAATATTGAATTTCCAGCTCATGTATTAAGTATAGATGTACTACCCTGTAGACATTTCGAAATTTGTGTCTAGTGCGACTCGAACCGGTATTACCCGCTTTCCGTGATCGGTCGCCTTCTAACTTTCGGTTATACGAGCACGTTTTCTGGACCGACCGAAATATGTGTGTACCACAATGACCATATATACCACAGCAGTCACTACGTTCTGGATTCGAACGTCTCTAATGCCCTAGGTATCTGTCAAATAAAAAGCAGCGAAATCAAATAAACTTGCGCTATTGATATAAAATTAAAGAATACTTGGTCTATAAGTATGTAATAACACTGATTACTGTAATCTCCATTTGCAATATAGATACATTTTGTTTCGGCCGACCAGACACCCACCGGTATGCCTGCAATCGGTCACGCTTTGTCCACATAACACATGAGCGATTTAGAAAGCAATTGTAACTATTATTCCGAACATCTCTGCGTCACCAAATTCTGGCATGAACTGCTACGTTTAGGAGCGAATGCACTAATTTCCATATGTTGACTAATACGTGCAAAATACGAAAAGAAATTTGTTTTGGAATGCTTTTACTGAGAAACTAAGCTACCTTACAAAATATATTAGAGGGCCGGAATTTGAAGCTGAGTGTAGTACTATCTTGCTGCCGCCTACTTTCATTTCGAGTGCTGATCACAAAGACAAGAGAAATTAGGCTCGTACGGAGGCATATAAGCATTCTTTTTTTCCTCGTTCTATTTGGGAGTGGAATAGGAACGGAAATGCCTAGTAGTGGTACAGTGTACCCTCCGCCACGCACCTTACGGTGAATTGCAGAGTATGTATGTAGATATAGATGTACATTTAAAATTGACATGAAATGCGTCGTGGCCATTTTTCCAATCTGTAATTGGGAAATAAAATTCTAGAAAACTCATACTTGTTTTTTTATTTTATTTTATTTTATTTTTTTAATTTTTTTTATTTTAACCAAACAGAGTAAATAACTGATGACCTCGGTGAAAACTCCATGAAAATATATTCGTTTTGACAGATTATTTTGGCCTAGGAATGAATATTAAAGCGAACTGATTTCAAATGGATTGACTAATTCAGAGTCTAAAGCGCCTCGCTGCGGAGCGCGCGGTTGCTCGCTGGGAGGTTCGAGTCCTCCCTGATGCATGGATGTGTGTGTTGTCCTTAGGTTAGTTTACCTAGGTTTAAACAGTTTGTAAGCTACGGACTGATGATCACGCAGTTTGGTCCAATAGATTTACAGACATTTTTACTAATTCAGAAGTAGTAAGTATTTTTCATAGCACAATTAAAATGTTAGGGGAACTTAACAATGTTTGAATGTGACGTAATAAACAGACCTTTAATTATCCTGACAAATCTGTAAGTGTCTTTGTACCCTCCTTTATAGGGAGTGTGCCGGCCGCGGTGGCCGAGGTGACTGAGGTGCTCCAGTCGTGGTTAGCACGGCCACTACGGTCGGGGGTTTTAATCCCCCCTCGGGCATAGATATTTGTGCCGTCTTTAGTCTTAGCTAGTTCATAAGTAGTCTGTAAGCTTAGGGACTGATGACCCCGTAGTTAAGTCCCATAAGTTGTACAAACATTTGAATATTTCTATAGGGAGTGTGGTGTCGTACAAGTCTGAAGTGCGCGCCACGTACTTTCGCTACGCGCCGCCATGAACGCACGGCGCGGTGTTCGTACGACGTCAGCCACGAGTGCCCTCTGCTGCAATCCCGCTCGTGGCCACCACTGAACTGCATCGTGCACTTGGGAGTCGGACAGGCATTAGGACTCATCAGTTGGCAGGCCTCTATCTAGTTTAACCACGTACCAGCATTCCACTAGTCTGCTGCCCTCCAAGTTAAGTAATGTATTATTTCTTCAAATATATCTTGTTCTAATCTAGCTTAGTGTTTCTAGTTGCTGCTGTCCCTCTGGCTGGTCACCTCTGTACCCGCAAATGCGTGCATCCTATTTTCCTGTGTCGGTCTCTCTCGGCCACTGACACCTATAGTCGGGCCGCCGAAAGAACGACCCTGACAGTTCGCGCACGTGGGTCGGAGAGGATGGGGGGGGGGGGGGGGACACTCAACCACCAACCTGAGCTCTAGAATTCGTAAACGTTGCCGCGGTAACGGTGCCGCGTTGCCACCCTGCCACTCTAGGTCGCGCGGTGTGGGACGCTTCAGTCGCTGCAAAGTGCAAAGCATCTGTTACGTGTTCATCGTTTGTCTTGTTGTGTTACCGGTTTTGTTCGTGCGATGTTAAGTGTCAGTTTCTGACCTGTGTGAGATGGCTTCTTCCTCTAACCGTAAGAGAGTCGTCAGGGGCGCTACTTTAAAAGAGCCAGTCGCATGAGCTCGTGTTCAATCTACGGTGCTATTTTGAGGAGGAAAGGGACAACAGTGGGCCTCTTTTGCCGTTGTCTAAAGTCATTGAGCGAGTAGCCGCAGCTCTGAAAATTGGAGCAACTCTTATGTAATGTTACTTTTTTTTTATCGCTGGTGTTGTCACAAGATGAAAGTTGAAAACCGGAATTGAAATTTAACTAACTGTAAGATCTGCAATGAATATTAATTTTTGAAATTGTTATCAGTTCTCAGTAGCAATGTAATTTAAAAATTACGACAACACCAGAAAGCACCATTACATAAGAAAATAGTGGAATAAGTTACCTGGTATGCATTCATTGGTGGAAGCTGTGACACTGCAGTTGAACCTGTATGAATTGATTAATATCTTCGTTCTCGTAAACTGATGCTTGGTTTCATGACTATTAATTATTAAAGTTTTAAGACTGTGTGTAATTTTGATCACTGTGGTTATCGAAAGTTAAAGAAATTATCGGACTTCGCTTTTAACAGAATGAAGATATCCTGCAGGCATTGAATTCAATGTTTAACACAAAATGAGAGTAAATAAATTTTGCATTCTTTTGTCATCATGAGACAATAGGCAACAATGACCAAGCATCAATTTACTAATATTGCTGAAAATAAATCAATTAAATGAAAGATGGCGAGAAATAGTCATTATTTAAATGAAATAGGAATTCCAAATGAAAGTTAAAGTTTATTAAGTAAAAGGGTGCTAACCAGAGCTCACACTTACATGATTATGGAGGTCGAGTAAAATACGTCCGCTCAGTACAAAGGTAGAAAAACGAAAGACGACAAGCGATTCCGTTTTCTCTCCATATCGTTTGAAATAGTTGAAGGTATAACTTGAAACAATGATAATCAGAGATTTATTGGCAGAGAGAACGGATGCTTGCGACAAGCGTCGCAGATATAATTTTCAATAAAAAAAATATTAATGTATCGCTACACAACCACCGTGAAGAGAGTATCAAAGGAGAAGTGTGCTGCAAATCTACAGGAGCCACTGCTGCTCTGTCGCAGCCAAAACATGGTTTATTGAAAAATTACGTTATTTTATTTCTACTTCTGTGATCAATAGACGCTGTCGAAACTGATCTGATGATATTACTCGGACACTATACTATGGCAATCAACAGCGACCGTAAACTAATGAGGCCTAAAAAAAAAAAAAAAAAAAAAAAAACTCTTCTTTTTATGTAAGAAGACATATTTTACTGGAAGAGGCGGTTTTACTACTTGTAAAGTGGTAGTCCTTATTTGTTTACCCTTTCGGCTCACTGCCACAATACAGCGTCCGAGTAATAACAGCGAGTCTGTGGAAAATGGTTATAGAAGATGAAATATATAAACAAAATTCTTCAACTAGCAACCTTTGGCTAAAGACTAAATGATACATTATATTTAATGGAATACTGGAACATATGAAGCTTTACTTTAACTCGACATATATATTTTAAACCGTTCTTTTTAACTGCAAAAAAGAGTGTTTTTCCATCACTTCGTGGTTGTTATCGTTCGGTCACGCTTTAGTAGTACATAGCAACGGTTCCAAAATATTCGGGCGTGATATTCGTATGCCGGCGACCGACACGGCGTAACAACAAACAGCCGCGTAGCAGCATTGGCAACATAGCCGCTAGCTGTCAGAGTCGTTCTTTCGGCGGCTCGACTGTAGGACCACCGGCGGCAACGAGACACAAAAGGGAGTATACTTGAGATCGCCAAATAAGAGCCAGCTCGGCCGCTTCCTGCCGTCTCCAAAAATGTGCCACACGGGGCCATGCCGCCCCCTCCCCACCACCAGCTCCCCCACACTACGCCACTGTCCAGTGGCGGCGCTAGAAGAAAACTGGGTGTCGGCGAACTCGTCTTTGCGAGGCCCCTTTCATTTTTTCAGTAAGGAAGAAAATATTAAATGAGCTGAATTATACATCAATAATCATTATACTAAAATTCTATTAGTATAACATACAAGTATTATTGAAATGACAAATATTACAATAAACAAACACGAGAAACGTTTTAGCTTTTCGCCTCACTGAATTTTTTTAGAGATCACATCATAATTAATGCCACCCTCTATTTCGGCTTCAGTTGATAGTTCTGACAACGGAGATAGTCTTTCTTGGCTCATTGTGCTTCTCAAGCTAGTCTTAATCAGTTTTAACTTAGTGAAGCTTCTCCTGGCCGAAGCTGTACTGACGAGAACTGTGAGTAAGATTCTCATTGAATCTTCCTGGAAGATTAAAACTGTGTGCCGGAACCGGGACTCGAACTGGGACCTTGTGGGGTGGCATCGTGAGTCGCCTCGGGATAGCTCAATCGGTAAAGCGCTTGTCCGCGAAAGGCAAAGGTCCCAGGTTCGAGTTCCGGTTCCGGCACACAATTTTAATCTACCAGGAAGTTTCATATCAGCGCACACTCCGCTGCAGAGTGAAAGTTTCATTCTCGTTCTCATTGTTATATAAACATTTGGATATACTTCTTCCAAATAGTTTTCTAAAATGTGCTGAAGAAGTTGTTTTGCAAGTATTTAACTAAAAACTGCATCACTACTGCAATCATACGTAAAGAAATACGGACAACTAAATAGCTGCCGGCCGGTAATGACCGAGCGCACTAAGGCGTCATACCACGGTGAGCGAGATCGCTCTAGTCGGGGAATCCCACCCTTGGGTACGGATGTTGTGTTCGTCCATTGGTTAAGCTACTTTAAGTTAGATGTAGGTCGACGCTTCATAACCTACCAGTTGAAAAGCGCCTTTTAACATGAAGTATAAAACAGAAAAAAAGGTAAAATGTTAACAATGTCTTGCGAGGCCCCCACAAGCGCGAGGCCGTCGGCGGTGGCCGACGTCGCCGCCGCCTAGCGCCGCCACTGCCACTGTCCCCATCCTAGAAACAATCCGAGGTCATGCTCCGTCTGCCACGATCTCGATGTCAGCGACACCTTGAGCCCTCGCCGTCCTTCCCTTCCGCCAGCCGTATGCTAATGCCCCGAGCGCCGCTTGACGTAATTTCGGCACGCCGGCCGCCTCCCTGTTAGGACGCGGCCGCAGCGGCGACGGCGCTGCCTGGGGATTCCCCGGCCGGTTGTTAGGGCGGCCGCGGCGCGGCGCGGCGCGCGTGTCGCCCTTGTTAGCCGGACTTGTACAGTGACTGGCGCGCGCGTATAATTGGCTTAGTCCGCAGGTAACGAGGCGCCGGCGAGCCCCAAAACAAAGATTCGGGCGCAGTCGATGTCG
Organism: Locusta migratoria; assembly: GCA_026315105.1. NCBI lineage: Eukaryota > Metazoa > Arthropoda > Insecta > Orthoptera > Acrididae > Locusta > Locusta migratoria. The sequence goes on along the minus strand of CM048750.1, from coordinate 37,005,124 downwards.
GCGTCGGCGGTGTCTCGGTGACGGCCGCGTGCGTCATTATCCCGCAGTAATTATGTCGCCCATTAGCGGGGGACGCCCACACTTCCCGCAGACAAATGCTGGTGCGCATGCGCGCGGCCGCGCGGCGCGCACTTGGGCCCCCTGGCGCACTTCCCATCAGTTAGCGTCGCGCCGGCTTTGTCCGAGGCGGGAGAGGGCCGCTTCCTGTGACGTCACTGCGGCGAGGGGCTGAAAAGCGGGGACGTTCACTCGGGTGCACATCTTCGTAATAGCCTCCAGATTACTGCTGGCAGTACGTGGTCAGCTTATCGATTGCGGGCTTAAAATCGGGTTCAGCTCCGGAGTAGAATTTCGGCAGGTAGTGGCTCTATTGTGGACGCTTTCAGGATGCTCTACTCGTTATTTTCTGTCGCATATGTCCAGTTCGTAGGACTGACAGGGTGGTTTGCAGCAAGAAAAGCACGAAAATGAGAAATAAGTTCGTTTTTTTGTCGCCATTTTCCGCAGCAAGTGTCGAATAATTCGTGTTTGAAAATGAAAAGCCCATTGCAATTTTTTTTATTTAGATAAACTAAGTGTTCAAAATTTGAAAAAGCTATGGGGCCAAACAGCAGTGGTCGTCAGTCCCTAGACTTACAAACTACTTAAACTAATTTATGCTAAAGACAACACACACACATACACAGACACACACACACACACACACACACACATACATACATACACACACACACCCATGTCCGTGGTAGAAGTTTTTCAAATGTTTGTAACTGCCTCGTCATCAGTCCCTAAACTTACAAACTACTTATGAACTACCATCTACTAAAGACAGCACAATCATCCATGCCCGAGGGGGAATTCGATCCCCCGACCGTAGCGGCCGTGCTGACTGTGACTGGCGCATCGCAGACCGATCGGCTTCTGCGACCGGCGGTAGGAATTGAACCTCCGACGGTAGCAGACGTGCACTCCACAGCAAGGCACCTTAGACCCCAAGACCACTTCCGCATTGCTTTAGGTGAACTAACCAACTGATGATACCTTGAAGAAAGAAGGCGAAGTGTGTGTTGGTAAAATAAATAAACTGCAACAGGAAAATTGAGTTTTCATTACCAAACACAATTAATGAGGATAAGTGTCTCTAAGTGGGCACAAATATTTTAAAAGCATATAAGGAAAGATATCCTTCCGTACTATGCTCAATTTTGTTCAATCAGTACATTGAGCAAGCTATGAAGGAATGCAAGGAGAAATTTGGCGAGGGAATTAAAGGTCTGGAAGAGGGAATAAACAACTTGTCGTTTGCTGACGACTTAGTAATTCCGTCAGAGACAGCAAAAGACCTGGAAGAGCCATTAAACGGAGGTAATGGAATGTAGTGTCAGAACATAAGGTGGTGCTGAAGGACTTACATTAGGTAATGGGACGATAAAAGTAGTAGATGAGATTTGTTATATAGGTAGCAAGATAAATTCGGATGGACGAAGTAAAGAAGATACAAAATGCGTAATTGCTATGGGAAAAAAAGCATTTCTGAAGAAGCGAAATTTGTCGACATCCAATATAAGTTTAAATGTTAGCAAGTCCTTTCTGAAAGCATTTGTTTGGTGTGTATCATTGTATGAGAGTGAAGCGTGGACAATAAGTCCTTCACTCAAAAAGATGCTAGAGGCTTTCAAAATGTGGTGCTACAGACGAATGATGAAGATAGATAGGTACATCACTTAACTAAAGATGAAGTGCTCAACAGAATTGGGGAGAAAATGAGTTTCTGGCATATCCAGACTAAGAGAAGGGACAGGTTGGTGGGACACATTTTGAGACATCAATGAAGTGTCAACTTAGCATTAGAAGGAAGTGTGTGAGTTCAAAATCGTAGAGGGAGACCGAGGGATAAATTCAGTAAGCAGATTCAAAAGGATGTAGGTTGCCGTAGGCATTCTCAGATGAAGAGACTTGCACAGGACAGGGCAGCGTGGAGAGCTGCATCAAACTAGACTGCGGACTGAAGACCATGACAACAACAAACCTTTCCAAGACCTGTCACATGTTTTAAAGCATACACTTTTCTTCTGGTTTGCTAAGCCTAACACCCAATTCGATTGTCTTTTGGCGTTTACTCGTGTTGCCATTTGAAGCTTTTTCTTTCTCACCAAAATGAAATTGAATACATTTCCGTACATGATTGTAGAAACTTATCCCGAAAAGCGAACCTATGATCTGAAGTCTAACAAACCACACAATGAGTCGCTACCATCTCAAGGGAGCAAAGAATATCCAGAACGTCTTACCAGGTCGAAGCGCAGCCACAGAATGTCTTATTGGCCCTTGAGACCGTCGCCACACCGCCGGAAATCGTACCGGAAATCGGCAAAATCCACGAAAAGCGAGGTGGGGCAGGGGGTGGGGGGGGGAGGGAGCTTAAACTCACGCGTCCAACAGAGGCTCGCTAACTGGGCATTGCCAACCCAGCTTGTAATCAAAGGATGGAGGAACCTCTTTGGTAGCATCAAAAGCAGAGGTTGGTAACGACTACCTATCGATACAAAACCAGAGAACACTAGTAGCGAGCAGCCAGCAGCAGTCAACGAAAATTCTCATACATACACTCAGACTCCCATGCTAGAAGATTCTCATACATGCACATACAGAATAAAGCAAGTACACATTCTCACAGGGACAGTGGCGTCGCTGGGGAACCGTTCATCTTGGCACATTCATAGACTCAATGATAAATTATTAGCATAATAAAATCCCAGCAATATTACAAAAACTAACATTTAAAAACATAGACACGATGATAAATTATTAGCATAATAAAATCCCAGCCATATTACAGAAACTAACACATAAAAACATGAAATCAAATGCTATTCCTCATGCTTCCGAAAGAGAGGGGTTCTCGTTTAGCAGAAAATCCCGTCTGGTGAGCTTAGATAAATTAGAAAATACGACAGACAGCCCTCTTTCAACATGCATAACATCCGCAACGATCACGACAGAGTGTGAGCGAAATCTGACAATTCACGGTGTTTGTAAAAGACTTTGGGATGTCGTGCAGTATATGTCAACGAATTCTACGTAACTACAGCAAATTTTGTTACTCGTCTTCTCATCATCGATCTAAAAACGCCAGTATATTCAGATGTACACTGAGCAGCAACGATGAGTTCGAGAGTGTCCAAATTTCTTATCCACAGTCATAGCAGGTGATGAAGCTTTGATCTACGGTTACGACCATGAAACAAAAATCAGCAATTATCGTACAGGAAAATGTTATCAATGCCTAAATAAAGTTGACGAGTTCGTAGGGACAGGGCATAAGGAGCTTGTTCCAACTGCTCAGGCTGTCAGCGAGGAATTTTGCAGAGAGGTTTTGAGGCGGCTGAGTAAAACCATTTTCGGTACAGAAAGTTATTGTCGTGGAAAAATAAAGGGCAACATGACAACGCTCCTCGTTCTTTGTGAAGAACTCCTGGCTAAAGCGAACGTGGCAATACTCCCCCGCATTCCCTACTTGCCAAACGTAGCCATGTGGGATCTTTATTTATTCCCGAAGGTGAAAATCACGCAGAACGCACCGCATTTTGAATCAATTGAAGTCGTCCAAGTGGAATTCCAACGAGTCCTTAACACATCTCACTACGCCCGAGGTAGGTGATGGTGAGGAAGAACATTAGGACATAAGTGTTCCGATTTGGCCAACTTTAGTATAGAAACACTAAAAGTGGGGAGTTTGCAACGGTATTTTTACAGCCCGAAATTTAATTGGAAATAGCGCCTTAACCAATCATCATAGAGAAAACCTGAATAAGCAAAAAAAAAAAAAAAAAAAAAACCTATTTGACAGTATCATTGTGAATGTCTGTACCGTGTTCCCACTTGTTAGGTCGCACCGTATGATCGATGGGCACCAAATTTTATTGACGTAGTTATTGGCCGCCAGAATCTTTCTATGGTGCCATAATCGGACGACGTTAGAGGCGACCTTATGATCTAGCTCCGTTATTATGCGCTGGATCGCAAAAATTGGAAAAAAGAAGTGTAAGCCGTTCAGAATTTGGCGTTTTCCAAAAAATGTTTCAAATGTTTGTATAGTCTATGGGACTTAACTACGGGGTCATCAGTCCCTAAACTTACAAACTACGTATGAACTACTTACGAACTAGGACGGCACAAATATCCATGCCCGAGGGGGGATTCGAACCCCCGACCGTGACTGAAGCGCCTTAGTCCCCTCGGCCACCGCGGCCGGCTTGGCGTTTTCCAGGGAAGCGTTATAGGGCCCCCACTGCTCTCTATTTTTATAACCGATTTAGGAGGCAATCTGCGTAGCTCTCTTAGGTTGTTTGCAGATGGTGCCGTCACTTATCTGTTAGTAAAGTCACCAAAAGATCAAAAGCAACTTCAAAATGATTTAGATAAGATATCTGCATGGTGCAAAAATGGCAATTGACTCTCAATAATGAGAAGTGTGAAGTCAACCATATGACCACTAAAAGAAACCCGTTTAACTTCATTTACACGATAAATCAGTCAAAATCACAGACTGTAAATTAACTAAATACCTAGCAGTATTAATTTAAAAAAATTGGAAAGAAGGAAAGCGAACGTTTCGTTGACATGTGCCGAAGTTCTGTTAAAGAAAATGCGAACACCACACTTGTCCGTTCTATTCTGAAGTTTGTTTCGCATTGTGGGATCCCCACCAATTGGGACTAGCAGACGATTTAGAGAAAATTCAGAGAAGGGCAGCTCGTTTTGTATTATCGCGATGTAGGGGAGAGAGTATCACGGGAATGATGCACGAGTTGAGGTGAAAATCATTTAAACTCGTTGCGACCATATTTGCGAACTTTCTCTTCCGAATGTAAACGTATTTTATTAGCACTCAACTACATAGGAGATATGAACATCAAAATAAAATAAATCAGATCGGAAACTGAAAGATTTAGGTGTTCCTTTTTCCCACGAGCTATTAGAGAATGGAACTGAAGAGAAAAATCAGAAAACTGGTTGGATGAACTCACTGCCAGGCACTACACTGTGACTTGCAGAAAAAAAAAAAAAAAAATGTTTGTGTAGTCTATGGGACTTAACTACGGGATCATCAGTCCCTAAACTTACAAACTAACTAAGACTAAGGACGGCACAAATATCCATGCCCCAGGGGGGATTCGAACCCCCGGCCGTAGTGGCCGTGCAGACCGTGACTGAAGCGCCTCAGTCCCCGCGGCCACCGCGGCTGGCGTGACTTGCAGAGTACTTATGAAGATGTAGAATTTAATATGGACTTAGTGTGATGGAAATTTTCTTCTATATTTTGCCTCTAAATGCTTGTACAAAAGTCTAAATAAATAATTCTTGGTATGGTTGGCTGTAAGTCATATAATGAAGTTCCGATGAATTATTGGAGGGTGATATTCATTTAGGGTTGAATATATCACAGGAAAGTACCTTTTTAGGGAGATATATAAACTGTAATTAACAATCATAATTCATGATTATTCGGATTAGTTTCGTTACTTCCGAAGGCGCCCTTCAATAATACGAATTTTTACTGTGATTGAAAATCTCTCAAAAGATCGAAAATTAAAAGGAATTATAAAAGTAAATATCGCATTGGTCTGTTTTTGAGCCAACTTTTGAAAATATTGTGGGAAAAAGTAATAAAAAACATGAATAATGGATAATATAAAATTAAACTTAGAAAATATTGTTATTCTTATACATTTAATTTTATATTATTTATTTTTGGATCGAAAATGTTTGCAAAAATCATAAAACTAAAGGAAACGAAAAGTGGGCCGTAAAACATTGCACTGCGATCTTCTTTCTTGCTTTTGCAAAAAATTAAAAAATAAATAAATAAATAAAATAAGAAAAATCTCGGATATTTTGGGTAGCGTCTCGTATTGTAAATTGCACGATGAAATACGGAAGAAATAGTTTAATGCTTTCATTTCCAAAAAACGTTATCTTTCACGCTCAGTGCTCAACATAAAGTGATCGTACATATTTAGCAGCTTGGCAGAACTGCGTAGTTTGTCTAAAAGTTCCTTCAGAAGCACATTGTTACTCGAGATAAAATGAAGACTTCAGATGTTTCTGTGTTAGTAGACAACGGAATAATTCAGAAATCGACACCAGGTATACCTTTATTCTTTTCTGGACAACCAACTTTTCTTACTGCCAAACTTCTCTGGAGCGACAAATGTAAAGATTTGTATGTTGAATGAACGGCAGTCATTATAGCAGACTTTCCAGTCTGTGCAGCGATGTGATTTCAAAATGGCACTGTAGGATACTAATTGTTTCAGACACATGTGAAGGCTTCCGAGTGCCTAAGAATCAAACCGCAGTCGATATGGTAGATGTAGAGAAGCCAATAGTAGAATTAGGATTCTAAAAACATCTTGAAGACTCGAGATAAAGCAAAGCAGATGGAAGATATAAATTACATCGGAATTTTTTCCTACGTGTGGATGACTGATTCAGCTCCCAGGACGTGAAATAATTAATATTAATTATGAAGTGCATTAAGACTGCTCTGGTATACAGTGAGATACAAAACACACATTAATTGTAATTACCATGGCTACGCTATTTAAATATAAAGGCTATTAATTTCCGGTATGGACAACGCCCAATTGGATATATTAATATTTTCATTGGTGTGACATTTTAATTAAAATGCATGTTTGTTTACATATGTCTTAACACTAAATAATTAATTAGATATGAAACGCGTTTAATATCATAATGGAAATTTTGAAAGAGATGTTTGCCGCAATTGTGATGTCCATATTCGGCAACTTCCTATTGATTACATTTTTCAGAAGAAGAGAAAATTTTTCTTATTGTTTCTATTCCATGTAAGTAGAAAACAATGAATGAAAATCTCAGTCACTCTAAATGTCTCTATCGTGATCTTAGTATTCACCGCTGTCTGTCCGATTTGCAGCACCAAGGGGGACCGAAGATATTGCTGCCACAACAAATGTTCAAATGTTAACTACGAGGCCATCAGTCCCTGGACTTACAAACTACTTATGAACTATTTAATACAAAGGACGGCACAAATACCCATGCCCGAGGAGGAATTCGAACCCCCGACCGTAGTGGCCGTGAAGACTGTGGTGACTGGCGCGCCGCAGACCGCTCGGCCACTGCGTCCGGCTCGTTGACGGTTTTTTTTTTTTTTTTTTTTTTTTTTTTTTTTTTTTTTTTTTTTTTTTACGACATTTAGTGTCACACTGTGTGGTAGGAGAAAAGCATGGCCGAGGTGACTAAGGCGCTCCAGTCACGGTCAGCACGGCCACTACGGTCGGGGGTTCGAATCCCCCCTCGGGCATGGATATTTGTGTCGTCCTAGTTCGTAAGTAGTTCATAAGTAGTTTGTAAGTTTAGGGACTGATAACCCCGTAGTTAAGTCCCATAAGCTTAACAAACATTTGAATTTTTTTTTTTTTTTTTTTTTTTTTTTTGAGAAAAGCATCTTCTTTCAGTAAATCTCTCCTTAGACATGTACGCTATGTGATCAAAACTACCGGACACCTAATTGAAAATGTTTTACAACTCTCCATCGCTTATGCTGGAATTCACTATGGTATTGACCCACACGTAGCCTTGCTGACAGTTCCCACTCTCGCAGGCACACGTTCAATCAGGTGCCCAAAGGTTTCTTACGGGAATGTCAGCCCATTATTCGCGGATCACTGCACTGAAGAGAGGTATCGATGTATGGTTGTCAGGTCTGGCACGAAGTCGACGTTCCAAAACATCCCATATGAGTTCTACAGGATTCAAGTCAGGATTGTGTGCAGACCAGACAATTACAGGGGTGTTATTGTCGTGTAACCACTCCGCCGCAGGCCGTGCATTATGAACAGGTGTTAAAACATCAATTTAGGACTGGGCTATTATAATGCCACGAAAAATAACAAGGAGTACAAGCCCCCTCCACGTATAACACAACCACACGACAACACCATTGCCTCCGAATTTTACTGTTAGCACTACACACGCTAGCAGACGACATTCACCGGGAATTCGCCATAACCACACCCTATCGTCGGGTCGCCACAATGTGTACCGTCGTCCGTCACTTCACAAAACGTTTTGCACTGTTCAAACGTCCAATGTTTACACTGCTTATACCAAACGAGACGTCGTTTGAGATTACGAGATGTGTGGGTTACGGGCACACATATGATCTTGAAATCCAAGTTTTCTCACCTCCGTCCCGTCATGGTACTTGGAGTACATCCTGCTGCACTTTAGAATTCTTGTCCGTTAGTCTAGATAGATGACTATTACACTGTAAGACCCTCTTCAACTATCGGCGGTCTCTGTGAGTCAGCAGATGAGGTCGGCTTGTACGCTTTCGTGCCTCACGTTTCACTTCATAATCACATCAGAAACAGTGTACCTAGGGATGTTTAACTGTGTGGAAATCTTGCTTTCAGACTTTTGACACCCAATCATCTAATCACGTTGGAAGTCCGTGAGTTCCGCGGAGCGCCCCAATCTATTCTCTCACAATGTCTAAGGATTTTGAGGTCGCTGATGTAAGAGTACATGGCAGTAGGTGGCAGCACAATGCAGCTAACATGAAACACATACGTTTTTGAGGGTGTCCGGATACTTGTGATCGCATAAGGTATCTATTGGACATCCTCCATGTCTTTCTGTCCTAGGCATCCTGTTTCTGGGGTTTTTACCGATTTCCGGTGCTGGCGGGCGACTTGCCGGCCGACTCAAAAAAATGTTCAAATGTTTGTTAAGCTTATGGGACTTAACTACGGGGTCATCAGTCCCTAAACTTACAAACTACTTATGAACTACTTACGAACTAGGACGGCACAAATATCCATGCCCGAGGGGGGATTCGAACCCCCGACCGTAGGGGCCGTGCTGACCGTGACTGAAGCGCCTCAGTCACCTCGGCCACCGCGGCCGGCAACCGGCCGACTCCTCACTCCTTCACTCTGTGGCTGTGCTTCGACCTGGTAAGACGTTCTGATTTTCTTTCCTCCCGTGAGAGGGTAGCGATTCATTGTCTTTTTTGTTCAAGTTAGACTGCAGAACTTAGGTTCATTTTTCGTAATAAGTTTCTCCGATCATGTACGGAAGTGTATTTAATTTCATTTCGGCTATTTTGCATAGGTAAATGCAGTGTATATATAACTAATTCGGTTTGATAACGGCTGAGTATCGGTAACCTTTGTAAGACTAGCTAGCGGTGTGCAAACTTTGTTTAATTTCTTTCTAGTTTTTTGGGACGTGACTAATATGCAGGAATATTTTTATTCTGTGTAGTGTATGTGAAATATTCCTTCCCGTTTTCTCCTTCCACCAGTGATATTTACTCCAGATGGTGTGTTCTTAGAACAAAGCCTTCAGCTACCCATGTTTTTATATACCCTTCATCAAAGAAATTATGCATGTATCTTTCTGATTTCCATTAGTATCTCGTCTATTTTAAATTATTTTTTCTTTTCCAAACTTGTACTTTGCGTTCTCACTTCGTCAGTAAATTCTCTTCTAGCCTTGTACAACCCCCTTTATTAGCTTGCTTATAAAATACTACGTATTTCTAGGGGCTACATGCCGTATTTCTTACTTGATTTACTCCGACTTCGAATTTATTCCATTTTTCTGATTTTTGAAGACTGGAATTCGTCCATCCCTGTAAACCCTTCCACTCGCGTCTAGCTGTATTTCTTCAGCTTCCTTATCATACCCCACGCATTTCTAATGGTTGCGCACCGTAGCTAATTTTCTTTATTTTTCGGAAATTGAATTTTTGTATTTTTACTGGGTTTCGGAACCACGCGGTTCTGGACTTCAAGGGTTTATAGCTAGTTACTTGAGTTCTCCCCACTGCTTCCATACCAGTGCCTTACTATTGTGTATTCTTGCTTCGTAATCTATGATTATGTTATTTTTGTACAAATGAATGTGATCTTAAAGCACTTCGCCTTCAGTGGGGTGCGAATATGCAAGGTAGCAGACATGTACCGTGTGTCTCACGGTTCGACTTAAATAGAAATTAATATCGCTATTATCGCGTACCATCTCAAGTAAAGGAAGACAGACCAGAACTACCTACGAAATTTATTTTCCTTGTGTTTTGTGGTACATCCTATTTCGCTGAATTTCGCCTATGATAGCGGCGCCTGCTTCTGCTTCGTATCAGCACACTGAGTTGGGTTAGTTTTGCTTTGCTTCGCGCTTGTGATAGGATGAATGCTTGTTGATTGTAAATCCTTTCCCCGACGATGTTCAGTTGAGATTACCTTAGATTAATTTTCAATGGGATGCATTTTTATTGTTTAACAAAATTGTTTCTCCGATTTGCTCATGTCTGAACTGAATAAATAATTTATTGTCAGTGAAATTTTATCCTACTTATGAATATTAGTTGATGAATACCCGCTCTTTATATTTAATGTTTCTTTCACCATTTATGAAAACAAATTCAGATGCAAATTATCATATTTTAATTCCGTTGCGCCATAAATGATAGTGTGTAATTCTCGTGATCTACGTCGTGTGTCGGCCACCGTCTCTGTCTTCCTGCTTCTAAAGTAAATTTTGAGTCAGTTCTTAATTTTGGGCCGGGGAACGAGATTCTGTTGCAGGAAGCAGTCAGTAGTTCACGCGAATCCTTTAACTGTGTTTACGGCGATAATTATATGTTTAAAGTAGACTTGCGCATAATAGTTCGCGATCGGGAGCGTTCAATTTAGTTCGCGGCTCTGCCGCGATCTAGTTCGTTCTTTTAGTTCGTCCGCTCCAGTGAAGGCTGAGCGGCGTAGTCTGTGCGTACAGGTGGAGGGGGAAGTTCCCCCACCTAGCTGCTTCATGGGCTTGCTGCTTGAGCCGCTAACGATATCACGCAAAAAAAAAAGAAAAAAAAAAGAAAAAAAACCTTTGTGGATAATTTCTCGCGTTTAAGTTTAGAGTTATCTCTATATGTTGACATTGTGGAATTTATTAGTCAGATATTAACAGAGTGCAGAACACGTCAAAACAAATTTGCTAACACTGAACTATGTAATCTAGCAGGCAGACGCTCACCTCCAAATGACTCATCAGCAGAAGGCAAACACGTGACTTTTAATTCTGCTAAGCGCCATCTCGCTATTGCCCGTCGGTCTTCGGAAAAGACTCCAACGAATTATGAAGCGAGATACTTTGACATAATCGTCCGCTGCTCCTAGTTCGTTCGCTGCTCCTAGTTTGTTCGCTGCTCCTAGTTCGTCAAAATGTTCAAATGTTTGTTAAGCTTATGGGACTTAACTACGGGGTCATCAGTCCCTAAACTTACAAACTACTTACGAACTAGGACGGCACAAATATCCATGCCCAAGGGGGGATTCGAACCCCCGACCGTAGTGGCCGTGCTGACCGTGACTGGAGCGCCTCAGTCACCTCGGCCACCGCGGCCGGCCCTAGTTAGTCCGCTGTTCCTAGTTCGCCTGCTCCTTCTAGTTCGTCCGCTCTTTTTGGCTTTTGCTACCGCTACTAAAAGAGCTCTTTATTTATATGACAGCTTTTTTATATCAAGAACCTCTGTTGCCAGAGAGTGTGCTATTTCCCGTATTTTTGGGAAATTTGACATCAGATACTTAGGCAAATAAACCAGTTATATACACGAATGGATTGATACTATGTTATTCAACTACTTTGCATACAGAATACTCGTAGTACTTTATTTTAAAAATAGATTTCTTGTGGCAGTGAACTATGAAACTGCAGCTGAGCTGCATCTCAGCTCGAAATGAAGGTAACTGGCGGAAGGGAATCACGCGATTCTACGCGCTCTCGCGTTCTCTCGCTGTTCCACGTCAGTCTTCGGAAAAGGAGCGGACGAACTAAGAGGCGAGGTATCTGCGAACTAGTTCGCGTAGTTCGCCTGTGGGAGCGCTCTTGCACAAGACTAGTTTAAGGTAAGCTTTTAACTGGCTTCTTTCAGCTATAATTAATTTTACAAGTAACATGGCATACACAGACACTATACACACCGACGAACGTTAAAACTGGAACACGAGGCAGACCAGGGCATAAAATAACATGTTAACTGTGCTGAGATTTTGTCGCCCAGTGGCTATGGGTAGTGCCGGTAATTTATTTTTATTGAATGACATATCAAATGTACCGGGAATTAAAAAATAACCTCTTATAAATCTTTTAGAGCATAGGTTCCCAACCTTTTCAGTCTTGTTACCCCAAGACCTACTAGGGAAAATCATCCCCCCCCCCCAAAAAAAAATTCACGCATTAAAATATTATCAAAGAAAGCAATACATGTCGCGGTGGAGTAGCGGTCTAAAGCATCTGACTGCGGAGCGCGCGGTTGCTCGCCGTGGAGGTTCGGGTCCTTCCTGGGGCATGGGTTAAGTGTTTGTCCTTAGGTTAGTTTAGCTAGGTTTAAGTAGTTTCTAAGCTACGGACTGATGACCACGCAGTTTGGTCCCATAGATTTAGAAACATTTGAACATTTTGAACAATACATGAAAACACTACCAATCTTTGTTAATCGTAATACACTGCGTAACATACATATCTTTTACACTTTAGATGCAGCAATGAAACAATTATATTCAATGAAAAGGTTTTGTTTTGCTTAAGGCGCATCTCAGGTCATGTTTCACATTGAGACGGTTTCTGGTCTTACTTTTTATTGTCAGTAGCTTTGAGAAGCCACTCTGATATCTATAAGTGGTACCGAACCGAGTATCCATAGCTGAGGAATATAGCTTAATTCAGCTTATAACTGCAGACGGATGCTAAATAACGGAAGTATAAAACACGACTTCTTTTTTTTTTCCCTCGCCTACTCATTGATCACACAGTTGCTTAACATCAATAGGTTCAAATGTTTGTATAGTCAATGGGACTTAACTACGGGGTCATCAGTCCCTAAACTTACAAACTACTTTATGAACTACTTACGAACTAGGACGGCACAAATATCCATGCCCGAGGGGGGATTCGAACCCCCGACCGTAGTGGCCGCGAAGACCGTGACTGGAGCGCCTTAGTCCCCTCGACCACCGCGGTCGGCCATCAATAGGTCTCCGACTTGAACCCTGCGTTGGTAAAGTTCCAGTTTACGGACGAAACTTGAAATTTTATCCTGCGCTGTCAAAATATTAGTCCTATTTTCTTGCAATGAAATACTCGGACTTAATTTAACTGAAAAAGTCAGGAAGATACGCCAACATTTCGACAGTCTTTTCTTTTACTTTTGAATAGAATCTTTTTCTTGTTGTGTTCCTTGCTTTTCCAGAAGGAGTTCTATTTCTAGCACCAGCATATCATGACTCATTTTTTTTTTTCAGAATTAAGTAGTTTTCTTAGATAGCTTAAATAGTAATTGGGTTGATGGCGGACAGCTGTACCGTCGAAATATTGAATCAGTTTGATTTTATTATCCGGCAGAAAACCCGCAGAGACTTCGAAGATTTGTCACGCTGGAAAAAGCCTACGAAGTTACAATTGAAATATTGTTTAGCAAAATTAGGAGACATAAATGATTTCGTCAAAGTCTAAATTTAGCATTGTTCCACAAACATTTTTCTTTATCATAAAAAACATATATGCATAAAAATCTATTAAGGAAAAATTAAGCAGCTTTGATTTTAATGATAATAAAAAAGAAAAAAAAGCTTCGTTTTAGGCATGAATATTTTATAATTTTTCCGAGGGAGGGCCCCCGGAACCCCCGGATCATCCTTCCAGTGAAAATCCCTTAAAATATGCTCTGATGCAGACCCCGCATTTCATCAGGAAGTCACGAGTGTTCAAAAATGTTCAAATGATTGTTAAGCTTATGCGACTTAACTACGTGGTCATCAGTTCTTAAACTTACAAACTGTTTATGAACTACTTACAAACTAGGACCGCACAAATATCCATGCCCGAGGGGGGATTCGAACCCCCGACTGTAGGGGCCGTGGTGGCCGTGACTCAAGCGCCTCAGTCACCTCGGCCACCGCGGCCGGCATCACGAGTGTGTTGTTGTTGTGGTCTTCAGTCCAGAGACTGGTTTGATGCAGCTCTCCACCCTACTCTATCCTGAGCAAGCCTTTTCATCTCCTCATAAGAACGACAACCCACATCCACTTGAATCTGCTTACTATACGTGTCTCTTGGTCTCCCTCTGCGATTTTTACCCCACACACTTCCCTCCAATGCTAAATTTACGATTCCCCGATGTCTAAGAATGTGTCCTACCAAGCGATCCCTTCTTTTAGTCAGGGTATGCCAAAAATTCCTTTTCTCACCAATTATGTTCAGTACCTCTTCATTAGTTATGCGATCTACCCACCTAATCTTCAGCATTCTTCTGTAGCACCACATTTCAAAAGCCTCTATTCTGTTCCTGTCCGCACTGCTTATCGTCCACGTTTCACTCCCGTACAAGACAACACTCCACACAAATGCCTTCAGAAAAGACTTCCTCACCCTTAAATTAATATTCGATGTTAGCAAATTTCTCTTTTTCAAAAATGCTTTTCTTCCCATTGCCATTCTGCATTTTATATCATCTGTAATGCGACCATCGCATGTTATTTTACTGCCCAAGTAACAAAACTCATCTACCACCTTCATTGTTTCGTTACCTAATCTAATTCCTTCAGCATCGCCTGATTTTCTAAGACCACATTCCATTATTTTTGTTTTGCTCTTGTTAATGTTCATTTTATACGCTCTCATCAACATACTGTCCATTCCATTCCAGTCAACATTGTCAAATGCTTTCTCCAAATCTACAAAAGCTAAAAATGTAGGTTTGCCTTTCCTTAATCTATCTTCTAAGATAAGAGGTAAAGTGAGTATTGCCTCCCGGGTTCCTATGTTCCTCCTGAATCCAAACTGATCCTCCCCGAGGTCAGCTTCCACCAGCTGAGTGTAGAATGGGTTTAATAGCCTACTCGCAGTCGGAGAATGAAATGTACAGAATGCCCGTGTGCGTCAGTGGCCTCTCGCTGGGCGGAAGCGAGATAAACGCACTAGTGTAGGAGCAGCGCTGGGCTCGTTTAAGCGGCGCGCGGTGTCTCGTGACAAAGACCGACCCGCACTCGGCGGCTGGCAGCCATATCGGTTTCCTTTGAGGCTCCTCGTTAACACCGCTGCCGTGGCGCGGCGCGGCGGTCAGTGCCGCCAGGTGACACCTGCCGCGGTGGGCGTGGCGCTGGAGGCTTCTGACAGCCGCGGAACAGCAGCGGCACTGGGGGCTCTCCACTTCCACTACATCCACATCTATGGCATTCTCCGCACAGAAACATCACAGGCACCCTTATTGATGAAGTCGCGCCACGATCTCTGCAGCCGCCGGCTCCGGTTGGCCATTTATCGCCAGCGTTTGCTCACTTCAATATCTACTTTGTACATCCACATCTACATAGATACTCTGCAAATCACATTTAAGGGCCTGGCAGAGGGTTCATTAACCACTTTCATAACTTTTCTCTACCGTTCCATTCTCTAATAGCGCGCGGGAAAAAGAACACCTAAATCGTTCCGTTTTCGATCTGTTTTCTCTTATTTTATTGGGATGGTCATGTCTCCCTAAGTAGGTGGGTGCTAGCAAAATATTTTCACATTCAGAACTAAAAGTCGGTGATTGAAACTTCGCAAACAGATCACGACGCAATGAATAACGTCTTTCTTTTAATGATTTCCACCCCAATTCGTGCAACATTTCCGTGACGCTTTCCCCCCCCGTAACGTGATAAAACAAAACGAGCTGCCCTTCTCTGAACCTTCTCAATATCTTGCGTCAGTCCCACCTGGTGAGAGTCCCACAAGGGGCAACAGTACTCCAGGAGAGGACGCACAAGTGTGATGTAGCCAGTCTCTTTTGTGGACCTGGTGCATCTTCTAAGCGTTCTGCCAATGAAACGTAACCTTTGGTTCGCCTTCCCCACAATATTTTCCATGTGTTCTCTCCAGTCAAAGTTGTTCGTAATTGTAACTCCTAGGTAATTGGTAGAATTTACGACCTTAAGGTTTGATTGATTTATCGCGTAATTCAAGATCAGCGGGTTTCTTTTAGTGGTCATGTGTATTACTTCACACTTTTCTTTATTTAGTGTCAATTGCCAATTTTCGCACCAAGTAGAAATTTTGTCCAAATCGCTTTGCAGTTGCATTTGATCCTCTGTTGACTTCACTAACCGATAAACGACAGCATCATCCGCGAACAGTCTAAGGGAGCTATTCAGATTATCTCCTAAATCGGTTATAAACACGAGGAAAAGTAGGGGACCTATAACGCTTCCCTGTGGAACGCCAGATATCACTTCCGTTTTACTCGATGACTTACCGTCAATTACAACGAACTGTGTCCTTTCTGGTAGGAAATCGTGAATCCAATCGCACAATTGGGGAGATATTCCATAAGCACGCAATTTCATTAGAAGCCGCTTGTGGGGTACAGTGTCAAAAGCCTTCCGGAAATCCAGAAATATGGAATCGATTTGAGATCCCTTGTCGATGGCACTTAACACTTCATGTGAATAAAGGGCAAGCTGTAGAACACAGTTACATGCTGACTGACCTACCGACAACGCGAGAGGCCATGGCTAAGGACTACTACAACATTTTACAAAGAAGGAATCCAAGTAACATGATAGAACGGCGACAACCGAACATCTGCTGGAAAAGAGTGTGGCCCTCCTTCTACGCCGTTCTTTCACGTCGATCCTATCTACCGAAGTTTTCTACCCTGATGGCGTCTATTTTCCACCAGCGAAGACGAATGCAATCAACTGGATTAAAGGCATGGCGCTACATTACCTATACCGAGATAGCGACAAAAACATCCTAGATATCTGGCAATATTTGCTTGCAACACACACAACTGTCCAACGTGGAGCATCCTACCGAACCACTTTTGCGAACTTTTTAGGATCACTGTTCACGAACCCTCCACCCAGCTGGGGTGTCTCAGGTATGATAAGAGAATAATGATGCAGCCCATAGAACCTGATTGATCCCAACGGTAGAAAGGCTACAGCCCTTGACTGCGAGAAGACGACTGGGATACTCATGTGCAGGATTGTCGACGGGTTACATTCTTCGAATAGTTGGCCCCCTATAATAATCATAAAATGAAATAAAGCAATATATTACAACTGACTAAAAAAAACGAATAAGATGTCTGCCTAGTAATCATGGAGGTCCGGGTTCGATTCCCGGCCGCACCACACATTTTAATTCAATGCTTCAGATTCATCAATAATGTCTTCGAAAATGAAGATCGATAGACGAGTGTTTCCAACAGCATTTTTTATTGTGAAAGCTGTAAGGATGTGATACAGAAGTTCTAGATCTACACACATACTCCGCAATCCACCGTAAGGTGCGTGGCGGAGTGTACACTGTACCACCACTACTAGGCATTTCCTTTCCTATTCCACTCCCAAATAGAACGAGGAAAAAAAAAGAATGCCTATTATGCCTCAGTACGAGCCTTAGTTTCTCTTATCTTGTCTTTGTAATCACCACGAAATTTAAGTAGGCGGCAGCAGTCTTTCGTGGTATCCATTTGTGGCTGCTAAAACCTGAGTCTTGTCAAATTGAATAAGGTGGTCCCCTGGTTGAAAAACATGTTCAGCAACAGCTGATCTGTCACTCTCTCCCCTTCTACAGTTCCCCTAGTGCTCATCTAGTTGTTTTTTGACTGTTCTTTTTGTGGTACCCACGTATACGTCCCCACAGCCACACGGAGCCGGCCGCGGTGGCCGAGGAGACTGAGGCGCTCCAGTCACGGTCTGCAAGGCCACTACGGTCGGGGGTTCGAATCCCCCCTCGGGCGTGGATATTTGTAGCGTCCTATTTCATAAGTACTTTGTAAGTTTAGGGACTGATGACCCCGTAGTTAAGTCCCATAGACTATACAAACATTTGAACATTTTTGAGCTACACGGAACCCTATAAATTCCTGCTTTTTCCAGCGGTTTGCGAGCATCCTTTGCCGATTTTAGGTGATCCTGTATCTTCCGAGTAGGTTTGTAAATGACCGCAACATTCCGTTTCGTAAAAATCTTACCGATGCGGTCGGTGACGTCCGTAAGGCTCTCCACTTCCACTACATCCACATCTACATACAATACTCCGCAATTCACCGTAAGGTGCGTGGCGGAGAGTACACTGTACCACTACTAGGCATTTCCTTTCCTATTCCACTCCCAAATAGAACGAGGGGAAAAATGCCTAAATGCCTCCGTACGAGCCCTAATTTCTCTTTGTGATGTTTACGCGAAATGTAAGTAGGCGGCAGCAAGATCGTACTACACTCAGCTTCAAATTCCGGCCCTCTAAATTTCCTCAACAGAAATTCACGAAAAGAACGTCGTCTTTCCTCCAGCGATCCCCAACTGAGTTGCCGGAGCATTTCCGTGACACTCGCGCATTGGTCGAACCTACCGGTAACAAATCTAGCTGCTCGCCTCTGAACTGCCTCTGTGTCTTCCTTTAACTCTTTCAGTCTTGGTGGTTAGTGTTACTAACCACCTCTTTTCGATCACGGTACTTCTGTTCCACGACATCTAGCGATAAACGGTTGAATTAATATGTCCGTTTGGACTGTGCTTCAAAACAAATTACAGATTCCGGGTACATTGCATGGAATGTCAGTGCATACCAGTAGCATTGAATATAGCGCTAACGTACCTTGTCTCGAGTGTCTGATAAAAACATCAATACAACGGGTACAACGCAGTCCTCTTCACGCCCAGACCTCGACAAGCTGATTCTGAAAGACTTCCGGGGAGAAGTATATCGGGGCCTACTGGCACCAGCATATGTCAGAGTCAAACCCAGACTGGATTCAGTGAAGAGCAGCCGTAATACCGCGGCCTCATCTCCAAGACCTGCATTTATAATTGCCACAAACCTCACATACGTAAAACTACTTTTTGTGAAGGGGCAAACAGCCAACGAATTTGTACGAACTTCAATCGGAGATCTGCGAGACATCCGATTGCACTACCGTTGAGACATTACAGGGCGTGATGAGTGTTTGTTTGCGCCACATACGTACTGCGGGCATTTCGAAAAGATTGTTAGATGATTCCAGTTGCAGCATGAGACGGACAAGTTTTATTGTTCACGCTGATACTGTACCAGCTTATTAGCTTTTTGAGTATTTCGAACTATTTGTGAACTAACTCTCAATGTAGAAAAATGTAAGGTGATGCGCATGAATAGGGAAAATAATCCCATAATGTTCGAATACAGCATTAGTAGTGAGCTTCTTGATGCTGTCGCGTCCTTCAAATATCTAGGCGTAACTTTACAGAGCGATAGCCGGCCGCGGTGGCCGAGGGAACTGAGGCGCTCCAGTCACGGTCTGCACGGCCACTACGGTCGGGGGTTCGAATCCCCCCTCGGGCATGGATATTTGTGCCGTCCTTAGTGTTAGCTAGCTCGTAAGTAGTTTATAAGTTTAGGGACTGATGACCCCGTAGTTAAGTCGCATAAGCTATACAAACATTTGAACAGAGCGATATGAAATGGAACGAACATGTAAGGACAATTGTGAGTAAGGCGGAAAGCCGACTTCGGTTTATTAGGAGAATTTTGGGAAGATGTACTTCACCTGTAAAGGAGACCGCGTATAAAACGCTTATACGACCACGTCTTGAGTATTGATCAAGTGTTTGAGACCCGCAGCAGATCAGTTTCAAGGGAGACATAGAAGCAGTTCAGAGGCGAGCAGCTAGGTTTGGTACTGGTAGGTTCTACCAATGCACGAGTGTCACGGAAATGCTCCGGCAACTCAACTGGGGATCGCTGGAGGAAAGACAACGTTCTTTTCGTGAATTTCTGTTGAGGAAATTTAGAGAGCCGCAATTTGAAGCTGAGTGTAGTACGATCTTGCTGCCGCCTACTTAAATTTCCCGTGGTTATCACAAAGACAAGATAAGAGAAATTAGGGCTCGTACGGAGGCCTATAGGCATTCTTTTTTTCCTGTTTCTATTTGGGAGTGGAATAGGAAAGGAAATGCCTAGTAGTGGTGGTACAGTGTACCCTTCGCCACGCACCTTACGGTGGATTGCAGAGTATGTGTGTAGATGTAGAAGTTCTGTATCACATGCTTACAGCTTTCACAATAAAAATGCTGTTGGAAACACTCGTCTATCGATCTTCATTTTCGAAATATTTAATTTTGCAAAGACATTATTGATGAATCTGAAGCATTGAATTAAAATTTATGGTGCGGTCGAGAATCGAACCCGGACCTCCATGTTTGCTAAGCAAACGTCTTAACCGTATATATATATATATATATATATATATATATATATATATATATATATATATATATATATATATATATTTTCTCTTCGTTGCGGACTCTGATCGTTGTTGTTCGTTCTTGTTCGATTTGTTATTGGCTCGGCTTTTTTATTACAGAGGGCGTTGAGCCCTCTGACCGGACGCGTTGAGCTACGGCGCCCGGTTACCATTAGACTACCAGACCACTAACGAGTAAGGCGCCTTGGAATAGTCTATGTACGGTTTCCCTCCACATCACAAGCTTTAATTCAGATTCTGTGTTTAAAAGATAATTGCCACTACTGCCAAGGCTCTCCAAGCAGCGGAATAGCACGTCGGCGATGGACATATTGGAACAATTCTGATAAGGTGATATAAATATCAATTAAAACGAACAAACAATCCAAGAGGCGGATTTACGTCTGCATGGAGAACCTTAGCAGTAGTGGCAATTATCTTTGGAACACAGAAGCTGAATTAAAGTTTGTGATGTGGAGGGAAATCGTACATAGACTATTCCAAGGCGCCGTAATCGTGTAGTGGTGTGGTAGTCTAACGGTTCGCCGGGCGCCGTGGCTCAGCGCCCTCTGTAATAAAAAAGCTGAGCCAACAACATATCGAACAAGAACGAACAAACACGAACAGCGTCCGCAACGGACAAAACTACCAGTAGAGCACAAAAAAAAAAAAAAAAAAAAAAAAAAAAAAAAAAAAGTTAATACATCTGCGTAGTAAGCATGGAGGTTCGGGTTCGATTCCCGTCCGCACCACAAATTTTAATTCAGTGCTTCAGATTCATCAATAATGTCTTTGACATATTTGAGACGTAAATCCGTCTCTGGGATTGTTTATTTGTATTGATTTAATTTTGCAATCAGGGACTCCTGCACATTCCTATTAGCGCCCTTACAGATATTTCTCCTGATATCATTCCGCTTAATGCCTCAGGCACACCGAGTAGCCCGGACCCTCAACCTGCATATTCCGGAGCGCTCCGGCTGCGCCACCTCTCGGCTCGGCTGCTTGTTTTGCCGCCGTCGCCGCCTGGGACAGCAATTTGCGCGCCGAAGCAGCCCGAGGCGCGATTGTGCTCCGCCGCCGCCTAATCCTGTTTGGAGCACTTCTTTATCCCGTTAGAGCCGCCCCGACCTGCCTCCCGGGATAAGGAATTAAATCTCCTCGGCGGCGCTCGCCCGCGCTCGGGAATCTTCGGCTCCCAAGTTGGCACAGCCCCGAGAAGGCTACGCAGGGGTGTCATGTTGACTCTCACAAGTACTGAGAACTTCGTGATCCGGTAGAGAATTCTCGCTCCTTTTTCCTTCAGGGGACTTGGAAAGTGCCCCCGTTGGCTTGCTCGGCGCTATTCCACGTTCCTTTTCAAACTGTAAAGCTACAATTTACTGGAGTAATACACACATGCTAACTTATCTGTCGGTGTTTGGTAGTTGTTGTACGAAGTATATTCCATGTAGCTTAGCATTATGCAAGTTTTTCCATAGTAAATTAATACAAACCCTTAAGAGGAAGAATGATTCTTTTATTACTTAATAGGAAATACATGTCTGGCGATTATATAAAACACTTTGATTTTCTCCCAAATTGGTACATAAATATCTTAACAGAGTAGAGTCTCGTTTATCCGATCTTTGCTTATCCGACCTTCCGTGTTATCTGAGCCTTATCCCTGGATAAAAAAAGGTAAAGCAGTCAACAATCCGAAGATTGGTTTGAACACCACAGTGCTTTACTAGGCATGGTCCTGTTTGGAAGTGGTATGCCGTTGCCTTCCTCCGACCTTCCAACTGACTTACCCAGCCAGTTATAGGGGGACCTACAGTTTAAAGGGGGTTCCGAACCACGGTGCTACTCGGTATTTTTCACATGAGCAATACTGCCAGAGGTGAATGAAGTGGAAAGTGACAGACAAAAATCCTAGGACCTGGCGGGGATAGAACCCGCGACCTTTGGATTTGTAGTCTAGCACTCTACCACTGTGCAACCTGGACAACACAGCATGTACTGAAAGTAATTGACGAGAGGCGAAAATATAAAAATTCAGCAAGTGAAGCAGGCAAAAGGGAGCACAAACGTCTGAAAAATGAGATTGACAGGAAGTGCATACTGGCTAAGCAGGAGTGGCTACAGTACAAATGCAGAACCATAGAAGAACGTATAACCAGGGGAAATATAGATAACGCCAACAGGAAAATAAAAGAGATATTTTCAGACAAGGAAAGCAGCTGTATGAATATCAAGAAGTCAGACAGAAAACCAGTACTAATAGGGGAAATCTGAAATGAATATAAAGAGGACCTATACAAAGGAAAAAAAAAATTGAAGGCAGTATTCTAGAAATGTAAGACGAAGTGGAGGAAGATGAGGTAGTTGATATGATAGTGAGAAACGAATTTGACAGAGCGCTGAAGGATTGACGTCAGAACAAGGTCCGTGCAGTAGATGATATTCCGTCTGAACAGCTGATATCGTTTGGAGAACCAGTCATGAAAATTGTTCCACCTGGTATGCAAGATATATAAGTCAGGGGAAATACCATCAGACTTCAGGAAGAATATAGTAATACCAATTCCTAAGAAAGCAAGTGCAGACAAATGTGAAAATTACAGAACTAACAGTTTGATAAGTCGTAGTTGCAAAGTACTAACACGAATTATTTAGAGACGAATGGAAAACTTGTGGAATCCAACCTTGGGGAAGATCAGTTTGGTTTTAGGAGAAACGTAGGAACAAGGGAGGCAATACTCACATTGCGGCTTCTCTTAGAAGATAGGCTAAGGAAAGGAAAACCTACGTTTTTAGCATTTGTATATTTGGAGAAAGCTTTTGCCAATGTCGACTGGAATACGCTTTTTCGGATTTCAGTTTATTGAAGTCGGAGGGCATGAAAGAAACGCAGAGGTTGGGAAGGGAGTAAGACAGGGTTGTAGCCTTTCCCTAATGTTGTTCAATCTGTGCATTGTGCAAGTATTGAAGGAATGCAACGAGTAATTTGGAGGGGGAATTAAAGTTCAGGGAGAAGAAATAAAAATCTTTGAGGTTTTACGATGACATAGTAATTCTGTCAGAGACCGCAAAGTATATGGAGGTGCAATTGAAGATATAAAATGCAGAATGGCTATGGGAAGAAAAGCGTTTCTGAAGAAGTGAAATTTGGTCACACCCAATATTAATTTAGATGTTAGGAAGTCCTTTCTGAATTCATTTGTCTGGAGTGTAGCATTCTATGCAAGTGAAACGTAGACGATAAGGAGTTCAGACAAAAAGATGATAGAAGCTTTTGAAATGTGTTGCTACAGATGAATGATGAAAATTAGATGGGTGGATCACGTAACTAATGATTAGGTGCTTAACCGAATTGGGGATAAAAGGAGTTTCTGGCATAGGTTGGTGGGACACATTCTGAGACATCAAGGAATCGTCAACATAGCATAAGGCGGAAGAGTGTGGGCTAAAAATCGTAGAGGGAGACCGAGGGACGAATACAGTAAGCAGATTCAAACGGATATAGGTTGACGAACTTATTCCCAGATGAAGAGACTTGCACAGGACAGGGTAGCGTGGAGAGCTGTATCAAACCAGTCTGCGAACTGAAGAACCAGAACAACAAACAACTTGATAACGGTCAAAGATTGTCTAAAAACGGCGTCTATAGGTAAATGTTCCAATGTTGATGGATCTATGGGACTTAACTACTGCGGTTATCAGTTGCTAGGCTGATAAACTACTTAAACTAACCTAAGGACGACACATACACAAACACACAAACAAGCTCACACCCATACCCGAGGGTGGATTCGAACTTCCCACAAGGGGGTAAGCGCGCTCTCCGCAGCAAGATTCAGAGCTCTCGGTCATTCCATCGCAGCTATAAATAAAAGTCAACAATATATTGTAAGTATTTGATCAATTTGCTATTGTTCGATATTTAGATATTTGTGAAACACCGCTGAGATCCATATTTTGCTGTTTTCTGCGAAATAATCATAAGTTTGAACCTCTGCATTTCGGTAACGAATTAAGATAGAGAAAAAATACAAATATTTGGAGAATATCTTCTTAGGAACATATGATAAAACGTGCGACGGATTAGCCATGCGCACTGGGGCGCCCTGCTGCGATGCGCGCGTCCGTTCAAAGTCGGAGGTTCGAGTCCTCCCTCGGGCATGGGTGTATGTGTTGTCCTTAGGTTAGTTTAAGTACTTGGTAAGCTAGGGTCTAATAACCAAGCGGTTGAGACCCATAGATTTACAAACATTTGAACATTTTTATGATAAAATTTTATATGATTTGCTATGAATACAATGTATCGAAGTGGCCGTCTCTACAATTCGTGGTTTTGGTATCCAAAAATAATGTTTTATGGAGTTTTCTCAGGAACCGCATATGAATAAATGGTGTTATTCTAAGCCGTATAAAGCCCATCATAGACCATAAGTAATAGGCAGTAGGATAGCTACAGAATTCCTGTTATTTTAATATGTACGCAAATCATACGCCAGGGGCTACCGAAAACACTTCTCCCCTTAACTTTTTGATCAATGGAACCAGAGGTTTGGGGACTCTGAAGAATCGCGAATTCACACGCGTCGTTAATTGTCTTAAAAACTAACTCAAATGATATTTCCTCAACTTTGACCTTACATGACGGAATAAAGGTGAAATACACAGCCTGAAAATTATACCAGAGTGATAAGAAACTTTGTTTTAACCAAATATCTCTAATTACTATAAGTTTCAAGAGTAAAGAGTCTTGAATTTTACAAAAAATATCGATCAGGTTATGTTGCAACATATCCCGAATATCTGACTGACTGATACTGAATATTGAGTAAATGCAAAACCGAGCTTCTACAACCAATGTGCTGATTCCATCCACCGAGGTAAGCGTAATAACGTTCATTAAAATACGCAATGGAAACGCCCGGGAAAGGAGGAAACAAATATGGTGCAAAATTATGGCCCTGTTGAGAGCACTGCAGAAGGGTACAACGAAACTGATTAACTTGAATAATGAAAGGGGGGAGGCAATTTGATTTTGACACATAGAAAAACAATCTTACTTAGGCTACCTCCTACATTCTTATTACAAAACTGGAACCATAAACAGCAAGCAGATCGCAGAATTCAGGATCATGACTTTTTTGACAATAGTATTAAAATATGCAAAAATGGTTGATAAGTAATAGTGAAGTCAAAGAATTATGAAATATGAAAACAAAGAAGGGGAAACTAACTACAAAAAAAAAAAAAAAAAAAAAAAAAAAAAAAATTGAAAACGCAGAAAGCAAATTTAAAAACAGAAATCTTCTATTATAAAGGAAATGTAAGGCAGGAAAAATAACAGAAAATAAAAAAGTCATGCATTACAATAATAGCGTGCCGCAACACTTACCTGATCGCTTATCAATAAAGCGTTTTGATGCTATTTTCAAGTTTGAATTTTTAAAGTATAATTAGTCTTCAAATACAAGTTTACCTATTCCATATCTTCCAACTTCGGCGCACATGCGACATCACAACGTCTCTGTCCGTTACTCAGTACATAACGACTGCCATCACCAACAGCTTCTTCTTACTGCTACTCACAAACTCGGGTGTGCTATTGCTCTCTCGCAGTCGGAGCGTTCACTCTCAAATCTAACGATACTTCCAAAGACTACTGCGCCACTTACAATGTATATCTCTAGCTAGTTCACAAAATCAACTACATTGAATATCTTTACTGTGAAATATATACAAAACTAGCTGAACCCCCGCTGCTTCGCATGCGTAGGCTGGTTGGTCTGCACGAGTTGTTTCTTTTTAACCCTGATGAAGAATCCATATCTTAAGTTTCATAGTTATAGCTTGAAATTTGAGTTAACAGCAACATATTTTTGAAAATCAATTTTTGCATCTCGTATTTCACCCCCTTATTAGTCTAATTTCCAAAAATACCGAAACACGTGTCTTTTAAATTCGAACCCCGAATTCAAATCCGACAATTTGTAGTTCTACCTTCAAAATTGCCTAAATAGCAATAGATTTTTGAAAAACATCCCCTCTCCAATTTAACCCTCTTGATGGTTGAATTTCCAAAAATACCGAAACACGTATTTTTTAAATCATAACGAACAATACAAATACCAATTTTTGCAGCTCTAGCTTCAAAATTGTATCAATAGCAACGTGTTTTCAAAAAGAATTTTTGATCCTCTATTTAACCCTCTTACTTTTCGAATTTCCAAAAATACTAAAAATAATGGATTTTTAATCCTGACCAAGATTCCATATCCGAAGTTTCGTAGTTGTAGCTTAAAATTTGAATTAACAGCAACATATTTTTGAAAATCAATTTTTTGCGTCACCTATTTTATCCCCTTATTTGTCGAATTTCAAAAAATGCCGAAACACGTGTCTTTTAAATTCGAACCCTGAATTAAAATCCGAAATTTTGTAGTTCTAGCTTCAAAATTGCCTAAATAGCTACGTATTTTCAAAAAAACGTTTCATCCCCTATTTCACCCCCTTACGGACGGAATATCGAAAAATCGCTTCTTAAATGACGTCTACAGAGTAAGATCAACACCCTCCACAAATTTCAAGTTTCTATCTTCAGTGGTTTGGGCTCGGCGATGAGTCAGTCAGTCAGTCAGTCAATCGGGACAATTCCTTTTATATATAGAGAAGAAGATAACTTACGTGCAATGCAAAATAACAAACAATACAAATAATCAGAAATAATATATATTAAAAGAAAATTTACTTCGCTTTATAAGTACCGTGTAAACACTATTGCGGCTTACAGAGAACGTATACAAACTGAAATATTACAGAGGATGAATTATATACAGGGACCATAGGGACCTTACAATGTGTACTATGGCCTGGAATATTGCGTTTGTGATATTACGCTATAATAGGTACATTGTACCAACATCGTTTGTTGCATGTATCTTTATCGTCGGGGACTGCATTCAAATGCCGGGCACACGGCGCAAATTGGGAAGACAGAGCTTGTGAGTCGTGGCTCTTCATAATTAAAAGTTCTGCGGTGCCGCAACCGCCGCGCGCTTTTACGCGTCACTAAAATATTCATCTCTCGCCGTTTACTGGTTTACCAGCGTAGCACTTAGTCTCTGATGACACCCAAAAGACCTCTTTGTAGAAGCTGTTACGTTCGTGAGAATACCGCGTTTCAGCACACCTGAACGATTTGCCAATACGACTGTCGACTCCAAATGATTAAAGAAGTACCACCCGTAAACGTTACACAGTACAGCTTTGTTATCGTTGATATCTGCTGGTATGCGGTTAAATACATGTATTAATGCATTTAATAAAGAAAAAATGATGTTTAGAAAATTTGCTTCCATCTTTAGTATACATTACTACATGTAAAACGTTGGTCCCCGTGAACTAACGCCGCGGTGGAGTAGCCGAGCGGTCTGAAGCGCCTCGCTGCGGAGAGCGCGGTTGCTCGCCGTCGGAGGTTGGAGTCCTCCCTGGGTTATGGGTGTGTGTGTTTGTCCTTATGTTAGTTTAACTTGGTCTAAGTAGTTTGTAAGCTACGGACTGATGACCACGCAGTTTGGTCCGATAGATTTACAAACATTTGAACATTTGAAAATTCGTGAACTAACTTTAATTGGAATGAATGTTGGTGCTAATATTTTTCTGTCCTCATGCAGTTGGCTTAAAAGACAATCAAAACGTATACAAAAGGCTAAAATCATATAGCGTAAGATAGTTCTGCTTTTTGATATCTCGTTAGTAGAGACGATAGTTTTCCCGCGAAAGGCAAAGGTCCCAGTTTCGAATCCCGATTCTGGCACACAGGTTTAATCAGCCAGAAAATTTCATATCAGCACAAAATTCGCTGCAGAGTGAAAATATCGTTCTGTTAAGAGTTAGTATTACGCAGCTTTGAAAAGACTGTACTTCCTTAGAAATGGGTAAAAAACGGGAATTGTTGCACTTCTCTAGCTTTTAACTTATGACTCATAACTGTGTGTTTCCGAAACTAAACGATATTAATTTTTATAGTAAAATAAATATCCAATATTGAAGTCCAACCGCAGCCGTGTAGATCCGATACTTAACTCTTACAAATGTGAATATTTCGTTAAATAACTGTGATACACTACTTATTTGTTCCACAATAACATTTATTTTGTTGTAAACTAACTTTCGGCTTCTTAGGCCATCTTCAGACTACTTAATACAGCAGATTATCTACATCCCACCAGCTGCTGTGTTTTGATTACACAGATTTTACAATGATATGTGTCAGTCATAGACTATGTAACCTTTAAGTATTTTATAACAAACAGAGACGCTCAACCAATTATAGCAAAACTGTAACTAAGAAATAACTACAACTTGATTTCTTAGTTCAATTTATCTTTAATTGGTTGAGCGTCTCTGTTTCTTATAAGATACTGAAAGATTTCATAGTCTGTGACTGACCAGTGACGGACTACGGCTGTCGGAGGACCGGGGCGGCAGCACAACAAAATGAGGCCACCCGCCTACTTGGAAAAACATGTATTATTATAAAAAAAGTGAATTTTGAGATATGGAGGCCCCCTATCAGTAAGAGGTACGGGACAGTCAATAAAAAAAAAATAATAAAAAAAAAACCGCACTGACGTGTTTTACAGACCACTTTAGATTTGTACTTTTCTAAGTTTTTGCAAACATTTTAGACCAAAATAATAATCTAAATAATAATAAATACTTTTAGAAAATTAATCAACCACTGAAGTTGATGGCAGCAGACCATATCATTCGTTTCGGACCTCGTGATAAGTATGGAAGTGCGATTACGCATGTCAATCACATCGCGATGGGGTTAACGCCTCAGCCTAAGGACGTGCGCTAGCAGCGTATTTCGGGCGGGTTTTTCAAGCGTCAACTTCTCGTCGCAATATCTCGGGATGTAATTGGAATATTGCGATGCAATCAACGCCGTTGTTTATGTGATTTGTCGTGCTATGGATTGCTGAAGTAAAAAAAAAAAAAAAAAAAAAAAAAAAAAAAAAAAAAAAAAAAAAAAAAAAAAAATAGGGTGTCCATTTAAAAAAATCGCACTGACGGGTTTTACGGCCCACTTTAGATTTGTAGTTTTATAAGTTTTTGCAAACATTTTGGATCAAAATAATAAGAAATTAATTAATAAGATTGTCTAACACCCTTTTAGGGGAAAAATTAGGTAGTGGCAGGTTTTGATCTACTGCCCTTCAGCGTCACAGTCTAACGCATTTCCCAATACGCTGCGGGTACCAATCAAAAGATGAGTCCTTTAATGTCATACTATTGATGGCCGTTGTTAACTGATGCTAATGTGGCATTTGTAGACACTAGATCATCATTTATCTTATGAAGAACGATGTGTTTTGTTAATTCTTCAGTGCGCCAATGACAACGTGTAAGTTACAATAAGAAAATAATCAAATACGCAACGCAAGATAGCGTATCGCCAGAGAGAGTTCTGGGCGAGGAATGTTACGTGACATCTCCGAACGGCTGGTTTTCGTTAATTCAATGGAGGGTGTCAAAACTCCGTTATTTTTGCAAATATGTCTCAAACGATACGAGATATGAAAAAACATAAGGGAGCTAAGTTGTAGAGAATATTCTCCTCTACCAATTATGTTATTCAATTTTCGTGTCAGATGTACGGTTCGTTTGCAATTAATTATATTACCAACGTTTTTTTTAATACTGCCGTATTTTTTGTCCGAAAAATTTGAAAAAAAAGGAGGTTCTAGTCTCTGGCGACCTACAATCATGTCTGTAAAATTTGGTGCTGATCGGTTGAACGGTTCGTCTTAAAAACAGGGAACATGTTACGGACAGACATACATCCCAAAATCGCTGTTATTTTTGCAAATACCTTTGAAACGCTACGAGATATAAAAGCAACATAAGAGAGCAAAGTTGTAGAGAATTTTCTCCTCTACAAATTCGGTTATTCAGTTTTCGTGTGAGATGAATAGTTAAGCCATTATTTTCATTTAAATTTCGAGCTGTCAAAAGACGATCGCAAAGGCCCACTTTTAGTGTTACTACCGTAACCTAAAGTGGGCCAATAGCTTACGAGATTTTCTAACCCCTCTCTAAAATCCGGTTGTTCAATTTTAATGTTTTGGTTTCATTAAATGAGGTTTTGGTGGGAAATTTAGAATTTCATTAGTTCTGGGAATGATATTTAGTATTCCGAAAAGCAAAGTAGAAATGGGGGGTACCAGCACAGAGTCCAAACATCAGCCATATTTTATTCCGTGTGGGCATATAAAAGGAAATTACGGGGATTGTTAGCATGTTTCATCTGTTAGGAGACAGTTCGGGTAGAAGTACGTTAAATTATTTTTTAAGTTAATCGTTTCGAAGTTTAATAAATCCGCTCCACCCCTGAAAGAAACAGTGTGTTATAAAGTTGGCATCATATTGAACATTAAATCAAATAATCGATAGTCACAACTGCAGGAAACATTTACTAAAAGTGAACATTAATATAAAGTTAGTGAGGGATACACGAAATAATAATAATTGTGGAACAGGAAGCATATTTTATACCGATTTATAACCCCTTTTCATTCACTATTCACTTTTTATTCATTTGAAATCAGATTTGAATATACGAGTTAATAACTGAATTTACTTGAGTTGGAGATTCATTTAAATAATATCTATGACGTAAAGTGTCATGTGCTGATATGCGATGAATTAACGACAACGTTTAGGTTTCACTAACTGATTTATTATTTGAAAGGAAGAATCTGAAAGTTCAATGGGACTTATAAACAATAAAGCACTTTACCTACGTTGAAAAATAACGCTGCAATAAGTAAATTTTCAGAATCAGCGAAACTGTTGAACAGCGCTAGGCAACATGTACATAATCTCTGCAGTCAACAGCTGAGGCCCCGAGTGTGTAAAATAAAATAAATTATCTTTTAGTGAGATTCACTCATTAATGCCTCGGGAAAAAGGCTTCGTGACGTCCCCATCGATGCAGACACAACTAATACAAACTTTAAATGCTAAACATCGGGCATAAATATGTGTCAAAAGCATTGATGTGCTCCGCTGCACAGTCGTGGGCGTTAGAATTTGTTGGCCCCAGAACTATAAAGGCGCAAAAAAAATAAATAAAAATAAATAAATAAATAAATAAATAAAAATAAAAATAAAATAAAATAAAATAAACAATAAAAAATAAAACCACGTACTTCCGAGGCATTTATACACTTTATGTTAGTGATTTTAAAATCATTATGCTAGGAACGTTAACAATGTGCTCCCTACTTTCTGTCTTTCTATTATTATTTTACGTATACCTGCACACACAAGAAACCATTCTTAAAAAAAATCTATAGTCAGTAAGTTTACTCTGCAAAAATAAAAACAAAGAAACTAAAAAAATAATAAAATAAAATAAAAAATATTGCTGAATTCAAAACCTATGCGAATAAGGAATGATCATTTCGCTGTTTTGCTCTTCAATAAATATTGAACAGTTTCAAATAAATTTTCTGGAACGAAAGATCAGAGTAGCAAAACTAACCAATAACTGTGTAAGTTAGTAATGTGTGCAGCCATTCGTAGAAGAAGATAGGAAAGTGACTCTTGCATGGATAATAAAAAAGGGTTAAGCTGCAATGAAACAAACTGTGTGGTTAATTGAATCCACAAGATTTTATGTCTGCAAGACAAAAAGTTAACACTTACCTCGAGGCTGGACCCACGAATGAAGATGTGTGGAAGTAGTAAATCCTACTTGAAGTGTGAAAACAGACGCTTTAAAGGAGAAATTCTAGTGTGATGATTACATAACTATAACACATTTACACACACACGAACGTTTCCACTGAACGAAGAATGTATCATTACTGTGTAATGCAATACGAGAGAGAATAATATGCGGCACATTGACTGTTGAGTTGTGAAGTAAGTGTTGCGCTATAAAATTAAACAAAACTTCGCACATAACACAAATCTGAAACACTACACTAGAAAGCTTCAAAGTGCTTGAAGTGGAGAAGTTACATTTCTATTATTGCGAATTAAAGCACTTGAATAAAGTCAATATGGTAATTAAATCTGAATTTTAACTCTTGAAAATAAATTAATATAGTCTGGCAGTTTAGTTGTATTTGCAGATTTTAAAGGTTCTTTGCAACGACATTCGGAATCACTACACTGGACAGGATGGGATCCTATACAGTAGCAATGACTCTGGATAATAAAGAGACAGGATTATATTAAATATGCACTACCATAGAATCAACATTTCAAAACACACCAAGATACTGGATAACGTCTTTCAATGCACATTTTTGAAAACATGTTTTGCATAAACAGCAATCTTATAAATGCGAAAACTTTATTTATTTCCAACTAGTTTTGACCCAATGTTGGACCATCTTCAGGATGTTGCTCTAAGATGGTGTGGACTGTCGAGCGATGCAGGAACTGCGAGTTCCTCAAGCGCTGTCACTAGGTAGAAATCAATAATTAATTTTGCGCTCAATACTGTTTTTAGGAGTATTTGAGGAGCAACTAATCAAAACGTATATTGTCCACTTCCGGGCAAAATTGAGTTTGATATGGTTTTCGGAGGTATTTTATGTGCTCTACATGCTCCTGCATTCAGATTTAATACTGAAATAGTATTTTGAAAATGCATGGTTGAAACCAATCGTGTATTGTCCACATTACTGAATTAATCAGAACGTATATGTCCAATATTTAAGTTTTTATTTTGCTTTCCTTTCCTCCAATTTGGCAATACTGGCGAGTTTAACACGTGACAGGGCTTACAGTACTTCAAAGCATTGTCGCCTTCTGGCATTGTTTGACACTACTTGAGCCAAATCGTTGAGCGTTATCAGTGCACAACGGCA
This sequence comes from Locusta migratoria, assembly GCA_026315105.1. Classification (NCBI taxonomy): domain Eukaryota; kingdom Metazoa; phylum Arthropoda; class Insecta; order Orthoptera; family Acrididae; genus Locusta; species Locusta migratoria. Next base: position 36,971,914 of record CM048750.1, on the reverse strand, counting down.
GTATAGTGTTGTGGTTTGTATGTATTGCTCCCAACGGATTTAGAAAAAGAATTTGTGATTGTTGGGAAGGACGGTATAGATCGTGGGACAAGGAAAGAAATTAAGAAGAAATCAAAACGAGGAACGGAAACTGAAATCAGGTAAATCTCCAGATTTTTCGCACATTGGGGGGGGGGGGGGGGGGGGGAATAAAAACAAATAAATAAATCTTAATTTTTTCGTGTCGGCTTTAGTTCCATGCAGCAGCTTCACTCCTGAACATATTTATTGTTATTGCTTACGAGAAGAACCTAGAATGGACAAAATGTTGTAAATTTACTGTACCCTATAATATTCTGCCTGCAACAGATTGTTGTGTTGATCCAGTTTTTGACAGTCATGTAAAGCTTTGTAGCATTCCTTGAAGTAAACATTAATTATATGTTATTATAAATGATACAACTCATGCGAAGTGCGCATGTCTAATATAACATTTTCAAATATAAAAATTATTGTGAAGCAATGAAGGTGTATTACTAAAAACGCATCGAAATGTGTAATGTCCTAGATGACGGATCAAAACATATATTGTCGCGTTGAAATGGGAGCAGGCTTGACTTCGAAGGCAACTGAACACAGTACTTATACTCAAAGCACGTTTATTGTTGTAGTTTAGAGGGGACTAGACTGCTCGGTCATCAGTCCACAAAGCACGTTTATTACGAACTCAACATGCACGCAACATTGATTGCCTCTCAGGCAGAGCGCTCTGCTATTTATACACAGACAGAATTTACCAGAAATTAGAAGAACAGTTAACATAAGAAACAAGTAGAATTTACAAGTGAACATAAGAAAGCTGTAGAACATTCTAGAATTGTTAAGTACAAGGAAACAAATTTCTGCCGGTGGGTGGGATTGAACCGGCGCCCTTCAGCACTGCAGTCCGTGACGCTATCCGCTGCGCCACGCCGGCAGTCGGTGTTCGGTCTCTCTCGCGGCAATATTGTTCCAAGTGTAAATGGATTTTCTAACGTAATCTCCTGAAAAATTTGGATCAACGGACATTATACGTTTTGATTAGTTGCTCCTCACATGTGGCCTTACTACACACCTAATCTTTTACGCGAACAAAATACAGACGCGGTGTCAGTTCGACGACATTGATGAGACACTGGTCGTGCAGTCGCCGACAATGCTGATTATGAAGCTACAGGCAGTCTCCCATGCTTAATGAGAAGTTACGAGGCAGAATCTTGATGTAATTAGGAACTGCGCCATTTGCCCTCGCTAACAACTGGCTGAGGTGCCGCAGAATTAGTGCTCCGCCTCTCATAGGCCTGGAGAACTCCGAACGAGTTACAGCACGTCCGCGGTCTTGCCTCCTACTCCGCTTCGCTCGCATTCCTCTCAACAACGGGTGATTCTATTTACACTTCGGTAAAATCAGACGTGACGTCATTATGACGTATCCACACTATCGACGTCCAGAAGAGCGGCGCATCGACTTTTGCATCGTTCGAGACGCTGGTTTCGGGTGGGACAACATGCTTAATTCGATATTCTTTCTTAACTGCATACTTTTTCCCTTCGTAGTTTAGTGACAAAACTAGGCCTTACTTAATATTGGTATCATGTTTTGGAAAGCACTGACGGAAATTTCAGTAAATGTATATTGAAAATTATGTCAGAAATAACGCAGACCGAGCCTTAGAGACGACAACTTCACACATTTTCAAAGAAAAGAACTAGCATGTTGCAGCAACTTGGCGGTAGATGAGTACCCAGTTTTACGAAATGTTTTACCTGATGTTCGCAGAGCCTCTGTAACAAATGACTATTAATATCCAGCTCATTTGATTTATAGTTTCGGCGAAAACATACATATACCTACGGCGACTATATGTTGTTTTTGTATGTCGCATATTTTGACATGTCCAAGTACACATTGTCGCTACATAGCCTGGTAACCGTATTTTGTCCTCTTAATTTAACGTAGACTCCGTATTACAATGCAACTCGGTAGCATTTTTCGCTTAAAGAAAAAGTTTCCATTAGTTTTAAACACAACCTTCACAAAGTTTCCATTAGTTTTAAACACAACCTTCACAAATAGGCCACGATGACAACATCAGATTTGGCTGACTAACGTTTCAGAGCTCACAGTGTAGGTCCTTTTTCGGAAAGTTTATAGCTTCTTACTTTCAAAAAAAGAAAGCAAAGTTATAGCTTCCGAAACTGTAATGAATATACCATTACCAACTGAAGACATTATCAGCTACTCATTTAATTCGTCTGCTACAATTGCAACCGCAGTTATGCGTCTAGAACGACCACACAAGTCGATCATGGCTCCAGTCGATAGTGTGGCTACGTCATAATGACGTCACGTCTGATTTTACCGAAGTGTAAATAGAATCACCCCTCAGCAACGCTCAGTTTACGCGCATCACCCACTCACCAGAGATCACATTCCCCGCACAACATAAATCTCTGACAAAGATAATCTTTTCACTAACGGCGTATACCCGGTTTAGATTACAATATTTACAACAGCAATATATTAGGTAATAAACATTACCACAGATATTCAAACACATAGCCGCTGCGGAATAGCCGTGCGTGCTAAGGCGCCCTACTACGGTGCACGCGGTCGTTCCACGTCGGAGGTTCGAGTCCTCCCTTGGTCATGGGTGTTTGTGTTGTTCTTAGGATAAGTTAGTTTAAGTAGTTTGTAATTTTATGCACCGATGACCACTGTATTTAGGTCCCATAACTTTACAAACATTTGAACATTCTTCAAATACATTACCATTCACATCAACAAAATTATGAAAACATATTTACATAAAAGAAATATTTGAAGATAAAGAAATATTTTAGATTACTCATGTAAGTTGTAACTTTACAATCTTTTACTAATATATTTGACAGTTTTATTAATTAAGTACACAATGTGGTAAGTCTCTTAGTTTAGCACTCCAATAAAGTGGACGGACCTTTTATTTCCCCACAGATCAACGGATTAAGAGGCTTTTGCGTCAGACCTTCACTAGCAATCGTCCACCAGCAGGTAACATTCTGCTCTGACTGCTGTCAGATCATCGCATTTAATTGGCTTATCTGTCACGGTTATCGAAATTACTAATGTAGTGACGTTTATTTCATGTTACTCACACCTGGGACGGTAGAAATCGGTACATATTAGCTCCTCGTCTACATTCGACAACCATTGATCTCATCTGCATAAGCCGATTACGGACTCTAGGCCTAATAGAAATGCACATATCAAAGCTGTAATTAATTTCTGAGAACAGTCTGTTGCTCTTCGTATTACAGTCTGGATCGTCTTTAAAGAAATCAGTTTAAACAAATATTTTTGCGGTTTGTACTGCTCAGACTGTGTCTCACCCGTTTACTGCTGCTGTTGTCATCTCGGCTCTAAACTACAGGAAACTCCACCACACCCTCACTTTTATTTTTCGTTCCGTTACAAGTAATTATAAGAACTAGTATTGCCTGTGGTCGAAAATCAACCAATTGTGTTTACAATGGTCACTGGTGGTAACATTTTACGTATCATGTCGGCGGCCTCGCGTGATTATGTTGGCAACATCAACAACACGATAGAAAATCTTTGCCCATTTGTTCGAACCACATAGAATGACTCGATTAGTGTAACGTACAGACCATGAAGTAAAGAAATAATGCTGTTCATGCTTTATGGTTGACAGGTTCTTGTATGTACCCTCGTCCGCTCAGTAAAAATAATTGCCCTTGTAAGCGTTGTCAAGCGATTGGCTAAAATGAAGATTCACAGGATTCTCGCTATTCAGTATCTGTTGCCAACATTATCATAGGAGGCCGCTGATTTATTTGGTAAAATTTAACCGGCACTGGGAGTTATGAAACGGTATTTTTTACGTATTAAGGAAAATGCCTGACACAATAACAACAAATAAAAACGGAAGTATATACTTCTCATGCCATTTTCGAATTATATAACTTTCATTAGTCTAAAATTTGAAATGGAACCACAATTTCGGTGTTCGTATATTTATACAACGCCAAGAAATAATGTTATTTCGATAATGCGATAATCAGAATTCCAGAGCTGACAACATGTCGACTTCGTAGTTCCACCCGTGCACGTCTACATGCCTCTCCCGGCGCATCATCATTTATATCGACATTCTTGACTTCGTAGTTCCACCGCTAGATGCCTCTCCCGGCGTCAGCCTTTATATCGGCATTCATATGAAAACATCCATTTCCTTTAACCACTCTTAATCACTGCGAAAATGAAGCATTTGAATGGCACAGGGAAATGAGTTGGGAGCACTCCATATTTCGATGTTCACTTATTTTAATACTGCAGATGCGCTGCATTATAGCGTCTTTGGTCGAGGCGAATAGCCAATCAGTGAGCTGATTGTTGGAGAATGTAGAACTTGATCCTAGCTGTAGATAGAGAAATTTCTATTTCCTTTTACCACTTTTAATGGATAAATGCACACATAATATTTATATTCGTGAAATCTACGACAAACAATCTTTCGAATTATGTAACTTTCATTGGACTTCTTGTACGAATAAATTAGTAATCTGTACAACAATTTTCGTGTTAGCGTATTTATATAATGATCTGTACCACAATTTTCGTGTTAGCGCATTTATATAATAATTAGGCCCGAGATAAGAATGATGTCGCTTCATTTATTTTCTTCTTTTTCCGCTCACAAGTTAGCTGTGAAAAAAAGACAAAACTTGAACGTACAAAAAGTGTATTCACAACTGTGATATGAATTAGCATCAGCTGTATGATTTATTGGTGATTTGGAACGACTCTACTTCTTTATTTAATTGAGAAAGAATTATTTTTATGTTTGTTATTTTTATACTCATTAAGTTACAATTTTTGACCCATATCTCATCTTTATAACACCATGATTTTGAAATTATCGCGAAAGTCGAATGAAACTCGCGAGAAAGTATATAATTCATGGCATAGAGAACTAGACAAGGTTTTAGATGGGAAATATTTCGCAGAGCAGAATCTGAGAAGTGGTGTTGAGTCATGTAGGAAGTTGTCTATCAGTCTGCGTGTGAAATAGCTATGTAGAAGAATATGGAGTGTTCAGTGCTGAAGAAAATCAGTTCTGTTTAATATTTGAATGAACTGTGAAAGCCGTTTATACGAACATGTTGCTGCTGTGCAGTGAAAAGTGTTGACGCCAATAAACTGCGAAATACGAGATTTCAGCCAGTAGTTCCCTCTCTCGGACTTCATGATTTTTTGTCGTCTGGATTATTTTACATAAAATGGTTGGAAGAGAAATGCACATGTTCATGATTGTCTATTTGAAATCCACATTCACTTTCTAGGCGCTCTATTATGGCTGGTGTAGAGGGAGGATTTGGGTTGTGTGGGGATATGGCATGGGAGATCTGTTTGCAGGCTAGATCTGTGGGGTAGTTTCTGTCAGTAACTAGCCACGAAAGAGCGCTCCTCTTGTCACCCAGTACTGCCTTGTACTGGGGAAACTAAACTGCATCTTTCTACATCTACATCTACATCTACATCTACATCGATACTCTGCAAATCACATTTAAGTGCCTGGCAGAGGGTTCATTAACCACCTTCATAACTTTTCTCTACCGTTCCATTCTCTAATAGCGCGCGGGAAGAAAGAACACCTAAATCGTTCCGTTTTCGATCTGATTTCTCTTATTTTATTGGGATGGTCATGTCTCCCTAAGTAGGTGGGTGCTAGCAAAATATTTTCACATTCAGAACTAAAAGTCGGTGATTGAAACTTCGCAAACAGATCACGCCGCAATGAATAACGTCTTTCTTTTAATGATTTCCACCCCAATTCGTGCAACATTTCCGTGACGCTTTCCCCCCCCGTAACGTGATAAAACAAAACGAGCTGCCCTTCTCTGAACCTTCTCAATATCTTCCGTCAGTCCCACCTGGTGAGGGTCCCACAAGGGGCAACAGTACTCCAGGAGAGGACGCACAAGTGTGATGTAGCCAGTCTCTTTTGTGGACCTGGTGTATCTTCTAAGCGTTCTGCCAATGAAACGTAACCTTTGGTTCGCCTTCCCCACAATATTTTCTATGTGTTCTCTCCAGTCAAAGTTGTTCGTAATTGTAACTCCTAGGTATTTGGTAGAATTCACGACCTTAAGGTTTGACTGATTTATCGCGTAATTGAAGTTCAGCGGATTTCTTTTAGTGGTCATGTGTATTACTTCACACTTTTCTTTATTTAGTGTCAATTGCCAATTTTCGCACCAAGTAGAAATTTTGTCTAAATCGCTTTGCAGTTGCTTTTGATCCTCTGTTGACTTCACTAACCGATAAACGACAGCATCATCCGCGAACAGTCTAAGGGAGCTATTCAGATTATCTCCTAAATCATTTATAAACACGAGGAAGAGTAGGGGACCAATAACGCTTCCCTGTGGAACGCCAGATATCACTTCTGTTTTACTCGATGACTTACCGTCAATTACAACGAACTGTGTCCTTTCTGATAGGAAATCGTGAATCCAATCGCACAATTGGGGAGATATTCCATAAGCACGCAATTTCATTAGGAGCCGCTTGTGGGGTACAGTATCAAAAGCCTTCCGGAAATCCAGAAATATGGAATCAATTTGAGATCCCTTGTCGATGGCACTTAACACTTCATGTGAATAAAGGGCAAGCTGTGTTTCGCAAGAGCGATACTTTCTGAATCCGTGCTGACTATTGGTTAATAGGTCGTTCTCTTCGAGGTAGTACATAATGTTCGAACAAAGTATATGTTCCAAAATCCTACTGCAAATCGACGTCAATGAGATAGGCCTGTAATTTTGGGGATCACTCCTATTGCCTTTCTTGAATATTGGAGTAATTTGGGCAACTTTCCAGTCTTTGGGTACGGATCTTTCGCTGAGTGATCGGTTGTAAATTATAGCTAAGTACGGAGCTATTTCATCAGCATACTCTGAGAGGAATCTAGTTGGTATACAATCTGGCCCGGAAGATTTATTTTTGTTTAGTGACTTAAGTTGTTTTACTACTCCAGGAACATCTACTTCTAAGTTTCGCATGCTGGCAGCTGTTCTTGGATTGAATACTGGAGTGTTCACTTCGTCTTCTTTGGTGAAAGAATTTCGGAAAGCTGTGTTTAGTAATTCTGCCTTAGCAGTACTGTCGTCGGTAGTATTACCATTGCTATCGCGTAGTGAAGGTATTGTTTGTGTTTTGCCGCTAGTGTACTTCACATATGACCAGAATTTCTTTGGATTTTCTGCAAGATTACGAGACAGGATTTCGTTGTGGAAACAACTATAAGATTCTCGCATTGAAGTCCGCGCTAGGTTGCGAGTTTCAGTAAAAGATTGCCAGTCTTGCGGATTCTGTGTCTTTTTAAATTTTGCATGCGTTTTTCTTTGTTTCTGCAGCAGTGATCTGACCTGTTTTGTGTACCACGGGGGGTCAGCCCCTTCTTTTATTAATTTATTTGGTATAAATCTCTCGATTGCTACTGATATTATGTCTTTGAATGTAAGCCACAACTGATCTACACTCGCATCTTTAGTTTTGAAGGACTGGAGACTATCACTCAGGAAAGCGTGAAGCGAATTTTTATCTGCTTTATTGAATAGATATATTTTTCGTTTATTTTTGGTGCATTTGGGAATTTCGATATTCAGTCTCGCTACTACAACTCGATGTTCGCTAATCCCTGTATCTGTTTTGATGCTCTTTACTATCTCGGGATTATTTGTTGCTAGGAGATCAAGAGTATTTTCGCAACCACGTACTATTCTAGTGGGTTCATGAACTAACTGTTCGAAGTAGTTCTCAGAAAAAGCATTCAGAACTAGTTCGGACGATGTTTTATATTTGCCCCCGGTTTTGAATACGTAATTATGCCAACATATCGAGGGTAAATTAAAGTCGCCACCGATTATAACAGTATGCTTCGGATACCTATTTGAAATATGATTCAAGCTTTCTTTGAACATTTCTGCAACCGCATCGTCTGAGTCAGGGGGCCGATAAAAAGATCCAATTATTAATTTATTTCGGTGGTCAGGTATAACCTCTACCCAGACCAATTCACAGGAAGTATCTGCCTCAATTTCGTTGCAGGATAAACCGTTTGTAACAGCAATAAACACGCCACCCCCTGTTTTATTTATTCTATCCTTTCTGAAGACCATTTGGCCCTTTGAAAAAATTTCGGCCGAATTTATCTCAGGCGTCAGCCAGCTTTCAGAACCTATAACGATTTGTGCCTCAGTACTTTCTATCAGCGCTTGGAGCTCTGGAATTTTCCCAACACAGCTACGACAATTTACAACTGTTACACCAATGGTTTTTATGTCTACTTTCTTCCCGTGTCTGACCTGCCCCCTTTGAGACTGAAACCCATTTTGTGTATTCCCGAGGCCATCTAACCTAAAAAACCGCCCAGTCCACGCCACACAGCCCCCGCTACCCGTGTAGCCGCTTCCTGAGTGTAGTGGACTCCTGACCTATTTAGCGGAACCCGAAAACCCACCACCCTTTGGCGCAAGTCGAGGAATCTGCAGCCGACACGGTCGCAGAACCGTCTGAGCCTCTGATTCAGACCCTCCACTCGGCTCTGAACCAAAGGTCCGCAGTCAGTCCTGTCGACAATGCTGCAGATGGTGAGCTCCGCTTTCATCTTGCAAGCAAGACTGGCAGTCTTAACCACTTCTGATAGCCGCTCAAAACCAGAGAGGATCTCTTCCGATCCAAAGCGACACACATCATTGGTCCCAACATGAGCCACCACCCGCAGTTGGCTGCACCCTGTGCTCTTCATGGCATCCGGAAGGAGCCGTTCCACATCCGGAATGACTCCCCCCGGTATGCACACGGAGTGCACATTGGAATTCTTCCCCTCCCTAGTAGCCATTTTCCTAAGGGGCTCCATTACCCGCCTAACGTTGGAGCTCCCAACTACCAACAAACCCACCCTCTGTGAGTGCCCGGATCTTGAAGGCAGAGGGGCGAGTACAGGACAAGCGACACCATCCGCATCAGGAACATCCCCTGCCACAGACAGCGCCTCGAATCTGTTGGCAAGACTAACCGGGGAGGCCTCCACTTCGGTCCCCCGGGAAGTCTTACGCCGCCTGACACGCGCTGAGGGGACCTCCCAATCCACCACGGATTGGGGGGCTACCTCCTCGCGGGCAGTGAGCGGGCTGGCCACAGCCGCAGGCCGATCGGAGGGCACAACAGACGCACAGGGCGTCTGCTGTACCCCCGCGAGCGGCCCACAACAGCGGCGCTCACCCACCGCAGTCTCAAGCGTTGCCAGCGAAGCCAACGCCGCCTGAAGCTGCGAGCGAAGAGTCACCAACTCTGCCTCCATCCGTTCGCAGCAGTCACAGTTCCTGGCCATTCTAAAAACCTTTGTTTCTTCCAAGTAAGTACGTCAGAGGACTCAGTAGTTTGATAAACAGTGAGCTTTGTAAAGTATAGACCTAACGCTGAACTGTTTATTAACGGCGAATCTGAAAAATATATACGCGAGCTAATAAATAAAAAAATCAGTAACTGAGCTGACAAATAAACGCGATTCTTAATAAACAAACACGCGAGCACACTAAAGTATAAAGAGCTGCAAGAGAAAGTACACACGAAATGAAAATAAGTCGCTTCTATTAAGAAGCCGGTTACCGTACAATGTAGAGCTGCTGCTGGTCACGTGTGCACTGGCCGCCGGTCACTGAGCAACTGAAGTGTAGGATTACCAACCGCGAGTACGATCAAAACAAAACAGAGGCAGTGAGTGGCGGATTTACACTGCGGATGAATACACTGAACTGACTAGTTGAACGCGAATCTAAGTAAATATACACAGCAGCAAGAGAAGTTTGATAAACAACGAGCTTTGCAAGGTATAAACCTAACGCTGAACTGTTTATTAACGGCGAATCTGAAAAATATATACGCGAGCTAATAAATAAAAAATTCAGTAACTGAGCTGACAAATAAACGCGATTCTTAATAAACAAACACGCGAGCACACTAAAGTATAAAGAGCTGCAAGAGAAAGTACACACGAAATGTAAATAAGTCGCTTCTATTAAGAAGCCGGTTACCGTACAATGTAGAGCTGCTGCTGGTCACGTGTGCACTGGCCGCCGGTCACTGAGCAACTGAAGTGTAGGATTACCAACCGCGAGTACGATCAAAACAAAACAGAGGCAGTGAGTGGCGGATTTACACTGCGGATGAATACACTGAACTGACTAGTTGAACGCGAATCTAAGTAAATATACACAGCAGCAAGAGAAGTTTGATAAACAACGAGCTTTGCAAGGTATAAACCTAACGCTGAACTGTTTATTAACGGCGAATCTGAAAAATATATACGCGAGCTAATAAATAAAAAATTCAGTAACTGAGCTGACAAATAAACGCGATTCTTAATAAACAAACACGCGAGCACACTAAAGTATAAAGAGCTGCAAGAGAAAGTACACAAGAAATGTAAATAAGTCGCTTCTATTAAGAAGCCGGTTACCGTACAATGTAGAGCTGCTGCTGGTCACGTGTGCACTGGCCGCCGGTCACTGAGCAACTTTCGTCAAGGTTTTAATTTTCTGTCCACACGCCCAGAAATGAGAGATGTCCTGCACAAGATCCTTCCCAGTCTCCTAAAGTGGCGTTCTGTTGCCCTCCCAACCATCATAACATCCTAGTCCATCCTTATGCACCTCGAACCCCAGCCCGCTGCCACAGGGATCATATCCCTGTGGAAGACACCGCTACATTCGCCGTACACTTATGCTACCCAATTAGAGGCAGGGTCACCTGTGAAAGATGCCATGTAAACTGTGCTAAAGCCACTGCGCAGCTTTCTGTATTTGTAGACTTCTAACCAGTTGTTCAATAGGATGAATGGCCTCCGCCAAACGTGCACAAAAATAAGGTAGACCACCGTGTGGCACAACATACAGCGGGGCACATACTAGATAGATTTCAGTGGCTGCTTCACAGCCATGGCCATCTGATCCTCCCACCGAAGAACAGATGTTCTGAACTACACAGATGGGAGTTACCCTTGCAGTACACTGTCCGATCCCGAAATTATCCAGGGTTCAACCTACGATAACTCCAATTGATGAAGAATACTCAAGCCCTGGACGAATGAGAGTTTTGTAACTGACTTCCTTTGTTGACGGATTACACTTCCTAGGATTCTTCCACAAACTCGGCCCAGCTTCTGCCTTACACTCGACTGATTTTGTACCGGCGTTCCATTTCAAATCGTCCCGTATGTCTACACCAATATATTTAATGGAAGTAACTGCTTCCAGTGTTTTCCTCCATTGCGTAGATATATAATAAAAGATTTTTCTTTGTATGTAAACTCAGTACTGCATAGAGGAGACTGGGGCAAGTTGACGATGTTAACGATTAAACATTTTTAATACACTCATTTTTAAATAAAATACGTTTTCATTGCAAATATTATTTGACTAGTCTTTTATTGCAATGGTCGTAATGATATACAATTTTAATTTCATATTATCAGCAGCGTTTTGTAAATTTTAGAAAGTAATGCAAAACTGTCATCTTGCTCTGGTACTGGGGCAAGGTGACTTTGACCACAGGGCAAGATGACACATAATAAAACTGCAATTAATTTTTACTGTTATAAATATTAATACATTGTTGTACATACATAAACGAAGTCACATACAAATTTGTCTCCTTCATAGTTTGGGAAATACTTGTGTCACCATCTAAAGCACATGCAACACTGTACGAGTCATCTGACAGATTTGTAGATCTCATCACATCCAGGACACTGAACTAAACTTTTTTTAGAAGCATCCTTTGATGTAGTAACTTATTTATTTATTTATTTTCAAATCAGAAGATGAAAACGTTCGTTTCTTAGTAAAACTTCTATCTCTTGCATCCCCAGCTTTGTTGCTTTAGAAGTTGCTGTTCAGTCTTCTGCGCTTCTGTGTGTTGTAAAGTATATTTCATAGGCAAGCTCCTTGAAACATTTGCACATTGTGTATTATACGTTTCCTCTTTTTTGGTTTTTCTTTTGGCAATGGTTTGAAATTTCAGAATGCTTCTGCATAATTTTGGTTTATCCGGATGGGCACTTCCTGAAGGTCCTTCTTTTTCATTCAGCTTTTCTGAAGACTGGACATTAGGTTCTTCACTCGGAATTTCATGTTCAGTAGGGTTGGTCTGTTGCAAGAGCATGTTTGTGGGCCATGAACTTGCCCCTGCCATCTTGCCCCATACGACAATGAGAAACTTTCCATTATTGCGTAAGTTTAAAAAAGAATGACACACACGTACACAGTCTTTATGAAAAGCAGAATGTTTTATTTACTCATGTATGACAAAGTGTAAAACAATATCTTTCCTGTTAGTCTGCGAAGGCCTAATGCGGAGATGTAGACAATTACAATACGTCACAGAGAATTCACGAACAGATTATTGCGAGGAACTATACGACACGAGCGTGTGGAGCGCTAGGAGTATACAGTGCTAGGAGTATACAGTGCTGCTACCTAGAAACGGGAATTTGAACTAAACGACTGTTCATCTTGCCCCGTTCGTTAACTTGCCCCGTTGTCCCCTCCTTGTTCACGTTGAATCTCAATTGCCATTTCCTGCTCCATGCGTCGATATGCTGCAGATCCTCCTGCATTTCGCTGCCCTTTTCCAATGTTGTGACTTCTAGTTAAACTTCAGCATTATCCGTGAAATCCTAATTGATCTTGGAACATATATATATATATATATATATATATATATATATATATATATATATATATATACAGGCTGTCCCACTTAACTGTTTCAACCCAGATATCGCTGAAACTACAAGAGACGGTCATGAACGTATGGCAGGGGTTTATGAAAGTAGATACTATGAGATACTTTAAAACGTGAAGAAATATTATTTTCAACACCAACTTAGTTTTTTTTTTTTTTTTTTTTTTTTTTTTTTTTTTTTTTTTTTTTTTTTTTTTTTAAATAGATACCCCATATTATTTCTTAAGCAATTGATAGGATGAAAAATCACTAAAATAATGACGTCGGTTGCATCACGATGCGTTAATTACATCCGGAGAAACTGCGAACGAAGTTGACGTTTGAAACACACGAGGCGCGCTGCTAGCGCGTGTCCGAGACTCAACAGTGAGTCTGATACACGCTAGCACCGCGCCTCGTGTGTTTCAAACGTCAACTTCGCTTCGCAGTTTCTCCAGATGTAACTGACGCATCGCGATGCAACCGACCCCATTCTTTTTGTGATTTTTCATTCTATCGATTGCTTAAGAAATAATATGGGGGTATCCATTTAAAAAACATAAGTTTGTGTTGAAAATAATATTTCTCTCCTTTTTAGAGTGTCTCATAGTACCTACTTTCACAAGTCCCTGCCGTACGTTATTGACCGTGAAAGTGGTTTTTCAATATCTCTCGTAGTTTCAGAGATATCTGGGGTGAAACAGTTGAGTGGGACACCCTGTATATTGTGAAAAGTAACGGTCCTATAACTCTTCCCTGGAGCACACCTGAGATGACTTTGTCTGAAGACGTCTCTCCGTTGAGAATGACATGCTGCTAGAAACACCTGAATTCAGTCACACAGCTGGTGTAATATTCCGTATCCTCGCACTTTGTTGATCATGCGGAAGTGCGGAACGGTATCGAACGCCTTGCGGAAGTCAAGAAACACGGCGTGAACCTGGAATTCTGTGTATACTGCCCCCTGCTTCACTTCGTCGTTTCTTTCATAAGCTATGTTGATTCCTCCAAAGGAGATTTCCGGTCTCCACAAATAATACTCAAGCATAATATGTATTCCAAGCAACTGATTGATGACAGGGATATAGGCCTATAGTTTTACGCATCTGAACGACGACCCTTCTTGTAAACGAAAATGATCTGCGCTTTTTTTCGAATACTTAGGAACGCTTCGCTCTTGTAGAGACTTTGCTAGAGAGAGGGCAAGTTCATTCAAATACTCCATGTACATTCGGACACTTCTAGATACTTTGCTGAAAAGGGGGCACGTTCATTCCTACACTCCATGTAAAATCAAACTAGTATACCGTCAGGTCCGTTGGCCTTTCTTCTGTTGATCGATTTCAGTTGCTTTCCTATGGCGCTGACACTTATTGCAATATCTGACATTTTGTCGTTCGTGCGATGGTTTGTAGGAGGAACTACCGTGCAATTTTTCTCTGTTAAACAGATTTAGAAGACAACATTTAATATTTCGGCCTTTTATATTTCATCCTCTGTTTCAGCACCATTATGGTGAAAAAGTGTTTGGATATGTGGTTTCAAATCTGTCTGGATGTCATCATTCTATTTTATCTCTTAGCGCATGTAATCTTCATGTTGTGAAAATTTCATTTCTTTAAGGACTTGAAGATGTGTCAGATATATTTTACTACATCGAAGATTTCTTCTATGGTTGTTCTTGGGGCAAAGAAAATTTTGAAGGTGTGCAGAGAAATGAGGAAGTTCCATTGCTTGACTTTATTAACCATATACAATTAACTTTACTTAAAGCTAATGAAACACCTCTGGAACAATATCCTGCTGTAGATGAGTACTTTCTAAACTTAATTCCAAAATACAGACTTCAATCACTTAAATCTGAACAGTACTAGTTCATTGTGAAGAACTTAACAGATCAAAGTTTTAAAGCCCATGTTGCTCCTGTCATTTAATTATTGAAACTTTCCACTTTTTATTAATTTTTAAAAAGAATCTCCTTCTATTCAGAATTTCTAGTCAGAAGTAAATAATTTGGTTGTCCTTTTGCTTCATAAAATATGTAAAGAGGGTGGGATTACAGAGTCATTTAACGATTTGAATGCTGATATGTTTCTTGAAGAACAGGACAATTTGTTACCAGTGAAGACTGTTAAATGTGACGCGAGTGTAAATCAGGCACTTCATTTATGCACCGAAAAGACATCTCTTGAATTTAAATTTAGAGTACTAAAACAAGAAATTTCCGTACGCAAGTAATTAGTAAATCATGTGAAATGTAAAGGTACAACTAAGCTGAAGTACTTTAGATGCTTGATCTCAAAGAAAAGATTTTGGAAAAGAAGTTCTTCAGATATGATAAAGTTCGTTAGGAAAAAGAGAGTATGATATTTTAGAAAACTAATGGCATATTCTACATCTGACGAAGACTACTTTCGACCTAGACATTATGCATAAGTCAGAAAGGTTTGTAGCTATTGATAAATATTGGTTAGATGAATTAAAAATTAAAGATTATAATGGATAATCAAATTTCCATCTGTGACAAAAAGCCGTTTTATTTTAATCACATGGAAATTCAGATGTTGAGAGGAATTTCTCTGTATCAGAAAATCTGATACTGCAAAAAAGTTCAAGAATGTGTCCAAGGACTTTGAATTGCTTGTTGTCTGTTAAATCATATTCAGAAACACTTCACGTGAACCCACAACATGTCTTCATAACAAAAGACCTTCTGCTGTTAGGTAGATTTCATTATGAGACTGTTTGGCATGAGAAGAAAACAGAAACTGAAGGGAAGAAAGAGAGAAAAGAGAAAAAGATGCACTAGCAGCAGAAGAGCTAAAATCAAAGTAAGACATAAGAAGAGCATTTCCGATCAAACACCGTTGGATGACATGACAGTTATTTATACATGTGTGCGGTTCATTTTGTGTGTCAGAGAGATGTGACACACACATGTATAGATAACTGTATAATGCACCTGATGATGACAGCATGCTGCCGAAACGCGTCCTGCTAATTAATTATTAATAAAAAGTGACTGATGCGGTATTAATTATTTTATAAAAATATTTAATTTTATGTCATTTATGGTTATATTTTTTTTGTCCGAGATATTTACATAAATAATATAAGTAAAGTGCGATTTTTTATCTATGTAGTATTGTTGTGTCATTCACGTTCATTAACGTTTTCGTTCACTTTAGGTTACGGTAGTAACACTAACAGTGGGCCTTTGCGATCGTCTTTTGACAGCTCGAAATTTAAATGAAAATAACGGCTTAACCATGCATCTGACACGAAAATTGAACAAACCGAATTGATAGAGGAGAAAATTCTCTACAACTTTGCTCTCTTATGTTTTTTTCATATCTCGTATCATTTGAGAGATATTTGCAAAAATAACGGCGTTTTGACACGCTCCATTAAATTAACGAAAACCAGCCGTTCGGAGATGACACGTGACATTCCTCGCCAAGAACTGTCTGTGGCATACGCCATCTTGCGTTGCGTATTTGATAATTTCCTTATTGTAACTTACACGTTGTCATTTCAAAGCAATGGCGCACTGAAGAATTAACAGAAAGACGTCGTTATTCGTACGGTAAATGATAACCTAGTGCCAAAAAAAATGTTCAAATGTTTGTTAAGCTTATGGGACTTAACTACGGGGTCATCAGTCCCTAAACTTACCAACTACTTATGAACTACTTACGAACTAGGACGGCACAAATATCCATGCCCGAGGGGGGATTCGAACCCCCGGCCGTAGTGGCCGTGCTGGCCGTGACTGGAGCGCCTCAGTCACCTCGGCCACCGCGGCCGGCACCTAGTGCCTACAAATAGCATAGTAGCATCAGTTAACAACGGCCATCAACGGTATGAGATTAAAGAACGCTTTTGCTAACTGTTAGCTGTAGCGTTGTGGGCAATGAGTTGGACTGTGACGCTGAAGGTCAGTAGTTCGGTACCCGAAAAATATTTTTTTTCCTACAACAGTTTCAGATACTCTTACTAATTGATTTTTTATTATTTAGATTATTATTTTGGTCCAAAATGTTTGCAAAAACTTATAAAACTACAAATCTAAAGTGGGCCGTAAAACACGTCAATGCGATGTTTTTGGTAATGGCAGGCCCTGATGAAAATGAATGTCGAGCAGTGGTCACTACGGTGTTAAACCCGCCCCCACTCTCTCCCCGGCCGCGGCCACGGCTGCGCTTTTGCCCGCAGTGCCCTGCCCGCAGCGACCGTGTTGACGCGCGCGCGCCCGGTTTGTGCAACGTGCGCGCCGCTGTTTGGCGTAACGCGCTGTTATTCGGCGATGCGCCGGCGCGGAAGAAGTTGCGCAAACAGCGCGCCGCAAACACCGCCGACAGCTGCCGTGTTTGCCGGCTGCCCATTACACCAGCAGCAGCAGCGCGCGAGCGACCGGCCCGTGCCGCTGCTGCTGCCGCCATCTTACTCATTCCAGCTAAACTTGTCGTGAATCACGTATTTAACTCCCCTGCATCACCCTCATCACTTAGCACTAGCACTTGGCCCCTACGTCCTCCAAACAATTAGGGGATCAGGTGAGGTATCATATGCGATATACATATGATAACGTATTTTATTCATATATTCGTTACAGTTGTAATATGTGTGTGTGTGATAGTACGATATTTTTCTGTCTGAGCTCTTTAACTGAGGTTTACATAGTGTTCACTTAGAGCGAGGCACCTCGTGGGCCGAGGGGAGTAAGGCGCTCCAGTCACGGTCTGCACGGCCACTACGGTCGGGGGTTCGAATCCCCCCTCGGGCATGGATATTTGTGCCGTCCTAGTTCGTAAGTAGTTCATAAGTAGTTTGTAAGTTTAGGGACTAATAACCCCGTAGTTAAGTCCCATAGACTATACAAACATTTGAACATACGAATTTGCACCTCGTGGCTACCATATCCTCCACAGGCCGTCCTTCTCCTCCACGAATTCCGCCGTCTGTACCGCTCCTTCCTCCGGACCCGTGACCGGGACACACTCCAACGCCACCGGCAACTCCGAAGACACATCAGAAACCTGTTGACCGCGAAGAAACGCCGGGACTGGCGCCAGACATGCACCCGCCTTAATTCTCTCCTCCAACTATTGGAATGTCTTCCGCCGCCTTATTGGCAGCCACTCCTCCCCCCACTACCCGCTTCACCATGATGACCAGACTTTTCCTGACAACGCCAGTAAGGCAGAACACTTTCCCTCCTACCTCTCCGAAGTCTTTTACATTCCTGATGATCCCCTCTTTGGCTACTCTCTATTCCCCGATGTCCATGAGCGAACCGATACCTCCTCTCCTCCGCTTGGCCCTGGCTTCCAGTACCGCCCGTGATATAATCGACACTCTTCGCACAAAACGAAACACCGCCCCCCGGTCACGACTGGCTGACCTACCGCCACCTCCGCGCCTGCCCCCTCTCCTTCCACAAAGCTCTTGCCACCCTATACAATGTCATCCTTTTCACTGGCTTTTACCCCGACCTGTGGAAGACCTCCCGTATTCTCATGTTCCTCAAACCCGACAAGCCCCCATCCCAGACCTAATCCTACTGTCCTATCAGTCTTACTTCCGTGTTCAGCAAGGTCCTGGAAACCATCCTTTCCCGCCGTATCCACCAGCACCTACACCACCACCAGTTCCTCCCCCTTTCCAAATGTGGCTTCCGACCCTCCTTCTCTGCCGACGACCAGCTCTTTCGCCTGACTCATCTCCTCTCCATCCAACTCAATTCCCGTCTCTCCGCAATTTTTGTATCCCTAGATGTCCAAAAAGCCTACGACCGTGTATGGCATTCCGGTCTCCTCTTCAAGATTCAATTCTACGCCCTTCCTAAAATTACGTCCGCTTCATAGCTTCCTTCCTCACCCGCCGCCCCTCCTATGTCACTGTCTGCAACTCCGACTCCCGTTTGTTCTACCCCTCCGCTGGGGTGCCCCAAGTCTCCGTCCTCTCTCCCCTCCTATTTTATTCCTCTGACATGCCTCAACCCAAACCTCCCGTTTATCTCCTTCAATATGCTGTCACCGCCTTCCTAGCCCTCGCCCCCTCCATTGCCCATTCCCAGTTTTTACTCCAGTCCCACCTCACCGAGTTCGCCTCACGGTGTAACTGGTGGCTCGTATCCGTCAATCCAGACAAATCCCAGGCAATCGTCATAGGTCGTACCATTCCCTCCTTCCGTCTCCATGACTTCTATCTTACCCTCCACAACCGCTCAATCCATCACACCCCCACCCTCAAATACCTTGGCCTGACCCTTGACCGCATTCCTGGACCTCGTACCTCAAATCCCTGCGTGAGGAAGCAATGTCCCGCCTCAACCTCCTTAAACTCCTTACCGGCCGCACGTGCGGCCACGCTTCCACTGTCCTTCACACCTATAAATCCATCATGCGTCCCATCCTCTGGTCCTTCCACCCCACCTGGATATCAGCCCCTCCTACCTTCTACAAATCCTTACAAATCCTGGAACGCCACACCCTCCACCACACATACCGTATCCGACTCCCTTCCCCCACGCGGATTCTCTATGACCTAATCCGCTTACTTCCTCTCCTATAACACCTCGAACATCTCCAGATCCTCTACACTATCCTAAAAATAGAATCCCAAAACGCTCTGGTATACCCTATTCTCACCGATCCCGGGCCTCTGCCACACCTCCACCAAACTATTCCTCCCAGCCTTCACCTACACACACTCCATATCCTTTTCCAGGGCAACTTCCGCACCCTTCCCTTACTGGATAACGATCTTCATCCCGATATCTACCCCTCCTACCAACCCTGATCCCTTCCACATAGCATCAGCGCCCCTCTCCTCTCCACCATCCCCTCCTTTCTCCTCACTTGGCTGCCCCTATCCCGCCCCAGTGTCTCATCCAACCCCCTTCCCCCTTCCTCCCCTCCATCTCCAATCCCCTCCCCCTTCCCCCACACTTCCACCATCCCTCTCCCATCCCATCCCCCTCCTCACCCTCCCCCACCCCACGGGGGCTTCTCGACATTTTTTACCGCGTGCACCGTTCAACTGTCTCCGATTTGTGCCTGTGTGTCTCTCGATGTACTTTTAACCGTCACCATGGCTCTAAACAGTTTTTATGAATATATGTGTGTATTTTATCGCCGCTTACCCGTATCTGTCCTCCAAGTATATGTCTGTCAAATTGTCTTTTTAATGTTCTCCAAATTCTCACATTGTCTATGGTTTTAAATCTAGAAATTCTATTCCATGTATCATGTCCATCACTTCTTGTCATCCATGTGTTTCACAAGGCTGTGAAGAGCAGCCACCGAAGCTGTTGCCAGCCTGCTGCCGGTAATCAGGGTTAGCGTAAAAAAAAAGTAAAGGAAAAAAAAAGTTTCTTTATAGCAGTGAAAAAGTATTTCTCGTTGCCCTCTAATATGGTGTGTCATCACCTCAGACGACCAGTACAGTTGCACACTTGCGTGGCATGGACAGTATCGATTATATATCAGCTCTTGCAGGATATTTTCGCACTGTTTGCGTTGATATTGCGCGTCCTGTTCAGCCCAGAGGGTGCGTTGCTGGTGAGTTGCATTCAGCCTCCTGTGTCGACGGGCTGTTAACCGGAGATACCGGTGATCTTTTGCTGAAGGTGCCCATGGACGACCTTGGCCTCGTCTCCCCTTAACGGTTCCTGTTGTCTGAATTCGTGTCCAGGTCCAGAAAATTAGACATTGGTACATTCCAACAGCTGCAGGCACCTCCCTCTGTTTCTGTCCCTTCCTATGGCTCTCCATGTCACTTCGGGTACCTCACGTTGTTGTTGCATTGCACTACTTGCTGACTACAGCAACCTAACTGCTTGTGTAATTAATGTGGTAAACACGACACCAACGCCACTCTGCGCCAACTTCCGTTATTACCATTGTCTCGGTTACCATAATGTTGTTCATCCCGTATAACCGACAGAAACACGTCGAACCATTTTAGTTCTTTATGTCGATGGCAGTACTCGATAACCTAGATATCTCAACTGATCCCCTAATTGTTTTGATCTGTGTATGTACTTGACGGTTTCCAACCCTTCTCTTCCCCCACACTTTTACCCTCTACAGCTCAGTACAATACATATACATCCATACTCCGCAAGCCAGCCTATCCAGTGTGCTCGATGGTACTCTTGTACCGTTAACACTTCCTTCTCCTACTCCAGTCACGCATGTTTCACGGGAGAGAAAGAGGCACTAATCTCTCTAATTTTATCATTGTGTATGTGAACGAGGAAGCAATATATTGGTTCCAGAATGAAAGTACGAGGCGAGGTACTGGCAGATTTGAAGATTTGAGGACAGACCGTAAGTCGTGTCGGGATATCTACATCTACCTCTACATAGATACTCTGCAAATCAGATTTAAGTGCCTGGCAGAGGGTTCATTAACCACTTTCATAACTTTTCTCTACCGTTCGATTCTCTAATAGCGCGCGGGAAGAAAGAACACCTAAATCGTTCCGTTTTCGATCTGATTTCTCTTATTTTATTGGGATGGTCATGTCTCCCTAAGTAGGTGGGTGCTAGCAAAATATTTTCACATTCAGAACTAAAAGTCGGTGATTGAAACTTCGCAAACAGATCACGACGCAATGAATAACGTCTTTCTTTTAATGATTTCCACCCCAATTCGTGCAACATTTCCGTGACGCTTCTCCCCCCCCCCCCCCGT
Organism: Locusta migratoria; assembly: GCA_026315105.1. Taxonomy (NCBI): domain Eukaryota; kingdom Metazoa; phylum Arthropoda; class Insecta; order Orthoptera; family Acrididae; genus Locusta; species Locusta migratoria. The sequence continues at coordinate 36,950,403 of CM048750.1, read as the reverse complement.
AACGTGATAAAACAAAACGAACTGCCCTTCTATGAACCTTCTCAATATCTTCCGTCAGTCCCATCTGGTGAGGGTCCCACAAGGGGCAACAGTACTCCAAGAGAGGACGCACAAGTGTGATGTAGGCAGTCTCTTTGGTGGAGCTGGTGCATCTTCTAAGCGTTCTGCCAATGAAACGTAATCTTTGGTTCGCCTTCCCCACAATATTTTCTATGTGTTCTCTCCAGTCAAAGTTGTTCGTAATTGTAACTCCTAGGTATTTGGTAGAATCTACGACCTTAAGGTTTGATTGGTTTATCGCGTAATTGAAGTTCAGCGGATTTCTTTTAGTGGTCATGTGTATTACTTCACACTTTTCTTTATTTAGTGTCAATTGCCAATTTTCGCACCAAGTGGAAATTTTGTCTAAATCGCTTTGCAGTTGCTTTTGATCCTCTGTTGACTTCACTGACCGATAAACGACAGCATCATCCGCGAACAGTCTAAGGGAGCTATTCAGATTATCTCCTAAATCGTTTATAAACACGAGGAAGAGTAGGGGACCTATAACGCTTCCCTGTGGAACGCCAGATATCACTTCTGTTTTACTCGATGACTTACCGTCAATTACAACGAACTGTGTCCTTTCTGATAGGAAATCGTGAATCCAATCGCACAATTGGGGAGATATTCCATAAGCACGCAATTTCATTAGAAGTCGCTTGTGGGGTACAGTATCAAAAGCCTTCCGGAAATCCAGAAATATGGAATCGATTTGAGATCCCTTGTCGATGGCACTTAACACTTCATGTGAATAAAGGGAAAGCTGTGTTTCGCAAGAGCGATACTTTCTGAATCCGTGCTGACTATTGGTTAATAGGTCGTTCTCTTCGAGGTAGTACATAATATTCGAACAAAGTATATGTTCCAAAATCCTACTGCAAATCGACGTCAATGAGATAGGCCTGTAATTTTGGGGATCACTCCTATTGCCTTTCTTGAATATTGGAGTAACTTGGGCAACTTTCCAGTCTTTGGGTACGGATCTTTCGCTGAGTGATCGGTTGTAAATTATAGCTAAGTACGGAGCTATTGCATCAGCATACTCTGAGAGGAATCTAGTTGGTATACAATCTGGCCCGGAAGATTTATTTTTGTTTAGTGACTTAAGTTGTTTTACTACTCCAGGAACATCTACTTCTAAGTTTCGCATGCTGGCAGCTGTTCTTGGATTGAATACTGGAGTATTCACTTCGTCTTCTTTGGTGAAAGAATTTCGGAAAGCTGTGTTTAGCAATTCTGCCTTAGCAGTACTGTCGTCGGTAGTATTACCATTGCTATCGCGTAGTGAAGGTATTGTTTGTGTTTTGCCGCTAGTGTACTTTACATATGACCAGAATTTCTTTGGATTTTCTGCAAGATTACGAGACAGGATTTCGTTGTGGAAACAACTATAAGATTCTCGCATTGAAGTCCGCGCTAGGTTGCGAGTTTCAGTAAAAGATTGCCAGTCTTGCGGATTCTGTGTCTTTTTAAATTTTGCATGCGTTTTTCTTTGTTTCTGCAACAGTGTTCTGACCTGTTTTGTGTACCACGGGGGGTCAGCCCCCTCTTTTATTAATTTATTTGGTAGAAATCTCTCGATTGCTACTGATATTATGTCTTTGAAAGTAAGCCACAACTGATCTACACTCGCATTTTTAGTTTTGAAGGACTGGAGACTATCACTCAGGAAAGCGTGAAGCGAATTTTTATCTGCTTTATTGAATAGATATATTTTTCGTTTATTTTTGGTGCATTTGGGAATTTCGATATTCAGTCTCGCTACTACAACTCGATGTTCGCTAATCCCTGTATCTGTTTTGATGCTCTTTACTATCTCGGGATTATTTGTTGCTAGGAGATCAAGAGTATTTTCGCAACCACGTACTATTCTAGTGGGTTCATGAACTAACTGTTCGAAGTAGTTTTCAGAAAAAGCATTCAGAACTAGTTCGGACGATGTTTTATATTTGCCGCCGGTTTTGAATACGTAATTATGCCAACATATCGAGGGTGAGACTGAAACCCATTTTGTGTATTACCGAGGCCATCTAACCTAAAAAAACCGCCCAGTCCACGCCACACAGCCCCCGCTACCCGTGTAGCCCCTGAACTATTTAGCGGAACCCGAAAACCCACCACCCTTTGGCGCAAGTCGGCAAACAGCAAACGGCGACGGTCGCAGAACCGTCTGAGCCTCTGATTCAGACCCTCCACTCGGCTCTGAACCAAAGGTCCGCAGTCAGTCCTGTCGACAATGCTGCAGATGGTGAGCTCCGCTTTCATCTTGCAAGCAAGACTGGCAGTCTTAACCACTTCTGATAGCCGCTCAAAACCAGAGAGGATCTCTTCCGATCCAAAGCGACACACATCATTGGTCCCGACATGAGCCACCACCTGCAGCTGGCTGCACCCTGTGCTCTTCATGGCATCCGGAAGAAGCCGTTCCACATCCGGAATGACTCCCCCCCGGTATGCACACGGAGTGCACATTGGAATTCTTCCCCTCCCTAGTTGCCATTTTCCTAAGGGACTCCATTACCCGCCTAACGTTGGAGCTCCCAACTACCAACAAACCCACCCTCTGTGAGTGCCCGGATCTTGAAGGCAGAGGGGCGAGTACAGTACAAGCGACACCATCCCCATTAGGAACATCCCCTGCCACAGACAGCGCCTCGAATCTGTTGGCAAGACTAACAGGGGAGGCCTCCACTTCGGTCCCCCGGGAAGTCTTACGCCGCCTGACACGCGCTGAGGGGACCTCCCAATCCACCACGGATTGGGGGGCTACGTCCTCGCGGGCAGTGAGCGGGCTGGCCACAGCCGCAGGCCGATCGGAGGGCACAACAGACGCACAGGGCGTCTGCTGCACCCCCGCGAGCGGCCCACAACAGCGGCGCCCACCCACCGCAGACTCAAGCGTTGCCAGCGAAGCCAACGCCGCCTGAAGCTGCGAGCGAAGAGTCACCAACTCTGCCTCCATCCGTTCGCAGCAGTCACAGTTCCTAGCCATTCTAAAAACCTTTGTTTCTTCCAAGTAAGTACGTCAGAGGACACAGTAGTTTGATAAACAGTGAGCTTTGTAAAGTATAAACCTAACGCTGAACTGTTTATTAACGGCGAATCTGAAAAATATCTACGCGAGCTAATAAATAAAAAATTCAGTAACTGAACAGACAAATAAACGCGATTCTTAATAAACAAACACTCGAGCACACTAAAGTATAAAGAGCTACAAGAGAAAGCACACACGAAATGTAAATAAGTCGCTTCTATTAAGAAGCCGGTTACCGTAAAATCTAGAGCCGCTGCTGGTCACGTGTGCACTGGCCGCCGGTCACTGAGCAACTCAGTTGTAGACCCCTTTCACGGACAAGGCAAGATCCCAGCTTCGAGTCCCGGTTACGGCACATAATTTTATTCTGCCAGGAAGTTTAATACTTTGATTCACTCTTCAAGAAATATGTGCTGTCGGAATCTTGGCAGAAGGCCGTAACTCGATAAGGAACGCTTGTTTTGCAGCGCCTGCCATCTCCCCAATGACGCTTTCACACCGACTAAATAGGGCTGTAACGGTAGTATATGGGACCGTTGAGTGCGCTGGGAGTTGTTTTTCAAAAGACAGAAAAAGCAGAAGACAATAAATCCTCATTTTTTATTAATTACAAATGGTTTAAAATGATCAAAATTTTTAAATGGTAATATATGATATATTTATGTCATCATTTAAAGTTTAATCTTTACACAGTAGTGTCTGACTTAACCGACCATCACTTATGTCATTAAGATTTATCCGACAAGTAAGACAATTTATATATACATCAGTTGTACACTAGTGGGTCAAATAACAGTATGCCGTGCGCCATGACTACAACTTATCTTTTGTTCACCCATAATGGGGATAAAGGTGTGGCCATTTCTGGGGCTATATTGAATCAGAAAGCCCTTTAATTTCGGAAGTAGTTTTATGAAAGTGTCCCTGACTTTACAGCTAGCATTGGCTGGCCGGACCGACGGAAGAAGATCTATGGAATTCGACAACTCAATATTTACAGAGAAAAACTGTCAGCTAATAATGATCAGTACACATCTTTTGAAACAATTTCCATGATTTACACTGTATGATATTCCATGGTTTAATTGATAGTGAAAGTGCCACCGTAGTGCAGCTGTTTAACTGTGACGGACAGGCGTAAATATAAAATGCTGCCAAGGACCAGCTCCAGTGTAGAAGCGAAGTAAGAAGAGAATAACAATTCGTGCACGCAGTAATGCTAACAGGCACCTAATGTTGCTATGACTGGAAAATTAAAGAGCCTAAGAGGTTTCAATTACGTTTCAAAACGTGCTTTGCCTGTCAAATATTATACGAGGCGTGTTTTTTTTAAGTAAGTACCGTTTTTAAATAAAAAATGTCGTGCTAACTTAATAAATTTATGCGCACTGGGTACCTACTCATCTGTTGTCTACGCACTGACGTCATTACAGTCTGATTCTTCCTTGTTTATGTTGTGTACAGAATGTTTAAGATGCCTCCGATAATCTAGAGTCCCGCCGACTGTGAAGTACAGACTGTTATATTTCTTAGTGCTAAAGGCCTAAATGCGATCGATATTCATCGTGAGATCTTTGCAGTATACGGAGAAAGCATTATGAGTGATGGAATGGTAAGAAAGTGGGTGATGACATTTAAAGATGGCCATACAAATGTGCACGATGAACAACAGAGTGGGCGTCCTTCGGTCGTTAATGAGTTAGGTGCAGGAAGTGGACAATAAGGTGAGAGAAAAGAGACGCTTTACGATTTCCTCCTTGCGGGATGACTTTCTCAATGTTTCTCGTAATGTTTTATATGACATTGTGATCGAGCAAGACGATGACGAAGTCAAAATAGTTGTGATGCATTGGTTAACAAGTCAGGTGGCAGACTTCTATCAGCAGAATATTCAAAACCTGGTACAACGTTATGACAAGTGTCTCAGTATTGACGGAAATTATGTAAAAAAGTAGATTAAGGTACAGGATTTTATGTAAAAATAAAATTATTGATATATCTTAGCACGTCTTGTTTTAATTTCAAAACAGTACTTACTTAAAAAAACACACTTCGTAGTAAAAGAATGATTCAAAGAACTCAGAAATAAAAAATAAATAAATAAAAATAAAAATAAAAACCCAAGCGAATTTGTATCAAAAGCTGTACAGTTTGTAAAGGAAAAGTACTTCCTGAGAAAAACCACTTTGTTATTATATAATGTTCCAAATCATCTTAGTAACGCTGATCTACAAGTTGGAGAAATAAGAGCATTGTTCTTGCCGCCTAATGTTACGGCTATTTGTCGGCCTGTGGACCATGGTGTGTTGGGGAATTAAAAAGAAATGACCACAGAGACCTTATGTCATATTTGATGGACATTATTGATCAAGGAAAGATATGATCGTGAAATTACGGCAGTTAAATCTGATAAACGTGCCTTACATTTTGGCACAGTTAGGTACAATTGAAAAGTTCTTGAAAAGTCTGTTTCGTGATGAGACAGACAGATATTCTGGCAATGAGGAAATTAGCACGGTAAAAATGGACACTATGTTCCCGTTGCTGAAACAAATACTCGGATGTGTAGATGCAATTGATAAAGACCTTAATGAGTAGCTTGCCCTTGATGACGTGTGTGATGTCACCGACAAAGACATTGTAGGCATTGTCAAAAATGGTGAAAGGAAAACACAAGAGGAAGGAAACATCTATATCTATAAATGTGAATGTCTGTTCGGTGTCCGTTTATCATGTCTCAACCACAAGACATAAAGAGCTAAAAATTTGTACAGTTACTACTGTCTACCGGGGGGACGCTTTAGACACGGTTTTATGGCGATCGGATAGCTATTTATCTATATATATATTAATGTGAATGTCTGTTCGGTGTACGCTTATCACGTCCGAACGACAAGACGCAGAGACTTAAATATTTGTACAGTTACTCATTTATAACTGAGGAAGGTACTAGGCACGATTTTATGGCGATCTGTTAGATATTTAGTAATTAGAAGAATATAACGCGAAATGCTAATTACTCTTTGAAAATTATATTTACTCTTTGAAAATGGTTTTATTGGTTGCATTGTTGCTTGAGGGTTGATAATGATAAAAGGGTGGAATATATTGGGATAGAAAGTTATCGGTGTATATAAAAATCGACGTCTTTGTGTGTGTATTAATATTTCGCTCTGCAGCGAAAACTACAGAACGCAAACGAATGGTCTGTGTGTAATTGTTGTCCGAAGTCTTCCGTTGTACACCATAACAGTTCCATGCCGATAGCTATAAGGGTGTGGAAGATATGGTGGTTGAAAGTCGTCAATATATATATATATAAATTCGGTCTGAAGGCCAGCGATGTCGTTTGCGACTCTATAGCAAGGAGGTTACATACAGCGAAACGTGATGCCACAGACCATATCTTTGGTCGATGCGTGCTACAATGTCTTCAGCACTTTCTCTGTAAGGATAAGAATACGAATAAGGAAATATAAGAATAAATAAATAAAGCAGTTAAAAATTTCTTTTAATACACCTCTTTAAAAATGGATTTAACGTTTCGCGCATTACATCAAGTGATCGATCTGTGGTATTATTACAATAATTATTGTTGAATTTCTTTACTGGATTCTTCGAAACGGGCGCATTTTTACGTGTGATTTGAGCTACACTACTTACTTTCCTGATAAACGGTAAGTGCATAGACTTCTGCAATCTGATAGGAATATTTTTCAGTTCCGCTTTATCAGCGACTTTTCCTTAAAAATGAGTGAAATTAATTACATTAATTGTTATTTGAATGTTGATTAAAAATGTTTGTTTCTAAAGAAGGTATTGTATTTCATTTCATCCTTCAAAACCAGTCTCATAGCACACTACTGAAAGGTAGCTTATCTATGATAACAACCGACACGCGAGCGGAGCCGCGAGTTTAAGCTAGTAGTCGATAAAGGTGGAGTCAAAGTAACACACAAAGACCTGAAACAGCTCTGAAATAGATGGTGAAACAAGAAGAAACCTCCAGCTATACTTTTTAATTATATTGTTCATTGAAAGCAATCACTGTATTGTATCAGCTTCATCAATATCCGGACATTAGCAACGTTATAAGATGTTGTTGGTTCTTTATTCCCTATTAACTGACTTTCGAAGTAATCCAACATCTCTGGAGCCCGTTATTTTTTTTTTTTAATATTGTATAACGGAGACTGTATTGTATATCTCACTAATTAATATTATACCCATACATAAGTCACTGTAGTATTCATTTTCCAATTTGTTTAAGAAATTCAATGTTATATTCATTATCACTGCAAAAGTATCTTTGTAAAACGTTTTTATCTCATTTGTTGCTGACATACAATGAATACTACGTTACTTTCATATTCTGTAACATGTTATAATTTCCAACGTAAAATTTCATACTAAAAACGTCGTATTTTTCTCCCGTTTGGTATGGAGAAACGCCTGGTCGCATCACCTAAGAATTTTTAAATAAAATATTGACCAGGAAAGGAAGCGCATAATGCCCCCCAGGAAACATTAGACGGTTAGAAACACGCCCACTTAGTGCACTGATCTAACGGCACTAAGAATTACGACACCGATCGTAATCTGTTTGTGCACTTCAGCCGTTATTTCAGTGAGAACCTTCACAAAAAAATGTTCCAATGTTTGTATACTCTATGGGACTTAACAACGGGGTTATCAGTCCCTAAACTTACAAAATACTTATGAACTAACTAAGACTAAGGACGGCACAAATATCCATGCCCGAGGGGGAATTCGAACCCCCGACCGTAGTGGCCGTGCAGACCGTGACTGGAGCGTCTCAGTCCCCTCACAGAGATGGAATTTGCGCAAAAATGCACCGAATACAGTTCATCAAATACGGAATAATTTTGTATATAGGAAATGGCATTTGTCACTGACTTATCTGAATTTTTCCAAAATTATAGTGAAAGTAGAAAAGAGTTTCAATTGCAACATGAAGCAGTTTGAAAAAAAAAAGTATGCAGTCATCTAGTTGAGGGTAAAAAATCCTACATGTCGCTTTCCTGATAAGTAGAGCCCGCATAACAGTCGCAAATGTCGAGAAAAGTATTTTAAGAAAAACTAACTACATTAATGAAAATTGATTACAATTGTGCATTTGTATCGGTGTATGATGGTGCTGATATGGGTCATACTATAGAGGTATTTGATGTCTTTAATAAATGTTACAAAGGCATAGCTTTACCACACAAGGACTTCATTACGAAAATAACTGTTCAGTTAAATATTGAACATCAGATAAAAATTCCTGACAAAGTACGTAATAGTAATTTATGGAAAAAAATTGATATGATTATAAAACAAAAGGAATTAGATGAGTATATGAAAGCACAAATTAGAACTACTACCTATGAAATAGGGTGATCATCTGGATCTATTTAATCTTTTCTTCTGAATATGCTGAAGTATGCAATATGCGTATCAACAAATTATCGTCATTTATAGACAGTTAAAAATTCTCTGTTAGTATTTCATTTGTGCATCATAGGTGAGATTTTTCTTTTCTTATGTAATTAGTCGATCGCGGTGGCCGAGGGGACTAAGGCGCTCCAGTCAAGCTCTGCACGGCCACTAAGGTCGGGGGTTCGAATCCCCCCTCGGGCATGGTGCGAGGGTGAAGGTCGGGGTGAGAGTTTAAAATAGAAAAAGTTTAATTTATAAAACTCACAACCACCAGTTGCGAACCAAATTCCTAAACATGCAAAAACACTGGAACTGTTATTGCGACTGTTTGACTCGTTTTCTAGGGGATGATATCACACGTTCGCAGCTTTCCTTCCCTGCATATGATTAACAAAACAAATTCATAATAAGTTCAAGTTCATGAGAGAAAAGGGTGTACTAACTACAATTTTAGAAAACACGTGAAAGTTCACTTTATGTTGTTTATTTCACAATACTTGAACCCTGTGGCTGTCGCGTCTGTACGTCGGTAAATGTACCAAATAAAGTTATAGCTCGTGAGCCCCCAGACAAAATGAATATTTGTCGCGAATTGATTTTACACCACGTGGCTGTCTCAAACACCGTTTATGTTCATGCCTATGCGACGACACGTGTTACATTAACAAATCACAGTCACTTTAATTTAATGCGATGCACACCTTGTTGCACCGGCTAATTATTCACAAACACACAGTAGCACTCGATTTAACTTGGTGCAGTCTACGACGAGCAACCACACGTGGCGATTGCCACACACAAAACTCAAGTCACCACCTCGAGATCCACATGCCGACTGATGCAGAGCGACGCCGCCAGGCCAGTTCTCCATGTGGTCTCTGGAGTCCTCACTTCCTGCCCTCGCGTGTGCGTGCGCCAAAACTCAACTGCCGGGGTTTTTTCCCCTACGTCATCAACTTCCCCATGTAAGCTGTTGTAACCGATTTGCCAACGTACAGCGCTCAGCCAATACATTTCTAAAACTTTACTTAAAATCAAAATAATTACACTACACATTAAACAAATATTTTCTTACGTTTTTCTATTAGTATAAACATCCTTTGTACTGTTTATCATAATCGTGCAATTTCTTATATCACAGATAACTGATTTAACTGAATATTTCAAGGTAAAATACAAAAGATTGATTGAAAATAAAATGAAAAATAGTTAATATATTATTTTTATAAACAAACATTGCCATGCTAGTTGTGTAACTGTCTTGTCTTCGTTGGTAATTTATTACTTTTCATTGTCAGTTAAACATATTACGTTAGATGTGACTATATCAGTTAATGTATTGTTTATTTATCAACAGGCTATTTTGTAATGAGGGCCTTAAAGGTTCCTAACTGCATCGTATTACTTCAAATGCCAGTAGTATTACAATATTTGTGCACTGCACTGTGCCTGGCACTCGCCATTGTCCCTCTCTCCCCTCACCGGAAACGAACTGTAAAATCCTAAGTTGGAACAAGCCACCAACATCGGCCTGCTCGCTGGCCTCCCGTCAGCTACAAGCACACAGCAAATCTCAACGTGGAGAATTTCTACCTATGGCCTCACTATAAATGTTGTCACCCAACTGTGTACATACATTGCTACCATAATTAATAAGATTAAAATTGTGTAACATTTAGTGCATTGGCATGGTCAATGTTTGCAGTGAACTTCATACTGTTTAATTATCAAATGCTATTAATTACCAGTATTTCTATTGGGCGGTAATCTCACAATGGATATTTGTGCCGTCCTTAGTATCAGTTAGTTCATAAATAGTTTGTAAATTTAGGGTCTGATGACCCCGTAGTTAAGTCCCATAAGCTCTACAAACATTTGAATTTGAACATTTTTTTGTAATTATGTAGGCTACTGTGTTGTTTGGTATTTTATTATTGAAAGTAGAACAATTTCACCGTTGTTTTCTGTGTAACTACAATATTATGTTCGACGTGAGACGTTGATCGCATAGGTATGATCATTTGTTATGAAGTTGTATGGATTTATACCAACACCATCTTTCAAAAATGTTCAAATAGTCTATGGGACTTAACTACGGGGTCATCAGTCCCTAAACTTACAAACTACTTATCAACTACCTTATACTAAGGACGGCACAAATATCCATGCCCGAGGGGGGATTCGAACCCCCGACCGTAGTGGCCGTGCAGACCGTGACTGGAGCGCCTTAGTCCCCTCGGCCACCGCGGCCGGCCACCTTCTTTCAGTTGTGTAAACAGCACATAGATCTCAATAAATATTCCCACGTTTCACGATGAATGATTGGACATAAACAGAGAGTAGTTGCATTAGATGAGTTTAACAGAAAATGGAAGAAAATTTCGCACAAATTAAATTTATTTTAATTACCTGTTTCTGAGATCTTAGAATAAGTTGATTGGAAATAGGACGCAAATACTCGGATACTTGCTCCAATGACGCCGATAATGAGCAGCGAGTGAAATTCCGCCTGTATAATAAATGAGCTTCCGTATCTGCCCATCGCAACAGGTGAGACACCTGTTACCGCTGCTGCCTACCACTGTTGGCGGTAATTGCATTTGCAGTGACGTCGCGGGTTTGCTGTAACCAGTGAAGTGAGGCGGGTATTCAGCTGTTGAAACGCAGATGGAGGTGAATTTTCCATAAAAGGCTGAGCTAACACGCTCTCCAGTAGTTGTAAGAGCGTTCCCCTTGTGGTACATAATCAACTTGTTCATTCATAACATTCATAAAGTGGTCACTTTTCTCCTTTTACCTACTTCTCAGTATTTCTCTTCACTAGTATTGTTGCACTAATTGCAGATGCACATAGAATGGGAAGTGAAGCTTTATTTTTACATCCACTGTTTCCAGAACAGCTTGATTTAAATTTAACAATATGCTGAATGTGGTTCAGAGACGTTTCTGCAGCTAAATATAAACACTGGTCTAAACAGAGGATTAATTGAGATATCTAGATTCTGAAATACTGTCATCGGGGGAATGAACTACAATGGGTCAAAAGCTTTATGTCGGTTCTACGAAGAGGAGACAATAACACTACGGCAACCGAGATACAGTTGTGTTCGGATAGTTCTTGCAGCAACAACGTGACTTACCGAAGCTATCACATGGAGAGCCATAGGAATGTTGCAAGCGAAACTTACATAGGGAGGTGTCTGCAGGTATCGGCCTGTCATTAAGTGTAATTTCCAGACCTGGACGCAAATTGAGTCAACAGGAACTGTTAAAAGAAGGCAAGGCCAAGGACGTCCACGGATAACATCAAGAAAAGAAGACCGTCATCTTCGATTAACAGTCCGTCGAGACAGGAGGCTGAATGGAACTCAGCTGCATAGCACCCTCAGGGCAGCAACAGACCGCGCAGTATCAACATAAACAGTCCGAAATCGCCTACGGGGTTGTGACCTCACCGCGTAGAGATCTATGGTGATTCCCATTAAAGCGAAGACACCGTTTAGCTCACAGAAACTGGCCGGAGGAACATCAGGATTGTAGACGTAACGAATAGCGCTGGTTTCGTTCACAGATGAGCCTCGATTTTGCGTTCAGCTGGACAATCGTCGTTCCCTCATTTGGAAAGAACTCTGAATAATCCTTCTTACGTGCAGGAAACACCACTACATTATGGTGGTTGACGAATGGTGTGGACAGTAGTCAATGTTGGTGGACGTACGGACCTCTATGTCGTTCTAAATGGAGCTTTGACTGCTAAGAGACGAGATCCTTTGACCTGTTGCCCTATGCTTGTGCCATTGGAGATGGGTTCCTTCTGGTGAACGATAACGCTCGTCCCCACAGAGCTGCACTGGTAGACAACATGATTGAAGCTGAGGAAACTGAACGAATGGAGTGGCGAGCTTGCTCATTGGAATAAAACCAAATTGAGCATGTCTGGGATGCACTTGGCAGATGCATTGTAGCCACACCAGCACCTCCGATAACGGTTGCAGAGCTGGGTGTTGCACTTATGGAAGAATGGCCGAATATCAAAAATGTGTTCATTGCTAAGGTGACACGCAGGTGTGCAACTGTACTGGTCGTCCGAGATGATCACACACCATATTAGAGGCAACGAGAATGACTTTTTCACTATTATGGTAGCCCCACTGTGCCTCTCTCAAAGTAAACGCCATGTAAACCACAAGACAGCAAAATATCTTACTGTATTACACACAAATTACAACTGAACCAAATCTGAATAAAATGCTTTACCGTATGTAAATTGAGAATGAAATCACTTAGCAGATGTCCTAATTGTTTTGAGCAGTATATGTTCCGAGATGTTTCTACAGCTTCACATAGAAGGTGTATCAAAAAGAATGGAGCAAATTCACACGGCGGAAAGTAGACGATGATGGAGGCAAAAATGACTCTGTAAACATGGGTCCTGCGAGTTAATTACGAATGTATGATTCGAAGCGTATATGAGTATAACTCTCCGCTTCATTTTTGAAAACTTGTTAACGGTTATGCTGTACACTTCGTCTTTGAGGTGACCCTGGTCACAAAAATTCATAGGATTTAGATGGTGTGATCTTGGAGGCCAAGGTACAGATCCGCCTCGACCTACCCATCTTTGATCGTATCTGCGCGTTAGATGCCGTCTTACAGCAATAGCAAAATTTGCCGGAGCTCCATCTAACTAGGACGATGTATACAATAAAGTCAGTGAAATGTGAACTGTGATGAAAATCTTAATAGTAAAGTCTAAATTTCAAATTAATGTGTATTAACTAGGACGATGTTTATAACGACGTCAGTGACGGATTGGAAACATACATTCATAATTATCTCGCAAACTGTTCGTTTGAGGACTCATGTTTACTGGGATTTGCTTCTATTATCGTGTACTTTCAACCGTGTATGTTTGCGCCATCCTTTTTGATACACCATCTATCTATACAGGGTGTAAATTTTAAGTTAACAAACCAGTTAGTATTTCTAAGCAGAGTTAGAATTTCTATGAGGCAGAAGCGGCCCGGCGTAATTCTCCCTAGCAATACGAACTCCGCGTCAAACGGGACTGGTAGCAAGAAAACCTCCCCCCCTCCTCCCTACGCAGAGAGAGGGAAAGTTTTAATTTTAGCGAATCAAAATTTACAATGTAAATAAGAATTTTATCTATCCATAACCATTCTCCACACAAAAATGAGAACATGGATTTTTTGTTGTTGTTGTTAAATTACAGCGTCAACAACCAGGAAACAAAACAAATTTTTAAGACAAAATGTACATAGCTTTTTTTTTATTTAGAATCTGATTCTGCAATAAAAAATGGGGGTTCCCATTTGAAATTTTAAAGTTGTCTCCCGCCCCACCCAGGGGGCTGGGGTGGAGGGATAATTTTAACACCAGCAGACGTGCCCCTCGAATATAATCAACTTCGAATTCTACATATGTTTTGTGTGAAGTTTATTTTTCCGGTTATTCTGGTTTGCCAACTTAAAATTTACTCACTGTATATTAGCGAACTGAGCAGTGCTTGGCAATTGCTAAATATTTATGAGAATCTTTATAACTAAAAATATAAATATTAATTTTTCAAAACCAATAAACCGCATAATATCTTCACTGATTGCTTCATAATTCTGACACATCTTTTCATTTCGATAGAGTGAATCAATTCTAGAAAGTAATATTAACAATTAAGATGTCTTTCTAGGAATTATTGCAGTCCGCGTTAGCTGTTTTTATACGCCTTTATTGCGTTATCACCGGTTCCGTACCGTTAAAGGTACATCTTCAGGTATCTTTTAATTTACATGAGGTGGTTTGACTTGTTGCATGTCTCAACGTTCATGATGGTTTGCCGGGTTTTATGGAGGTTTTCTTCAAAGATGTTAATTAATTTTACAAGGGACTCCCTTCAGTAAACGTCTATGTGGGCAACGGTTGCGTATACCAAGTTTACTGCTTAAAATTTTAAAAGTTGAACGTATGGGTGGGTTCAGTATCCCCTGAATCTAAAGTAAAACGAAATATACCAATGGTTTGAGTCATATTCTATTAAAATATTTGACAAAACTACAAGCTTTTTGGAGTCGTTGTCCGTGTTATGATTCTCAAAATTAGAAAATTCCTAGAAACCATTAGGTGCACGTTAGGACTTAAAAATTTTGTTGTCATTGAAACTATGAAAAGTATTCATGTGCACTGATAGTATATGATATGTTCAGAAGTGCAATACTTCTGAATACGTATTGCCGTCGTTCAAGAAATCGTTGTGGAAAGCCGCCAATACTCGTCATCATAACAGTTTGCTGTGGCGATGAAGAAAGCCTGATGGTATGCGTCCGCGCTGCTCTCTTAACCCGGCATCGTTAGTCGTTGTCATGTACTCGCTTATTGGCGGTGACTGAGGTGCGTTGGTCATGTGGCTGTATACTAAAGTGATTTCGATAGAGGCTGGTTTTTATGTTACTATTTATTATCCAATGCATCTTGGTGTCATAGCTTCAAAGCATACTGTAAGAACTTTCGTAGATAAATGATTTTTGAAGAAGGTGGGGAGAGGATGGACAGAGAGTGAGGATGTGGGTGTGAGTAGAAAGAGGGAGAAGGAGGAGCAGATGGGCAAAGAGAGGAGGGGGAATGGGGAGCTGGGAATGGACGGGAAGAGGGTAACGGGGTGGGAGAGGGAGAATAGGAGATGAGATACTCTGAGATGAGATACACTGAGCGAGTGGGTGGAGAAGGAGGTGGACAAAGAGAGAAGGACAATTGGGTAGGCAGAGGGGGAAAAGGGGAAGTCCAGTCCCCATGTATAAAGTACTGTGATAGTACCCATATTAGAAACGTGTGCATTCTCTCTTTCTTAATCTGAAAGAAACCACTGCAACGCGTGGCTCGAACAGCTAGTTGGACGTATAAATCCTAACATCTTCCCCCCTTTCCTGTGCCTATTTTCTTCTCCTTTTATCCCGTGTTCTTTTCCTTTTTCCCCTTCTCTCTGTGAATCAACTCCTGCCCCTTCTCACTCTACCTTCGATATGTCCGTTTTTACCTTCCACCCCCCGCGCAGTATCCTCTTATTCTCTTACCCTCCATCCAATCGTGTTCCTTGTTCATTGTTATTGCAAAAGAAACCATGATTGGAACTTGAAGTCTCTTAAAGTGAATGGATGATTGTGTACTTTAAAATGATTGACGTGATTTTCCGTCCGCCAGCCAAAACAGCAGCATTGATAGGTTCGGTGAAAGAAGATCTTCGACTGCGTAAGGCTGGTGTTTATAAAATTGTGAATGCGGCCTGGCATACACAGGACAAACTACACGAACAGTGGCAGATCGTTGTGCTGAACATGAGAGACACACACACGCCTTCTGCAACCGGATAAGTCTGCCATTGCTGAGCATTGTTTGTCAACCGGACGTAAGATGGATTACACAAGTACTAAGATTTTAGCTCGGACTTCAACTTTTTGGCAGTCTGTAATACGTGAGTCAGTCAAACTGGCAGAAGGACTTATTAATACAGTGGCTTTCAGCTGAATAAAGCTTGGGAACCAGTAATTTCTGTTTTAAGAACGCAAAGATCACATCGTATACAATATAATACAGAGGAAAAAGCAGATTATTGGCTGGGATAATTAGCGTACCGAATATCAGAAACACCTCTCCAACTATCGATCTCTGCGGGTAGTAGCTTCAACGACAGTGTCTCGTATAGCTGGTAAGTCTCACGTTGCGTGGTAATATTCTTATCATACGTCGATAAGCCGTAAACACAAGTTTCATGGAAAACTGATAACGAGAAAGACAAGATTTTGTTTCGAATTATATGCGAGAAGAAAGAATAAACGTGAGTGAAACAGCTTATCAATGTTTTAGATGCTCAGGTATTGTAGTTGAAACTGACTGCAAGAAATAAAATAAAAACTACATTTTTCACAGCACAGCATTGCATCTTCTTTCTTGTAAATCGGCCGAGAACTATTCGGGAAAAATTTCCCTTTCAGGACTACAATCAGTCGAATTATTTTTGTAGTCACTGTATGTCATTCTAAGTCTGTAAAATTTACATTAAAATATTGTTCTTGCGTATGTGTTCCCATGTCACCGCTTTGACCTTTCGTGAAACGTCGTGAACACAACCTTCACATGCAGGGTCAAAGCGGTACTATGCGGCAAATATGGATTTATAATTTTAACGAACATTTTACGCACAGTGATTGACATCTAGATCTCAATACAAATAATTCCTGTTATAATAAAAATGTAGAATATTTATGAAGCTACCTTTATTTTAAAAAGCAGTATGGGTGTTCCCATAAAACAATTAGAAACGACTTTTCAAGCATGCCCTCGTATTTCTTGGGCTCAGGGTTTGTCACAGAAAGCATTGCGTTTTGATTTTAGTACTCATACAGCTGACAAATTTTGTGTAGGCGTAGGCAGAAACATCGTATGTAAAATACCACAGTCAGGATTAGAACTCGGGTCTGCTGCTCACTAGGCAGTTGGAGTAACCACTGTGCTATTTTGGCGCAGCGGTTTCGCTCAACCCCAGATTTACCAAAATATTCAAATATTTATATATCTAAGGGACTTAACTGCTGCGGTTATCAGCCCCTAGGCTTACAAACTACTTAAACTAACTTACGCTAAGGTCAACACACACACACACACGCACACACACACACCCATACCTGAGTGAGGATTGAAACTTCCGACGACCAGCAACCGCGCGCTCCGCAGCAAGGTGCCTTTGAGCGCTGGGTCATTCCACTGCGGCTCAGTTTACCCTTACAGTCCTCTCTCCTCCTGCTTACGATATTCCCTTTAACCTCAAACAACACTGCAAAGAGTCTTCGAATGAAATGGAAAAGCACCCAGGCATCGTTCTTTTTCCCATTAAAATTAAATGTCTCGGAGTCTTTTAGAAGTCACAAACAACCACTGTTTCAAGTTTCATTCTGTGTCCATGTTCCACAGCAGGCACCGAAATATTTGATTTTGGGAATAAAAACGCCGTTTACTTACGGCAACTGATTCAAAAAATGTTCAAATGTTTGTAAATCTATCGGACCAAACTGCGTGGCCATCAGTCCGTAGCTTACGAACTACTTAAACCTAGGTAAACTAACCTACGGACAAACACACACACCCATGCAACAGGGAGGACTCGAACCTCCACGGCGAGCAACCGCGCGCTCCGCAGCAAGGTGCTTTAGAGCGCTCGGCTACTCGACGGCTGCGGCAACTGATTTATTTGACCGAATGGTGTTCCGTTTTTTTTTCTTTTTTTCTTTTTTTTTAAATTTATTTTTATTTTACTTCAGGCCAATGTCAGTGGTTTCTAGAAATTTTCATATCTAGTGTTCATATATTAGTTTATTGTGGTGTCGCACAAGTATGAAGTGCGCGCCACGTACTTTCGCCGCGCGCCGCCATGCACGCACGGCGCGGTGTTCTTACGACGTCACCCACGAGCGCCCTCTGCTGCAACTCCGCTCGTGGCCACGACTGCTGCATCGTTCACTTGGGAATCAGATAGGCACCAGTTAAGACTTGGATATCGGATAGGCACTAGGAATCAACAGTAGGCAGGCCTCTATCTAATCTATGTACCAGCATTCTGCAGTCAAGAACTATGTAAAAGTTAAGTATTACTTAGTCTCTATGAAATATGTATCTCGTTCTAATTTACTCTAGTGTTTCTAGTTTCTGCTGTCCCCACCTCCGTACCTGCACAAGCGTGCATCCTTTATTCCTGTGTCGGTCTCTTTCTACTCGGCCACCGACACCTACGACAACCGGCGGACGAGACACAAAAGCGGCGACGAGGCTGGGATACAAAATTTATAAACTGTTAACGTCATTTTAGAATAAATAAATGATTACTTCCCGTTCATTCTTTTGCGGGTTAGGAATTTTCGGTTATTTCAATATGATCAATGACTCATATCGCCTAATTCATCCATTGATGTAGTTTTTCGTAATTTTTAAATTTTTAACATGTTTTTTACCTTTTCACACAGTCTTATAACTCTAACTACTTTCACAATTCATTTGATTTGTGTGTGTTACCAACGAAAATGTACATAATAGCTGTGGAATAAGATGAAGTAAGGTCTATAGCTCTCTTTCTCTCTCTGTGTATATGTGTGTGTGTGTGTGTGTGTGTGTGTCTCATTCTGTATCTCTTTTTTTTCTCTCTCTCTTCCCCTCTGTCCCTCTCTCTCTTTCTGTGTGTGTGTGTGTATGTGTATGTGTGTGTGTGTGTGTGTGTGTGTGTGTGTGTGTGTGTGTGTGTGTGTGTGTGTGTCGGTGTCTTATTGAAATCTATGGTAGATAGTACTGCAAAATTTTTGATGTTTACAAATTAATGCTCAAAAGATTTACACCATTGAGATGGCGAGACAGATCAAAGAAACCTACGAAATAGATAAATAAATGAAAGTAAATATATCAATATATTCACAAAAATCACATAAATGGAATATCTGAAATATCTATTTGTGGAAATAAAAACGCCGCGATTGGTTTATTTTACCTAGTTGCGTTTTCCCGTTTCTTACTTCAACCCATTGTCATTGGTTTCTAGAAATTTTATACTTTTGGGGAAAAGGAATGAAAGAGGAGATAGACTGGTAGAATTTTGTGCAGAGCTCAATTTAATCATCAACAACACTTGGTTTATTCATAATGAAAGAAGGTTATATACGTGGAAGAGACCAGGTGACACTGGGAAATTAAGAGACTGCAAAAAGGTAGAACAATAAGGAGATGGAATCTGGGACATATTGAAGGAACCAGAGGTGGTTGAGCGTTTTAGAGGGAGCATTAGGCAAGTTTTATATGAAACGGGGGAAGTAATACAGTAGAAGAAGAATGGATAGCTCTGAAAGATAAAGAAGTGAATGCAGCAGAGGATCATATAGTCAGAAGGATAAGGCCTAATAGAAATCCTTGGATAATAAAGGGGATGCTGAACTTAATTGAGGAAAAAAAAAATCAACTGAAGTAGACGAAAGGGCGTACAGACGTCTGAAAAATGAGAGTTCTTGAAGTTTAGAAACTTATTTTGACAGATTTTAGCACAGACATATATTATTAGGCTGTAGACTTGCGCATAACAGTTCCCGATCGGGAGCCCTCACTTTAGTTCGCGGCTCTGCCACGAACTAGTTCGTTCTTTTAGTACGTCCGCTCCCAGTGACGACTGAGCGGCGTGGTCTGCGCATGCAGGTAGAGGGAGAAGTTTCCCCACCTAACTGCTTCATGCGCTTGCTGCGCGAGCCGCTAACGATATCACACAAACCAAAAGAAACAGTTTGTGGATAATTTCTTGCGTTTAAGTTCAGAGTTATCTCTATATCTTGACATTATGGAATTTATTAGTCAGATATTGCAGAGTGCAGAATACTTCAAAGCAGAAATTTTATAGCACTGAACTATGTTATCTAGCAGGCAGACGCTAACCTCGAAATGGCTCTCATCAGCAGAAGGCAAACACGTGATTTTTAATTCTGTTCGCGACCTATCGCGCAGATTTTATTTCGCGACCTGTCGCGCATATCTTAGTTCGCGACCTATCGCGCATATTTTAGTTCGCGACCGGTAGCTCTCCTTTTAGTTCGCAGCTCGGCCGCTAAGTAGGTCGCTCTGTTTAGTTCGTCCGCTCGCTTTGGCTTTTGCTATCGCTACTAAAACTACAGCTCAGCTCGAAATGACGGCAACTGGCAGAAGAGAATCACGCGATTCTGCGCGCACTCGCGACCTCTCGCTGTTACCCGCCAGTCTTCGCAAAAGGAACGGACGAACTAAGAGGCGAGGGATCTGCGAACTAGTTCGCGAAGTTCGCCTATGGGAGCGCTCTTCCGAAGTAGTTCGTTCGCTAACTACACAAGACTACTAGGCTGGCAATGCCGTATACAGTATCTTTGGCGTCACTGAAGTTTCGTCGCCGTATTACTACACTACAAACGTGTCAGCAGTCGCGTATTTAATTACAGAAAACGATAGTTGAAATACGTTTGAACCGACGTAACTGCGCCGTCTTTACAGTTTTGACGTTATGGTCAATTAGTGTGTTGTATGTGGCTGTAATTTTTCGTACAGCAAACGGAAGACAGATATAGCAATGAGTAGAATTGATGTCCTGTTTTTATTCATTTGATATGAATTTCATACAACTTCGGCTTTTATTGCAGTAGTATGGTCGTTATGAAAGTTCTATTTCTCGTCGTTAACACGTATCTTTATTCTGTTGAGTGTTCTTACGAAACCTACGTTGTCCTTTGATACATACATTAAGGAATTGCGTTATTTGCTGTTTTTATTAATCTATTACCAGTTTCGATTAACTTCGGCTTTTCTTTTAGTAGTATGACCTACACATAGTTCTACTTGACATGGATCACACATCTTAATTATTCTGAGAGTTTTTACGATAGCTACAGTCTGCTTCAACTGTATATAACATGTTCTTCTCATGCCATTAGTTTACGATAAATGTCTTAAATATATCTACTACGGTAGTATTACCTAAGAGTATGTTTAAATCAACTAGTAAAGCTTGCAGCGTCATTTCGCGTTAGGCGATCATAGTAGTATCATACTGAAACTTTTTGATGGGAGGTGATGCAATATGGCGGCGTTAGGCTTCAGTCACAGAGGCTAGTTTTCCAGTCCTTTTGACTAGATACTAGTAGACCGAGCAAAAAGCATAGAGGCTATACGTATGTCGCGATAGCAACATAGCACCACATGGCAAACAATATATATATATATATATATATATATATATATATATATAGAGAGAGAGAGAGAGAGAGAGAGAGAGAAGGAAACTTTCCAGGTGGGATAAATTTATATTAAAAATAGAAAACGGATGACTTACCCAAAGCAAAGGCCCGTCGACAGACACAAATAAAATCACACACAAAGACACATACAAGCTTTCGCCACCGCTGATAGCTTCTTCAGGAAAAGAGGAAGGAAGGAGCGGAGAAAGGGAAGGATACGTGGTTTAAGGAAGTGGAAAAGGAGTCATTCCAATCCCAGGAGTGGAAGGACTTACCTTACGGGAATGAAAGGAAAGGTAAACACACACGCACACACACACACACACACACACACACACACACACACGCACGCGCGCGCGCACGCGCTAACACAACAAGGTATATATAGGTTTCAAGAAATTGCACAATTTTAAATTTATAATACACGTGAAATTTATTGTTACTCCCCTTGGCACAAAACTCCTTGCAAATTCATAAGCAATGCGGGAAAAAATCACGTGAGTGTTGGCAGAGCAGAGGTTTAGCTGTAGAGATGTTGGTACCATGAAAGTAATTCTATGCCCAGGGTAACAATATCTGTGATCGAAGGCCAGTCTAGTAAAGTATGTCTGTGGATGTTCGGGATTCCTTTGGGAAAGGCTTTCTCTGCCGGTGCGCTACTGCTTCCACTTTGATCTCCCACACGCGCCGTGGGCTGTCAGCGATGTATGAAGGGGCCGCCGTTTCTGTCCTTATAGTTTACGGCGAGTCGGTGCATTCAGTTTACTCACCTGAACATAGCAGCCAGTTGGTCTGCTGAAATATCACCAAGAAGACGACGTTGTCCGCTTGTAGAACCGAGAACATCATCCGTCATTACGCCGGGAAAGTCTACGCAACTGCACCAACAGTGATATTAGTAGAAGAAAATTTCCATTGTACCAGTGTAAGTCAAAAAATTGCTGGGGGGGGGGGGGGGGGGGTCCTGTAAATAATGCTTACCTATGAACTATTAAGAGACTTAAAGTAAGTAAACGGGAGTTAGCGATTCCGTGAACTTTGTATTTTATTCATATTTTTATTTTAAAGTTAAACCATTAATCGGAGAGTTAGCTTAGCAAAGAACAGGACTAGCAGTTACAACAAAAAATCACGACAAATTCATGTGTAAAAGAAAGAAACGAACTGTCGGGTCTCAGGTTATCTGAAATGAGCGTGGAAACCTAACACCTTTGTTGCTCCCGTCGGCGGTGGCTCTGTATAAACACAGTGTTCAGGCCGTGAATAAACAAACGTTACGTGATACGTGCGTACAGCGTAAACAATCAGTGTGGCTATCGCACAGATTGTCAACAGCCACACACAAAAGAGATTATATAATTGCCAGCAGAGATCAGTCACTTGGAATAACGTGAAAAAGTACGAACAGCTCTCTCGTAGCAGAAAGGCGAGCTGCAAAACAGTCACATAAATAAATAATTGTCAAGTGCTGAACATTTGTAATATCGTTTTTTGCCGTTTGTAGTTAGATACAGAGGAAATTGTTTCGATTTTTTGTCGGAGAACCATGATTAACTATAAAGGGTGAAGGAAAAATGCCGCATTTGGAGTCTCGCATGCGATTTCTTATCCAGATCCAAAAGGGTGAGCATGTGTTTTCGAAATGCAAGCGACCTTATATTATAGACAAGCATATATCTTTAATCTGGACGATGAAGCGCAAGCCAACCCCTAAGTGACGCACTTCTTTACTCTGCTTATTCCAATGCCTTATATATTATGTGACGTAAAGTCTGGTATGATCGGCCACATATTCAGAAAATCTGAAAACTAGATTGCGTTTCAATATATCTAATCGCTCTTAAATATCTATTCGACATGATGCTGGTACAAATAAGATCCGAATTTCTAGAACTATCACTTCGTCTAGATTTTCCTGTTTTGCGTACACCACTGCCTTTCATATAGTGAAATAGAATACCATCGCCTTCTCTGCCCTCTCTCTCGCTTTTTATCTTCTCCTCATCTCATCTCTCTTTCTCTCTCTCTCTCTCTCTCTGTTCATCTCCTCCTACCCGTCTTTCTTCCCATGTCTACCTTCCCCTTCCTTTGCCAACCACTTCCTCGTCTCTCTAATTCCTCCTCCATCTCCTCACCCTCCATCTGTGAAAAATTATATAGCTCTGTTTACTTTCATGGTGATCAGTGGCGTCTTAATTGTGCAAGGTAGCCTGTAGCGTTACCTGCTGCGTGGAGTATCGCAAATCGCGAAATATTGAAACTCGTTTTATATTGAAAAAATAGGCAAGGAAATTTTTTTATTGGGACTTTGATTTTTGACAAATCTTGAAAAAGGTCAAGTGAATGCTAGGGAAAAGGAATGAAAATTTTGGAAATGGCTCGGAATAATTTTTGTTGACATTGTTAAAACTATAATATTCTTTCGCCTACTGCTCCTATTTGCTGAAATACAACGAAGTAAAGCACATTCTCGCCGTAATTGGAGATTTGGAGGGAAAAGACGAAATAAATTATTTTTGTTCAGTCGATCATATTTCTTGAAGCAGTAATCATTACAACTTACAGATATTAATCAAACTTCATACAATGTTTAAAAGTGATAGGAGGTGCTGAACAAACATTGTAAAGGATTCTGATACGCAAATTTAGAATAAGATAGTTATTCTGCATAAGACTTATCGAATGCGAATGGCGTCCACATCTCAATAACGAACTAGCCTAAGTTCGGGATGAAACGATCCAACAAAAATTAAGGGGCCTAAGATAAATTTTAATCACAGACAGTTTTTCTGTCTCTGAATATTGTGCTAAATTCACTTTTAATTTTTTATTTTTATTTATTTATTATTATTTCTTATGAGAGAAAGAACAACCTTGTGATTCATCTGTCTGTGTTCGGCCTCCGATTAGATCAGACGTATTTGTAGCGGCTCCTTTGATTCATTTATTCAGAATGTAAGCTCAAATTTCTTAAATACATCTTGAAATATTTTAAAATTTAATATGACGGGCTTCCATTTATTTAACATCCCGTATTTGACATGGCCTAAATAATTCTGCCTATTGAAGTTGCATGGTGGTTTTGGACGCCATTACGGTAGACAAGATATCGTGCAGTGATTGTTGTAAGCTTTACTAATTTTTCAATTCTTATCATTCCACTTAAAAATTAAACGGGTTTTAGAACCTGCAATCGTGTTTCCCTTTGTTTATGTTAAATTTCGAGGTCCGACAATTCTGCGTAATATCTTTCCCCCACTTCGTTTGGATACTGAATTGAATTTTATCCCCCGGATCGCTGCACGAACAATCCACCTAACAAGTCCAAACCCACATCACGACGGTGTCATACCGTAATGAATCTGTGTTTTTTTTTTTTGTTTTTTTTTTTTTTTTCAGCAAGCAATTTAATCAGGCAATGTACCGTACGTTCAAAAAGGTAGGCTACGTCTCTTTTTATAATGTAACTGCCGCCTACATCTACCATTCAGTCTTCCAAAATATTTTAAAAAATCAAAATTAATTCCTCATTTATTTATAAATTCCAATTTCTGCAATTATTATTCACGAAATATTGACCAACTAAATCTCATTACTATCCTACAAACTACTTACGGAATTAACTGTGCACTAACAGTTAAACTTATTACGAAATCTTCAACACCTATGGCAGTATTATAGGGAATTACTGAAAGTAAAATGTTTTAGATCGGATTTAACTCAGAAATAAAATGGAAGAGTGGAAATTTGAACTTCATATAAATATTTATTAATCAAAATATGGCTCATACATCATAAAGAAGAATCTTCTATTGCGCTCGGTACATGCTAAGGCTGAAAGAAATAGACATTTGTCGTTCTCTTTCCTTAGCTAAAAATGCATGGGGTAACAATGGTCGGCAGAGATGACAAGAAAAAGAAAGCTGACGACAGAGAGAATATTCATGACATCACTACATGGTAATTTTTTCATTACAGCTTGTATTTTAAGACTTTTTATTTACCCCGCCAAGTCCAAGGATTTTTATCTGTAGTTTTTCACTTCTGGCAATGTTTCTGACGTGAAAAATGTCGAATGGCACCATGGATCGGAATTCACATTAAACTTTACGTCCCCTTTAACAGGTTGGGTAAGTCCGTTCGAAGGTCAGAGGAAGGCGACGGCACACACATCCAAACAGGAACATGCCTATTGAAGCACTGTGGTGATCAAACCAGTCCTCGGATTGTTATCTGCTTTACCTGAGAGTCTTTTATATAATGTTATGAGAAATGTAAAAATCGACATTGAAAGTGCTGGCGACACATTTATATATTAGTGTAAGTGACGGGGTGAACTGTCGTCCACACGCTTGCATGCATGGTTCGAAGCGAAATTGTAGGTTGTGATGCGTTCTGGGCATTGCTTGTGTTCTTCATACTCTTCTCCCTGGCGTGTTCATGGAATGTGTAAGACATGGCTTTAGCAAAGTTCTTCATACAAAATGACATTTTTCTTTGCTGTAAGAGATACATAGATGATTTCATTTATGAGCAGGTTTGCGAGTTAATTTATATTCGTACATCATGATAAAACTTAAGATTTGAGTGTGAGTAACTATCAGACTCTATCATCACTGGCATGAAAGTACACGTGTACGTGTTGAAATTGAACATTAGATCTATATACATTGAGCATATTTTCATTGTCAAATCAATGATTACAATTTAGTCTCCCTAACACCTTGAGTTTGTATCACTGAGTGAACTACACTCCTGGCCATGAAAATTGCTACACTACGAAGATGACGAGCTACAGACGCGAAATTTAACCGAGAGGAAGAAGATTCTGTGATATGCATATGATTAGCTTTTCAAAGCATTCACACAAGGTTGGCGTCGGTGGCGACACCTACAAGTGCTGAAATGAGAAAAGTTTCCAACCGATTTCTCATACACAAACAGCAGTTGACCGGCGTTGCCTGATAAAACGTTCTTGTGATTCCTCGTGTAAGGAGGAGAAATGCGTACCATCACGTTTCCGACTTTGTAGCCTACCGCGATTGCGGTTTATCGTATCACATTACTGCTCGCGTTGGTCGCGATTAAATGACTGTTAGCAGAATATGGAATCGGTGGTTTCAGCAGGGCAATATGGAACGCCGTGCTGGATACCAACAGCCTCGTATCACTAGCAGTCGAGATTACATGCATCTTAATCGCATGGGTGTAACGGATCGTGCAGCCACGTCTCGATCCCTGAGGCAGCAGATGGGAACGTTTGCAAGACAACAAACATCTGCACGAACAGTTCGACGACGTTTGCAGCACCATGGACTATCAACTCGGAGAACATGGCTGCGATTACCGTTGATGCTGCATCACAGACAGGAGCGCCTGCGATGGTGTACGCAACGACGAACCTGCACGAATGGCGAAACGACATTTTTTCGGATTAATCCAGGTTCTATTTACAGCATCATGATGGTCGCATCCGTGTTTGGCGAAATCTCGGTGAACGCACATTGGAAGCTTGTATTCGTCATCGCCATATTGGCGTATTACCCGGCCTGATGGTATGGGGTGCCACTGGTTACACCTCTCGGTCATCTCTTGTTTGAATCGACGGCACTTTGAACAGTGGCCGTTACATTTCAGATATGTTACGACTCTTGGCTCTAGCCTTCATTGGATCCCTGTCAAACCCTACATTTCAACAGGATAATGCACGACCACAGGTCCAGTACGAGTCTTTCTGGATATGGAAAATGTTCGACTGCTGCCCTGTCCAGCACATTCTCCAGATCTCTCACCAACTGAAAACGTCTGGTCAATGGTGGCCGAGCAACTGGCACGTCACAATACGCCAGTCAGTAATCTTGATGAACTGTGGTATCGTGTTGAAGCTGCATGGGCATATGTACCTGTACACGCCATCCAAGCTCTGTTTGACTCACTGCCCAGGCGTATCAAGGCCGTTATTACGGCCAGAGGTGATTGTTCTGGGTACTGATTTCTCAGGATCTATGCACCCGAATTGCGTGAAAATGTAATCACATGTCTGTTCTGGTATAATAGAAATAATCAAATGTTTGTTAAGCTTAAGGGACTTAACTTGGGAGGGGGGGGGGGGGCATCAGTCCCTGAACTTACTAAATACTTATGAACTACCTTATACTAAAGACGACATAAACACCCACGCCCTAAGGGGGATTCGAATCCTCGACCGGAACGGCCTTGCGCATAGTAGCACAGCGCCTCAACGCGCTCAGCCGCTCCGCAGCCTAGTAAATTTGTCCAATGAATACCCGTTTATCATCTGCATTTCTTCTTAGTGTAGCAATTTTAATGGCCAGTCGTGTAGTATCTATAGGAACAGGTGGATAGACGTGTTACCATTAACGTCATCAAAATTATTTACGACCTTTACTTAACATTCAAATAGTTACAGAAATTATTCCAGTCCTTATTTAGTCCAATGTTAATTGAGTTTCCCTTGGATACTTAAGTACAATGTTTATCATTCATTTTAAGTGAGTATATCGAAAAAATTGGTGGGAGTTTATTTCCCACAATTCGGAATGCCCGTAACAACATTGTTCAAAAGTTTCCGCGCAACAATTCAAGTATTCGTGTTTGCTGAGGCTCCCGGGAGAGCTCAGCATTGCCAGTCGTTGCTGGAATTCCATCCGGTGCGGTGTTCGCGGTATTTCATTCGCTTCGTGCGCCGTAATTTTGTAAGCAGATACTGTCCCTTGATTATCCTATAAGCTGCAGGATTCTTTAGGATTTTCACTGACGGATTTGTGCTCTGAAAGTGGGTACCACTTCATTTAATACATCAATGGAAAAAAAAATGTTTGTAGAGCTTATGGGACTTAACTACGGGGTCATCAGTCCCTAAAGTTGCAAACTAATTATGAACTAACTAATACTAAGGACGGCACAAATGTCCATGTGCGAGGGGGGATTCGAACCCCTGACTGTAGTGGCCGTGCAGAACGTGACTGGCACGCCGCAGACCGCTCGGCCACTGCGGCCGGCTACATCACTGACTGAGCACATTTTTTGTATGGCGAGAAGATAGCTTTGACGTGTGGTCGTGGTACATAATCAGTGAGGTTATTTTAATATCACAACAAAGGTTGTCATTTACTTCAAAATGTTCATATGTTTGTAATTCTATGGGCCCAAACTATATTGGTCATCACTCCCTGGACTTACAAACTACTTAATCTAAGTTAAACCTAGGGACAACACACACATCCATGCCCGAGGGAGGATTCGAACCTCCGACGCGGGAGGGCGTGAGATCCGTAACGTGGCGCTCCACACCGCTCGGCTACTCCCGCGCAGCTTGAGCTACTTAACCGCGGTAATCGTTTTGTCAGTACTTGATGGGTTCGTGTATGATGTGCACTTAATGCAGCCGTACACTATGCATGTAATATTTCACTGATTTCTTTGCTTGAACACTTCACTTGAGTAATTAGTGCTGTATGAGCGTCAGTTTTATCTGTAAGGTTTACTTAATCTAAGTTAAACCTAGGGACAACACACACATCCATGCCCGAGGGAGGATTCGAACCTCCGACGCGGGAGGCCGTGCGATCCATAACGTGGCGTTCCACACCGCTCGGCTACTCCCGCGCAGCTTGAGGTACTTAACCGCGGTAATCGTTTTGTCAGTACTTGACGGGTTCGTGTATGATGTGCACTTAATGTAGCCGTAGACTATGCATGTAATATTTCACTGATTTCTTTGCTTGAACACTTCACTAGAGTAATTAGTGCTGTATGAGCGTCAGTTTTATGTGTAAGGTAATGTTCATGTGATCAGATGCGTTCTGTTTTGCTATTTAGTCTTTGGCACTGTAGTTCACAAGCGCTATCTCATGTGATAGTGCAGATTCAATTTTTTCATTTACACACTACCTTTCACTGGCGTACCTTTTTTAATGCGTTTGTTACAAAACTGTACAGTTATATGGAGCGCACGGAAGTTCGAGTCCTTCCTGGGCATGTGTGTGTGTGTGTGTGTGTGTGTGTGTTGTCCTTAGGTTAGTTTAAGTAGTTACTAAGTCTGGGAACTGATGACCATAGCAGTTTGGTCCAATAGGTTTACAGATATTTGAACATTTGAACATCTTATAAATAAGCTGCTTAAGTGTTTGTCAGTTTGTCGCCGATAGAACTGCGCATGCGCAGAGCTGTTGTAGAATTCCATAAGCAGCTACGTGCATACACTGTTCTGTGGCGGATTATGCTAGCATTATTGATCTGGCTGTGTTAACTATTAACAAAATAACGCCCCAAGTAATAAAATACCGCTCCTCGATACAAACGTCTATGTTGCACATGAATAGACATAAAGAAACAGTAATTCAGTCAAGAATTTTAAAACAGATTTTGACGTTTAGCGCACTGTATAAATACAGAAAACACTAAATTTTAATTTTCCCAAAGCTGAATTCGGAATGTGGGAATGAAAGTGTTAATTAGACACGAAGTGCACAGTCAGAAACAGAAAACAGACTAATTGGTAGAGAATACGAGGCAGTCGAAGAACATATGAAACATTCACAACCCAAAATAGCAAATAATTAGCCACAGCTACAATTAACAATACTGATATTCGAACTAAACCATAATAATCCGTTTCTATCGTAACGAAAAGTCCTCGTCTCACTACCGTATCACAAGATTTCCAGGTGTTTTTTTTTTTTTTTTTTTTTTTTTTTTTTTTTTGGTTTGCAAGTTTTATGTTCTTTTCTTCCAAGTCATTTGCGTGTTTTAACAAAGTAACAGCGTAACACACAATGTGTCTGTTCCCAGCCAAAATTGTTTTCAATGTGTGATTTTTCTCTCATCACGTGTTATATTATGCTAATAAAGAACACTATCATGATTATCTCCTATCGACGTTGCCAGCATAGTTGTATCTTATGTTTCGACTCGATGTCAACATCTTAAAGTTTGTTTTCCAGAAAATCTTAGCTTATCCCATACTTTTTTCTTCTAATGAAAGATATTATGGCATGTAAGACGGTCAACACTTTTAGTAAATGCGACGTATTATCAAAGAGTATTCTCTTAATGAAGGTTAAATCATGCTTTCTGCTACTTATTTTGTCTGTAACAATTCAAAAAAATAGCCGTTACGTTACTTAGGAATAGTGAAATTTCATCAGCAATACAAATCGTGATATCAATCTAAGTTGTTGACATGTGGACAACCAAGTTGTTGGTTTAGATGTTAAATAATTTATTTGCACTGAGGAAAAAATGTTGTCAGTACAGTACATTCTCATCAAGCAGAATGTCATTCACTATCTTACATCTAGTGTAAGCTATTCCTTCACTAATAGTGCACTGTTATGATATTTCCCTTACTATAATTCTTAATCATGAAATTAGCACGAGGCAAACTACAACAGTGTTTCCACAAACCAACCTAATCAAAATAACAATTACACATCACCAACAATATTTTACAGCTTGGTGCACCATTTCTCCTGCACGTAAATGTATACATTACTCGCTGCAGTATGTATAGTTACTACGATCAGTTAGCCCACAATAGAAACAGTTGTGACAGTGTGACCTCTGTTTTCAATATGCTGTTATATCAATTCTCTGTTACTTAGATATGTGAACTGCGAGTGAAACTTTTCAAAATTTTATGTGAATAATGCCTTTTGATCTTCCCGCCATTCGTCAGTGCAAGTAAGTAACTTCCTTTATGATATAGTTAGTGATGTAATGGTTACCATTTTTCGCTTTTCCTTAAAATAGCAGATGCTTGTGGATGGTTACCTAGTAATCAAGTGTCACATAATTTACAAAATGTACATAAAGCATAAATGAATGACAGACCTTTCCATGCGGAATTTATGCTGGATTAAATCTAAGACATATACTTTGCCATTTATTGATAAGCGACATTTACCTTTTCGGAAGTCAAGCTTTGCTTCTCTTCTTCGTAAATAATTAATAACAAGAAGCAATTTTCATTGAGTTCATGAAACACTAGGAAGGTGCAATTATCAATTTAATCACCAACATTAGTCGACATCTGTCTTTGTAATGGTATGGGTTATGATCGAATGCCTACCACACCTAAAATTCTACAGTTTTGTACAGGAAAGTTGGTACAATATTAATGTCATTAATTCTTTCACATAGAGATTAACTGTGATCTGTCGTCGCTAAACTACTCTTCCATAATTATATCTCAGCATGTTTACAAGAAACTGGTTCGTGTCCCCGTTCATTGATCGCTCTTCGTCGGAAGGCATGACGGGAACGATATCAGTTTGTGTGCTCAGCTCCATCACTTGATACCTCCTCAGCAATATGTGATGGCAAAGTTCGTTGTTTTACCCCAAGTGTGACAAACCTAGCTATAAACTCATCCTTAATGACCATTTACTGAGAAATTTTATTTCTGGAGTGTAGCATTGTATGGGAATAAAGCATGGACAATAAGGAGATCAGACAATAGGATGACAGAAGCTTTCGAAATGTGGTGCGGCGGACGAATGATGAATATTAGATGGGTATATCACGTTATTAATTAAGAGTTGGTCAACAGAATTGGGAAGAAAAGGAGTTTCTGGCATATTCTGACTTACAAGGAAAGTGCTTGGGGTCGAACAAACATATCTCAGTGTGCTGGTGGGTGTCGTTTTTATGCAAAACTATGCAGTCATGCTCTAGATAGCACTGTAGATGTAATTGTAGACGCTATACGTAACGCAGATATCTTAACTATAACTTATGTAATAATCACCGTACATGTTCTCTAGCGAATTCTCATCATTCTCATCATTCAACTTTAACCTTCTTCCCGAAAGACTGTTGGTATTCACTGCCACTGCTTCCATCGCCTCTTTCCGCACTTACAGTAGCACTACCGCTTGCAATGAGTTGTTCGTCATTATCATCCCTATTATCATTATTATCAGTTTGTAACAACAGTATCTAACTTATGCTCATATTTCTGTACCATAACAGATACGAGAAAGTATGCAAATGATTCATCTTCTACACTAATACCATCTCCACGAAGAAGGGTTCTCCGTAACTTCATCTCAACCAATCGCAATACATTAGCACGATTGATTACCAATCGCCTCCCCATCTGACGCTTCACTACACAAATAACGTCACAAAACGCAACTTCGGGGGCACACTGCACCGTCCCTACTGGCGAACCGACAGGTCGCAGTGCAATGTGACAAGGCACACGCAGAGGCCTCTAACGGACGACTGCAGAGTTTTGCAGATGTGGCAGTATCACTAGTGCCGGCCGCAGTGGGCGAGGGAACTGAGGCGCTCCAGTCACGGTCTGCACGGCCACTACGGTCGGGGGGTTCGAATCCCCCCTCGGGCATGGATATTTATGCCGTTCTTAGTTAGTTTGTAAGTTTAGGGACTGATGACCCCGTAGTTAAGTCCCATAAGCTATACAAACATTTGAACATTTGAGTATCACTAGTGCAATAAGGGATCTTTACATTATCTCTCATACGATTTTGGTGTATTTGTTTTTGTTCGAGCCAAAGTACTTTCCTTGTTAGAGAAGGGATAGGTTGGTGGGACACGTTCTGAGACTTCAAGGAATCGACAACTTAGCATTAAAATGAAGTGTGTGGGGTACAAGTCGTAGAGAGAGACCGAGGGACGAATACAGTAAGCAGATTCAAAAGGAAATGAAATAAATAAATGAAATACAGCAACCACTTGCTTGTCGGTATTTATTTTAAACTCAACGACCGGTTTCGGGCGCTTGAGTGCCCTTCTTCTGGTCTCTATACAGACAAACAAGTGCATTTGTATACAATAAGGCTATAGAACGTATAAAAGTCGATTACAGTAATATGCAGCAGTTTCGAACCAAATAGAATGTAATAAAGATAAGTTCATATAATGGGATGAAATTAACACTTACATTTTTGTACTGTTGCTTAATAAATAAACATGTGCTTAATAAATAAACATGCTACTGGTGGAATCAACGCTAAGTGCAAAGATTATAGAATGAATAACAGTCAGCTGGTAACAAAGTATCTATGGATGAGGCTTACAGTAAAGGAGTAACGATAAAAAAGGGAAAGAAGGCTATGGGAAAACAGTAATACTCAAAGTAGTTGAAGAAAAGCATAAAGAGAGGAGCAGGTGACTGATAAATCAGTAGTCTAGAAGTACAATGATAAGTGGCGGCATAGGCGGAATATTTCAGAACTACCAGCTGACACAGTAGTAGGATGCTTAGAATGTCACTGTCAGGGCATCTGTCAATATAAAGAATTTGTCATTGTGACTATGGCTTCAAAATTTAATGGGGATAGATTGATGAAGTGATTATCATACAACGAATGAAATGCAGACGTAGGCTTCCGCGGCAGTTGTCACTATCAATAAAATTCTTCTGGGTATGATACCGCGTCGTCATTTTGTGAACTTTGCCGACGTTTCGGCCACTATTGCAGGTGGCCTTCATCAGGGTCTGTGTCAGACACAGACCCTGATGAAGTCTGTGTCAGACACAGACACAGACCCTGATGAAGGCCACCTGCAATAGTGGCCGAAACGTCGGCAAAGTTCACAAAATGACGACGCGGTATCATACCCAGAAGAATTTTATTGATAACGAATGAAATGTTTGTAGAATCTATGGGACTTAGCTACGGGCTCAGGAGTCCCTAAACTTATAAACTACTTATGAACTAGCTAATCCTAAGAACGACACAAATATCCATGCCCGAGGGGGGATTCGAACCCCCGACCGTAGTGGCCATACAGGCCGTGACTGGAGCGCCTCAGTCCCCTCCGGCACCGCGGCCGGCGATTCAAAAAGGATGTAGGTTGCCTTTCTTATTCTCAGACGATGAAGCTTGCATGTGAAAGGGT
This sequence comes from Locusta migratoria, assembly GCA_026315105.1. Lineage (NCBI taxonomy): Eukaryota > Metazoa > Arthropoda > Insecta > Orthoptera > Acrididae > Locusta > Locusta migratoria. Next base: position 36,916,197 of record CM048750.1, on the reverse strand, counting down.
AGCGTGGAGAGCTGTATCAAACCTGTTTGCCGACCGATGACCACAACAACAATAGCGTCATTGTCAGGCCTGCAACTTGTGTTGGCAAGTGCTGAAACGTTATAGCCGCGCGGTAGGAGCCATCGCCGGCAGGGTCTGGAGCCGGCGGGCGGGCGCCTATCGACCAGAGACGTAGTAATTGGGCGGCGCGCGCGGCCGGCCTGTGTCAGCGGCCCCGCTAACTCACCGCCGCCCCCGCCGCCGCCCCGCCGCCCCCGCGGCCGGCGGTGATGGATGCGACGCCGCCGACGCGCAGATTGAGTTGACCGGCTGATCGTGTTTCATCACGGCGGCCGCCGCCGCCGCCGCCGCACACTTAGCCGCCGACACGCTTTGATTTACGCGTGTTCCGGCCGCCGCGATCCGATTGACTCTCTTAGTCCACCCCTCACTCTCGCGTCCCCTGCGGAGCCCCAGTAGGACAGCCAGTGGGACGATGGACTGGCCGGCGTCCGGACAGGCATTATACTTTCATCACTCCCCGCCTCTGTCGTGTACAGCTACTGTTAGTGTTTAATGAAGGGCACTTCTCAGTAATTGTTGGCCAATACAACGTACTTTACATAACAAACTTAACCCTTTAACGGGTAGAGTAGTTGATCAGCTACATACTGCGAGGGTTCCCCGTAGTTTTTAATAGATTATTGTAGAAAGATATAAAAAAGCCAAGATCGCTAATCATAAATTTTTATTTAAGACGACCGGTTTCGCTGAACTAAGTCAGCATCATCTGGTCTAATAAAATCATTTTACAAGGCCATAATCTTGTAATCTTGGCCTTGTAAAATGATTTTATTGCACCAGCTGATGCTGACATAGTTCAGCGAAACCGGTCACCTTAAATAAAAATTGATGATCAGCGATCTTGGCTTTTTTTATGCCTTTCTACTATTCTACTATGTCATAATTGGATCGCCTCCTAGAACATAAACAAATTTAATAGATTACCTTGTTTTCTTGTCAAATCTGGAACCCTCGTCGTTTTATGTACCAAATTGGAATATTTTACTTCTTTATTGCTTCTTCAAAATAAATTCGATGTTTTCCAAGTTAAGTCTCATTTATTTCGGTACTTTTTCAAAATCAACACCAACCATAACAACATATATATATATATATATATATATATATATATATATATATATATATATATATATATATATATATATATATATGTGTGTGTGTGTGTGTGTGTGTGTGTGTGTGTGTGTGTGTGTGTATGTTTCACTGTGTTTGCCTCTGTAACTTATAAAATAATAGATGACGGAAATTGTAATGCGGTAGGTCAACACAAGAAATGTTACACTTTCTGCGGAGCTATGAACATAGTTTATTGTATCATTTTCCAAAGAGTTACACCACAAAGATATAATTTTTTTAATGGAACAATAATTTTTTCTATCGTGTATTGGATTCGTTTAAAGAAGCTGCGTCCAAATCAATTTAAACTACATCACTGTTAGTTTGGGAGCTACAACCCTTCAAATTTCCGGGGGCGGAGGCTGCGAAAGCGTAGCTGACTGGCCGAGTGGCTATCCCCTGGGGCACGGCCCACTGTCCCATGACCACCAGCCAGTGAGCTACGCTGTCGTAGCCTCCGCCCCCTAAACTTTGAAGGGTTGTAGCTCCCAAACTAACAGTGATAGGAATGTAGTTTAAATTCGTTTGGACGCAGCTGGTTTCAACGAATCCAATGCACGATAGAAAAAACTATTGTTCCATTTAAAAAATATATCTTTGTGGTGTAACTCTTTGGAAAATGATACAATAAACTATGTTCATAGCTCCGCAGAAAGTGTAACATTTCTTGTGTTGACCTTCCGCATTAAAATTTCCCGTCACTTATTATTTTACAAGTTACAGACGCAAACACACTTAGTGAAACAACCCATATATATATATATATATATATATATATATATATATATATATATATATATATATATCCTTGGCAGCGGTATTCCGTGGTCCAATAGCTCAATAACATCTTTGCCGCCTACTTTGCCAATGAAAGCTATGTGGAATACCGTGCACATGATGAAATAAACAAATCAACTCTAGTATAAATAAATTACTTTACACTCTAATAACTGCATTTAATTACTTTTACTAATAAATATAAAGCTTGTTCATTCATAATAAGCAATTGGGTACTCAGGTACCATCACAATACCATATTTTTCCTATTATCTCTCAAACTGATAAAAATTGACCACAAATTCGTTTGTAGCGGCTTGTATACATAGTTTATACATATACTAGTTGATCGTCCTAGATATTATAAATTGCATAGTGCTACTGAATCATTTCCAAAGTTAGCTGCGTGGAGTTACTCCTAACACGTGCGTTGGTTTATATTAGTATTCTTCCTTTGCCATGTAAAACTAGTCAATGAAGTACTACTGTTGCATTATAACTTACTTTCTGGAAAGATGAGAGGCATAATATTGATGTTCAAACAAGGGTGACGTCGTCGACAACCGCCGATATTTCGGCAGGAGGACACCCTGCCATTCTCAAGGTACAACTGCACTTAAGGAAACAATGTGCAAGCGTATTTAATACCTCTGTTTGCAAAGGCTAAACAAGGAAGATAAAATACACAGTACAAGTCACAGCAATGTCAACACAACCAAAGATGACCAAACATCAAAAATATCGATAGTGACTTAATCAACAGGTGAGGCAGAATTAATTTTGTCCCTGCCAGTGCCGGATTCATAGCAGAATTTAAACAAAAACCACCATCTCTGTATATTGTTGTTTGAAAATTTTTGGATATTCTCCGTCCATCACACCTTGCAGACGGCGCGATCCAGCTACAGGTATACCAAGACTACTTTCTGAGCGGAAACGGTGGGAGAAGTGATCGTGGTGAAGGACACAATTGCAAAGGTGACCTTCTACGATTGGTAAAAAAGTAAGTGAAGAGGAACTCTGAAGACAATGTTCCAGAATTTGTTTAACAGACCTCGCATTCAGAATGAAACTTCCTGGCAGATTAAAATTGTGTGCCGGAACCGGGACTCGAACCTGGGACGTTTGCTTTTCGCGGGCAAGCACTCTACCACTTTTTTTTTTTTTTTAATGTTCATCTGGTAGATCTATGGTTCGCGGTCGTTCTTTCAGTTTGTTCGGGATTGTTCGTTGAATGGTTGGCTCAGCTTTTTTGTTACAGAGAGCGTTCAGCCCCCTGACCGGGCGCGCTGAGCTACGGCGCCCGGCACCACTGAGCTATCCCGACAGGACTCACGATGCCGTCTCACAACCCTAATTCCGCCAGTACCACGCCTCCTACTTTCCAAACTTCATAGAAGTTCTCCTGCGAAGCTTGCAAGACTAGCACTCCTAGAAGAAAGTATATGGTGGAGCCATGGCTTAGCCACAGTCTGTGGTATGTTTCCAGAATGAAACTTTCACTCTGCAATGGAGTGTGCGCTGGTAAGAAACTTCCTGGTAGATTAAAATGTGATCTTCTGTGAAGTTTCGAAAGTAGGAGCCGAGGTACTGGCTGAAATGAAGTTGTGAGGTGACACCGTAAGTCGTGTCGGTATAGCTCAGTGGTCACAGTTCGGCTTCAGCTGCCAACGCGAACGGACCTGCCCGCTGCTGCTCCGTATACGTTAGCGCTCGCGCCGGTGTATTTGTTTACGTTCAGTGTTCCTGTCCTTTCTGTGTTCGTACACGTACTTGAAGTGCTGTATAGTGGTGTTTACGTGTTTCGTTTGTGAACGTCTCGTCATTTGGCGGGATTTCGGTGTTCACCGGGATTTCTACGCCGCTGAAGAAAATGGCTGATTCTGCACGAAAAAATAATCTGGTTTTCTCTTTCAAGAGGGAAACTCGTTCAACCGTCTGCTCTGGAAGTACACGACTGGTTGTTTGAGGTAATGGGCATTAATTCTGATTCTGTACATACCACTCAATTAGACGCTGATCAATACTGTGTGTTTGTAAAGTTTTTTAGTCCGGTGACGGTCGACAAATTTCTGACAAAGTGGGGTAATGCTGTAGAATTTGAACATAGAGATGGATCTAAAAGTATAGTCTCAGTACGGAAAGCTGATATCACGTATAAAACGGTGAGGGTTTTAAATATCCCTATTGAAATTGATAATCTGTTGATTAAGGAAGCACTTTCAAAATATGGGGACGTTATTTCAATTGTGAATGAACGGTGGTCCAAGCAGTACAAACTACAATGTTATAATGGAATACGATCTGTAGAAATGGAAGTTAAAACTAATATTCCCTCTTATATTACCGTAGAAGGTTATAAAGCTCACATTGTGTATTCTGGACAAGACCAAACTTGTCAAATTTGTAACGAATCTGGACACTTCCGACAGGACTGCCCACGTCGTGCCGTTGTTTTGAGAACCAATTTAATACAGCGGCAACGACTCACACTCAGTAACATTATGGCCTCTACTGAGCAACCCCCTCCTGTTAAGGTCGCCATGGAAGGTACTTCTGATGTGGTCACCATACCCGAAAAGGAATTCCCACCCTTGAATCCAGTTACAAATAGCGGTTCTGCTGTGCGTGAAAGTGAGCAGCAACCCAAGAAAAGACCCCTAGAAAAAACGGAATATCAATCTGATGAAGATTCCTCTCCTGTACATTCCGCCCGCAAGCAGAAGCCGTGCGAAGCGGAAGAGCTAGAGGGAACAGGGAACGTAGACATGAAAGAACTGCCTTCGGAGGACGAAACCACGCTACGATCTCAGTCAGACAAAGAACAAGAAGTAATGCAAGAGACGGAATCTGATAAAATAGTGCCTGACACGTCGGCGAACAAGTTGCTGCTCTCTGAGGAGCCGGACGTGTCTCAACACAAGCAGACCGAGGCAGCAGTCGACGAGCAACACGCCGCGTCAGACACACCGATGCAGGTCGCGCAAGACCGTCAACAGCAACGCGGAAGCGGACAACAGACTTCGCCTGATCGAAGTTGTAACACGGCAGACGAAAACAAGGAAACTGAACAGGAAACCACGGCGACTCAGGACTTGCTGCGCCGCCGAGTCAAACCGCAACAAAATCTGAGAGTTACTCGGAAGCAAAGCAGACAACAGCCCGCCAGGGGCAATAAAAAGCCGCCAAATATCAAATATGAAATAGTCACTGAAGGTTCCTTGAAGGGAAATTCCAAAAATGTCTTACAAGGAACTTCCCCCTGTAATGAACGTACAGATATATCCCAGGGTTTGACATCTGAAGGCAACACTTAGCGGAAAAAAAGAGGGATTCAATCAGTTTTTTTAACAAATATTTGCTGCATCTAAAAGAAGTTCATGAAATATCATAGCAATATGATGTTTTTTTTTCTTTTTATATTTAATCGTGCATGGGAACTGTGTCTACGCTCAGTTAACAGCTATAATAGTGTTTTAGAGTGGTGGACCACTAGAGCGAAGCCAAAGTTACGTAAAGTAATTATTTGTTATAGCATAGAGCGCTCTCGGGAAATCAAACAGTTAATGGAATTCTATTACAGTGTATTAAGAGGGTTATATGATCAGGTAGACGGAATTACGACTCGACTGCAAGATATTAAAAAAGATAAAAGCAAAGTTAATAGCATTGAAGAGACAACAATTAGAAGGACTTAAGCTTAAATCTAAAGCAAAATCAGTCAGTGAGGACGAATCTGCGGCTTTGTATCACTTAATAAAACACAACAAAAACCGCCGAAGGACTTTCATGGATGAGCTCAAGCTGGTAGATGGTACTGTCCTCACCAAACAAAATGAAATAATTCGTGAAATACATCGGTACTACAGAGATATATATGAATCATGTGACTCTAATGAAGACTATTACGATGAACTGTTTGAAAACGTGACTTCTAAAATAACTAGAGAAGACAATGAACAGTTGTCTTCAGCCTTTACTAATCAAGAAGTACTGGAAATTATACGCAGTTCTCCCACTAAGAAGTCACCAGGACCCGATGGTTTACCCATCGAGTTTTATAAAAGGTACTGGGATTTGATAGGAGATAAGATGACAGAAATTGTGAATGAAGTGTTTCAGGGTAAATGTGTCCCCTCAGAATTGAAAGAATGTAAAATTGTTCTGTTCCCAAAAAACAAAGGATGCAAGAAAATCAACAATCTTCGACCAATTCTGACTGAATTCTGACTACAAGATTATTGCAAGGGCAGTAAATAAACGTATCGTACCACTAACTGAGAAAATTATCTGTCATTATCAGACTTGTGCCTATGGAAGGACGATACTCCAAACTGCTGCGCAATATAGGGACATTATTGCTTTAACATCTGTTAGCAATATTCACTGCGGTCTCCTCTTCGTCGATTTTTATAAAGCTTTCGACCAGGTCGAACACAAGTATCTTCTAGAAACCATGAAACGAATGGGATTTCTTCCAGGAACTATAAACATCGTCAAAAATGCCGCACTGGGGATCTCGGCTAAAGTTTCTGTTAACGGTCAACTGACGAAACAGATACAAATTAAACGAGGAGTACCTCAGGGAAGTCCTCTGTCGATGTTACTTTTTGTAATATCACTGGAACCATTATTAAGGCAATTGCAAGCTAAACTGGCAGGTCTTACAATCTATGAAAGGAAAATAGTGGTTGGCGCCTACGCTGATGATGTAGGGATAATAGTAAGGAACAGAGAAGACGTGATGGCTCTAGAGAGACAACTAAATAAATATTGTCTAGCATCAGGAGCAAAAATGAACGAAAATAAAAGTAAATTTTTAAGTATACGAGGATTGCAAGACATCAGGCTCGACTGGGCTAAAAACGTCGTGGAACATAAAGCTCTTGGAACTATTCTGACAACCGTCCCCTTACAGATGATGGCAAAAAATTGGAGGGATGTAGCGCAAAAAATCAAGGGAGCACTGCTTGAAAATAACTACCGAAGTTTGGATCAGTACCAGAGGGTTAAGTATGTAAATACGTACATCCTGTCAAAAGCATATTACATAGCACAGTTATTTCCAATCCCTAAACTGGTAGCGAAGACAATAACGTCAAAGACGACATCATTTATATGGAAGGGTGAACTATTCAGAGTAGACTCTACAACTGTAACGCTAGACCCCACACACGGCGGACTGGGTTTGACTAATATAAGAAATAAAGCAACTGCGCTATATATTAAACGAATGACCAACCACATACACAGCAACCCTGACAGCCTTACTACGAAGCTGTTCGAAGCAGTCAAACCAGAAAGTACAGATTCACCGATAAATGTCCAAACAATAAGTTTTCAGTTAAAACATATCCGGGAGTACTATCTTGAGAGAAGTTATCTGAGCGAACGACTAAAAAATTACAAGAACTTAACTGCAAGAGACATTTTGGAATACAGAAGAAAAAACGAAGGAAGGAATAAAATAGAATCGAAGTACATTGGAGTCAACTGGGAAGCAGTGTGGCAGAATATTAACAGCTGCGTACTTCCTTCGAACGTTAAGTCAGCGCTATACAAAACGATAAACAACATCGTAAGCACCAATGAGAGGCTTTATGCAATTGGACTGAGTGACACAGAACGATGCCTCACCTGTAATCTAGTGGACACTATTCCACACAGATTCACGTGCGGAAACCGCGACCATCACTGGAAGTGGATTAGGCGACAGATAGCGCTTGTAACCAGGACCTCACCGGAATGTATAGAAACAAAACTATTGTATAGACCAGACAAAAAATACTATCCGCAATGGAAAAACAATACTGTGATGTGGCTACTTGGGCATTATACCAGTTACGTCGTTAATAAAATCGGTAGTGACAACCTTATAGAGTTTATGACATATATGGAAACAGAGTATGCGAGAACATGGAATTACGGGGACCATAAGAAGAAGTTTGAGAACGCACTTAAGATAATCTTTAAAAAGACAGGGATAGGCTAGAACTTCTGCTCTGAAAGAAGACGCAATTCTGCGACCTTTGCTCGTCGGCTGCTCACATACCATCATTTGGGTGCAAATGAGACACATATCAACGTCATTTTATTTCTATATATTCAATCACTTGTACTTACGCTTTAGTTTCTTACTTTGAAAGAATATACTTATAATGTATACATGAAGACATTTTAGTTTAAATGTGGAAATAATTTCACATTAAAGAACTAAACGGCCAATCAGTTCATTACTGATGAATTTACAGAAAGAGAATATTATTTTTGTCGACATTACTTACATAGTCCGAATCGGTTCATCAAAGAATAATTTTAACAACAAGTTCTTAAGTTTTGGAGAAGAAATTTAATTTTGTTACAACGATCGTTAGGAGAACGTCTGAGTTAATCTGAACACAAGTTTCATTTCCGTTCCAGAAAAAAAAAAAAAAGTGTTAGTGCGCTTGCCTACATAAGGCGAAAGGTCCCAGGTTCGAGTCCCGGTTCCGGCACACAATTTTAATCTGCCAGAAAGTTTCATTCTGAATACGAGGTCTGTTAAACAAATTCTGGAACATTGTCTTCAGAGTTTCTCTTCACTTACTTTTTTACCAATTGTACAAGGTTACCTTTGCAATTGTGTCTTTCAACACCGATCACTTCTCCCACAGTTTCCTCTCCGAAAGTAGTCTTGGTATACCTGTAGCTGGATCGCGCCGTCTGCAAGGTGTGATGGACGGAGAATATCCAAAAATTGTCAAAGAAGGGCAGCTCGGTTTGTATCATCGCGAAAAGGGGCGACAGTTATCACAGAAATTATATCCAAGTTGGGGTGAGAATAATTACAACAACGACATTGTTCGTTGTGGCGAGATCTATTTCGGTAAATTATATCGCCAAACCTTTCCTCCGAATGCGAGAATATTTTGGTGAATACGAGCCACCTAGGGAGAAATAATCGTCGTAATAAAATAAGAGATAACAGGGCTCGCACGGAAAGATTATCTTTCTTCCCGGGCGCTATTCAAGAATAGAATGGTAGATAAATAGTCTGAAAATGGTTGCATGAACCTTCTGCCGGACATTTAAGTGTGATTTGCAGAGTAAACATGTATATGTAGATAATATTACATCTATTCAACTGTATTGAAATCTTTTTTGTGGATCTGTCATAGTTGCATTTTATAATATGATGGCTGTTTAGAACCATCAAGTTCATTTTCATGCTAGTCTTATGAAACTGAAACACAAAAAATGAAAGAAACGTCGGAAATGCAGTTACAGTGCGTATGTTATTAGTTGTTCACCATATCATACGTGTTGTGCGTGTTTGGCCACAGCCAATTCACACATTGCTTACAAAAAGCCGTTTAATATACCACCAGACTAATTTAACACATGGCGCTAGTTAACAAAACCGAAAGCTGATACCGAACGACTGTTCCATAGCAAAACACTAGCGGTCGTTAATGCACTGTTTTGCATCTGTACTGTCGTCCGTAGTCAATGGAGCGTCACATCTCAAATTCAAAATACCTATTTGCATGTTTGCGTATCGTGTTACAGACAAAAAAGAAGGGGAATACTTGCTCCATTACCCATTTATAACAGTCTATGCAAATCGTACAATATTCATAGTAACCAAAAAGCAGAATTCCGTTATATCTGCATGGAGCATGTCACAAATCACTATATGACAACAAATATGCACATCAGTTTAACAGCAAACAATTCATTTACATAACGACCACACGAGGTTACCCGCGCGGTCTTAAGCGGCATTTCGCGGATTGCGCGGATGCTCCCGCGGGAGATTCGCGTCCTCCCTCGGGCATGGGTGTATTTGTGTGTGTGTGTGTGTGTGTGTGTGTGTGTGTGTGTGTGTGTGTGTGTGTGTGTGTGTTTATGTGTAGTGTAAGCGAAAGGTTGCTCAAACTAGTGTGTACGTCTGTGACATGATCCTACCAGTCTAGTCTATTAGGTAGGTAAAATTTGAACTCTGATTTCCATAATATGCAGTGACTTACCTTCCACCGAGCGAGGTGGCGCAGTTGTAACGCACTGGACTCGTATTCGGGAGGGCGGTGATTAAAATCCACCCCCGGCCATCCAGATTTAGATTTTCCGTGGTTTCCCTAAATCTCTCCAGGCAAATGCTGGGACGGTTCCTTTCAAAGGGCACGGCCGATTTCCTTTCCCATTCTTACCCAAAGCTCCGAGCGTTAGCTCCGTCTCTAATGACCAAGCTGTCGACGGGTCGTTAAACCCTAAGTTTCCTTTTTTACCTTCCATCAACAACAAGTATGTGAAACGATGAAACTGTATGGGAAAACTTAGCAAATGTGTACATAATAATAATAATAAAGAAAGAAAGAAGTAAAACCAATTTAAAGTAGGTGTCATTTCTAAAATAACAGGTACAGTAATCATCGACTGTACTTTAACATCCGCAAACTTGAAAACCGTAGCATAGTCCAGATTTTTCGACATCCAGTTAATAACGTGAATGAGCAAGACGTAAAACACATGCTATTTCGTAGACACAAACCATGGAAAAAAACTATGCCACCAAATGGAAATGAGCGTATGGCTTTCTTGGCCGGGAGATCCCTTGCGGGATTGTTCGGCCGCCTTAATGTAAGTCCTTTTAGTTGACGCCGCGTGGGCGACTAACGTGCCAATGATGATGAGATGATGATGATGATTAGGACAACACACAACACCAAATACTTAAGTAGTGGTCAAGATACCTCACTCTGCTGCCATAAAGCCCCGCCATGTGCCATCGATACCTACTAGTAACATTTGTACTGTCAAAAAATACTGTAAAAATTACACTAATTATATTTTCTCATAAGAACTTACTGTTGTATATTTTCTCACTCAAAAATTAAATAAATAAGAAATAAAAATAAAAGTTCCAGTTTCTACCTTCCCAGAATGCTTTGCCACAGTAACCCGTCATTGCAGAAATATTAAAAACACTTATAAAACAAGTCCGAACTACTTGTCATTCATAAGATGGTGACATCGATTAAATATAACCATCGGCTATTTATTATGTCCTGCCTATTATAATGTGGGGAAAACGTGACTAATATATTACGTAAAGCCTTTAACGGGGATATGTGTATTCCTGTTTCAAAATTAACTGTGTAAATTTGTATTATAAATGTGTGGAATGTGTATACTGGGTTGTAGTGATTATAGTTAATGAGACTTGTACGTTAGCCATAAATGGGGATAACTGGGCACTAAATAATTCATTGAAGTGTCACTGAACTGAAATTCTACGTGTAGCCTACATCGTTTGTAGCAGATTAGTTTTGCCCAATGAAAATTCAGCCAGACGTTACCGAGAGCGCCGAACTACGAGAACTTAGAAACAGCGAGCTACGAACTCGTACGTTACATAGAGAAAGTGTCTTGATCAGCGTTCAACGAAGTATCCAACGACAAAATCCAAAAAATGTTCAAATGTTTGTAGAACTTATGGGACTTAACTACGGGGTCATCAGTCCCTAAGCTTACAAACTACTTATGAACTAGCTAAGACTAAGGACGGCACAAATATCCATGTCCGAGGGGGGATTCGAACCCCCGACCGTAGTGGCCATGCAGACCGTGACTGGAGCGCCTCAGTCCCCTCGGCCACCGCGGCCGGCGACAAAATCCAATGGTGTATCTACATCGCCTGCTCACAGATGTTGAATTGTTGTTGTTATGGTTTTCAGTGCGGAGACAGGTTTGATGCAGCTCTTCACCCTGCTCTATCCAGAGCAAGCCGCTTCATCTCCTACTAAGAATTTCAACACACATCCATTTGGACCTGTTTACTATATGCGTCTCTTGATCTCCCTCTGCGATTCCCTTCCCCTTCCCTCAGCACACTTCCCTCCGATACTAAATTTACGATTCCTCCATGTCAAAGATTCGTGACTGATTAGAATACTTCAATACAAGATACGATCATATGGAATAGGTTCACAGATTTGTGGCTGGCTGCAAGACTTCCTAAGTAATAGAACGCAGTACGTTGTTCTCGACGGCGAGTGTTTATCAGAGACGAGTGTATCGTCAGGCGTGCCCCAGGGCAGTGTGATAGGAGCGCTATTATTTTCTATCTATATAAATGATATGACGGACAGAGTAACTTGTAATTTGTGGCTGTTTGCTAATGATGCTGTGGTGAATGGGAGGGTGCTGTCTGACTGTAATAACATACAGGATGACTTAGACAAAATTTCTAGTTGGTGTGAAGAATGCTAGCTCTCAATGTAGAAAAATGTAAGGTGATGCGCATGAGTAGGAAAAACAATCCCATAATGTTTGAATACTAATGTAGCGAGCTTCTTGATGCTGTCGCGTCGTTCAAATATCTAGGCGTAACATTGCTTAGGGATATGAAATGGAACGAACATGTAAGGACAGTTGTGAGTAAGGCGGACAGCCGACTTCGGTTTCTTGGTAGAATTTTGGGAAGATGTACTTCATCTGTAAAGGAGACCGCGTATAAAACGCTTGTACGACCACGTCTTGGGTATTGCTCCAAGTCTTTGGGACCCGCAGCAGATCAGTTTAAAGGAAGACATAGAAGCAGTTCAGAGACGAGCAGCTACGTTTGTTATTGGTAAGTTCGACCAATGCGCGAGTGTCACGGAAATGCTCCGTCAATTGGGTATCGCTGGAGGAAAGAGGACGTTTTTTTTTTTTGTGAATTGCTGTTGAGGAAATTTAGAGAGCCGGAATTTGAAGCGGAGTATAGTACGATCTTGCTGCCGCATAGTTATATTTCCCGTAGTGATCACAAAGACAAGAGAAACTTCCTGGCAGATTAAAATTGTGTGCCGGAACCGGGACTCGAACCTGGGACCTTTGCCTTACGCTGGCAAGCGCTCTACCGACTGAGCTATCCCGACACGACTCACGATTCCGCCTCACAACTCTAATTCCGCCATTACTTCGCCTCCTACTTTCCAAACTTGTGAGGCGGCATCGTGAGTCGTGTCGTGATAGCTCAGTCGGTAGAGCGTTTGCCAGCGAAAGGCACAGGTCTCAGGTTCGAGTCCCGGTGCCGGCACACAAATTTAATCTGCCACGAAGTTTCATATCAGCGCACACTCCGCTGCAGTGTGAAAGTTTCATTCAAAATAAGAGAAATTAGGGTTCCTACGGAGGCACATAAGCATTCTTTTTTTCCTCGTTCTATTTGGGAGTGGCATAGGAAAGGAAATGCCTAGTAGTGGTACTGTGTACCCTCCGCGATGCAACTTACGGTGGATTGCGGTGTATGTATGTAGATGTCTAAGAATGTGCCCTACCAATCGATCCCTTCTTTTAGTCAATGTTTGCCAAAATATTCTTTTCTCCCCAATTCTGTTCAACACCTCTTTAATTAGTTACGCGCCGCGGCGAGTTAGCCGCGCACATTGGAGTGCCGTCCGCCGTCGGGGGTTCGATCCCCCCCCCACCCCCCTCGGGCATGGGTGTTTGTGGTGTCATTAGGTTAATTTACCTTAGTTTAAGTAGTTTGTAAGCTACGGATTGATGACCACGCATTTACGTCTGATAGATTTACAACCAAACAACAACATCAGTTACGCGATCTACCCGTCTAATCTTCAGCATTCTTCTGTAACACCACTTTTGAAAAGCCTCTTTCCTCTTCCTGTCTGATCAATTTATCGACAATTTTTCAATCCCGCACAAGGTAACACTCCACACAAATGCCTTCAGAAAAGATTTTCTTACATTTAAAGTAAAATTAGATGTTAGCAAATTTCCCTTTTTCAAAAACGTTTTTCTTCCCATTGCCATTCTGCATTCTATATCCTCTGTATTGCGACCGTCCCATGTTATTTTCTACCCAAGTAATAAAACTCTTCTACCACCTTCATAGTTTCGTTACCTAATCTAATTCCTAGAACATCGTTTGATTTTCTAAGACTGTATTCCATTTCTTTTGCTTTGCTCTTGTTAATGTTCATTTTATACGTTCTCCAATACACTGTCCATTCCATTCAACAGCTCTTCCAGGATCTTGACTGTCTCTGAAAGACGGCCGCGGTGGCCGAGGTGACTGAGGCGCTCCACTCACGGTCAGCATGGCCACTACGGTCGGGGGTTCGAATCCCCCCACGGGCATGGATATTTGTGCCGTCCTAGTTCGTAAGTAGTTTGTAAGTTTAGGGACTGATGACCCCGTAGTTAAGTCCCATAAGCTTTACAAATATTTGAACATTTTTGTCTCTGAAAGAATTTCAATGTCATCAGCAAAACGCATTGTTTTTATTTCTTCGCAATGAACTTTAATTCCTTCTCGAAATTTCTCCTTGCTTTCCTTTATAGTTTGCTGTATGTACAAATTGAATAACATTGGAGAAAGGCTACAACCCGGTCTTACTCCCTTCCCAATTAATGCTCCCCTTTCATGCCCTTCGAGTCTAATAACTGCGGTCTGGCTTTTGTACAAGTTGTAAATAACCCTCCTTTCCCTGTATTTTTCCCCAGCTGACTTCAGTATAAAAGTATATTCTAATCAACATTGTCAAAAGCTTTCTACATATCTACAAAAGCTAGAAATGAAGGTTTGCCTTTAGTTGATCTAATAAGACGAGCCGTAAAGTGAGTATTGCCTCCCGTGCTCCTACGTTCCTCCTGGATCCAAACTGATCTTTCTCGAGGTCAGCTTCTACCAGCTTTTCCATTCTCCTGTAATTAATTCGTTGTTAATATTTTGCAACCATTACTTATCAAACAGATGGTTCTGTAATTTTCACAACTCTCTGCGCCTGATTTCTTTCGAATGGAAGTTATTAAATTTTTCTTAAAGTCTTAGTGTATTTCGCCTGTCTCGTACATCTTACGCACCAGGTGAAATAGTTTTGTCATTGCTAGCTCTCCCAGAGACATCAGTTGCTCTGTGGTAATGTCCTCCCAGGGCCTTTTTTCGACCTAGGTCTTCGGGGCTCTGACAAATTCATCTCTCAGTATAGGATCTCCGGGGTTGAATTAGCCGTAAATAATACAGTCGGTAAGCGTCTGTAAGTTAAATCCGCCATACTATGGTATGTGCAACACCGATACGTGCAGAAATTCTACGCGAGTTTAATGAAGCACAACGTTCTACTTACCGAACAATGTCTTCTACTTGATTCACAAGGTAACATGATTGCTGGGTACTGTTCTAATGTCACGCAACATATCTCTTGAATCGTGTGGTGTACGGTTAGGAAATCGTATGCCGTATTCCCTATATTCAGCAGCATCGTTTCCATTACAAAACCTATATACAAATACTGCACCTGCATACGCAGCTTGTCTAAATACGTGCAGCATGTTTACACGATACAGTACGCTAGACTTGGTCAACAAATCAGAACGAAAACGTAAAGTGAAGCACGACTTCACAATATGAACACCAACGTTCTATCATTGTAGTGTGAAACTCTTCTGTTAGTCCGTGTTTGCGCTCAAAACTAGATACTACCACTAATATGCATCCTCAGTAGCTAACAAAAGGAATAATTGTGCAGAACAAAGCAGGAAATACATAAAAAGAAATACATAAAAATGTTACTAGCAGGCATAATGAAGCTGTAGTAACCCATAGCAAACAGTATTGCAAGGTACTCAAAAACGTAACTAAGAAGGCAAAATGTATGTGGTATGCAGAAAGAATAGCTAATTCGTGGGAAAAAAGTTGAAATCGCATGCTCAGTAGTGAAGAAAGTATCTGGTGAGCAGCAAAGAGTTGAGGATATTATGTTAGTGTGTAATGTAAATTTTTCTGTTACTGGTAAGTCAGATATATAAATAGTATTTAATAATCACTTTGTGAGTATAGAATGTGAATTAAACAGAACCTTAGCTCCTACAGGAAATCATATAATTCTCTTAGAAAATAGTATTACGAGACTGTTAACTGAATTAGTACTCTGTGATGCTGACAAGGAGGAGGTTGAGTCGATAATTAGATGACGACTAAGAACTCTTATCAGTATGATGAGTTATTTAACATACTTAAGTATTGTTCCGCCTCTGTTAACCCAGTACTTAGCCATACTTGTAATATTTCCTTTCATAATGATCAATCATCCGGCTTCTTGAAACTCTCAGTCGTGAATCCACACCACAAAAAGGCAAGATAGGATTAAGCAGACAACTTCCTTCTATGCTACCAGTTTTTGTTAAAGTTATTCAAAAGGCCGTTCATTAAAGGGTAACTGGCCATTTCAGATTCCATAACTTGCTGTCAAATGTACAGTTTGGTTTCATAAGCGGATATAACAACCGATAATTCAATTTTCTCCTTTCTCTCTGAGGCACTTGCTGGTGAACGTTAGGAGAATTCTTTGATTTAACAAAAGCTTTTGATTGTGTTGTTAACAATACATTATTGCCGAAGTTGGAACATTATGCAGTAAGGGGAATAGCATTCATTTGCTTCACTTCGTACTTCAGTAACAGACAGCAAACGTGATCGTCTGCAGTGGAAAATGGCTGTAAAATGCAATCTCAGTTGGGCACAGTTACGTGGGGGTGCCACAGGGTTCGGGTCTGGGGCCCTTGTTGTTTCTCTGTTACATAAATGAGATGTCTTTCAGTATAACAGGTAATGCTATTTCTCTTCGCTGATGAGAAAAGCTTGATAGTGAATAATGTTGTTGGCAATATTGATACAGTATCAAATAATGCAGTTCGAATTAAGTTCATGGTCTCCATTTTTGCCGTTTGTAACACACAGCTCAACAAAACTGACATTTCAGTTACACATAATGGACACATTATAACTGAGAATGACTGGTTTAATTCCTAGATGTTCAGAAAACTCAAGTTCAGGATCCTGTTCAAAAACTAAGCACTGCGTTGTTTAACATTCAAACAGGTTCTGAAATAAGTGATAGTCAATACGAGAAGTAGTTTATTTTTCATTTTTTCGATTCGGTTTTGACTAATAGTTCTGTTTTATGGGGTAACTTCTCTGTTTCAAAAACGGTATTTATTGCGTAGAAACGGGCGGTTCGAGTAATATATGGGGTAAGCTCGCTTAACTCTTCTCGATCTTGTTTAGTATCCAGAGAATTCTGACAATGGCATCTCAATACATATTTTCTTGAGTCTCGTTTGTTCTTAATACTATTTGATTATTCGCAAGAGTTAATAGCTTTCATTTAGTTAGTACTAGACAGAAATAAAATTTGCATTTCGATCACTCCTACTTGAACTTTGTGCAGAAAGGTGTGCAGTATTCAACCGCTTACATTTTTGATAAGCCATCATAAGAATTCAAACATCTTCGTAGCAGTCCACGCACTTCCAAGGCTGAACTAAAAAAACTTATGGCGCACTCTTTCTATTCTTTGGTGGAATCCTGAAAAAAAAAAGATAATTTCTGTGTTGTATTGGATCCTTTTTTTAAATAATTGATATTGGTTCTTTTTTACTTACTTAGGTTTACTATAAATTTCACATTATCAGTTCTCACTCTGTTGTTACAGTCTAATGTACTGGCTCGTTCCACGACCATTGAGACTTGCTCCTTAATTCGGTACAACGCAAAACGACAAACATAAATAAAAATAAGTACAGTAATTGGTTTTTATGCCGGTAGTGATTGTTTTCTAACGGTAATCGCTACGAGTCCCAATTTGAGGGGAGGCGGCTGATAAGGGGTCCGACCCCAGCCTCAGGATGAAAAAAATTATGTACAACCCTGAGTTTAGGAAGAGATGTGACACACACATATAAGCACACACACACACACACACACACACACACACACACACACACACATATACACACACACACACACACACAAGCATACATACTTTTCATGATAATGTACATAAAAGAATATGACTGGTAATTAGATACGCGGTCTGCTACAGCTTCTGATTGCAATTATTGAGCTTTCGCCTCTTATAAATGCACGATAGCTGTGTAATCTTGACTAAACGCGTTAGAAACGTCAAACGAAGTATTGTCTATCGCTGTTCAAGGTTTACACTTAACGTAGTTGCCACACTGTTCTTGTGCACACAACATTATTAATCAATCCAAAGTTAATTACCTTGAGTGTGAAGTACGAAATATCATTGAAGTAATTATTTTTCTGTCGGTGCTTTAATGTAATCTCCGTGTATCCATTAAACAGAACATGAAAAGAGTGGGCAGCGATCAATGAAAGGCTGCTAATTACTCAGTCCTTATCAAGTGGTAATCATCACAGTAATGTGTCGCGGTAGACACTAACTGGTAATTACAATGTCAGAAAGAAAACGGAAAAGTGTTTTTTTCATATTAAGAATGCAAGGATCAAATATTCAATAAAATTACTTACATAACAGGAACGCCATGATAACATCTATATCGATTTGAACACAGTGTGATCAAACACAGCTAAGTGATACGTAATTAAAGACAGGGAAGCGGAAAAAATGAAACACAGACAATAGAAGCAGAGAACCGCAATGTTAAAGTTAATCGACAGTATATGACAAGTGGAAGTGTTAAAGAACGTATCAAATTCTCTGCTTCTGGCACGTCCAGATTTCTTTGCACATTGATGATAATGGAAACTGTGAAAACTGATCATGAAGTCATTCTGTGCAAACAGCCCACTAGGAATGACTGAAAAGAAAAAGATGCAAACTAGTCTGACATCAAGAGACGTCTTTTTCTTCACGGTGAGGATATTCCACCGTATTCAAGACAAATTTTTGCTACATTTCCCATACATGTTTCATCACATTTTGTACTATCTTCAGTGGGATAGCTGTATTGTTTCTCTTTCATTAGTCTACGTTAAAATCACACCATGTAGTACTTATTACTACTTGTAATAGCACTGTACAACTTGTCATGGTTCTATTTCTATTTCTTAGCTCCTTATTGTGTCGAATTTTCTTTGTGTTGTGTGTGTAACTTGTATTTCACTTAATATTAATAGTGTACATTACGCTAATGTTAATATTTGGCGTATGGATTCGGCTATCCACACACCTAAAGTTAATATTAGTGTAATTGCCTCGTGGACAGAATAAGCATTGATGTCCCCATGCTGCAGATCACCGAAGACGACTTCCACTAATAGCATAACTCCACCAAAGAATTCCAGCCAGTAATTAAAGTTACAACTGGAAAGAACTTTTTTTATGATGAAGAGCCAAGCAAACTGTAGTTGCAGTTATTACAGAGAAACCTTCCGGTTTGTGAACCATATCTTCAATAATGCCTATCTTTTACTCATGAACAGTGTTTATCCCTTTCATTCCCAGTGTTGTTCCTGGACAACAACGTATTAAAAGCTACTTTATATCTTATTTTGTGTATCATTATTTAAAGTCGCATGGTTGATGATGGATAACATGCTTCTGGTATGATCTGTCGGCCTTAGGTACGGCTTGTAGCCACTTATGAGACATTAATTTGTCCGTCTTGGAGGTGGGTGTTGCGTTGCCGCCTGTACGTGGCTGTGAGTCAGAGCGTGAGTGTGGTTCATGTTACTTTACTTCAGCAGTGAAGTGAATATTGTACTAGCATTATTGGTGTGACAGTGTTATTTATCAACAAAATAACGTCCAAATAATAAAAATCCCTCGATACAAACATTTGTGTTACGCATGAACTACATGACAAAAAAAAAAAAAAAAAAAAAAAAAAAAAAAAAAAAAAAAAAAAAAAAAAAAAGAAACAATAGTTCGATCAAAAATTTTAACACATATTTTGATGTTTAGTGCACTGTATTAATATAGAAAATACTGAATTTTAATTTTTCCAAAGGTTAATTCATAATGTGGGACTGAAAGGATTAAGGAATAAGAATCAATATCAATCGAGACCAAAGCATTTTCACAACAAGGATCGAGGTCCGCTGTGGGCTGCTTGAGAAGAATACACGTATACCCTGCAAACACAGACACACACACAAACACACACTAAAGAAAACAAATCCACATTACGGTTTATTGATGCTGCCTTGCTCATTATAAGATCAACTCCATTCGCGTAGCAAAGTACGTATTCTGCAATAGGATATATATGTTACAGGCCAAATCCGATTTTAGGAGGAACTAGTTTCGCCTAGACCAAACCAGTTCTCCCTACACGCGGTAGGACAAACCAGTTTAGGCTAGGCCAAACTAGTTCATCCTGTTAACGATAGGAGAAATCAGTTTAGTCTAGGTCGAATCGGTTTATCCTAGTTAGAATTTACATGCTTTAGGAAAACAGGTACGTCCTAGTCTGAACTAATTTCGCCTACTTTGTATCTTCTATAAGCTTTTCAAAGCAAACTGAATAAAGGAATATAAATAGAATAGTCAATGTGATATATAAAAGTTATTTATTAACGAATCAGTAATTTCATATCTGTATCAACTTACAGTATATTCATCCACTGATATCACTTTATCTGAAATTTGCTTATTTACTTATTTTTGCAAGGTTTACTCTGCTGGCACTTAGAACTGCACAGTACTTTGTTTTTCTTACAAATGCATTTGTTTGTTGTACAGTCTTTCATGCAGTTGCATTTCACGAAGACTTGCTCTGATCCAACAGAATGTTTTGTGGCTGCAGTCCTTAAAGATATTTCAATATCCTGGTTAATATTTCCCACATATAGAAACTTCTGAATGCAGACGTCGAAATCAGTCCTAAAAAAAATAAAAAAGTTAAATCAAATTTTTAATACCTGCAATAATGTTTTTCAAGTGCGCCATGTTTGGTGCCAACTTTGTAAAGACCATCATCAGTCTTTTGAAGTATTACTCCAATTATGTTTCGAAGGTCACCTCTGCCTTTGTCTACATCTGGAATAGGTATGGTTACGTTGTCTCCAATGTTAGCTGGTGGATGGGATTTGTCAGTTGAAGCTTTCATTCTTTTTGCTTGTTTTTGTAAATTTTCTGTCGCCTTTCTTCTAGCATTTTCAATGTCGTTTGTGTCAATTTTCACAATGTCAACATCGTCACTGTATTCGTATTGTTCAGTTTTGCTGCCAAATTCGATTGCCTTCTTTATGTCATCTTCATCCTGAAAATCATTAATGATTTCTTGAGGCAAC
Organism: Locusta migratoria; assembly: GCA_026315105.1. Lineage (NCBI taxonomy): Eukaryota > Metazoa > Arthropoda > Insecta > Orthoptera > Acrididae > Locusta > Locusta migratoria. Next base: position 36,895,190 of record CM048750.1, on the reverse strand, counting down.
GAGGAAGTGGAAAGTCCTATTCTAGGTTCGATTCCGAACATTGCTTTGATATTTCTGTCAACAACCGGTTCGAAGGAATGGCAATTTGGTTTTTATACCTCCAAGCACCTGTTAGTATTCCACTTCAGAAGAGTCCGAAAAGCCTCTTGGTTCTTCAATAAGCATGAAAGGTATGTGAAAATACTAAAACATCTTGTTGACACGCGTTATTTCAAAATATATGGGACGGTTAATGAAATACGCGACAATCTACTTCCCATATTTATTTTTTCGGGATAAGAAGACACTTAAGTTAAATAAGGGACGATCCCGTAAAATATGGGTCATCTGGTCACCCTAGACTAGGACGTACCAGTTTGTCCTAGAGCATGTAAATTATAGCTAGGATAAACCGATTCGACCTAGGCTAAACTGGTTTTTCCTACCGTTAGGAGGATGGTTTGTCCTATCGCATGTAGGCAGAACTGGTTTGGCCTTGGCGGCGAAACTAGGTCATCCTAAAATCGGGTTTGGCCTGTAACATATATACTGAAAGTGTTTGTACGCTACCAGAATTACAGATCACTGAACATTACAGAGGTTACATCATTTATCTGAGAAATTAAGTTTTGGAACATTTAATTTACCTTTTGTTTGTCTAATTTTTCCAGTAAGTTAGGAACTAATGTACGTACGTCAGTTCTGAAAGGAGACTTAGATAAGTCCAGTAAAATTATAACGTATTTGTAAAAAAAAAAAAAAAAAAAAAGAGAGAGAGAGAGAGAGAGAGAGAGAGAGAGAGAGAGAGAGAGAGAGAGTGTTCAGCAATCAGTCGTAAACATTAATTTACTCAGATATAGATTTCGACCATTGTGTTGTCATTATCAGTGCTTAAAACAAAACGGTAAAATACGTAAAAAATCTGCACAACGGTCACCATGGAATCAAGCCTGCTAAAATTCTATCGGTTTGGCCCGTAATGCGTAACGGTGTACAACTGCCATCTTACATACATTCATTAATGTGTCACTAGTTTTATCAGATATAACAGCTAAAACTGCACATTTATTTATTTACTTTGTAATGTCTTTTTGGTCTACCACCAACATAAATTGAAATATTCATTTTGAACTGTTCTGTATGTTTCTTTGAAAACAGTTGCCTTAGCCGAATTACCTTTTAGTACTGAATCCAGTTCGGTGCTAAAATTTACAGAGTTCAATTTCATCATGATCTCTTACGGCCAATGCAAGGAAATCACAGTTTACCGTCAACTTCAATGAATTTTGCTGCTGTTGTAGACAGGTGTTGTGTTGCCGATCAGAGCTCGTTCTGTATTTCTTTACTTGAGCACTACCGGTAGTTACGTTTCCTCAAAATGTGTTACCAGAATACCTGGAGGATATCCCCTTGGCAACAGCAGCTCGTATGTACTGTCAACATGACAAAGCTTCTACACATGACCACTGAAGTCACCCGATCGTGCTCTCGGTGAATGACAGTTTTGGGAAATTGTTTCACGAGGTATGCAAGATGTATAATACAGGGTAAATACTCTCAGACTTCAAAAAGAATGCAATGATTTCCATTTCTAAGTGCTGACAAATGTGTAAATTACAGAACGATCAGTTTAATAACTCATGGTTGCAAAATAATAACACGAATTATTTATAGACAAATGGAAAAAACTGGTGGAATCTGACTTTGGGGAAGATCAGTTTGGATTTAGGAGGAATGTAGGAACACGCTAGGCAATACTCAAATTACGATTTATCTTGGATGATAAGAAAGCATTTAGCAATACAATCTTTCAAATTCTGAAAATAGCAGGTGTAAAATGTAGGGAGCGAAAAGTTATATTCAACTTGTACAAAAACAAGACAGCAGTTACTAGAGTCAAAGGGCATGGGAAGGGACTAAGACAGGGTTGTAGCCCTTCCCCATTGTTGTTCAATCTGTACATTGAGGAAGCTGTAAAGGAATGCAAGGAGGAATTTGGAGAGGGAATTAAAGTCCAGGGTAGGGGGAATAAAAACCTGGCGGTTTGCTGATGACGTAGTAATTCTGTCAGAGATAGCAAAGGACGTGAAAGAACAGTTAAATGAAATGGACAATGTCTTGAAAGGAAGAATAAGATGAACATTAATAAGAGTGGAATGTTATGTCAGAAAATCAGGTGCTGCTGTAGGAATTAAATTAGGTAAGGAAACAATAAAAGTGGTAGAGAAGTTTTGTTATTTGGGTAGCTAGGTAACTTCTCATGGCCGGAGTGAAGATGATATAAAATGCAGAATGGCTATGGGAAGAAAAGCGTTTCTGAAGAAGTGAAATTTGTTGACATCCAATGTTAGTTTAAATGTTAGGAAGTCATTTCTGAAATCATTTATCTGGAGTGTATCACTGTATACAGGAGTGAAACGTGGACGGTAAAGAGTTCAGACAAAAACATGATAGAAGCTTTTGAAATATACTGCTACAGACGACTGATGAAGATTAGATGGGTAGATCACGGCATATCCTGACTAAGAAAACGGATAGATTGGTGGGACACTTTCTGAGACAGCAAGGAATCGACAGCTTAGCTTTAAAAGGAAGTGTGTGGGGTAAAAATCGCAGAGGGACACGTGACGCAAACCAATAATTGACCTGTCAGTCAATAACTTTTAGTAAAATGTAAGATCCGATGGCATCTTAGTTCTGCCGAATCCGGTCAGAATAAAGATTTCAGAAGCGGTCTTAGATTCGAAGGGCATGAAAGGGACGCAGAGGTTGGGAAGGGAGTAAGACAAAAATGTTCAAATGTTTGTAGAACTTATGGGACTTAACTACGGGGTCATCAGTCCCTAAGCTTACAAACTACTTATGAACTAGCTAAGACTAAGGACGGCACAAATATCCATGCCCGAGGGGGGGATTCGAATCCCCGACCGTAGTGGCCGTGCAGACCGTGACTGGAGCGCCTCAGTCTCCTCGGCCACCGCGGCCGGCGGAGTAAGACAGGGTTGTAGCGTTTCCCCAATGTTGTTCAATCTGCACATTGAGAAGGCAGTGAAAGGAGAAATTTGGAGAGGGCATTAAAGTGCAGGGAGAAGAAATTAAAAGTTTGCGGTTTGCCGATGACATTGTAATTCTGTCAGAGACCGCGAAAGATCTGGAAGAGCAATTGAATGGGATGGACAGTGTCTTGAAAGGAAGTTATAAGATGAACATTAACAAGAGTAAAAAAGAAGGTAATGGAATGCAATGTCAGACAATCAGGCGATGCTGAAGGAATTAGATTATGTAATGAGACAATAAAAGTAGTAAATGAATTTTGTTATTTGGGTAGCAAGATAAGTTCTGATGGCCGAAGTAAAGAAGATATAAAATGCAGAATGGCTATGTGAAGAAAAGCGTTTCTAAAGAAACGAAAGTTGTTAAAAAACAACATCGCCTTAACCGCGTCGTCTATCGGAACGCGCTTCCTGCCCGTCGGAAACAGCCCACTGCCACACACTGCTGAGGTGGTTTTCCCTGTCGCCATTCAATGTATCTGCCCCGGATTCACCAATAACTCTTAGTTTTATAAATATAGATGATGAATCGGTCAATGCTGTTTGTTGTTTCGGTAGAAATACTTAACCTCCTCAGTCCTGCGATTTTTTTTCCCAATTTTTTTTTTTTTCGTTTTGTTTCATTGTGTGATTAATAATATTCTGGGCCGGGGTATACGGGCTGCAGCCAAGACTGGAGGGCGTCATCTCTCTAGGGAAACTGGCCTCAGTACTGCAGGCCGAAATCACTGCCATCAGGGCGTGTGTGGAGGAGAATTTGCGTAGGTGCTACAAAGACCGTAGCATCTATATCTATTCAGACAGCCAGGCAGGCCTGAGATCACTGGCAGCTCCTGCAACAAGGTCTAAAATTGTTGCAGAATGTCACAGGGTTCTGGTGGAGCTAGGGGAAAGCAATAGAGTAAACCTATTGTAGGTCCCTGGCCACTCGGGGATCAGTGGCAACGAATATGCCGACAGATTAGCCAGGATGGGGCAGAGACTCCATTTATTGAACCGGAAACTATCCTAACAATCACCAAGGCAATGATCAAATTGGAGCTACGTAACTGTCTCAGAAGACAGCACGTAGAATATTGGACCAAAGTCCATCAACAAAAACATGGCAAGGTAATGATGCCAAAGCCAGAAGCTCTGCAATCCTGGTTGTGAACAGGAGAGAGATTAGACTCATGGTTGGATTGCTGACAGGCCATGGGAATTTCAAAAAAACACCTACATACAATGGGAATAACAGAAGAGGACCCTAAATGTAGGATCTGTGATGACGGTGATGAAACTGCATCACATCTAATCTTCGAAGGCATTGCACTGGAGAGTAAAAGGCACAGAACATTCGGGACAACCAGACCCGAAGAAATTTTGTCTAATAAAGAACTGGTAAAGGGACTCCTTGCACTGTTCAAGGGCATTGGTTGGCTTTACTAGATATACAGGGAGCGATACCGCACAATAAACTTAGTTTCGGCGCGGGCAGTGGCGGGTTGGACCAAGACTGTTTTGGCTTCCCTGAGAAAACCAAATCAATCAAATCAAATACTATTCTGTCTGTGACCGCGTAGCCTATACTTATTGCACATCCGAAAAAATGTTATCTGAAGCTGAAGAATTTTAATATTACGGAAAATATGGCAAGAATAATCAATGATTTTTATTAAAATTTTGAAAAGTAATATTTTGTGCAGGTAACGTTATAAAAGGTGGGATACTAACGGACCTAAGTACACTTATATATGAATCATTTAAATGATATTTGTGAATCCATTTCTTAATATTATTAAAAGGCATCAGTAAATATCGCAATATAGACAATCTGGTGTGTTAACTTTTATTCTCATGTTACAATAGTATCGATACTACTGAGCGCAATATTCAAACAGTAGGTAAATCAAGCATGAAAAAATCTTTTACTTCAGGAAGTTGCTTTATGATAATGGCAATGTAACCAAGAAATATGTCATTGAAATTATTTTCAGAGTAATGGCGGCTGAAGGTACAATCAAAAATGACTTTCAAAATTACGATCATTTAACCTTCTGACACCGAGTATTTTTTGTTACACTGAGTACCAATGGGGTCTTTAGTGACCCCAACGTAATTTATTTTTTATTAAAGGATAGTTTTAATAATGATAGAATAAAATCACATTCCTTATTTTTTCGACAATCTAAAACATGATGTCAGTGATATATATTTTTAAGTTACTTATTTCTGTGAAATTTACAAACGATTCTCATGAAACTACAAACATTTTTTATTAAATTCCGAATTGACATTTATGACACATTACACTTACAGCAATAAACTGCAGAGTGGTTTTTACACACACAACAGCCACATTTTGAACATTTATCGGTGAATTTTCTATCTTCAGACCTTTTACTAAACAGACACCTTCCCCTTTTTTTTTTGTCTGTACTATTGATGGAAGTAGTGGGGAAACAATTTTGTCTGGTTTTCTTCCGACGAGCTGCTTTCCTAATTCTATGAGAAATGCCCGTCTCTTGTAGTTGGTCCTTTCTGCCCAGTCTGGTGTAAGACGTAGCCATATGATAAATGCATCCAGTGCACTGATATCAATCAAATTGTAAAATAATACAATTGGCCACCTCTTGCTCATCCTCTTTGTAATGTACGTTATAACCAGCTTGTCCATGATACCTACTCCTGATTTTGTTTTATTATAATCCAGAATCATTACTGGCTTGCATTCTTCACGATCTTCCACTTCCTTCCTTGAATGCATTGCACTGAGCAAAGTTACAACTTTTCCCTTTTTAGGACAATATGAAACAATTGAAGCATGCTCTTGGAATCCAAAAATAGATGAATATTTGACTCGATCTTTGATCTGAGTGAAAGCTTGTGGTAGTTCTCCTTTATTTTTTTCTAATTGTTCCTAAGAGTGTGAGAATGATTTTCAGAAGTTCTCTCGCCAAACTAAGGCTAGTGAAAAAAATTGTCAGTTGTTACATTTCTGCCACTGTTTTCTAAGCCTTTCACCATATCTAAAGCAACTCTCTTGCCTTGACCAACTTCACGAGATTAATTTTCTTGTTGACCAGTGTAAACTTGGGGATTGAGAACGTAAGATGTTGCACTATCACATACAGCCCATAATTTCAACCCATATTTTCCTGGTTTTGGAGGAATATATTGCCGAAATGGACATCTACTACGAAATGCCAGAAGTTGTTCATCAATTGTTACGTTGCTTTGAGGAACACGTGCTTCTTGAAATGTGTTTTAACACATTTCAAACATTTCTAGAATGGGATCCAGCTTGTCAGGAGCACGGTTGTGACGTCTCACATCTGCGTCATCAATCGGATGCACCTTGAAATTTGCGTAAAGCGATTCCTAGCCATTGCTTCACTAAAAATGGGTCTAGCATCCACTTTGTTCCTCAGATGTGTAACTGCTTCATTATCGGGTTTGTAAGCACCTGCTAGGATCAAGACACCGATAAAGCACTTCAGTTCAATGGCATCTACTGGTTTCCATTTACCACTTGTTTGTCCACTTTAGGATTACATCAACAATGTTTCTCCTAAGAAACAACTGGAAAGCTGATTCTATGGAGTCTGTATTTTTAACTGCGAATTTTGTTGGTCCTAGCTTTACTCGCATTATGTTCCATCTCTGTTCTCTTCCACAAGCTCTTCTCAACGCATGTTTGTGCCACAATTCTTCTTTGTTTTTAGACCTACACAAATAATAATAATTATTATTATGAATTACAAAATACAAAGGGTATGTCTTGGCGCTAGACACTAACGCACATTTACAAAAATACAATGTGTAGTTACATATAACAGAAATGTGTAATACTTTCTGTTCAGGCTGGACATCTGCACTGTCCAAATCTTCTTCTGAACTTCCGTCTGAATAAGGAATATTCTCTTCTAAGACGTCAATTTCTCCATCGCTGCATGAGACATCAGAAACTATATGGCTGATATCACTATTTGTTTCTCCAGATAGAGGATTATTCTGCAGTAATATTTCAAGCACTTCGTCTTCCGAAAGGTGACGAGACGTTTTCCACTGAATGCAACACAAATAGTAGTCTCCACTTGTATGGAGAAAATAACTGTCGGCTTATAAAGTACTGGCAATAATCCACACGTTACATCAATATTTACAAGAATAAAAGAAATACAGCAACAGTTACGGATTCAATGCAGCGTTATTGGATAATATTACCACAAGAGAGAAATGGGGTCGCATTTAATCCCAGTGTTATGCAGTGGTTCTCTCTTGATTTTCTGTAATACTAAATTTTTCAAAAATATATATTAATATATCACGAACACATTACTTAATTCAGGAAAAGTCCGAAATTTTCATAATTTTTAGTATTAGGAAATAAGGTATATTTTACAGAAAATTACTGCCTGGGGTCATTATAGACCCCACGACATTAGGAGAGTTAATTTTATTTTAATGACAAAGTTACCAGTCAGAGGGAGGATATTTTGAAATAATATCATTAGGGTAAATTTAACTGATTTTCTTTTAATTAATATCTTAATTTGAGTCTGAATCATTCTACTACTCGTAAAATAATGACCACAGATAACCATTACTCATTGTCTCCTCCGCTTTGGTCAGCGATATGGAAGACAAAAGGAGGTACGAAATAAGTTCACACACCAGGACATAGCAAAGGGAGTGCATTAAATTTTTTTATTTCATATTTATGGAAAATTACGTTACACTCTCCTCTACTAAAACACTAACAGTCAGTACTGGGTGAGATATTTAATTATGCACTTTATGTTAATATGCATTTATTTATTTGTGTTAATAATAGTATAGGCTGATTTTACATTAAATAACAATTTCCATGGAAATTCGAGTGCACACATAGTCAACAAATAGCGTTTCCATTCTGTCATTTTAGCACTGCTGCAGAGTGAACAAGTGCAAAGTAATGTGACTTTTTTGGTTCTAATATGTGCTGCCACCTTCCGTTTATGTGTTAAGATGCCTAGCATTGTGACCATCATTTGAATATTATCACCAGATTTATTTTGTTTTATGTCTCTTAGAGGGGAAGCAGGGACTGAGGACGTCAACAATTGTATACGTGACTGAACGACAAACATCTATGTGGATGCACTAAGATGTCCAACCGGTTCCGGGAATACAGTGCACAAGCTGGGAGCTAGTGGAATAAGTGACAGAGGACACTACATCAGTACTGTGTGACAATTTGGGTCGGACGGAAGCGAATCAAATGTTCAAGTGTTTGTGTACCTATTGGACCAAATTGCTATGGTCACCAGTCCCTAGACTTACAAACTACTTAAGCCCTTTCTTACACTGGAAGTGAGAGCTTACGAGATTTACCCATGATGCACCAGTCACGTCGGTCGGGTACAGTGTAGACGCGTCCACTTGCACAAGATACACGCATACGATCTCTAGCAGAGGGATGCTATTCTCACACGTATGGAAGTGCTTCGCGCATGCGCAGACGACCGATTGGGGAACCCAGCAGACAAACGACGCCGATCGCGAATTTGTTTGAGAACATATACTTGCCTCCTGTTCAGGTAGTTTTTCGATTCAGTCGTAAGTTTTTTAGGAGGTGATACTGTTGAGGAATTGCTTTAAAAATTTCATATAACATGTGTACAGTTTTTATTAAATACAGAGATATAGCTGTTAATATGAAACGCAAACAAACTTGGAGCAAATGTAAATGAAGACATATTCACTGATTTATCCGTCGGTTCTTGATAGTACAACACACTGACTTCAAAGTAGAATTTTGTGTATGTTCTAAACGTTCATTTGCACTTAGTTACCCGGTTTTCGGCTTACTATTACATATTCAGACTTTAAAGTACGTCGAGAACCGGTTGTTTAAATAAGAATCAGTATGGTGATCTACCAAGAACCGATGAAAGAATCGGTCAAAAAAAAAAAAAAAAAAATAAAAAAAAAAAAAAATAAAAAAAATCCAAATTTGCATGAGCTTTAAATCTGTTGTACATACCAAGAGCTGTATCTCGGTAGCCAATAAAAACTGCAAATCGTCTTTATTACCATCTTCTAAAATATTTGCTATTTTTCCTGAAACATTCTGTAGTTAATAGATGAAATATTTGTTTTTGGTGAGCATTATTTGAAGCTTTATCACAGCACGTATAGACAACTGTGCTTGTTCATCATATACATAGGTGCCTCAAACCGCAGGGGCTGGAAGTATGTAGTCGCATTTTATAATGAGGACGTTAACACATTTGAGCAATGTAGTTACCATGAACTGCACGAAAACAGTTTCACAGTGGCAAACTACAACACATAAATGCTTTAATAATCATAATATATCTTTACAGTTTCGAAAAGTGATCTTAACTCGGTGATTCATTTGCTATAATTTGACAACAAACCAAGTAGACACGTGAAGCAGACGATTCGAGAACTGTGTACCGTTTGAACGCTTCTTTGTAGTTCGATGGTCTATCGCAAGGAGCGCTGCAGCTGACAACGACTTTCTTCTGCGTGTTGCACGTCTCGAATAGAAAGGGCTTTACAGTAACTTACACTATAGACAACACACACACACGCATGCCCGAGGGAGGACTCGAACCTCCGGTCGGAACTGCAGCCTAGTGTGTAACATGACGCCAATCGGTGCGGCGGGCGGGAGCATTTCAGGTGTGAACACAATAATCCCGTTCTTACGTAGTTTCCCAAAATCAGTCCATTGCTAAGTGCCGCAGTACTGTTAGGCGCAGGTGCTCAACTACTAGTTCGATTAATCAGATTTGTATTTTACATGATTTCCGTAAATCAATGAAATTGAGTACTGCGAGTGTTGTTGTTGTTTATAGGGGACCAAACTACAAGGTCATCAGTCCCCTTACTGCGATTGTTCATTTGCAAAGTACACATTTGAATTTATTCACTACTCTTGCCCCCAATGAGAGATTGTCCTCCGAGACATGATACCAAAAGCTTTATTCTCTTTTGTATCAATGATACAATCTGCTGTTTACAGAATGATTGCCGTTGAAAATTCATCTGGAAGCTGGTTCTCATTTAATTTCACGAGAATATATTAGAGAGTATTTTATAGTTACGATTGTCAGGCTATTATTCAGACAGATAGGAAGTGTCTAGCAGGATATCCGGCAGCGAGCTTGATAACTTAAGAAAAAAGACAAAGGTATAAACACCACATTCAATCTTGCCAACAAATTAGTGATCAGTGTCTTCAAAAGCGACAAACTCTGAGCTAATCACAATGCAGCTCATTGTGCGCCGGAAATATCTTTCTCTGTGAGCAGACGCCCACCTGTCATCCGCATAATGAGGCCGTTCGTCAGACGCCTTTGTGCTGCTCTGTCTCCGTAGGCTGTTTCAGTAAACAATGCCTCCTCCTGGCATCTCATATGGCTTTTACGAGGGAATCGAAAATGTCTTTCATGTCCAATATAGACCTCAGCGAGAAGTACTTCACTACTCCGAAATGCCAAGGGAAGAATGATATTTTGAATACTTCTCAACGACTCGTTATCAGACCCTTCTATAAACCACAAAGCAGATGTGGCACACGTGTGAATTTTTATTCATTACATAAGACTATAACAGTAGCATCAATGGAATTCTTCGCTCTTTTGTATTAGTTGATGTACATTGAGGTTACAAAAGGCACTGGACAATGATACGAAAAGTAATATCGTATATGTACACTATTTCATCTGATTCGTAAGATGAATGAGACAATGAAATAACCTCAGACATTAAGAAAAATATAATAATCCCCATTCCAAGAACGGCAGATGCAGACAGGTGTGAAAATAACATAACCATCACTTAAATAAGTCATTATTGCAAAATTTCGACTCGAATTATTTACAGAAGGATGGAAAAGCTGGCAGAACTCGAACTTGGGGAAGATCAATTTGGATTTAGGACAAATTTAGGAACATAGAAGACAATACTCACTTCACGATTTCTCTTAGAATATAGATTAAGGAAAGGCAAACCTACAATGCCCTGATTTTTTCCTGGACGGCATTCTGAAGCTTATAAAGCAGTTTGACAAACGTATCATTGTACTTGGATATGTAGAAAAATAGAAATATGTCTTATCTTTAATGTCTTTTCAGATTTTTTTTTTCCTTTCATATGCAACTCTGACCACAATCGACAGGGGAGACTAATTTTCAAACCCCCCTCGTATAAATGACTTCACAGACAACGTGACGCTTAGTTTATCGAGAAGTTGCAACATTGGAGAAGGGTAGCAAAATGCAGAAAGGTATAACATAAACAAGTGTGAATTGCTGCGTTTACACAGAAGGATTCTTTATTATATAACTGGGCAATATTAGGGCAAAAACTGGGAGTAGTTACCTCCATAAAATGTATGTATGAGGAGTGCAATTAAGGACTCAAGAATTGACGACACAGCCAAGGGACTCATTCCTAGCGTTCCAGTTCCCCCTAGAATTTATGGAGTGCCAAAGTTACACAAGAGTGGCCAGCCTTTACGACCGATTGTGGATGGAATTAACTCGCCGACATATAATTTGGCAAAGTTCCTAGCCTCCAAACTAAGACCTCTAGTTGGCAAAACTGACTCGTACGTGAAGAACTCGACACACTTTATAGAACGCATTAAGGAAGAAACAATTTTACCTACGGACATCATGGTCAGCTTCGGCGTAAAGTCATTATCCACCAATGTGCCAGTAGACGAAACAAGAACATATTCTGCAAGATATATACGACCTGGTTCAGTTGCGTTTATCTTCGACCTACTTCAAGTGGCAAGATAGATACTATGAGCAAACAGATCAAATGTTCAAATGTTTGTAAATCTTTCGGACCAAACTGCGTGGTCATCAGTCCGTAGCTTACAAACTACTTAAACCTAGGTAAACTAACCTAAGGACAACACACACACCCATGCCCCAGGGAGGACTCGAACCTCCACAGCGAGCAACCGCGCGCTCCGCAGCGAGGTGCTTTAGACCGCTCGGCTACTCCACCGCGGCGAGCAAACAGACGGCGTAGCAATGGGGTCTCCCTTATTCCCGTTGGCAGCCGACATATTCATGGAGGCCTTTACGCCCATGATGCTGGTTCAGATACGTGGACGATACGTTAGCAATATGGCTCCACGGTGAGATGGAGCTACACAAGTTTCATGAACATCTGAACAAATTGCACAAGAAGAACCAATTTACATTAGAGATCGAGAAGGATGGCGCTATTCCATTCCTAGATGTGGAAGTTTATAGAACTACGCAAGGCACACTTGGGCACAGGCACATCGGAAGCCTACACATGCCGACAGGTATTTGCACGCCCAATCAAACCACCACCCAGCACAGAAGAACTGTTATCCGCTCACTGACGATTCGCGCGCAGCGACTATGTGATGAAGACAACAAAACAGCTGAGCTCAACAAACTACAAACAACATTTCTGGCAAATGGCTACAACCATAGAGTGATTCACATCGCCAGGGACACAAATAAAAGAACCAGCAATAGGCAGGAAGTCAATAAAAAGCAGCCAGCAGCACGCTTACCTTATGTGAAAAACGTCACTGATCGGATTGCTAAACATCTTCGCCGGGTTGGTGTCCAGCCTTTCTTCTATAGTAGTCACAAGATCAAGGATGTACTTGGTTCCACAAAGGACAACATAGAAGCACTACAGGCATCAGGAGTATACAAGGTGGAATGAGAGTGTGGGAAGTATACATAGGTGAGACAGGGAGGGCAGTGGCAACCCGCATACGCGAACATGAACGCTACATTCGATTAGGCCAACACAATAAATCTGCAGTAGCCGAACACCAGCAAGATTGCAGCAAAAAGATAAAATTTAACGATCCCAGAATACTCGCCAAGCAACCAGGGAAGATAAGGGAAGCCATCGAATTTGTAAAACACTCTAATAACATGAACAGAGAAGATGGACTCAGGCTTGCCCCCTGTTGGCTACCAGACAGCCGGCCGCGGTGGCCGAGGGGACTGAGGCGCGCCAGTCACGGTCTGCTCGGCCACTACGGTCGGGGGTTCGAATCTCCCCTCGGGCATGGATATTTGTGCCGTCCTTAGTATAAGGTAGATCGTAAGTAGTTTGTAAGTTTAGGGACTGATGACCCCGTAGTTAAGTCCCATAAACTATACAAACATTTGAACATTTTTTTTTTTGGTACCAGACATCACAGTGAAATAGGCCGCACTGACAACACAATACGCGAGCGTCACCAGTAAGCAACTGCCGCCGCGCGGCCCACGGCCAGCAGGAGAGAAACGGAAGCCCTCACCCCATTCGCCGATGAACACCAATCATGTCTCGCTATGCAAGAAGTAACGGCTAACCCCCACTCCCTCTAAGACAGCATCCTATCATAATAAAGTTCTATTCTTCCGCCAAAAATTCCCCAATAACGTCGCTTATTTTTAAAAATAATGACGTAATGTCTAAATGAAAGTAATATAAAGTGTAGTAACAACCATCTCACATCAGTATACCCAGATGAAGGCCACTGTAACGTTGGCCGAAACGTCGGTTATTTAAGTAATAGCCTTTCATCGTGACGCTGTACAACACCCAGAAAACTTTTATGTCAATAAATGTTTCCTTTAGCCTTTGGACATATTAATACCTTGTAGTCTACGCAACTACTTGTCCTTGACAGTTTGAAAGTGGTGTCTTTACTCCATTACTTGATCCATCTGTCCACTCATTGGGCATAGTATACTAACATATAAGAAATATCAACCCTCTTCACGGTACTATTTTATTTAATTTAAAGTTTTTATTACATAAAAAAAAACTAGTGTACCTGAAGCCTAACTTTTGAAATAGGTACCGCAATGAAGAAATACATTCTATAATTGCTTATTAGGGAAAAGTTACTTTATTGGGGGCGCTGTTTGTGTGTCACATGGAAATTATTTATCAATCTTCACACAACTTGTTCATGAAAATCATCTAAATCCAAGACTTTTTTTCTTTGTTCCGCTTTTTCCTGGAGTAGAGAAACCTTCAGACCTACCAGCAACTAATATCTCTCACTCTTTTTATTTTTATTTATTGTCCGAAATGAAACACAACTAGCACCTGCAATCTTTCAAGGACACTTTTAATGGGATTTTTATTGCTCTTTTTGCCTCTTCCGACATAAACTGACAACAATCGTGACTGTCTATGCAGAATCTGCCTTCGCATATAGCGCTTGGAGACTGTGCTGCCACGCCGTTTATTGCGATGCGCTCACTCGATGTGCTCTGGCCGGCAGGCAGGAGTGGACTGACGCGGCCTCCCCTTCTGAATGAATGAATAAACTCGGCCGGCGCTATGGACGAAAAATGTTGTCTGCGCATCGTCCACCTTATCGTGCGCGAACTCTACACGTAGGTCGAGCAGAGCCCTCTTGTGACAGTCCAACAGGCTCGGTGTTGCGCCTCGTGTAGTCGGTGCACAGATGTTACAAAAGGTGGAAACAATACAGTGAGTGCCAGTATGCCTCGTCGATATCAAAGGGAGCCATATCGGCATGTGCCCGAGTTGGAACGGGGTTGCCATAATGTGACATTTCGGCTCGCACAGGGTATGCTGCTACGGCGTCATCCGTAGTGTTGGCTCGTCGCTGGGCCGGCCGCGGTGGCCGAGGGGATTGAGGCGCTCCAGTCACGGTCTGTACGGCCACTACGGTCGGGGGTTCGAATCCCCCCTCGGGCATGGATATTTGTGCCGTCCTTAGTCTTAGTTAGTTCATAAGTAGTTTGTAAGCTTAGGGACTGATGACCCTGTAGTTAAGTCCCATAAGTTCTACAAACATTTGAACATTTGATTTGCTCGTCGCTGGAACACTGCAACAAGTGTGAACTTGTCTACATCGATGGTTCGGCGCCGTCTGCTGCAGGTTGGATTGGTTACAGGCATGCCATTACGGCGGCTTCTATTGTCCAGAAACCACAAGCCCTTCCGACTGTTGTGGGCGCGTAAACACCGTGAATGGTGAGCTGAGGTTCAAAATGTAATATTTTTGGATAAGTTCCACCTCAACGTGTCCTTCAGTTATGGCCGCATACTTGTCCGGCGGTACCGTGGTGAGCGCAACCTGCAGGGTTACATTGTGGAGTGGCATAGTGGACAAACACCAGGTGTGATGGTTTGGGGCACCACTGGTTACAACACCCGATCTCGCCTGCTGGATATTAAGGGCACTGAATAGCAACCGGCACTGAATGGTGCTTGTGGAGCCTGAGGTACTCCCCCTGCTTCAGGCATCTCATCAGGCCACATTTCAACAGGACAATACTCGGCTACACATTGTGAGCAATATACAGGTCTTCTTCGAAGACCGATGGGTACCATTGCTTCCATAGCCTGCAAGTTCATAAGACAAGTTGCCCATCGGAAATGTCTGGGGCATGGTTGGTCGGCATCTGGTGCATTACGGTCTTCCAGTAAGTAGTGTCACGGATTTGTACACTCGCATACAAAATGCGTGAAGGGAAAACCTTCACGGACCTATTCAGAATCTTACTGATTAAATGCTGCACATACTGGTCACGTGACATACTGAATAGTAGGGCTCAATCATTTGTTAGGTGTCACGTACATAATCTGTGGTATTAAATTCAATGAATTCATGTGCTTCATTCTTGGTGTTGCAGTTTCCATAAACGATAGTTGGTCTTCAGTCCGCAAACTGGTTTGATGCAGCTCTCCACGGGCAGCTCTCCCTGTCCTCTTCATCTGAGAATAAGTATGGCAAGCTACATCCTTTTGAATCTGCTTACTGTATTTCTCCCTCGGTCTCCCTCTACGATTTTTACCCCACACACTTCTTTCGAGTGCTTTGTTAACGGTTCCTTGATGACTCAGAATGTGTCCCACCAGCCTATCCCTTCTCGTAGTCAGCATGTGCCAGAAACTCCTTTTCTCCCCAATTCTGTTGAGCAACTCCTCAATAGTTATGTGATCTACCCATCTAATCTTCATCATTCGTCTATAGAAGGCTTCTATCATGTTTTTGCTTGAACTCCTCATCGTCCACGTTTCACTCCCATACAGTGCTACACTCCACACAAATGCTAACATTTAAACTAATATTGTATGTCAACAATTTTCGCTTCTTCAAAATGTTTGTAAATCTATCGTACCAAACTGCGTGGTCATCAGTCCGTAGCTTACAAACTAATTAAACTAAGGTAAAGTAACCTAAGGACAACCCACACACACACACACACACACACACACACACACACACATGCCGCAGGGAGAACTCGAACCTCCGATGGCGCTTCAGACCGCTCGGCTACTACACCGAGGCTCGATTCTTCAGAAACGCTTTTCTTCCCGTAGCTATTCTGCATTTTATATCTTTTTTACTTCGGCCATCAGAAGTTACCTTGCTACCAAAATAATAAAACTTATCTACTACTTTTATTGTCTCAATCCTTCAGCATCGCCTGATTTTCTGCTACTACATTTAATTACCCTCGTTTTACTCTTGTTAATGTTCATCTTGTACCTTCCTTTCAAGACACTATACATTGCGTTTAATTTCTGTTCAATTTCATTATCTGTCTGTGAAATAATTACTATGTTGTCAACAAACCGCAAGGTTTTTATTCTTGCTCCCTGGACTTTAATTCCTTCTCCACATTCCTCCTTGCATTCATTCACAGCTTGCTCAATGTACAGATTGAACAACATTGGGGAAAGGCTACAACCCTGTCTTACTCTCTTCCCAACCACTGCGACCCTTTCATGCCCTGTCTGATTTTTCTATAAGTTGAATATAACTCTTTGCTCCCTATATTTTACCCCTGATACCTTCAGAATCTGAAAAAGTGTATTCCAGTCATCAGTGTCAAATGCTTTCTCCAGATCCACATAGGCTAAAATGTAGGTTTCCCTTTCCTTAATCTAAGTCTTAATGTGAGTTTTGCCTGCGTGTTCCTACATTTGTCCTAAATCCAAATTGATCTTCTCCAAGGTCGCATTTCACCAATTTTTCCATTCGTCTGTAAATAATTCGTCTTAATATTTTTGTTAAACTGTTAGTTCTGAAATTTTCACATTTGTCTGCACTTGCTTTCTTAGGTATTGGAGTGACTATAGTCTTCTTGAAGTCTGAGGGTATCTCTTCTGTCTCATACAACTTGTATTCCAGGTGGAACAATTTCTCCATGACTGGCTCTCCTAATGATCAAAGCTGTGCAGACGGGACATCATGTACTCCGGGAGCCTTGTTTCTACTGAAATTATTTAGTGCTCTTTCACTCACACGAAGTGATGTGTGCTATCGACAATTGATTCAATATTTCTTGATTTCCAGAAGGCTTTTGACACCGTATCTCACAAACGGCTTTTAATCAAATTGCGTGGTTACGGTACATCGCCCCAAATTTGCGACTGGATAGGGGATTTCCTCTCAGAGAGGACACAGTTTGTAGTAATCTATGGAAAGGCATCGACTGAAACGGGGGTGTTTTCGGGCGTTCCACAGGGTAGTGTTATTGGTCCTCTGCTGTTCCTTATTTACATAAACGATTTAGGGGAAAATCTAAGTAGATCTCTTAGGTTGCTTAGGTTGTTTGCAGATGACGCCGTCATTTACCGTCTAGTAAAATCATCTGAAGATCAAAACCAACTGCAGAACGATTTGAATAAGATATCAGTATGGTGTAAGAATTGGCAGTTGACTCTAAATAATGAAAGTGTGAAGTCGTCCGCATGAGTACGAAAAGAAATACGTTAAAATTTGTTTACATGATAGGTCAATCAAGTGTGAAGGCCGTAAACTCCACAAAATACCTAGCAATTACAATTATTCTCGACTTAAATTGGAAAGAACACGTAGATAATGTCGTGGGAAAAGCGAAACAGAGACTGCGTTTTATTGGCAGAACCCATAAAAGATGCAACAGAACTACTAAAGAAACTGCATACACTGCGCTTGTCCGTCCTTTTATGGAGTATTGCTGCCCAGTGTGGGATCCTTATCAGGTGGGTTTGACGCAAGACATCGAAAGAGTCCAAAGAAGGGCAGCTCGTTTCGTATTGTCACGATACAGGGGAGACAGCGTTACGGAAATGATGCAGGGTCTGGGATAGGAAGCATTACAACAACAGCGCTTATCGCTGCGGCGTGGGCTACTTACGAAACTACAATCGCGAACATTCTCCCCCGAATGCGAAAATATATTGTTGACTCCCACTTACATCGGTAGAAATGATCATCAGAATAAAATACGAAAATTCAGAGCCCGAACGGAGAGATTCAGGTGTTCATTCTTCCCACGCGCTATTCGAGAATGGAATGGGAGGTAAAATAGTATAACGGTGGTTCGATGAACCCTCTGTGATGCACTTAAATGTGATTTGCAGAGTATCCCATGTAGATGTAGAAAAATTCTTCTTGCAGTATAGTATCTAGTAGAGGTCTGCATGTCGCTCGGTTGCTCGCTCGAATCACGTGATACATGTCGTTCTCTGACAGTCCGACAGGTGTCGGTACTGCAGCTTGAGGCAAGGCGTGTGGCTGCGCTCGACTTTCTGCACGCTCGTTCGAGCGGCGCACGCTCCACTGGCTCGACCGTCCACACAGCCTGCTCGCCACTCGGTCGCCCTCCGCCGAGCCACTCGAGTCCAAGGCGAGTGTCGGGAGCAAACTAGACGCTAGAGAATACATTCTGACTGCGAAATTTGGAATTGTCTCCTTTCCCGGGTGCTTCGAAAGCTGTTCTCTCGATCCAGTTCAACTAGCTATTCCTTTTCGCATTTTGTAATTTACCATACAAGTTATTATACATGATTAACATAAAGTTTCTGTGCTAAGATCATTTACTAAATGAGTTTTACATGATCTTTCTTACTTTCATGTTCCCATTTTGTGGACTGTTAATTCCTGTTTAGTGGTAGGTGTTACTTGCCATCTTAACGAGCAAATGATTGTATTTTATATCCATTCCTCTTATCACTCTCAAGTTCTGGAATACTTTGTCCGTCTTTTATATTGATATTAAATACTCCGATATTGATGTAAAACCGCTAGTTTAGGTTTGTGCATCTCTCTCTGTTGCACCCCGTTAATATATATCCCCGTAGCATTTTGACACTGTGCGTGGTTGCTGCGCCTCTACCTTTTCCGGGAATTTTTCCAATTACAGCATTCATATATTCCTCACTGCCACTGTCGTCTTTCTTGTCTACATAATAAAGAACGGATGCAAGCTTTTGTGCAATATATAGGATCCGCGCTTTCTTCCGTCGTCAGGGTCATATGCCGGTGTAATGCTCATATATCGTTACCTCTTTTAAATCTTCTTATTCCAACTGTTTGCTTTACACAGCTGTACGAAATTATGGTGCTCCTGCTGTTTCAGTGATATCTGTGTTATATTTATTTAGGGCCGTCTGAAGTGCTGTTTTCGGAATGGCAATACTGTGAAATGCGCGAGGCGCAATCCACCAATGAGGTGGACCTTTATTAAGCACGAATTGATGGTGATGATGACGATCTGCTTGAATGGTAGAAACGCAACAGTACTCTCTTTCCTAAGCTGGCTGTGTTGGCAAACAGTATTTTGTGTGCCCGCCTCAAATGCACCTAGTGAACGCACTTTCAGTGCGGTAGGGAACCTGTTCTCTGATAGAAGAAATCGACTCGATCTACAACGTGTCAATGATATTTTAACAATACATTGCAATTACAATGCCACTAAAGAATAGTTTGGGGATAATGTTACTTTTCGATGTATACTTTGTTGTACGGTAACTTTTCTTTTGTACATTGCAATAAAAACGTTGTTCGTTCCGTAGTTTCTCTTTAGATCTTTTACATTACTTTAAAATGTTGTAGTTAGTTAAAATAACCTTTTTGTCTCGTTTGCGGTAAAATGATATTGCGGTTACATGCTACTATGCAGGAATTCACGTCTACAGCATAACTGATTTTAGTTCCTCTGGTTAGCGGGGGTGCGTCAGACGCAACAGCACCCCACAGCTCAGAGCCACAGAGCCGTTGCCGTAGCGACTGACAAGGAAACCTATCCAAGTGTCACTCTCCGACTTTTATAAAATTTGGATTTGTTATGATACATGAAAAACTGTGGGACCCGTATTTTTATATTTATTTATTTATTTTTAGCAGTGGAAAAACATATTTAAGGGGTGAAACGGTCCAAAATTGAGGCTAAAATAGAAAAATCGTGACAACTTAGAGATTAATGAAGCGATTTTAATGATTTTTTGGTATTAAAGTATCTTTTGATAAGAGCTCGGCCTAGGTACATCGCAGGGGTAGTGACAATTAGGGGGGCTACTACCCCTAAATTGTTCAATTTTTTGCCGGCCGCGGTGGCCTAGGTGACTGAGGTGCTCCAGTCACGGTCAGCACGGCCACTACGGTCGGGGGTTCGAATCCTCCCTCGGGCATGGATATTTGTGCCGTCCTAGTTCGTAACTAGTTCATAAGTAGTTTGTAAGTTTAGGGACTGATGACACCGTAGTTAAGTCCCATAAACTTAACAAACATTTGAACATTTTGATCAATTTTTTTGTGCTAATTTTTTTTATTTAATCGAAGTTGAATCTACGAAATTTATCTTTTATCAAAAGATACTTTCATACCAAAAATCATTAAAATCGCTTCACTAATCTCTAAGTTATCGCCATTTTTCTATTTTAGCCCAATTTTGGAGGGACAGTTTCACCCCTTAAATATGTTTTTCCGCCGCTAAAAAATTACGTGTTCCATAGTTTTTCAAATATTATAAAATATGCAAGTTTCATAAAAATCGGAGAGTGATACTTGGGCAGGTTTCCTTGTGATTACAGCGGCAGCACTACGCTGTGCGGCCTCTGCCCGGCCCGCCCCACGCAGCCTCGTTCGAGTGTCAACACGCTCGCTGCGAGCGTAACACACTCGCCGCGCCACCGCCGAGCGTTGCGCACTCGACCGAGTACGAGCGAGCGAAACCGGCGATTTGCAGACCTCTAGTATCTATATCTACATCTACAACCATACTCCGCAAGTCACCCGACGGTGTATGGCGGAGGGTACCTTGAGTACCACTATCGATTTTCCCTCCTATTCCAGTGACGTATTGTTCGCGGAAAGAAGGATTGTCGGTATGCCTCTGTGTGGGCTCTAATCTCTCTGATTTTGTCCTCACGATCTCTCCGCGAGATATACGTAGGAGGGAGCAATATACTGCTAGAATCCTCAGTAAAGGTAAGTTCTCGAAACTTCGACAAAAGCCCGTACCGAGCGACAGAGCGTCTCTACGGCAGAGTCTTCCACTGGAGTTTAGCGATCATCTCCGTAACGCTTTCCTGTAACGAAGCGCGCTGCTCTCCGTTGGATCTTCTCTACCTCCTCTATCAATCCCACCTGGTACGGATCCCACACCGGTGAGCAGTATTCAGGCTGTGGGCGAAAAAGTGTACTGTAACCTACTTCCTTTGTTTTCGGACTGCATTTCCTTAGAATTCTCCCAATGAATCTGCTTTACCGACGATTGATTTTATATGGTCGTTCCATTTTAAATCCCTCCTAATGCCTACTCCCCGATAATTTATGGAATTAACTGCTTCCAGTTGCTGACCGGCTATGGTGTAGTTAAATGATAAAGATCTTTCTTTCTGTGTATTCGCAGCACATTACACTTGTCTACATTGATCTTTAATTGCCATTCCCTGCACCATGCGTCAGTTCGATGAAGATCCTCCTGCATCTCAATACAATTTTCCATTGTTACAACTACCGCATCATCCGCAAAAAGCCTCAGTGAACTTCCGATCTCCCATCTCATCTTCCTCTACTTCGTCTTCCATTTTCATTTATCGCTGCAACTCACAGAATTTCCAAGAGCGCGCTGTAGCCTTGTAGGAGTTTTCTGTAAATCTCGGAATGGCCCGCACGCTTTCCGCTGTGCAGGCATTTAAAGGGTCTGCAGGTGGCAGTTATGCAAGGAACGCGGCCATCTTGTCGACGTCACGGGCGTAAGCGCCCCTACAGGAAAGCCCGCGACGCGGAACTTTTCCTTTGTTCCAGGCAGGCGGCGCGGCGCCACTCATGTCTGCCCGGCGCGCTTCCTGCCTCCGCCGTCGCAGGTAACTTGGGTAATTGGCAGCATCCTCTTCACTGCGCCGGCGGGCCGAGAAGGAGCGGAAGTCTGCGAGATGCTATCGGCACGCGTTACACGGCGGCCGCGGCGGCGTCACCCGAGGGAGAGAGAGAGCGATGCGTCGCTGCCGTGAAAAGCAATTAATTCACGTTTCATATCACGGCAGTTCCGGAATAGACGGCTAAAGGGGAGAGGTGGCCAGCGCCTGCAATATATTCTATCACTGTACAGTGGTTTTTATAAATGCCGTTCAGTAACTCTAACTACTTTAATATCTTTATAACATATTTTTTGTACATTAAGGTATTACAATTGTTTGTAACATTTGTCAATTTTATTTTAAAGTGTGTAGTGTGGTGGCCGTCTACCCCTAACACGCCGCGGT
Source organism: Locusta migratoria (assembly GCA_026315105.1). Lineage (NCBI taxonomy): Eukaryota > Metazoa > Arthropoda > Insecta > Orthoptera > Acrididae > Locusta > Locusta migratoria. The sequence continues at coordinate 36,872,640 of CM048750.1, read as the reverse complement.
GGAGTAGCCGAGCGGTGTAAAGCGTCTTACTGCGGAGCGCGCGGTTGCTCGCCGTGGAGGTTCGAGTCCTCCCTGGGGCATGGGTGTGTGTTTGTCCTTATGTTAGTTTACCTAGGTTTAAGTAGTTTGTAAGCTACGGACTGATGACCACGCTGTTTGGTCCGATAGATTTACAAACATTTGAACATTTTTTTTCTACCCCTAACATGTCTGGGAATCTAAGACGGCCGGCCGCGGGGGCCGAGGGGACTGAGGCGCTCCAGTCACGGTCTGCACGGCCACTACGGTCGGGGGTTCGAATCCCCCCTCGGGCATGGATATTTGTGTCGTCCTTAATATTAGTTAGTTCATAAGTAGTTTGTAAGTTTAGGGACTGAAGACCCATAGTTAAGTCCCATAAGTTATACAAACATTTGAAACATTTAAGTAATGAGTTTCTTCCATTTAGAGACTTAGAATCTAAGCCTGAGATTCGAACGAGATGGCCAAGTGCTACATTTTTTGTAAATGTTTTTAGCTAGTACAAAATGTATTATATCTTTGTAAAAAAAAAGTCGTATTTTGCATTTTGTGAAGTTAAAATCCAATTTGAAATGTTCCTCTGTATTTTTTTTTTCTTTTTACCTTGTAGCCCATCCTTCCGCTCTCCAATTTTGCCTTCCCTGGCGACCTTCTGTGGCTATATTTACAATTTCTTTTTCGTCATAACAATGTCATAACATTATAACTCAAATTGCTCTTGTGACTAAATACTGAAAACAAAACGAAGAAAGAAATGTTATCCATCTTCTCCATCTTTCAAACCCATAGCAATAAAATCTTCGTACTTCTTAAAGTTTGGAGCATCTTACTATATGTACACAGTTCTTTCTGGAATAACTAAAACACACTTGGTTAATGGAAATGGAGAAGTGAAGTCTTCAAACATAACAATACATATTTAGAAAATAATCGAAACATTCTTCTTCTAAACAATGAACCTTGATAGAATAACTGAATATCTTCTTCTTACTTGTAACCTTTTTGTAACTTGTTTCACTTGTAACCTGTCAGTTAACATATCTGGTGATGTGCTATCCAGTACACAACACAAAGACAGAGGTCTTCACCCCCACTAGTGGTGTCCTGCGACCTTCGCTTCCCCACAATTCCTCAGTACTATCCAACTCCTGTTCTTTTGAACACTCTGTTTAGCATGTTGCCGAATAACTTTCCATGATTATTGTATTTTTACGTGCTGGAATATTCGACGTCCATATACATTCTAAATTCTACGTGATTGTTTCCACCAAGGTTGTTAAAGACATAATTTATATGATGACCTAATAACCACATCACAGGTTTGTGATACTGGCTTTTAAAAAATTAATGGCAATTTATCTCAGATTTATCCTAGTGTTGTAGGGAAATTGAAGTGACTGTGGCATGGAAGTTGACAAGGATCACGTCCTGTCACTTAAATTATCTTATTGTTCCAAAATGGAACATCACATCCGTTTGTGGGCTAAGAAGATGTTATACAAAGATCACCGAAAACACAGCACCATATGAGGTGATTAAATCAGTACTACATTTATCGCCATTGCATGCTTTAGGCGCTGCTACGCACCTCGGTATTTAATCAAAGAGGTTCTGGATCTATTGTTGGGCTGCAGCAGTCCCTGTGGCTTGCGCATATCGCTAAAGTCGACCTGGTGCAGCAGTAGTGTAGAACATAGTGCCAGGCGTTCCACAGTCACAGAAGTGTTCTATAGGAGGCATATCAGCAATACCAGAAGGCCAAAGCAACATTGCAATACCATGAGCGATGAAGTAGTCTTGACTGACCCTGTTGTAATGGACTGTCTGCAAGGTCCAAAAGTCTGGAAGAATAATTGAGTCCAATACTTCACGGATCTATGACCTGTTGATCAGTGTGATGGAGATGTGTAAGGTAGAGTGCACGCAGGATAAATTGGTCGGTAGTTGTGCAGACTGCTGGGCAAGTGTGGGGAGAGTGTGTTAGTGGTGGGGGTAGCGACCGGAGCAGAGAGCGAGCGCTAGAGGGGAAGAGAAGAGGCCAGCCCACTGGCTGGCAGGTGGAAGTGGACTGGTGCAGCCTCCCCTTCTGAACAAAGGAATGAACTCGCCTGATGCTTCGGACGAAAACTCATCTCTGCGCATCGTCCACCTTAACCTGTGTGAACTCTAATAGTTCAACCATCTCTCATCACGGTGTTTGCAGAACCATCTGACCTCATGGTGTTAAGGGCATAATTGGGATTATTCTGGTTACACTATGTAGCTCCAATCACTCTTGTACCTTTAATCTTTAAATTACAGTCTGGAGACACGTAGGTGATAGACTGTTAAGTGATCTGTAAGGCCATACACCCGGGTTCATGGACCGGGATGGTATTCCATTCCACTCCTGCATCTCCATAGAACACAATGACTGTAAAGTTACCGGCCAGTGTCATATCTCTCAAGTGATAGAGCCTATTGTCCTCTTACACCTTTGAAGATTGCCAATAGTCACATTGCGATTGGATAATTTGGCAAGCAATGTTCTGGAGTTTTTTCGTCACACATTACTGTCGGTTTGGCCTTGTAAGGATTTCAAATTGTAACCTCTTTGGCGGGCTACAGTCGAACAGTAGCTATCACTGGCGTACTGCGATCGCTGATAGACGACAATGCTTGAGTTTAAATATATTTGTTTGTTGCTGGGCGCCGGGGCAGTCGACCTCCGGCAGCTGAGCGAGTCGCAGGCGTTTTTGGCAGCGGATAACGTTAGCCTTCCGATCGCCTTCTAAATGCAGTCCGGGCGCGATAGAGGACAGCAAATGTTTCAGTGTCTAGGTGGTCAGTGGCAGGCAGTAATTCGGTGATTGTATTTTGATATGAGTAATATTTATCGTTCTGAATACAGTTCGTTACAATACGACGGCAATTGTTATCAGTTAAACTGTTCATTATCCGCACCACAGAAGAGATGTATTGAAACATTCTTGTGGGTAATTAGAGGTAGACGAATAATCTAATGGTACCGATACCGCTCCGGCGGAGCGGCCGAGCGCATTGAGGCGCTAGGCTTCAATGCGCGAGGCTGTTCCCCGTTGGGGATTCTAATCCCCCCTCCGGCATGGATGTTTGTGCCGTCTTTAGTATAACCTAGTTAATAAGTAGTTTGTTAGTTTAGGGACTGATGACCCTATAGTAAAGTCCCATAGGCTCTACAAATACTATAACTTTTGGTACCGACACCATCAGGCTAAAAAAAAAAGTTCAAATGTTTGTTAAGCTTATGGGACTTAACTACGGGGTCATCAGTCCCTAAACTTACAAACTACTTATGAACTACTTACGAACTAGGACGGCACAAATATCCATGCCCGAGGGGGATTCGAACCCCCGACCGTAGTGGCCGTGCTGACCGTGACTGGAGCGCCTCAGTCACCTCGGCCACCGCGGCCGGCCGCCATCAGGCAATGGGGACGTTATAGCCTACCACTTCTTCTACATCTACATACTTATTTTGCTTTCTTAATACATTTGAGTGTCTGACAGAGGGTTAATCACGAATCCACCCCAACGGCTAAGACGATATTCCATAAGCACATAATTTTATTAGATGCTGCTTGCAATGTGAAGTGTCCAAAGCCTTCAGGTTCATTTAGAAATATGGAATCGATTTGAGATCCCTTGCCAATAGCACGCATCAGATCATGTTTCACAAGAACGATTCTTTCTGAATCCGAATTAATGATGGGTTATTACGTCGTTCTATTTAACTTAGTGAATAATGTCCGATAAAACTATTCGTTCCAAAATTATGCTGTAAACGGACGTCGATGATAAACGCCTGCATTTTTTTCGTATTACTCCAATTGTCTTTCTTAATACTGGAGTGCATTTTTTTTCGTATTACTCCAATTGTCTTTCTCAATACTGGAGTGACATACCAGTCTTTGGGTACGGATTTTTCTTCGAGTGAGTGGTTGTATATGATAGGTATGGAGCTATTGCATCAGCGTACTCAGAAAGATACTTTATTGGTATACAATCTAGACCATAAGCCTTCCTACTGTTAAGTGATTTAAGTTGCATTATTACTCCAGGGATATCTACTTTTAAACTACACATGCTGGCAGCCGTTCTTGATTCGAATTCTGTTGTATTTGCTTCATCTTCTTTGTTGAAGGAATTCCTCTCTATGGACAACGTCTTGTCGATTAATTCGGAATGACGTGGGCCGGCTTACACCACCTGCTGAAACACAAGTGGATTAAGGATGGGAAAGACGCACCGGAAGCTTGTAAGTATGTACTGAAAAATAATATTTCTGTTGGTGTATACGTACTATGTGAACCTCCTGCAGAAGTTAGTCCATTCTGTGCTCTTGTACGTGTGAGAAAAGTGTGAAATAAAGTATTGCTAAGTTCAAACCAGTGTTCTGCAATCAACTAGCTACGTCCTTTCACATCGCTACGTGACGTTATTTCTTGAAGGGGACTGTTGTTGTGATCTTCCTTTGTAGTCTCGTTTGATGCAACTCTGAACTCTATTGTGTGAAAGATTCTTCATCTCATTTTAAGAATGCTAATGCAATTACTGTATTCGTCTTTCGGTCTCTTACCCAGGACTCCTCGGTTTAAAATCCAACTCTCTAGTCTGTACACCATACAGTAGCAGTCTTCAAGTGCTTTTTTGCGGCAATATTCTTAGCAGCTAATCGGTCTAACAGTAAAATTGATGGCGTATATGACAACTGCTCTTTATTCTCTAATATTCGTGTTGTAACATATTGTGTAAGATTGCTCCATTGCTGTCACAACACACCGAAAATACTGTCACTGCCTGTGAACCACAGATAGCCAACACCAAACTCTAGGAAGAAAGCAGTACTGATGAGTGGTCCTTGGGTCCAATAATACTGTTACAGTTCAGAGTACAAGCTGCTTCGGTATTTCAACAACGTCCGCTATCGGAAGTGCCAACAAACCGACAGTTCAGTTTCAGCATGAATCTTGTCATCTGACATCACAGCAGCCCCACAGCACGGTCCATTTCATGGGAGAACACGGGACGTTACGAGAGAGAGAGAAAGAGAGAGAGAGAGAGTGAGAGAGAGAGTTTCAGAGCTCTAGAGATGACGTCCAACAGTTGAGCTCTTGGCAACGGAGCAGCCACTTGGAGAGTGCCTACTGGGACAGCGTGCAGGCAACCCGCATAGCCCACTAGCCAACTGCTACCAATGTAGACGACGAAACAAGTGCAGCACGAATGCTGGAATACCCGATACAGTCAAAGCATTCTCTGACGGCCTAATGTTAAGTTTACAAAAAAATATTACTTGGAAAAAAAGTGAGTATAGGAAATGAAATTTTAAATAGAGTTCCTGTTTCATATAACTCCATCTACCAATCGCAGCCAAAAAAATTCCCAAATAAGAAACAAAGAGTTTTATTGATTAAGGCAGTGTTTTTCAATCTGTGGGTCGCGACCATCAGGGGGTTCGCAAAGCCTTGCTCGGGGGGTCGCCATAAAACAGCTATGACTTGAGTAACACAAAAAAATCATGCGTAAGTGCAATTTATTTACTGTTAAAATTATGGAGTTCCTTGTGTGACATTGATTATTAACTAAATAGATCATAAATTGTGTAATAATACAGTGACTTAATGTTGAATAAGTGCCTCCCGCGTTTAAGGTTCGATGTGTGTGTTGTCCTTAGGTTAGTTTAACTATTAGTAGTTTGTAAGCTACGGACTAAATACGACACAGTTGAGTCTGAGAGATTTACAAACATTTGAACATTTTTGAATCTTCAATGAAAAAATACTATGATATGTTTCATTGTTGTTTAGTATTACAGACTTAATAATAAAGTGAAGCATGCTGGGGTTTAGCGCTTCAGCCGGAGCGAACGGCATTGTGGAGGCAGCCGGCGTGTGCTTCAGTCCGAAAACTAATTCTGAACGGCCGCCGCGCGGGAATAGCCGAGCGCTCTAAGACACCTGCTACGGAGTGCGCGGTCGGTCTCCGTCGGATGTTCGCATCCTCCCTCGGGCATAAGTGTGTGTGTGTGTTGCTCTTACCTTACGCTAGTAAAAGCAGTTTCTAAGCTGACGGACCGATGATCATTGCAGTTAGATACGATGGCTTTAGAAACATTTGAACATTTTCTAATCGGTCGCGCTTGCAAAAACTTTGATACCTCGGAGTCTGGCCAATGTCCTTCCGTATTTACTCGGAGATTGTTTGATGCGATAAGCAGGAGTATTACAATCATTTATGCATTGCAAACTGCCGGGTAAAGTTTTTATTTTATTCTGATTTTCTTTCGTTCATCATCATTCTGTTAATTTTACCTACAAATTTTTCATGTGACATCTCAATACTTTGTGTTATTCATAATACGTACGTTACACTCTGGCATTTAATTCATTGCTCATTAATTTTTGTACAAATGTTAAGTGCAACTTAGCAGGATTTTTCGCAGGGAACACTCGTCGTTTGTGTCCACTCCACCGCCTGCGTCAGTTGACGACCTAAGCGTTTGAATGCTTTTCTATTGTCTTGCAGACTTCGGCAGGCTTCACTTTGTAACTGAATTACTGATACTACCAAAACAGTAATACATGTTCCTTCTTCTTTGAAAATACAAGTATTTAATGTCAACTTCCTTCAACCTAATTGTTGTAAATTATGAATCACTGAAATTGCCCTTTTCCTGCACAAGCGTTTATTTTATTTTTATGTATGCGACTCCTCTTACAGACATGTCCGAAAGAACCGTCGCAACTGATCAATTCAGCAGTTACATGTTTATGATGTAACATAAATTTCAGACATTCAATAATAGTTCGTTCACTTAGAAGAATACTAGTGAAGGCTTCATGTAAAAGGAAGTACATACGAGGATACTACAGCAGTAGTGTGTAATTCTTGAGATAGTCGAAGAGGTTAAGGCGAGCTATCCCATTACGCGAGAAATATGGTTCCGAGTAGATGTGAATCCATCCCATAGGTATGGGACTGCGACTGGTGGATTTACTATATAAATGTACACCAAAGGCAGTTTATATGTGTGACATGAATTAATGCGTTGTCAGGTTGATACCGCTGCGTCTCAGATGACAGTTGATGTTTTATTATTTTATTGCGTAGATAACGTTCGACAGATGGCGCTGGGCACCAAAACGTGACTGCGCATGAAAATCGTTTATAAAAGGAACTGTAATGAGAGAGAGAATCAGATGCACCAGCAGTCGCAGCATTTTGACGTTACCTGAAAAGGCGCTTTTAGTGAAGCTGCATCTCTTGCACGCGTCGTTTGACGATGATCGTGTGCTCAGCCGCCACTTTCGCTATGCTTGGCCGGCCGCGGTGGCCGAGGGGACTGAGGCGCTCCAGTCACGGTCTGCACGGCCACTACGGTCGGGGGTTCGAATCCCCCCTCGGGCATAGATATTTGTGCCGTCCTTAGTCTTAGGTAGTTCATAAGTAGTTTGTAAGCTTAGAGACTGATGACCCCGTAGTTAAGTCCCGTAGACTATACAAACGTTTGAACATTTTTTTTTTCGCCATGCTTGGCCTCCCAGGTCCCCAGACCTCAGTCCAAGCGATTATTGGCTTTGGGTTTACCTGAAGTAGCAAGTGTATCGTGATTGAATGCTGAAAGACAAATCCTACGCCAATGCCTCACCATAACTCCGGACATGCTTTACAGTGCTGTTCACAACATTATTCCTCGACTACACCTATTGTTGAGGAATGATGGTGAACATATTGCGCATTTCCTGTAAAGAACGTCATCTTTGCTTTGTCTTAATTTGTTATGCTAGTTATTGCTTTTCTGATCAGATTAAGCGCCATCTGTCGGACATTTTTTGGTTCTAATTAAACTCCATGTGATTCCAAGCATGTGTGTCAAATTTTACCTCTCTATCTGTTTCGTGATTTATTACGTTTTCATCAACAGCTAATGTCTGATATTCGTTTCTGGTCATGAATCAGTGATACTTCGCTCATTTTATACAATGCAGTTGTTAAAACGACGCAGCAAGGATATGCGGAGAGCGCATACAGAACAAATGCATGCAAAGCTACTCCGTCACGGAAACAATGGAGACCGATACCGTCTCCAGCTGACAGCTTCTGTACCTAGCTCTACATTCTGACGAATGGCATCCATATGCGAGACTTACGAATAAATGATACGATTCGATATCTGTTCGTAGCGTACTCAGATCATAACTCAGAAGGAAATTTGTCTAGATATACGTCATTCTTTCCTTTATTCTGGAGTGCGGACATATTTTTCGACATATACGGAGATGTGCATATATATCAGTCAGTTCGCAAGCATGGTGCTCGCAACGGACGGCGTACGGTACTGTTTTATCCTGGATATTGTCATATGCAGTAAAGGAAGAAACACAGCAAACAGACAACGGTTTTTCATAGTCTGACAGGATCGTGCCGTATAGTTGCAGCATCTGGGACTTCGTAGCGCCATCTGCTCGCTGAGGGAAGCATTAACTTGCGTCTGACAAGAGAGAGGAGTCTTAGGCGGTTAAACGTTTTCATTTTCCATTATTGATATTTAATGCCTCTCGTCCCATATGGGAGGGAAAGAGGGGGGGCGTGATGAATAATGTCAGCAGTTTATATACATCGATCGTCTGCCAAGCAGTTGCAAAATTTCGTCACAGTGATAAGAAAATTAATAATTTACACAATGTCATTTAAAATATGTACACAGATGAATGTTTCACACCTTATGAAGTACAATGGACTGCTGTCAATGTTAAAACGGAATTACCCTATCCATTTACACTAAAATATAACTGCAGATGAATATGGAAAAGGATGTTGTCGAATGGCAGAGGTTTGGATATCATTGGATTGTGACATTTGGGATACAGCAAGGGTATTTTTAATAGCAAATTTAATCAAAAAAATTTCTTTGCCACATTTGAGAAATTATAATTTTTAAGACACTATGAGCCTCCCTCATAACAACGCTGAGTGAAGCCCAACTGCGCATCGTATGAATGTCTCTTGTACGCAGATTGCAGAACAAATTGAAATGCCATGATAAGTAAAATGGTAGTCCATACTTTAATTCTAATAGTAATTTCTAAAACATCGAATTTAAATCACCACGGCTCTTTTCAGAATGAAAGTATTGTGCAACTATACTTGCTGACATATTGGCAAGATACGGTATGGAGCAGTTAATCACACTGAATCTAATGAAATCAAGTTTTTTACAACAAAAACCTACGGCATTATTCTGAAAACGTACCTTTATGCACCTAATGTGAGGTGTTTCGAAATAGCCATTACATGCTTCCAGTACTTGTTCATGGATGTGAGTACAAAATATTTTGATTAGAAATATAGTTCGAAGAAAAAGTTATCGTTCTAACGCGATTTCAATATATATGTTTAGCTCATCCACTTCTTGTTGAAGAACTGAGTTACGCATGACGCAGTAGAAATAGTTAGCAATTCCATTTATCACTTGAGCTCATTTGTTTGTATTAACACTTCAACATTACGTATTTACATTATTCAAAAGAAAAATGAATAAATAAAGAAAGAACTCAGCATACTTTACGTACAGATCAAGACTGATGCATTGCAGAACCGACTCGATCTTCGCCCATCAATTTTGTTATATACATTGTGCCTACAAATTATGTTCTGGATCAGGGTACGAATAGCGCCTGGTCAGATTCTGTAATTTCATGTATGATAGCTAGAACTCGTGCCAGCAGATCTTAATCTGTCTGCACAGAAGACTCGTAAATGTACTTAAGTTTGCATACGACCCCACAGAAGTAGTAAACGTCATTCTGTCTACCCTATTGCATATCAGGACAAACAGCTCAGACTTTTCTCTTTCCCTCAGCAGACGTAGACGCTTTGCGAACCGTCGTAAAACGGAAACGGTACGTTTCCGGACATTAATTACCATCCAATATGCACTACTGAAAACAAATAGGATGTTATTGTTGTTGTTGTGGTCTTCAGTCCGGAGACTGGTTTGATGCAGCTCTCCACAATACCTTATCCTGAGCAAGCCTCTTCAACTCCACATAAGAACGGCAACCTACATCTGTCTGAACTTTAATTCCTTCTCCAAATTTCTCCTTGCTTTCCTTTATAGCCTGCTGAATGTACAAATTGAATAACATTGGAGAAAGGCTACAACCCTGTCTTACTCCCTTTCCAACCACTGTATCCCTTTCATGCCCTTCAACTCTGACAACCGCAAATATTCAAATGTTTGTAGAGTCTATGGGACTTAACTACGGGGTTATCAGTCCCTAAACATACAAACTACTTATGAACTACTCACGAACTAGGACGGCACAAATATCCATGCCCGAGGGGGGATTCGAACCCCCGACCGTAGTGGACGTGCAGACCGTGACTGGAGCGCCTTAGTCCCCTCGGCCACCGCGGCCGGCTTGACAACCGCTGTCTGGTTTTTGTACAAGTTATAAATAACCTTACGATCCCTATATTTTACTCCTCCTTCCTTCAGAACTTGAAAGAGTTTATTCCAATTAACATTGTCAAAAGCCTTCTCCAAATCTACAAGAGCTAGATATGTAGATTTGCCTTTTCTTAATCTAACTGCTAGGATAAGCGGTAAAGTGAGTATTGCCCCCCCCCCCCCACCTCCCCCGTGTTCCTACATTTCCCCTGAACCCAAACTGATCTTCCCCGAAGTCGGCTTCTACCAGCTTTTCCATCCTTCTGTATATAATTCGTGTTAATATTTTGCAACCATGACTTATTACACTGATGGTTCTGTAGTTTTGTCGGATGTGTACAGCACACGCCAGGAACAAACGAACTCCACCCAACAAGTCGGATAAACAGTAGTAACATGTAAAGAAGAGACATCACCACAGAAGATGCTTTTAAAATAAAAAAGCGAAACGCGTCTGGTGTCAAATAAATCTCTTAATTGCAGTCAGTATAAGACAGATTACCTCTTATAATCAATTTTAACAGCTGCTGCGGAATATGAGCACACAACCAAACATTGATATTAGTATCCTGCATGGAGAGTGCGTTGCAACCGAGTTGCCTCCTGTCTCGACGGGCCTTTAAGTCGAGATACCCGTTACCCGTTGACGACCTTGGCCTTGCCTTCTTTTAACGGTCTCTGTTGTCTGAAATCTCTTTCAGGTCCTAAAAATTATACTCTGGTACACGCCAACAGCTGCCGCCACCTCCTTTCCTTTATGTTCTACATCCAACCTTCCTGCAGCTGCAGACGAGTCCCGTTGTTGTTGCATTGTTCTAGTTGCTCACTACACTATCTGAACCCAACTGCTTGTGTAAATCATTTGGTAAACATAAGTCAACGCCCAATCTCCTCTGCAGCAACTCCCTGTAATTACCGCTCGGTTGCCGTAATGTGTTCTCTTCTCTCCGTAGAACCGACAGAAAGACATAGAACATCGATGATGGAAAACCGCGTTTCAATTATATAGATAGAAAGATCGTCTGAAGATGAGCATTTTTACTAGTATATATGGGCTCATAAGTTAATGACTTTAGAGAAATTAACTTTTTTGAGGGTCACATTTTAGCTTTGATACTCGTAAAAAAGAGCGTTTTTTCGAACACCGTCGCCGTCGCCACTGAAAAGTACCTTTTGGCAGTGATTTAATTCCCAACTTACATGTTGTCTTGCCCAGCGTAGACTCTTCTTCCTATTAACAGTTGTCAGTAATGGTTTCTTAGCCGAATTTGCAGTTACTGGTCATCCATGTACTGGAGACCCTACAACATCCTGTAAGTTCCCACACAGTGTCTCGACTGCTCGCATCTGCCCAAATGGGGTCCTACTACTCCACTTGTCAGTTGCTCTTGACACCAGGAGACTTGCCGCGGTGGAGTGGCCAAGTGCACTAAGGCTCCTTGCTGCAGTGCGTGTGGTTGCTCGCCGTCGGAGGTTTGAGGACTACGACGGACATGTGTGTGTGTGTGTGTGTGTGTGTGTGTGTGTGTGTTGTCCTTAGCATAAGTTACTTTAAGTAATTTGTAAGCCTAGGGACCGATAACCGCAGCAGTTAAGTCCCTTATATTTACAATCAAACATGACACCAGGGCAAAAACTGTAGTGTAGGCAGTTTCTTTAGTAGAACTGTTGCATCTTACAAGTGTTCTGCCAATGAACGTAGGCTTTGGTTCACCTTGCCTACAATACTTTCTCTGTCTTCTTTGTAATTTAAGTAATTACTATTCGTAGGTATTTAGTTGAATTTACGGCCTTTTGATATGACTCATTTATCTTGTAAATCAATCTTAACGGATTTCTTTTAGTGTTTGTATGGATAACTTCAAACTTATCATTGTGTACGGTCAGTTGCAAAATTTGGCGCCATGCAGACATTTAAATCATTTTGCTGTTGTTTTAGATTTTCTGGTGGTTTTACAAACTGGTAAACGACAACCTCATCCGCGAACTGTCTAAGATAGCTGCTCACATCGTTTATAAATATTTGGGACAGTAGGGGCTCTATAACACTCCCCTGGGGAACACCGGATATCACTTCTGTTTTACTCGATGACTTTCCGCCATGAACTACGTCCTGTGTCCTTTCTGACAGTAAATCGCGAATCCAACTGCACAATTGTGGCAATGTACCATAAGCACGCAATTTGATCAGAGGACGCTTGTGAGGTACAGTGTCGAAAACCTTCCGAAAATCGAGAAATATGAAATCGATTTGAGATCCCTTGTCGATAGCACCCATCACTTCATGTGAGTAAAGAGCTAGCTGTTTCACAAGAGCTGTGTTTCTGAACGAGTGTCATGGGACAATAGGTCGTTCTCTTCAAGGTGGTTCATAATGTTTGCGGAAAGTATATGTTCTAAAATCCTTCTGCAAACCGACGTCAATGATGTTGGCCTGTAATTTTGCGGATCGCTCCTATTGCCTTTCTTAAATATAGAGGTGACCTGTGTAACTTTCCACTGTGTAGGTAAGGAGCTTTCGCTGAGCGAGAGCTTGTGTCTGATGGCTAGGTATGGAGCTGTTGCCTCAGCATGCACTGAAAGGAGCCTAATTGGGATACAATGTGGAACTGGAGACTGATATTTTCTTAGTAATTTAAGTTGATTTAATACTGCAGGGATATCTACCTCTATTTTACGCATGTCAACGGTTGGTCTTGATTCGAATTCTTGAATATTTGCTTCATCTTATTTGGCAAAATTTTTTGGTTATTTGGGTTAAGCAATTCTGCTTTAGCATAGGTTTCATCCATAGCAACGTTAATTACCTCTGGACCAGACTGCAACCGTAATGGCGACATGTAACCGAGGCAGTAGTGGTGAAGCTGACAGCACGAATGCTTCGCGTATGTAGAGCAATGGTTAAAGCCAAAGTATGCTACATAGAAGAGAGAGAAAAATTGACTATTATTATTTCCAATAAAAGATTATTCCAAGTCTGATTTTTCTAACATTTCGAATTCCAATTTGCGTTTTTACTCTCAAAATCAGCTTAAAACTTTTGGGAGTTATTGTAGTGAACCACTGGGTGACATGTTACAGAGGAAACCCTGCGCGCCGAGTGCATCGCGGGCTGACGTAATACACTAGATATACCGAGCTGAACAATCCACCATTTTGAATCCCAATCGTATTGTTTCAGTGTGAAATGGTTGGCTGTGCAGCTCCAAACTGCTCAAATAATACAGACATGGTCGCTAGAAGTTTTATCGGTTTCCTTCAAACATAAATCGTCGTAAAAAAGTGGCATATAAATTCCAGACGCCAAGTATTGACGGCGAAATGAAACTATCTGTGGAACTTTAAGAATAAAACCGTTTATTTCATTTGTATTAGAAATAGTTATGCTCACGGAGAGGTAGTATTGAAAATATAGGCCTATACATGTAAGCAATGATTTATTTTAATGTTGCTACAGATTGTTAAGATAACACGATATACACGATATAGGCTAGTTTTCTCGATTTGATTTAGACCAACTAATGAGTTATTCTAAAGGCTGTTAATTGTATTTCAAGTGATCTATGAGTGCAGCTGGCTTTACCCAGCTAGTTGTTTTTAAATTATATTACTTTGCATTAGTCCAGTGTTCAATGTGACTTTCATCGCGGAAACATGTGGGCCTAAGCCAAGCTGTGAACAGGATGGCTGGAAAATCAATAAATAAATAAAGAGAAAATAATAATAAAAATTGAAAATATATAAATAAATAATTTTAATTTCTCAAAGAATGGGAACAGGAAATAAGTCGTACATGACGGGCATTTAATTCAAAATCTAGCATCACTATATTTCAAAGTGCATGCCAACAGAGAGGCGATTTTATTTAGTTGTCATCTAACGAAACCAGACGTTCAAAGTTATTAAATAGATTTTTGACGTAAAATCTTCTTTGCAATATGGCGTGTGTAAAATATGCGAAACATTAGAGGGCGGAATACGGCAAGTACAGTACCGCAATTTAACATTATTCCGCAACTATTTCCGAATGCAACTCTTAGTTACCGTCAAAGTATGTGGATGTACCATTTATAAACCAGAAAAAATAAAATTTGTAACATATTTTAACTGTATTTGGTAAATACGAACGGAAACATGTGCCTTATATGGAACTTAAGTGAACGTATCATATCTTTAAATATCCCTCCACTCACTACCTTTAAGTTGCTTCTCTTTTACAGTCAAATGTAAGCCAATATACAGGGTGTCCAGACAAATGCTCCCTGATTTCAAAATTAAATATCTCGAAAACATAGATCGATAGAGGAATGCAGTAAACGGTATGTTTATTATGAAAGCTGTAAGAAGTTTATACAGCAGTTTGAAATAATAGTTACAAAAGCTGCTAACAAATGCCGCTGTACACTGTACAGCTCATATCAGCATACATAAGTGACATATCCGTATGAAAACACTCTTTGCAAACAATCACATCACAATGTTTTCAAAATGTTCACCATTGGCACTACAGAGGTGGCACAAACGAAGAAAGAAATTCGCCATCACATTTCGTAGTGTCTCAACCGAAATGGATTCACAGGCCACAGAGATCGCCGATTTAAGCTCGTCCAGCGTGGCGGAATGCTTCGGGTAGACCATGTTTTTCACTGTGCCCCACAAAAAAAAAAAAAAAAAAAAAAAAAAAAAAAAAAAAAAAAAAAAAAAAAGGTCACAGGGAGTCAAATCCGGCGAATATGGATGCCAATCCATGCCTGTACCAGTAAATTTGGGATATTCCAAAGCAGTGACTCGATTCCCGAAGTATTCCTCAAGGAAACGAAATACTTGTTCGATCCGATGTAGTCGGGCTCCATCTTGCATAAACCATTCAGTACCTGGTCGAGCCTCTAACGCTTGCTGTGTGGCGACAAATTGTTCCAAAATTGCAATGCCACTGACCGTGGCCAATAATGCCTCTGCTGCATACTGCATCCCAGACAGTAACTTTAGGAGAATACAGGGGCTTCACACCAATATGGCTTTTCGGAACATAAAAATCGCCAGTTCTGCTTATTCACGTATCCATTCAGTTGGAAGTGTGCTTCATCTGTAAACCAGCTGCAGCCAACATCAAATCCTTCACTATCAATCATTGTGTGATTAGCAAAGGCAACCCTTTGTTACACAGCTCGTGCGGGTATGGCCTGGTGCGCTTGAATTTTGAATGGAAACATGTGTAGGCTCTTTCTCAGTATTTTTGCATGCTGGAACGCTTGAAATCAGTCTCAGATGCAATTCTACGGACGGATGACATTGGATTTCGCTGAATAATTCCAGAAACTGTGGCGATATTTTCAGGCGTAACTGCGGTTTGCTTGCGGCCAACATGCCCCACTCACTACGGTCGGGGGTTCGAATCCCCCCCTCGGCATGGATATTTGTGCCGTCCTAGTTCGTAAGTAGTTCATAAGTAGTTTGTAAGTTTAGGGGCTGATGACCCCGTAGTTACGTCCCATAAGCTTCACAAACATTTGAACATTTTTGAACATGCCCCACTAGATCATCAGTTACGCTGCCTGTTCGTTGAAATTTTGCGAAGACCATATGAATGGTTTTCGTATAGGGTCCTTTTGGAACATTAAATCGTGCTTGAAAACTTCTCCTTGTTGCCGTAGGACTCTCTTGTATCCTGTGGTACTCTAGAACCAGAAAAACGCGTTGTTCAATGGAGTACATGGTTTTAATCTCTTCCTTCGGTACGCTAACCTCCTTTCACGTTTCAATAGTGGAAATGGTTGCTTTGGGCTTCTGATCACTATTTATACTAGGCATTACGTATGTAGAGCCCTGTATTGGGAGAGTACCGCCAACCGGGCGAGCGCCGCCATTATAGTCCTATTTCGCAGTAGCAGCGCTATGCACGGCGCTGTTAAATTAACATTTATGATGAAGGGAACCGGTCTGTACATCGACGTGGTACGACAATACGTCAAGTAAACTATGAACTTAAGTTTTTAATCGTTTCATCACATCTACAGCGAATATTAAGGAAAAATTGGTAATCTGAGATCAAGATCTTTATTTTTGAACATACTAGTTGTAAAATTGTTTTGTGCTAAAATTTAAACCCTGTACCAAATGCACTGCTTTCGCAATAAGTGACGTTCCTGCTTTCAAATTAGCTAAGGACTGACGTTTTTATCTCTAATATATTGGATTTTATCAAAGTAGATGTAATTAATACATGTTGTTTTCGATTAATTTAGTGCCTAATGTTAATAGGTGCTGTGTGCTAACCTACATGTGATATTATCACATAACATTAACTGAGCTAACATTTTGGGAAGGTTTACGTTTTTACACATTGTTATCGCACTGCTGGATAATTCAGTAAAACAAACTTTATCTTAAAATTCGAGTTTTGGAGATCTATTTAAGAGCGGTTTCATTTACCGCCCAAACTTTCGTAATATGCAGGCTAAGTATAAATACGAAATTCGTCAAATACGGCACATTATGTTAGATTTCCATGTATTTATGTGTTTTAAAAATATCTTTTCTCTTACGTATGTTGTCCATGTAACCATTGCTCGCAAGAAACTTGTATGAACAGATAAACCTAGAAGTTTACTCGATATTTCAATACAAATTAACTTACTTCGCAAAATTTTGCATTCTCGTATGGAAATGCATTTTTTCTTCCAATGCGGAGTACCAACAATTCGAGTTTCCTCGCATCTCTTTCGCCCTGTGGAATGCGTAAAACTTGCTACCTCGGAGTGTCTTAGTATAGCAATTCACTGCTAACAATGCGGCATTTTTCACCATATAAAATGGAATATGCTATGTTAAGCTCTTAATTTAATACATAATGAGTCTACACACTTCCAACACCTCTAAATGTTAAAATAACAGCTAGTTAAGTGAAATATGCCATTTAAGCTGATGGCTTGCTTAGGCCTAAAATGGCGGACGTGCCCCACCCGCGCTCAACTGACCAATAGCAGCCGGCGGCTGTCGGCAAGCCACACATAAAAGGTTGGCGCTACTCTCCCAATACTGGGCTCTATACGTATGGCGATTAAAGCGCCATCTGTTAGCATCTTTTGTAACTATTATTTCAAACTGCTGTATAAACTTCTCACAGCTTTCACAATAAATATACCGTTTACTGCATTTCCCTATCGATCTTTGTTTTAGAGATATTTAATTTTGAAATCAGAGAGTGCTTTTCTGGACACCCGGTATTTATAATGCTGTAGTAGTTTCTGCCTTAAGAGCATATTAGAAAGCGTAAGTATACCGTAGTCTTTAAATGCGCGCCTTCAGTGTGGGAATGAAAATGGCGGCCTGTTGTGCTGGTACTGTACACCTGCGCCTGCTGGCCCGCTCAGCGCCATGTCACAGCGGCTGCGGCGCAGCCCGCCGGCAGAGGCGACAGCGCGGAAGGCGCGCGTCAACAGCGCAGCCGGCAGATAAGACGGAAGGGGCGGATGATGTATGTGGCGGCAAGGTGTCTCTGCCACGGGCTGTAAATAAAGCCCGCCCCGCCCCCGCCCCCGCCCCCGCCCCGCTGTACCAAAATTTACGGCCGGGCCGACCGCGCGCTGACAGCAACGAGGTGAGCTCAGCCGGGGCGGGAGCAACCCCCGCCGTATGTTTCCTCAAGTCAGGAGCGCCGCCTCCGGGCGCTGCCGCAGTTTCGAATGACTTGTGGACTCGTTAACAGTTGAGCACTCGTCTTTTAGTAAAGCCTAAGTCTTACGAACGCGTCACTAAATGTACCGGAAGGTTCCACAGATACCACAATCTTCTACATCTACATAGATACTCTGTAAGTCACATTTAAACCTTGCACCTCACTTTGGGATCGTCTAGACCCCACGCATATGCAACACTCTTTACAACAGGACACTACCGTAACAACGTTATGTTTGAAACCAAACAAGTGCAGACTTTGAGGCACTGTTACCAATTTGATATACACTAGTGTTTCAAAGTATTGAGACGCTCGGGCGTAAAATATGGCATCTGACATTCTAGCGGTATTCCATTTTCCCACATATGACGGGCTCGGGGTAAAACAGGGTAACAGTCATTTTGGCCAAAAAATTACTGAACGCCACATACGATGTAGTATCTTGCATGCAGAGATAAATACACGAGTTAGTTTCAAAGATCTTCACAGAAAACAGCTCTTTTTTACCGGTAATTAGGCACATCTGCATACATAACACGATATATGTGAGGAAATGGCATACCACTAGAATGTCAGTTACCATGTTTTACGTTCGAGCGCCTCAATTATAGACAACCTAATCTTCTTAATGCGGAATTAAAAATTCACTGGTGTCCCTAGGACGAAAGTGTGAGATGCGAGGGGTAAGTGCCTGGCAAAGGGTTCATGAACCACTTTCATAACTTTTCTCTTCAGTTCAATTCTCTAATAGCGCGCGGGAAGAAAGAACACCTAAATCTTTCCGTTTTCGATCTGATTTCTCTTATTTTATTTGGATGGTCATGTCTCCCTATGTACGTGGGTGTTAGCAAAATATTTTCACATTCAGAAGTATTTATTTTACGTGTCCAGGACTAAGACATATCTTTCTATCAATAAATTTACAATTATAATAAACAATTTACAATCTAGGGACACGAATTTCACTAAATATATGTTTACAGTGTACAATTACATTGATAGAGTTATAATCCAAGTATGCAAAATTCAGTAAATATACAATTAAAATACGCAATTTACAAACTAGAAACATAAAATATGGAAAATTGTGACTAATTCTGTAGGACACTGCTAGTTTCTGCTAGATGGACGGCAAGCTCCAAAATTCTGCTGTCTTGATGGCAACATCATTTGCTGTGTGTAGGTCCTCTATGGTGCAGGGGTTGGGCAGATTTCTGCAGACCAGGAGTTGTGGGTCCTGCACATCGCCACACTCACGGAGCTCATCTTCGTTTGTGAATCCCCTCATTGGCTGGAGGGTTATAGCTCTCCAGTGATTGGTATATCGAGTTTAGGGGGGCGGTGACGCCCAGTTTTTCACGTGGGCGGACGAAGAGTGGCGATAGACAATTTATTAATGAGATAATATACAACAATTAACTTTGATAATGTCCAAGAAATGGAAATTCTGCCTAAGATATTTGTACAATTCTGCATGATTAAGGTCTGCTATTACTATATGCAATACTGCTATTACTATATGCAATACCTAGCGATGCCTCTCTCCTGCCTGGAGTCTTCGGTGTAGACCGCGCCATGCACTTCATAGAAGTGAGGCCGAACTCAGAAGTGAGCGGCGCTTTTGTAATCTTCTTGTAGATCGCGCTGTATGCTCGTTATGGACGTGGAAGGAGAGGTGTCACTGTGCGATAGGCTAGTGGTTCTCCACCTTCTTGGTCCTGTGTTCCCAGTTCTGGTCGAGCGACGCTAGCATTACTCCACTACAATTTGCTTTGCCGTAATGTTGTTGTGTCCACTCCGTAGAACCATGTTACTTCATTCAGCTGATGAAGATACTACAGATACTAAATGTGTCAACCGATCCTCTAATTGTTTTGTGCGGTGCACTAACCGTATGAGTCTTTGATTGTGGAACATACAAAATCATTAGTCCGGTGCCAGGGAGGTAGAGTCCCCTTCCCTATTCCTCCACTATTCCTGTCTGGAGCGTCCACATCGCAGGGGTGGGCATCCTACACTTCAGTAGGCCGGAGTGTTGGGATGACTGACTGGGGTATAACACGGAACCCGTGCCCAGGGTTACGGGTGAAGACCGCAATGGCAAAGACGGTGGAGAAGAAAGACTTCGGAACGGCGGAGCTGGCAAATGAGGTATCCCTTCTATCTGGGGATCAAATGAGAAGGGAACCACTGCCTTGTGGTGGAGGAGCCACTCCGAAGGATACGGAAGAAAAACCCCAGACATAAAATCCTTTCTTGCATTAGGCCTAGCAAGCCGGTTGGGAAGTATTCATATATTGCTTCAAAACACAGACGAGCCTTGGAACAAACTACACCGGTCGTGATCCCACCTGTTCAAGTACTGGTGTATAAATCATGGAATTCTTCTAGATAAACTATTGTGGTATGACTGGGACAGTGTACAAATGGTTTAAATCATACCTAACAGGAAGGGTGCAGAAAGTTGACATTAGTAGTTCTCATAATATGCAAAAAACAGCTGAGTCCTCAAACTGGGGAGCAATCAAAAATGAGGTGCCACAAGGTTCGGTCTTGGGCCCTTTGCTGTTCTTAATATATATAAATGACTTGCCATTCTATATTCATGAAGTGGCAAAGCTGGTTCTTTTTGCTGATGATACAAGTATAGTTATCACACCTGACAGACAAGAACTAACTGAAGAAATTGTAAACGACGTCTTTCAGAAAATCATTAAGTGGTTCTCAGCAAATGGACTGTCATTAAATTTTGATAAAACACAGTACATACAGTTCCATACAGTAAATGGAATGACACCATCAATAAATTTAGACTTTGATCAGAAATCTGTACCAAAGGTAGAATATTAAAAGTTTTTAGGTGTAAGCATCAATGAGGTGTTGAACTGGAAGAAAACACATCGATAATCTGTTGAAACTTTTGAGTTCAGCAACTTATGCTATTAGGGTAATTGCAAATTTTGGTGATATACATAATAAATTAGCTTACTATGCCTATTTTCATCCTCTGCTTTCATATGGCATCATTTTCTGGGGTTCATTGCACAAAAGCGTGTAATCAGAATAATTGCCGGAGCCCATCCAAGATCATCATGCAGACACTTATTTAGAGAGCTAGGGATCTTCACAGTAGCTTCTCAGTATATATATTCACTTATGAAATTTGTTATTACCAATCCCACTGAATTCAAAAGCAATAGCAGTGTGCATAACTACAACACAAGGAGAAAGAATAATCTTCACTATTCAAGGTTAAATCTAGCTTGGGCACAGAAATGGGTGAATTATGCTGCCACAAAAGTCTGTGGTCACCTACCAAAACAGCATAAAAAGCCTGACAGATAGCTAACAAGCATTTAAAAATAAATTAAAAGAATTTCTGCATGGCAACTCGTTCTACACTATAGATGAATTTTTAGATATAAATTAGTAAATCTGAAAAAAAAAAGAAATGAATAAAAAATTTTTAAAAATTGTGTCATGTAATATTTAGTACAAAATAATAATTTGTAAAGAGACCTTTCATTAAACTGACACGTTCCACATCATTACGAAGTGTGGAATTCATGATCTATGGAACAAGTACTAATCTAATGATGGGAGACCAGATGATATGCATCAGTACAGGAAGATGAAACCAAATCGACTAAACAATAAGGTAAATATTGGTGCCCTTAATATATTAACTCCAAATGGAACAATGGAAGAAATGACAGATGCACTAACAAAGATGAAGTAAAATATTTTGAGACTAAGCGAAACGAGGTGGAAGGTAAAAGGTGAGAAAAATTTGAGGTGAGGAGGAAAACTGTACTGCAATGGAAATAACAGGGTTGGAAGAAATGGAGTGGCAGTGATGGTGAATATGAATGTAAAAAGCTATATTGAATATGTGAGGTGTATATCAGACAGGATCATAATCTTATAACTTAGGTTCCAAAAAGAAAAACTAAAAGTTATCCAGATTTATGCACCTCAAATGGGATGTAGCGAACAAAATAGACTTGAAAATGAGTTGGAGAAAAACAATGAGAGTGCTAATATAATGGTGGGAGGTTTAAATGCATAGATAGGCAAAGACAGAAAGTAATTTGAACAGGTATTAGGATGTGAAGGTAGAAATGAAAGAAGGGGAAAGACTCCTGGATGTGTGCCAGAGAAATGCCGTGAAAATAGCAAACAGCTGGTTTATGAAGAGAGAAAGTCATGTTATCACCAGATGCAGCATGGATGGATGAACCAAGAGTACAATTGATTATATTCTTGTAGATATGGAATGGGGAGAGACACTAACAAATGTGAAAGAAATTCTAAGTGTGAGCGCAGTTGGATACCTTAGATTACTGGTATGGCAATGGAAAAAGAGTACCCCGACACAGCAGGTCGAGATAATCCATAATACTTGAATACAGGATATGTTCCAAAACCCTGCTGCAAACTAACGACAGTGACATAGGCCTGTAGTTTAGTGGGCTACTCCTACTGCCTTTTTTGAATATTGGTGTGGCCTGTGCAACTTTTCAGTCGTTTGGTACAGATCCTTATTTGAGCGAGCGGTTGTATATGGCTGTTAAGTAAGGAGCTGTCGCTTCAGGATTTGTTGCCATTACGTGTTTACGCCTTAGTTGTTATTTAAAAGTCCGCCATCACCGTTTATTTAAGGGAAACCAAACACACAATATCCAGTATAGAAAAAACCCAACAATTCTACACAAAGAAAGTAAAGATAATATCCTATATATTCTGGAAGCAGATCATAAGATCTTTAAAACAGTCAGCTGCTCAAACACTGAATAACCAAACCGAGTTAAACACGTCCCATTCTGGCTAATTTTGATTATCTGAATCTAAATTGAATGTCCCGCCACTCAGCTCCATTGCAGAATGAACATCTTCTTCAATTTTATATTTACGAATTTTACCGAATGACACATTCAGGGTCTTTTGCGTATTTTTCTACAAAGATTATTACCGCCGGAAATATTATCCCAATCTACATGTTCCTAACAATTAAAATATAAGCTAGATAATGTGTTTCAATTTTGTAATACGAGCCCCAACCTTCAGTTGTTTTCTCTGACTATGACAGTCCAGGTACCATACTACAGCGCTCATGCGCAAATTTGTTTTCCTCCATCACGCCAACCACAGCACGCGATCAGTTTACTTCGACACTTCGCAGTGCACTCCTCTACGCCTCCATAGGTCTCCTACAACTTGATGATTATAATTCAAGACTTTCAGTTTTATTTTTTACAATGGCCACCTTCACTCCATTGGCGATCTACGGGTAAGTCATTCTGACAAGTTTTAATGCCCCCCCCCCCCCCCGCCCCCCCCCCACATCCTAACGATTACTTTTATTTTGTCAACTGACATTGGTTCCCCCCCCCCCCTCAACTACCCTACCCCTAAGATTTATTTTATGATTATGGACACAAAATTTGTCACGTGTTTCTTTTATTTTTTATTATTTATTTATTTATTTATTTTACCTTTAGGTTTTATCGACAATACGGTAGTCAAAATCACGCGACTACATGTCCCACATTTTAACGTCCATCTTTTTAATCCTGAAAGATACCGGTTTGATATTGGACTTGGACCCACGTATTCGGCCCTATTGAATTTTTAACCAATTGACGGCTGAAAGCTACTAGAATGTTGGGACTCAGTAACGAATTATGACGAGAGAAAAAATTGTGAGTAATACCTTGTTCAATTCATGTATCGCGTTTATCACGTTATTGGTCCTGTAATTTTAATTATTGTTTTGTTGTTTAACACAGTAACACCTGAAGATGCGTCTCTATTGACGCGGAACCGGTAGTGGGCCTGTATATAAGAAGGATCTCAATAAAAACAGCTGACGCCGCTCCAGAATTTATTGGTTGTTTTATGAGAGGACTTTTTAAGTCAATCATAAAAAAAGTTTCTTTTACTATATAAAGTCTCATAATCAATTTTTAAAACAATTGATAATTTTTTAAAACAATTGATAAATTCATAAAAGAAAATTTATCAGCTGTGGATGCCCGAATTATAAAATACCCTGTGTCATTTAAAAGGCAAAATGGAGTACAGACGACTAAGAAATGAGATTGACAGAAAGTGCAAAATGGCTAAGCAGGACTGGCTAGAAGCCAAATGCAAATCTGTAGAAGAATGTATAAGAAGGGGAAAAGTAGATACTCAAATGTTTGTTCAAATGTTTGTATAGTCTATGGGACTTAACTACGGGGTCATCAGTCCCTAAACCTACAAACTACTTATGAACTACTTACGAACTGGGACGGCACAAATATCCATGCTCGACGGGGGATTCGAACCCCCGACCGTAGTGAGTAGATACTCCCTACAGAAAAATAAAAGAGACATTTGGGGACAAGAAAAACAGGTCTACGAATATCAAGAACTCAGATGGAAAACCAGTTCTCAGCAAAGAAGGGAAAGCTGACAGGTGGAAAGAGTATATAGAGGAGCTCAAGAAAGGAATTGAACTTAGAGACAATGTTGCCGGAAGGGAAGAGGAAGTAGATCAAGATGAAATAGGAGATACTATACTGAGAGATGAATTTGACAGAGCCCTGAAAGACCTAGGTCCGAACACGGCCCTGGGAGTAGATAACATACCCTCAGAGCTACAAAAGTCTCTGGGTGAGCCAGCCATGACAAAACTATTTCACCTGGTGTGTAAGACGTATGAGACAGGTGAAATACCGTCAGACCTCAAAAAATGTAATAATCCCCATGCCAAAGTAATCAGGCGCAGACAGGTGTGAAAATTACAGAACCATGGGACGTACCCTCTTATCTTAATTCTTTCGTTCTTGTTTGTACTTTACAGTTTAACCTTTTTTTTTTTCTCTTACCACTGGGTGGGCCTACCCAAGCGCTGTTCAACTGACAGCAACGGCTTCCATACACAGTATGAAATGTGCTTGGTAATTTCGCGTAGGCTTTATCTTGAGCATGGATCTATACTGGTTCACACTTATTTCGGTCTATGTTCACATGAACATACCGGCTTGATTAAACTTGACAAATGAAAATTCCGCGCAACGGATAACGCATTTTTTTGTTTAGAATTAACGGAACCAGTACACATCCACCTCAAGAAAGGATACGTCTAGACTTAAACCCCCAGGGTAAGTTCAAACAAATACCAATTTCAATCATCATAATGATTGTGAGATCTTTGTTTCCCGTCCAAAATGGGGAGCATTGAAAGAGAAGCTGAGAGGTAAATCAGTTACTCTGGCACAAAATTTAATCATAAAGGTTTTTTTTAGACAATTTACTATAAATATTGCTCAACTGGCCTCCTACTGCTTTTAACTACTCTGTACACTATTCAATGTCACACATGGTGGGTGAGGAGGGGGGTAGGAAATCTGCACACAAACGGACATAAAACACGCAAATCACTCACTGCATGATTAGCGCAAAGCTCTATACATTTACTGCTCAAACTAATCCTGCTGATCGAACAGTAAGTGGGCTTGTGGACGCAACATACAGAACAAAATTTACGATTACTTTAAATTTACCTAAAGACATTTTAACAAATCAAATTCCACTTTCCCACTTGTGACTTTAATTATCTCTTGTGCCGCGTTTCTTACCACATTCTGGAGACTTTCTGCGCAGCAAGCAGCACCAGCGTCCGTACATCTTGATGGTCTCCTTCCAACTCCCCTAAAGATGGCTTCCCTCTACCTCAACCGTCCGCCAATTCGAACCACGCCAAGAAGACGCGCCCTGATTGGCGGAGGCAGGTGCAGCCGACTGGGCACCTTCTTTTTACTTGTTCGCGAATCCACCTCCTACCATCGACCAGCAGCAAAGCTTGCTAACCTCTTTGCACCACTAGCTGCTTACACAAAAAGCGAAAAACACACAAACTACCACCACCATCATGCTAAAGTACCCCTACTGGTTCAACTATGCTCAACTACTCCTTTGCTCACACTGTGATGGGAAGTATGGTAGTGTGACATGAAAAAAAAGAAAATAAAATATTAAAAAAAAAACACATAAACTCGCCATCTCTGCTTCTACCTCTTTGCCCTCGCCAGTCGGCCATGAAACCACATGATAATGCTCAAGTTAAATCAGTTTATATTGAAAATAGCAAACATTACTAATCCAAGTGAGAAAAACATGAGCAAGGTAAGAGAAATTGGCAAAATCGAGTAGGTGGGGCAATGAGGCGGTATGACAGTAACGTCTCTACCATCAGTTTGATAAGTCATGGTTGCAAAATTTTAACACGAATTATCTACACGAGGATGGAAAAGCTGGTAGAAGCTGACCTTGGGGAAGATCAGTTCGGATTCAGGAGGAACGTAGGAACCCGGGAGGCAATACTCACTTTACGACTTATCTTAGAAGATAGATTAAGGAAAGGCAAACCTACATTTTTAGCTTTTCTAGATTTGGAGAAAGCTTTTGACAATGTTGACTGGAATACACTGTTTCAAATTCTGAAGTCAGCAGGGGTAAAATATAGGGAAAGGAGAGTTATTTACAACTTGTACAAAAGCCAGACCGCAGTTATTAGACTCGAAGGGCATGAAAGGGAAGCATTAGTTGGGAAGGGAGTAAGACAGGGTTGTAGCCTTTCTCCGATGTTATTTAATTTGTACATCGAGCAGGCGGTGAAGGAAAGCAAGGAAAAATTTGGAATATGGATCAAAGTTCAGGGTGAAGAAATAAAAACATTGCGTTTTGCTGATGACATTGTAATTCTGTCACAGACAGCAAAGGACCTGGAAGAGCAGTTGAATGGAATGGACAGTGTGATGAAGAGGGCGTATAAAATGAACATTAACAAGAGCAAAACAAAGATAATGGAATGCAGTCTTAGAAAATCAGGCGATGCTGAAGGAATTAGATTGGGTGGCGAAACAATGAAGGTGGTGGATGAGTTTTGTTACTTGGGTAGTAAAATCACAAATGACGGTCGCAGTAAAGGGGGTATGAAATGCAGAATGGCAATGGGAAGAAAGGCATTTTTGAAAAAGAGAAATTTGCTAACATCGAATATTAACTTAAGTGTAAAGAAGTCTTTCCTGAAGGTATTTCTGTGGAGTGTTGCCTTGTACGGGAGTGAAACATGGACGATAAACAGTGCGGATAGGAAAAGAATAGAGGCTTTTGAAATGTGGTGCTACAGAAGAATGCTGAAGATTAGGTGGGTAGATCGCATAACTAATGAAGAGGTACTGAACAGAATTGGTGAGAAAATAAATTTTTGGCATACCTTGACTAAAAGAAGGGATCGCTTGGTAGGAAACTTTCTTAGACATCCAGCAATCATAAATTTAGCATTGGAGGGAAGTGCGTGGGGTAAAAATCGCAGAGGGAGACCAAGAGACGCATATAGTAAGCAGATTCAAATGGATGTGGGTTGCCGTTTACGGCGGGGCATCTTTTTAAAAGACAGGGAGGGAAGGTCAGTGCATAGTTGACAAAGTTCCTGAAACACCTCCCCTCTTTCATGCCTTTCCTCGGCGATGTTACCAACGCACTTCGTGCCAGTGCCCTGGTTTGTAAACAGGGCAGCACTGCACGCGAGGTGCCGTGTCGATATGCAACTTCAGTGCACATCTAAAATCACTCTTTTACTAACGTTGTGTCTTCTGTCGTAGTTGATGTCCCATTGCGCAGTTAAAGCACACAGGTCGCGCATCCGTTGTACTTGAAGTGATGCTAAAAGAGGTGTTGAGATGTGGCTAGGAAGTTCTGCAGTACGAATAACTTTAGCTTTTGTAGGATGCCAGTGCTTGTTTTTATTGAAGAAATGCCAGTGTATATCCAAGCACAAATATACAGACTGAGTAATATTAAATATATAAGCGATACATAACGTATAAACTGTCCCTGGCCCGCACTGAACTAACATGAATGTGCAAGGTATCGCGGCGGCGCTCGACTGACTGCCGCCGCCTCTCGCTGCGCGCCACAAGCCACTGTTTTGGCGCCAAGCGAAACTTCTAGACTAACATTGTTCAACTTATTACAAAATATACAAATAATTAAATCTTTGAATTAACCGAAATACAGGTTACCACAAAAACATTACAGAAAGTATACAGATGATTTTTAATAGACATAGGAAAGTTAAATATTAATAAAAGAAGCTTAAAGTTTTGGCCGACAACTAGTATAGGCGGAAGCCAATGAGATCTCAAATTGCAATAGGGGCGGAGCTTTCCCACGGGATACAAGCTCATATGTCTCTCTCTCTCTCTCTCTCTCTCTCACACACACACACCCCTTCTACTATTGCGTTACACAGTTCTCCAACCAAGAAAACTTCTTTAACACCTAATATATTAATATGCGAAATAAACGACTCCATATCAGCCCCATCACACGTTCTTATGAGGAGATGAAAAGGTTTGCCGGCCGCTGTCGCCGAGGGGACTGAGGCGTTTCAGTCACGGTCTGCACGGCCACTACGGTCGGTGGTTCGAATCCCCCCTCGGGCATGAATATTTGTGCCGTCCTAGTTCGTAAGTAGTTCATAAGTAGTTTATAAGTTTAGGGACTGATGACCCATAGGCTGTACAAACGTTTGAACATTTGATGAAAAGGTTTGTTCAGGATAGAGTAGGATGGAGAGCTGCATCAAACCAGTCTCTGGACTGATGACCATAACAACATTTAAAAGTTATGTTTAGTATTTAGGATTAGAAAGAACCTGTAAAACACGTTAATTTTTGTGTACGGTGAGATAATGTTAGCCGTAAGAAGCAGACACGCGGCAGAACAAAGTCGGCGGTGCTTTTGTCGCCGCCACTAATCGTTGCGCGGCCATCAGCAGCGCGGAGGGCGGCCAGTGTCGCCGACAGTTAGAAAGCTTAGGGCGCCACAGCCAAGGCGGGCTTTTAGCGCCGCCGCGCCGGCGGAAACAAAGGAGGCAAGGCCCAGGCGGCCGCTTAATCGGCTTCTCCAGAGAGCGATGGGGGAGGAGGGGGCGGGGGTAGAGGGGGCGGTAGAGGCCGCTGAGGCACAGCAGGGCTTCTGGGCGGCCGCGTGTCACACACGGCGCTCACTTGTTTCACCGGAAGCCCCACACAGGTCAGCCCGCGCTACCCTTTCACCCCCGGCGGGCTTACCTCTTGTCCCTCAAGAGTGGCGTTAAATAATGCGCTCTATCCTTCTGGAAATTACACGGTGAGAGACTGTACTGGCAGTACAGTGGATTTTTACTGGCGAATTACACCATTCCCCCCTCCCCTATTCCGATTCTGATGTTCATTGTTTGTTTATTTACTCTTTCAGTAATTACAAAGGCAATCGCCATATAGTGCATTAGCTCCAATATTCTCGTATGTCTCTATTCTGTAACAGTATTAGTACTAGCCATATTAACCTCTACTCAGTGGCGCAGATAGGGGTGGGAGGGTTGGGGGGCTAATGGGGCTTAAGGCCCTACCCCCCAGAATTTTCCAAAGTTTTTTTGATTTTCTTATTTTTTATTGTTTTCATTTTTTTATTTTTTTAAACACGTCCGTCCCATTAGTTTGAAATAGCACACATGTTGTTGTTGTTATTGTGGTCTTCAACCCGAAGACTGGTTTGATGCAGCTCTCCACGCTACCTTGTCCTGTGCAAGTCTCTTCGTCTGAGAATACGTTCGTCAACCTATATCTTTTTGAATCTGCTTACTATATTCGTCCCCCGGTCTCCCTCTACGATTTTTACCCCACACGCTTCATTCTAATGCCAACTTGACAATTCCTTCATGTCTCAGAATGTGTCCAAACAATCTGTCCCTTCTCTTTGTCAGGATATGCCAGAAAATCCTTTTCTTCCCTATTCGGTTAAGCACCTCCTCATTAGTTACGTGATCTACCCATCTAATTGTCATCAATCGTCTGTAGCACCACATTTCAAAACCTTCTATCATCTTTTTATCTGGACTCCTTATCGTCCACGTTTCACTCCCACACAATGCTACACTCCAGACAAATGCTTTCAGAAAGGACTTGCTAGGATTTAAATTAATATTGGATGTTAACAAGTTTCGCTTCTTTAGAAACGCTTTTCTTCCCATAGCCATTCTGTATTTTATATCTTCTCTACTTCGGCCATCAGAAGCTATCTTGCTACACAAATAACAAAATTCATCTACTACTTTTATTGTCTCATTACCTACTCTAATTCCTTCAGCATCGCCGAATTTCTAATTTTCTGACATACCAATCCAGTACCTTCGTTTTACTCATGTTAATGTTCATCTTAGATCTTCCTTTCAAGACACTGTCCATCCCATTCAATTGCTCTTCCAGATCTTTTGTGGTACACATGTACTAAATCACAACGTAACTATAATTTGTGCCGGCCGCGGTGGCCGAGGGGACTGAGGCGCTCCATCGCCAACGTGATGGCGCCACTGAGAACGTGTGCTGCTGTTACCACAGTCTAAGATAAACAGTCGCGACACTCACTGCTGTCAAAGTTGTTACCAATTGACGTTTTTTTTTTAGACTATTGACAATGTTGATTGGAATAAACTCTTTCAAGTTCTGAAGCAAGCAGGAGTAAAATATAGGGAACGTAAGGTTATTTATAATTTGTACAAAAACCAGACAGCGGTTATCAGAGTTGAAGGGCATGAAAGGGATGCAGTGGTTGGAAAGGGAGTAAGACAGGGTTATAGTCTTTCGCCATTGTTATTCAATTTGTACATTGAGCAAGCTATAAAGGAAAGCAAGGAGAAATTTGGAGAAGGAATTAAAGTTCAGGGTGAAGAATTAAAAACATTGCGTTTTGCCGACGACATTGTAATAATCTCAGAGACAGCAAAAGACCTGGAAGAGCATTTGAAGGGAATGGACAGTGTTCTGAAAGGTGCATATAAGATGAAAATTAACAAGAGCAAAACTAGGGTAATGGAGTGCAGTGTGAGGAAATCAGGTGATGCTGAAGGAATTAGATTGGGAAACGAAGCAATAAAGGAGGTAGATGAGTTTTGTTATTTGGGCAGTAAAATAACAAATGATTGTCGCAGTACAGAGGATATAAAATGCAGAATAGCAATGGGTAGAAAAGCGTTCTTGAAAAAGAGAAATTTGTTAACATCGAATATTGATTTAAGCCTAAGGAAGTCTTTTCTGAAGGCATTTGTATGGAGTGTTGCCTTGTATGAGAGTGAGACATGGACGATAAACAGTGCGGACAGGAAGAGGATTGAGGCTTTTGAAATATGGTGCTACAGAAGAATGCTGAAGATTAGGTGGGTGGATCGCGTAAATAATGAAGAGGCACTGAACAGAATTGGTGAGAAAAGGAATTTTTGGCATACCCTGACTAAAAGAAGGGATCGCTTGGTAGGACACATTCTTAGACATCAAGGAATTGTGAATTTAGCGTTGGAGGGAAGTGTGTGGGGTAAAAATCGCAGAGGAAGACCAAGAGATGGATACAGTATGCAGATTCAGACAGATGTAGGTTGCCGTTCTTATGTGGAGATGAAGAGGCTTGCTCAGGATAGGGTATTGTGGAGAGCTGCATCAAACCAGTCTCCGGACTGAAGACCACAACAACAACAACAACTTATGGGACTTAACTACGGGGTCATCAGTCCCTAAGCTTACAAACTTATGAACTAGCTAAGACTAAGGACGGCACAAATATCCATGAGCGACGGGGGATTCGAACCCCCGACCGTAGTGGCCGTGCAGACCGTGACTGGAGCGCCTTAGTCTCCTTAGTCACCGCGACCGGCAACTGACAGTTGCAACGACACTAGCGCTCCTAGCGGTGGGAAAGCCACCAAAGTTGTGATATTTGTTTATAATTACTTTTGTACGTACTTAGCGAAATAGTTAGTACAATTTTTGCGCTACAAGCATTAGTAAAATATCAAGAGACGTAATTTGAAACAGAAATTAATGAAGAAGAAAAAATAGTCGATTTTACTGATTCAGTGGTATAAACAACAACTTCATCTTGAACAAATACTTACGAACATGTGTGTATTTCAATCTTATTTCGGTGAAAGTAAGTAGACTATAAACATAAGAGAATAATAAATTTCTATTATGGTCTTTTCTTACTATGACAGGCAGCTTTTTTTACGTGTATAAATTCGGTGTGAAGTCTAATGATTTGCACATTTTTACACCTCATACGTCATTCTTAAGCATGTATGTTCTGTTGAGTGTAATTACTTTAGCTTAAAAAGCCAATATCTGGATGATTCTTGCCATCTGTGGTTGAGCTGTTACAACAATTGCATAATTGGCTTCTTTTCTGTTGGAAAACAGAACTTTTGCCGTTTTATTGCCACATGTTTCCTTCAGCTTCAACTGTTGTAGCTGATTTGGTACGTTACATATTGTAGTTATTGCATTCTGTATACGTTTGCTACGTTCAAACGCACTGATTTGACTGGAATTATAGTGAAGAAACCTTAACGGTAGTTAGTAGAAAAGCGACTTCTTTCTGCCAAAGGAAATGTCTTCTGGTGTTTCTTAGCGACTTTTTTTATTTTTAATAGAAAACGAAATTATTTATCAGAAGCCTGTAGGTTACAAGATAGCGGGAAATAAACTATCCTGTAATGTACCGTTTCGTACCTCGCCAGGTAACTTAGGAAACTTAATTAAGACAATTGTAGAGCTGTTTTTTAGTGCGCCTCGGTTGCACAGTGGTAGAGTGCCAGACTCTACAAATCCGAAGGTCGCGGGTTCGATCCCCACCTGGCCCTAAGATTTTTATCTGTCACTTTCCACTTCTTTCACCTCTGGCAATAATGCCCATGTGAAAAATACCGAGGAGCACCGTGGTTCGCAACCCACGTTAAACTGTAGTGACAGCGACCCCGGAGAAAGACTTTGCGATCCGCTGGGGATTGCGACCCACAGGCTGAAAAACACTGCAGTAGAGCCAGGCACACAAGCCAGAATTTGGTTCTGGGAGGGAGCAAATTTTTTTTTTGAAAATTTAGCCTATTGAATGTATTAATTAATCTATGGTGTATTTTTACAAAAATGTTCGAATGTTTGTAATTATATCGAACCAAACTGCGTGGTCATCAGTCCGTAGCTTACAAACTACTTTAACTAAGGTAAACGAACCAAGGACAACAAACAAACCCATGCCCCAGGGAGGACTCGAACCTCCACGCCGAGCAACCGCGTGCTCCGCAGCGAGACGCTTTAGACCGCTCGGCTACTTCACCGCGGCTGTATTTTTACACTTTTTACAATTTAACCAGTTATGCTATGAAAACAATTGCACAAGAAATAAAATTAGTAGGCTCGCATTAATTTGAAACTAGAAGAGGCGCAACGAGCTGGAAATTGTGTATATAATCAGCTCGTGAAATAATTAAGCAGCTTCTACGTTACTAGCCAAAGAGAAAGAGGTCTTTACAGTTTAATTAATATGAGACTATATGTAAAAATTGAACTAAAGTAACACTATTGTTATCCGTAAGATTCCACTCGGTGTCGCCGTTGAGCTGTTAAGCAGCGGGTTGCCGCATATGAACAATCGGCACTGTAACTTCAGCATAGCAGTAACAATAGCGTCGTAGCTGGAAGCGGCGGCATTAAAACTGCTCACAGTAACAGCACAGTCACGACACTTCCGCAGATCTATGTTATACACCGCGACAGTAGCGCTCCAAGCGGCAGGAAAGCTACATTTCTGAATACGACATTGGATGAGTGCGAATATTATCGTTTATATTGATTGTAACATTCTTTTACATTAGGAAACGTATGTAATACCTTAAAATAGGTAAAAGGTAAAGCAGTCATCAATCCGAAGATTGGTTTGAACGGTGTCCGGACACTTGCCACGCCGGACACTTGCCACGCCGGACTTTTGCCACACTTCTACCTGCTCCGAAGGGTCGGGTGCCGCTGTCTCCTCCTCCTCCTCCTCCGCCCCTAACATCCGGCTCAGGAATTTCCGTGCACGGTGTCCAGGCCTGCACACTGGTCACACTGCACACTGGTCACTAGTACACACATTACATTACGAGTTTCGTAAGTTGTGCTTCTTCTTTCTGTTCTATTGCACATCATAGCAATTATAGCCTTTCCCTTCGAAAACAAGGTTGCTTGCTCTGCTACTCTGTGGATAGCAAACCTAAACAATTTAGAAAGAACAGTGTACGTTACAAACATTGCACTCTATATTACTTCAGTTTCTCATATGAAACATTTTGAAATTGTATGTCGACTTTAAGTGACCTGTAAAAGACAGATGCTCTTACCTTGTTTAGTCAACGTATTTGCTGTCACTGATTTGAACATTGTTCCACTACACTTTTTTAACAAACTAGCTGAAAACCCAGCGTTGCACGGATATTTATTTATTCATTCCTGCCTTGAGTTATTACTTCTATCCTCTCTCTGTCCATCTCCCTTTTTCTAAAATGATGTTATACTTTTTTATGGTTCCGGACCTAGGTCAGCAAAAACAGAATTCTTGTTGGATCCCTCTGTCAATTACTCAATTCTCATAGCCAAGATGTCAAATTTAAGTAGAAGCCATTGTCTTAAACGACGAATGTTCATAAAGTGAAATTAATTAAATGTTCATAAAGTGAAATTAATTAAGTCCGTACTCCAGAACGATGTAAATTCAATGTTAGATTGTGTTTGGCGTAAACTTCTGGAAACACTTCTATCGTTGAGATTAGAAATGGTAATAACACCGCCATGTATTGGTTCCATGATGTAGTACTAAACTGTTTATCTCTCACAGTTAGTGTATGCTGAAGTATTAATATGTTACAGTGTAGCACTGGGGACAATGTAGTTATTCTGCATGCAGTGCTCCCTATTATCGAAAACTCGACGAATGCTGAAAGCCTGGTAATTCAGTCAACAGAGCGGCTCATGTCTGTTTAAATAAGACGTCATGGTGGTATTAATGTGCGATAAAGTAAGCCTGAGTAATCGTTGAAGGAATGGCGTCAGGTGATCGTCTCTTCCATTAAATATAGTATTTCTAGTGAATTGTCTTGACTGTGTTAGCAGCATCGGCCACTGTTTCAGCTAAGAAATGTCCCCACGTCCTTCAGTGATTATTTCGTAAAGCACGAAGTTCAAATCTACTTTGTGTAGTAGAACTATATATCAGAAGTCGGATTATAACTAGGTGCAATTGTATCTGCAAAAGAAGACGTCCTTCTCTATCTTAATGTAGTCCGCACCAAAAGTAAGTAATTTCACATTTTAATCACAATATTGTACCGAACAATTATGAAAGCAGAGACGTTTCTGATGAGTTTGTCGCTCGCGTGTGTATATTATCTCTAGTGGCAGAAATATCTCTGGAGTGAGCTTCCAGATGCGCAGAACAGATATTGTATTCTCAACATTAAGGTGCAAATGTCACATGATATTGGGAAAAATCTACTAATCGCTGACTTTATCTTGGTCCCTTTTTGTTCGATTAATGGACCTTTTAGCGACGCTTCCTCAACTTTGTTGTTGCTTCTATGACACATTTATTTACATATTATTTCATGTTATGTGGTTGCTCTGCAAAAAGGAGGTGGGGCTTCTTCGCAGACAATGCGGTACAAACTAATCGTAATAGCAAATAAATGTGTGGGAAGAGTGGATTTGTCTCAATATCACGTGGTAATTCCAGCTTAATGTTGAGAACATGCACAGAATTCAACGCTCATTCCATACATATTTCTACTATATATACAATTTAGTG
Organism: Locusta migratoria; assembly: GCA_026315105.1. Taxonomy (NCBI): domain Eukaryota; kingdom Metazoa; phylum Arthropoda; class Insecta; order Orthoptera; family Acrididae; genus Locusta; species Locusta migratoria. The sequence goes on along the minus strand of CM048750.1, from coordinate 36,836,764 downwards.
TTTATACCCATCAAAAGATGCAGTTTTATTTCCATGACATTGCAAAACATATGGGATACAGCTAGGAAGAACAAAAATTTTGTGTTCTACCTGGAATAAATTTTACTTGGAGAGGCAGCGGTTTATTATGTTAACGTTGGCAACGAAATATTCGCTTTAGGGGGATCATTAACCACTTAATGCCTGAATTAATTTCTACTGCAAGAAAAAAATAAAAAATCATATATTGTGCTCAATATTGGGGTCTTAGATCATTTATAACATCAAATATAAGAAATGTCATACATAGTTGGTATAATTAGGTATGTGTCAAATTTGCGACAACAGGCATTTGAGAAATAAAACGCTTATAACTCTTCATTGAGGGAAATTATTTATTTATTTAATGAAAAAATGAACATGCGTTTGAATTACAATTATTAATGCAGAGGATCAACATTTCTTTACTCTAAAACAATTGGAATTTTTGTTTAGGCAAAGGTGAAGTTTGCATTTCGCACACATAATGACTGTCTGCCCTTTACAGCTGGGCCTTTTGCATCTTTGCATTCCTATTACACAAGGCCAATGACATACTTCATCGGTACGGGTAGATTTATCAGGGACTGGTTTCATTGGACCCCGACGCTTCTTACGTTGAATTTCCGTTTCCATACTTTGTAAGCGCCTACCACTCTTTTTTCGTGTCATGTCTTTTCCTTGCTTACAGAGAGTATCGGCTATTTTGGATTTGAATTCCAGAAGATCGTTTTGTTTGCGACGGGGAATTTCCAAAGCATCACAATCCCTTCGATACAGCAACCACGAATTCATTATCACAAGATCAACTAGGTGGAAAAACAATCTATGGTAACATTTCCTTGACTTTACGAAAATCCTATAACAGGAAATTAGAGCGTCAAGTAAATCCATCCCTCCCATGAATGTATTGTAAACTGTAACAGTGCTAGGGCATGGTACTTGAGTGCGTGCTTTTTCTTTCGCTCCCATCTTTTTATTATGATCACCGGATGAGCAGATGGAAATGCACTGACAGCAATTACACCTCTGTTGTCAAACCATCGTCCTTTCTTCGTTTTATTTTATCGCTTGCATTTGCCCATAGAAGTGCCCAAGTGCCTGATGATGCATATTTTACACAAACCGTATTTACGTGTTCACTGAAAGTTTTATCTGCTTTATCACATCTAAATATGATATATAATACTTAAAAGATATTAGAAAAACAAAATATAATTTTCAAAATGAAACTGACCTCTGTATTTAGCTGTATTTCACGGAACAATGAACACAAACTCAGGTCTTGGTTAGCAACACACACACACAATACACAAATTTAGTCATAGACAGACAGTCAATGCTCGGTAGATGCTAGCACATGTCACTCGCACTGCGCCGGTCCCTGTAGAATCTGATACAACCGGCGCTGGAGTCTGAAAACACTTATTCTTCCATATATATGGGTCACAACGGTATGAGGCGAATTTGCGACAACCGGCATTAAGTGGTTAATGAATAAATTACACTTTTGTAGATAACTACATAAAGTGTAATAACGACAGTTTCGAACCGTATCATATAAGCATGATTTTCCACACAGAATGCATATCCGACCCGTAACTTCAAACGGAAATCAGTAGTGACAAGAGGCAAAAATAAAACTGAACATTAGTGATTGGAATAAAATTCCCCTCATTGTACGTGACTGATTTTTCAAAAAGGATTCAACATCAATACACTACACCGCTGCCGTAAGGATAATCGTAGCCCTTGTTTCAGTGTATTACACCTTAGTTATGTGCATATAAAACGTAGCATCGCCAGTTATTAGTTATTTAGTGTACTATGTAACAGCGCCTCTATCGGATGTTTGCTACACTACGCAGCAATTCAAGCGTAACATACACCAGAAACTACAAATTACATCTTGCCTTCCCCTGATCCGATTTTGATGAAATGAAGCTTATATGTTGCCCCAAGGTACTCTCAGTTGACCTACGAAACCCCATGAAAGTTCGTATAGTACTCTTGGAGATTTGCTGTACTACACCATACTTACAAGCATAATATACATAAAAACTTCAAATTACAATTTCCTTTCCCATCCTTACCCAAACAATCTGAGGGTAAGGTCCGCCTCTAATGACCACATTGTTGACGGGCCGTTAAACGCTAATATTCCTTCCTTCTTTCCTGACTAAAATCAATATTTCTTGTGACTTGTCCAGGATATAATATGAATATTTTCTGTGGAGAGCCCATGCCTTAGCAAGCGATAGAAAGCTGTCCGTGTGAGAAACTTAGAGATTTCAAATACACTCCACAGTATTGAGTAGATTGCCCTGTAATATATTAATCATTATAGAAAATGCAAGTCCCACTGCAAACCGCAGGCTCTTAGTTAAAAAGCCAGATCTGTCGGAAATAAGGGGTATTCGTCGGATGTACTGTTTCATTCTCATCCTTTCCTTGTAGCTCTATAGATGTCTATTGCTTCTTCCTACAGCGCTTTGCGGTTCACAATTAAAAGTTGCTTCAAAGTTTTCAACAGCACTCTCAGCTTTCAGGAATTTCCTTAGGCTCACTGGAATACATAAGTTTCTTGGCAGTAAATAAGAAATGTAATAAAACGTAATGCCCGATGTGAAAAGTTTTGATCCATCGCAGTATATATTGACGATGTCTGTGTAGAGACAGGAATTAGTGATCATGATATCGTCATAGTGTCGATGGTGACCAAAGTTCATAAACCAATCAAGACGGCTAGGAGCGTGTTTTTGTTGGGAAGTGCCGATAAGCACTTAGAAAATGAATGGGCATCGTTTAGTTCCGGTATTATGGATGTCGAGGAATTGTGGACTAAATTTAAGTGCATTGTACATAAAGGGCTAGAGAAATATGTACCTGTAAAGTCGATTAAGGACGGAAAAGATCCACCTTGGTATAATAATAATGTGAGAAAGCTACTGAGAAAGCAAAGTCTTGCAGTCTCGGTTCAAAAACGAACACGCAAATGATGACAGGCAAAAGTTAGTACAGATTCGTGCGTCTATAAAAAGATCGATGCGTGAAGCATGCAATAATTACCACACCCATACCTTAGCAAAAGATCTTTCCGAGAACCCGAAAAAATTCTGGTCCTATGTAAAATCGATAAGCGGGTCAAAGTCCACTGTCCAGTCACTCGATCATTCCGGGGCAGTAATAGAAGAAAGCAAACGGAAAGCTGAAGTTCTAAATTTAACCTTTAAGAAATCTTTCACGCAAGAGGACCGCACAAATGTACCATCATTTGATCAACGTACTAATTCTGAAATGGAGGACATAGTAATAGGTATTTCCAGTGTAGGGAAGCAACTGAGAGAGCTAAATACGAAAAAGTCTGCTGGTCCAGATGGAATACCAGTTCGGTTTTACAAAGACTATTCTGCGGCATTGGCCCCTTACTTAGCTTGCATTTATCGCGAATATTTAATTCAGGGCAAAGTTCCAAGTGACTGGAAAAAAGCGCAGGTGACTCCCGTTTATAAGAAAGGAAATAGAACTGACCCCGATAATTAATGGCCAATATCGTTAACATCAGTTTCCTGTAGAATTTTGGAGCGTATTCTCAGATCGAATATAGTAAATTTCCTTGAAACGGAAAAGCTTCTTCCCGTGAATCAGCACGGGTTTAGGAAACATCGTTCATGTTAAACTCAGCTTGTCCTTTTCTCGCATGACATCTTGCGAGGTATGGATGAAGGGCAACCGGAGGATTGTGTTTTTCTCGACTTCAAAAAGGCGTTTGACCCGGTGCCACACTGCAGACATCTAACGAAGATACGAGGTTATGGAATAGGTACACAGATTTGTGACTGGCTGGAAGACTTCCTAAGTAATAGAACGCAGTACGTTGTTCTCGACGCCGCGTGTTCATTAAAGACGAATGTTTCGTCAGGCGTGCCCCAGGGGAGTGTGATAGGACCGCTATTATTTTCTATCTATATAAATGTTTTGATGAACAGAGTAATTTGTAATTTGCGGCTGTTTGCTGATGATGCTGTGGTGTATGGGAGGGTGTTATCTTTAACTGACTGTAATAGCATACAGGATGACTTGGTGCAAAGAATGGCAGCTAGCTCTCAAAGTAAAATAAATAAATAAATAAAATAAAATAAAATAAAAAAATAAAAAATGTAAGGTGATGCCCCTGAGTAGGAAAAACAAACCCATAATGTTCGAATACAGCATTATATAGTGAGCTTCTTGATGGAGTCGCGTCGTTCAAATATCTAGGCGTAACATTTAAGGGCAGTTGTAAGGCGGACAGCCGACTTCGGTTTATTGGGAGCACTTTGGGACGATGTACTTCATCTGTAAAGGAGACCGCGTATAAAACGCTTGTACGATCACGTCTTGAGTATTGCTCAAGTGTTTGGGACCCGCAGCAGATCAGTTTAAAGAAAGACATAGAAATAGTTCAGAGACGAGCAGCTAGGTTTGTTACTGGAAGGTTCGACCAATGCGCGAGTGGCACAGAAATGCTCTGGGAACTCAGTTGGGGATAGCTGGAGGAAAGACGACGTTCTTTTCGTGAATTTCTGTCGAGGAAATTTAGAGGGCCGGAATTAGAAGCTGAGTGTAGTACGATCTTGCTGCCACCTACTTACATTTCACGTAGTGATCACAAAGACAAGATAAATTAGGGCTCGTACGGAAGCATATCTGCATTCTTTTTCTTGTTCTATTTGGGAGTGGAATAGGAAAGGAAATGCCTAGTAGTGGTACAGTGTACCCTCCGTCACGCACCTTACAATGGATTGCGGAGTATTTATGTAGATCTCACATTTACTGATTTATATTTTGTACAATTGTATAATTTTTCAGGTATATATTCATTTGTATATGTGCTGTATGTCTGAAAAAATCTGTTGCGAATGTAAATAATAGTAAAGAAGTAATAGATTAAAACTTGGTGCGTGATGGGGTGGTTTGCCATGAACGTTACTGTTTATGTGCTCATATATCATGAACTACGTGTCGTACTGTGAAAAAATTTAGAAGCTTCATTAAACTATATGCGTGTATACTGTCTTCAAAATTTCCAGCAGCTACAATTTTTAGTGTAGAAATTATAAATTGTGACGTCATACCGAATGCCGTAATTTTAGTCCACGAACAGCGGAAAAGTAGTAAGCGCGAGAAACTTTTTTCCTTTCATAATTTTGCTATGGTTGTCAGCGAGAATAAGCTCAATAAAGGTTTGAAAATATGTTTAAATTTGGTTTCAAGTTGCTAAGTACTGTCATTCTCATACAGTGTGTGAATAAAGTCTCGTCGCATTATGTGGCAGTTTCTTGCAACTATATTGTTTATAACGTATCTCCTGAACCATGTGTCGTATGTTGTTCTTACCCAGACAGCATTGTTACCTCATGGTAAGGAATATGTGCACCAAATTTGGTTGATATCGGCCCAGTGTTTTAGGAGATGTGCAACACTGTCGTTTGATGCAGCAGTTTTTCGCGCATCTCATTGTTTATGAAGTCATATCTCGTGAACTATGTGTTGTACATGATCCTAACACTTAGGCGCGGCGACCGTCCTCATGGATCGAAGCTTACGTGTACAAAATTTCATAATCATTGAAAGAAAACTGTAGAATTGTATACAATACGTACACATAAACAATCATACGGAGTCTCTGCTTGAAATATAAACAGATATCGGATTTTAGAGAGTAAATTAATGTAGACTGTGTCGTTAGTTATATCAATATTATTTCGCAATAGCGAATTTTTCTTAGCGTCACTATATAAGGTATGGATGTTATACCAAATTGTGACACGTGACATATGTTACAATTTGGTATAACATTCATAACTTATACAGTGACGCTAAGAAAAATTCGCTATTGCGAAACAATATTGATAAAAATATCAACACTGTAATTCGTCACCATACAGTTATGTGTCGTTAGTCTTTACTTGCTTTCTTTTCTTTTTTTATTAGCATTGCTTTTGCGTCGTTCCTTCCTCGTTCATGCTCATAGCGATGGGCTGTTTCTCTCGCAATCAGTAAGCGTAGCCTTGCTGTCGATCGCGCAGTTACTGCCCGTCGAATTTTCGAGTCCTCCTTCGGACGTGTGTGTGTGTGTGTGTGTGTGTGTGTGTGTGTGTGTGTGTGTGTGTTTTGTCCTTAGGTTACTTTAAGTTATTTCCAGTAATTTTTAAGCCTAGGGACTGATGACCGCAGTCGTTAACTCCCATAGACTTTATAACATTTGAACATTTTCAATTTTCAGTAATGGAGTAATGGATCTATTTTTATGATTGGGAGAACTAATTACATACTGAAACAGATGACGATATTGCTTTTGTTTCCCAAAAGTTGTAAATAAATATTTCGATCTCGGGATATTTAAAAGAAGCTCTATATTTCTCCAAGATGTCGAAGAAGGCGCCCTTTTACGTAGTGGCTGTATTAAGTAAGTTGTATAGAACGTAGCTTGAAAGCGGGCAGTAGGAGGTGGACGGGTGGGCGTCCCTTGCCTGGGAGGGGGGGGGGGGAGGGGGGCGGCGGCTTGCCTGAGGGACGGCTAATCCAGCTACCTGTCGAAGGGTCAGGTGTGGCAAAAGTCCGGCGTGGCAAAAGTCCGGCGTGGCAAGTGTCCGGGATCCGTTTGAACACCACAGTGCTTTACTAGGCATGGTCCTGTTTGGAGGTGGTATGCCGTTGCCTTCCTCCGACCTTCGAACTGACTTACCCAGCCAGTTATAGGCATGTCAATATTTTCGGGGTGACCGGATGCCTTTCCTGTCGCCACCCCATGCCCCCTCGGAGAAAATGTGTACCCCAAATGTCGGTGTATAGTGTTATATGTGTGAAAGTGTAAAGTGTTACGAAATGTTTGCGAATCGTGTAACTGAGGTGGGACATGAGTACCAGCCCAGTATTCACCTAGGGGGATGTGGAAAACAGTCCAAAAACTACATCCAAGCTGGCGGGCACTCCGACCCCCGTTAATCCGCAGGGCGGATTAGAAATGGGACCGGCACGCCTCCCCGTCTCGGAAAGCGGTGAGTTAGACCACACAGCTAATCGAGCGGGTATCTCAACTCTGGCGATTCAATAACATAAAACACAGGTGTAATAAAAATGAATGCATTTTACATTGCAATTGTGAATTCCTTGTTAACATTAATACTTCTTTGAATTAAACGTAGTATATTTTTTTTAATAAGTAATGTTCTAACGATGAATGAACCAAAGCATGAACACCGTTTTGAGGAATCAGTTGGTAAGTAACTGGACAAGTTCCAGTAAATTCAAACAAAGAACCTGTTACTTCTTTTGAACTGATCACACACAGAGATATTCCCTGGCCAGCTCGGTTAGCCGTGTGGTCTAACGCACCGCTTTTCGAGACTTGGTGGCGTACCGACCCCGGTTCGAATCCGCCCGATGGATTGACGAAGGGGGTCGGAGTGCCGGCCAGCCTGGATGTGGTTTTTAGGGGATTTCCCACACCCCCCTAGGTGAATACCGGGCTGGTCCCCAAGACCCGCTTCACTTACACGACTTGCAAACATTTCATTACACTTTCACAATATAACACTATACGCAGATATTTGGGGTACACATTTCCTTCCGGGGAGCACGGGGTGGCGGCATGAAAGGCATCCGGCCACCCCGTCGATATTAACATGCCAAATCCGAATAACCAAGCCGACTCTTGTAATATTTCTGGCTTAAAACCATCATATTAAGGTCGAAGTATTGCTTCAGTGCAGGCGGTTAGGACCAGTAGGCGACAGATGGTAAAAGCTGGTGAGAACCACGACAAGTGGTACAATAGGTCATGGGAAAGAGCACTGGCAAATCTCCCCGAATTCTGGGGAAGCCCCCGAGCGGCAGGCACTGGACGCCGATTGGCTGTAGCACTGGCGGTCACGCGCCGAAACGGAACCATATTTTTATTAATATTTAATAAACTAATAATATATTCAAACTCAATTTAGAAATACCACTCAAAGCCAAACTATGCCCTGAGTAAGTAAAACATATCAACAATTACTAGAAACATAAACAAAACAGTTTATACGGACGATGCACGGCAGCCATGTTTGTGCGCCAAATCGCGGAACGAAGGCAGCCTTGTATCGAGCCGCTACACTTTGGTTCAGAACAGGCACTCGGAAGAGCAACAAGTGACTTCATCGCGCGCACTCGGTGGAGTAAACTGCATATGCAGGCGGTCATAAAACATTGTTTAAACATCTTAGATATAGGAAAATAACTTTATATTTATTTTCAGTTAAGAAAATGTGTGTCACGTTGATGTTATTATGCAGTTTACTGGTTTTCTGCTGACTTTAAAAAATCAGTTAGCATCCCAATTCCCGAGGATTTCAGTTTTATTCAGTAACTAGATCAGTTCCTACCAACAGTTTAGCAATTTCAGCCTCATTCAAGAACTCCGACCTGCGTGCTATCACCTGCGTGGGGACATCTATAGAAGACGTCAGGTTGGTGAACTTTTAGAGTTTCTACTCTCCACACAATGCAATGGGGAATAACTACAACCCTCGCGTACACTGTCATTGCGATACAAACGCAAACTGTCGTGCGTCATCCATGGCAATATGGAGGAAGAAAGGAAATGATATAGAACCGGTTAACATACCCCCTGTAGACATTTTTTCCCGTTGTACTCTGCATGTTCGGGAATAGGGCTAAAGAGAAAGAAGACACAAAGAGATATTCCTTGACGAGTATAATTCCGTTGTGTCTTATCCGGAATGAGAAACACTCGTTGTACACTCGTTTCTCTGTCGGAAATCATCTAAAGGTAGAATTTGTTCCATTGAAGAAAAAAAAAAAAAAAATACATCACAAATTTATTCTATTAGATATTAAACTGTACATTATTTTTTACTTGAAAGTTGTATGAAAAGGAAGAGTATTACGTTCGTTGGTTTTGAGATCTCTCATATATTAGCATTACGGCTTACAGGTGGGGGGTCACTAAATTTTTCGTTCCTTGTAAGGTTGGGTGCGTATTAAAAATAATTGGCGAACACTGGTCTACTTATAGGGTTTTAACCTTTCTTAGGTTTGTCACGTGTTATCGATACGTAACCTGGATTGTATTTGTTGTTTGTTTGTTTGGGACAGAGCAATCAACCTGTTAAGGTCACCAGTTCATCGGTGGTGGGGAAGGAGTGAGGATAGGAAACGGGGGAAGGGAAAGGAAATGCAGTCTATGAAGGAAAGAAGGAAGAAAGACTGCAGTAGCTCGGGGACCCGTGCTCGCCACGCACGTACTCACGAAAGGACCGTGAACCCCCTGGGAAGGGGGGGGGGAGGCGTTTCTTTATGTCACCAAATAGCCACATGTAACCTTACCCTGTGTAATACTACCATTCATCCTAAACCCTGTATACTACTGGGTTGGAAGCCAATGTAAGGTCACAATCCATGGTGGGATTTTTTAATTTAACCCTGCAACTACCTAAGGATAAGACAACTCCCACAGGGAATAACTGTGATCTGAACAGCTATAAATTAAGGGAAAGCGTAATCTATAAGAATTCATCAGCTTACTAAATGATATTCATAGGGTCGCCAGCCTAATTAGGCATTAAAATGTTCAAGCTATTACTCACAATCTTGCTATCGCCGTTACTTCGAAACAACTAGATACAGACAAACAGAATACTTAGATTGATGGTCAATACAACATGTGCTCTGTTCTTCTATAGTCTGATTAAAACTACTTGCTATTCGACAGTTTTTTCCTTCAATCAGAGCACTCAACCTCACGTCCGAACCGTTCCCCATTGCAGACTGCCACAACAGTTGGTCGTTCAGTTCCATATTTTTATCTGGCTCTCTTTTTTGATTTGCCTGGTCCCAATTCATTAGTCTGCCCTTTTTACTTCGTATTTCGTCCCTTGATGATAACCATACAAGAAACAAGCCACAGACAACTCTGCAAACGCAGTAATCACTCGTGAACAGCACTAAGAACACGCTACTGAATCCTTTCGAAAAAGGCCCAATTTTATGTCACATATACAGATATTATGTCACAGATATCAGCTTACATTTAGAGAAGCTTTGCATGTTTTACGCGGAAACGAGCTCTCCTAAGGCTACAATTCAGGGTTGTTACCGGATGTGTACTGGTACTTTAGATAAAGTACATGCCTGCGTAGTGCAGTGTTAAATTTGGAGCTTCATGTGCTGAAGTTTGTGGATTCGCATGTTCAAATGTTTGTAAATCTAAGGGACTTAACTGCTGCAATTACCACTCCCTAGGCTTACAAACTACTAAAGATAAGTTAAACTGACCTAAAGACAACACACACATCCATGCCCAAGGGAGGAGTCGAACCTCCGACGGTGAGTGAGTGCGCGCTCCGCAGCAAAGTGCCTTAGAGCGCTCGATCACTCCACGGCGGCTTGTGGATTCGAATCCCATCGTATGTGATTATTTTAATTTCAATTTCAAAATTACTTTTTTTAACTTAATTGAACTCTTTAAGTCCTAATACTTTCTTACGTATGTTTCATAATATATTGACTTTTTTGTCCGCCATTATTTTTTTTTTTTTCGGTTGGAATCTGCTTGTGCAGGACTGCTGATTGGTCTGTGTAGCCATTAGCCAGTGTGAGAATATTCTCAGGCAGGCTAACCAATGTTAGCGAGAAATTACTGTCTGCTTTTAGCGCTATATCTTAAATTTTCACAGTGTGAACTAAGAAATTACGATTTTAGTTCTGCTGGAAATGGTTAAACATCGTTTTGTCGGTTATATAGAACATCACGTGTCTTAGGATACCACATAAGATTAAATTGAGGACTACAAACCCGTCTTCTACAGCAGTTCAGTTACTGATCACTTAAAATTAGCTGTCCAAGGTCTTTTCACAATTAACTCTTGGCGATTTCTTGCACCACTGCCCTTGCTACACCAAGAAGAAATGCAGATGATAAAGGGTATTCATTGGTCAAATATATTATACTAGAACTGTTAAGTGATTACATTTTGACGCAATTTGGGTGCATAGATCCTGAGAAATCAGTACCCAGAACAACCACCTCTGGCCGTAATAACGGCCTTGATACGCCTGGGCATTGAATCAAACAGAGCTTGGATGGCGTCTACAGGTACAGATGCCCATGCAGCTTCAACACGATACCACAGTTCATCAAGAGTAGTAATTGGCGTATTGTGACGAGCCAGTTGCTCGGGGACCATTGACCAGACGTATTCAGTTGGTGAGAGATCTAGAGAATGTAGTGGCCAGGGCAGCAATCGAACATTTTCCGTATCCAGAAAGGCCCGGACCTGCAACATGCGGTCGTGCATTATCTTGATGAAATGTGGCTTTCGACAGGGATCGAATGAAGGGTAGGAGACACTTCGTCCCACACGAGTAGCTCTTTCCCAGATGGATGTATCACAATCTCTCAAGCCAACAATGTGGGCTCTTTTGAACCCGTGACGGTAAGGTTCCGCATACGTAACTGAGGTGTGCTACACGTGTGCTCAAATTACACTGATCCGTTACATTCGGCTTTTAGTGGCAACGAGATGCTATAGCGAGACAACAGCCGGCCAAGTGATGGTGAAGCACCCGATGCCCCGTATTAATATTTACTGAACCACGCAATTCCAGCACGACCTAACAGGGAACAGTTGCAATGATTTTTGTTATGTGTTATAGACACTCTACGACCATTCATATTTATATTCAAAAGGAGAATTAACGTTATTGTTAATCAAACTCTTAAGTCAGATTACACAAGTGTATATACTTTGTTGAAATCAGCTATAGCATCTGTAAATATTACTGATCATGAATACCATTACAAATATATTTCTGCAGTGCGTACATGTATACAGGAGAACATTTATGAGTGTAAATCAGTAAATCATATTAAAAAAGGGGCATAACTACGGTTTTAACAAACAGCTATTATAAACGAATTCCGGCAGTTAATTAGTACGTTAATAGTATAGTGTGCAATATTCACACTTATTTTTCAATTTCTTGCATCTACATTTATGAATTAAATTATATTTCTCGACTTATAATAGTACCACATAATATGTATTCCATCAGAAACTCTTGTAGTTAATTAGATTGATTAATAGGGTTCTATAACGTTCGCTGCATTATTCACATTTAATCATTTTCATTAAACTTCAGCAACCACTTATGAATGTAAATTACATTTTAGACGTACCGAAGTCCGGCCCAGTATGTAAATAGTCAGTCATTTCTGTAATTTATTAGTTGCATTATTAAAATTGTAAAATATTCAATACAATTAGACAGTACACATCTATCAGTTTCGCATTATGAATCACAAACATACAAAATATCTGTAATCTGCAAGAATGTTATTCCAAACCTCTCTGTATGTCAACTAACTCTGTATCTCATTATTTTTCCTGTAATTAGTAAAATATACAAACCGTTTGTAACACATTTCACACATTTTTTCAACTTTCTCGGTAATATTATACAAAAATGACATTTAATTTGATGGTTGTAAACATTCATGACTGTTCTGCAGTCTGTATTCCATTTAATTAAATGAAAGGTAAATGTAAACCAAAGCGTTTATTTTTATAGCAACGCAGAATTCTTATAATGCTATATAAGGCAAGTGTGCAAAGCACCCGAGGAAAAGAGTATTAGAGCTAGTTTCAATGAATTGGCGGAATGGAGCAGTGTTTTCCATAAGTTTGTTATTACGAAGTTGGCATCATGAAAAAATAAACAAGGTGTTCTTTGTTATTCTTCTCAGGAAGGGCGCCGAGTACAGCCCAGTACTCTCTGCTGGAAATATTAAAGAACGCCCCATTACGACTAGCTAAGTATAGGAACATTATACATTGTGGATGAGCTTTGCATTCACAGTACCCGACCTGAGAAGAAAAACTGGTGCAGATGCATAGGTTATCGAACACCTCAACGGTATGTACTCAAGGGAGCTAGAAGTGACAAAAAGTATCGGAATTGGAAGAGTGAAAGACACACACACACACACACACACACACACACACATATATATATATATATATATATATATATATATATATATATATATAGAGAGAGAGAGAGAGAGAGAGAGAGAGAGAGAGTAGCTGTGACTGATAGGAATGTCCAGGAACGTCACACAATCGAAGACGAATCGGGTAGTGCAACTGAAAATAAGGAAGTCAACACACCATTGTCCACATCAGGCCGGCCGCGGTGGCCGAGGGTACAGGCGCTCCAGTCACGGTCTGCACGGCCACTACGGTCGGGGGTTCGAATCTCCCCTCGGGCATGGATATTTGTGCCGTCCTTAGGATTGGCTAGTTCATAAGTAGTTTGTAAGTTTAGGGACTGATGACCCCGTAGTTGAGTCCCATAAGCTATACAAACATTCATTTCCACATCAGTTTTGATACTCCGCAAAGTGCAGGTTTAATATCGGTGCTTCAAACTATGTTTGAGAATTTATCTACTAAAACTGACTTACAGGCAGAAATAACACTCGCATCGAAAGCTCACACGCACAATTCAATGCACTTTCGGAAAATGACAAAGCTGAGTTTGGCCATCAAATGAATACTGCTGTATCACAAGCTGTAGACGACCTGAAAACAAAAATTAAGGAAAATACTGCTGAGTTTGCAGATACGAGAACATTTTAGTGGATTGGAGAGCAGAGTATGAGTCAAAACATTCTGAATTTGGTAATAGAGTAGATTCTGTTGAAAATAAAACCGAAGATCTTGAAACCAAACTGACCTCGTCTGTGTCGTCAAAATAGTAAGTTGATAAGTGTAAAGTGTTGAAAAGGCGAGGGCCACGGAAGGCAGCAGACTTCTCACTCTGTGCTCCCCAGAGGGGAAACTAGTTTTTCTCTCAAGAGCGCGGACGCAGCGGAAAGGTCTGCTTTGTTTCAAACTTTGACTGCCAACTGCTGCTTTGTAGCAGTCACTGCTATTAGGGAGCTCAAAAAGAATGTTTCTGCTCTCTTTCCTTGTTCTCTTAGTTAATATCAATTGCATACTAAACTGGCCTCTTTTATTCTTTTTAATTACGAGAGTGCACATTCATTGTTTCATGACTTCTCTTTCTCTCTAGTTAGCCGTAATCCGACCACGGAGTTCTTGCTGTGCTAGGAAATATTTTTCCTTGATTTTTAAAGAGGAAATGAGTTTTCTGGCGGGTGTCGTTCAAAAATAAAATAGGCAAAGAAGAGGAGTGAAAGGACAGTATGAAAACGGAGTATGCAAATAGTTTGTTCTCTTGATATTAAAGGATAGAGGTGGCTGACCCACCATAGATCAGTTAATGAATTTATACTCTAATTTCCAAGTAATAAAACCCAACCAAAATTGTGTAAAGGGGGTTAATTAATTTGAATGATTTGAGTAAAGAAATTTGTTTTGACTTGTTTTATTCTTTCAAGACAAATGAACGTCGGAACTGAAAGTAAAATTCACATATAATTGAAAACAGATCAAATTTAACGAAAATAATATACAAAATAGTATATACACTCCTACAGCAAGTGACTGGTAAAACATTTGTGACATTTAACTGGAAACCGTGGCGTAATCGAGAGGAATATTCCAGATTTCTGTTTTACCTAACGTTTTCAATAGGCCGAAAACGTGAACACCTCTTCAACACTGGCAAATGCAATCGATACTGTACCAAACTGTCATGGCTGGCTATGTTGGCAATACAACGGCTGGGTGGCGGTTGTTTGCGTCGACAGCTGCAAGTCGCGGACCCGGAGATAATTTAGCTTCGTATTGCGGAAGCCATATTTAACTAATATCAGCCAACTTCGACCTCGCCGGATCTCAGTGCCTACGATCTCACCCGTTCGGCTATGTCGTGCCACTACAGACAATTTACGTGTGATACACGAATGTACTGTAGGCAGAGGTGACACCAGAAGTGTGACAATCGCGATTAGCGCTTCGATGAGTCTAATATCAGGTAGGCGGACCTTGTTCTAGGGTTGCCAATACTCAGCCCTATTAGTACAAGTTTTGGAGCAGCTCCAAAAGTTGTACCACAAACTCTAAGTACAGCTGCTCGAAGACAAGTATAAACTGTGAGCAGAAGAGAAGTGTCTGCCCTCCTCGGCTGCTCAAAGATCAGTCTGCCTCTCTACTCCTACAATTCCCATCACCTCTCTGCAAAGCCTCCAGGCTCCGCCTATCTCTACTGAAAAGCCAATCCAAAGCGAGGCGCCAAAGTACGGTCAATCATGACGCGTTCAGGAGTCGAACAGCCGAACCCTCTTACTATAAAACAGCAGCCAGTGGCCAGCTATCCCGCGTTTCCACTGGTCGTGCCGCGTCCTTACCTCCAGCGTTCTCACGGTAGCCGCGGATGGCCTTCAGGCACCGCTGAAAACAAGGCCAGCAAGTTATTCCCAGCAAACGGCCAAACTCCCTCACTATTGTACAATTGCGGCGCCCGTCAGCTTGATGCCAGTGGCGTACAATGTTTTAGTGGGTGCCACCCTGGCGTTCGCCAACTCGGCGCCAGACATGGTAGTCCCAGGGGTCTGTCTTTCATACATTTGCCTAGCTCTCCACTCGCAAAGCATCTTACACCGACCTCTGAGGCATATTGTATTGCTCCAGATGCTCTCTCTCTCTCTCTCTCTCTCTCTCACACACACACACACACACACACACACGCCGGCCGCGGTGGCCGACCGTTCTGCGGCGCTCCAGTCACGGTCTGCACGGCCTCTACGGTCGGGGGTTCGAATCCCCCTCGGGTATGGATATTTGTGCCGTCCTTAGTATTAGCTAGTTCATAAGTAGTTTGTAAGTTTAGGGAGTGATGACCCCATAGTTAAGTCTAATAACCTCTACAAACGTTTGATTTGAACTCTCTCTCACATACACACAAGGAAAGTACTTAGGCTCGAACAAACAGAAATACTCCAAAATCGTATGATAGATAATGTAAACGTCTCTTGTTGCCCTAGTGATACTCCCGCATCTGCAAAACTCTGCAGTCGCCCATTAGAGGCCTCTGCGTGTGCCATGCTGCATTGCACATTGGGCTGCCGGTACGCCAGTAGTGACGGTGCAGTGTACCTCTGAAGTTGCATTTTGTGACGTTATTTGTGTAGTGAAGCGTCGGATAGGTTGGCGATTGGTAATCAATCCTGCTAATAAAGTGTGATTGGTTGAGATGAAGTTACAAAGGAACCTTCTTCGTGAAGTTGGTATTGGTGTACATGATGAATCATTCGCATTTTACCTGTTATCTATTACAGTTTTTCTAATCTATGCTCACTATAATAGATACCATAAAACATGTGTTTGATTCATCTTCTATGAAAAGACCGTATTCACGAAGAAGGGCTCTTCGGAATTTCATCTCAACCAAACGCAATCCATCAGCAGGATTAATTACCAATCGCCGACCCATCTGACGCTCCACTACACAAATAACGTCACAAAACGCAACTTCAGAGGCACACCGCACCGACCCTACTGGTCCAGACTGGCGTACCGGCAACTCAATGTGCAATGCGGCGTGGCACACGCAGAGACCTCTAATGGGCGACTGCAAAGTTTTGCAGATGCGAGAGTATCGCTAGTGGAATAAGGGACCTCTTCATTATCTCTCACACTATTTTGGTGTGTTTGTGTTTGTTCCAGCCCGAGTACTTCCGTTGTCAGACTTCGCCACATGGCAATAACGTATGCGAAAATACTTGGAAGGATCACTCCTCAGTCCTAGCTGCACCGGCCCTCGGCCCTAAGGTATCTTCCGGGAACCGCTGCCCCTCAGAATAACAGAGCCACCTTCGTGCTCGCCACTGGTCTGACGTTAGCTCTGAATGCGTGTTTTCCCCCATGCTATAGGTGTCACACAACCAAGTAACAATTTCTCTTTCACCACAAGTTATTAAAGAAAATCGATTACCTATGAATAATCTAATAAAATTAACCAGGGTACGTTGTCCTTTTACTGTTGGAAAAAAACGTGGCAGTACTGAAATCTCTCAGAATTTCCATTTTCAAATTCTTTGTATTTGTTTTTTCCCCTTGATAGATTGTTGTTACTTCCTAGATTTGTTACTCCTATTTAAGGATCGCCGTCTGAAACTTAGCTTTCATTGAATGAACATGTACCCATAATAATTGATGGCTCATGAGAGGAACAGAAGATGCTAGCAAGTGAAATAATTAAACAATCTCCAGTTTGGCACACATTAAATAAAATAAGCTAGCTCTTAGGCAGGGAAAGAAATTTATAAATAAGAAATTACCAACGGAAATGACTTAGTGCTCAATCCAAAAGGGGAGCCTTCAAGACAGTATATGACTAAAGGGCCAAGTAAATATTCATAAAAATCAATTTTAAAAGAGACGATGAGGGGAGAAGTGATTAAAAGAAAGGATTCAAGTCTCCTGTTAGTAGTATATTGCTTACAATACACAGAAATGGGGCAGACCAATTTCTTAAATAACTGAAAACACACACCCCACAAAATACTCATTTTTTATTTCAAAAGGAAACCATAAAATGGCCTCAGTAGTGCCCACTTGCCAATGGAAATGTGTGATTTGAGATGAACTACTTTCAAGGGGGTTAAAGAGAGGAATCAGGGCAGATTCACACACACACACACATTAAGCCAGCCAGGTACTCGCCAAACGGGAATTTGGAAAAGGAGAAGTGCCAAATAGCCACTTGACGACCGGAAGAAACGATGGGTATTCACTTGTGCACAGAAAAATTAGAACTGACTTCCGTTAGTGGGAGGCCTTGTTAGTGTTCAATAAAACACTCGATTTTGTGAATTATATAATTCATTGGAGGTCCACGTGGCGTAAGGTACGGTCGTAGAACACAATTATGTAAGAAAATAGTAAAATCTTTATTAACGGAAACGCGCGAAGATAAAATACGGCCTTGTTGGTGTTCGCTTAGACCCCCTCGGTTAGCCGTGTGGTCTAATGCACCGCTTTCTGAGACGGGGAGGCGTACCGGCCTCGGTTCGAATCCGCCCGGCGGATTAGCGAAAGAGGTCGGAGTGCCAGCCAGCGGTTTTCCACATACCCCCTATGTGAATACCGGGCTGGTCCCCAAGAGCCGCCTCAGTTACACGATTTGCAAACATTTCTTAACACTTTACACTTTCACACACGTATAACACTATACGCAGACACTTGGGGTACATATTTCCTCCTGGGGGGGGGGATAGGGTGGCGGCACGGAGGGCATCCGGCCACCCTGTAAATATTAAGACATGCCTAATTCTCATTTAACACGGTGCCGACTCTGCATGTACGGGAAAATGACCAAAGAGAAAGAAAGCTGGTGTTCTCGTAGAGGCACAGGAGGAAAGGAATACTCTGATGCTATCTGCTGTGAACAGCCCAGTTACCAGGACAGCGACGAAGTCCGTAAAATGTCAGTAAAAACAATACTTGAAAATCCAGTTAAATAGATTCGCAGTTCAGCAGTTCGCTTTGCACAGAAAATGGAGATACGGTGAATAGGCAGTGTTTCACAGAGATAGGATGCACTTCAGTCAGAATTTTCCGAAGTATAAAAAAATAGATTTACAGTAAAATACGATGCTGAGATAGGCAATGCAATGGTTAATATTACTGGAGAGAGAGATATCTATTCAATAGAAGGTGTCACAGAAAGCTACAACACACTACGGGGTCTACGAAAATTTTACAAATTTAAGAAAATTAATTTACCAAAAACTAAAATCCTGATATAGACCATGCAACGGATCGTTCTATATAAGCGAAACAGACCGACTTAATGAAGAGAGTTACAAGACACTAGGAGAGACTACGAGGCTGGATCATGAAAAATCTAGAAGCGGAAGAAAATTAGATTACAGAAAACTACGCGAAATACGTTACCGAACGGTTCGTTTTACACAGGGGAAAGAGATCTACTAGATGAGGAAGGTTACAAGACAGTATGGGCTACTAGGAGAATACGTGGAGCAAGGGATCGAGAAGTGCCACAAATCTGCCAAAATAAAGCGTTACACATACTATTATCCACCGACTCTAATATAGCACAATTACCAGCGGCTTGAAGGATAAAGAGTGGTAGAATAAGCTTAACCCTTTCATTCCCAATGTTGTTCCTCATCAAAAACGTATTAAAAGCCAATTTATACTGTATTTTGTGTATGAATCTTTAGGTCACATTGTTGTTGATGAACAACATGCTTCTAGTACGACATTGTGCCGCTTGGTACGGCGTGTAGCCACTTCTGAGGCATTAATTTATACGTCTTGGATGTTGTGTTACGTTGCCGCCTGTACGTGGCCGTGAGTGTGAGGGTGAGTGAGGTTCCTTTTATTTTTATTTCAGCAGTGATTTGTCTTGTCTTTGGTGCTGTGGCGAAAATTATGCTAGAATTTTTGCTCTGACGTTGTTACCTATCAACAAAATAACGTCCCAAGTAATAAAATACCTGGAGACAAACGTCTGTGTTGTGTATGAAATACACGACATAAAAAAATAGTTAGATCGAAATTTCTAAAACATGTATTTTGATGTTTAATGCACTTTATTAACACAGAAAACACTGAATTTTAATTTTTCGAAAGCTGAAATCATAATGTGGGACTGAAAGGGTTAAGGCTTTGTTCTATCAACGACCGCGGGTTCAAGAAGAGACAAAGCGGGACCGACCGGAAATTCAAGAATATATGAAATTTGATAGATAATGAAGTTAGCAAAGCCAACGAACATGTTGAAAAAGGGGAGGGCGTGATTCTGTAACATTACTAAGGCAAGAAAGCGCTAAAGGAATACCATTCAGAGCGCGAAGCTACAATTCAACTCAAACGTCATGAATTTGATTGAAATAACACTACAGATTGTAGTGATAATGTAAGCACAAACAGAAACGCTAATGAACGTTATTAACACACAAAAATATCCTGATGGAACCCTGACCACACAGGGCCGGCGCAAGGCACGTGCGAAACGTGCGGCCGCACGGGGTGGCACTTTCCGAAGGGCGGCAAATCTGCCGCCCGCTTTCTCTCCCCTTTAGGACAAACTCAACATTCATCCCCAAGAGGGGTTTCGAAACCAAACCTCGGAAACTGTGGCATGGCGCCTTGACTTCCTGCCGGCCCGCCGGCCGCGGTGGCCGAGGGGACTAAGGCGCTCTAGTCACGGTCTTCACGGCCACTACGGTCGGGGGTTCGAATCCCCCCTCGGGCATGGATATTTGTGCCGTCCTAGTTCGTAAGTAGTTCATAAGTAGTTTGTAAGTTTAGGGACTGATGACCCCGTAGTTAAGTCCCATACGCTATACAAACATTTGAACATTTTCCTGCCGGCCGCCCCTGTTGAACAAGGGGAGGAAGGAGGACTAATTTCTTCCTCGCCACTGTGGCAGCACCGTCGTGTTTATGCCGGAGGAACAGAGAGGGGGAAGCAGTCTGGCGTACACGCCGACGCCAGTGTTCTTATGAGTGGAGCGCTGCCAGCCTCTTACGAGCCGTGCGTTTACACACAACTAATCTTGCAGAACACGAAATCTAATCTGGAAATACTTTTGCAATGTTCGATACTGCGGTTACATATTAAGCCTGAAGCAATTTTGCTAAGCACTTCAGTGGCAGTTTTAGAGTGTTTTATTCTTCCAGAATTATGGAAAAAAAAAATGGTTGAACATTACTACAGTCAAACATGTCCAACACCTACAATAGCTCGAATTATTCCGAATGGGTAAATACGCAGCGAGTAATTTCAAGGGATACAGACATTGGTAATAAGCCTGGCATAAGTTGGGTTTCGATGTATCTTTGAAAATTTTGCTAACCGTTTGTGAGTGATAGTCGGACGTTTTGGTTTTTGAGCCATGAAACACCTGTCTCCGCCTGTATGAACAACAATTAAACTCTGACCGGCACTTTTGTTCGACAATACTACTCGTACACTATCACTTTGCCAACATTTATTTACTGTATAATGCGTGTGAATCCATGTTTCGTCTAAGTAAACTACTGGTCGCTTTGATTCTGATGAAAATCCGAGAAAGTATTGTCTTTTAGCAACAATGCCCTCTCGTCAGCACAAAACAAAACGTCATTTTTGACACCTTCTAAAACGAAAATCCATAGAAACAACATTGCTTCTAAGGGTTTCCTTGCTAGCTTTGTAGCTCATTTCTGTTTTCCGAACGGGCAATGATGACCTCGCTGTTGAGTGCCCTAAAACGCCAAACATCATCTTCATCTATTTGACAAACGTTGTGCAGTTTTCACAGTTCGTATTTCTATTGTTCGTAACGCCATAGAAATTTCTGCCTCATTTATGCATATCATCAGTCACATACTTATTGTAAGCTTCTTGTGTCTTCTTCTTGGGCGCTAGTTTAACTGTAGCCTCGCTGTACCTCGTCACGTGACCTAGTTCCTGGCACTGTTGCGTCACCACTTCGCCTTTCCAGACAATAGGTATTGTTGTGTTCTCTACAACGAAAACTGCAGAATTCGTTCGGTAGTTGGCCGAGGGAGTCAAGATTGGTCAGAAGCAATTTCATTGCGTTTCGTAAGAACGGAAGAATTGGTACGTCCGAATTTCTTGCAACTTTGTATGTAATAGGTAAGTGCTTTTCATAAACGTACAATTAGTATTGCGCATGCACGTTACTCATAAGTTACAATTTTTCTCCTTCAAGATATCAGAATAGGAAACTCTATTTTTCTTATGATCTGTTACTTCAAAAATTGGCAAGTCGGCAAAAAAGCACGCATCGTCCTATTAGCTAGAATGAAAATAAGGGGCAGAAAAGTGAAGTGATACGGCGATGACTAATTTGTTACCCCTTATTCCATAATCAGACACGAAAGAACTGACACATGGAATTTACGACAGATGTCGAGTGTCAGTTCTTTGAAATGAATAACCGCAGTGCAGTGAGTGAATATATTTCGACTAGCATTAGTACCCGCCGATGCCCGGGTGTGTATTTATTGCATTATTATGTTACTCCATCTCCTTGTTCTTCTTCTCTCCGTTGTCTTCCGCCCCGCAATTTGACCGTTTCACCTGCGTCTGTAGTGAAATTCAGCCTGAAATTTAATTTCACGCGGCTCAATTCTTATGACTTCATCTCCTGAACAGAGTATCTTACAGTAATATAAGATTTCACACACATTTTAACATTTTTTTGTAAATTTACAAGGCTGATTAAAATTAGTTAGATTTTTTCAATCAGGTTTGACTCCGTTTTTCATCTGGTGCCCAGCGACTATTTTACTGTTTACAAATGTTTGTTAAGCTTAAAGGACTTAACTGCGGGGTCATCAGTTCCTACTTATCAACTACCTTATACTAAAGACGACTCAAACATCCATGCCGAGGGGGGATTCGAATCCCCGACCGTAGCGGCAGCGCAGACTAACTGGCGCTCCGCAGACCGCTCGGCCACGAGTTTGTGACACTTGCGGGGAGTGACACTTGCGCGGAAAGGGAATTTGTAGACACTTGCGCGGAGACCCGGACGCTGCAGGTAGTGAACAGGGTGTTCCAGAAGTAGGGATACACCACCCCTACTCCACGCCCTCCAGCCGCTACCTGTGCCTATTCAGGGAAAGGCCCACCGAGCGAGGTGGAGCTGTAGTAACGGCCCGGAGATATCACAGCCTAATTCAACAACAACCACCCCCATGAACCACAGACATCGCCGAGGTGGGGTGGCTTGCGTGCCTCAACGATGCAGATAGCCGTACCGTAGGTGCAACCACAACGGAGGGGTATCTGTGGAGAGGCCAGACAAACGTGTGGTTCCTGAAGAGGGGCAGCAGCCTTTTCAGTAGTTACAGGGGCAACAGTCTGGATGATTGACTGAGCTGGCCTTGTAACATCAGCCAATGTGGCTTTGCCACACAGCTACTGCGAACGGCTGAAAGCAAGGGGAAACTACAGCCGTTACTTTTCCCGAGGACATGCAGCTCTACTGTATGAAAATATGATGATGGCATCCTCTCGGGTAAAATATTCCGGAGGTAAAATAGTCCCCCATTCGGATCTCCGGGCGGGGACTACTCAGGAGGATGTTATCATCAGGAAAGATGACACTGGCATTCTACGGATCGGAGCGTGGAATGTTAGATCCCTTAATCGGGTAGGAAAATTAGAAAATTTAAAAAGAGAAATGGATAGGTTGAAGTTGGATATAGTGGGGATTAGTGAAGTTCGGTGGCAGGATGAACAGGATTTCTGGTCAGGTGAGTACAGGATTATAAATACAAAATCAGTTGGGGGTATCACAGGAGTAGGACTGATAATGAATAAGAAAATAGGAATGCGGGTAAACTACTACGAGCAGCACAGTGATCGCATTATCATTGTCAAGATAGATACGAAGCCAACACCGACAACAGTAGTACAGGTTTATATGCCAACTAGCTCTGCCGATGATGAGGATATAGAAGAAATATATGAGGAGCTAAAGGAAATTATTCAGACCGTTAAGGGAGAGGAAAACTTAATTGTGATGGGAGACTGGAATTCGGTAGTAGGAAAAGGAAGAGAAGGAAAAATAGTAGGTGAATATGGACTGGGCAGAAGGAATGAAAGAGGAAGTCGCCTGGTAGAATTTTGCACGGAACATAATTTAATCATAACAAACACGTGGTTTAAGAATCACAAAAGAAGGTTGTATACTTGGGAGAGACCAGGAGACACTGGAAGGTATCAGATAGATTTTATAATGGTAAAATATAGATTCCGGAATCAGGTTATAAACTGCAAGACATACCCAGGGGCAGATATAGACTCTGACCATAACTTGTTAGTCATGAACTGTAGGCTGAAACTGAAAAAACTGCAGAAAGGTAGGAAAATAAGGAGATGGGACCTAGATAAATTGAAGGAACGTGAAGTTCTGGTGAATTTCAG
The DNA here is from genome assembly GCA_026315105.1 of Locusta migratoria. Classification (NCBI taxonomy): domain Eukaryota; kingdom Metazoa; phylum Arthropoda; class Insecta; order Orthoptera; family Acrididae; genus Locusta; species Locusta migratoria. Next base: position 36,812,818 of record CM048750.1, on the reverse strand, counting down.
AGGGAGATTTAGGCAACAATTGACAGAAACAGGGGGAAATAAAACAGTAGAAGAGGAATGGGTAGCATTGAGAGATGAAATAGTGAAGGCAGCAGAGGACAAAATAGGTAGAAATGCAAGACCTGCAAAAAATCCTTGGATAACACAGGAGATACTAAATTTAATTGATGAAAGGAGAAAATATAAAAATGCAGTAAATGAAACAGGCAAAATAGAGTACAGACGACTAAGAAATGAGATTGATAGGAAGTGCAGAATGGCTAAGCAGGAGTGGCTAGAAGCCAAATGCAAATCTGTAGAAGAATGTATAATAAGGGGAAAAGTAGATACCGCCTACAGGAAAATCAGAGAGACATTTGGGGACAAGAAAAGCAATTCTACAAATATCAAGAACTCGGATGGGAAACCAGTTCTCAGCAAAGAAGGAAAGGCTGAAAGGTGGAAAGAGTACATAGAGCAGCTCTACAAAGGAAATGAACCTAGAGACGATGTTGTAGGAAGGGAAGAGGAAGTAGATCAAGATGAAATAGGAGATACTATACTCAGAGATGAATTTGACAGAGCCTTGAAAGACCTAGGCCGGAACAAGGCCCCAGGAGTAGATGATATACCCTCAGAGCTACTAAAGTCTCTGGGAGAGCCAGCCATGACAAGAACAGTTTAGACACGATGATAATCCTATATACCTGGGAGTGAAACTAAATCGCACTCTAACGTATAACCCACATCTATAAGATACAAAACGGACTATGTAAATTTACATCTAAACGTTCCTTAAAAATTAGAGGGTATTACGATATATAAATAGGAGGTATGGTCATAAATAATGAGGTGCTTGAAAAACCACTGTCTCACATGGTGTTTTAATGTATTATGTATTTACTTCCAACTCTGTTCGCAAACTATTGCAGATTCAGTCCAGCAATATTTCAGTAAACGTATATGGTTCAAGAATCACAAAAGAAGGTTGTATACGTGGAAGAGGAGACACCGGAAGATACCAGATAGATTTTATAATGGTAAGACATAGATTTCGGAACCAGGTTCTACAGTGTAAGACATACCCAGGAGCAGATATAGACTCTGACCGTAACTTGTTGGGTATGAACTGTAGACTGAAACTAAAGAAACTACAAAAAGGTAGGAAAATAAGGAGATGGGACCTGGATAAATTGAAGGTACCTGAGGTTCTTAAGAATTTCAGAGGGAGCTTTAGGCAACCATTGACAGAAACAGGGGAAAATAAAACAGTAGAGGAGGAATGGGTAAAATTGAGAGATGAAATAGTGAGGGTAGCAGAGGACAAAATAGGTAGGAAGACAAGACCTACAAAAAATCCATGGATATCACAGGAGATACTAAATTTAATTGATGAAAGGAGAAAATATAAAAATGCAGTAAATGAAACAGGCAAAATGGAATACAGACGACTAAGAAATGAGATTGACAGGAAGTGCAAAATGGCTAAGCAGGAGTGGCTAGAAGGCAAATGCAAGGGTGTAGAAGAATGTATAAATAGGGGAAAAATAGATGCAGCCTACAGGAAAATAAAAGAAACATTTGGAGATAAGAAAAACAGCTCTATGAATATCAAGGACACTGATGGAAAACCAGTTCTCAGCAAAGAAGGGAAAGCTGAAAGGTGGAAAGAGTATATAGAGGGGCTCTACAAAGGAAATGAACTTCGAGTCAATATTGTAGGAAGGGAAGAGGATGTAGATGAAGATGAAATAGGAGATACAGTACTGAGAGAAGAATTTGACAGAGCCCTGAAAGACCTAAGTCGAAACAAGGCCTCTGGAGTAGATGACATACCCTCAGAGCTACTAAAGTCTCTGGGAGAACCAGCCATGACAAAACTATTTGAACTGGTGTGTAGGATGTATGAGACAGGCGAAGTACCCTCAGACTTTAAGAAAAATGTTATAATCCCCATTCCAAAGAAAGCAGGTGCAGACAGGTGTGAAAACTACAGAACCATCAGTTTAATAAGTCATGGTTGCAAAATATTAACACGAATTATATACAGAAGGATGGAAAGGGTGATAGAAGCCGACCTCGGGGAAGATCAGTTTGGGTTCAGGAGAAATGTAGGAACACGGGAGGCAATACTCACTTTACGGCGTATCCTAGAAGATAGATTAAGAAAAGGCAAACCTACATTTCTAGCTTTTGTATATTTGGAGAAGGTTTTTGACAATGTTGATTGGAATAAACTCTTTCGAGTTCTGAAGCAAGCAGGAGTAAAATATAGGGAACGTAAGGTGATTTACAACTTGTACAAAACCAGACAGCGGTTGTCAGAGTTGAAGGGCATGAAAGGGATGCAGTGGTTGGAAAGGGAGTAAGACAGGGTTGTAGTCTTTCGCCATTGTTATTCAATTTGTACATTGAGCAAGCTATAAAGGAAAGCAAGAAGAAATTTGGAGAAGGAGTTAAAGTTCAGGGTGAAGAATTAAAAACATTGCGTTTTGCCGACGACATAGTAACTCTGTCAGATACAGCAAAGGACCTGGAAGAGCAATTGAACGGAATGGAAAGTGTGCTGAAAGGTGCATATAAGATGAACATTAACAAGAGCAAAACTAGGGTAATGGAGTGCAGTGTAAGAAAATCAGGTGATGATGAAGGAATTAGATTGGGAAACGAAGCAATAAAGGAGGTATTGATTTAAGCCTAAGGAAGTCCTTTCTGAAGGCATTTGTATGGAGTGTTGCCTTGTATGGGAGTGAGACATGGACGATAAACAGTGCGGACAGGAAGAGGATTGAGGCTTTTGAAATACGGTGCTACAGAAGAATGCTGAAGATTAGGTGGGTGGATCGCGTAACTAATGAGGAGGTACTGAACAGAATTGGGGAGAAAAGAAATTTCTGGCATACCTTGACTAAAAGAAGGGATCGCTTGGTAGGACACATTCTTAGACATCGGGGAATTGTGAATTTAGCATTGGAGGGAAGTGTGTGGGGTAAAAATCGAAGAGGAAGACCAAGAGATGGATACAGTAAGCAGATTCAGACAGATGTAGATTGCTGTTCTTATGTGGAGATGAAGAGGCTTGCTCAGGATAGGGTATTGTGGAGAGCCGCATCAAACCAGTCTCCGGACTGAAGACCACAACAACAACAACATATGAAAAATTATTTTATAGTAGGACACATTGTTCAGTAGATGTAGCATACGGAGTGATGCATCTAAGTGTGGCATAAGGTGCTGAACTGGAATGTAAGGCCGGATAAGATTGCCATTGCTTTCTGAGTGGTACTCTAGAACGACTACAACTTTTTAAACGACTCACGAAGTACTGCATTTGTTCCCGGTAATGTACCTGAAACTAGTTTCGGCAGCTTGTATAACGAGTCATTAGAATGCAACGAATCTCTTCAGTGAAACGATGTTTACGAGTTCTAGTTTTAACGGTCGGCGGTACTTCGCGCGGGAAATTTGCTCCCGTTACACAGACCCTGCAACCGGAAACCGTGTGCAAATGTGGTTAGCATCCCCATTTCGTTGTACACTGCAACATGGCTCATACGCAGAACGCCTCTCCGCATACGAAATAATATTGTATCCTTCATATGCGTGAGGGGCAAGACGCGTATCTTCGAGTTTATCCAGACACTCTTTCTGATTGATTTGCTGCGAAGCTTTCAGCAGCTGTTCACCTACATTTAAGCAAGCACAACCAGCGTCCTCTTTTGTTCTTATTGACATTTCGCTGCCACTCTCTCAAAAATTTATCTGCTGCATCATCACCACTGAAAGTATCTCGGGGAGTTCCTACGGAGATATATGTTTCAAGGTAAAGTTCCTATGGACCTTGAAACATATATCTTAATATATATATACTACACATTGCAAACGAATAGTGTTTGTATGTGGTAGTAAGTATCAGTCTCCCATTGTGCACTATGGTGGTAGAGGGTTGATAACGATAAGGGGTGGAAGATATGGGAGTTGAAAGTTACCGGCTTACATAAAAATTTACGTGTGAGTGTCACTATTCAGCTTTTTAGCAGAAACTACAAAATGGAGACGTAGTGCAAAGTCTCCCGTTGTACACAATAGCAGTTCCGTGTCGATAGCTTTCAGAGGATGGAAGGTATAGTGGTTGAAAGTCGTTCTGACTGAAGACCAACGATGACTTTTGAGAGTACAATAGCAAAGAGGTTATATACAACGAAACATGATGCACTTTCTTCAGTTGTTTTTCTGCAAGAAGCGTACGAATAAAGAAAAATAAATGCATATTGCAGTTTGAAAACTAAAACTACCAAGAAAGATGCCAAAGGGTAAAGGAGAAATTTCGCATTCTCGATCCGGTTCTAAAAGACACATAACGGTGCTGAAAAGTGGATTTACAGGCGAAAGAAACTTGAAATTTGTAGACGTTTTTTATCTTACACTGTAGATATCAGCGATTTTTCTATATTCCCATCCCTAAGGGGATAAAATAGGGGATGAACGGTTTTTTGAAAATACGTTGCTATTGAGGCAATTTTTGAAGCAAGAAATACAAAACTTCGGATTTAGATTTTTGATTGGAATTTTAAAAACATATGTTTCGATATGTTTGGAAATTCAACCATTAAGAGGGTGAAAAAAGGGAAAATACTTCAAGGGTGCTATTAAGATGATTTTGATGCTAGAAATTGGAAAATTTGGATTTGGAAGCATGGTTAGAATTTAAAAATGTGTTTCGAGATGTTTTGAATTCTGCCATCAATGGTGCAATAGGAAATGGCAAGTTGTATCAAAATACTTGATTAGGAAAGCATTATTAAAGCTAAATCTATGAAAATTTATATTTAGAAGTAAAAACAACCAATGTAGACCATCGAGTCCACGCGTGCGAAACAGCGGGAATTAAGCTAGTGTTCTAATAAAATTAAGCAAAATTATGTTTGGAAACTGTAGGGTGTGTGTATGTGGATAGTCTTCTGTTCGTGTGTAGATGCAACAGTACCCATCTAGGCTAGTACAGCAGTGTGAATTGATCTGAATGTCTGTGATTAAAGTAAGAATAAATATTAGGATTAATCAGCCTGGCATCGACTGGTTGCAATATGTATGGCCCTGTTAGTGCACTTATCTTTCCAGAACAACAGTCTGGCTAAATAATCTCATTGAATGACAAGTCCGGTTGCAGCTCAGAGTAGGATTCGTTTATTAGACTAACAAATAGTTCGTTAATTAAGTAGAGTGCAAACCATTGTTTAACACGAATGTATTAACGAGTATAAATGTGATCATGGGAGCAATGACAGGCAGTTTCTAACAGTGACCGATAGCAACAGAATGGCACGTACTGATGTAGCAATCTGTCTCCCTACTCGGAATAACAATCATAAATAAAATTTAATTCCACTCACCTTTCTCTGTTGACAGCAGCCTGGCCACATGCGGTATATTAACGATGAAATATACTCAGTAAAGTTGAAACTTGTATCTACTCTACCGCTACTGTTAAAGCTCACAGCCTGAGATTGATCGCTAATAATGTTGGGCAAATTAATTACGCAGTTCATGAATAGCAGAAAAATATGTACAAAACCTCTGAAAATGGGCTGAAGATTTAAAAATGCTTACTGACACTGTCATTTATCAGAGTGCGACAATTATAAAAATTACTGGCTTTCAATTCAAAATAGGGAATGAAGTTACCGTCTGAAAATACAGATTACACTGATCTTCACTGATAGATATAAAAAAGGGGTAGAAACTGCAAATTATTATTATTACTCTAACTGATCCAGTAGAGGGTAAGAGGAGTCGAAGCAGATAAAGGAGAAATTAATAACGAGGTATCTAAAAAAATTAAGTTCCGTTTGGATATATGAAATAAACGTGCACAGATACAGAAAAAATATTTATTATAAAAAATCTACAATTGCTAAACTACTTTTCTACATAGCTTCCGAAATTTTGTAGGCACTTTGCATAACGTGGCACAAGATTTTGTGTGCCTTGTTCATAGAAGGTTGCCGCCTGAGTCTTCAAGCATGTGGTAACATGTTCTTTCAGCTCGTCATCGCCGCAGCGGAGCAACCGAGCACATTGAGGCGCTATGCTACAATGCGCGAGGCTGTTCCCTGTCGAAGGGTTCGAATGCCCCATCGGGCATGGATGTTTGTGCCATCTTTAGTATAGCCTAAGCTAATTCATAAGTAGTTTGTAAGTTTAGGGACTGACGACCCCGTAGTTAAGTCCCAAAAGCTCTACAAACATTTGAACATTCAGCTCGTCATCATCGTTGAAGTGTTGACCACCAAGGACAGATTTTAGGTGTAAGAAAAGAACAAGCGCCGATAATTATTGTCAAAAGGTGTTTTTTCCCCTTTTTACACGATAATGCCGTACCTGACACGGCGAATGTATCCAAACAATTCTTACAGGAATTTCAGTGCGACGTGTTTGATCATCCTTCACACGGCCCACCGAGCGAGGTGGCGCAGTGATAAGCAGTGGACTCGCATTCGGGAGAACGGTGGATCAAATCCAACTCCGGCCATCCAGATTTAGGTTTTCCGCGATTTCCCTATATCAGTCCAGGCAAATGCCGGAATGGTTCCTTTCAAAGAGCATGGCCGATTTCCTTCCGAAGCCTTCCTAGAAAATCCGAGCGTAAGCTCCGTCTCTAATGACCAAACTGTCGACGAAACGTTAAACCCGAAGCTTCCTTCCTTCCGCAGAGCCCGGACTTCGCTCCTAACGACTTTCGTCTCTTCTTACACCCAAAGCTTGGTAATGAACACTTCAGCGATGATGACGAGCTGAAAGATCATATGACCGCATGGTCTTCTATGAAGAAGGCATAGAAAAACTTGTGCCACACTATGAGAAGTGCCTACAAAATTTCGAAAGCTATGTAGCAAAGTAGTTTAACAGTTGTAGATTTTTGTACAATGAATATTTTTTTCTGTATCTGTACACGTTTGTTTTATATAATCAAACGGAACTTTGTGGACATACCTCGTAGATTCGGTCAAGAATGGTTTTGATGTAAAAGGCGTAACATTAGACGATGCATCAATGTTAGCATTGAATGGGGAATCATGGAGGAATGTAGTTGGAGGGAATATGCGCCAGACCGAACGCCAAAGGGCATAATCGATCTGTAATGATCAATATGATGAGGATGATTATGATGCATCGTTAATGAGATACCTAGTTTCCTCTCGTTGATGCAAATACCCTGTGTACAGGAATGACCGTTAGCTTCAAATGTTTGTAAGTCTACGGAACTTACCTACGTTGGTAATCTTATATAATAAAAGAATCTACGAAAAATAAGTCAGTCGTACAGACGAAACTACCCGGCCGCTTTCCTTCATTTTTGTTTTAAACGAAAGGTATTCATCCACAGAATTGTCATCAAATATCAGAATTTACACAACTTTCGCCTTCCTTTTTAGAATACTCGAACGCGATTTCCTTCTGTATATTTCTTTTGGGGATGTCCTTGCCGTGAACTAAAATCAGTCGGTCAGGCCGTTCTATCCGACCGATTTCCTTCATTTTCACTTTAAACGAATGGTATTCAGTCGTAGATTTGTCATCCTTTATTTTTTATTCAAACGCGATATCCTTCTGTGCTTGCATTGAATATTTTCAAAATGTTCAAATGTCTGTAAATCTATCGGACCAAACTGCGTGGTCATCAGTCCGTAGCTTACAAACTACTTAAACCTAGGTAAACTAACCTACGGACAAACACACACACACCATGCCCCAGAGAGGACTCGAACCTCCACGGCGAGCAACCGCGCAGCGAGGTGCTTTAGACCGCTCAGCTACTCTACCGCGGCTGAATATTTTAATCGGTTTGTTTTACGATATCTTCGGTTCTAATTAAGGTACGCGGTTCTTTTTGACCTAACAACACTCAGTGGATTAAGCTCTTTCATTTGCACTTTTAAGCACATGCATTGATTGATTCTAAAGAAAGCTATGCATGAACATTCAACTTTACTTCCATTTTTTCCCAACTTTTTTGTCATTACACTAACGGTGGGAAGTATTCGCACGAGTCCTCAATGCGGCGCGTCAGTCACAGTATGCACGGACACTACGGTTGGGGGTTCGAATCCCCCCTTGGGCTTGGATATTTGTGCCGTCCTTAGTATTAGCTAGTTCATAAGTAGTTTGTAAGTTTAGGGACTGATGACCCCGTACTTAAATCCCATAAGCTCTACAAACATTTGAACATTCGAACGAGTCCGATAGTTGGTCCCTAAGCTTACAAACTACACTAACCTAGAGTAACTTCAGCTAACGACAACACAAACTCTCATGCCCGAGGGAGGACTCGAACGCTCAACGGCTAACGGCCGCGCGCACCGCAGCAGGGCGCCTTATTGAGCACGGCTATTCTGCCGCGGTGGCCGTTAGTTTTTAAGAGTTCTTGTTTTAGGATAACCCAATAATTTTCTAAGCTCAAACTAGTCATAAACTCATTACAATGGTTGAAATGAAATAAATCGCAATTTGCGATCAACTATGGCTTCACTGTACTAGATTTAGATGGAATACCAAAGTGCGGCAAATGATAATTTGTGCCCGGTCGGGATTCGAACCCGGGATCTCCTGCTTACGCGTTGACCACTCGGCCACTGAGGACACAGTGACCAGCCAGACTGCAGAGGATTCTTCCCTGCATGGCTCCCGCCACACTCAAATCTGTATTCGCCACGCTGTCTCTTTCCTATACCATAGAGTGGCGAATGGAGATTTGGGTGTGGCGGGAGACGTGCAGGGAAGAGTCATCTACAGTCGGGCTGGTCACTGTGTCCTCGGTGGCGGAGTGGTCAATGCGTCTGCCTAGTAAGCAGGAGATCCCGGTTCGAATCCCGTCCTGGCACGAATTTTGTTTCGCCGCACTTTGGTATTCCTCCTAAACCTAGTACAGTGACGTCATAACTGATCGCAAATTGCGATTTATTTCATTCATTGAACGCTGTAACGTCGTCAAAATATATAATTGCATTAAAACAAGATATTGTAATATAAAAGAAGGTAAGATATGATGGTGACTTTAACTTGTAAACCGGCTTTTAGCTCGGCTGAAGCGATACGACCATAACTGGCCTTATGAGGGGCCCGCTCGGACTCCTTGTATCGTTCTGAATACAGACCCAGTATTCAGCCAGAAGACGCACAGAAGACTAGGTGACTAACGCGTTCATTTTGTTGCTTGAATGTCCCAAGGACCTGAAGAAACGCGCCGCCGTCCACTGTGCCGGCAGGTCGTTTACCAGTCTCGCTCACGTCTGGAAACTCAGCCTGCCCACCTGTATTGATGGAGATGAAGCAGCCTCATTTATATGCAAAGCCCCTCAGTGCGTGCGAGAGGGGTGCGCGCTGCAGCGTCTCCACCTGAACCCAGCAACCCACCCCAACCCCGGCCTTTCAACTGCAGCAGGTGAGACTCTGGCCATTATTGTCGGCGGGGTGGAAGCTGTTGCTAACCTTGGCCTCCATCCAAAGCCGGTCCCGACATTTCTGAGCCGAGCGGAGGTGTCGCACCAACGGAGACGAGCCGAATAACTGGACTGAGTCCTAAAGTTAGCTACAAGAAGTGTGCCTACCTTATTGCTAGGAAATGTTTGTAGAGCTTATGGGAACTTTGGTGTCATCAGTCCCTAAACTTACAAACTACTTATGAACTTAGGTAATACTTAGCACGGCAGAGGACACCTTGTCTTGCTACGAAACAAAAAGCTGGGTAAACCACATGATAACGGATGCAAGAAGTTTTACTGGTGGTATTTGGAACCCTACCGTGTAAACAAAGTAAAACGTGCTAATACTATGGAACTGGCGTCCATAAAGACCAACAAAAATGTAGGACTCAGACACGTATGTGACATTAAAAAATTTTATCACTAGTATGTAAGTTATAATATTGTAAGGGGAACTACACTACAACTGAAAGACTGATGCGATGAACATGACTTGTAAATATTAATGTATTGTATAACTTATCATTTATTTTAATTACTGTGTATGTGAATGTGAGATGAAAGACTGAAGCTAAGCCCCGTTTGCAGGTTAGCACACAATAAACAAAACAAGTGGATGAGAGCTTGGTATGCGGGCCTGAGGAGCGGCGACAATGCGCTCTCGGACATTAGACGTGCCGCCAGCGGCAGCCGCTACCAGAGGCAACAATTGCGTCGCGGGTCAGCCGCCGGCGCGAACGACTTGAAAGGAGCCGACAGCCATGGGCGGTAGCGACTTCAAAGGAACACACACCGCTTCATCCAACGGGACTACGAAATGTAGCGTGTGAAGTGATGTGCAATAAAGTGGAGCTATCAAGCTCGGCCATGAAGGTCAATTGAATGCAGTGCTATTTTTTGCAGGTTTATACGCCGATTATGTCACACACCGACGTATCCCAACATATCAAATTTTGTAAATAATGTAATGCAACTTCCTACTTTTGTATGTTATGTAATGCCATGTAACCAATATTATGTATCTTTATTTTATGTCATGTAATTTTTCCTATATGAAATATGTGTTTTAAGGTTTTTTCTTTTTTTTTTGTTTCTCAACCCGGGCAGGATGTAAGAGTACACCTGTTGGTGTATCTTACAGTTTGATTTAAAGTAATGTAATATTGTCTTAAATTTGTTTAGTTCATGTATTTTTCATTTCTTGTATGCTAGAGATATTTCTTATATAACGTCACTTTCAATATTGAATCATTTAGTGTAAACATGTACTGTATGTGTAAACCCGCATGAATGCACGGACATTCTTTGTAAGTTAGCAATGCGCCAGAGACAATGTTGAACCGGTGGTAAAGACTGTCTTTGCCACAGAAGTAGTAGCTGTGAGTGTCGCGCTGCTGAAGTAGTCGCGGTGCGGACTCTCCCAAATAAAGACATAAATGCAGTCGCGGAGCGGACTCGCTATAGTAAACACGTAAATGTTTTGTTGATAGTGCAGAGGCACGGTAGGCGCAGTGTGGCGCGAGTTTTATGCAACTGCAATAAGCCTGAGAGGCGTACTGTTTAATGTATTGAAGGAAGTGCGAAATAAGTTTACTTATACTCGATCAGTGTAATCTTTTTTCATGTGTGCAAGAAAAGTAATTGTTTGGTTCAAGTCTATTGTCACCGAGTGTTATCGTTGTTGTAGTAAGAGTACCTATTGTAATCATATCTGTCTTGTATGGACTTCACGACGAAGACGACGAAAGCAGATGAGTACTTTTGTAACATTTTATTTTGTATGCATGTAAATGTAGTGTCAACCCAATCAGAACTTTGGTTCAATTATACATGACTTATTTTGAAACCAGTCTTAATTTTGTAAGTAGTTGTAGTCACCCCATTATCACCATTATTAGATTATGTTGAATATGCAAGCCTGTACATTGACTAACAAGTTCAATCATTTTCAAAGTAATTACGATCAGTTTTAAAGAAAATTGCTAGACGAGTTAAAGAATTGCTAAACGTGTTGCAACCACAGAGACTAGTAATTAAAGTGCAACAGAGTTTGCAAGTAAAGTAAATTTGGTTTCGTTTACATAGAAAGTAACCAGGCTAACAGTATTCAAGGTATTACGGTAGTTTTGAATTAATTTTTTATGAAATACGTTAAATGCCAAACTCTGCTCAGCCAGTTACACGCGTACGCTACCCAGGCCCTGGAAACAATTAAAAAAAATAGTTTACGTAAAGTTTTATAAGGAACTTGAATGCTTTAAACAATAATATCAAAATTATTGAGAACTTCGACTGTAGTATTTGTGAAGCTCATTGCACCACGGAGTTTCACTGCATTGAGCTATTATCATTGCAATCAGAGTTTATCTGCTATTACAATTTTGATTATAACACGAACACGCCATCACCACTACATGAATTCTGACACAATTTATTAGTGAAGTTGTGCTGTTCGTGAATCGTAAGAGGTGCTAGTTGGAGGCTGTAGTCAATGCTAAGTCAGATAGGGCCAAGCTTAATTAATTACCACAGTGATTGTTTCAAGTTAATTAATATCTTTTTTTATTCAAAATTTTTAACTTTCACTGCGAAAGTGTTGTTACGACCCATTAGTTGTGATTTGCTACAACATTCGATAACGAAATTATTATTACTAGAGCATATCATTACGCATTCTGAATTTTGAGATTATTTGACGACCTCCAACAGGCAATATTCTTGCAATTGGCGACACTACTGCCAGGATAGTTTGGGCGCCTACGTTTGTAACTGGTTTGGCAAGAGATTTGATAATTAAGTAATAGTAATTAAGTTATCATTAAATTTTGATTTATTATTTTTTTCTGTATATTGATTGACTGTTTATTGGATTTGAAATTTGTATATCGGTTGTTGATTTTGAAACATTGTTGAAAAGTTTAAACGTGGCACCAGTAGGGCAGCGTCATCGTGACGCAACAATAGAGAAAAGTAGGGTCCTTACTAGGAACGCGATAATGCGTAGAAGCCAGGCATCACCAATAGATTCAAGATTAGAAAAAGTAACCGAAATGGAAAATGTACCAGAAATGGAAAATGCAAATTTGAACGTAGATCGACAAGTAATTACACGTGATCAAAATGAGGTTCGAAGAAGTAGTACAGATTTGAGACACTCAAACGATCGCAGGTTAGCGATAAACGTTGGTCACGTAATTAATGGAGAGAAAATTAACATGGATGAGATCGCGGACAATGTTAGTGATCAGCAAAAGGTAATTGACGAACATCAGAACGAATCGGAGGCTAAATGTTCATCAGATGATCTGTCATCAAGTAGTGAGGAGGAACAGAAAATCGACAGAAATAAAAAGGATAGGCGAAGGACAAAAATGAGGGATGCTGTGCCTCAAGGAAATGCAGACATAAGTGCGTTAATACAATTCATGCAAAATATGAGCCAGAATTTTGAAAAGTCACAGTTAGAAATGAGCCGGAATCTTGAAAAGTCACAGTTAGAAATGAGCAGGAATCTTGGTCAAAAAATCGAAAAATCACAGTTAGAACTAAGACGGGAACTTGGACAGGACATAAAGAAAATAGATAAAAAAATCGAAGAAATAAAAAAGGAAAATGAACACGTTAGGAAGCAAATAAGTAAACAGGAAAAAAGGATAGATGATTTAGCCACGCAAACGGAACAACAGATTACGCAGGCGCAAAAAATTTGTGAGGAGCGTCACACCAAGTGCAGTAACGAAGTCACTTTGGTTAAAAAATCATTAAACAGAACCAAAGACAAAGTCGCGGGACTCGAACAGGGATTAAAACACACTGAGGAAAGAATTGTTCAGATGCAAAGAGAAATCCAGCGTGTTGTGGAACATGAAAACAATACGTGGACCCCGCCTAGTACAGAAGCGCAAGTTGGCAGTCACAATGATGACGCAACAGATAATTGTTATCATCTCGTGAGGCAGCCTGCTGCAGGAAACGTCAGCTTTGAAACGACAAAATCTGTCACCGAAACCAGTAACGGGGATTCGCATTACGAAATAAATTTGAACGGAACTGTACCGGAACAAAGAAATGTTGCGCCATTGCCTTGTGTTGACAACAATGTGGAGGCAAGGCGCACCGAAAATAATAGACGAATGGAAAAGTATTTGCGTAGTATCAGACCGCCACTATTCAAACCAGATGGCGACATCCATATAATGAAATTTTTGAATCATATCGAACAAACTTTACCGCGAGATTGGTCGGATCGCATGTGTATAAATTATATTCTGTCCAACGTGCATGAAAGTATTCATAATGACGTTATGGACATGAGTAGCGAGAGTAGAAGCTACCGCGAATTTAAGGATCAACTAATACGCAAATATTGGTCATCAGCAAAGCAGGATGAAGTTTATGAAGATATTCACACAGCAACGATCTTTAACGCAAATAAATTCAGTACGATGGAGAAATATGTGAAACATTACTGGAATAAGAATAGGTATCTTAGCTATCCAATACCGGAGCGAGCTTTCATTTCAGTAATGTTAGCAAAATTGCCCAGAGGTGTGCGAGATCTTTTCATTGTACAACCAGTTTTATCTATAGAAACATTTATGGAAGTCTTGGAAAGATGTGATCGAAGCTGGGAAAATGGAGACCGTCCCAACCGACAGGACAGAGGGAATAGGAATGGAACAGATGATCGACATTATCGGAGGGACGAAGGTACTCGCCGTGAAGATAACGGATACGGGCACCGACAAGCGGATACACGGGAAGACAGGTCACGAGGAGGTGATACCAATAACGGCCGACAAGATGATCGACGGCAACGTCATCAGAGAGAAGAAGAACCGAGACAAGACCGACAGGAAAATCGTAATAGAGAGAGGAATAATCGAAATGATTGGCAAAACACCGGAGCTAGGCCCAAAGAATACAATCAGTCACGTAATGTAGACAGTAGTAGAGGAGACGGAAGAACAGTCTACGAGAAACCGGGACCTCGCGACAAACAGGTTTATGCGTTAGAAGCACGCACAGTAGATAATGGAGACACCAACCACGAAATACGTAATCAAAGTACGAACAATCATGAAGAAAACGCACGTTGTTTAAACTAATTGAGCGGCCTGCTTTGCCCCGCGGCGAGGCCGCAAAGCCTTTGAAGGGGACTGAAGGACCGACGAGCTCAGACGAAAATGCAAAGAAAGAAGACTCCGATAATGAATGGACAACGACAGATGATGAAGACGAAACTGACGTTATATACAAGACTACGAATGTAATTGAACGTGGCAAGAATGAACGAACAACAACTGTAGAAGCAAAGAAGCTTGAGGGCGCGCAAATAAACAAAGTTATTGACGCATCAGCGCAAATAAATAAGGCAACAGTTGGGCCAGAAACGGAACAAGAATACCATGAAAGAATGTTCGTTGAAGCAATAGATGCGTTACTGGATAACAATGATCAAGATAAGAAAACTTGTGTTCAACTGGAAGAAGATACTGACGTGGAAGAGACGGAAGACAGTGACGAATCGGATACGACAGAAGATGAGCAGGGAGAACCAGACAACAAAGCAGCAGATACCTTAACCACCTGTACGGAAGAAGTAGCAGAAAATTATGATTCATTGCAGAATGAGTTTCCTGACATCATCGAGCATATCGAAATATGGAGCCACCACGACGTTGCAACAACAGCACCGCAGATGACACAATGCAATGGCATCCGAAAGTCAGATGAACAACAAAGGTTATCAAAGGAAGAAGAAAATGTGCTTAGAACTGAAATACGAGTATTGAGAGACGCCAGACAAAGCGAAAGCAATACATGTCCGAAACTAAAACTGGTAATCGGAAGCAAGGATTATGAAGCATTAATTGATACTGGGTCGATGATTTCGATTTTGACACGATCGATTTATGAGGATGTTAAGAAAAGCTTGCATAGAATAGAGGAACTTCCAGCAACTAGATTGAAAATATATGGAGCTTTCAATTCTAAATTTGTGGAATCAAAGAAGAAGATTTTCTTGCCGTTTAAAATCAATCAGCTTAACCAACTATTTTACCATGAGTTTGCAGTAGTGGAAGAAATAAATAATCCGTTGATAATTGGAGCTGATTGGCTACAGAAAGTTAAAGCGGTCGTGGATCTGAAAACAAATGTTTTGACTGTTGAAGACGAAGGAAACCAGTACACCACCGAATTATTACAGCAAGTGGAACATCCAGTAAAGACATTTAATATCAGGTGCAGCCAGGAAGACATAAAAACAAGTCATGGCAAACAAAGGCAAAGAGAAAGGTTAAAAGAGAAGGACGAACGATTTGAAGATCTCTACGGTATAAGCAACGTGCCGACAACAATGAGGCGTGACGCGCCACGAGCCGGCACAGAGTACTGGAGAAGACGACGCGTGAAAATGAAACACTCAACTGTAAATGAACCGTCTGACTGTAGTTATGTGAATCAAGAGCATTGCAGCGGACGAAGAAGTGGGGTACAGCAAAATGAAACCTTATTTGGATTGACACACAAAGAAAGGACACATTTTTTACTCGAAGAAGACGACACCCAAGAGGACACCGAAATGAACTTGATAATTACCGGATTTGTAGGAGAACGGATTGTTACTGTGACACCGGACACCGGAAGCCAGTACAATGCAATCGAAGAGGATTTGTACTTAATTAGCCGCAAGCAGAAGCCAATTATCAAAGAATACTCTTGCAATATAAACACATCATCTATTATACCAAAGCAAAGCGTGCAAGTACGGAAACGAGTAATGCTAGAGATTATTGTATGTGAACAGGCGATAGTGGCAGAATATTTAGTTGTCAGAGGATTAAAGACCGACGTCGTTATTGGTGCGGACACGATGCGGAAGTTAGAAATGCAGATTAATTATTATAAAAAATATATAGAATGGAATGTGTGTGGAATCAAAACGAAATGGAACTTGTTTGAAAAGAAAGAGAAAACACACGCAGAGATGCAACATTACGTTGACTCTGTGTACCTTATCGAAGAAGAGGAGACTAATTATTATGACGTAAATCATTCTACTGTTGAAGAGGAAGACATAAGACAAAGGATTCGTCTGAAAGTGGTTATTATTGAAAACATTCCTGAGTATCCAGAAAGGAAATTTGGAGGACACCTTGTCTTGCTACGAAACAAAAAGCTGGGTAAACCACATGATAACGGATGCAAGAAGTTTTACTGGTGGTATTTGGAACCCTACCGTGTAAACAAAGTAAAACGTGCTAATACTATGGAACTGGCGTCCATAAAGACCAACAAAAATGTAGGACTCAGACACGTATGTGACATTAAAAAATTTTATCACTAGTATGTAAGTTATAATATTGTAAGGGGAACTACACTACAACTGAAAGACTGATGCGATGAACATGACTTGTAAATATTAATGTATTGTATAACTTATCATTTATTTTAATTACTGTGTATGTGAATGTGAGATGAAAGACTGAAGCTAAGCCCCGTTTGCAGGTTAGCACACAATAAACAAAACAAGTGGATGAGAGCTTGGTATGCGGGCCTGAGGAGCGGCGACAATGCGCTCTCGGACATTAGACGTGCCGCCAGCGGCAGCCGCTACCAGAGGCAACAATTGCGTCGCGGGTCAGCCGCCGGCGCGAACGACTTGAAAGGAGCCGACAGCCATGGGCGGTAGCGACTTCAAAGGAACACACACCGCTTCATCCAACGGGACTACGAAATGTAGCGTGTGAAGTGATGTGCAATAAAGTGGAGCTATCAAGCTCGGCCATGAAGGTCAATTGAATGCAGTGCTATTTTTTGCAGGTTTATACGCCGATTATGTCACACACCGACGTATCCCAACATATCAAATTTTGTAAATAATGTAATGCAACTTCCTACTTTTGTATGTTATGTAATGCCATGTAACCAATATTATGTATCTTTATTTTATGTCATGTAATTTTTCCTATATGAAATATGTGTTTTAAGGTTTTTTCTTTTTTTTTTGTTTCTCAACCCGGGCAGGATGTAAGAGTACACCTGTTGGTGTATCTTACAGTTTGATTTAAAGTAATGTAATATTGTCTTAAATTTGTTTAGTTCATGTATTTTTCATTTCTTGTATGCTAGAGATATTTCTTATATAACGTCACTTTCAATATTGAATCATTTAGTGTAAACATGTACTGTATGTGTAAACCCGCATGAATGCACGGACATTCTTTGTAAGTTAGCAATGCGCCAGAGACAATGTTGAACCGGTGGTAAAGACTGTCTTTGCCACAGAAGTAGTAGCTGTGAGTGTCGCGCTGCTGAAGTAGTCGCGGTGCGGACTCTCCCAAATAAAGACATAAATGCAGTCGCGGAGCGGACTCGCTATAGTAAACACGTAAATGTTTTGTTGATAGTGCAGAGGCACGGTAGGCGCAGTGTGGCGCGAGTTTTATGCAACTGCAATAAGCCTGAGAGGCGTACTGTTTAATGTATTGAAGGAAGTGCGAAATAAGTTTACTTATACTCGATCAGTGTAATCTTTTTTCATGTGTGCAAGAAAAGTAATTGTTTGGTTCAAGTCTATTGTCACCGAGTGTTATCGTTGTTGTAGTAAGAGTACCTATTGTAATCATATCTGTCTTGTATGGACTTCACGACGAAGACGACGAAAGCAGATGAGTACTTTTGTAACATTTTATTTTGTATGCATGTAAATGTAGTGTCAACCCAATCAGAACTTTGGTTCAATTATACATGACTTATTTTGAAACCAGTCTTAATTTTGTAAGTAGTTGTAGTCACCCCATTATCACCATTATTAGATTATGTTGAATATGCAAGCCTGTACATTGACTAACAAGTTCAATCATTTTCAAAGTAATTACGATCAGTTTTAAAGAAAATTGCTAGACGAGTTAAAGAATTGCTAAACGTGTTGCAACCACAGAGACTAGTAATTAAAGTGCAACAGAGTTTGCAAGTAAAGTAAATTTGGTTTCGTTTACATAGAAAGTAACCAGGCTAACAGTATTCAAGGTATTACGGTAGTTTTGAATTAATTTTTTATGAAATACGTTAAATGCCAAACTCTGCTCAGCCAGTTACACGCGTACGCTACCCAGGCCCTGGAAACAATTAAAAAAAATAGTTTACGTAAAGTTTTATAAGGAACTTGAATGCTTTAAACAATAATATCAAAATTATTGAGAACTTCGACTGTAGTATTTGTGAAGCTCATTGCACCACGGAGTTTCACTGCATTGAGCTATTATCATTGCAATCAGAGTTTATCTGCTATTACAATTTTGATTATAACACGAACACGCCATCACTACTACATGAATTCTGACACAATTTATTAGTGAAGTTGTGCTGTTCGTGAATCGTAAGAGGTGCTAGTTGGAGGCTGTAGTCAATGCTAAGTCAGATAGGGCCAAGCTTAATTAATTACCACAGTGATTGTTTCAAGTTAATTAATATCTTTTTTTATTCAAAATTTTTAACTTTCACTGCGAAAGTGTTGTTACGACCCATTAGTTGTGATTTGCTACAACATTCGATAACGAAATTATTATTACTAGAGCATATCATTACGCATTCTGAATTTTGAGATTATTTGACGACCTCCAACAGGCAATATTCTTGCAATTGGCGACACTACTGCCAGGATAGTTTGGGCGCCTACGTTTGTAACTGGTTTGGCTAGAGATTTGATAATTAAGTAATAGTAATTAAGTTATCATTAAATTTTGATTTATTATTTTTTTCTGTATATTGATTGACTGTTTATTGGATTTGAAATTTGTATATCGGTTGTTGATTTTGAAACATTGTTGAAAAGTTTAAACGTGGCACCAGTAGGGCAGCGTCATCGTGACGCAACAATAGAGAAAAGTAGGGTCTTTACTAGGAACGCGATAATGCGTAGAAGCCAGGCATCACCAATAGATTCAAGATTAGAAAAAGTAACCGAAATGGAAAATGTACCAGAAATGGAAAATGCAAATTTGAACGTAGATCGACAAGTAATTACACGTGATCAAAATGAGGTTCGAAGAAGTAGTACAGATTTGAGACACTCAAACGATCGCAGGTTAGCGATAAACGTTGGTCACGTAATTAATGGAGAGAAAATTAACATGGATGAGATCGCGGACAATGTTAGTGATCAGCAAAAGGTAATTGACGAACATCAGAACGAATCGGAGGCTAAATGTTCATCAGATGATCTGTCATCAAGTAGTGAGGAGGAACAGAAAATCGACAGAAATAAAAAGGATAGGCGAAGGACAAAAATGAGGGATGCTGTGCCTCAAGGAAATGCAGACATAAGTGCGTTAATACAATTCATGCAAAATATGAGCCAGAATTTTGAAAAGTCACAGTTAGAAATGAGCCGGAATCTTGAAAAGTCACAGTTAGAAATGAGCAGGAATCTTGGTCAAAAAATCGAAAAATCACAGTTAGAACTAAGACGGGAACTTGGACAGGACATAAAGAAAATAGATAAAAAAATCGAAGAAATAAAAAAGGAAAATGAACACGTTAGGAAGCAAATAAGTAAACAGGAAAAAAGGATAGATGATTTAGCCACGCAAACGGAACAACAGATTACGCAGGCGCAAAAAATTTGTGAGGAGCGTCACACCAAGTGCAGTAACGAAGTCACTTTGGTTAAAAAATCATTAAACAGAACCAAAGACAAAGTCGCGGGACTCGAACAGGGATTAAAACACACTGAGGAAAGAATTGTTCAGATGCAAAGAGAAATCCAGCGTGTTGTGGAACATGAAAACAATACGTGGACCCCGCCTAGTACAGAAGCGCAAGTTGGCAGTCACAATGATGACGCAACAGATAATTGTTATCATCTCGTGAGGCAGCCTGCTGCAGGAAACGTCAGCTTTGAAACGACAAAATCTGTCACCGAAACCAGTAACGGGGATTCGCATTACGAAATAAATTTGAACGGAACTGTACCGGAACAAAGAAATGTTGCGCCATTGCCTTGTGTTGACAACAATGTGGAGGCAAGGCGCACCGAAAATAATAGACGAATGGAAAAGTATTTGCGTAGTATCAGACCGCCACTATTCAAACCAGATGGCGACATCCATATAATGAAATTTTTGAATCATATCGAACAAACTTTACCGCGAGATTGGTCGGATCGCATGTGTATAAATTATATTCTGTCCAACGTGCATGAAAGTATTCATAATGACGTTATGGACATGAGTAGCGAGAGTAGAAGCTACCGCGAATTTAAGGATCAACTAATACGCAAATATTGGTCATCAGCAAAGCAGGATGAAGTTTATGAAGATATTCACACAGCAACGATCTTTAACGCAAATAAATTCAGTACGATGGAGAAATATGTGAAACATTACTGGAATAAGAATAGGTATCTTAGCTATCCAATACCGGAGCGAGCTTTCATTTCAGTAATGTTAGCAAAATTGCCCAGAGGTGTGCGAGATCTTTTCATTGTACAACCAGTTTTATCTATAGAAACATTTATGGAAGTCTTGGAAAGATGTGATCGAAGCTGGGAAAATGGAGACCGTCCCAACCGACAGGACAGAGGGAATAGGAATGGAACAGATGATCGACATTATCGGAGGGACGAAGGTACTCGCCGTGAAGATAACGGATACGGGCACCGACAAGCGGATACACGGGAAGACAGGTCACGAGGAGGTGATACCAATAACGGCCGACAAGATGATCGACGGCAACGTCATCAGAGAGAAGAAGAACCGAGACAAGACCGACAGGAAAATCGTAATAGAGAGAGGAATAATCGAAATGATTGGCAAAACACCGGAGCTAGGCCCAAAGAATACAATCAGTCACGTAATGTAGACAGTAGTAGAGGAGACGGAAGAACAGTCTACGAGAAACCGGGACCTCGCGACAAACAGGTTTATGCGTTAGAAGCACGCACAGTAGATAATGGAGACACCAACCACGAAATACGTAATCAAAGTACGAACAATCATGAAGAAAACGCACGTTGTTTAAACTAATTGAGCGGCCTGCTTTGCCCCGCGGCGAGGCCGCAAAGCCTTTGAAGGGGACTGAAGGACCGACGAGCTCAGACGAAAATGCAAAGAAAGAAGACTCCGATAATGAATGGACAACGACAGATGATGAAGACGAAACTGACGTTATATACAAGACTACGAATGTAATTGAACGTGGCAAGAATGAACGAACAACAACTGTAGAAGCAAAGAAGCTTGAGGGCGCGCAAATAAACAAAGTTATTGACGCATCAGCGCAAATAAATAAGGCAACAGTTGGGCCAGAAACGGAACAAGAATACCATGAAAGAATGTTCGTTGAAGCAATAGATGCGTTACTGGATAACAATGATCAAGATAAGAAAACTTGTGTTCAACTGGAAGAAGATACTGACGTGGAAGAGACGGAAGACAGTGACGAATCGGATACGACAGAAGATGAGCAGGGAGAACCAGACAACAAAGCAGCAGATACCTTAACCACCTGTACGGAAGAAGTAGCAGAAAATTATGATTCATTGCAGAATGAGTTTCCTGACATCATCGAGCATATCGAAATATGGAGCCACCACGACGTTGCAACAACAGCACCGCAGATGACACAATGCAATGGCATCCGAAAGTCAGATGAACAACAAAGGTTATCAAAGGAAGAAGAAAATGTGCTTAGAACTGAAATACGAGTATTGAGAGACGCCAGACAAAGCGAAAGCAATACATGTCCGAAACTAAAACTGGTAATCGGAAGCAAGGATTATGAAGCATTAATTGATACTGGGTCGATGATTTCGATTTTGACACGATCGATTTATGAGGATGTTAAGAAAAGCTTGCATAGAATAGAGGAACTTCCAGCAACTAGATTGAAAATATATGGAGCTTTCAATTCTAAATTTGTGGAATCAAAGAAGAAGATTTTCTTGCCGTTTAAAATCAATCAGCTTAACCAACTATTTTACCATGAGTTTGCAGTAGTGGAAGAAATAAATAATCCGTTGATAATTGGAGCTGATTGGCTACAGAAAGTTAAAGCGGTCGTGGATCTGAAAACAAATGTTTTGACTGTTGAAGACGAAGGAAACCAGTACACCACCGAATTATTACAGCAAGTGGAACATCCAGTAAAGACATTTAATATCAGGTGCAGCCAGGAAGACATAAAAACAAGTCATGGCAAACAAAGGCAAAGAGAAAGGTTAAAAGAGAAGGACGAACGATTTGAAGATCTCTACGGTATAAGCAACGTGCCGACAACAATGAGGCGTGACGCGCCACGAGCCGGCACAGAGTACTGGAGAAGACGACGCGTGAAAATGAAACACTCAACTGTAAATGAACCGTCTGACTGTAGTTATGTGAATCAAGAGCATTGCAGCGGACGAAGAAGTGGGGTACAGCAAAATGAAACCTTATTTGGATTGACACACAAAGAAAGGACACATTTTTTACTCGAAGAAGACGACACCCAAGAGGACACCGAAATGAACTTGATAATTACCGGATTTGTAGGAGAACGGATTGTTACTGTGACACCGGACACCGGAAGCCAGTACAATGCAATCGAAGAGGATTTGTACTTAATTAGCCGCAAGCAGAAGCCAATTATCAAAGAATACTCTTGCAATATAAACACATCATCTATTATACCAAAGCAAAGCGTGCAAGTACGGAAACGAGTAATGCTAGAGATTATTGTATGTGAACAGGCGATAGTGGCAGAATATTTAGTTGTCAGAGGATTAAAGACCGACGTCGTTATTGGTGCGGACACGATGCGGAAGTTAGAAATGCAGATTAATTATTATAAAAAATATATAGAATGGAATGTGTGTGGAATCAAAACGAAATGGAACTTGTTTGAAAAGAAAGAGAAAACACACGCAGAGATGCAACATTACGTTGACTCTGTGTACCTTATCGAAGAAGAGGAGACTAATTATTATGACGTAAATCATTCTACTGTTGAAGAGGAAGACATAAGACAAAGGATTCGTCTGAAAGTGGTTATTATTGAAAACATTCCTGAGTATCCAGAAAGGAAATTTGGAGGACACCTTGTCTTGCTACGAAACAAAAAGCTGGGTAAACCACATGATAACGGATGCAAGAAGTTTTACTGGTGGTATTTGGAACCCTACCGTGTAAACAAAGTAAAACGTGCTAATACTATGGAACTGGCGTCCATAAAGACCAACAAAAATGTAGGACTCAGACACGTATGTGACATTAAAAAATTTTATCACTAGTATGTAAGTTATAATATTGTAAGGGGAACTACACTACAACTGAAAGACTGATGCGATGAACATGACTTGTAAATATTAATGTATTGTATAACTTATCATTTATTTTAATTACTGTGTATGTGAATGTGAGATGAAAGACTGAAGCTAAGCCCCGTTTGCAGGTTAGCACACAATAAACAAAACAAGTGGATGAGAGCTTGGTATGCGGGCCTGAGGAGCGGCGACAATGCGCTCTCGGACATTAGACGTGCCGCCAGCGGCAGCCGCTACCAGAGGCAACAATTGCGTCGCGGGTCAGCCGCCGGCGCGAACGACTTGAAAGGAGCCGACAGCCATGGGCGGTAGCGACTTCAAAGGAACACACACCGCTTCATCCAACGGGACTACGAAATGTAGCGTGTGAAGTGATGTGCAATAAAGTGGAGCTATCAAGCTCGGCCATGAAGGTCAATTGAATGCAGTGCTATTTTTTGCAGGTTTATACGCCGATTATGTCACACACCGACGTATCCCAACATATCAAATTTTGTAAATAATGTAATGCAACTTCCTACTTTTGTATGTTATGTAATGCCATGTAACCAATATTATGTATCTTTATTTTATGTCATGTAATTTTTCCTATATGAAATATGTGTTTTAAGGTTTTTTCTTTTTTTTTTTGTTTCTCAACCCGGGCAGGATGTAAGAGTACACCTGTTGGTGTATCTTACAGTTTGATTTAAAGTAATGTAATATTGTCTTAAATTTGTTTAGTTCATGTATTTTTCATTTCTTGTATGCTAGAGATATTTCTTATATAACGTCACTTTCAATATTGAATCATTTAGTGTAAACATGTACTGTATGTGTAAACCCGCATGAATGCACGGACATTCTTTGTAAGTTAGCAATGCGCCAGAGACAATGTTGAACCGGTGGTAAAGACTGTCTTTGCCACAGAAGTAGTAGCTGTGAGTGTCGCGCTGCTGAAGTAGTCGCGGTGCGGACTCTCCCAAATAAAGACATAAATGCAGTCGCGGAGCGGACTCGCTATAGTAAACACGTAAATGTTTTGTTGATAGTGCAGAGGCACGGTAGGCGCAGTGTGGCGCGAGTTTTATGCAACTGCAATAAGCCTGAGAGGCGTACTGTTTAATGTATTGAAGGAAGTGCGAAATAAGTTTACTTATACTCGATCAGTGTAATCTTTTTTCATGTGTGCAAGAAAAGTAATTGTTTGGTTCAAGTCTATTGTCACCGAGTGTTATCGTTGTTGTAGTAAGAGTACCTATTGTAATCATATCTGTCTTGTATGGACTTCACGACGAAGACGACGAAAGCAGATGAGTACTTTTGTAACATTTTATTTTGTATGCATGTAAATGTAGTGTCAACCCAATCAGAACTTTGGTTCAATTATACATGACTTATTTTGAAACCAGTCTTAATTTTGTAAGTAGTTGTAGTCACCCCATTATCACCATTATTAGATTATGTTGAATATGCAAGCCTGTACATTGACTAACAAGTTCAATCATTTTCAAAGTAATTACGATCAGTTTTAAAGAAAATTGCTAGACGAGTTAAAGAATTGCTAAACGTGTTGCAACCACAGAGACTAGTAATTAAAGTGCAACAGAGTTTGCAAGTAAAGTAAATTTGGTTTCGTTTACATAGAAAGTAACCAGGCTAACAGTATTCAAGGTATTACGGTAGTTTTGAATTAATTTTTTATGAAATACGTTAAATGCCAAACTCTGCTCAGCCAGTTACACGCGTACGCTACCCAGGCCCTGGAAACAATTAAAAAAAATAGTTTACGTAAAGTTTTATAAGGAACTTGAATGCTTTAAACAATAATATCAAAATTATTGAGAACTTCGACTGTAGTATTTGTGAAGCTCATTGCACCACGGAGTTTTACTGTATTGAGCTATTATCATTGCAATCAGAGTTTATCTGCTATTACAATTTTGATTATAACACGAACACGCCATCACCACTACATGAATTCTGACACAATTTATTAGTGAAGTTGTGCTGTTCGTGAATCGTAAGAGGTGCTAGTTGGAGGCTGTAGTCAATGCTAAGTCAGATAGGGCCAAGCTTAATTAATTACCACAGTGATTGTTTCAAGTTAATTAATATCTTTTTTTATTCAAAATTTTTAACTTTCACTGCGAAAGTGTTGTTACGACCCATTAGTTGTGATTTGCTACAACATTCGATAACGAAATTATTATTACTAGAGCATATCATTACGCATTCTGAATTTTGAGATTATTTGACGACCTCCAACAGGCAATCTTCTTACAATGTGAGGTAGCCTGTTACAGATTAAAGATGGTTACTTCTGTAATCAAATATAGAAATAATAACTGGTCTCGCTGCAGGACCAAGACACTATGAAAGTCAATTCAGTAAAATCATTCAAACTGAAATAGCGCAACCCCTAGCGGAGAGCGCTGAGAAGCTAATGTTCAAATGTTTGTATAGTCTATTGGACTTAACTATGGGGTCATCAGTCCCTAAACTTACAAACTACTTATGAACTGAAACTTCCTGGCAGATTAAAATTGTGTGCCGGAACCGGGACTCGAACCTGGGACCTTTGCCTTTCGCGGGCAAGCGCACTACCGACTGTGCTATCCCGACACGACTCAAACTGGAAACATCACTTAGGCTGTGGCTAAGCCATGTCTCCACCATATCCTTTGTTTCAGGAGTGTTAGTCTTGCGTGTTTGCAGGAGAGCTTCTGTGAAGTTTGGAAAGTAGGAGGCGAGGTACTGGCAGAAGTGAAGTTATGAGGCGGCATCTTGAGTCGTGTCGGGATAGCACAGTCGGTAGTGCGCTTGCCCGCGAAAGGCAAAGGTCCCAGTTTCGAGTCCCGGTTCCGGCACACAATTTTAATCTGCCAGGAAATTTCATATCAGCGCACACTCCGCTGCAGAGTGAAGTTTCATTCTGGATACTTATGAACTACTTACGAACTAGGACGCCACAAATATCCATGCCCGAGGGGGGATTCGAACCCCCGACCGTAGTGGTCGTGCAGACACTGACTGGAGCGCCCTAGTCCCCTCGGCCACCGCGGCCGGCCATTACATATATTTGAGAGTCAACGGAACAGCCCAGGCAGGGGTAACGGCCACAGTCCTATCGGTAACATTCCGTACACTTTCGCCCGTTGATTGGCGAAAGCGTTTACTCGTCCCTGCGGAACCGATAAATGGCGGACGACAGCTGGCTCAACTAGCGCTGGCGTAGAACTGCACACGACTGGGCGTCGGGAGCGTCTCCCGTCATTTTTATGTCCGTCAATCCAGGACACTATCGCTCCGCCGAGAAGAAGTGGGGCTCCGCAGCCAACCTGACAACGCGCCTTCTGTGCCCTTCCCCCGCGTCGTGCGGGCAGGGTCGGCGCCCTGGGCGGTTGGGACACCTGGACTAGCGGTTCTTCAGTCAAACGTTGCGAAGGCGTCCCTCCGCCTTTGGTGAGGAAGAAGCAAAATGGGCCTTTCAAGAGTACGCCATTTTGCTTCATTTCCGTATTAATTAAACGGGAAATGACAAAATTATAAATCCTCCGTCAGTAGGGAGTCAAGGTGTCAGCCAAGCCTGTGGAGGTTTTACTTGTCGGGAAAAATTCACTTTACGCGATTAAATTGGCAATTAATTTATACTACTCGTAAAGTACTGGGCCGATCAGCCAGCGATTCATATAATTCTATACGTAATGTCACCTAAGGGCCGTATCTGCTGTCAAAATCACGGGATTAATTTCATTAAGGCACTCTCCCTTTATCACAGCGCTGGACTATCTGTCATTTGCATCTGCCTTCCTTCAGCAGTTAGGTAGTCCAAGATATTGGTGCTACACATGCCCGAGCGGGGCAGACCGCTTGACCACCGTGGCTGGTCCTTATTTCTAATCGTGGGTGTATCCCCGTTTCTATTCATGGACTGTAGCCTCTCACGTTCGCGATACAGTGGGGTTAACCGTTAGACCATTGTTTCCTCTTCCTTAATCATTTCAGTTTGTGCTCAAAGAGTTGCGTATACTGGAAAACAATATTTCGTACATCAACTCTCACTCTTCACCGAAATACAACCTTTGAAAATGAAGTTAGTTGAATAGTCCTGTAACATTGAAGTAGATGAACAATAAACTACAGTTTGTCAAAGGCCTTTGATTGTGTGAACCATACCATCATTTTAAGTAAATTATAATTCTATGGTGTCACGGGAAATGCTGCAAAATGGTTCAAGTCGAACCCCACCAGCAGGAAACACAGAGTGTCAGTGCAAGTGACTAGTGAATTACGCCAACAGTCACCATGGGATTGGGAAGAAATTACATGTGGGGTCCCACAAGGATCCATCTTAGGCCATTGATTTTTCTTGTGTATATTAATGACGTCTCCTAAGTTACACTACCAGAAGCAGAGTTCGTTTTGTTTGCAGATGATACAAGTTTTGCAATAAAAAGTACGTCAAGCATAGTTATAGAAAGGTCTGTTAATGATATTTTCATGAATATTAATAAATGGCTTAAAGCCTATTTATTGTCATTAAACGTTGAAAAGACTCACTACATGCAGTTCAGAACATCTAAGAGATTTCCCGCCAGCATATTCATATGCATTAAGTATGCAGATAGAAGAGGTTGACAATATTAAATTCCTGGGATTACAGCTCGATAATAAATTCAGTTGGGAGGTGCACACCACAGATTTGCAGAAACGACTAAACAAATCTGTATTTTCAATACGAGTGTTATCAGACATAAAAATAAAATAGCTTGCATACTTTGCTTACTTTCATTTCATAATGTCATACGGTATAATATTTTGGGGTAACTCTTAAAGTCAAGCAAAAGTTTTCAGAGTCCAAAAACGTGTAATACGTATTTTTTGTGGTGTAAATTCACGGACATCCTGCCGAAGCCTCTTCAATGAACTGAGTATAATAACTACTGCCTCTCAGCATATTCATTCCTTAATGAAATTTTTCGTAAATAATATATCCGTTTTCCCAACAAACAGCTCAGTTCATATCTACAGTACTAAGAACAAAAATGATCTGCATAAGGACTTAAAAGCACTTATTTTGTTTTTAAAAAGGGTCCACTACTGAAGAGCACTTATTTTCAATAATTTACCAACAACCATAAAACATTTAGCTACAAATAAAAATCAGATTAAGAGGAGCCTAAAAGACTTTCTCGTGGCCGACTCCTTCTACTCTACTGACGAATTCTGAAATGGAACCTTATGCATCTATCTGTATTCATACTATTAGTATTACTATATTATCAACTTGTAAAAAATGTATGTAAAAGAGTGAGTGAGTGAGTGAGAGAGAGAGAGAGAGAGAGAGAGAGAGAGAGAGAGAGAGAGAGAGAGAGAGAGAGAGAGAGAGAGAAAGAAAACCCACCATGTTCTACATCCACCAGGATCTCCTCAACATGGTTCTATGGAACGAGCAGTTAATCTAATCTGATCCAATCATGTATATTTGTTTTGACGATCGGTTTTTGCAGCGGAGATCATTGAGATTCTCCTGAAGATGGAAATAAGTATGCTTGCCAAAATATCACACAACCCGGCAGATCTCGCGAGAAATATTCAAATTTCCATTCGCTGGGAAAACCTAATATCATACTCTCGAATGTATTATCTGCTGTTAGGAAATCATATACCAAATTCTGTACAAGGAACTACAGCGTTTGCATTACGAAACCCATGCATAAACTATTTCGGCATACACAGGACGTGTAAATACGTGCGACTTGTTTACACGCTACAGTACCGTGGACTTGGCCAACAAATCGCAATGAAAACTTCAGTATAAACTAAAGGACGGATACACAACTTTAAAATCAACACTTTACTGCTGACATTCGATAAATACTCCCACAGCAACCCATAATAACTGGTATTAAAACACACGGAACGAAAATGCATGAAAGCTGTACCCTGCTCTCAACAAAAATTGGTAACATATTGTATTGCAATTTTACGGCAAGCTACCACCTTTTAAAATACTATTTACTATTCCTCGTGTCAAATAACTAGTATTAAAACACACGTAACGAAAATGCATGAAAGCTCTCAACAAAAAATTGGAAACGTATTGCAGTTTTACGGTAAGCTACCACCTTTTAAAAGACTATTTACTATTACTCGTGTCTAATAACTAGTATTAAAACACAAGGAACGAAAATGCATGAAAGCTCTCAACAGAAATTGGAAACATATTGTATTGCAGTTTTACTGAAAGCTACCACCTCTTAAAATACTATTTACTATTCCTCGTGTATATATAGCTCCCGCAGCATGTTTGTTGCCCTATCGTGGGGGCCGACGGCAGCGATGGAGTCGGGGGTGAGCTGCGTAGAGCATAAATATTATCTATGGAGTCAGCAGTCGGAACAGCAGAACGAGATTTCCGTGCGCACCACCGCCTGCGCTGAAATCACGCGGTATTGAGACGGCATGGTACAGTCTGTGTACCGCTAAGTATATTTCGCGCGTTATAACACATAGATAACCTTCAGAAGTATCGTAAAACATCGATTTTGTATTTATAAACGTTGTAAAAATGTGATACGTTGGACGAGGTTTGAACGTGCATGGGTTGAGATTCAACGTTATGTAGGACTTTTTTTTTTTCCTTCTCCCCATTTACTTTGGAAAACTTAAAATCACAAGCATGGCAGTACCAACAATTGCCGCTCCTAGATAATTCTCTTTCTGTTGGCGACTTTTTGGTGAAACTTTAGGCCGCTCATTCATTCATTTCCATGTCCAGATCAAGTTTTGTTTTTCCAATAGTTAGCCACCGCCACGGATTTGTCATTGGCTTGTAGCAAGTCACTGAAACTGCAGGGCACCGGCAATAGTCGGCACGTAAGCAGATGTGCCTCGTCCTGAACATTCACAAAGAGCATCGTGCCGGCCGCGGTGGCCGAGGAGACTGAGGCGCTCCAGTCACGGTCTGCACGGCCACTAAGGTCGGGGGTTCGAATCCCCCCTCGGGCATGGATATTTGTGCCGTCTTTAGTATAAGGTAGTTGATAATTAGTTTGTAAGTTTAAGGACTGATGACCCCGTAGTTAAGTCCCATAAGCTTAACAAACATTTGAACATTTTTTTTTTTCTTTTTGAGCATCGTCATCGTTAGTTAGCAGGCCCCACCTGCGAAGATTAGTTTTACATCTGGGTACACCAGCCCTCATTCTGTTTAGTGTTCTCCAAACTGTATAGGGAAGCTTGTTTCTAGGTGCCATTTCCTCTTTTGGCGTTTTTTGGCAGTCCGGTTTGTTCATCCATATACAGACTCTGTTATCTTCCTGCGCTAAATCTGTCGAAAGGAAAAAATTATTGGCACGTAACCACACTTTACCCAACTTAAAATTCCCACTTTTTAATTTTTGGAAAGTGTCTGTTCATCATTCGCGATGGAAACTCATACAGAAGTATTTATAAACACACAATTTTCTGAGAACTGCATGAAACGGAGAAAATTAAACTGTGATATATACATTTTTCTTCCATTGAATATGGGACGAAAGCAGAGGCGGACTAAGGGGAGGGGGGATGGAGGGGGCGGACCGCCCCGTGTCTCACGTCTTGGGGCCTCCAAATACCTCGAAAACACTTTATTATTATTATTATTTAGCGCCCTTAGCCTCTCGCCTAGTTTTCTTAGATTTTCCCGTTCCTCTCGTCCTCGGTGGCCTCCAGAACTTAAAAGTTACTTTTTTTATAGTAACAGGTGTATTTGCAAGTGGACGGGGTGCCTCATTTTGGTCTGACGCCGCCCCGGGCCTCCGACAGCCTTAGTCCGCCACTGGACAAAAGTGCATACAATCTGACAGATTACACACACATCCTTTTAAAGCTATCAAGGTCGTAAACACGTGACCAAATAAATCACGGGAATTAGCTCTGCAGTGTAACTCCCTATAGTACCGAGTATCGAAATTTTCCACCTGTTGAGGTTCATCACATTAATATGACAGCTACAAGTAGACCTGATTCGTACATGGCTATGAAACGTAGCTGGTCCTCCTTTCACTTACTTTTCCTGTAATAAATAAACTGAGCCAAGAATGAACAACGAACAAACCGAACACACGTATGTATTCGGTCCCCACTCGTACTTAGGATTGTTTCACGTTTTACACGTCACTTCTTCCACCTCTACTAAGAATATAATTTATGTGAAAAATGCCTTGTTGCACCGTGGTTCGAAGTTTACGTTGAACTGTAGTAAAAAAGAAAAGATAGAAAGGAGGGAAAAAAGCCACACTGATTCGAGTGTTCCGTATGTTGTCAGACAGACAGATACACACAAATAGAGACAGACAGACAGAGAAAGAGACATTGATAGGCAGGGTGGCATAGGGGGTAGAGACGGGAGAAGAAAGAGAGTCACACATGTTTAGAAGTAAATACTAGGGGTACTCTCTCTCTCTCTCCCCTCTCTCTCGGTCTCTTTCTCATTGTCTCTCTCTTTCTCTCGCTTGCTCTTCCCCTCCGTCTTCCTCTATCTCTCCGTTTATCTCTCTCTCCCCAAACATACAAACTCCATTTTTGACACCCTCCCCATACGATATTCTCAAAATTCAATGCCCACATTAATTCATCTGAAATATAAAATTACCAAAGAATTATAGACAAAATATCACTATTTATTAAACCAACAAAAAGAGTGTAATAATGCACAACAACTGTATCTTAAAGACTTAACATTATTTTTACATTAACTTGTAAGAAATAATTTAACTTAATATTATGACATATTTTCAATCAAATGAATAATTTTAAAAATAATGCAAGTGTCAACCAAAAATTTCGGTGCAAATGCAAAATCTTTGCACAGTATCTTTGGTGACAATCTTTGGTTTGCTTGCTTCAGTATAGCGTGTAGGAACTGCGCTCTAGTGTGTATTGTCTAGCTGCAAAGCAAAATCATGTGGTATAACCAGAATGGTTATATGGAGGTTACCAGTTGTACCAACATACAGAGTGAGTCTAATTATTGCCGCCAAGAATAACTCCGAAAGTAATACAACAGCTTAAAAGTTTGAGGGACAAGAGTTACAGAGGACAACGGGGACCAGAATATGACGTTGGTTTCTTGCTGTTACAGGAGGGGGGGGGGGGTGACGCTTACGAGATATAAAGTTCAAATTTTTTAAATTATTTCTTTCAAAATAGGATGCTGTAGTTTGGTATCTACACTCCTAGCTATTAAGATTGCTACACTACGAAGATGACCTGCTAAAGGCGCGAAATTTAACCGAAAGGAAGAAGATGCTGTGATACGCAAATGATTAGCTTTTCAGAGCATTCACACAAGGTTGGCGCCGGTGGCGACACATACAACGTGCTAACATCAGGAAAGTTTCCAACCGATTTCTCATACATAAACAGCAGTTAAACGGCGTTGCCTGGTGAAACTTTGTTGTGATGCCTCATGTAAGGAGGAGAAACGCGTACCATCACGTTTACGACTTTGATAAAGGTCGGATTGTAGCCTATCGCGATTGCGGTTTATCGTATCGCGACTATGCTGTTCTCGTTGGTCGCGATCCGATGACTGTTAGCAGAATATGGAATCGTTGGCTTCACGAGGGCAATACGAAACGCCGTGTTGGATCCCAACGGCCTCGTATCACTAGCAGTCGAGATGACAGGCATCTTATCCGCATGACTGTAACGGATCGTGCAGCCACGTCTCGATCCCTGAGTCACCAGATGGGGATGTTTGCAAGACATAACGATCTGCACGAACAGTTCGACGACGTTTGTAACAGCATGGATTATGATCTTGGAGTCCATGGCTGCGGTTACCCTTGACGGTGCATCACAGACAGGAGCGCCTGCGATGGTGTACGCAACGACGAACCTGGTTGCACAAATGGCAAAACGTCATTTTTTTTTCGGATGAAGCCAGGTTATGTTTACAGCATCATGATTGTCGCATCCGTGTTTGGCGACATCGCGGTGAACGCACATTGGAAGCGTGTATTCATACCGCCATACTGGCGTATCACCCGGCGTGATGGAGTGGGGTGCCATTGGTTACACATCTCGGTCAACTCTTGTTCGCATCGACGGCACTTTGAACAGTGGCCGTTACATTTCAGATGTGGCTCAACCCTTCATTCGATCCCTGTGAAACCATACATATCAGCAGGATAATGCACGACTCATGTTGCAGGTCCTGTATGGGCCTTTCTGGATATGCAAAATGTCTGACTGCTGCCCTGGGCAGCACATTCTCCAGATCTCTTACCAATTGAAAACGTCTGGTCAATGGTGGCCGAGCAACTGGCTCTTCACAATATGATAGTCACTACTTTTGATGAACTTTGGCATCGTGTTGAAGCTGCATGGGAGTCTGTACCTGTACACGCAATCCAAGCTCTGTTTGACTCAATGCCCAGGCGTATCAAGGCCAGATGTGGTTGTTCTGGGTTCTTATTTCTCAGGATCTATGCACCAAAATTGCGTGAAAATGTAATTACATGTCAGTTCTAGCATATACATTTGTCCAATGAATAGCCGTTTTTTCATCTGCATTTCTTCTCTTCTTGGTGTAGCAATTTTAATGGCCAGTGGTGTATTTTCGAGACGAATCCAGTGATGTGTAACAGTAAGGTCACTGAAGGTCAACGAAGGTAAAAAAAGTGGCATGAATGTCCATTTACAGAAGGTGTTCGAAGTAATGACCATTGGTATCAGTGTAGCAATCTTCTTACCATGGATTGAGTGGTATTCCGCATCACTTCGGCTCTTATCGAAGCATATGCTCTGACAATTCTCTTTCGAATATCTTCAGTTGTAGTTAGAACGTCTTTATAAACAATGTCTTTTACGTAACCCAATGAGAATAAATCCAGAGGCTTCAAGTCTGGCGAACACTCCCGTATTTTCCGGGATCTCCCGTATTTGAACATGTTCTTTCATAATCTCCCGGATCCCGTAATTTCAGGCTCAGTAGCCGTTTCTCTCCCGTGTTTAACATCTTTTTTTCTATTTTACGTAAATACAAAGATATTACCTAACTACAAAGATATTTTTCAAGCATTTAAATTTGGCACGCACTGTCAGAATTCGTTGAAATGTTAGACACCAAAGACCAATAGTTGTATACCGACATTATGATTATCGATTATCTTAGAAATGGTAGTCCGATGATTGGCGCTTAGATGTGACAATGCCGGTGCTTAGAGTGAATCGTTGTTCAAGATTTTGTGATGCGCAGCAAGAACGATGCTAAAACGTCACAAAAAAGAGGTATGTGTAAATTATTTTACGCTCAGCATAGACAAACACTCATATAGCAAAGTGCTCAATCAAATAATGTTAACTTTGGGAACTTTAGTAAACTGGTATGTTATAAGTATACAAGGAAGTAATGCTTGCAATGAGAGAGTGCTTTCTCTTATAAATAAGAAGTCGACAGATCAAAGGAATAGAAATAGCACAAACCTAATCAATTCTGAATTGCAAGTTGCCAAAAAAAAAAAAAAAAAAAAAAAAAAAAAAAAAAAAAAAAAAAAAAACCCTGCTTGACTGACGCAAAACTTCTAATGTGTAAATAAATACTTATCTCTTACAGACACTGATTTGATTATTTGTGAAATTTCGCAGTATTCGTAATCTCTCTTATTTTCGTTTAGAAAAGTTCGTCACCCTAGGACTAAATGTTGAAATGTTTGTAAGGCTTGAGGGACTTAACTGCGGGGTCATCAAGTACTTACAAAATACTTATGAACTACCTTATACTAAAGACGACACAAACATCCATGCTCGAGGGGGGATTCGAACCCCCGACGGCGTACTGCCGCGCGCACCCTAGGACTGGTTGCAGTTTTTTTTTCTATATTTTGTATATGTTCTTTCCAGTTTAAGTTGAATGTAATTGTTACTCCTAGGTTATTAAGTTGACTTTACGGACTCTAGGTTTGACTGATTTATCGTCTAAATGAAGTTTAACGGACTTCTATTAGTGTTCATATGGATGACTTCCACTTGTCATTATTAAGGGTCAATTTACATTTTTTGCACCATGCAGATATGTTATCTAAATCATTTCGCAGTTGCTTTTGATCTTCTGGTGACTTTACTAACCGGTAAGTGACAGCATCATCCACAAACAGCCTAACGGAGCAACTCAGATTGTTACCTACATCGTTTATAAAAATAAGGAACAGTAGGGGCCCTATAACACTTCCTGGGGAACGCCAGATATCACTTCAGTTATACTCGATGACTTATCGTCACTTACAACGTACTGTGTCCTTTCTGACAGGAAATCGCGAACCCAATCGCACAACTGTGGCGATATTCCATAACCAAGCTTGTGAGGTACAGTGTCAAAGACTTCCTGAAATCTAGAATTACGGAATGTACGAGGCCCGTCCAGGAAGTAAGTTCCATTTGGTAATAAAATGAAATTGTACACAGATAAAGAAGAAAATTTTATTGCACAAAATTCTACAACTCTTAAACTACTTTTTCGCATAATTTCCGAAATTTTGCAGGCATTTGTCATAGCGTGGCACCAGATTTTGTATACCTTCTTCACAGAAATCTGCCGCCTGTGTCTTCAACCAGTTGGAAACAGTGAAATTTGAGGGAAGTCCATAGCGAGAGCACTAATTGTAAACCTACGGTTTTCCTGGATCTTGTCATCAATCGCGTGAACCAGTTCTTCTGTAACCAAAGGTGGACGCCCACTTCGTTCTTCATCGTGCACATCACTACGCCCGCCATTGAACTGTCGGACCCATCTTCTCACCATCGAATCACTTATCGCATTTGGTCCGTAAACATCGCAAGTTTGCCGATAAATTTCACATGGTTTCACTTTCCTCGCATTCAGTTAACCGGATCACCGACCTGATTTCACAGGCGGCGGGGTTTTCAATCAACGCCGACATTTCAAACAAGCACAACAAAGCCTACGTAACTGACAGCGATCTCCAAATGGCACACGTTCTTCTCCTTGAAACACATCGTCTACAGCGCATGTGCGGAACCGCAATCGCAGCGCCGCAGCGGAGATAAATTGAATCGGAACTTACTTTCTGGACGCGCCTCGTATTTGACATCTCTTATCGATAGAACTCATCATTACATGTGAGGAAAGTATATGATCTAAAATCCTGCTGCAAACCGACGTCAGTGATACAGGACTTTAATTTTGGGGATCACTCCTATCGCCTTTCTTGAATATTAGCGTAACCTGTGCAACTTTCCAGTCTTTGGGTACGGAACGTTCGCTGATCGAGCGGTTGTATAGGATAACTAGGTATGGGGCTATTGCAGCAGCATACTCTGAAAGGAAACTAATTGGTACACAATCGGAACCGGAAGACTTACTCTTATTAAATGATTTCAGTTTCTTTAATACACCAGGGGTATCAATTTGAAAATTACGCATGCTGGCGGCTGTTCTTTATACAAATTCTGGAGTATTTCCTTCGCCTTCTTTCGTAAAGGAATTTTAGACGGCTGTGTTAAGCAATTCTGCTTTAGCAGAACTGTCATCAATAGCATCACCGCTACTATCGCGTAGTGAAGGTATTGATTGTTCTAGCCGCGGTGGAGTAGCCGAGCGGTCTAAAGCGTCTCGCTGCGGAGCGCGCGGTTGCTTGCCGTGGAGGTTCGAGTCCTCCCTGGGGCGTGGGTGTGCGTGTTGTCCTTAGGTTAGTTTACTTAGGTTTAAGTAGTTTGTAAGCTACGGACTGATGACCACGCAGTTTGGTCCGATAAGATTTACAAACATTTGAACATTTGATTGTGCTACGGTCTGGGGTTCGAATCCCCCCACCCCTCGGGCATGTAGTTCATAAGTAGCTTGTAAGTTTAGGGACTGATGACCCCGCAGTTAAGTCCCTTAATGACATAAATTGCAATTTGCGATCAGTTATGGCTTCGCTGTACTAGGTTTAGATGGAATACCGAAGTGTGGCGAATGAAAATTTGTGCCCGGCCGGGATTCGAACCCGGGATCTCCTGCTTACTAGGCAGACGCGTTGACCACTTAGCCACCGAGGACAAAGTGACCAACCCAACTGCAGAGGACTCTTCCCTGCACGTCTCCCGCCACACCCAAATCTCCATTCGCTACGCTGTCTCTTTCCTGTACGTGCAGGGAAGAGTTCTCTGCAGTCGGGTTGCTCACTGTGTCCTCGGTGGCGGAGTGGTCAACGCGTCTGCCTAGTAAGCAGGAGATCCTGGGTTCGAATCCAAGCCGGGCACAAATTTTCATTCGCCGCATTCACCTAGAACAGTGAAGCCATAACTCTCGCAAATTGCGATTTATTTCATTCATTGAACGCTGTGACGTCGTCAAAATATATAAGTCCCTTAAGCTTAACAAACATTTGATTTTATTAATTGTGTTTCACCGCTAATATACATTTAATTTCTTAGGATTCTCTAACAAATTACGTGACAGGGTTTTGTTGTGGAATTTGATATGGGCTTTTCGCATTGAAGTTCGATTAAATTTCTGGTTAAACTGTAGTCAGTTTAAAGGTCAATACTAGATCTACATCTACATACATACTCCGCAGTTCACCGTAAGGTGCGTGGCGGAGGGTACACTGTACTACTAGGCATTTCCATTCCCATTCCACTCCCAAATAGAACGAGGAAAAAAAGAATGCCTATATGCCTCCGTACGAGCCCTAATTTCTCTTATCCTGTCTTTGTGATTTTTTACGCGAAATGTAGGAAGGCGGCAGCAAGATCATACTACACTCAGCATCAAATTCAGGTCCTCTAAATTTCCTCAACAGAAAGTCACGAAAAGAACGTCGTCTTTCCTCCAGCGATCCCCAATTGAGTTGCCGGAGCATTTCCATGACACTCGCGCATTGGTCGAACCTACAAGTAACAAATCTAGCTGCTCGCCTCTGAACTGCCTCTATGTATTCCTTTAAACTGATCTGCTGCGGGTCCCAAACACTTGAGCAATACTTAAGACGTGGTCGTACAAGCGTTTTATACGCGGTCTCCCTTACAGGTGAAGTACAGCTTCGCCGGCCGCGGTGGCCGAGGGGACTAAGGCGCTCCAGTCACGGTCTGCACGGCCATCCGTCCGGGGGTTCGATCCCCCCTCGGGCATGGATATTTGTGCCTTCCTAGTTCGTAAGTAGTTCAGAAGTAGTTTGTAAGTTTAGGGACTGATGACCCCGTAGTTAAGTCCCATAGACTATACAAACATTTGAACATTTGAAGTACAGCTTCCCAAAATTCTCCCAATAAACCGGTTTCGGCTGTCCGCCTTACTCACAACTGTGGTTACATATTCGTCCCATTTCATATCGCTCTGCAGTGTTACTCCTGTATATTTGAACGACGCGACAGCATCAAGAAGCTCACTACTAATGCTGTATTCTAACATTATAGGATTGTTTTTCCTACTCATGCACATCACCTTACATATTTCTACATTGAGAGCTAGTTGCCATTCTTCGCATCAAGTAGAAATAGTCTTTCAATGCAATCGTGTGCAGTTGTCCATAATACATTGTCTTTGTACCACATTGTCTTTGGGAAAACAAGCGGCATTGGAGTAGTGTCCCGTTCGTCGTTTGGATTAGAAGCTTTATCGTACCCACACGACACTTTTGTTTTATCGTTCACTAAATAATGGTCACTTACTACCTTTAGTTCGTCACAGTACATTGCTCGACTTAGTAGCCATTAATGATAGTACAATAGTTTCTTTCACTTGCAGTGACTAGTTCGTTCATAACGTGTTCTATTTGTCTGCAATGAAAACACAGTGGATGCTGTGGCGTCCATTCACATCCGTTCACTGTTTTGCGCGTTTGTCCAGACAGGATCATGCCTAGTGCAGCACAGTAGTGAAACGTACGTAATGCTCAAGTTTCGTTACTGTCACGATACGTAACGAAGTAGCATTGTCCCAGTATCGCGTGACTAGCCCGGCCAGACGTTGGTGTGCTGACCTCATCGCTACCTGTGCCCTCCGCTCAGCTGTGGCGGTGACGCAGCGCTCAGCGCTGGCCTGGAGCGCCAGGCGGATGCTCCGCGCGGCGCGGTATCGGATCCTTCCTTTCTCCGGGCTTCCCAGAGGAATGCGGTCGCGGGGGCGGCGCCGGCTCTGAATGGGCGCAGCCGGCGGCCGGCGGGTCGTGAGAGAGGAATGCCACTCCGCCGCTACATTGTCGGGGCCGCCGCCTGGCCTTCGGCGGCGCATACCTGCTGGCCGAACCGCCGCGCCGTCTGGCGGGCAGCGCGCGAACCGCCGAGGTGCGTGAAGGAGCCAGCAGCACCCGGCGGTCACCCATCCAAGCTCTAACCTGGTCCAACGTCGCTTAACTTTGCAATAACTGTCACGAAACTTGTCAGTAACCAAACAGTCCACAACTTCAGTTAAAATACGTAAACTTTTATATATATATATATTAGTCGATTACGACTCTTCGTGACCCCATGAACCACAGCACGCCACTTCCCTCTGTCCTGCACTTTCTCCCGTAGATCTTCCAGGTTGGAACACGTTGCTTCTGTAATGCCATCGATCCACGTCATCCTCTGCCGTCGTCTTTTTCTAGTGCCTTAGATCTTCCCCAGCATTAATTCTTTTTTTTTTCTTTTTTTTTCTCCAGTGAGGCATGTCTTCGCATTACATGTCCAAAGTAGGTCAGCCTCTGTTTTAATATTATACCTTCCAGAGAGCAATCTGGTTTTATTTGCTCCAATATAGATCTGTTGGTTCTTTTTGCCGTTCATGGAATCCTAAGAATTTTCCTCCGGCACCACAATTCAAGGGAGTCAATTCTTCGCCATTCAGCCTTTCTAATGGTCCAGGTCTCGCATTCATACATTACAACTGGGAAGACCATAGCCTTCACAGTACGTATCTTTGTCTTTAAAGTTTTGTCTCTGGACCTTATAATCGTTTCAAGGTTTGAAATCGCCTTTCTTCCGAGCAACAAGCGTCTCCTGATTTCGTTGCTGCAGTCGCCATCATCAGAGATCTCGGAACCGAGATAATTGAATGTGGACACCACCTCCATGGATTCTCCCCCTATATTCCATATCCCATACACTTATAGGCATGGACAATTTCACCAAAAACATTTCATTAATGACAAGTAATCCTTCGCTTGTAGAAATTAACATAATTACTCAAATCGATCAATTAACAATTGTAACATTTGGTTGAACTAAACAGCAGTTCATGCTAGACTGTAAGGTAAATAATTCAATGAAAGCGGTTTGCAGAACTGTGTATAGTTCCACAGGGAAGCGTTATAGGTCCCCTACTCTTCCTTGTGTTTATAAACGATTTAAGAGACAATCTGAATAGCTTCCTTACACTGTTCGCGGATGATGCTGTCGTTTATCGGTTAGTGAAGTCAACATAGGATCAAAAGCAACTGCAAAGCGATTTAGACAAAATTTCTACATTGTGTGAAAATTGGCAATTGACACTAAATAAAGAACAGTATGAAGTAATACACATGACCACTAAAAGAAATCCGCCTAACTTCAATTATGCGATAAATCAGTCAAACCTTAAGGTCGTAAATTCTCCAAATATCTAGAAGTTACAATTACGAACAACTTAGACTGGAGAGAACACATAGAAAATATTGTGGGGAATGCGAACCAAAGGTTACGCTTCAATGGCAGAACGTTTCGAAGATGCACCAGCTCCACCGGAGAGACTGCCTATATCTCACTTGTGCGTCCTCTCCTGGAGTACTGTTGCCCCTTGTGGGACCCTCACTAGGTGGACTGACGGAAGACATTGAGAAGGTTCAGAGAAGGGCAGTTCGTTTTGTTTTATCACGTTACGGGGGGAAAGCGTCACGGAAATGTTGCACGAATTGGGGTGTAAATCATCAAAAGAAAGGCGTTATTCATTGCGGCGAGATCTGTTTGCGAAGTTTCAATCACCGAGTTTCACTTCTGAATGTGAAAATATTTTGCTAGCACACACCTACTTAGTGAGACATGACCATCCCAATAAAATAAGAGAAATCAGATCGAAAACGGAACGATTTAGGTGTTCTTTCTTCCCACGCGCTATTAGAGAATGGAACGACAGAGAAAAGTTATGAAAGTGGTTAATGAACCCACTGCCAGGCACTTAAATGTGATTTGCTGAGTATCTATGTAGATGTAGATGTAGTTGAGAATGACACTGAGCCAGACTGAATGCACATTGTGAAGTTGAACCTAATGTCGATAGATGCTGAATTTTGAGCAGTTCACGCTACTGTAAGGTATTTTGCTTACAGCATTAAGAATACAAATCATCATGCTAGATACCCTAATGCTAATGTTATATGGGCTTTGTTAAGAAAAAGTAATGGCATACTTCGTGTTCTTAAAAGAATTTGGTAGTGGCTGGTTACTGTATTCACAAGGTAAGACGCTATTTTACAGTTGTGTATCTGATGGGATATGTAATTTCACAGTCAATTTTGAACATTAGCTGTTTCAGGCAGCCCTGTTTTATATTTTGAGGCTATAAAATATCTACATATTGGAGAATACAGAAGGCACTCAAGCAAAGACGCAAAGTTTTGTGAAAGTCTTCCGAAATTAATGTGTGTTCAAAAGTTTCACCATTGTACAATACACCGAGAAAGTGCCAGAAAATCGTGTCTGACGATAAATTCCGTTCATATGCTGCACTAAAAAACTAAATGTTATTATTCGTTTTAGTTAGGAAGAAGAAACGCTGTTGGCCGATTTCTACACCGTGGGCGTAATAAATTACACAACCAATAGTTGCTGTACATTCAAAGCGTCTGAAGCTGTTTAGTAGTTATATATTTAGTAAGACATCATTTTCGCGACTTTACTCGAATGAATACACGCTCTAATTAAACCATTCTTACGCACATTTAATGTTCGTGCGAAGTTAGCCACCATAATGGCTGCCGAAGCGCTGTTTATTTTTATTTTTGGCTTCCTTCCTCCCCTTAACCCCCCCCCTTTCGCTTGCCATTTTTGCCTTCTCGGCCTGGCTTCAATGCCTTTAAAAAAAAACATAGTTGAAATCACAATCGCTATGAAACTCAGTTCTTGTTTTGCACTGTGGCTGGCCGCTAAACTAATATTCGAAGTGCACCTCGCCGTTACCCAATGCACCTCATTTTGGCGCCGGGCGCGTCCTTTTATTTTCTATTTTCTTAAGAACTAAGTAAATATATTAAAATTGACAACGTGAACAATTTACTCAACTTAAGAGCCTGGCTCCCAGTAAAACACCACCAACGGAGACACAATTGAACTGTTTCCTGACGTATTCCTCTGTCAACAGTGAACCATTTACCCCCACCCTTTTTTATTTTTACTTTTTTACAATGCACAGCATCAACTACGGACACAACACCTGATACACAGAATCCGTTACAAGCAACTGACATACATAATGTTAACCACACTTATAGGTAGTTACAATGGAAACACCAGATAAAAGCAATCATAATAAAACGTCACATAGCAGGTTATCATCATTGTGTGACCTCAGCGGTGGCTGTACACAGGATTCAAATTACTTCTGTACTCGCTGTGCGTGGACAGTACAATAGGTACTAGCACAGACCTTCATCTCTTCGAAACATGCGTGACGATCCGCTACAAAATGAGTAACTGATTGCAAATGCTCCCTTCTCCAGCCAAAGTTTTGTACACAACACTGAGTGTTTGCTGAGCGCTGGCTAGAGCCTTCAAGCCACGTATGCCCCAGGCACACGCGTTCCATCGGCCTGAATGTACTTCCACGCAGATGCAACTGTCAACACATCGTTAGCCGAGCACTGCAGAACTCTGGGCGCAGCGGCACACACCACGCCTCTCTCGCCAAATACTTCTCTCAGCCCGTCCAAACACCACGCCGCTCTTGACGCCCTCTGGTGATAAGGTCGAATTCACTCTCGATCGGACCAGAGCTATACAACTCCAGCAACAACACTTCGTAACTCTGCCGCAATTAAACTCCGGCACGGAAACAGTTACTTCGATAAAATATCTACGAGTAGATATAAGGGGCGATTTGAAATGGAAGGAGCGTTTAAAATTAACCGTGGGTTAGGCAGATGGAAGACTGAGGTTCATTGGAGGAATCCTCAGGAAGTGTAGTTCGTCAAGAAACCAAGTTACAAAAACCTCGTACCCCCGACGCTTGAGTATTGCTCGTCATTGTGAGATCCATACACGGCAGGATTGATAGAAGACATTTCAGGTGAGTTGGAAGCAATTCCAACAGTCCAGCTTCTATCCGCCTTCATAAACTTGCCGACCAGGACTGAAAAGTGCCAAGAAACGAAATGTGGTCAATCTGTTTAAGTGGTGTATCACTTTTCCTCTCCAGTGTATCTTTGTACTTTGTAACTCTGTTCTCCAGCCACTTTCAAGTACCCCACATTGTATAAAGAAGAGTGAAGAGTCTCTTTTTTGGTTTTAAAAGTGTTGTGTTGTTGTTGTTGTGGTCTTCAGTCCGCAGACTAGTTTGATGCAGCTCTCCACGCTACCCTGACCTGTTCAAGTCTCTACATCTGAGAATTTGGGCAACCTACATCCTTTTGAATCTCCTTACTATATTCGTCCCTCGGTCTTCCCTCTACGATTTTACGCTAATTTGACGATTGTCTCAGAATGTGCCCTACCAATCCATCCCTTCTCGTGGTGAGGATATGCCAGAAACTCCTTTTCTCCCCAATTCGGTTAAGCACCTCCTCATTATTTACGTGATCTACCCATATAATTTTCATCATTCGTCTGTAGCACCACATTTCAAAAGGTTTTATCATCCTTTTGTCTGAACTCCTTATCGTACATGTGTCAGTCCCATACAGTGCTACACACGAGACAAATTCTTTCAGAAAGGACTTCCTAATATTTAAATTAATATTGAATCTCAACAAATTTTGCTTCTTCAGTAACGCTTTTCTTCCCATAGCCAACCTACATTTTATATCTTCTTTACTTCAGCCATCAGAAGTTATTTTGCTACCCAAATAACAAAACTCATCTACTACTTTTATTGTCTCCCTACCTAATCTAATTCCTTCGGCATCGCCTGATTTTCTGACCCTACATTCCATTATCCTTGTTTTCCTTTTGTTAATATTCATCTTATACCCTCCTTTCAAGATCCTGTCCATTACATTGAATTGCTCTTCCAGATTCTTTGCGG
Source organism: Locusta migratoria (assembly GCA_026315105.1). NCBI lineage: Eukaryota > Metazoa > Arthropoda > Insecta > Orthoptera > Acrididae > Locusta > Locusta migratoria. The sequence goes on along the minus strand of CM048750.1, from coordinate 36,767,880 downwards.
TCTCTGGCAGAATTACTTTGTCATCGGCAAACTGCAAAGTTTTTATTACTTCTCCTTGAACTTTAATTCCCTGTCCAAATTTCTTCTTGCATTCCTTCACCGCTTGCTTGATGTACAGATTGAACAACATTGGGGAAAGCTATAACCCTATCATACCCCCTTTCCAACCTCTGCGTCCGCCTCCATTGCTCAGTGCCAGCGTCGCTGACTACTACGCAAGGGGCTCGTGTTCGATTCCCGACAGGGGACTCGGTGTTGTGTGTTATCCTAATCATCATCATCATCTCATCATCATTGGCACGTAAGTCGCCCACGCGGCGTCAACTAAAAACACTTACACTAAGGCGGCCGAACGATCCCGCAAGGGATCTCCCGGCCAAGAAAGCCATACGCTCATTTCATTTCCAACCTCTGCGTACCTTTCATGCCGTTCGACTCTAATAACTGCTGTCTGTTTTAAAAATCAACAGTTGTATTCTGATCTTGATGTAATTTTGCACACTATACCTTCAAAACAAGAAGAAAACCACCGTTTACAGAAGGTATCGTACAGTACATAGAGGAGGGTACCTCAGAAGAAAGATTCGCCGATCACTATGAAAGTTTGCAAATATGTGTAAGTATTCATAGTTAGGGAAGGAGGCGGTGGAGAGAGAAACTGAGGAACGGAGAATGGAGAAGGAAATGTGACGAGACAGGAGATGAAGTGAGACAGAGTAGCCGTGTACCCTATAGCGTTCCAGCTACTGCAGGGTTTGGATTTATTTTTCACTACTTCTCTCGATTTCTCCATTGGTTTTTGTTTCCTCTCGAACCTGCTCCTCAGTATTTATCGGCTTCCTAAAATTTTCTTTGCAAGGATCTTTTACACTCCGCGACTCTTCGATCACAGTACCATCCAGTGTTTCCATCTTTACTGGTATTTCAGACGCCTTCCTTTTATTCTTCATCATTTTATGAAACATTTTCGTATTGCTATTCACGTCTGTTCTAGCTTTCTTGTGCACACTCAGCATGCCTATTTCTTTGCTGCTTCAACTATTTCTTTACACTTCTTCTTTTCCTCCACATATCTTTTACGGTCCTCTTCGTTTTTAGTTTTACACTATTACTTCATGCTCCATTTCTCTTTCTAACTTCTTGGGTTGTGGTATCATTTAACCTGTAACTTGTGCTGACTTGTCTGTCTTAGTTTTTTCCTTTCCAGATGTTCTACCACGTACTTTTTGCGCTGCCTCAGACATAGTGATTTTTCTTTTTTTTTTAAAAAAAATAAACTATATTATTTCTCTACATGGCTGAGAACTGCTTTTGGTAGATGTGGTATGATTAATTTATACTTCTCAGCACTTTCAACTCTCTCCTTCAGTTTCTAATCCCGCATCCTCATCATTTTCTTCTGTTTGCTTTTCTTCACATACCGATTTATTTTCCCCTGGCCGACCAGTAATTTATGGTCTTATTCCGCACTGACACTTGGAATTAACTCCCCCATTCCGTGTCTACCAGGATATAATTTATTACACCTTTGGTCCTTCCATCCTAAATGTTCAAATGTTTGTAGAGCTTATGGGACTTAACTACGGGGTCATCAGTCCCTAAACTTACAAACTACTTATGAACTAGCTAATCCTAAGGACGGCACAAATATCCTTTCCCGAGGGGGGATTCGAACCCCCGACCGTAGTGGCCCTGCAGACCGTGACTGGAGCGCCTCAGTCCACTCGGCAACCCTTCCATCCTAGCTGTATCTGGTGATAACATGACTTCCTCTCTCTCCAAAAAAACAGGTTGTTTGCTACTTTCATTCCATTCGTCTGACACTAATCCAGGAGTCTTTCCCCTTCTTCATTTCTGCTATCCTACTCAAAATATTCCAACACTTGCTCAAATTCATTTCTGTCTTTGGCTACCTGTGCATTAAAATCTCCCATCACTATAGGAGCACTCTCTATATGGTTTTCTGGCTCATTTTCAAAGTCTGTCTTTTCTTTGCTGCATTCCATATGAGGTACATAAATCTGGATAACTTTCACCGTTTCTTTTTGAAATGTCAGCTTTAAGTTTATGATCCTGTCTGCTTTATATCTAACACTTTCAGTACAGCTTCGTACCTTCTTATTCCCCATCACTGCCACACCATTTCATCCAATCTTGTCCTTCCCACTCCAGTACATTTTCCCTTCTCCACTCAAATTCTCACCTTTTCCCTGCCACTTCGGTTTACTTAGTTACAAAATGTCTAGTACATCTGTCATTTCTTACACTTTTCCATTATTCGCCACAACGCCGGCGGTTTACACAAGTCGCCGCGCCACTTCAAGAAGGAGCGATAAATGGCTTTACAGTACTTCGGCCGCCAGGGCGCCCATAGTCTCGGTACCTCTTTGCCTCCCTTGCGCGCCAGTCAATAGGAGAAAAGGAGCTATCCTAGATATACCGGCGCACCACAACAACGCCTTACAATTCGAGAGTTTGAGTCGGTACGAGACAGCCCTAGTAATACTAGTTCCAGATCAATAACGCCAGCAAACTTAACAGAAGCCGGAACAACATTCTGTAGCCTGGGCTCTAACTGATACTCTGCAGAACTGTGCACAGCTAAAAGAATTTCTTTTCATCTGTTCTGCGGACTAAACAATCCTCTAGTTCCAGACCCATGTCCGCATCCTTGTTAGTCACTGCAACCTCCTACGCACATTAAGATCAGGGACACTCAACATTAAGGGTGCAAATTTTTAGCTTATCTTTAGTCCAATTGGTTTTATCTTCTTGTACTGAGGAATGTCATCAGTGGGGTCACATCCTATATGGTTCGTTCCGAGGAAGTGAAAGAGAGTGAGGAGAGAGGTTGTTTGCAGACGACGCCGTCATTTACCGTCTAGTAAAATCATCTAAAGATCAAAACCATCTGCACAACGATCTAAATATCATATCACTATGGTATAAAAATTGGCAATTTAAATAATGAGAAATGTGAAGTCGTTCACATGAGTACGAAAAGAAATGCGTTAAACTTTGTTTACAAGATGAATAAATCAAAAAGAAAAGGCCGTAAACTCTACAAAATACCTAGCAATTACAATTACTTCAGAGTTAAACTGGGAAGAAAACGTATATAAAGTCATCGGAAAGGCGAACCAGAGACAGCGTTTTATTGGCAGAACCCTTAAAAGATGCAACAGAACTACTAAAGAAACTGCATACACTACGCTTCTCCGTCCTTTTTTGGAGTATTTCTGCCCAGTGTGGGATCGTTATAAGGTGGATTTGACGGAGGACATCGAAAGGGTCCAAAAAAGGGCAGCTCATTTCGTATTGTTACGATACAGGGGAGACAGCGTTACGGAAATGATACAGTGTCTGGGATGGGAATCATTACAACAACGGCGCCTATCGCTGCGGCGTGGTCTACTTACGAAACTCCAATCGCCAACATTCTCGTCCGAATGCGAAAACATGTTGTTGACTCCCACTTATATTGGTAGAAAATATTATCAGAATAAAATACGAGAAATCAGAGCTCGAACGGAGAGATTCATGTGTTCTTTCTTCCCGGGCGCTATTTGCGAATCAAATGGGAGATAAATAGTATAAAGTGCCAGAATGAAACTTCACTCTGCATCGGAGTGTGCGCTGATATGAAACTTCCTGGCAGATTCAAATTGTGTGCCGGAACCGGGACTCGAACCTGGGACCTTTGCCTTTCGCGGGCAAACGCACTACCGACTGTGCTATCCCGACACGACTCACGATGCCTTTCTTCCAGGAGTGCTAGTCTTGCGTGTTTGCAAGAGAGCTTCTGTGAAGTTTGGAAAGTAGGAGACGAGGTACTGGCGGAAGTAAAGTTGAGAGGCGGCATCGTGAGTCGTGTCGGGATAGCACAGTCGGTATTGCGCTTGCCCGTGAAAGGAAAAGGTCCCATCTTCGAGTCCCGATTCCGACACACAATTTTAATCTGCCAGGAAGTTTCAGTATAAAGTGGTTAGATGAACCCTCTGTCAGGCACTTAAATGTGATTTGCGGTGTATCCCATGTAGATGTTGGACAAGGAAGAGGAGCAGATGAACAGAGACACCGTAAGAACAGGTAAACAAAGAGGGGAAAGATTAAGCAATGAAAGGCTGCAACAAATATGTAATGTAGGGACTGTTACTACTTATACGAAGGTGAAGGACACAGAGAGAGAGAGAGAGAGAGAGAGAGAGAGAGAGAGAGAGAGAGGGAGGGAGAGAGGGAGAGAGAGAGAGAAGCTAAGAAGGGGAAGACAGACGAGCAGGAGGGGTAGGCGGAAGAGGAGGATCACGAGAGGAGATAGATGGGAAGAACGAGATGGACAGTGAGATGAAGAAGGAAAGAGGAAATGGACTAACAGAAAATTGGAATAAATAAACACCGGATAGCGCCTTGTTTTCAGTCAGTGATAAATAAGAAACATGTGTTGAGACGAGAAAACACGGAAGCCCTGAGAAGTATGTTCCGTTAAATATGTCCGCCCTGCCATTACGAGGCGCGTCCAGAAAGTAAGTTGCGTTTGGTAATAAAATGAAATTGTACACAGATACAGAAGAAATACGATAATAAATAGCTGTTACCACATGTTTGAATACACAGGCGACAATATTCTATGAAAAAGGCACACAAAATCTTGTGCCATGCTATGACAGTTGCCTACAAAATTTCGGAAGCTATGTAGAAAAGTAGTTAAACAGTAGTAGATTTTTGTACAATCAATATTTTTTCTGTATCTGTACCTGTTCGTTTTATATAACCAAACGGAACTTACTTCCTGGACGCGCCTCGTATTTGTACCGAGAGGCGGAGCAGTCGGACGCCTTGAAGCGTGCAGTGGTCGACTGTTGCGTCGCCACCTCTCTCCGGCTGCTGGCTGGTCGTAAACCGGCAGTGCCAGATTGAACGGCTGCTCGGAATAAAGGCGCTCTGGGGACACTGAGGCGGCAGACGCGACACACGACCTGCTCCGTCTGGCTGGCACTGTACCCGGTGGGGGCGTCCCAGTGAACGCCAAATTCCTCATTTGTATGCGGGGCCCAGGCGCGTCGACCAGTTTTACAGAATCCGAACACTGTGACGGTGTGGTCGTTTACACTGGAGGGTCTTATCAGGGTAATCTCATGGGTTGCGCTGTGCTATTTCCAAGATGTACGAGCACGCTCGAGCTATCCTTCCGTGGTACGTTGACAGTGTGTTGTCGTTGTCTTCACTCCTGAGCCTGGATTGATGCAGCTCTCCACTCTATTCTATCCTGAACAAGCCTCTTCATCTCCTCGTAAGAACGGCACCTCACATCCATTTGAATCTGCTTACTGTATACATCTCTTGGTCTTCCTCTGCTATTTTTACTCCACACGCTTCCCTGCAATGCTTCACGATTCCCTGATGTCTAAGAACGTATTTTACCAGATGAGGTATTCCAGAAATTCATTTTCTCCCCAATTCTGTTCAATATCTCCTCATTAATTACGCGATCCACCCACCTAATCTTCAGCATTCTTATGTAACGCCACATTTCAAAAGCTTCTATGCTCTTCCTGTCCGCACTGTTTATCGTCCATGTTAAAGCGCAGTAAAGGCGCTCTGGGGACACTGAGGCAGTAGACGCGTCCGGGAGGGCCGGCTGGTACGGTACCAGAAGGGTACAATATACAAGACGGAAACATGTAGGCGAGATCGCAGATCATATTACCAAAAGAATACTGCACTCATGAGAATGAAAAAAAAAAAATAAAAAAAAAAAAAAATAAGTAACTTTTTTTTAAATGTAGAATCCGATACTGCAAAAATTAAAAAATGGGGGTTCCCATTTCAAATTTTGAATGTGCTTCCTGCCCCCACTCCCAAGGGGCTGGAGTGGCGGGCTAATATGAGCACCAGCAGATATCCCCCACGAAAATAATCAGCTGTGGTTTCTGCACACTTATTCGTGTGAAGCTTATGTTTCGAGTTATTCTGGTTTGTCATCTTAAAATTTACACCCTGTATATAAATATTTCAGGAGTTAACAACTCTTATATTGCTCGTTTGATAATGCCCATAAAGCATCTATATATTTGAACTGTTTCGTATATTTAATATACCGCTATTTAAGACCGTTGAATCCGATTCTGATTCAGGTACTCCAAATGCAATATTGCTGATCCGGCGTAGCGGGCGAAGACTTCAGACAGTAACTGGACACGCAACGTTCAATAAACTGTAAAATGTACTTTTGAAATAATGGCGAATAAAAGATGTTAAATTTTTATTGATTTTAATCACCAGAATCAGTGCTGCCCTGGATGTAGCGTGTGGAGGTCGCACAGGTTGATTTACATGGGCAGTATCAGACGTGTTTCTTACTTGCCTTCCTTTTGAAGTTTAAATAGTTTCTACTTCGATTAAGTCAAAACTATTTTGTGTAGCACAAAGTTTGTCTCTTTCGGGGTAGTTAGCCCCAAATTTTCTCTCCCCCTCCAATATACCTAAGTCGATTTTCGTATTTTATAAAAAGATACTTTCGTAACAAAAATCATTAAAATAGCTTAATTAATCTCTGACTTATCCAAATTTTTCAATTTTAACTCTCATTTTGTGAAGACCGTTTCACCCCCTAATAAAGTTTTACCACCACTTAAAAAAAAAATTATGTGTCCTTTGGTTTTTCATGTACTATAACGTACCCAAATTCCAGAAAAATCGTAGCGTACCACTTTCGGAGGGTTACTTGTTATGCTCGCCCTCCAACTATGATGGAAAATTTAAACATTATAATGATCATTTATAAATGATTCCTACTCAGTTACATATATAACATACTATATCAAGCATATCATGTGCACAGTCTTTCTCTACTATGCTCAGTATCGGTTATTCATTTGCGAATGTTCAGCCAACCGAATTAAAGATATGATAGGAGGTCCCTGTAGGATGGGTTTGAAAATGCCCATTCATGAAGTTGCTTGGAATGGTGCGGAATAAGCTTAGGTTTGCCATTAAAAATTTATTTTGTATAGGGTCAACAAACCTAAAAGATTTCAAGTGAAATAATAATTTTGAAAAACGGAGTTCGATGCTTGTTACTCGATTGTAGGAACAGGTCATGAGTTTATCACTTAAGACATAGGAATACTCAGGATAAAATGAGGATGAAAGGGACTCATCAATCACGCAACCACACATCCCTGGTGAGTATTCACACAAATCCGAAATATAATCACAAGAAATTCCAGTACACCAGTTACTAATGATGGGCCAATAATATGAGTTGCAATCATCTCCATTAATAAGACCAGAAAGAAAGGTAAGTCACCACGATGTTGAATCGTATTTGCACCGAATGGAACAAGAAATAATTGCACTGATCACCAAGTGGCTCTGGTACGCCTGGTGTAAACAACAAAACGGATCGGATTATACGACTTAATTTAAATTAAGCAGACCGATGGACGAATACAGAAAGCAGTTTCGATAGGATGTATGATGCCGTTCTTATAGTCAGTTGAAGACGCTTGCACAGGACGGGGTAGCGTGGAAAGCTGCATCAAACCAGTCTGCGGACTGAAGGCCGCAACAGCAAAGAGAAAAATGTTTTCACTCTAACACAAAATATGATTCAGACAGCAAAAGGGGATTATATTTATCAGACTGTGGGGTCAATATACCAGATGGAAACATGTAGGCGATCATATTACCAAAAGAATACTGCACTCGTGAGAATGAAAAAAAAAAAAGCAGAGAAAAATACACTCCTACACATAAGATGGAACAGCAGGTATTTGAGCTTACATACTAAGTGACTGGACGACTCTCCCACCACAAAGTTGCGATGGAAGACGCTACTAAGTTAAACAGGAATGTTCATAAACTGGTACAGGTTCCTAACTGAAGTAGTATAACCCGCGTGATGCCGATTCCTAAGCTGAATAAAAGGCGTAAAATCTCAAACCATCTTATGTACCCCAACTTACGTTTCTTCAGACGACCAGCGAGACGTCTTCCTACACCATGGTTCCAGGACAAATGGTGTCCACGCTACCGGACAAAAGCCCCGCTGGTAGCCGAGGAGGGGTCGGAGGAAATGTTCTCCTGCTACCAGTAGCTACTCACGCAACGGCTGTTGGCCAGAGATCACGAATGTCTGTTTGACTCAACATAACGAGCTTAAATTTCATATATTGCTATCACTAGAGCTACAACGCTTCTTGCGGTAAGCAACAAAACCTCAGACGCCACTTTAACAATGCTTAAATCGATGAACGATTGTTGTTGTTGTGGTCTTCAGTGCGCAGACTGGTTTGATACAGCTCTCCACGCTACCCTGTCCTCTGCTAGCGTCTTCATCTGAGAATACGTACGGCAACCTACATCCTTTTGAATGTGGCTAATGCATTCGTCCCTCGGTCACCCTCTGTGAATTTTACCCCACACACTACTTTCTAATGCTAAGTTGACAATTCCTAGATAGAATAAATCCCACCAACTTATACCATTAGTCAGGATATGCTAAAAACGCCTCTTCTCCCCAGTTCTGTTGCGTACCTGCTCATTAGTTATGTGATCTACACATCTAATCTTCATCATTCGTTTATAGAACACAATTCAAAAGCTATTTTTTTTGTCTAAACTCCTTATTGTGCAAGTTGTAATGCCATACAATGCTACACTCCACACAAATGCTTTCAGAAAGGACTTAAAATATTTGTAAAGCTTATGAGACTTAACTGCGGAGTCATCAGTTCCTAAACTTACAAACTACTTATCAACTAAGTTATACTAAAGACAGCACAAACATCCATGCCCGATGGGGGATTCGAGCCTAAAATTTAAAGTAATATTGTATGTCAAGAAATTTACCTTCTTCAGAAATGCTTTTCTTTGCAGAGCCATTCTGTATTTTATATCTTCTTTGCTTCGACCGTCAGAAGTTATCTTGATAACAAAACTCCTCTTCTACTTTTATTGTTTCATTAACAATTCTAATTCCTTCAACATCCCGTGATTTTCTAACACTACATTCCATTACATTTGTTTTACTCTTGTTAATGTTCAAGACACGGCCCATTCCGTTTAATTGTTCTTCCAGGTCTTTTACTGTCTCTGAAAGATTTACTATGTTGTCAGCAAACCACAACGTTTTATTCGTTCTGCCTGGACTTTACTTCTCTCTCCAAGTTTCTCATTTCATTCCTTCACAGCTTGGTCAATGTACAGATTGAACAACATTGGGGAAAGGCTACAACCCTATCTTACTTCCTTCCCGACCACTGCGATCCTTTCATGACGTTCGACTCTAACAATAGTTGTCTGATTTTTGAATATAACCCTTCGCACCCTATATTTTACTCCTTCAGAATTCGAAAAATCTAAATTGATCTTCCCCAAGTTCAGAATCCACTGGTTTTTCCATTTGTCTCTAAATAATTCGTGTTAGTATTTGGCAACAATGATTTATTAAACTGACGTCTTTAATTTCACATTTATTTGCACTTGATTTCTTAGGGATTGGAATCACTACATTCTTCTTAAACTCTGAGGGTATTTCCCCTGTCTCATACATCTTGCGTACCAGGTGGAAGAAATTGTTCATGCCGCGGCGGAGTAGCCGAGCGCTATGCTCCAATGCGCGAGGCCGTTCCCCGTCGGGGATTTCTACTCAAATCTTTTAGTGCTCTGTCAAATTCTTCTCGCAGTAATGTATCTCCTATCTCATCTTCCTCTACTTGATCTTCCACTTCTATAAACTGCCTGTAAGTTTACATTTGGATCAGCTGGCTAAGCAGGCTACTTCCTCCAGTCCATTGGCTATTCGTCTTCCGGAGAGCGATCTCCGATTGGCGTTCCATCGGGAGATCCGTGGTCTGTAGGATTCCGAGTGGACTCACTCTGTTCAACCCAACAAGCTTCGTGCAGTGAAGCTACCTACGGTCGCATGAAAGTCCTCACTGCGGTCGTCTCGTAGGGAATCGGTTGTTCTCTGTCGCCTACGAATCGGCCACACATGGCTGACGCATGGCCACCTTCTTCGACGGGAGGACGCAGCACAGTGTGACTGTGGCGCTCCCTTGACAGTGGACCACATTCTGGTGAACTGTCCACTTTTAGTTGCCTTGCGACAATTTTTTAATCTGCCAGATGCGCTTTCTTTTATGCTAAGAGACGATGCCGCTATGGTTGACCGTGTTTTAGATTTTATTCGCGCAGCTGGTTTTTATCATGTGATTTAATGGTGGTGTGTTTTCTTCTTCGTTTTTACTTATATCCTTTCCTCATATTTACCAGTGATTTTTACTGTCCTTGATTTGTTAACGCATTTCCTTAGGAACGCTTAACACAATGTTTTATCTCTCAGATCGGAACAAGGGACTGATAACCGTTGCTGTTTAGTCCCTTCAAAAATCCAACAACAACAAGTATATCTGTAGATGCCGCCGCAGAATTAGCGCTACTAGACCGATATTTCCTCTTTGTTGGGGACGGCTTCTGAATTGCCCGCGGCTAATATGCGCGCAGCACTTTGTGCCGGCCACGCCCCTTCCAACACTATGGTTGGAAGGCCACAACACTACCACCCTACCTACACTGACAAATGATGCAACCGATTTAATATTGGTACTTACGGGTACTTGCAAAGCTTTTCAGTCGTTTTTCTCAATAATATTTGGGGGTTGCATCGAATGGTTTTGTCTGATTGTTATTTGAGTTCTGAACGTCACGTACCATAAGTATCAATAAATTCTAAAGTCCGATACCCGAATGGTCTTCTTGTTATCGTCAGTTTTTTTTAATATTGCATATCTCAAAGTAAAGAGACAGTAGCTGACAGACTGTTGGAGGGGTCTTACAAGGAAAGTATATGGGCTCGAACAAACATATCTGTATGAACGTTTGGTTACAGGATCTCTACGTACACCTCAATGTGCTGTGGGTGTCGTTTTTCTGCAAAGCTCTGCAACCATGCTCTAGATAGCACTGTAGATGTAATTGCAGACGCCATACGTATTACAGATATCTTAACTATAACTTATGTAGTAATCATCGTACATGGTCTCTAGCGAATTGTCATCAAAAGCCGTGATGATAGTTGCAACTTTAACCTTCTTCCCGAAAGACTGTTGGTGTTCTCTGCGTCTGCTTCCATCGCCTCTTCCCGCACTTACCGTAGCACTACCGCTTGCAATGAGTTGTTCGTGATTATCATCCCTATTATCATTATTATGAGTTTGTAACAACAGTATCTAACTTATGCTCCTATTTCTGTACTATAACAGATACGAGAAAGCATGCGAATGATTCATCTTCTACACTAACACCATCTTCACGAAGAAGGGTTCTTCGTAACTTCATTTCAACTAATCGCAATACATTAGCAGGATTGATTAGCAGTCGCCTGACGCTTCACCACACAAATAACATCACAAAACGCAGCTTCGGAGGCACATTGCACCGTCCCTACTGGCGAACCGACAGGTCAAAGTGCAATGCGGCATGGCACACGCAGGTACCTCTAACGGACGACTGCAGAGTTTTGGAGATGCGGGCGTATCACTAGTGCAATAAGGGATCTTTACATTTTCTCTCATACGATTTTGGTATATATGTGTTTGTTCGAGCCCAAGTACTTTCCTTGTTAGACTACTAGCTACAGCAAGGCTGTAGAGTAACCTCCACCACGTATCACGAGGTAGCTCGTGAAGTGTATCTGTAGATGGCGACGTAGAATTAGCGCTATTAGAGCGACGTTTCCTCTCTGTTGGGGACGGCTTCTGAATTGCCCGGCGTCAGACGGCCAGTGAGCGCTCTCATTACGCGGTGCGTCTGACTCGCGGATAATACGCGCGCCGCGCTGTGCGCCTGCCACGCCCCCCCAGAGTTGGATTACAGAGGCCGCCCGCATCGCGACACGCCCTGCGCGGCCCTCCGCCACGCAAAGTAGTCCGCCAACTCGGCCGTCCCACCGGGCGCCCACACTGCGGAGGCACTCCAGCAAAAACGAATGGGGACACAGCCACTATTACGCCGGACACGTTCTGCTGGCAAGCAGCAAAACGGGTATAAATTGAATAATGTTTCGCCAAGATTGCAAAGGCATTTGTTACTAGGCGTGTTCCACAAGTAAGGTTTGTTTGGTAATAGTAAAAACATCGCCCAGGAGCCAATGTTTTTATTTATAATAAGTTTGCGCCTCGGTTGCACAGTGGTAGAGTGCCAGACTACAAATCCAAAGTTGGCGGGTTCGATCTCCGCCAGGTCCTAGGATTTTTATCTGTCAATTTTCATTTTTTTCACCTCTAGCAGTATTGCTCATGTGAAAAATACCGAGTAGCACCGTGGTTCGGAACACACGTTAAACTATAGGTCCCCCTATAACTGGCTGGGTAAGTCAGTTCGAAGGTCGGAGGAAGGCAACGGCATACCACCTCCATACTGGACCATGCCTAGTAAAGCACTGTTGTGTTCAGACCAATCTTCGGATTGTTGACTGCTTTACCATTTTTTTTAAAGTTTGGAAGACTTAGTTTCCTTATTGGAAGATAGCAAAATGGTAAATTTTTAAAAGATGGAAGTAACAGTCGTCAAGTTCGCAAAATTTAACAATGTATTAGATAATGTGACCGGTTTCGATCTCTGGTGAGGTCATCCTCAGACCTAGTCGTCTCGCTGTTGATGTCCAGGCGATGAGCGTGCAGCGACTGCCTGGACATCGGCAAGGAGACACACTCATCCACCACCAGCAAATCCAACATCTCATCCCAAACTTTTTGTCCCGAAAAAGTGTTGGGACTGGCGCCAGATATGCATCTGCCTTAATACAATGTTCCCTGCCAACTCCTCCAAGTCCGGGCAGGCCTTCCACCACGTTACTGCCAGTCACTTTGTACCCTACTTCTCACTCCTCCATGATGACCGTCCTTTTCCTGACAATGCCAGTAAGGCCAAACACTTCGCCTCCTACCTCTCTGAAACACTCTCCATCACTGACAATCCCCAACTCGACTACTCCCTCTTCCCTGATGTCCTGATTGTATTGACACCTCTGCCCCAGGTCCTAGTACTTGGACCATATTCCTCACTCAGAGCTTAACACACCATTCACTGCCCCCGACATACAATTGATACCGCTCCTTCCACACCACCCTTGCTTGCCTCTACAATGTAATCCTGTACACCAGCTTCTCGCTTTACCTGTGGAAGACTTCCCGCATCCTGATATTCTTCAAACTCCACAAGCTCCGTCCCAGACCTCATCTTACTGTACCATCAGTCTCACCATGTTCAGCAAGGTCCTTGAAACCATATTTTCCTGCCGCATTCACCAGCATCTCCACCAACTCCTCACCCTCTCCCAATGGGTCATCCAGCCCTCCTTCTCTGAAGATGACCAGCTCCTTCGCCTCACCCAATCATCCAACTCCTGTCTCTAAGCCGTCTTTGTCTCCCTTGATACCGAAAAGTTGTGTATGGCATTCCGACCTCCTTTTCAAATCCCAAACCTACGCCCATCTCATTAATTATACTACCTCATCGCTTCCTTCCGCTCTCACTGCCCTTCTGTAACTCCAATTCCCATTTGTTCTATCCCTCACTGGGGTGCTGCAAGGCTCTCTCCTATCCCCCTCCTTTACATCTATTCAGCCAACTTGCCATAACCCCAGCAACCTGTCCATTTCCTACAATATGCTGAGAAAATCGTTTCCCTAGCCCTCGCCCACTCTCAGAACCTTCTCCAGTCTCACCTATATGATTTCTCCACATGGTGCGAGTATTTGCTCCTCTCTGTCAAACTAGACAAATCCCAGATAGCAGCGGCGGAGCGGCCGAGCGCATTGAGGCGCTATGCTATAATGCGCGAGGCCGTTCCCCGTTGGGAGTTCTAATCCCCCTCGGGCATGGATGTTTGTGCCGTCTTTAAAAGTAGTTTTAAGTAGTTCGTATACCTATCGTTCCATCATGAGCCCCGTCCAATGCACCCCACCTGGATCCCACACCTCCCGCCAACTACAAATCCCTCCAGATCCTCGAACGCCACATATTCTGCCTCACTTACTGCATCTGCCTCCCCTCCCCCCATGGAGATCCTGTACGAGCAAATCCCTTTCCCTACCCTCCAGCAATTCTTATAAAATATCCATACCCTCTATGTCCCACAACCCCCTGGTTTACGCCATCCTTACCAATCCTGGGCCTCTGCGACGCCTTCACCATTGTATCCCCGCCCTCCCTCCACCTTCAAACTCTGTTCTCACCCAGGGTAAATTCTGCCACCTTCCCCTCTTGGACGATCTCCCGACATCTATCCAACCTACCAGCCCTAATCCTTCCCCCTCCTTTCCTCATAAATGCACGCCTCCTCCCCTGTACTCTCATTTTCCCTCCCCAAACTTGGCTCCTCCTTCCTCCCCTCTCCTGGAGTCATTACTGTCCTCACCCGTCCGTCCTCTCACCTTTCACAATCCCCTTCCCTCAAGCTTGCCGCCCCTCTTCTTTCCCTCCCTCTGTGGGACACACAGTGCCTTAGTTTTAACTGGTGCACCGTTTCGTGCAGTTTCCTGCATTGCGCCCATCAGATGTTAAACGTTGTTAACAAGTTGCGACCGCTGCAAGCCGGACCAGTGCTGCCCATTTCTTTTATTGAGTGTCGCCGTTAGCGTGTTTTTGTGTTTGTCAGTATGTCTTTAAGCCACTACGGCATCAATTTTAATTACTGAGTGTATTTTTATCACATGTGGCAGCTGTTAATTCTTTCGCTATATATGTTTTTAACTCCATTGTATTTTTAAGAAACTTCACTACCATTGTATTTGTTTTGGTAGAAGAGCAGTTTAGGAAGCTACTGGTAACATGCCCGTTAGGGCGTGAAATCACAACAAATAAGGACAAAAAAAAAAAAAAAAAAAAAAAAAAAAAAAAAAAAAAAAAAAAAAAAAAGAAACAGTAAATAAACGCTGTCTTTCCGATTATTTTACTGTACTTACTTAACAGATTACTGCATTTAATGATTAATGTAGAATGTTGTTATGGTCTTCAGTCCGGAGACTGGTTTGATGCAGCTCTCCACCCTACTCTATCCTGAGCAAGCCTCTTCATCTCCTCATAAGAACGGCAACCCACATCCATTTGAATATGCTTACTATACGCGTCTCGTGGTCTCCCTCTGCGATTTTTACCCCACACACTTCCCTCCAATGGCAAATTTACGATTCCCCGATGTCTAAGAATCTGTCCTACCAAGCGATCCCTTCTTTTAGTCAAGGTATGCCAAAAATTCCGTTTCTCACCAATTCTATTCAGTACCTCTTCATTAGTTATGCGACTACCCACCTAATCTTCAGCATTCTTCTGTAGCACCACATTTCAAAAGCCTCTATCCTCTTCCTGTCCGCAATGCTTATCGTCCATGTTTCACTCCCGTACAAGGCAACACTCCACACAAATGCCTTCAGAAAAGACTTCCTTACACTTACATTAATATTCGATGTTAGCAAATTTCTCTTTTTCAAAAATGCTTTTCTTCCCATTGCCATTCTGCATTTTATATCCTCCGTACTGCGACCGTCATATGTTATTTTGCTACCCAAGTAACAAAACTCATCTACCACCTTCATTGTTTCGTTACCTAATATAATTCCTTCAGCATCGCCTGATTTTCTAAGACCGCATTCCATTATTTTTGTTTTGCTCTTGTTAATGTTCATTTTATACGCTCTCTTCAACACACTGTCCATTCCGTTCAACTGCTCTTCCAGGTCCTTTGCTGTCTCGGACAGAATTACAATGTCATCAGCAAAACGCAATGTTTTTATTTCTTCCCCCTGAACTTTAATCCCTATTCCATATTTTTCCTTGCTTTCCTTCACCGCCTGCTCGATGTACAAATTGAATAACATCGGAGAAAGGCTACAACCCTGTCTTCCCTTTCATGCCCTTCAAGTCTAATAACTGCGGTCTGGTTTTTGTACAAGTTGTAAATAATTCTCCTTTCCCTGTATGTTACCCCCGCTGACTTCAGAATTTGAAAGAGTGTATTCCAGTCAACATTGTCAAAAGCTTTCTCCAAATCTACAAAAGCAAAAATGTAGGTTTGCCTTTCCTTAATCTATCTTCTAAGATAAGACGTAGAGTCAGTATTGCCTCCCGGGTTCCTACGTTCCTCCTGAATCCAAACTGATCGTCCCCGAGGTCAGCTTCTACCAGCTTTTCCATTCTCCTGTAGATAATTCGTGTTAAAATTTTGCAACCATGACTTATCAAACTGATGGTACTGTAATTTTCACACCTATCTGCGCCTGATTTCTTTGGAATGGGGATTATTACATTTTTCTTAAAGTCTGAGGGTATTTCGCCTGTGTCATACATCTTACACACCAGGTGAAACAGTTTGGTCATGGCTGGCTCTCCCAGAGACTTTAGTAGCTCTGAGGGAATGTCATCTACTCCCGGGGCCTTGTTGCGACCTAGGTCTTTCAGGGCTCTATCAAATTCATCTCTCAGTATCGTATCTCCTATGTCATCTTTATCTACTTCCTCTTCCCTTCCTACAACATTGTCTCTAAGTTCATTTCCTTTGTAGAGGTGCTCTATGTACTCTTTCCATCTTTCTGCTTTCCCTTCTTTGCTGAGAACAGGTTTTCCATCTGAGTTCTTGATGTTTGTAGAACTGTTTTTCTTGTCCCCAAATGTTTCTTTTATTTTCCTGTAGGCAGTATATACTTTTCCCCTTCTTATACATTCTTCTACAGATTTGCATTTGGCTTCTAGCCACTCCTGATTAGCCATTTTGCACTTCCTATCAATCTCATTTTTTAGTCGTCTGTACTCCATTTTGCCTGTTTCATTTACTGCATTTTTATATTTCCTCCTTTCATCAATTAACTGTAGTATTTCTTGTGATATCCAAGGATTTTTTGTAGGTCTTGCCTTTCTACCTATTTTGTCCTCTGCTGCCTTCACTATTTCATCTCTCAATGCTACCCATTCCTCTTCTACTGTTTTATTTCCCCCCGTTTCTGTCAATTGTTGCCTAAAGCTCCCTCTGAAATTCTTAAGAATTTCAGGGTCCCTCAATTTATCCAAGTCCCATCTCCTTATTTTCCTACCTTTCTGCAGTTTTTTCAGTTTCAGCCTACAGTTCATGAGCAATAAGTTATGGTCAGAAAAGATAATTAAATGCGAAATTCTGTTGACTTCAAAGTCCAGCATTGTTTGAATTTGAACGTCAAACGAGTCTCAGCACCTTAAACCTAAAAAAAAGAAGAATAATAACAATAGTAATAAAGGTTCAAATGTTTGTTGAGCTTATGGGACTTATCTACGGGGTCATCAGTCCCTAAACTTACAAACTACTTATGAACTAGCTACTACTAAGGACGGCACAAACGTCCAGCCCAAGGGGGGGATTCGAACACTCGACGGGGAACGGCCTCGCGCATCGTAGCATAGCGCCTCAATGCTCTCCGGCAACTTAAACCTAGTCTTCTTTCCATCTACATTGGGTATCGTGCAAATAACATATAAGTAATTATGAGAGGGTTGATCGAACCACTTTCTTACAATTAATAAAATCTTTTTGGGTTACAAGCCGCGCCATCTGGCTTTCTGCCTACGAGCTTTCGACAGAGCCTCCGTAACTGTCAAGTTGATGACACTTGAAAGTGGCAGAGGAGATCTCTGTCGAAAGCTCGTGGGCAGAAAACCACATGACCCGGCTTGTAACCCGAGAAGATTTTGTTAATGGATATCGCCACGAAAACATGCACTCATTCACCTTCTTACTATTTATCTACCATTTCATTCTGCGATAACACATGGGAAGAAACAAAGCCTTTGATTTCTCGTGTTTTATTTTGATGATTATTTCCCCATGTATAGGTCCGAATATTCAACATAATTTTCTCGTTGTTGGTATTCTCTTTTTAAAAAAAAGATTCATGACAGTTTGTACACAGTCCCGACTAGCAAAATTATCTGTCCGAATTACCTTCTTCTCTCTCTCTCTTTCTCTCTCTGTTATTTATTTATTTTTTTTTTTTTTTAGCCAGTCAAAGGAATCAAAACAACCTAAAATGTGGTAAAGGAGCAGTCGTGTTGTTCATACAAAATGTGTTACTGGCTTAGAATAAGTCCACACCAGGTGTCCATTGATAACCGTGTATGAGAGCCACAGATAGGAAATTTCCAAATACGTACACATATTTGTGATGTTGTTGGGCCGTCAAGTGGTTCTTCCACAGGTATCCTAAGTAGGGGATGGCGTCCTTATGCCCATGTTAATTTAGGCAAGTATTTGACCCATTTCTGAAAAAACTATTTGATGCAGGATCTTAATATTTTTAATGTATGTTACATGATGCTAACAGTCAACTGTACTAAAAACTACTTTATCAGTATTTTTAGTTTTTATGAAATACTTTTTTTTAATTTATTAACTAAAATATTACGTTTTTTTGCAGAAAATATTTTTGCGAACTTCCTAATGGGGGGGGGGGGATATTAATTAATTTCGTCCCAGAGGTGGCATTTTATGTTATGAAGAATCTCTGAAAATTTCATTCATTTATCTATGATAGTTTCTAATGTAATGAGGCATATGTACTGAAAATTTTAGTTTGTGGGAAATTGACTTTAAAGAAAAAACTTATGAAATTTGTTACTTACAGTTATTTAAAACTGACATGCTGCATATGATGGCCCTTCTTTGCCCTCTAGCAGGTCTTACACCTTCTTTTTCACCTTCCTGGGTGTTTGTCTTTCTTTCTTGGCCATATTACATGCAGACCTGTCTGCATCGGCTATCCTTATTTTATCGCAATGTTACAGTCCAGTGATCATATTTTCACCAGAATTAATTCCCAGCTATTTCAGTACGCAACACTTTCCAGTATTACCACAATTGAATGTAATAACAGCATCATTCATTCCTAGTTTCATTGTATGCATGCCTACAAATACAGTGTTAGGAAGGTGGTTCCAAGTTATGCTGTTGAAACATTCATTTGGGTTCTGAGTCTGCTCATTCAGACATTTCCTTAGAAGTTCAGGATGAGCCAAGTCTCTGAACATAGGTTTAATTGCTGTAATAAGAGCAGCAGAAAGAGAATGCTGGTGAGAATACGATTGTCCAGTTGCCTGAGCCCTACTGTATTTGCGCCACGAATTTTCTCCCGATGGACTCAATGTACGACACGGCTTATCATAAGTACATGACTTATGAAGAATATGACCCAATCATCTCTCTTCATTGCCTCCAGAATTTCTTTATTTCTCCTAATGCCTGCCTGCAAACGGAAGTATAACAAATACTCGTAATCACACTTTAACAAAACTGTGTGTTTGAAAGAGTGTTGTATACAAACAGCA
The DNA here is from genome assembly GCA_026315105.1 of Locusta migratoria. Lineage (NCBI taxonomy): Eukaryota > Metazoa > Arthropoda > Insecta > Orthoptera > Acrididae > Locusta > Locusta migratoria. Next base: position 36,748,527 of record CM048750.1, on the reverse strand, counting down.
GAAACAAAAGAATACGACCGTTGCATTCCAAGGTTAGCCAACACACTCGGGAGTAATATATATATATATATATATATATATATATATATATATATATATATATATATATATATATATATCCTTAATGTGCAATGTACGGGATAGAAAGGTCTAAAATATATGCAGAAAAGTGGATGACAGAAAAGTGGGCATGACACATAAACATACGTGGTAGGAAAATGCTCTTTAAATGCTCGAAAAATTGTTTTCATCAAAATCCTTTTCAGAGTACTTAAATAAAATCTTAATCTATCGGAATATGACGAAAACTTAAAATCAATTTTTTTCGACCTGAACTACGGTGTGGTGACCTTAAGCAAGGTCTCCTGGAACGGAGAGTGGAGTTCGACTGGCAGTGTGGCAGTCTGCAGTTTGGTAGTTAGCGGATAACGGTTGTCTCCCAGGGGTGTGTCCAGGTCAAAGCTTGGCTGGTCAATAGGGCATCAGCAGTGAGAAGTTCAGCGGTGGACAGTCTCGCCAAATGATCTTGTTATTCACATCAGCTAAGTGTGAAGAAGAGGCTGTCGGATGGACGAAACGGCCTGCAACTGTGCGTCTGTAGTGGAACTGGGGCCTAATTGTGTCTCGAGGAAGTTGCGACAGCGAGTTTGTTGGGAGGCGATTGCCCGGACGCCTGCTTCTTGCGCTGTGCCGGAACGTGGTTCTTCCACAGTGAATCACGTCCACTGAATATCTGGTCGTGTTCCATTTTGATTTATTCATTAACCTAAAGTGTTTCTGCACCATTAATGTTATCTATTTGTGTGCTAATTATTTTATTCTTTTTGTTATTGCCGGCCGCGGTGGCCGAGGGGACTAAGGCGCTTCAGTCACGGGCTGCACGGCCACTACGGTCGGGGCTTCGAATCCCCCCTCGAGCATGGATATTTGTGCCGTCCTAGTTCGTAAGTCGTTCATAAGTAGTTTGTAAGTTTAGGGACTGATGACCCCGTAGTTAAGTCCCATAAGACGTACAAACATTTGAACATTTTTGAACTTTTTGTTATTGATAAATGTCACATGTTTATATATGTTTCCACCCATATGATTGAACTTCTGTGTTCGTGTGAATATGGAAGGTTGCTTTTAATATTCACTGAATGCCGCGCAGTGGCTTACAGTCGTCACCTCGCGCTTTAGGCATCGTTTACTATAGTTAGGAACGTATGTCGTTTGCAGTGCCGTCTGCAGGGTGACAAGCTTACTTGGCAAGGTGGCGAGGTGGCTTGTTCTTAGTGTGGTGCCAACCTAATCTTGGATGAAAGAGGTGACAGGACCTCTCTGGGAGCCGTTGAAGAGGTTATTATTTTCCTCATGTAGAGGGAGTTGGTAGACACTATGCTCTGAACGCGCCCTGTATGGGATTTTAGCGCACTCTACATCCGGTATGTGGTGGGGAAGGTTTTGGCGTGGCCTCAGAGCTACACTCTTGCTCCGACGACTGTGGAAGTAAGTACTTCGCTGAATCAGAGGAAGTCATGCTATTATAATTTTGCTTTCTTTGTGATCAGGAAGTTTTGGTTTTTCAGTGATAGTTTTCTTGAGTAATTCTTTTGCTATGCAAGGTGAAGTGCTTCTTAATTTACAGAACTGGAGTCATACAGTGTGAGTTTGGTATTTGCATTTTCCTTTCGGTAATGATTTTGTGTTTGGATTTTCTCAAGTTAGAATACACATATGTGGCCTTCAGCCTTTGTGTAAACTTACTATGATGAATTTTCTTGCTGTTTTTAACTAACTTTTTACGTTGCAACTGTGTTCGCGAGTATGCTAAATGTTTCACATATTTTCTAGTTTGATTCCGTCTTTCCTTTCTTGTGTGGCTGATTGCACCACATGCTTTCATAACGGTCATTACATTGGCCTTCAGCCATGTTTTATTAATACTAGCTTTCTTCTATACGAATTATGGCTTTACTTGCCATTCTAAATTAATTTCTGTTTGCAAATGCTATGTATTTCAGTGTGCTTGCACACCAAGTGGTACTTTGAACAGTATACTGCTGCCTAACCACACACGAGTTCGTTTGGTGCATAGTGTTCTTTAATTTGTGATCAAGACATTTGCCATCTCGTCAAAATGCCACCAACGCTTCGTTTCTCCACTGCTATCAAGTGTTCCCACAACGTAATGTACCGCAAACAATATGAGTGTGTCTGTGAATGAATGAATGTGCTTTCATCTACCCATTTTGTATTTGCAAATTTCCTCCTATGTTACCTCCATATTCATAAAGGACAGAAACAGTTTTATTACGGGCATTAATTTTATGATTCAATTCACTTTTGTACAAGGTATGTGCTTAATTTGGTCTCCCCACATTTATTTGCTTGTTCATTTTACTGAATAGAATATGATTTTAAAGTATCAAACCTCTGCTTTATAATTTCACGCTCCCTGTCCCATGTTTAATTATCTGTTCATTTATTTGTAAACATTAATTTTGTGTTTGTTAAAAAGTTGGCTGCTCCCTTAAGGAGTGAGCTGTTACATAAATTTCAATTCCACAAATACTGTGGCCACTCGTTAAGTAATTTAGAGCAGCAGTGAGGTTTTTAACTTACATATGCAGATCTTAACTGCCCGAGATCTTGCTTAGAAAACATAAAAATGGCTGCCTGCGTCCGTGTGTATTATGGCTGTTAAGCTCTTTCGTTCCTCAGGATTGGCTTCACATGATTGCCTCTTCAGCCATGTGTACCTACTGTCTGCGCTGTGTTGTTAGCTGTTCACATTTGGTGCAGCAGTGTGCGAGTTTGTGATTTTGTTAGTGCGCCTATTTTCATTTAATGGACGTACGCCTGGACAACTTTCCTGTCCTCCACTTTGTATTGACTGTGAATTATTCGAACTGTTAGTTCTAGCTTGGTAGAAAGTGGCCGCAGCAGAATAGCCGTGTGCACTAAGGCGCCCAGATGCCGTTCACCGTCGGGGGTTCGAGTCCTCTCTCGGGCATGGGTGTTTCGTTTGTCCTTAGCATGTTGTTGCTGCTGTTGTGGTATTCAGTCTGCAGACTGTTTTGATGCAGTTCTCCAGGCTACCCTATCCATGTGAAAATTTACATCCTTTTGAATCTGCTTACTGTATTCTTCCCTTGGTCTCCTCTACTATTTTTACCCTACACACTTCCTTCTAATATTAAGTTGACTTGATGTCTCATAATGTGTTCCACCAACCTATCTCATCTCTTAGTCAGGATATGTCAGAAACTCCTTTTCCCCCCAATTCGGTTAAGCACCTCCTCATCAGTTACGTGATCTACCTAACTAATTTTTATCCTTCTTCTGTAACACCACATTTCAAAAGCTTCTATTATATTTTTGTATGAACTCCTTATCATCCACGTTTCACTCCCATACAATGCTACACTCCAGACAAATGCTTTCAGAAAGGACTTCCTAACATTTAAATTAATAGTGATTGTTTACAAGAAATGCTTTTCTTCCCATAGCCATTCTGCATTTTATATCTTCTATACTTTGGCCATCAGAAGTTATTTTGCTACCCAAAAAAAAAAAAAAAAAAAAAAAAAAAAAAAAAAAAAAAAAAAAAAAAAAAAAAAAAAAAAAAAGAACTCATCTGCTACTTTTATTGTCTCATTACGTAATTTAATTTCTTTAGCATCGCTTGATTTTCTGACATTCCATTCCATTACTCTCGTTTTACTCTTTTTAATGTACATCTTGTATCTTCACTTCAAGACACTGTCCATTCCATTCAATTGCTCTTCCAGATCCTCTGCAGTCTCTGACAAAATTACCAAGTCATTGGCAAACTGCAAAGTTTTTATTTTTTGTCCCTGACCTTGAATTCCCTCTCCAAATTTCCCCTTGCATTCCTTCACTGCTTGTTCAATGTTCAATGTACAGACTGAACAGCATTGGGGAAAGGCTACAACTGTATTTTACTCCCTTCCCAAACTCTGCTCGCCTTTATTGCCTTTCGACTCTAATAACTGCTGTTTGGTTTTTGTATAGGATGAATATAACTCTCCCCTCCATATATTTTATCCCTACTATCTTCAGAATTTGAAAGAGTGTTTTCCAGACGACATTGTCGAAAGCTTTCTCCAAATCTACAAATGCTAAAAATGTATGTTTGCGTTTTCTTAGCCTATGTTCTAAGATAAGACATAATGTGAGTATTGCCTCCCATGTTCCTACATTTCTCCTATTTCCAACTGATCTTCCCCCAGGTGAGATTCCACATAATAAATAATTCTTGTTAGTATTTTGCAATCATGACTTATTAAACTGATAGTTCTATAACTTTCACATTTGTCTGTACTTGCTTTCTTTGGAATTGGAATTACAATATTCTTCTTGAAGTCGGAGGGTATTTTCCCTGTCCCATATATCTTGCATTCCAGGTGGAACCATTTCTTCATGACTAGCTCTCCTTAGCATAAGTTACATTTATTGTAAGTAGTTTGTAAGCTTAGGGGCTAAAGACCACCGTAGTTCAAGTCCCTTAGACTAAAAATAAAATAAAAATTGGAAAGTTGCCATAGTAATGTGCTGAGAGTCAACTTGTGCAGAACTTACCGGTCTGCTTACACTTGCTCAGAAAGCTTATTCTGCGAACTACATGTGGTGTGTATGTAGTTTTGGAACATTATGTGCATCGTACGAAAAGTCAAAAGTGCATGACAAATTTGTTACAACAGTTTTACAAGTGTTTCTACCACCGGTCTCCAAGTTCCGTCTCGACGTTGTTTGGGTGCAATTTGTTGGCGTGCCATGAACCTTGCAAGCTTCTGTTATTTTCACTGGAATTTCGTAAGTGTAACCACGGTATTTCTGTCCTTATGTAGCCGTTGTAGTTGGCAGTTTTGAAGAAATTGGGTAACCGCCACACCTAACCGTGTGTGGAATTTCTTCCATTTCTTTTTGTTTATTTATTAGTATTTAATGATGTCTTCACCCACTGGCTACTACCTCATAGATTTTGTTCATTGTTGTGTTCAACGGTTAGCGCTGCGGCCTGTTTTAAGCTTTAATCGTTGTCGGACAGATGTGTTCAGGACATCGTCAGACTTGTATGCGAGTTTACCCTATTGTGGCGTGATGTGTGTGTTGTGGCTTTAGATCTCAATTGATTAATGGTACTTTCTCTTGTCGTAATTGTGCCCTTTGTAATATGCAAGTTTAATTAACAATTAATGCATGGGCTTCACCCATTGGTGTTAAATTTTAAATTGGGTTTAACCAAGAGTTCAAGTCTTTGGTAGATTAATTTAGCAATTAATGCACTGGACTCGCTCGCTAGTTCGCGTGTTTTATAATTTAAACTGATTTCCTTCAAATTTTTAAATGTTGAATGCGTTTAATGATTATTTTAATAAACATTCTTTTAAGGTGGTAACTGCCTTTAGCTTAGATCCGCACCCAGTACCTCCACTTGCCTTAGGGCAATTTTGCGTACAGTACAACTGCGTACATACAATGCAACGATCACAAACGCTTCTAACGCTTCGACTAGGCACCACTATGCGGGAAAATACGTGAGTCCTCTGACACATATGCAGACTTGGAATATCATGTTTCTACAAGTTTTCCTCATCATGGTGTAATTTCAGTGTATCAATCAACAAGCCCTTAAGTACACCAAATAGACTGCAAACGTGCTATCGGATCCCTTTAAGTATTATAGAACTAACTAGCAATTCATTTACACTCCTATACCTTAAACAATATTATTATACAAACAATGGAATTCCTAATAATATTCATTTCGAGTTTGCAGCCGGATACCACCGTCAACTGAACACGATATGTCGGCAGACCAACTGTCTGCCATCTTCAGATGAGTGCGCTGATTACAATTACTCGCCGGAAACTGAGGCAGAACAGAAATAGCGGCCTCTTTGTACACCGCTGACGACCCACCACGCGTGCGCGAAACCAATGTAGAGGCCCTCTAGGCGCAATAGAACTAGAAGTGCGCCGGTGGAGAAAAACGGCGAAATGTTGGGTCGAAAACAATAGTTAAAACAACGGTCTTCATTTCGACCTGATGTTGACCGGCGGCTGAAGTACGTTTGTCTTGGTCCATCAGACTTGCTTGTAAGTTTTGATGTTGTATCCATTTTTACCCGCGTTCCTCTTGAAGAGTACTTGTTATTAATTAGTGAAAAACTGGATGATGAAACAGTGAAGTTATGTCGTCATGTGCTGACTTCGACGTATTTGCTTTTTATGAACAAACTGACGGAGTGGCTATGGGGAGTCCTCTTTCCCCCATGGTCACAAACCTTTTTATGGATGACTTTGAAGACATGGCTCTGAGGACGTCGTTTCTTAAGCCTACCTTTTTTTGGAGATACGTCGATGACATTTTTATGGTGTGGCCTCATGGATTTGACATTAAAAGTGTTTTTATGCCACCACCAAAGACTAGGGCCCTCCTTGGGTCAGTCAAAGATGATTTAGGACTGAGGAAACCGGTGATTATAGAATTCCATGTTACTGTGGCAAGACTTACATCGGCCAAAGGATCCGCACAGTTCAGGATTGGTGTGTGGAATATCACCGTCATACTCGGTTACTTCAACCTGAAAAGTCAGCTTTGATGAACATTGTCTGAATTGAGGAACACAAGATGTTATATGATGAAACCAAACTGATTGTTCCTGCTTCCCGCTACTGGGAATGTGTTCTTAAAGAATCCATAGAAATGCGTATGGCCGATAATATTATTAATAGGGACAAGGGCTTCCCTCGAAGTAAAACTTGGAACCCGATCTTATCTGATATTAAGCAACAGCGGTCTTCATTTAGACCTGCTGTTTCTTTTAACTAGTCTTGTTTTCGACCCATCGTTTTGCCGATTTTCTCCACCGGCGCGATACTAGTTCTATTGCGCCTAGAGGGCCTCTACTTTGGTTTCGCGCACGCGCGGTGGGTCGTCAGCGGTGTATAAAGGGGCCGCTGTTTCTGCTCTGCCTCAGTTTCCGGCGAGTAACAGTGATCAGCGCACTCACCTGAAGATGGCAGCCAGTTGGTCTGCCGAAATATTGTGTTCAGTTGACGATGGTATCCGGCTGCAAACCCGAGATGAATATTATCAGTTATTACGCCGGGAAAGTCTACGCACCCGCAATGGAATTCCTAAGTTGCGTTTAAGAATTGTTTCCCAAACCGCGATTTATCCGAGAAATGGAAAATAAAATAAAAAAAAACAGCATTTGTAAGCGGTCATAACTACATATCCAAGCACAACCAGTAACATAACTGTGCTTGCAGTCATCAAGTAAAAATAATCTTTAATTGAAATTAGATCAATAATCTTAGGCCAACGAGTATAAAACCTGTAAAATCTCTACGTGTTCTAACCGAAATCGACTAATAAAACACCAAAACACTACTGAAATGTTTCCAATTCCTACAATAAATACTACTAACAGATGAGCATCTAACAGCTCCACATCAAACAAGCAATGCACACCCTCTCCTCAAAATATCAACAAGTCACACTATAGCCTCTCCATCCCTTACACCACCAGTTAATATCAAATAATTACAACAATGACTCGTGTGTCTAATAATTGTAATTATATGGAAAGGCTATCTTAATGAGGCCGATGATGTAGTGCAGGTTATAACCGGAATGTTGCTGCGCCTTTTTTGGTTGGCAACAACGATCGATAATTGGCAAAGAAACGAAATTTGGGAATAAAATTAAGTAGTGTTTAAGCAAAATGGAGAACAAGCATGCAGCCTGTCTGTCGCAGTCCTGGAGGACTCTGCAGTCGGTCTGAGGCTACTCGCAGTTCGAGCGGTCCCTGATGCTGGTATTGTACGAGGCCCGTCTCCTGGAAGTGCGGTCGCTGGGCTGCGGAGGCGGCTGGTTCTGTGTATCTGCAGCTACTGGAACTGACGGTGCGCCACCTCGGTATTTGCCACTAGTGCTGCCGGATTACGCTATGAGTGGTTGAAGTTCACTTTCGCGCCTCTGCTGATACAGGTGCATGTTGGTAGTATGGTGTGCACTGTGCAACTGATGTCAAGAAATATCTGTTAATAATTCAGCATCGCTACGATTTAGTCATAGCACATTGAATATGCCAAGAGAAAATCTGTCGTTGAAGCTATACCGTACAGGTTTTTGATGTTTGAATTCAGTACCTATGTGCGGTTGGTTTAAATTTTCTAAAAGTGTTAAAGGTCATTCTTCTCATCTCCTTGCTTGAAGAAATACTGTTTCCTTTAAGTTGTTCTTCACGAAAAGAGTTTTAAAGCTATTTTATTGCTATATATTTTCTTGTGGTAACAGTGTTTTTAAGTGTGTTATTGAGGCACTATGTTGGCCGTACTGATGGTTGTGAGCAGCCGAGTTAAATAACCGCAACCTTCCCAATTTGTATCCTATGGCCGGCCGCGGTGGCCGAGGGGACTGAGGCGCGCCAGTCATGATCTGCACGGCCACTTCGGGCGGGGATTCGAATCCCCCCCTCGGGCATGGATATTTGTGCCGTCCGTAGTATTAGCTAGTTCATAAGTAGTTTGTAAGTTTAGGGACTGATGACCCCGTAGTTAAGTCCCATAAGCTATACAAACATTTGAACATTTTTGTATCCTACGCGGCTTGGCGCGGGTTTCGTCTGCTGTTATGTTAAAATATCAGGATAATGACAAGGCCTTGTTGATTTCAGTGTAACTGTCTTTGAGAACTTTAAGTGTCTCACAACCGTTGTCCTTACGCTGTGTGTACCAGATTGTTATTGTAATAAAGATGGGTTCTTCTTACTAAACGAGGTATATGGCTGTGGCCAAGTAGAAGTGAATTAGTCTAGTAACCGCATGTTTGATACAATTATTTCTCAGTGTACTGTGCGAGAGTGAAGGTTGGGGTGAGAGTTTGAAATTGGGAAAGATTAATTTTTAAAACTCACAACCACCAACTGCGAACCAAATTCCTAAACATGCAAAAACACTGGAACTGTGATTGCGACTGTTTGACTCGTTTTCTAGGGGATGATATCACACGTTCGCAGCTTTCCTTCCCTGCATATGATTAACAAAACAATTCATAATAAAGTCAAATTCATGAGAGAAAAGGGTGTACTAACTACTATTTTTGAAAACACGTTAAAGTTCACTTTATGTTGTTTATTTCACAATACTAGAACCCTGTGGCTGATACGTCTATACGTCGACACATTTATAAAAAAAAAAAAATTATAGCTCGTGAGCCCCCAGACAAAATGAATATTTGTCGCAAATTGTTTTCACACCATGTGCCTGTCTCAAACACCGTTTATGTTCATGCCTATGCGATGACACGTGTTACATTAACAAAACACAGTCACTTTTAGTGCGATGCACACCTTGTTCCACCGGCTAAATATTCACAACACACAGTAGCACTCGATAAAACTTGGTGCAGTCTACGACGAGCAACCGCACTTGGCAATGGCCATACACAAATCTAAAGTCTCCACCTGGAGATACACATGCCGACTGCTGCAGAGCGACGCCGCCCGGCCAGCTACCCCACTCGCTCCTGACTCGTCACTTCCTGTCATCGCGCGCGCGCGCGCGCGCGCGCCAAAAGCTCAACTGCCGGGTTTTTTTCCTACGTCATCAACTTCCCCATGTGAGCTGTTCTAACAGATTTGCCAACGTACAGCGCTCAGCCAATACATTTCTAAAACTTTACTTAAAATCAAAATAATTACACTACACATTAAATAAATGTCTTCTTAGGTTTTTATGTTGGTATAAACATCCTTTGTACTATTTATCATAATCGTGCAATTTCTTATATCACAGATAAGTGATTTAACAGAATACTTCAAGATAAAATACACAAGATTAATTGAAAATAAAATGATAAATAGTTAATATATTATTTTTATAAACAAACATTGCCATGTTAGTTGTGTAACTGTCTTGTATTCATTGGTAATTTATTACTTTTCATTGCCAATTAAACATATTACTCCAGATGTGACTATATCAGCTAATGTATTGTTTATTTATCAACAGGCTATTTTGTAATGAGGGCCTTAAAGGTTCCTAACTGCATCATATTACTTCAAATGCAAGTAGTATTAGAATATTTTATTTCACGCTGTGCACTGCACTGTGCCTGGCACTCGCCATTGTCCCTCTCTCCCCTCACCGGAAACGAACCTGGAAAATCCTAAGCTGGAACAAGCCACCAATGTCGGCCTGCTCGCTGGCCTTCCGTCAGCTACAAGCACACAGCAAATCTCAACGTGGAGAATTTCTACCTTTGGCCTAACTATAAATGTTGTCACCGAACTGCGTACATACATTGCTACCATAATTAATAAGATTAAAATTGTGTAACATTTAGTGCATTGGCATAGTCAATGTTTGCAGTGAACTTCATACTGTTTAATTATCAAATGCTATTAATTATCAATATTTCTATTGGGCGGTAATCTCACAACTGCCGTTCGCTTATTTAAAATTTCGAATAAATGTGTATGTACCGTTATGTCATTACCAGTGACGCTTTTAATGATATAAAATGTTTTATAGTTTAAATAAATATTCAGCCATGGTCTTCAGCTGAAAAAGAAACACAGAATGACACACTCACTCTGGCAGCTATACACAAACAACTATCATGTGCGTCTGAGTGAGTGTGAGAATGTATGTCTGTCGGACATGGTGGTTGTGTGTGTGTAGTTGTCTGAGTGAGTGTGTTTTTCTATCTCTGATGGAGACCATGGCCGAAAATTTAAGTTTTGTGAATGCGATTATCTATTTTCGTGTCTGTCAGCAGCTCAGCGAGTCTCTTTGCGGTGAATTGTTATCTATCTTCCATTATTGACAATCAGTCAATTTTTTGTAAATCTAACGGACTTAACTACGTTGGTCATCAGTCCCTAGGCTTACAAACTACTTAAACTCACTTAAAGTAACTTATTCGAAGGAAAACAGAAATAGTCATGTCCATGAGAGGACTCTAACCCCCGATGGTGAGCAACCGCGCGCTCTGCAACCAGGCGCGTTTGAACGCTGGACCACTCCACCACGACCATTATTGACATTCCAATCGGATTTTCCATGGTTAAAATGGTTTAAATGAAGGTTTATGAATAGGGGTATCCTCTTATGGGTTAGTGCAGGGTTGCACAACATACGGCCCGCGGGCCATGTGCGGTCCGTTCTGTCTTTCGGTGTGTCCCGCAGGGAGGCGCTCTGAATGGTGATCATTCCTTTATTTTTGTTAGAATTCTATGACATTTAGTCATTACGATAATTAATCTAGATACCATTTAAAAATTCATTGTCTTATTAGGAATGGCATTTACGTTGTCAAAAGAGGAGGAGCCGGCCTCAGTGGCCGAGAGGTCTGCGGCGCGCCAGTGACGGACTGCACGGCCGCTACGGTCGGGGCTCGAATCCCCCCTCGGACATGGATGTTCGTTCCGTCCTTAGTATTAGCTAGTTCATAAGTATTTTGCAAGTTTAGGGACTGATGACCCCGTAGTTAAGTTGCATAAGCTCTACAAACATTTAAACATTTGACTTTATTAGAACACTGAAGCATGTAGCATACTAGAATGACGTTTTATTATAAAAAGAGTACAAAAATGGTAGAGTGAAAAAAAAATTAATGTGAGATTGTATCTCATGTCACAAGTTTTTCGAAGTTTGGAGTCATACTCGACGTTGAAGTTTTCAGTACGTGATCCAACTTTCCGTCAGTTAAACAAGAGCGAAATTTTCTTTTATGTAAGTTGAGAACGGAGATTGTTTGTTCACATATGAAAGTGCTGCCAAACATGCTGAACGCTGTTATTGCTGCGTCTCGTAGGTTACTGAATTAATTTTTGTGCAAGCTTTTATAGAAAATAAGATCACATTTCCTGTGCTCGGTTTTATACACTGGAGAACATTCTATGACTTCCAGTTGTAAGTCCACAAGTATCTCTTTTTGAAGTACAGAAAAAGGATGTCCAACCACCATGGACAGCATTTCCTCCTCTTTTTAAATGTGCAAATGTTTGTTAAGCTTAAGGGACTTAACTACGGGGTCATCAGTCCCTAAACTAACAAACTACTTATGAACTACCTTATACTAAAGACGACACAAACATCCATGCCCGAGGGGGGATTCGAACCCTGACCGTAGCGGCCGTGCAGAGACTGGCGCGCCGCTGATAACCCCGAAGCCCCTTAAGCTTAACAAACATCTGAACATTTGAAAAGAGAGGAAATCCTCTCCATGGTGGTTGGAGATCCTTCTTCTGTACTTCCAGAAGAGATTCTTGTGGACTTACAACTGGAAATCATAGAATGTTCTCCAGTGTATAAAACCAAGCACAGGCAATGTGACCTTATTTTCTATTAAAGCTTGCACAAAAATTAATTCAGTAACCTACGAGACGCAGCAATAACAGAGTTCCGCTTGTTTGGCAGCACATTCATATGTGAACAAACATTCTCCGTTCTCAGCTTACATAAAAGAATATTTCGCTCTTGTTTAACTGACGAAACGTTGGATCACGTACTGAAAACTTCAACGTCGAGTATGACTCCAAACTTTGTATCTCATGTCAGTTACAAGTTTTACAATCTCACATTAATTTTTTTACACTCTACCATTTTTTGTACTCTTTTTATAATAAAACGTCATTCTAGTATGCTACTAAAACATTCTCCAGTGTTCTAATAAAGTCAAATGTTCAAATGTTTATATAGCTTATGGGACTTAACTACGGGGTCATCAGTCTCTAAACTTGCAAATTAGTTATGAAATAGCTAATGCTAAGGACGGCACAAACATCCATGCCCGAGGGGGGATTCGAACCCCCGACCGTAGAGGCCGTGCGGACCGTGACTGGCGCGCCGCAGACCTCTCGGCCACCGCAGCCGGTACTGTTCTAATAAAAATATTTTGTAAATAATGTATTTACTCAAGAGATTAAAAATAAATTTTGTATAGTTTCACCAAGTGTAATATTTTTGGTCGCTGTTTATGTTATGCGGACTGTGTTATGCCTCATTAGGCCAGGTGCCATTATTTTAAATTTCTGATGTGAGTGTAGGCTATTTGGTGACAGTTACAAGTTATTTATGGAGAGATTTCAGCGTAAGTAAAACAAAAATGATCCTTCTTTGGTACAATAACGTGGAAAAATTCTCAAATATTTTAAAAGAATGGAAACTTAGGACTCCGTTATTTCAGTCATGACATTTGACTTTTGGTATAGTGATGCATAACATCAGCTATGTATTACAAATTATATAGTACATCACCTATTTCTATATCACAGTTCAATTAAAATATATAATACATTAAAAATTAATAATAGGAATATTTGTGATTGCTTTTTATTAATTTTGAAGACTATTTTTAACACAATTGACCAATTTATTTTACTATAGCCCGAACCTTGTATAAATGTTACTACTCACAAGAAATAATGATTGAAACGAATAATTAAAGAGTAGGCATACAAAGTTAAAAGGTACGATACTTTCCTCCGGGGTGAATAACTATTTTTGTCAGCCAGCGTACATATCTGTGTCTTCATCCGAATCGCCCGCCACTGACAAGGAAAGTACTTGGGCATACACGAAAATCGTATGAGAGATAATGTGACGCTCCCTTATTGCACTAGTGATACTTCCGCATCTGCAAAACTCTGCAGTCGTCCGTTAGAGGCCTCTGCATGTGCCTTGCCGCATTGCACTTTGACCAGTCGGTTCGCCAGTAGGGACGGTGCAGTGTGCCTCCGAAGTTGCGTTTTGTGACGTTATTTGTGTGGTGAAGCGTCAGATGGGTCGGCGATTGATAATCAATCCTGATAATGATTGCAATTGGTTGAGATGAAATTACGAAGAACCCTTCATCGTGAAGATGGTATTATTGTAGAAGATGAATCATTTGTATGCTTTCTCGTATCTGTTATGGTACAGAAAAATGAGCATAAGTTAGATACTGTTGTAACACTAACACATAATGTTGATAATAGGGATGATAATGATGAATAACTCAGTGCAACGGTAGTGCTACGGTAAGTGCGGGAAGAGGCGATGGAAGCAGTGGCAGTGAATACCAACAATCTTCCGAGAAGAAGGTTAAATTGGCAACTAACTTCACGGCTTTTGATGACAATACGCTAGAGAACATGTACGATGATTATTCAAATGATGTGGTAAAAGACGATAACACGTTTTCCTTTTCCCTAACTTCTGAGTAAGGATTTGTTTCACGGATTGACGGTGAATCTGTAGCTCATCCACTTTTAAGTGCACAGTTAATCAACGATCGTTCGTGATTGATGTCCTCACTTTGTTTTCATCACTGACGGCGGTCGCCGGTCGTCGGCTACGGGCCCTGTTAGAAGCATTTTTGTGGCCTTCTATAACACGTCGTGGTTTGATCCCCGTAAACATGTACCAAAATCGCACGTGTTTCTTTAGGTGACTTGCCAATTAAAAAAAAAATTAACTGACCGTTTGCTTTGTCTTGTCCTCAGTTCAGAACCTTCGCACTAAACAAGCCTTTCGTGACACAAGGTCTAATACGCTCAATGCTCAACTGAGGTACGGTGAGTGCAGGTTGCCAACACCGCCCGCTACGTCCTAGTTAAGATATTACGTATGGCGTCTACAATTACATCTACAGTGCTATCTAGAACATGGTTGCAGAGTTTTGCTGTAAAACGACACCCACCAGCACGTTGAGGTGTACGTAGAGATTCTGTAACCATCTACATCTACATAGATACTCTGCAAATCACATTCAAGTGCCTGGCAGAGGGTTCATTAACCACTTTCATAACTTTTCTCTACCGTTCCATTCTCTAATAGCGAGCGGGAAGAAGGAACACTCTTATTTTATTGGGATGGTCATGTTTCCCTAAGTAGGTGGGTGCTAGCAAAATATTCTCGCATTCAGAACTAAAAGTCGGTGATTGAAACTTCACAAACAGATCAAGCCGCAATGAATAACGTCTTTCTTTTAATGATTTCCACCCCAATTCTCGCAACATTTCCGTGACGCTTCCCCCCCCCCCCCCGTAAAGTGATAAAACAAAACGAGCTGCCCTTCTCTAAACCTTCTCAATGTCTTCCGTCAGTCCCACTTGGTGAGGGTCCCACAAGGGGCAACAGTACTCCAGGAGAGAACGCACAAGTGTGATGTAGGCAGTCTCTTTGGTGGAGCTGGTGCATCTTCGAAGCGTTCTACCAATGAAACGTAACCTTTGGTTCGCCTTCCCGACAATATTTTCTATGTGTTCTCTCCAGTCGAAGTTGTTCGTAATTGTAACTGCTAGGTATTTGGTAGAATCTACGACCTTAAGGTTTGACTGATTTATCGCGTAATTAAAGTTTAGCGGATTTCTATTTGTGGTCATGTGTATTACTTCACACTTTTCTTTATTTAGTGTCAATTTCCAATTTTCGCACCATGCAGAAATTTTGTCTAAATCGCTTTGCAGTTGCTTTTGATCCTCAATTGACTTCACTACCCGATAACGTTCATACAGATATGTTTGTTCGAGCTTGTGAGTGGCAGAACGGTAGCACTCAGGAATGTCTCTGTCCTTCCGAGGCCCGCTTACCAGACGCAGTGCGAGCGCCAGCTGGCGCAGAGCTGAGGCAGCGCAGTGGCACAGTGGAATGTGTCGCGCCTGTGGCGCCGGCCTACCCTCAAACACGGCGCGCAGTGCGCATGCGCAGCTGCATGAAAATAGAGCAGCCCGCGCTCTGCTTCTGAGGCGTCGTTTGTTGTTTCTGGGCGCTGCGGCTGCCTCCCGGCGACTCGTAATGCTCTGCCCGCTGCGGATGTTCTGCTCCCGGATTATACCCTGCAACTAACGCTAGTACAGGGTGGCGCAGGGAAACGGGAAATTTACATGAATAAATTCATAAAACTAGTAATTTATTAACGAAAGTGAATGTATTCAGTATGTCTCTACAATCAAAATGTTCAAAAGTGTCTTTTTACTTTTTAAAGATTACATCGGAGAGATGTGCTCCCATTCGGCGTTCACACTCTAACAGCCTGATATGAAAACTCTGGAATGCGCGGTGTTGCAAATCTTGGGGAATGGCAGTGATTTCGTTTTCATTGTTCTCCTTCAGTTCATGGATTGTTGCAGGACGTGTACGGTACACCTTGCCTTTAAGATATCCCAAATTCAAATGTTTGTATAGGTTATGGGACTTAACTACGGGGTCATCAGTCCCTAAACTTACAAACTACTTATGAACTAGCTAACACTACGGACGGCACAAATATCCATGCCCGAGGGGGGATTCGAACCCCCGACCGTAGTGGCTATACAGACCGTGACTGGCGCGCCGCAGTCCGCTCGGCCACCGCGGCCTGCTAAAATATCCCCACCGGAAGAAGTCGCACACACTAAGATCAGGGGATCTCGCAGGCCACCGTTACGTGAAATAATGCGCCTTCCAAACAATTGACGAACTGCTGCCATCGAATTGTCGAGCACTGTGTGACGTGGCTCCGTCCTGCTGAAACCACATGTTTTCGACGAAGATTAAGCTCACACTGTCTCGGTGTGAAGAATGTTTGAAGCATTTCAACATATCGAGCGGATGTTACTGTCACTGCACTACCATCCTCACGTTCAAAAAAATAAGGGCCGATAATACCATAACATAATACAGCGCACCATATTGTGACCTTGGCGCTATGTATTGGTCGCAGGTGAAACTCGCAACGATTGTCCTGTACCCTATAACGAAAATTCTGTTCGTTCACGAATCCGTTCAGGTGGAAACGGGCTTCGTCTGATATCCATAAGTTACCAAGGAATTTTGCGTCCTCGTTGATTTTAGCCAATATCTTGCTACTAAACTCCATACGTGACTCTGGGTATCGTTCATGTAAGTGTTGCACAATCTTCAACTTACAGGGATGGAAGTCTAATTCGTGCAATATTCTTTGTAAGCTTCCTCGCTTAATCCCTAGCGAAGATGCATGCTGTCGAAAGAAGCGCCGAGGACTTCTCTCGAATGCAGATTTAGCAGCTGCAATGTTCTCTGGGGTAAGTACCGTTGGAATGCCACCTAAAGGTTTCTTTTTCAAGGCAGATCCTTTTTTTTCTTCTTCTTTTTTTTTTTTTTTTTAAATTACGCACCCACGTCGTAATCGCATGCGCAGATAGGACACGTCCATGACGTTCAAGCTGGTAATGCTGTCGAAATGTTCTCTGCGCGGCAGTCGCACAATCACCATTTTTGTAAAACGCTCTCACAGCTACTTCACGTTCCGCACCAGTCCAATTCTCCTTGATTACTAAATGGCAATGCGTTCACATCAATTGTGCAAAGTTTCGAACATCTTCCGGCGCTAGAGTCCTGCCAACTGTAACGTTCAAAATTTCCCGTTCCCCTTCGCCACCCTGTACAAACTGGGAGAAAACATACGCTGCACATAAGACGTTTATTAGTGCACTCGCTTCAGAAGAAGCAGTTCCAGCACAATGGAGTTACTGGAATAGCAAAATTCTGAGAAATCTTGGGGATCGGTTGAATGGAGGGTGTTCGTGCACAAGCAAAAAAGAATTGCTTAAGCTCGTTATCTTGCTCCTACAACCTCTGACAATAAATTTCGGTGAAAGAAGTCAGCACAGGCGAATCACAATGCTGCAGCTGCGTAGCTGGCGGTGTTGGCAACCTGCACTCATCGTAGCTCAGTTGAGCATCGAGCGTATTAGACAAGGTTAGATTCAAATGTTTTTATAGTTTATGGGACTTAACTAAACTTACAAACTACTTATGAACTAGCTAATACTAAGGACGGCACGAATATGCCGCGGCCGGCAGACATAGTTAGACGAAATACTTGAACATCTCAGAGGGTGCCCTGGGGAGTCTCTGGTCATCTGTTCTGACTCCCTTAGTGGTTTGCAAGCCCTCGCCAAATGTTTCCCGAAACACCCTTTGGTGCAATCCATATAGCAGTCTGTTTCCAGGCTTGTTCGGTCTGGTCGCTTGGTGGTCTTTGTTTGGACCCCAGGCCACATCAGCATTCCTGGAAACGAACGTGTGGATCAGCTGGCTAAGCAGGCTACTTCCTCCAGTCCATTGGCTATTAGTCTTCCACAGAGCGATCTCCGACTGGAGTTCCATCGAAAGATCCGTAGCCTTTGGGATTACGAGTGGGCTAACTCTGCTCACCCCAACAAGCTTCGTGCAGTGAAGCTCTCTACGGTCGCATGGAAGTCCTCACTGCGGTCGTCTCGTAGGGAATCTGTTGTTCTCTGCCGCCTACGAATCGGCCACACATGGCTGACGCATGGTCACCTTCTTCGGCGGGAGGACGCACCACAGTGTGACTGTGGCGCCCCCCTGACAGTGGTCCACATTCTGGTGGATTGTCAGTTGCGCTTTCATTTATGCTAGGAGACGATGCTGCTATGGTTGAACGTGTTTTAGATTTTATTCGCGCAACTGGTTTTTATCATGTCATTTAATGGTGGTGTGTTTTCTTCTTCGTTTTTACTTGTATCCTTCCCTCATATTTACCAATGATTTTTACTCTTTGACCTGTTAATGCATTTCCTTAGGAACACCTAACACACTGTTTTATCTCTCAGAACGGAACAAGGGACTGGTAACCGTTGCTGTTTAGTCCCTTCAAAAATCCAACAACAACAACAACTTGTTCAGTGCGATGGTTCTGAACTGAGAACAAGACAATCAGAGAGCCAACGATCAGTTTAAAATTTTGTTTTAAACTTGGCAAGCCACCTAATGAAACACATGCGATTTTGGTACGTGTTTACGGGGATCAAACCACGCCGTGTTTCTATGAGTGGTTCGCTAGTTTTCTAGAAGGCCAGAAAAATGCTTCTGAAAATGCCCGTAGCCGACGACCGGCGACCGGCAACCACCGTCAGTGAAGAAAATAGATGTTGTTTGTAAATCTATCGGACCAAACTGCGTGGTCATCAGTCCGTAGCTTACAAACTACTTAAACCTAGGTAAACTAACCTAAGGACAACACACACACACCCATGCCCCAGGGAGGACTCGAACCTCTACGGCGAGCAACCGCGCGCTGTGCAGCGAGACGCTTTAGACCGCTCGGCTACTCCACCGCGGCAGTGAAGAAAATAAAGTGAGGACATCAATCACGAACGATCGTTGATTAGCCGTGCGCTTGAAAGCGGATGAGCTGTAGATTCACCGTCAATCCGTGAAACAAAACCTTACCTAGAAGTTAGGGAAAAGGAAAACGTGTTGTCGTCTTTTACTACGTCATTTGGATGACGATCAGAAGCATGAGGGTAGGGTAGATCCATACCTCCTAGCACCTTCCAACTGCGATGTTCCATACCCTTTTATAGTTCGTAATTGCGATAATCTGCTTTCTTTGAATCCAGCACCTACTCCCCGTTTCCTAGTCACATAATATAGGATGAAAATGTTTCAAAATGTTTCAAATGTTTGTTAAGTTTATGGGACTTAACTACGGGGTCATCAGTCCCTAAACTTACAAACTACTTATCAACTACCTTATACTAAGGACGGCACAAATATCCATGCCCGAGGGGGGATTCGAACCCCCGACCGTAGTGGCCGTGCAGACCGTGACTGGAGCGCCTCAGTCTCCTCGGCCACCGCGGCCGGCCGGATGAAAATGCAATTTGATTTACTTTTTATATACTTCATTAGTTTGCTATAGGAATTGAGGCCACGATTGTAATAGTGCTCATAAATGTACGCTGTCATCAGTATCTTTTAATGCGCTAGACCTCATCTTTTTGGGTGGTGAGTGTTCGTACTTACCTGCGACTTGACTGGTCCTGTAGCTCTGGAGATGAACGTCGTGTAGCCTTCTGCTTGAAGAGACACCTTCTGGTTCACGTTCCGTACATCTATCCAGCGTATTTCTGTGTCGTTGCCATTGTATTTCTGAATTATTATGTTATAAAATATATCCGTCAAATCCATATCCTCGGCCCCGATGTCGGTTTTATATTCAGCACGTCGCAACTTGGTCCCTAATATTTGGACCACATGCGTAGGATTAATTAATAATGATCTTATTGGACTGTATACAGTTTACACAGTAACTCGCTTGCGAACACTTCAAGAGAGAAATACTACTGCGGCTATACTACTCACGCAAGTGGAACCATGGTTTGTAGAGCTACACCATGCCACCATCTAATGGAGCTGGTAGGTAAGTACGGTGTTTTGCATGGAAATGGAGCACACCACTCTTTTTTTAATGATTGCTTGTTCTAAACATGATTTCGTGTGGTTCGGAGAGTTGGAGGTCAAATGAGTCCCTAGAGAGAAAGTACTGGCAAGTGAAAAAAGAATTTTGTCGTCAGACGTGTAATACATTTTTATTGCCTTCGTTTCTTGCACTGCTATATACGCGTTGTACAAGTTAGCATGGTATGTCCTCGTTGACAGTCTCCCCGTCATCTCTATATATAAAAGACCATGTCCCGACTGACTGACTGACTGAATGATTGGCTGAATCATCGCCCACCCCAAACTACCGAAGATAGAAACTTGAAATTTGTAGAGGGTGGTCATCTTGATCTGTATGCGACAGTTAAGAAGCAATTTTTCGATATTCCGTCCGTAAGGGGGTGAAATAGGGAATGAAACCTTTTATGAAAATACGTTGCTATTTAGGCAATTTTGAAGCTAGAACTACAAAATTTCGGATTTTAATTCAGGGTTCGAGTTTAAAAGACACGTGTTTCGGAATTTTATGAAGTTCAACCAGTAAGGGGGTAAAATAGGAGACTGAAAAAAAATTTCAAAAATTAATTTGCTGTAAACTCAAATTTTAAGCTGCAACTACGAATTTCGGGTATGGAATCTTGGTCAAGATTAAAAAAGCACGAGTTTCAGTATTTTTGGAAATTCAACAACTAAGAGGGTAAAATAGGGGATGAAAAATTATTTTTAAAACAATTTTGAAGCTAGAGCTCCAAAAAATTGATATTTGAATTGTTGGTTAGAATTTTAAAAAATACGTGTTTCGGTATTATTGGAAACTCAACCATAAAGGGCATTAAATTGGAGAGGGGATGTTTTTGGAAAATCTGTTGCTACTTAGGCAATTTTGAAGTTAGAACTACAGATTTTCGTATTTGGATTCGGGGTTCGAATTTAAAAGACACATGTTTCGGTATTTCTGGAAATTCGACCAATAAGGGGGTGAAATACGGGATGCAAAATTTGATTTTCAAAAATATGTTACTATTAACTCAAATTTCAAGCTATAACTACGAAACTTAGGATCTGGACTCTTGATCTGGATTAAAAAGGCACGAGTTTCGGTATTTCTGGAAATTCAACAACTAAAAGGGTAAAACAGGGTATCAAAAATTCTTTTCGAAAAGACATTGTTGGCAAGACAATTTTGAAGCTACAGCAGCAAAAATTGATATTTGTATTGTTGGTAACAATTTTCGAAAATCTTTTGCTATTATGGCAATTTTGAAGCTACAGCCATATAAATTGGTATATGTTTTCTTGGTTAGAAACAGACATGTGTTTCGATATTTTCAGAAAATTAATCATTTAGGTGGTAAAATAGGGGATAAACGTATTTTTAAAATACGTTGCTAAGCCAATTTTGAACCCAGAATTACAAAAAATGATATTTTCATACTTTGTTGGAATATAAAAGACTTATGTTGGGGTATTTTTCGAAATTCAACTATTAAGGGGTGCCATAGGGGGTTATACATATCTCTGAAAATTTATATTAAGAGGGAGAAACAACTGGTGCAGACCAACCAGCCTACGCATGCGAAGCAGCGGGCGTTAAGCTAGTCTTATATAAATTTGACAAAGTATGAAAACTCAGTAACACACCAAGTAGCATGTATAGCACCATCGTAAAATGCAATATTAAGTGTCAGTCGAAGTGAACTGTTCGTCATTATTACCAGATAATATCTCGTAATTCGGAGCATAGATTTTTTTCCAAAATTTTGCTTATTCTCATTCTCCCTCTCTGTATCTCTCTCTCGTTCTTTGTTATTTATTTATTATTACTGGACTGTGTTCATATACGAGATGTAGATTTGTCGGAAGCGACCGCGTACTCCCTACAGACTTTTATTTTATTTTTATTTCCTTGATGTCTATCACAGTGTTCTAGTTTTATATCACAATTCCACTAAACGTCAATACTGAGATAGGATTATTTAATTAAATTGTCTGTTCAATTAAATCCACAGGGCTCTAAAACATCACATGCTACCTGATACTGTCTCTCTAAATTTATCTACATATCTGACATTCTTTTCAAACCCAATTAAATTCAATATTATGCGTGAAGGATGCTACAAATTTTATTTCAGAATTAACTAAAATATTTTGCGAATTGCGTCCGATGTAACGATAATGTTTAGTAATAAGTACAGACAGAGAACAGTATCGAGTCATCAGCAAATATTTTATGCAGTTCAAAAGATAAAGCACCCGTAAATTGGTAGTTGTACGAATACTGACACTCATACAATGTAAACTTTCACAGCCGGCGTTGTCTTCAGGTAAAATTTCCGGGCTGATGGGCCATGATCCAGATGTAAAAATTCCTCCCGACGTTTCGTCTCCAACTGCGGAAGACATTATCAAAGGTCTTCCGGCTACTGCCACTGTGGGCCGAGAGGCTCTCGCATTTATAGAGGGCATAGAGGGCGCCACCATACGTCACGTGATGCTGACTTTGTAGCTATCTCTGGATGACGCCGTCATTCTCGATTAAAAATAATCGATTGTCGTTTTGTTGGTGCAGTGTCCATATTTTATCTAACTTCAGACCTTCTTCTTTCCTATTAAAATTATTCTGGTGTTTGTGGATCTCTATTCCTGCTCTATACATGCGTGCATGGTACTGAGATGTCCTAGCTAAAACGCTCGTCTCGTTAAATTTTATTTCATGATTTCCTTTTTGAAAAACATGTTCTGCCACTGCCGATTTTTCCGTGTTGCCCAGACGACAGTTCCTTTTATGTTCAGATATGCGAGTGTGGACGCTTCTTTTTGTTGTACCAATATATACTTTACCACAGCTGCAAGGAATTTTATAAAACCCAGTTGTTGCTAGGGGGTGACGTGCGTCTTTTGCCAACCTCAAATATTCTTTGTTCTTCTTCGTGGGTCTGTAGATGGTTTCGACGCCATGCTTCGCCAATACCTGAGTCCAGTGGCATGGAAAATGGGGCTGTTAACATCGATGGAATTTGTCATACATCGGGTTAAAGGTTTCACAAGAATTCATTTAGTACCTTCTTGGAAATTGCACCTGCCTAGTGTTTGGAAAGTGTCATGGTGTCTTATTAATTCGAAAGTGTTGGTATTGTGCAGTGCCTTTCTTACGTTTGTGACCATGTTGTCGAATGCATGGCACTCGAAAACTACTACAGATAATGTTCCCCGACGAATCCAGGTTCGGTTTGTATGAAAATGATTCGTCATAGACAGGGGAACGACACCACAGTAACTTTATTCTCACAGAACATACAGCACCAAGCCATTATGGTATGGGATGATATTAGCTATAGCCACAAATCACAGATGGTGCGCATCGAGGGCACTGTAGCCAGTTTGAGCTAAATGAATGACATTCTGCAACCTGTGGTCTGCCCTTCCTGCATGACATCTCAGGAACCATTTTTTAGCAAGACAATTCATGACCACATGTTGCTGCGTGAAGACGTGGCTTCTTTGTGTCAAGGATGTCAGATTTTTCTCTGGCCCACCAGATTTCTAATTAAACGTGTGTGGGATATGGTGAAACAATAGTTACGGTGCTGTCACCCGATGCTGACCACTGCAAACGAACTTTGTAACCAGGTAAATGCGGCATGGATAGCTATAACGCAGGACGTCATTTGCGACTTATTATGCGTCGATGTTATCACGCATGGAAACGCTACCCTAGTAGGCCACAAGACATATCCTGAACCGAAATGAGAGAAATATTAATATTTTTTTTCAAAACATGCTAATGAACTTAAATATGAACTTCCTGCCTTTGGTCTGGCAATTTTTTTTTTATTTTTTTTTATTTATTTTATTTCTTTTTTATTTCTTTTTATTCATCAGAAGATGAATGTACCATGCCTTATTCAAGGAGAAGGGTGGCATTGAGGATTATGGTAACTATAGGGGGAATAAAACTGATGGCGGATGCTATGAAAATCTGGCAGAAGATAATAGAAATACGGCTCAAGAAAGAGCAAAAGGGGATGAACAGTTCGGAGTCACGCCTAGGAGGGGAACAACGGACGCTATTTATATGCCGCGGCATCTTATGGAGAAACATAGGGAGAAGGAATCGTATATTGTCCTTATATACCTATGAAAGGCTTATGACAGCGGGCCATGCCAAGAAATCAGAAGGTGTATAAGAGAGAGGCAATGCCAGAGAAATATGTACGTCTTATTAAGGACATTTACCAGAATGCAGATAAGTAGTGTAAGACGATGCCAAAGCAACTTAGGTTGCATGAAGGGTATGCGTTGAGCTCATATATTTTCCATCTGGTCATCGATGTATTATTACAAGAGGTTAGAGAAGAATCTCCTTGGTGTATGATGTTCACATATGATTTAGTGTTATGTAGCAATTTGATACCAAGAAAGATGAGCTGGAAAAGAGACTGGAGATCTGGAGGAAAGTTTTGGAAGACGGATGAAAATCAATGGGAAGAAAATGGAGTACATGTGCCTAGGAGGACAAGGAGAAGTAACAATCCATTTGGATGGGCAAGAATTTAAAGTCGATAGCTTTAACTACTTAGGATCAACAGTGTCCAGCGATGGCAAATCTGACATGGCAATAGCCCACATAGTGCAGGTAGGATGGACCAAGAAAAAGATTGAAGGTCTGTATGTGTGAAGATTTCAGGGAGAAACATCTAAAGGAAGTGGACAAGACTTGACAGGTACGTCGGCCCCACGTGAGTGGAAAAAGACGAAGGAAAAGAAGAAAAAGAGTTTACCTTGCCTCGCTCTGGAAATGTCGAAACGGTGGTTTATTACATAAGACGCAGGTAAACATCTACTGTATCGGCAGCTCCAGCAATTCGTATTCTGGAGACCGGCGGACGAAACCCGTCTCCAGCTATCTAGATTTAGGTTTCCTGTGATTTCCCTAAATATCTCCAGGATCATGCCCAGATAGTACCTTCCAAAAGTTACGGCTGATTTCCTTCCCAATCGCCAATAGAAACTATGCGCGCGTGTGCCCAGTTTTAAAGGACTACGATGTGGATGAGATGTTAAGACGGTAGGCTGAAATTTTTCAAAAAATCATGTTCATTCGTTTTCATAATTAGGTAATGTTCTTTTGTGAACATTTATATGTATTTTTTATCCTGTCTACTAGTTAGAACTGCATTTTTAAAAAAATTTATGACATCTGTCACTCTTCAATAATTTGCGCCCCTTTTCGTGAAATGGATTATACCTCCGGCACTTTTACAGTTAGAGAGTTAGGTTTGTTGTGGTTTTTGCAGAAGTGTACGGTTCAAATGTCGGTGAACCTGCTAGAGCGCATTTCGATAGTCAAATGTCTGCAGGCGCGCTTGTAAACGAAAGTTCTCTTGGAGAAACGTTAATGTAGTGTAGGTGGACACATAAGATTGAGTTGCAGGAACATTATGGGAATGCCATTAGGCAGAAATCTGGAGGTCTGGAGGCAATGAAGAAAGCAGTGTGGGTTACTTTTTTCCACGTATATCCACTGACGAGAAGCCAACATATTTTCTATGTCCGCCATCCCCTGATACGTGGTGCAAGATTAGGAAGGCACAGGAAGCTGGTAACCTCAACACATTCACACACAAGCACTCTATCCATGAATCGATTATGGATCAAATCTACATCTACATCCACATAGATACTCTGCAAATCACATTTAAGTGCCTAGCAGAGGGTTTATTAACCACTTTCATAACTTTTCTCTACCGTTCCATTCTCTAATAGCGCGCGGGAAGAAAGAAAACCTAAATCGTTCCGTTTTCAATCTGATTTCTCTTATTTTATTGGGATGGTCATGTCTCCCTAAGTAGGTGGGTGCTAGCAAAATATTTTCACATTCAGAACTAAAAGTCGGTGATTGAAACTTCGCAAACAGATCACACCGCAATGAATAACGTCTTTCTTTTAATGATTTCCACCCCAATTCGTGCAACATTTCCGTGATAAACAAAACGAGCTGCCCTTCTCTGAACCTTCTCAAAATCTTCCCTCAGTCCCACCTGGTGAGGGTCCCACAAGGGGCAACAGTACTCCAGGAGAGGACGCACAAGTGTGATGTAGGCAGTCTCTTTGGTGGAGCTGGTGCATCTTCTAAGCGTTCTGCCAATGAAACGTAACCTTTGGATCGCCTTCCCCGCAATATTTTCTATGTGTTCTCTCCAGTCAAAGTTGTTCGTAATTGTAACTCCTAGGTATTTGGTAGAATTTACGACCTTAAGGTTTGACTGATTTATCGCGTAATTGAAGTTCAGCGGATTTCTTTTAGTAGTCATGTGTATTACTTCACACTTTTCTTTATTTAGTGTCAGTCTACAGAGATATTGCCCACCCTGATGTACTGAGTAAGTGCTCGCATGAAAAAACTCAAAACGTAAATGAGGCCTTCAACAACATCGTGTGGACCCGCATCCCTAGAAATGTGTTTGCTGGTTACATAACTTTACAACTACGAGAGTCAGAAGCTGTGATAACGTGGAACAATGAAAACATTGCCAGACTAAAAGTTTTAGAACAGTTAGGCATATTACCCGCACAGAATACTGTAACTATTCCATGAGAACCTGACACCTTGCGTAATGCCAAGTCAGATTTTGCTGCTTCTCTAATGTCTAAAGAGTCAAGAAGCCGGAAAGGGAAACAGGCAAATAAACCCAAAGGTAATGAGGACCCTGATCATGAAGCAGGCTGCTTCTAAGCACTTCTTGGGGACAGATCTGTTAGTTTTTCTAGAATAAATATGTTGTAAAACTTTACGTCTCTCTTTCTCAAAACTTTAAATTCTGAAACATTTGCACCATTTTCTGAGAAACTATCAAATAAACTTTAATAAAAATTCCTCAGATTGTGAACAACACTGCATTACAGCTGTGAGACCGCTGTCATGTTGATTGCACCAGTAGTTCTGCTGCAATAAAAATATTTATGAGTTTTTTCACAAAAAAATACTGCACGGCAATTAAATTAGTAATTATATTATAAGTTACAATACCACAATGATTTCAGTTCAGTGAGTTGTAAAAAGATCATTTAATTATCAGTGAAAGATTTCAGACAAATCTGTTGAGTAGTTTCTGATAAAATGGGGCATGAATTTGCTTAATTTAACATTGTCAGTATAGGGCCTACCGTCTCAACTTAAACCCTAATATTCCTTCCTTTTTCAGCAATTCGATTTCTAAAATCTTGTATAGTAGGGAAAAATCATCTTTTATTTACTCACAAAGGAAAAAAATCGTGTGGTGTGACAGCTGTTGACCTGGGAGACATATAGCAATAAACAAAATCTTGTTGTGCACCATTTTCAATCGAACGTTGTGGGGGTGTTGGTGTCGAGATAAAACTGCACCTCAACTTGAAAGTGAGGGGAGGGTGGCGCACTCATGTGTGTGTTTACGGTTGGCTTGAAATTTTATCACATCGTTTCATTTTTCATGGAGATGCTGTAATTATCGGAGCATGAGAGTGGGGTGAAACAGACGTGTAGCCCCCAATAATCGAACACTCGGAATTTACTCGACCATTATATGAAAATGTAACATCACACTTCATTTCAGACCTTAAAAAAAGCTTTATCTCGATGCTAAAAAAAAGATGAAAACTGTTTATCTCTTACTGCATTGTCGCCGTTCATTCATAATCGCTGCCCCAGTAGGCATAACGTAATAATTTATTACTTCGATTCTGCTAACTGTATTTGCGATTCATTCTGCCTGGGGTATTCAGATACGCCACTTAATACGATTGCAAGATTATATCATTTTGCGACACACAATTCATTTTACGAGACGCCATAAACACTGTTATATGTGAAAAACTGCCGCACAATGATTGGCGTTTTGAATTATTGTATTTGGTTGTGTGGCCATTTTTCGCAACAGCTGTTAAAATTAACTATAACCGTTTCCTGTCTTATGATGACTGTAACAGAAACGGTTTTTTTCCACCCAAGACGCGTTTCGCATTGTATTTATAAAGCATCGTCTCTGGTTCTGTGAATGTTGTTACATAGGCTTTTACAAATCGTTTTGTATACATAGATTACAAACAGTTTTTAACTATTTGTGCACGTCTTGAGTTTTTAAGTTTTAAAATTTACTCACGATGTAAAAGCCTCTCCTTTGCATTCCACTGCTGTTTCTTCAATCTTGTTGGTTTGGGTTAACCGATTTATGATGTGTATTTTTTCTTTGTATTCATCAAATTTTACCTATTTTTGTCTCATTTTATCCGTTTCTTTTGTTTCCACGACACACTTTTTTTTTCTAAGTTGAAGTTTGCACGTCACCCATTTTTTGTGTAATCACTTTCGATTTGTTTTTCATTTCACCACACTCTCACTATATCGTTTTCTGCGTTGGACTGTTTTCCGTGTAGGGTGTGACTGTTGCCAACTTCAAAAATATATTCCAAAAACAGTGGTAAAACAGACCTATATGGGAAATCAGGAATATACCAACTTAAATGCAGAAGTAATAAAATAAACTGTCTCCAGATGTTGGACTTGCTGTTTGGTATATTCCATTTATGTAATGAGGTCCTGAAAACAAACTAGGCTCGTGTGTTTATCTTACATTGGTTCTAACACAATGATTTTTATTTTCGCACGTAGAATGGATATATATATATATATATATATATATATATATATATATATATATATAAATGAATCGCCAAATGTGTTGCTAAGCATAAAACTCGAAAACGCCTCGACCAATTCGGCTAATGTTTTCTTTTTTAACTTTTTTGTTAAATCACAGGGAATGTTCTTATGGCGAGAAACAACGTAAAAATTACAAGGAAAATAATGAAAGCAACACTTTTACTTTTAGAACCATGCCGCCTATAAGACGCCGGCGCAGCAATTTGGCTCAAAGAGATCAGCGTGTAGGCTTTAGTCTGTATGATGTCTTCTTATTGCGCGTGACTGTTGAAAGTTTCTTGTTAATATTGTATTACAGAAAATCGTGTTCTAATTGAAGTTTTAATCTATTAATTCTTTACTTCTGATTGTATTCCCAAGAGATTTTAAAGACATACAGCCCTGTAAAAGTGAATATATACCTGAAAAATTTCAGACATAAATAAATACCCGGGCAACGCCGGGTTTTCAGCTAGTTATATATAAAGCAGATTGTCCGTATGTTTGTGTGTACTTGTTGCCTACAAATCTACAGTTTCGTTCCAATCTTTATGAAAATTTGTACACGTAAGCTTCAATCCATGAGGGCGATCGCCGTAAGTATAAGAACCACGCACAACAAATAGTTTACGAGATGTGACGTCATAAAGAATGAGATGCGCTGAAAACTGCTCAATTAAGCGACAATGCTGTTCATTTTCTCCCAAAACCACTGGACCGATTTCAACCAAATTTGGCAAACATAATTTTTACGTGAGATAACAAGTGCTGTAGGAGTACGAATCACGTATGACACATAGTTCAGGAGACATAACGTCATAAGCGATAAGAGATGCAAGAAACTGCCACATAATGCGAAGAGACTTTATAAGTACAAATATATGTGAATGATAGTATTTAGCGACTTGCAACAAACTTTAAACATAATTTTAAATTTTATTAAAATTTTCCCGCTGACAACCACATCAATATAACGAAAGGAAAGATGTTTCTCGCTTACTACTTTTCCGCTGCTCATGGAGCAAAACTACGGCACTTTATCATTTCTACACTACATATTGTAGTCGCAGGAAAGTTTACAGATAGTAAACACACATACAGATTAATGTAGTTTAGAAACTGTATCACAGTACGACACGTAGTTCATGAGATATAAAGACAATAACAGTGACGTTCGTGGAAAACAGCCTCATCACACATCTGGTTTTAATCCATTACTTCTTTCCAATTAACTCTGTTCGCAACGGATTTTACCGACATAGAGCACTTATACAAATGAATATATACCTGCGAAATTTTACAACTGTACAACATATAATTCAATAAATATGAGATCATATATTGTGCAATGGATAAAAACCTGTCACATTATGCAACACGTATTCCAGCAGTCAGCTTAAGGAAATTCCTGGAAAGCTGACAGTAGCAGAATGAAATTTCTGGGAGAGAGGAGGGGGTTAAAATTAATACTTTTGGCCAGCCTGGGGGGAGGGGCTTTCTAAAACAATTTACAAAAGGTGAAATAAAATATATTTAATTCCAATATTAAATGGCAACACAGGACCTAATATCTCGGTTGGGAGGGGGGTGAGTCATTGGCCATAGGGGGCGGAGGGATGGGCACCTTTACACAGTAGTGTTGACGACTTTGCGCTCTGAAGTACACACGGATGCAGGCGATAGCAATAGACTTCTATAGGGTTATAAGGAAAGGAAGGAAAAAGGTGAGTACATCCAACCAAAACCCATTATTTACGACAGATCTGGCTTTTAACGTCAAGAGAACACAGTTTCCAATGATACTTACATTTTCTATTACGATTAATAAACCACAGGGCAATCTATTCAATACTGTGGAGTCGATCTGACATTCCCATGTGCCTCACACGGACAACTTTACGTCACTTGCTCAGGGGTGGCCTCACCAAATAAATTATTCGTATTAGATTCTGGACAAGTAACAAGAAATATTGTTTATAGTAAAGTAAAAAAATTAATGTTAAATATAATCTTTATTTTGATGATTATCTATCTATGTTTGGATATTGTACTTAAAATTTTGTATATTATGCAAGACAGCCTTATTTCTTATATATTCTTCGATAAATATAACATATTTTTAGAAAAAGGAGATGGACAGAGATAGAAGGGATTGAGTAGTAACTCAAGGCATGAATAAATAAATTAATACCCGGGAAAAGCCGGGATTTCAGCTAGTATATATATGTATATATCTCACTATTATGTTAGTAGTTTTAATAAATCTCGATCGCGGATAATGTAGAATAATTTTCTTACGTTAGTTTCACTTAATCTCTGCATATGTCTCCGAAAGAATATGTGGAACGTAATAGTTACTATTAACAGTGCATGTAACAGTATATCGTTCCTTTGCTTTCCCATGATAGCACATTCAGCAATGTTTTAGACGTAACAATTCACGTCATCTGTGACTATGTTGTAAACACAATGTCAGAGGTGCTTTGCACGCCAAGATGCTATAATCAGCTGATGTTAAACTGGTGTCATGATTTGTTTGTGCAGCACACAAATGTGACTTTCTGTCTTTATATTTATTTACAGTGAAATACATTGCTGTGATACATGTCACTGAAGCGGTACCGTTAGATCGCTAAGAAGACCTTTTGGTATTGTTGCAGTTCAGGTTATGGATAGAGACCAGTGGACATGGAAATGCTCTCAATAAAGAAAACAACTAGCCAGGCTGCACAGCTCCCACCAATGTGTGTGTGTCTGTGTGTGTGTGTGTGTGTGTGTGTGTACGCGCACCAGAGGAGCTGAAAACAGAGTTGGTGGCAAGTTAACAGAAACAGTTGGTCCTGAGCAGGATCTCCAACCTTTGCTTTCTGAGATTCAGAGTCAGTATCAGGGAATTATGCTTAACCAACAAGTGCGTGTGTTTCTTATTCATAGTTATTGACGATGTCCGTGATAGATTTTTTTTCCTTTATTCATTGTAACGAACAAGCTGGGTATGCATTCCCGCTCTTTCCAGTCTTCGATAATTCTGAATTCACAATGCCCATTAGTAGCAAATAATCACCTTCAGTGAAATTTCGTAACGTTTCTACACCAATGTGCCTAAATTTCTTTTCCGATATCTTTAATTCTTTTTTTTATGTTTTGGCCTTTTCTTTGTACGTAATGTTGGACCTAGCCAAACGGTTTTGAGAGAATCCCAATGTATGAAACGATGTGTGATGCACGAGAAATCAGTGGATTTTTTGTGGTGACTTACATGATAGACGAAAGTTCCTGCCATTAACAGTTTTCCTTCTTTCTGTACTTTCAGTAAATCAATATTAAGTTTCCCATATGGATGTGCCTAATTTTTGTCTCGTAATTATCAATATTTTTGCCACTTTCTAGCGATTACACGTGGCTAGGCTAGCACCCACTGTACCCTGGCAGTATTTACCGGGCTTTAACTAGTTTTCTTTAACGGCTACGTTTTGTTGATTTTATTTATGTGGTGTTTCGCGATGTCATTGGGGGATTTGGCAATTGTATTTTGTGTCTTGACTAAGATTAAGAGCCTCTATGCTGATTCTCTTGGGAGGGCCATTATTTTTATGTTTTGCAGTGCAAATATCAGTTGAGATCGTAGTACTTACTTTTGTACATGCATGCAACGAGGGTGAAAGAATGATGTTTGATTGGAGATTATTCCCTTATACCCGCTCCCATAAACCAGAGGAATTTTTAACGCACGCAATAACGCAAATTACCAGACCAGAAGGATTTATAATTTCAGCCATCCGGCAAGGTTATGAAATTTCCTGTTCATCCAATTCCTTGATTATTTCATTGTGTTGGAAGTAATAAATTTGTAATTCAAGATTAATTCTCCCTATCTTCTTATTCATTCTCATCACCGACCAATCATTAATGCCCCCTACCACAAGTGTATATGTGTTTAAATAGTTAGTAAATTAAATCTATAGAGGTGTCAGAGCAATAAATATGTCAGAGATTAAAATATCAAGTACGACGGTCCCGACCAAATTCAAATCAGTAGCTACGATTGAGAACCTACGTTTTCTAATGCGCAATACAATTGATTTATCAGAGGACAATTAGAGGCCGCAATAATAAATTTGAGTCATTATATTATTCCAAAGGTTCTGAATCTTAATTGCCGGTCAGGGAATATCAATGTTAACGCTGTGGCTTTCTCGTGAAGGTAATTTAAGAACAAATTAGTTGATTTTGCATTCAGGGGGCTAAGAAAAAGGGGCAGTCGTCTTCCAACATGTGCTTTGTAAAACAAGTTTCAAAATGTAATTATCAAGGTATGTACTGATGTTTTCTGAATATCGTGATATGAAGGTTATGTTGTAGTTTAGGGCAACCCCACTGAGTAATCTTCATGTTTACTTTAGATCAGATGGTGATGTGCTAAGTGAATCGAAACATAGGGACTGATGACCCCGTAGTTAAGTCCCATAGACTTTACAAACATTTGAACATTTTGAATCGAAACAGACCATCGTAATAAAAATAAATCAGTGATCTTGGCTGAAGAACGCTGTTCTTAGTGCATATGAAGGATTTTATAAAATTTGTCAAGTGTAGATATAAATCGTAAAGTGTGAATAAAATTTAGTATATGGTGAAGAAGTGGTGTTACAGTATAAGTGACAAATAATTTATAACATTATGGAGACCACAAAATGAAAAAAAGTGATAGGTACCAAATGAAATCCATCTATGGACGGTAAAAACATTACTTAGTGATCAAGCAAAAATCATTAAACTAAGACATATATGAGTATCTAAATGGAGGAATGCTGATGATAAGCGTGGACAAACCATTGGAGATACATTATGTAGAGCATATCTGCCAGAAAAGAACTGAGAAGGGATGCCGCTGGAGATTAAGCGGTTGCAGCAGACCTAAATTTATGAAAAATCAAGGCAATGTAAATATAAAACAAATCCAAACATAACGAAAGAGGCACATAAAAGTATGCAGAACACTTTGGTGAAAGCTACGAAAGCAGCGAAACAATCACCCAACAAAAGAGGACGAAAATGGATGCGGTGGTTCTTCAAAAAATGTTCAAATATTTGTAGAGTCTATGGGACTAAACTACGGGGTCATCAGTCCCTAAACTTACAAACTACTTACGAACTAGCTAATACTAAGGACGGCACAAATATCCATGCCCGAGGGGGGGATTCGAACCCCCGACCGTAGTGGCCGTACAGACCGTGACCCTCGGCCACCGCGGCCGGCCGGTGGTTTTTTTTGTGGTCTTCAGTCCGAGCGCTGGTTCGATGCAATTCTCCACCTCACTCTATCCTGAGCAAGACTCTTCATCTCCTCATAAGAACGGCATCCCATATCTATCTCTTGGTCTACCTCCGCTATTTTTACCCCACACAGTTCCTTCCAGTGCTAAATTTGATGCCTAAGAGTGTGTCCTACCAAACGACCCCTTTAGTCAAGATATATAAAAAAAATCCTTTTCTCTTCCCAATTCTGTTCAGTATCTCTTCATTAGTTACGCGATCTACCCACCTAATGTTCAGCATTTTTCTGTAGCACCACATTTCAAAAGCCTCTATCCTCTCCCTGTCTTAGCTAGTTATCCTCCAAGTTACACTCCCATATAAGGCAACACATCGCACAAATGCCTTCAGAAAAGACTTCCTTACACTTAAATTAGTATTCTCTTTTAGAAAAACGCCTATCTACCCACTGCCATACTGCATTTTATATCTTTCGTACCACGACTGTCCAAGAAACAAAACTCATCTACCATCTTTATTGTATCGTTACCTAATCAAATTCCTTCAGCATCGAATGATTTCCTGACATCATTCCATTACCATTGGTTTGCTCTTGTTAATGTTCGTCTTTTACGCTCCATTAACACACTGTCCATTCCATTCATTTGTCATGACAGATCCTTTGCTGACAGAATTACAATATCATCAGCTTACCGCAATGTTTTTATTTCTTCACCTTGACCTCTGATTCCTTCTCCAAATTTCTCTTCGCTTTCCTTCATAGCTTTCGCAGTGTACAAATTGAATAACATTGTCGGAAGCTTTCTCCAAATCTAGAAAAGCTAGAAATGTACGTTTTCCTTTCCTTATCTGCCTTCTAAGATAAGTGTTGAGTATTGCCTCCTGTGTTCCTACATTTCTCCTGAATTCAAATTGATCATCCCCGAGGTCGGCTTCTACCAACTTTCCCATCATTCTGTAAATAATTCATGTTAAAATGTTGCAACCGTGACTCATTAAATAGATGGTTCTGTAATTTTCACACCTGTCTGCGCCTGCTTTATTTGGAATGGGATTATTACATTTTTCTTAAAGTCAGAGGGTATGACGCCTGTCTCATACGTCTTGCTCACCAGTTTGAATTTGTTATGTGATTACTGATTCTCCCAGAGACTTCAGTATCTCTGAGATAATGTCATCTACTCCAGGGGCCTTGTTTCTACTTAAATGTTTGTAAAGCTTACGGGACTTAACTGCGGGGTCACCAGTCCCCAAACGTACAAACTACTTATGAACTACCTTATACTAAAGACGGCACAGACATACATGGCCGAGAGGGGGTTCGAACCTCCGACGGGGAACGGCCTCGCGCATCGCAGCATAGCGCCTCAATTCACTCGGCCGCTCCGCCGCGGCGTTTCGACTTAGTCTTTCAGTGCTCTGTGAAATTCATCTCTCATTATAGTATCTCCTATTTCATCTTCATCTGCTTCCTCTTCACTAACTACAACATTGTCACGAAGTTCATTTCCTTTGTAGAGCCCCGCTATATAATCTTTCCACCTTTCACTTTCTTTACTCAGAACTTGTTTCCAATCTGAGTTCTTGATATCCACACAGTTATGTTTCTTGTCTCCAAATGACTCTTTTATTTTCCTGTAGGGGCTATCTATTTTACCCTATTTATACATCATTCTACATAACTGCTTTTGGCTTCTAGCCACTCTGGCTTATC
Source organism: Locusta migratoria (assembly GCA_026315105.1). NCBI lineage: Eukaryota > Metazoa > Arthropoda > Insecta > Orthoptera > Acrididae > Locusta > Locusta migratoria. Next base: position 36,712,642 of record CM048750.1, on the reverse strand, counting down.
CATTTTGCACTTCCATTCAATTTCATTCCTGTTGTCTGTATTCCATTTTACCTGCTTCATTTACTGCATTTTAATATCTTCTTCTATCATCAATTAAATTCAGTATCTCCTGTGATATCCAAGGATTTTTGGCAGGTCTTGCCTTTCTACCTATTTGGTCCTTTTTTGCTGCCTTTAGTATTTCATTTCTTAAAGCTACCCATTCCTCTTTTACTGTTTTATTTCCTCCCGTTCCTGTCAATTATTGCCTAAGTCTCCCTCTGAAATTGTCACGAACTTCAGGTTCCTTCAGTCTATCCAAATCGTATCTCCTTATATTCCTACCTTTGTGCAATTTTTACAATTTCAGTGTACAGTTCATAACCAATCACATATGATCAGAGTCTATATCTGCCGCTGGTAATGTCTTACAGCTTAAAACCTGGTTTCGAAATCTATGTCTTACCATTATAAAATCTTTCTGATACCTTCCGGTATCTCTTGGTCTCTCCCACGTATACAACCTTCTTTCATGATTCTTGAACCAATTGTTTGTTATGATTAAATTAAGTTCCGTACAAAATTCTATCAGGCACCTTCCTCTTTCATTCCTTTTTCGCAGTCCATATTTACCTAATATGTTTCCTTCTACCGAATTCTAGACCCCATTACAATTACGTTTTCCTCCCCCATAATTGTCTCAATACTTTCTTTTATTTCCTCATACATTTCTTCGAGCTTCTCGTCATCGACAGAGCTAGTGGGCATGTAAACTTGTACTGATGTGGTCGGTGTTAGCTTCGTATCTATCTTGACTATGATAATGCGATCACTGCGCTGCTCTTAGTAGTTAACCCGCATTTCTATTTATTCATTATTAGACCTACTCCTGTAGTAGCCCCAACTGATTTTGTATTTATAATCCTGTACTCCTGAAGACAACAACCTCCTGAATAGCCCCGCTCGGAGTTCCGAGCTTATCTCTTTCTGCTGCAGTCTGCAGTATTACGTAGTAATACTTCGTCGTTCTACACTTAAACTCTTGGCTTGGACATAAGCACGCAAAGAATAAAAACATCTTTGTGTTTAAGTTTAAGCGTGTTCCATTCATATCACAAACCCATCGCTCCACTGAACAGATCATACTGGAATTACATTTAGAAATGGATATCTAATGCCTGTCCATTGAGCAAAGCAGCATCAGATGATTTATAGGGACAAAAGAACTTTATTTCCTCAAAGATGTCTGTAACTCTATCTTTCTCAGGAATATGCAACAATCTCACGTGCTAGTTGACAGCTGGAACTCTTTGTCCACTTTTATTCAGACGAGAGATCAATTTGAACTTTTTGCCGCATCTCATCGATTGTAGGTAATACAAAGTAACGCAACTGTTTTCACTGCAGTGGCGTAAGTCATGGAATATCGACAATCAGCGATAGAGAAGTTATAAAATGACGGCGCTTTGTCAGATCTGTCATTTGCAGTACGATGATTAGGGTCTCACGACAGGAATTGGCAGTCTGTGAAAGCGGAAAGGTAATTGCAGAGAGACGTTTGGGACATTACATTTCCTAAATCGTTAGTAACTTTAATATTCCACATTTTCAAGAGTCTGCAAGAATACGAAATTTCGTTTATTACGTCTCACGACTGGCAATGCAGACTTCCTGCACTCAATGTCCAAGAAAAGCGGCCTTAGCGTAGAGTTGTCAAACAGACAAGAATCATTGCGTGAAAATACCGCAGAAATAAATGTGGGAAGTACTAAGAACGTATACATTAGAACTTTCGTGGAATTTGGAGTCAGTCGAGTATGGCAACAGACGAGGCACTAGAGTGCCCTTGCTGACAACATGACCCCGCCTGGACTGGCTCTACCGTGCTGTTTTCATGCCGTTTGGACTCTTAACGACTGGTAACTGTTGCTTGGTCCGAGTAGTCCCGATTTCAGCTGGAGAGGTGGTGGTAGGTTTCGAGTGCGGCGCAGACCTCATGAAGTTATCAAACAGACACTGTTAGTGATCCAAATGGATTGGCTGGAAATGATTATGTTCGGCTACTTGTTGACGTTTGCAGCCATTCATGGTCATCACGTTCCGAAACAACGATGAAATATTTATTGATTACCATGTGCCATGTCCTCGAACCACGGTTGTTTGCGATTGGTTTGAAGAAATTCCGGACAGTTCAGTGGTAGACGATGCTCATTTTCGCTGGTGGGATCGAGAGGAAAGATCAAACTTTAAAAGGAAATATTTTCGATTTGTTTCTTATGTAAACTTAATTTCATCATTGGCGTACTTCTTAAAAAGAGCAGAAAATAGTAAATATGGTAATTATGAAGTCATAAATACAATCGACAGAGTATTGTAGGTATAACACACTTAACACGGAAGCATCTACGTAAGGACAGCTGGTGAACTATGGTTAGAATCTAACTAGCTCCGAGCACCAAAGTTACAAATAAAGATATTACGTAATCAGGATTACTGTCTGTTAGAACAGCGAACTTCTTTTTTTATTTATTGTTACTTCACGCTACCATAGAATAAGTACAGCCAGCACGCTGGCAGCAGCTTAGGCGCTGATCGTCAGCCAAGAGCATTATAAAAACAACGGGCATGATGAATTTTGAAACAATAAAATATGAAGTCCTTGACATGTAGAAAGAATTGGTGAACATATACAGGAGCTAGATGATAAAAACATTTATTCAGTTAAAATCCTCGTGCCACGATAACGTTAAAACATTGAGAACATCCTTTAAAATATACGGCGGCGACACTTGTTTGTGGGCGCTGGATGCATTAATTAAAACGCACTGAATCACTGGAGACACTGACACTGGACGTATCACTGTTTAAAACGTCACTGTGACCCAGCAAGAGAGGGGAGAGGGGAGGGGTGGGAAGTGCGGGAGGAGGGGCTAGGGACGGGATGTACCGACTCCAGGTTTGGAAGGGGGATAAAAGAGCGGTGGGAAGGAGTAGGAGAGGAGGGGGAGAGGGGTGTTGCATCCATGGGGAGAGGATCAGGGTCGATGGGAGGAATATATTTCAGGACGGAGGGCGGCAGCCGGTATGGGGAGGTGGCGGAAGTTACCCTGGAAGAGCATGTGGAGTTTGTACAAATGGAGGGCGGGATGCAGTGGTAAAGGCGTGGCAGAGGCCCGGGTTTGGTAAGGACGGGGTCACAGACCAAGATATACAGCCAGGAAACGTCCGTAAGGACCCGGTCACACGCGGAGGGGTGCGGGGAGGGAAGGTTCCTTAAGATGTCCCATGATGGAGCTGAGGTCAGAAGCAACCCTTTAAAATGGCCAGAGCAGGCGGCAGGATGCGGCTGCCCACAGCACCACTTCCCCTGAAATGCCGGCAAGCTGGACACAACCGTGGCAATGTGGCAGGTGCTACGAGCTTACCCTCAGCACAGACAAATATACACAGACGGGAAACCTCCGTAAGGGCCCGGTCACATGCTCAGGGGTGCGGGGAGGGAGCGTTACCAGCAGTTCCGTAAGATGTCCCTTGATGGCGCTGCGGTCAGAAGCAGCCCTTTAAACTGGCCAGGTAGCGGCTGTCCCCACCACCACCTCCCCTCAAACGCTAGCAAGCCGGCCTGTGGCCTCGTGGCGGGTGGCACGAGCTCTCCAGTCTCCCCCCCCCCCCCTCTGATGTGCAAGAGGCACCCTCAGTAGCGCCTCTAGTGTGGTCTACCGGTACTAAGCCAGGGAACGGCTGACACCTGATAGCGTCTTACGGAACTACGAGGGGAGTGTAGGACAATGGTTTAGGGGAGGCCTGCTTCTCTGTATATGTTACTCTGTGCTCTCAGCCACCACTCCAAGCTACCATCTGATGTGCGAGAGGCACCCTCAGAAGCACTTTAGTGTCTTCTAACGGTACTAAGCCGGGGAACAGCCTGACATATGCTGGCATCTTACAGAACTACGAGGGGAGCATAGGACAGAGGTTTACGAGGGGGGGGCTTCTTTGTATATGTTACTCTGTGATGGGGTAGGTCAGAGGGTTATGGGAGTCTTACAGTTGGTGTAAAGGATTAGGATGTGTTCAAGGTATTGCAGGAGATGAGCGAAAAGGATAAGGTGGAGGCAAAAAATGTTTGTTCAAATGTTTGTAATTCTATCGGACCAAACTATGTGGTCATCAGTCCATAGCTCACAAACTACTTAAACTAAGGTAAACTAACCTAAGGACAAACACACACACCCATGCCCCAGGGAGGACTCGAACCTTCGACAGCGAACAACCGCGCGCTCCGCAGCGAGGCGCCTTAGACCGCTAGGCTACTCCAACGTGGCAAGGTGGAGGCGGAGGGCGTGGCGCTCAAATATTTGTAGGATCTTGTGGGGGGGGAGGAGTAAACAGCGAACAATAGATAAATATATGTTCCATCAGCATATGGCACACAGTCGTCAAACTCAACGATTTGTTCGGGATGCGTCTTGTTGCTGCGCTTCACTGGGCGAGAGGTCAGACAAGATATTAGGATGAAACTTCCTGGCAGATTAAAATTGTGTGCCGGAACCAGGACTCGAACCTGGGACCTTTGCCTTTCGCGGGCAAGCGCACTACCGACTGAGCTATCCCGACACGACTCATGATGCCGCCTTACAACTTAACTTCCGCCAGTACCTCGCCTCACACTTTCCAAAGTTGTGAGGCGGCATCGTGAGTCGTGTCGGGATAGCACAGTCGGTAGTGCGCTTGCCCGCGAAAGGCAAAGGTCCCAGGTTCGAGTCCTGGTTCCGGCACACAATTTTAATCTGCCAGGAAGTTTCATATAAGCACACACTCGGCTGCAGAATGAAGTTTCATTCAAGATATTAGGATGTTTCCCATCAGTTTCGCCATTTCATTGTATATAATTGCTGCGAAAAAAGGGCATGCGGACGAACTTGTTGCCGGTGTTTGGCTCTCGGAGGATGTTGACCCACAGCCTGTGCCCTCTTGCCCGCCAGAGGCAATGCCTCTGGGCGTTGCGCCGTCAGGCGCCCTGCCCTGGCTGGCGCCACGCCTTCTCACCGGCAGATAATGGAGAGGCGTTCGCCCTGCCTTCCCCCACTCCCCCCACTACTCCCCCCCCTCCAGCACCCCCTACCCCCGCCACCTCCACTCATTAATGCGGGGCCCTGCGCCGCTTTCTATCTCGGCGCACTCTTCGCCTCGTGGCCCGCGGTCTGGCGCCACGCAGCCTTCTTCATCAGCCCGCCAAGAACCAACAAATTCGCGCTTCCCCGACCCGCCAGCTCTCTTTATTAATCCGTCCACAACAGCGTGGCGACGGCTCAATCCGCACTCCTCGTTTTAAGCGCATTACGCCGTGTTTTAACGGATCACTTCCGGATGGCGGCAGTCGAGGAGTTGGGACCGAATCACACTGGCGATGCTGTGGCCTGCGCAAGGTAGTATCTGCAGAAGCTTACAGCCAGGGGCGACGCCTACGATCCCATGCGTGTGATGACTCCCATACCCGGCCTCCTTCCCACCATCCCATTTCTTGCACTGAGTACGTTCAGTAAGCCCGGCAATCCTATCTGAATATGCATTGGAATTGACCATGCATCCTACCCTCCTTCCTTTAATCTCTGTGCTTATCACTTCATCATCCTTAATACATATCTCTTACCATCCTCTGCATTCTTTTAGGCTTTTTTCTGTATCAACGAGCTCCAAAATTCAGTTATTCGATGTATTCATCCCTCTTCTCTCTGATCTTTTACCACATCCTCGGCCTCCTCCTCCTCCTAGATTAGATTAAATTAGATTATTACTTAAAGCTTCCATACATAAAACTTTCCCCTGACGTTTCGCCCTCGTCTGCGGAGGGCATCCTCGTTGGTAAAGCGGCGTACTGCCCAGTACGCCGCTTTACCTTTGAGAATCCCTTCCGCAGATGGTGATATAAACTTACATACAGTACATTATTGAGGTCTTCCCACTCAAACTGCAAGTCATACAACGAAAAAAAAGTATACATCAGCGGTCCACCTCACTCTTAAGTGTATGGGTGAGATGGACCAGTGTAGTGGGAGAGATGGACCACGTAAATAACTGCTACACATGAATAAAAGAGTGATTAGAAATCACATACTTTTATTGGAATATGTACTAATGAATACAGGAAAACATTTCAGACCAGGACAATTTTATCAGTTTTTTGTAAATAGTAAACGAACACTCGATTTCCATTGATTTTGTAGATTTTGTGCAAAATTTGGGATATTTTTCTCCTTCCACAGCTACAACACTTATTGCCAAATGATGAACAACATTCATGTGACCATCGTGAACAGGAAATACACTGAATCCAATCGTCTTTTTTGTTGGTTTCGTAATAGATTTCACCACACCCCAAACATTCTTCTTCATCCCATTCGTCAACGCTATTTTTACCATCTTCTACAGAGTCTTCAGTGTTGCAGCTTTCGTCATCTAATGAACATGGTGGACTGTTTGCAGCATTTTTCTTTTGTCGTTTCTTGGGTCTCTTTTTCTCCTCCCTAGTGCTCTGCTTTGTTGGTAGTTTTTGTTCTCTTTTTTCTGTTGCCTTTCTTTCCTCATCCCTCAGCAGAGTTTAGCACTTTGGAGACAGTTGTTGTGTTTCTCTTGAAATTCTGTGTTTTGTCAATAGAAAGAACAGGTGATATTTCATCCAAAGGCTTTGTCGGTGTTTGCTTAGACGTCGGAGTGGTTAGTTTTGATGTGGTAATCGTCGAAGTCTCAAATTTCGTAACAGTGGTGCTTGAAGTTGTGTCGGCGGAGGAACTCAGCTCTTTTGACGTGCTTGGGGTCACTAGGTTTGTTGCTGAGCTGTGTACTGGTTGGTTGGCTCGAGTACTAGATTCAGCTCCTATATTTGTTGGCACTGACTCAACTTCCGGCAAAAAAGCATAGTCGAGGATTGCAGACATACTCAGTGGAATTATACCGCATGCCTTGAAGCCACTTGTACCATTTTCGACGGTGGCTGATTTAGCCCACGCTAAATTTACTAGTTTTCCAAACTGAAAACGGTTTATTTTCCTTCCTGGATTATTTATCAATAAATTGTTGCAAGCTTTATAAAAATAGTTTTTCAGTGATTTGAAAAATGTTCGATCAAACGGTTGCAACCAGTGGTATGTATGTGGAGGTAGACTAATTAAAATAATCCCTTGTTCCTCTGCAAACTCTAAAATATCCAAACAGCTTGTGTGAGAAAAATAGCAACTATGAAAAAAAATTTTATTCGATCAATTTTTAAAATATTAATGAAATTTCCATGGTCACTTAAGATATACTTAATTGTTGTCTCTCCCTGATTAAAATGCATGGTCCATCACACACAAACAGAACTGGTCCATCTATCCCGATTGTCTGGGAGAGATGAACCACCCCGATTTCAGTCTGCAGTTTTAGAGCTCGGTGGTCAACACGCCAACACATTTGTCAAGCTTTTAGTAATAAAATTGCAGGAATACTGTGCAAACTGTGCCATGCTACTACAGGAACGTAACTACATGATAAAACTTTTCGACTTAGCAAAACAGAAAATGTGATTTTTCTCCTGAACTAAGACGATAATGACAACAATACTTTTGCACGACATTCGTTCAACAAATAGCTTACTAACAAGTGAACGGTGCTGCTCTTTAGCGGCGCATTCAGGAAATACGTCACTGGTCCGTCTCACCCCGTGGTCCAACTCACCCCAAGTTATCCTATTGAATATATAATCTCTGGTATTTATAACATATCGCTCCAAGAGAAACGGGGAAATCTGCAGTTTCTGGGTACAGCCTCACACACAAAAACAAAGCTCTGTTTTAAGAAACAAAAGTTATGTTCTAGGCCTAAACAAACATACATTTTTAAAATTAAAGAGCCTGTAGAAATATCAGTGTGCAGTACATGGAAGCGAGCGCCCGACACAGAGAAGCAGCAGACATTCCGCACAGCATCTGCGATACAACGGGAGTGGTGGAGCCAACAATGCGGACATTGACATTATCTGTGACGACGTTATGTAGTTGGCGACCAATTGGAAGCTGACCAATTAGAAGCAGTTCATGGGCTATTTAAGGCCTCCACACCACCAGTAAGAGGAAAAGACAGTTGCTCTTGACGAAGACGATGTTGGCAGTTGCCGAAAGCTTGAGGTTTTATCAATAATTAAAGCGACACCTATTGATGCTGTGAAATATCGAACATTTTCCGCGTGTCATTCATCCCTGAAATTTTATTTTCACATAGTCGTACGACGAAACTGGAAAACAATTTGTACAATGCAGTTTAGCTGCTACACCGAAAAATAAGATTTGATAAAGGAGTTTTTCGTATTTATATCAATCGATTACGGCTTGAGCATCGAATGGTAAATGGGAATGAGGGAAAAATTTAAAGGAGTCGTATACAAAGCAGAAGAAATGAATACAGGGGAGTGTGGCAATAACAATAGTAAGTAAATGCTATATATAAACTGGAGAACCAAAGTGAGAGTGTTCTGGGGATAAACATGGCTTGCATATTTCCAGGTGTAAACGCAGCTTGTGTCGGGCTGATTCGTGATTCATATGTTCGTAATAGTACATTTAGGAAACGGAATATTTCACGCTGAATACAAAATACCTAAGGAGGACAGATTGTTCACAGAATTTACTTTTAAAGTCCAAAGATAATAACTAAATATTTTTAGAACGAGTAGCTTACTGCAACCAAACTTAAGAATTTTAAAAATTTCAACAACTTTTTTTTAACTATGTTTGATTTGTAATATTTATTATATTATGACTGAAATTTTCGCTTCTGTTGTGACATTATCTTCAAATATGTACTTCACAAGTATCACGTAGGCGTAGGTGTGGATCAACGCTACTAGCAAAATTCACTGTTTTGGGAGATGTCCCGAGTTTTATTTGTTGTAGGTGTACTAGTTAACAGAAAGATGTCACACCAAACGTATGAAGTGAATTAGAGCAGTTTTTGTAGCAGTTCTCAAATAAAGACCATGAAACGTCAATCCAACCTCTCTGTGCCGATATTGTATCGACACTGTTCAAATTCCTGCGGAGAGGACGTCCTGAGAGCAGTGCGGAGACCTGCGGCGCGAACGTGACGCCACCTGTTTGTCGCGAGTGCTCCCTGCGTTTGGGAGTACGTGCCCCTGGGTGAAACTCCACGCTGTGTCTGTGTTATTTGCTTGTAAGTTCTTTGATTCGCACTGTGCTTTAGCAGAACTGTCATCAGGTCATCACCATTCCTATCGCATAGAGAAGGTAGTGATAGTGTTGTGCCGCTGGTATACTTTACTTACGACCAGAATTTCTTAGGGTTCTCGACCAAATTGCGTAATAGGATTTCATTGCGGAAACTAAGCTTCTTGCATTGAAGTATGATCACAATATTAATTTGACAATCTAGACGAGTATTTTTTCCATTTAGCTCCAATGTGCTAACAGGGATCCTTTCCTGATTTTTGTGTAAAGTTGCTTTTTCAGACGCAGCTGTGTAGTATGACGATCCCCATTTAAGCTGGGCTACCGTCATAAATATGAATTTATGATGATATTTAATTTGAATCTTAGACACGAGTTCACTTTGAAGAATTTTTATTTCTATCACAGATTCATAATGTACAACAACTTCAGCACCAGAACTCGTCAACAACAACCAACCCAAACCATCAGTTCGTGTGACTTATATAGAGTTAATGACAATTAATATTGTCATAACAATGACTTGTAATTATTGGTATATAATTAAATTTTTCAAAATACTATAAAATTCAAATGTTTGTATAGTCTATGGGACTTAACTACGGGGTCATCAGTCCCTAAACTTACAAATTACTTATGAACTACTTACGAACTAGGACGGCACAAATATCTATGCCCGAGGGGGGATTCGAGCCCCCGACCATAGTGGCCGTGCAGACCGTGACTGGAGCGCCTTAGTCCCCTCGGCCACCGCGGCCGGCTCAAAATACTATAGTTTGATGAAATGTAAACTATAAATTCGAAACTAGATCTTTAACTGGATAGAAACCGTAAGACAAAATAGTTTTATGTTACAAGAAATTGATAAATTACAGCATTATTTAACAATAGGAGTGTATTAAATTATCTAACTTCTAGTATACTGTAGCTTAAAATTTGTAAATGACGCTTGACAATCGCGAATAATAGTTTAATTTACAAGATGTACTGAAATCTGGTCAGGTCGTAAATACTACGAATTTTATTGGAATTTAATAAAGGGAATAAAAGGAAAGGGATTCTTAGAGGTAGAAACAATGTGGTTGATATAAGGTAGAAAGGAGGAAAACTTGTATCCTGGGCTTCACTATAGGAAAAAAGGTATTCTGTACTTCTACATCTACATAGATACTCTGCAAAACACATTTAAGTGCCTGCAGAGAATTCATTAACCACTTTCATAACTTTTCTCTACCGTTCCATTGTCTAATACCATGCGGGAAGAAAGAAAACCTAAATCGTTCCGTTTTCGATCTGATTTCTCTTATTTTATTGGGATTGTCATGTCTCCCTAAGTAGGTGGGTGCTAGCAAAATATTTTCACATTCAGAACTAAAAGTCGGTGATTGAAACTTCGCAAACAGATCACGCCGCAATGAATAACGTCTTTCTGTTAATGATTTTCACCCCAATTCGTGCAACATTTCCGTGATGCTCCCCCCCCCCCCCCCCCCGTAACGCGATAAAACAAAACGAACTGCCCTTCTCTGAACCTTCTCAATGTCTTCCGTCAGTCCACCTGGTGAGGGTCCCACAAGGGGCAACAGTACTCCAGAAGAGGACGCACAAGTGTGATGTAGGCAGTCTCTTTGGTGGAGCTGGTGCATCTTCGAAGCGTTCTGCCAATGAAACGTAACCTTTGGTTCGCCTACCCCACAATATTTTCTATGTGTTCTCTCCAGTCACAGTTGTTCGTAATTGTAACTCCTAGGTATTTGGTAGAATTTACGACCTTAAGGTTTGACTGATTTATCGCATAATTGAAGTTCAGCAGATTTCTTTTAGTGGTCTTGTGTATTACTTCACACTTTTCTTTATTTAGTGTCAATTGCTAATTTTCACACCATGTAAAAATTTTGTCTAATTCGCTTTGCAGTTGCTTTTGATCCTCTGTTGACTTCACTAGCCGATAAACGACAGCAAATGCTCAAATGTTTGTTAAGCTTATGGGAACTTATCTACGGGGTCATCAGTCCCTAAACTTACAAACTACTTATTATCTACCTTATACTAAAGACGGCACAAATATCCATGCCGAGGGGGGATTCGAACCCCCGACCGTAGTGGCCGTGCAGACCGTGACTGAAGCGCCTCAGTCTCCTCGGCCACCGCGGCCGGCTAAACGATAGCATCACCCGCGAACAGTCTAAGGGAGTTATTCAGATTATCTCCTAAATCGTTTATAAACACGAGGAAGAGTAGAAGACCTATAACGCTTCCCTGTGGAACACCAGATATCACTTCTGTTTTATTCGATGGCTTACCTTCAATTACAACGAACTGTGTCCATTCTGATATGAAATCGTGAATCCAATCACACAATTGGGGAGATATTCCATAAGCACGCAATTTCATTAGAAGCCGCTTGTGGGGTACAGTGTCAAAAGCCTTCCGGAAATCCAGAAATATGGAATCGATTTGAGATCCCTTGTCGATGGCACTTAACACTTCATGTGAATGAAGGGCAAGCTGTGTTTCGCAAGAGCGATACTTTCTGAATCCGTGTTGACTATTGGTTAACTTGTTGTTACATTACAGTAGGCAGAATACAGGCGGGGCGGTCGGCCTCCACTTTGCTGTGGATCGCCTGGGTGGTGGCGGCGCCGGAGCTGCAGAGCCCTCTAGTAGCCAGTAGCCAGTAGCCAGTAGCCAGTATGTTAGCCGGCGGCCAGCGGCGCCTCGATTACACGTTGAAGCCCTGAATGGCGACCGAGGCGCGCCTGATGCGGCCGGCAAACTTTGCTAATGATCGCCGCTGCGGCGGCCCACTAGGCTACCAGGCCGCTCGCCACACAGCCCCGACACACGGACCAATTTGCTTCCGCCTGCCCGCGGGGCCTTCCAGCGTCTTGAGCTTACCGCTCGTTCCCAGAGTACACATTCCCCGTTGCCAGAGTTGAAACTAATAATCTAGCATACAATCCGTTTTTCCCTTTATTGATGGACAGTGTCTTGAAAGGAAGATATAAGATGAACATTAACAAGAGTAAAACGAAGGTAATGGAATGCAATGTCAAAAAATCAGGCGGTGCTGAAGGAATTAGTTCATGTTATGAGAAAATAAAAGTAGTAGATTAATTTTGTTATTTTGGTAGCAAGATAAATTCCGATGGCAGAAGTAAAGAAGATATAAAATGCAGAATGGATATGGGAAGAAAAGAGTTTCTAAAGAAGCGAAACTTGTTGACATCCAATATTAATTTAAATGTTAGGAAGTCCTTTCTGAAAGCATTTGTCTGGAGTGTATATTGTATGGGAGTGAAACTTGGACGATAAGGAGTTCAGATAAAAAGATGATAGAAGCTTTTGAAATGTGGTGCTACAGACGAATGATTAAAATTAGATGGGTAGATCACGTAACTAATGAGGAGGTGCTTAACCAAATCGGGGAGAAGAGGAGATTCTGGCACATACTCATTAAGAGAAGGGATAGATTGGTTGGACACATTCTGAAATTTTCAAATGTCTGTAAATCTATCGGACTAAACTGCGTGGTCATCAGTCCGTAGCTTACAATCTACTTAAACCTAGGTAAACTAACCTAAGGACAAACAGACAAACCCATGCCCCAGGGAGGACTCGAACCTCCACGGCGAGCAACCGGGCGCTCCACAGCGAGATGCTTTAGACCGCTCGGCTACTCAACCGCGGCGACACATTCTGAGACACCAAGGAATTGTCAACTTAGTAATAGAAGGAAGCGTGTGGGGTAAAAATCATAGAGGGAGACCGAGGGACGAATATAGTAAGAAGATTGAAAAGGATGTAGAATGTGTCCAACCAACCCTTCTCTTAGTCAGGATATGCCAGAAACTCCTTTTCTCCCCGATTCGGTTGAGCATTTTTTAATTTAATTTTTTTAATCTGAACTCCTTATCGCCCACGTTTCACTCCCATACAGTGCTACACTCTAGACAAACGTTTTAAGAAAGGTCTTCCTAACATTTTAATGAATATTGGATGTCAACAAGTTTCGCTTGTTTAGAAACGCCATCCCATTCAATTGCTCTTCCAGATCTTTTGCGGTCTCTGAAAGAATTACTATGTCATCAGCAAACCGCAATGTTTTTATTTCTTCTCCCTGCATTTTAATGCCCTCTCCAAATTTCACCTTCCATTCCTTCACTGCCTGCTCAATGTACAGATTGAACAACATTGGGGAAAGGCTACAACCTTTACTCCGTTTCCAACCTCTGCGTCCATTTCTTGCCCTTCGACTCTAATAACCGCTGTCTGTTTTTTGTATGGTTGAATATAACTCTTCGCTCTCTATATTTTACCACTGATACCTTCAGAATTTCGAAGAGTGTATGGTTCATTTACTTTTAAATAGTTATCATAGTCTTAAACGCTCAATGAACAAATGTCTACACACTGGCTATGCTGATTCTTCAGGCAAGGAATACCACCATAAACATTCCATGCCTGCCACAGTCATGGAAACAATATAGCCAATATACAGGGATCTTCCAGAAAAAAAATTACTTACAAGGGAACCTCCCCATCGCAGCCCCATCAGATTTAAAGTGGATAGGCCGTGAAAAACTGAACACGTATCAACCGAGAAAACAGGAAGAAGTTGTGTGGAAATATGAAAAAAAAAAATAATAATAAAATAAAATATAAAAAACTGAACGGTCCATGCCAAAGATAGGCAACGACGAGCACGTTATTAGTATACGAATACTGTTACCTCGTGGTTTTGATGTGAGGACGTGCAGACCATCGGCCCGTGGTTCAAGCCTACCCTCGAATGAAAATTTTAATTTTTTGATTTTCGCAAAGTTACGATCTTTTCGTCCGTTCATTCACGTCTCTGTTCGCTGTAATCAGTTTAGTGTCCCTGCTTTGCGACCGCACAGCAAAACCGTGTGATTAGCAGACGAAAGGAAGAGCCTCTGCAATGGCAACCGAAAACATTTGTTCGCAGGGTGATAGGTGAACCGATTCCTCCACAGGAAAACCCGTCTGATGTATTCTATACGACACTGGTGACGGTATCTGCGTCATATGACAAGAATCTCTTGTCGACCCACCTAACTTGTACACTTGGTGAATGGGTAAAGAGATTCTACCTTGGCCGATTTAGGTATTCTTGTGGATGTGATAATCACTCCAAAGAAGCGATGAAAACAAAAGAGTTTGTCACATGAACTGCAATGAATGAATTCAACAGTTTCACAGTCGCAGTTTTCCCTGTGCTCTCTCAAAACGTGTGTTTAGATGTTTGTTTAGGCATAAAGTCCTCACACTACGGCGCAGTTACCTCGTATTGGACGGTCGGACGGTCAGATAATAATTTTCTGAAAATGAAAAAAATTAAAATTGTCGCCTGTGAGTAAGCCCGAACCAAGGACCTCTCACTCGTAAACTCCTCACCTTAGCCACAGGACCACGGCGCTCCTGTATACACAATGTGCACGTCGTTGCTTATCTTTCGCATGGCACGTTCAGTTTTTATACTTTGCTTCTTCTTTTCATAGTTGCACACAACTTCTTCCTGTTTTCTCGATTGATCTGTGTTCAGTTTTCACGGCCTATTCACTGCACCAACTTCTAACTAAATCTGAGGGTGGTGCGGTGCGGAGGATCCCTTGTGAGCAGATGTTTACATGTCCCTACATGAGTGTGGCACCGAGACCTGAAAACAGTGTTTGTTTAATGGACAGTACTCAAAATAGGTGTGATGGATGCTGTTATCTGTTTCAGTGATGGTGTAGTTAGCAGGACAAAAGTAATGGACAAATTAGGCATCCAACTAGGATATAATATGATAGCTGCTTTCACTGCCATAAATCGTCAGTGACTAGTTGAAGCTGAAAGGGCTGTGGAAATCATCACCAAAGAGTCCTAAATAGTCTGCAGAGGATAAAGAAGCAGCTGGAACAATAACAACCGAAAGAGATGTTCACTGCCCTCACTGACAGTCCTGTGAAAGAGGAACTCGAAAAATAAAGTTCCAAGGGTACTAAGACGCGTCTTCTTCCAGCTCAAAAGAAAAAAAAAAAAAAAAAAAACTTAAAAGGATAGGCAAGAACATGGCTCGACACAGTGGCAGTGAAGAAGATGACTGCTGTACGTCTTCATTCACTTGCCAGTAACAGATATTTGAGTGAAATATGTGTCATATTTTAATACTGAATGCTCCTTTGGCCCGTAGTAATTTATTATAATACAATAAGGATTTTGTTTAGTTAAACTCCTGTCTTTTTCGCGGAATATTACCACACGTCACAGGAAGTCTCGATCTCTGTGACAACCACGTTCCGGGGTCGGTTGTCACATATATCGCGTAATAGTAAAGGCAATACTAATATTTTATCACAATAATTATGAAGCCATACATTACTTTTTAAATATTCTTAAAAGTATAGACGACAAGTTAGTTCGATAAAAGTGTTAATATTTAAGTCGATTACAGTGTAAAAATCGCAGAAAAAATGTGACTACCATACCCGATCTCCTCTCCTAACGCCGGGGTGGAGTGGCCGAGCGTTCTAAGACGCCTTGCTGTGGAGCGCGCGGTTACGTGCCGTCGGATGTTCTAGTCCTCCCTGGGACATGTGTGTGTGTGTGTGTGTGTGTGTGTGTGTGTGTGTTGTCCTTAGGTTAGTTGAGGTTAGTTTAAGTAGTTTGTAAGCCTAATGACTAAAACTCACAGATGTTAAGTCTCTTAGATTTACGAATATTTGAATTTTTTTCCTCTACTAATGAAGGTACCAGCATATGGAAAAGGTTCGACGACAAGTGAGTGGCTGGAAGACTACTGAAATAAAACCCGATATGTTGTTCTCGAAAGCGGATGTTCATAAGAAACACGGGTTCCGTCAGTTGTGTGATAATGCTTATAGCATTTTATAGTTACAGAAATTCGTGTGGCTCATTGGCCTGGTGCAAGTCTTTCAATTGGACGCCACTTCGGCGACTTGAGTGTCCCTATCCTACCCCAGTTATCCAACCGGGTAAAGGGGACCTACAGCTTAACGTGGAATCCGAACCACGTGTCGTTTCTGGCGACTCCTCACATCGTTGACAGGTGAAGAATGGGTTACAGTGCAGACTGAAAAAATCCGAGGTCCGACCGGGTTTCTAACCCCCAATTTCTAGTCAAGACCACCGGGCCCGACAGCTACATAAATGATGTGACGGACAGAATGAATACCAATCTGTGGCTGTTTACTGGCGATGCTGTGATGTATTGCAAGGTGTCTTCATTGAATGACTGATCTAGGCTGTAGGATATTAAGACCACTACTGATCTAGATGCAGACATACTCAGAGAAATGACAGCTTCGTTTATAGTTAAATTTCTTTCAGTTGATATTAAAAAATAATTTTACTAAATTCCACAACGAAAAAATCCAGAAAATATAGTCATTACACACGACACGAAGGTAAAGTTCGCAGGAAAATCTCTGGACGGTAGGAGGCAAGGTGCTGGCGGAAGTACAGCTGTGAGGACGGACCGTGCAGCGTGCCAGGGTAACTCAGTCGGTAGAGCGCTTGCCCACGAGAAGTCCCAAGTTCGAATCCCAGGCTGACACACAGTTTTAATATGCCAGGAAGGTACATTTCATTTACTCCATTATAAATCGCTTCTCACTTTTAAAATAACCATCGTACGTGTATTGTAAGATTAGGAAACTTACTGAAACACACAATTGAGAGTAATATACGTATTTGGTTTTAAGTTCATATGTTACTCTCTGTCCTAGCAATCAGTAGTCAACTAATTATCTCTTTAACCCTTTGTGTGCCAGTGATGTGTGCAAAATTACTTTTTGTAGAATAAATTAGCCCTCGGACCGTATCATTATAAAGCAGCAAACGAAACTAATTTCTGACAATTCGCCTATTTTGCTGTGGTCCTCTTCACGTCGGTTAACTGCTGAATACCACTGGAAGTTTTACTCTATGCAATGTCTCTTTCGGTTATCTAGTTACTAATTACGTCACACACACACACACACAAACACACACACACACACACACACACAGGGACATGCTGTGGAGGTGTCTACTTTTATTGCCTCATTGTTGTTGTTGTGGTCTTTAGTCCGGAGACTTGTTTGATAGAGCTCTCCACAATGCCCTATCCTGAGCAAGCCTCTTCATCTAAGCATAAGAACGGCAACCTACATGTGTCTGAATCTGCTTACTGTATCCATCTCTTGGTCTTCCTCTGCGATTTTTACCCCACGCACTTCCCTCCAACGCTAAATTCACAATTTCTTGATGTCTAAGAATGTGCCCTAGCAATCTACCCCTTCTTTTAGTCAAGGTATGCCAGAAATTTCTTTTGTCCCCAATTTTGTTCAGTACTTCCTCATTAGTTACGCGATCCACCCACCTAATCTTCAGCATTCTTCCGTAGCACCACATTTCAAAAGCCTCAATCCTCTTCCTGTCCGTACTGTTTATCGTCCATGTTTCACTCCCATACAATTGCCTCATTACGTAATCTAACTCCTTGAGTATCATCTGTTTTTCTGATACTAAATTACATTACCTTTGTTTTTCTTTTGTCAATGTTTGTCTCATACCTTCCTTTCAAGGCTCTCTCCATTCCATTCAATTGCTTTTCCATATCTTTGCTGTCTCTAACGGAATTACTACGTCATCGACAAAGCTCAAAGTTTTTATTTCTTCTCACTGAACTTTAATTCCCTTCCATAACTCTCCTTGCATTACTTCACAGCATGCTCAATGTACAGATTGAGTAACATGCGGAAATGTAAATTTATGAATAAAGAACAGTCTAGAATGCAATAATTTATTTCATTCAACTAGTTTCAGTCTTATTTAGACCATATTCAGGAATTTTGACTCCATCTATGTTGTGGAGCTGGCAGGTAGCTGGGAGTCTTCCAGTGCGTCACCGGAGCAGTGACACACTGGAAGGCTCCCAGCTACCTGCCAGCTTCAAAACATCGATGGAGTCAAAATTCCTGAAGATGGTCTAAATAAGACTGAAACTAGTTGAATGAAATAAATTAGTGCATTAATAAAGTTTAAATAAGAGTGCTGTTGACTCAAACATAGAGAAACGAAAATGTTTCCAAAAATATGCGAGGAAATGTAAATGTAAAAACAAGAAGGCGACTGTCGGCTGTCGTTGATTTGCTGGGTACGTAGAATTCTCCCGTGCTCAAGGACGGTAACAGCGCTGGCAAGTTTCATTACACAGTCGGACAGGGAAGCGGCGAGTTACGGTGGCAGGCGGGACCCCCGGAAGATGCCCCCAGCCGGGCCTTTCCACATTTCCTCCCCCCCCCCCCCACCTCCCCCTGAGGCTTAATTACCGCTGCCCGCCACGTGGGGCGCGGCAGTCGCTCAGGTAAGAATGATTAATGAAGCTTCCCCTGGATGGGGTTTGCCGGGCTAAACGCGCCCCACCACCACCACCACCACCGGCGCTCGTTCATCACCGGCTCGTCCGCCGCGATCGCAGCGCCGCTCCCCGGCGCGTCGACGAATCAATAGCCGCCGGCCGGCCGGCTTCCGCCGTTTGTTTGACTCGACTCGGCCAAAGCCTCTGGATTTCTGAATCTCTTCCATTCTATCCTTACGCGGCCCAAATCCTCCCCGCAAGGCCCCCCTCCCCCCCCCCCCCCCCCTGCAGCTTCGATCGCGCGCTCCGCGGGGCCACCGGTTTCCCCGAAGTGTCGGCAAAGGCGAATTCATCTCGGCGGCGTTGTGCGCCACCTTTCTCGCAGCAGACTGACCTTTTACGGATAAAACACACGTCGACACGCTTACTTTGCCGTTGTGTAACTTCTTTGCCCTATACTTAACCTGTTCAGTTCCGTTAACTAGAAAGTGCACTGTTGGCCATTGGCCGAAGGGACTGAGGCACTTCAGTCACGGTCTGCACGGCCACTACGGTCGGAGGTTCGAATCCCCCCACGGGCATGGATATTTGTGCCGCCCTAGTTCGTAAGTAGTTCATAAGTAGTTTGTAAGTTTAGGGACTGATGACCCCGTAGTTAAGTCCCATAAGCTTTACAAACATTGAACATTTGATTTGAACTAATGTGGACCGATTTTGGCCGATTTTGTCAAAATGCTGGGTTATAGGGAGCGGTATTAAAAACAGAATAGGTAATATTTTTAATATTTATTCTATTTTATTTTATTTTTGTTATAAAATACTATTTACTGTTACTTTAGAATACAATACAAATGACGGAATACAAAATAAATTTAAGAAAATATCTAAGAAATAGATTCACATTGGCTTCACAATAGGCAGTTAAAAAAAGACGAAGGTTGTAGGCAGACTGAGCGGCAGAACTCGCGCGGCCCCGTTACATGTGTGTCGTTGTTGTCTGCTGTAAACAAGTTCATTATTGTCCATGACGCCTAAACTGATTTTAACACCGTGAAAAAAAAGCACTCTCGTAGTTTTGTTCAATAAAAAGCTTTTACTAACTCCATTAATAAACTCAAAGGATTCTTAACCAGAATGTAGGAGGCACAAGAGAAGATTCGCCGCCCGCTTCGTGAAGGCTGTACGACCTCTGGCACCGTTACGTTATATGCTCGCACACAAGTGACTGTTTCCCGCCGCGCGGCAGAAGCCGAGCGGCCTGGAGCACCACGTGCAGCCTCCCGCGTCGGAGAATCCTCCAAAGGGCATAGATGTTTCTGTTGTCTTTAGTATAAGTTGGTTCGTAAGTAGTTTGTAAGTTAAGGGACTGATGACCCCACTGCTCTACAAACAACCTTTTTGATTGTTTCTCTCGATCGTGCGCATGCCGGTGACGTGGAACGGGCGAGTCCATTTGCATTTGCTCGGAGGTAAGGTAGGCAGGCTATGACAACAACGTGTGCGATCAGCAACAATAGTAGATTCCATTGCATAGTGTCTCCACAGCATTGTTGCCACTATTTAAGTTCCAAACCTCGTATTTGATTAGTTGTTGGATATGTCGAACGTCTGAATTTATTTGTACCTGTCACTTGCGGAATATTGATTTCTTTGTTTGTTTTTGAATTACTAGTTTAAGGCTGATCTTCGCATCCTAAGACGACGTATACGGCGATTACTTACAGAAATTTATAACGACATTCTGGATTACAGAGTAAAACAAAGTTACTGGTATGGTTAAGGCGCAAAGTAATTTACCGGTTTTTCAGTCTTTCATATTCAACCGACACTGAGTTATAACATCCGCCATGGATCATTTACTGTATATGTGTTTATTTTTTGAAACAGAATGTATTCCACAGATGTGGAAAGAAGGGATACAAGTGCATGACTTTTGCTTTAGTTTTTCCTCTTCAAATATTACACGATCTGTTTCGGTCCACACAGAGTTCTATTCCAAGAATCTCTCCACTGGAATTCCGTTACGATTCTCTATCAGGCTCTTCATTAGCAAGGGGAGTAAGAATTTTTGTGTTTACAAAAGTTTTCCGGACTACATTTCCTGCGTAATATAAGATACAAACATGGCCACATGCGCCAACAGTTCTTTCTTAGAGACAGTATTCCTCCCCAGTCACTCTTTACTAGCTAAACACAGCGATACTTTGCTTTGGCTGAGTCTGAAATGAAATGTGTGGTTAAATAAGTAAAAGGTATCTTGGGAATATTAACTATTCTAGTAAACACAGTAAGCAAATAAGTACTCTGCAATTGTGCTACTATGGCTATGCTGTATGAAAGGAAAGGAAGAAAAACACTTTTTTACCAGGAAATATTGTTAATTATAAAGACATCCAATTCACTAACTACACTTTTCCTTCGCCCATATTGTACATAAACCACCTCTGGAGCATGCAACGTACACTTGCCTACCATAGAAATGTGGGCAGTAACGATTTTCAACAGTTTGTCCATCTCCTTCCCCATCCTTCCTTCTCTCTATAAACCTCTTCTTCGTCCTGCTTACATCCTCCTCCATTTAAATTTCCCTACTTCATTCTGTCGTCCACATCCTCTTCTCCCTATCTGTTCATATTTGTTCTGTGTGCTTCTCCTCCTCTGACCTTCTCCTGCTCTCCCTTCTACCTGTACATTTCTTCTTCTTCTTCTTCTTCTTCTTCTTCTTCTCTCTCTCTCTCTGTCTTTCTCTTCACGTAACTCCAGCTCTCTTCTCCATCTTTTGTAGCATATCTGTACCTGCTAGAAATCAACCAGGAAGTTTATAAGTACATCGCATACTTCTAATTCTTTGTTAATATACACACCGCGACTCTACCGGAGGCTGGAAAATGTACGCACTGTACTGCGCGGATTGAAAACGAAATTTGGCATGTAGTTTCGTTTTCATGCAGGTGAATGTTTATCACATCTTCTGAATTTGTGCAATGAATTCCAAGCTCATACATTGCTATAAGTTTAATATCTGGGAAATGTGTTGCAAATAAAATGAGTACTAAGAAGAAATAAATTAAACTTTCATGCGTGACGCGACACTTTTTCGCACATTACTGTGTTTATGGTACAATTTTTCAGGTAAATGTAAGGTGCTACAAATTCAGATCAACATAAGGTTTCGCTCCATTTGTCAGTCTCGTAATGTTGGTAGCACTTGGCTTTGTGTGTAACAGGTTTCTATAGCTCCTCCTGTCCAAGAATACACCGCTTTGTGCTACGCTGATAGAAATTTTTTCCTGTTAATAGGTAAGTGAAACTGCGTAGTCTAACTCGCTATTGGAAATTTTCTAGTTACCAGGCGCTTGCAAATTCAATGCAAATGCAATGTTTGGTACCACGAAGTATGCGTTGGTGCCAGAGGGAAAAAGTGCTTTTTATGTGGAAGATGCTAATAATCAAAATTATATCAGGAAGTGATTAAAATTGTACCTAGTGTGGTACATATTCGATCGATTTTTCTCAATTCTGTAATCTTTTTTTTGTGTGTTTATACCGACATTTGTAATTGCCTAATATTTGTGTTACATATTCATTAAAAATTCAAGAACAAGAGCCCTAGTTAAAATTATTTCTTTTCGCAATATAGTTCCAGTTACAATAACATTTGTCCGAAATGATCGCAATTGTATCGCCTTACCCTACGAATAATGTGTGCAAAATGTTAGAAATGTCCATCGTTAGTAAAGTTTAAGTAGCATTATAGGACGTGATGAATGAAGAGGACATTAAAGGGTTTGAGATTAAACCGAAGCAGCGTGAAAGTAATGAGGAGTTACAGGAACATTAGCGGTAACTGAAAATGAAACTTGCTACCACGAGGAAGTAAAGGAACTCTGCGGCTTTAGAAGTAACATAGCACATGGCGGAGGAAGGAAGGCGGGAATCAAGAACTAACGATGGTGTTCCTTGCAAAGAAATCTGCTACTATCAAACATTTTTGATAACATAAATCTCCTTAATCGTGAACACTGGAAAACGAGAAATACGACAGAACCGTTTGAGATGATAAGTACGGAAGCCTACTGCAAACTAGGTTGAGAGAAAAGATTAGCAACGAGCAAGTTCTGCAGATCTGACGATGGGAATGTACGATGTATACCAGAAGACATTAGGTTGTATTTTGTTGGATTTATGGGTCAGGGGAGCAAACTGCAGATGTCATCAGTCCCCTAGTGCCATAGTGGTGCGGGGAAGGAGGAAAGATGGGAAAGGAGGGGAAGGGGAAGAAAATGTTGGACAGGGAGAAAAGAAGGAAGAAAGACTGCAATAGCTCGGGGCCGCGTGCTCGCCATGCAAGTAATCACGATAGAACCGTGAGCCTCCTGGGGAGAGGACATTAGGGATTAACTTACATTGTACTGGAGAGACCCGTGGTATGTAAATTCTGTGGTGAAGATGCGTTTAACAGCCGCGGTGGAGTAGCCGAGCGGTGTAAAGCGTCTTGCTGCGGAGCGCGCGGTTGCTCGCCGTGGAGGTTCGAGTCCTCCCTGGGGCATGGGTGTGTGTGTTGTCCTTAGGTTAGTTTACCTAGGTTTAAGTAGTTTGTAAGCTACGGACTGATGACCACGCAGTTTGGTCCGATAGATTTACAGACATTTGAAAATTTTTTGCGTTTAACAAACAAATGACGACGGAGAGTGTTCTAAGTTCCCTAGCGGCTGATTCTAATTTCTGAGTCTGATTAATATGGGAAATGCAATGCAAAGCATAGACATTTGTTTAAACGAAATATTCGTCACTGGACTCTTTTGATTTAATTTAGCAATAGACCCTCATGATTTTTGCCCCATAGCCGTTCTGAAGCGTCGCTTAAAAGTTTAACGTTATCTGTCAAGCTTGTCTTCGTCAAATAGCGACCAGACATTTTATGAAACCAGTTATCAGGTTTTATAAATTTGCAGGAACCGAAAATACATTGCCTTGCTGCATCAACGTGTCAGATAGTTTTAAACTTTTAGCCGGTCGCGGTGGCCGATCGTATTGCAGTTACGCTGACCCCTACAACATGCTTATTTCTTCTTTCTGTTTCTTATCTTCGTTTCTTTCTTAAATTATTTAGTCTTTTGTTTAATTTTTTTGTCCCTTCCTCCCCTTCAATTCATCGTTGCGCTTGCCAAATTTTACCTTCTAGGCCCGGCATCTTCGCCTTTAAAATAATTTATTTCTCTAGGTAGAATCAAATCTTTCCTACATAAGGTACAGAATCTTTTCCGGCAGTGCAGTCACTGCTTAGAAACTGAGATTAACGAAAATAAAATTAAAATGTCTTCGGAAAGGCAGCTCGAAAACGTTTTCCCTCAATACCTCTTAATGGATTGATTTTTTTCCCCCCATACGTGAATCTTAACATATCGACAGCACTCTCCTCGATATTTGCTTTATTATGTTTCCGCAAGCAGTATGACTGGTCTCGTTTTCCAGTTTTCCGATTTTGTCCTCCTGTGTTCTCTCAATCTGTCGTCTCCAAGACCTGAGTGCACCTTTCACCGAAAGTCGCGCATTTCTTGTTGATGTGCAGGGGTATGAAGTTCCTCTTTCTTTCCCTAAGTACTAGAAATTGATTCCTTTTTAAAATAAAAAGGGTAATAAAAAGTTAAAGTAGGAGAGGTAATGTGAAACAAAACATCTTGTTAAGTAATTGAAGAAAAAGGGTCTAAATGAAACAACAATAGATAAATTAACGGCGACAACCTATAATATTGGATGTAGCGCCGTAATAAAATACGCAAACCTTTTCTTTCGTTATCGTGCTTCACCAAAAGCTGGGCTCGTGTGCAAGGTACACTGTATAGCCTGAGTACGAGGCCGTATCTTTGCACTAGTTATGTAGTACAGTGTATGTCCCACTAACCAGGCCGAGCGGTCTAAAGCGTCTCGCTGCGGAGCGCACGGTTGCTCGCAGTGGAGGTTCGAGTCCTCCCTGCAGCATGGGTGTGTGTGTTGTCCTTAGGTTAGTTTACCTCAGTTTAAGTAGTTTGTAAGCTACGGACTGATGACCATGCAGTTTGGTCCGATAGAATTACAAACATTTGAATTTGAATTTACTAACCAGGTCTCGGTATTTTTCCAGCTGATTTGGTAGTAACTTCCGTCAGCTTTCAGTACCGAGATGAGAGAAATGTGTTGCTGTGTTCTGCATAATGAAGCCAGGTCCTTTCTACACTATTCCCAGATTGTTTTCCCCACAGACAAATCTGGGTTGCAAGTTGTCGATGAGATTGCACTTCCTGCATATTTCAATTACGGACAAGAGTATTTTTTGAACTTTTTCTCTTGTTAGGATAGTCTCATTAACTATTTTCTACCGAGTTGACCTTATATCCGTACCGAGCAGTTTCTTGTTGATTTTTTCCCCGTATAACAGTCCATTCCTTGTCGGGGTACTTCCATTCGGTTCACCCTTCCACTGTCGTTCAATAGGCGGTATAGTTGGGCGGTGGTGAGTTCATGTAGTGGTGCGCTCGATTTCATACGAAGATAATTTCTAATCGAAACATCCTAATGTGGTCCGCCTTGTAATTCATGTCTCCGCCGGCCGCGGTGGCCGAGGGGACTAAGGCGCTCCAATCACGGTCTGCACGGCCACTACGGTCGGGGGTTCGAATCCCCACTCGGGCATGGATATTTGTGCCGTCCTTAGTCTTAGCTAGTTCATAAGTAGTTTGTAAGCTTAGGGACTGATGACCCCGTAGTTAAGTCCCATAAGTTCTACAAACATTTGAACATTTCATGTCTCCAAGGTAAATTGGTATTTGCATACTATTAGGCTTCAGATGAAGATTAACAAGAGCAAAACTAGGGTAATGGAGTGCAGTGTATGAAAATCAGTTGATGCTGAAGGAATTTGATTCGGTAACGAAACAGTAAAGGAGATAGATGTGTGTTGTTACTTGGACAGTAAAATAACAAGTGATGGTCGCAGTACAGAGGATATAAAATGCAGAATGGCAATGGGTAGAAAAGAATTCTTGAAAAAGAGAAATTTGTTAACATCAAATATTGATTTAAGCCCAAGGAAGTCCTTTCTGAAGGCATTTGTGTGGAGTGTTGCCTTGTATGGGAGTGAAACATGGACGATAAACAGTGCGGATAGGAAGAGGATAGAGGCTTTAGAAATGTTGTGCTACAGAAGAATGCTGAAGATTAGGTGGGTGGATCGCGTAACTAATGAGGAGGCATTGAACAGAATTGGGGAGAAAAGGAATTTTTGGCATACCTTGACTAAAAGAAGGGATTGATTGCTAGGACACATTATTAGACATCAAGGAATTGTGAATTTAGCGTTGGAGGGAAGTGAGTGGGGTAAAAACCGCAGAGGAAGACCAAGAGATGGATACAGTAAGCATATTCAAACAGATGTAGATTGCCGTTCTTATGTTGAGTTGAAGAGGCTCGCTCAGGATAGGGTATTGTGGAGAGCTGCAACAAACCAGTCTCTGGACTGAAGACCACAACAACAACAGGCTTATATATCCTTAAGGCCATACTTAGCGCGCTATGCGGGTATTAGTGACACAGCTGCATAGTGCACGGTATCAGAAGTGCCTTGCATTTAGGTGACATATCTGTTAGACCGAGGCCTCCTTTTTCTGACGGGAGGGCTGCGGCGGATGAGCCGTGCGTCCTGGGGCGCCGTGCTGCGGTGCGCGCGGCCCTTCGCCATCGGGTGTTCGAGTCCCACTCGGGCATGGGTGTTTGTGTTGTCCTTAGGTTAATTTACTTTAATTTAATTAGTTAGTAAGCTACGGACTGATAAGCACGCAGTTGAGTCCGACAGATTTACAAACATTGACAACATTGACAAACATTGACAACATTGATCCCCACCTTGAAGATTTCTCCCCAACCTATTGCCGACATGATTTTCCTGACAACACTGTCTACCACAGGTATTATATATCCATAGTTTCTAGAGGATTTTGGTATTGACGAAGTATACTTTCTGCACCAAGTCATGTTCACGGCCTTTGTTGTATTGTAATTAGCCTCTCATCATGGACAGAAAGTCCTTCCAGTTATCTGCCGTTGCTTTCAGAGGACAACCGCTCATTTTTACTCCGAGCATCTTCATGGTATCGCACACTATGTGGCATCTGTACTAAATCCACTCCCTATCTGGATGAGTCGAGTTTTCCTGTAGTTTAGTGCGGAACCCGATGCTCGTTCATATTCAGACACATCTACATCTATATCTACATACATACTCCGCAATCTACCGTAAGGTGCGTGCGGAGGGTACACTGTACCACTACTAGGCATTTCCTTTCCTATTCCACTCCCAAATAGAACGAGGAAAAAAAGAATGCCTATATGCCTCCGTACGAGCCCTAATTTCTCTTATCTTGTCATTGTGATCACTACGCGGAATGTAAGTAGGCGGCAGCAAGATCATGCTACACTCAGCTTCAAATTCCTGCCCTCTAAATTTCATCAACAGAATTTCACGAAAAGAACGTCGTCTTTCCTGCAGCGATTCCCAATTGAGTTGCCGGAGCATTTCCGTGACACTCGCGCGTTGGTCGAACCTACCAGTAACAAAACTAGCTGCTCGCCACTAAACTGCTTCTATGTCTTCCTTTAAACTGATCTGCTGCGGGTCCCAAACACTTGAGCAGTACTCACGACGTGGTCGTATAAGCGTTTTATACGCGGTCTCCTTTACAGGTGAAGTACATTTTCCCAAAATTTTCCCAATAAACCGAAGTCGGCTGTCCGCCTTACATCAGTGGTAACGTCTCGAAGGTCCTACTCCAAGCGTACAATGATACCTACTCCGTCCGCAAATGAAACGCATTTTATTGTCGCAGAATAGAGGTTTAGGTCATGATGTGTGAAATTAAGCATTCTGACTGTAGGCTCAATTGCTATAACATATAGGGGCATGGATATAGACAACTCTGTCGGACTGATCTTTGCATAGGGATCAGACGGGTGAACTGGCCACTGATGATGATTTTAGAGCTGACCCAAGTGTACATATTTTGAATTATCGTAGTAAACGTTACATCAAATCCAAGATTGTTCATGATGTCGAACAGATAGCGATGTGAAACCCTGCCAAAAGCCTTACATTGGTCTGAGGGCTTGTTAAGGCACTGAAGGAGATAATCTCCCTACAATCTGCTAGACTGTTGAAGATAGTGCGTCCCGGTACTGCTGTCTGGCTGTTATGTGTTATATTTGCTAGGACATTTATAATTCTAGCTGCTATGTCACGGGTTACAATCTTATAATCAGAATTCAGGAGGGAGATGAGACGGAATTTGTTGATATCTTCATGGGGGTGTTCTTTCGGAACCAGCCGGCCGCGGTGGCCGAGGGGACTGAGGCGCTCCAGTCACGGTCTGCTCGGCCCCTACGGTCGGGGGTTCGAATCTCCCCTCGGGCATGGATATTTGTGCCGTTCTTAGTATTAGCTAGTTCATAAGTAGTTTGTAAGTTTAGGAACTGATGACCCCGTAGTTAAGTCCCACAAGCTATACAAACATTTGAACATTTTTTTTCGGAACCAGTAGTATTACACCTTCATTGAAGCCTGCTGGAAGTTGCTGACCCGCTTTGATTTCATTTATTTATTTATTTGTGTACGAACTACATCACAAACATAATTTAAACTACAAAGTAAATAGAGTGAAACTTTCACTCTGCTGCGGAGTGAAACTTTCTGGCAGATTAAAATTGTGTGCTCGAACCGGGACTCGAACCTGAAAACTTTGCCTTTAGCGGGCAAGCGCACAACCGACTGAGCTATCCCGACACGATTCGCGATGCCGCCTCACAACTTTACTTCCGCCATTACCTCGTCTCCTACTTTCCAAACTTCACAGAAGCTCTCCTGCGAACCGTGCAAGACTTACAAAGTAAGTGTTTTTACATAAAACACTAGTCAAATACAGAGTTGAAAATATAAAATACACAGTTGAAAATATAAAATACAGAAATCAACTAATACAACATATGGTACAAGAGAATAATATTTCGCTCGTCCAGAAATCGGTGTAAGCTGCGGCTGTCCCGGTGTATTTCAGGAGGTCCTCTTGAGAGCACTCTCTAGATGCGTCCACTAAAGGGCATTTTAGAAGGTGTTCCATCGTCTGCATCGCACCACACTCACATTCGTCTGCGTAGCCCCAACTTTTCATAAGTTGTTTTGTACGACCCACGCCCACACGAAGTCTGTTCAGCGTTTTCCAGTGTTGCCAGTCTAGGTGGGAGCCCTGGGGTAAGGCTTCCTCTGTGACAAGGGATTCAGGATATTGTTCTTGCCACAGTGATTTTATGGAAGCTACAGTTGGTTCCACTGAATACATGAAGTTTCGTCTAGATTTAAACCTGTTGGGCAGAGGTTGGCGGTTGTACAGCGGGTGACGCCGGCCGTTCGTCTGTTTATTCCTTTCTGTCGAGCTGAGGAAAGATCTAATATTTGGTGGAGGGATACCCCATAAGGAATATAAGTAGTTCACTCTAGTAGGTTTCCTGTAGGTGTTGGTTAGGACCACATCTAGTTTTCTAGAGTGATGAGATCTTTCCCAAACTAGGCATCCATATTCAGCGACCGAAAACCATGTGGCTAGAGCTGTAGCCTTGGCACCCGACTTTGCGGATGTCAATTTCAAAAAAAATGTTCAAATGTTTGTAAAGCTTATGGGACTTAACGACGGGGTCATCAGTCCCTAAACTTACAAACTACTTATGAACTACTTACGAACTAGGACGGCACAAATATCCATGCCCGAGGGGGGATTCGAACCCCCGACCGTAGTAGCCGTGCTGACCGTGACTGGAGCGCCTCAGTCACCTCGGCCACCGCGGCCGGCGATGTCAATTTGTTCAGTATGCCATTACGTGTTTGTACCGTAGCTTTTATTTTTTTAATCTGTTTCTTATATGTCAGGGTTCTGTCGAGAGTGATGCCCAAATAGGTAGGATGAGAACAGTTATTCAAACGTATACCATTCCATATTATATCGAGCTCCTTTCCTGTCTCCCGGTTGTTGAGGTGGAAGAGACAGACTCGCGTCTTACTTGGGTTTGGCCGGCCGCCGTGGCCGAGCGTACTGCGGCGCGTCAGTCACAGTCTGCACAGCCACTACGGTCTGGGGTTCGAATCCCCCCTCGGGCATGGATATTTGTGCCGTCCTTAGTAGTAGCTAGTTCATAAGTAGTTTGTAAGTTTAGGGACTGATAACCCCGTAGTTAAGTCTCATAAGCTCTACAAACATTTGATTTGAACTCGGGTTTGGTTTCAGCTTATTACGTCTGTAGTACTCTGTGAGCATTGTGAGGTCCTCACTGAGGATTGTTTCAATTTCATTAGAAGTTTTTGTGTGGCATGCAATTAATTGTCCTGTCATCTACGTAAATAAAAGATTTGGTCTTTTTTCGAATAGGTTGGTTTTTGGTATATATGTTAAACAGCAGTGGCGACAGCACACCACCTTGTGGCAAATTTTATTCTGATCTCTCCGTCTTCAATCAATTGAGTCAGCTTAAGAGTCTGGGCTGTGTAGAATTTCCCTGGGCGGAAACCTGCCTGTTCATTAATTAGGCAGCTGTCAAACCACCTACTCTGTTCATAATCAAGTTTCAGGAGCGAATGCAGCAACGATATTGGTCGATAACTCTTGGGTTCATTTGGATCCTTCCGAGGCTTAAGAGCTGCGATGACCTATGTGTGTGTCCATATTCTGGGAATTTTTGCAGTCCTCCAGCAGCATTTAAAAAATTTCAGTAACAACTTTTTGGATTTTTCGGACTGAATTTTAATTTTTTGATTTCTGATGTCATCAAGTCCCGCAGCTTTTCCTACTTTCAGACTGCTTATGGCCTCTTCTAGTTCTTCCACAGAAAATTCTACCTCTGATACATTACATTTCTTTGACTTGCTTTACTTTCAGGCTGGACCTAGCTGAATTATTTTTTCCATCGACTTTACCATTTAATAAAAGCTGGCTGGCTATTTGGTTAGGTGTTATATTTACATGCGGAGTTATTACAGTGGGTTCATTTGACAGTTTTTTAATAAGTTGCCATAATTTGTTTCTTCGGCTAGGGGGACTCTTATCGTAGAAATCACAATACCTTTTGTCTGTAAGCCCAGGTCTATACTCTGTTCTGCATCCCCTCGGTATTGTGTTAAAAGAAGCGTCCTTAATAGCTTGCCGGAATTTATCATAGTGCTCTGGCTTGGGTTCAATTAATTTCAAGGGATTCGTCAAGTTTATTTCCGAAATCCTTCCACTGAAGTTAAATCTTCTTCTGAATGGTATTTCCACGGGATGGACAAAATGTCTTATTTCCAGTTTAATTGGTCTGTGTTGAGATCTCGGAATAGCATTCAGAAATTGTTTGTGCCTTAAAGCGGACAGATGTTTGCTCGCAAAAATCAGATCAGTATTGTAACCCTTTCTCCATCGCCCACAGCTAAATAATGGTGGTTGCTTGGGATCATGTATCAAGCACATCTGGTTGTTGTCTGCCAATTGCTCAAGTAAGTGATCATCTTCATTAGTTTCACTAGAGCTCCACTGTGTGCTGTGGCAGTTAAAGTCCCCTAAAATAACTGCGTGCATATTGTCTCTTGTGTGCGACAGCAAAGAAATATTAAGGCCAAACCTTTGGTCTGGAGGTTTGTATATAGAGATTATTTCGGTATTATCCATTTCTACGCCTGTAAGTTCAATATTATCATGTTGAATGGTACGGTTTCCTGGTATTCAAACCCTTGTCTCACAAAATGGCACTTCCATGCTTTTTATGTGCTACCTCATTTACCAGTCGCATACCTACAATGTTGGGCCCCTGTGGGTCTCCTGTAGGCACAGGACGTCGCAGCTGTTGGTGCTGCAGATTTCTGCAATTAAATCTTGTTTGGATACTGAAATTCTTTCGATGTTGAACGAAATAATTGTTAGAATGGGCTATGAAAAGAGTCCACTCTTTTGGCTAGCTTCTTTTCTCGGCATAGTGATCCTAAGTAGCTCGTCTTGTAAAAGAATTTGCGGATTGATATCAGACTGGTATCAGTCTCGACAGGGGGTCGCGATGGGGAACGCTTCTGCTATGACCCCTTCATTACACAAGCTTACAAAGCGTCGCTCCATTAGACACTATAATTCGTAGCGCGTTGGAAGAACTGCATAAATGTTATATTGAAAAGTAGAAAAAGTATTGTATTGTAAAAATGAACGTTTTTAGCGCCAGACATCTACATCTATATGGGATACTCTGTAAAACACATTTAAGTAGCTGGCAGAGGGTTCATCGAACCACCGTTGAACTATTTATCTGCCATTCCATTCTCGAATAGCGCGCGGGAAGAAAGAACACCTGAATCTCTCCGTTCGAGCTCTGATTTCTAGTATTTTATTCTGATGATTATTTCTAGCTATGTAAGTGGGAGTCAACAATATAGTTTCGCATTCGGAGGAGAATGTTGGCGACTGGAGTTTCGTAAGTAGCCCACGCAGCAGCGATAAGCGCCGTTGTTGCAATGATTCCCTTCCCAGCTCACGTATCATTTCCGTAACGCTGTCTCCCCTGTGTCGTGACAGTAAGGAACGAGCTGTCCTTCTTTGGACTCTTTCGATGTCCTCCGTCAAACCCATGTGTTAAGGATCCCACACTGGGCAGTAATACTCCAAAAAAGTTTCTTTAGTACTTCCGTTGCATCTTTTAAGGGTTCTGCCAATAAAACGCAGACTCTGGGTCGCCTTTCCCACGACATTATCTACGTGTTCTTTCCAGTTTAAGTCTGAAGTAATAGTAATTCGTAGGTATTTTTTGGAGTATACGGCCTTCATATTTTATTTATCTTGTACACAAAGTTTAACGGATTTCTTTTCGTACTCATGTGGAACATTTCACACTTCTCATTATTTAGAGTCAATTGCCAATTTTTACACCAATGTAAAATCTTATTCAGATCGTTCTGCAGTTGGTTTTGATCTTCAAATGATTTTACTAGACGGCGTCATCTGCAAACAACCTAAGAGAGCTACTTAGATTTTCCCCTAAATCGTTTATGTAAATAAGGATAGCAGAGGACAAATAACACTACCATGTGGAACACCCGTTATCACATCTGTTTTAGTCGATGCCTTACCATTGATTACTACGAACTGTGTCCTCTCTGGCAGGAAAGCCCCTATCCAGTCACAAATTTGGGGCTATATACCTAACCACGCAATTTGTTTAAAAACCGTTTGTGAGGTACGGTGTCAAAAGCCTTCTGGAACTCAAGAAATACGAAATCGATTTGCGAACACTTGTCGATAGGATCCATCACTTCGTGTGAGTAAATAGGTAGTTGTGTTTCGCATGAACGATATTTTCTACATCCGTGTTGACCTTGGGTGAATAGATCATTCTGTTCGAGGTAATTCAGTTTGTTTCATTACTGAATGACAGTCGTTTATTTGAAAGAAGTACCCTCCGTCACAGACTGTATTGTTTGTTGCTGAGTGTAGGTGACTACTGCCTCCGGCGTATCGTGAAAATATGGGCCGTAGCAAAAAGCTGTAAAGTTGTCACTGGATATTAAACGCTCGCCGGTGTTAAATGCTTGCACGCGCGCTGGCTGCAGCGGCTGTTGAACGATCAGAGGGACGCACGGCTTCGGGCGTCGCCCCCAGGGGCGGTGGAGGCGGCACACGTGGTCGAGCAGTTCGGCCCCAGGGGCGGCGCGCCGGCTGATCTCGAAGGCAAACACCGCTCTGTTATGGTTGGCTCGGGGCGCGGCGGAGGCGGCGGGGGCGGCAGCGCGTGTGTACTAATCTAGTGGCGCAGGTACCGACGCTCTGTACTGCTGCGCTGTGTGCTCAGTCGGACGGCTGCGTGCTCGGGCAGCTCGTGTACAAGCTACGTCGGACGTTTGAAGTGTGGGAACGAAAAAGAAAGTGCGAAGTGTCTGGTCAGACATTTTTCAGTAGAACGAAAGGGCGAAAATTGTTGTCATTTTGAACAAAAGTGAGCTACAGGGTATACAGAAAACGACTCCCTGATTTCAAAATTAAATATGTCGAAAACAAAGATCGATACAGGAATGCAGTAAACGGTATGTTTATTGTGAAAGCTGTAAGAAGTTTATATAGCAGACTGAAATAATAGTTACAAAAGCTGCTAACAGATGGTGCTGTAATCGCCATACGTAATGCCTAGTATAAATAGTGATCCGAAGCCCAGCGCGATCAGTTCCACTATTGAAACGTGAAAGGAGGTTAGCGTACCGAAGGACGAGATTAAAACCATGTACTCCATTGAACAACGCGTTTTTATGGTGCTAGAGAACCACAACTTAGAAGAGAGTTCTACGACAACAAGGCGAAGTTTTCAAGCACGATTTAATGTTCCAAGAGGACCCGATGCGAAAACCGTTCGTAAGGTCTTCGCAAAACTTCAAAGAAAAGGCAGCGTAACTAATGATCTAGTGGGGCATGTTGGCCGCAAGCAAACCGCAGTTACGCCTGAAAATATCGCCGCAGATTCTGGAATTATTCAGCGAAATCCAATGTCATCCGTCCGTAGAATTGCATCTGAGACTGGTTTGAAGCGTTCGAACACGCAGAAAATACTGAGAAAAAGCCTACACATGTTTCCACTCAAAATTCAAACGCACCAGTCCATACCCGTATGAGCTGTGCAATAAAGGTTTGCCTTTACTAATCAGATGCTCACAATGATTGATAGTGAAGGATTTGATGTTGGCTGCATCTGGTTTACAGATGAAGCACTCTTCCACTTGAATGGATACGTGAATAATCAGAACTGGCGATTTTGGACAGATGAAGCACTCTTCCACTTGAATGGATACGTGAATAATCAGAACTGGCGATTTTGGAGTTCGGAAAAGCCATATTGGTGTGAAGCGAATCCCCTGTATTCTCCTAAAGTTACTGTGTGGGCTGCAGTATGCAGCAGAGGCATTATTGACCCTTTTTTCATTCGAGAAACGGTCACTGGTGCACGCTACGTTGCAATTTTGGAACAATTTGTCGCCACACAGCAAGCATTAGAGGATCGACCAGGTACTGAATGGTTTATGCAAGATGGAGCCCGACCACATCGGACGGAAAAAGTGTTTTACATTCTTGAGGAATATTTCGGGAATCGAGTTATTGCTTTGGAATACTGGTGCAGGTATGGATTGGCCTCCATATTCGCCCGATAGGACTCCCTGTGATTTTTTTTTTTTTTTTTTTTTTTTTTTTTTTTTTTTTTTTTTTGTGGGGCACAGTGAAGGACATGGTCTACCCGAAGCATACCACCACGCTGGACGAGCTTGAATCGGCGATCTCTGTGGCATGTGAATCAATTTCGGTTGAGACACTACGAAATGTGATGGAGAATTTAATTCTTCGCTTGTGCCACCTCTGTAGTGCCAATGGTGAATATTTTGAAAACATTGTGATGTGATTGTTTGCAAAGAGTGTATTCATACGATTATTACACTTAAGTATGCTGATATGAGCTGTACAGCGTACAGCGCCATCTGTTAGCAGCTTTTGTAACTATTATTTCAAACTGCTGTGCAAACTTCTTACATCTTTCACAATAAACATACCGTTTACTGCATTCCTCTATCGATCTTTGTTTTAGAGATATTTAATTTTGAAATCAGGGAGTACTTTTCTGGACACCCTGTATATTACTCGTAAAAACGAGAAATGTTGATTAGTAATAATATTGGTCAACAGTGATTTTGTCGTCAATTAATTGACAGTGAATTTAGAGTAACCTTATGGTCCTGAATTCGAATGTATCACTAAATTTGCTAGACTGACTATTTATTGTGATAAGGTACAAAATATAGATAAACAAAAATTCAATATATTAACTGAGGTACGCAATTAAACGAAAATGAGAGGAACTTATGAATAAGATCACGAAAATACAGTTTCATTGTTGGTTCAACATGAATTACAAGAAGAAAAGACAAAGCAGACAGCCTTTTAAAAGTGTTACACGTAATAAACGGAAATACTAACATGAATTATTTACAGACGAATGGAAAAATTGGTGGAATCCGAGCTTGGGGAAGATCAGTTTGCATTTAGGGTACATGTAGGAACACGCTAGGCTATACATACATTACGACTTATCTTAATTTAAGGAAAGGGTAACGTACGTTTTTAGCATTTGTGGATCTGGAGAAAGCTTCTATGCTGACTGGAATATACTCTTTCAAATTCTGAAAGTAGCATGGGTAAAATATAGGGAGCGAATATTTATGTTGTAGAGAAACCAGACACCAAATATTATGGTTGAAGGGCATTATAGCGCTGCAGTGGTTGGGAAAGAAATAAGACAGTGTTCTAGCATTTCCCTGATGGAGAAGTTCGAAGAAGAAATGAATGTCCAGTGAGAGGGAGTAAAAACCTTACTGTTTGATGATGACAGTAGTTCTGTTAGAGACAGGAAAGGACGTGGAAGAGCATTTAAATGGAACGGACAGAGACTTTAAAGGAAGGTATATGATGAACATTAACAAAACGAGGGTAATGAAATGTAGTGTCAGAAAATCAGGTGATGCTGAAGGAATTAGGTTAGGTAACGATACAATAAAAGTAGTAGATGAGCTTTAAGATATGGGTAGCAAGATAACTTCTGAGGGGCGAAATAAAGAAGATATAAATGCAGAATGGCTGTGGGAAGAAAAGCGTTTCTTAAGAAGCGAAACTTGTTAACATCCAATATTACTTTAAACGTTGTGAAGTCCTTTCAGAAAGTACTCATCTGGAGTGTAGCATTGTATGGGGGTGAAACATGAACGGTAAGGAGTTCAGACAGAAAGGTGATAAAAGCTTTTGAAATGTGGTACTACATCTTCCTTCTTGTAGACAAACTTCCTTCACTCGCGGCCTTATGCAGTTACCCTCTTGAAAAGACTGTTTTGTCACATACCCTAGACATCAGTGTCAGTTTCGCTGTACCAAATGCAACTCGTGTGGCAAAATGGGGCACAGGGCCGAAGTCTGTCGTGCTTATTCTAGGAAGGGCCTGTCTTTCTCGTTGGCTTAGCCAGTGCCTCCGTGTGACAGTGAAAGCCCTAACACCCATGGTCGTATGACCGTCGGAAGTGCTTACATGTCAGCACTTGCGCGACATGTCTGCCCAGTGGGTTCCCCACCGTCTTCAACCACACGACGAAGCATGCCGAGAGACCCACTGTTTTGTTCATTTGCATTGCCATGCTCGGGCAGCGGCGGATTAGCCGTACGTAAAGGGGCGCCGTGCTGTGCTGCGCGCGGCCGATCGCCGAGGGTTCCAGTCCTCCCTACGGCATGGGTGTTTTTGTTATCAGTAGGTTAGTTTGCCTTCGTTTAAGTCGTTTGTGAGCTACGGACTAATGACCCAGCAGTTGAGTCCGAAAGACTTATAAACATTTGAAAATATTTTTGCTATGCTCAGGCATGAGTTGCACCATTGGTAGCTGGAGACGAGTTGAGTCATTACTTCGAACCAGAATCAAAACGACAAAGTCTCCAGCGGAAGCATCCAATGTTACCAACACCAAAAATAGCCAAGTCCATCCACACCAGTGCAGAAAAGGTTGAAACACATCGACTGAATGTGTGGTCGTGTTCCATTTTGATTCATTCATTAAACTAAAGTGTTTCTACACCATTAATATTATCTATCTGTGCATTAATTATTTTATTCTTTTTATTAATGATCAATGCCCCCAGTTTATATATGTTGGCCTCATATTTATATATGTTTCCACCCGTCTGATTGAACTTGTGTGTTCATGTGAATGTGGAAGGTTGGTCTTAATATTGAGTGACTGCCGCGCAATGGCTTACAGTCGCCGCCTCCCACTCTAGGCCTCGTTTTGCTGTAGTTAAGAACGCATGGATTCGTGTGTCGTCTGCGCTAGCGACTACTGGGTGGCCAGAGACAAGCTTATTTGCCAAGGTGGCGAGGTGGCCGTGTTCTTAGGGTCGTACCAACCTAATCCTGGAGGAAAGAGGTTACAGCAGACATCTCTGGGAGCGGTTGTGGAGGGAATTATCTTGGCCAGGTAGCATGGGTTGGTAAACAATAGTCTCTGAACGCACTCTGCGTGGCTTTTAGTGCGCTCTGCATTTTGTGTATGGCAGGAGGAGGTTTTTCCGAGGCCTTAGAGCTTTAGACTTCATGCTTCATTCTGGTTCCGATGACTGAGGAAGTAAGTACTCTGCTGAATCATGCTGAGGGGAAAGCATGCTGTTAGGACTTTGATTTCATCATGATAAGGCAATTTTTCAGTGATAGTTCTCTTGAGTAATTCATTCGCTATGAGAGGCAAAGAGTTTCTTAATTTACAGAACTCGAGTAACTTCAGTGTACATTTATTATTTCGATTTCATTCCAGTGATGATTGTGTGTCCGGTTTCGCTCAAGTTAGAATACACGTGTGTGGCCTTCAGCCTTTGTGTCAGCCTAGTACGTTTGAATTTCCTTAGCGTTTTTAACTAGGGTTTTCGTGTCGTTTCTGTATCCACGAGTATGCTGAATATTTCTCAGATTTTCTGACATGATTCCGTCTTTCCTGTTTTGTATGACTGACTGCACCATGTGCTTTCGTAACAGTCGTTACTTCGGCCTTAAGCCATTCTTATTTAATACTAGAATTCTCGCGTGTGCTTTACTTGCATGTTCTAAATTAATTGCTGTCTGTAAATGCATTGAAATTCGGCGTGGTCGCATACCACGTGGTACATAAGAATAGTGAGTCACTGACTCCATCACATGAGTTCGTTTAGTGCACAGTGTACTTAAAATTAGTGATCAAGACACCTGCCATCTCATCAAGACGCCGCCAACACCTCGTTTCGCCACTGCTTTCAAGTGTTCCAGTTTTGTAATGTACTGCATAGCTTTATAGACGGGTCTGTGAATGAATGTATGTGCTTTCAGCCATCCATTGTGTGTTTGCAAATTTCCTCCCACATTAGCTCCATATTCATAAAGGGCAGAAACAATTTTAATATGGGCAGTAATTATATGATTTAATTCACATTTATATGCTTGTTATTTTACTGAATAGATTATGATTTTAAAGTATCAGGCCTCTGCTTTATGGTTTCATGCTTCCTATCCCGTGTTTAATTATCTATTCATTTAGTTTTTAACGTTGATTTTGTCTTTATTAAAATGTTGGCTGCTCCGTTAAGGAGTGGGCAGTTATATCAGTTTCCGTTGCGCATGTACTGTGGCCGCTCAAAAAGTAATTTAGAGCAGCAGTGAGCGTTTTAACTTACATTTGCAGATCTCAACTCTCCTAGATTTTGCTTATTTTAATAACAGGCTACTTTCAAGGTTATGCTGGCGTTATTCTTTAAGATGGCCTCCATCAAATTCACTTCCTACAGTGTGGGACAAACTTAAATGACCATTGTACTCGCAAACCTTGACCACCCTTTGCCAAGCGATCATATTATAAGTACTTGGCAATCTCACCCGTGGTGTCATTCTGCTCCACAAAAATGCAGAACCTCATACAACCAATACAATCGTGCAGAAATTCAAATGGGACTTTCTCGGTCACCCGCTAAAGACTGCAGACCTCTCTCCCTGTGATTACGCCATTGTTGGTCCCCTGAAAGAGGAGACATCCATTCACCGCCTTCGCCGGTAACATACTGGTAGTATAATTATGCCTCCGGCTCGTGTCTTTTTGAAAGCCCCTGACAAATTCGTGTTAATGGGAGGATGTATGGAAGTCAGGTATGGACAGTGGGACTACTGGGACAGTAAGGAAGTGTGGCTGTATGGGGCGCTGTGGGCCGGCGAGCAAAGCTTTGCACACGAGGGGCGGCGGTCGCGTGCGGCGGCCGGCGCTATCGCGATGCATACGAATTGCCGGCCACTCGGCCGCCCACCCGAGCTTCCGAAAGGAGTCACGCTCCAGCCGGCCCCAGCCAGCCGCCTGTATTAGCGTCGCTGAGCTGTTCAAACACGTGCCGACCGCACTGCAGAGGCGGCACATGCCGCGTCTCTCTCTGACCTTCTGCCGGCTCGCAAACGGACCTCCTGATCATCGGTCTGATTAGTACTGGCAGGGCGTGCATATCCAATTACTGCATGTTGAGGCATGTAAACTGGCAAGGGTTTTCTAGAGAATGGCCCATGTAATTTGTATTGTTGCGAGGGGGGGAGGGGCGAATAATAAAGCAAGCGACACTTGTAAGTTACTAGTCCAGTCAATGAATGCATTCTAGAGTGCATGGAATATGCGAGAATTTTGTTAGGGATAGTTAGGAGGTGAACATACTAAAAGTTCCCGCTCCTGGGGGTGGGGTGGAGGGGGTGGAGAGGTACCATTTTTTGCTTTTTCCGCTTATATCTAAGAAACGGTCGGCTTGACGACATATCCACTGCAGGCGACAGTAAAAGTGTCTCAACTCCTCCGCACCGGCCGCGGTGGCCGAGGGGACTGAGGCGCGTCAGTCACGGTCTGCACGGCCACTACGGTCGGGGGTTCGAATCGCCCCTCGGGCATGGATATTTGTGCCGTCCTAGTTCGTAAGTAGTTCATAAGTAGTTTGTAAGTTTAGGGTCTGATGACCCTGTAGTTGAGTCCCATAAGCTGTACAAACATTTTTTGAACTCTTCCGCCTCAGAAAAACGAAGATATTGCGTTGAATGCAACTTTTTTTTCATCCTGAATCTCTTTCAGTGCTTGTAAATACTTTAATGTATGATTCATAATATTATCAGAAAATCTACATTTATAAAAAGGTGCTCTGTTTCAATTGCAAGTGCCTTCTTGTCATTGTTAAACTGTTGTTATTTACCATGCTAGCACGCTTCATAAGGTAAAAAACGTTACTGCCCCTCAAAACACTCATTTATGGAGAGACATCGAAACTGAGCGCACATCTTATAAATGATGTAACTTCTGATAGGCTGAAGATAAGGTAGCAAATATGGACATCAAAGTGAAGGAAGTGTAATGCTCTATAAATTTCTCTCAGACTAATTTTCTGTAAAACGATAGAGTGTGTCACTAGAAATAAATGTTTGACAAAATTAGTGAGGTAAAGATGATATTTTCCGAAATTGTCGATTTTCAATAACGTGTATCTCTAAAACCGTTGGGAATTCGACGTATATGTATAGAAATATTTTATAGCAAATTCAATTGTCTTTCATTTTTATTAGGAATACTATTTTCCTAAAGCCGACCGTTTTTTAGATATAAGCAGAAAAACCAAAAAATGGTACGTTTCCACCCCCTCCTCGCTTTAGCTCACCCCCCAGGGGCGGGGACTTTTAGTATGTTCACCTCCTAACTATCCCTTACAAAGTCCTGAAGTCAAAAGAGAGAGAGAGAGAGAGAGAGAGAGAGGAAAAAAAGGGAGAGCAATCCAGCAAAAAACGTTAAAACGTTACTAGGTTACTAAGTAATTGTAAGTTCATTCATACTACCAAATTAAAACACATCACATACGGTACTCAGCTTTTCATCATTGTGATCTATGGGGGTTCTGCTCGCACCAAAGTTATCCACCTGGGCCGTCGTGGTAGAAATGAATACTCATAGGTAGAATTTTCACTTATTATTTAATTTGCAATCAAATTGCTTCTTGCTCCAGGTAACATTACAACTTCCATTACTTCCGTACACAGTTCACCAGAACTTGACTGGCAGTCCTTCCATTTCAAAGCACCGCCTGACACAGCTTCCTGAGCACTTTACAACAATAATGACATTCCCATATGTATTGTTCATAACAATTAAATATACTAATTTACAATTAACGAACACACAAGTAAAACATTATATGTACACAAAAATATTCAAAATATAAAATGAAAAGTATACATAAAATAAATTTAGAATGCGCATATCTTTCCAAGTCTTAATCTGAGTCATTTTTGTTTGACGACAAAGCGCCATGTTAAATGTCAATTAATTAATGAGTGCATCATAGATATTCCTAACATATATTGAACTATCAAATATCTTGCCAATTCTCATAATAGAATCCAAATCTCTGGTCAGTCAATATATACAGAGAATCACAATATTCGAGCCTCGACTATTACATTAATTAACATAATTAACTGGGGAACACAACTTGTTTACGAGCCTAACATATATATATATATATATGTACAATGCTATCTATTTTCATGTCTTTTGAATTTACATAAAGTTTCTACCGGTTGCACAGTGGTAGAGTGCCAGACTACAAATCCAAAGGTCGCGGGTTCGATCCCCGCTAGGTTCTAAGATTTTTATCTGTCACTTTCCACTTCTTTCACCTCTGGCAGTATTGCTCATGTGATAAAAATACCGACTAGCACCGTAGTTCGGAACCCACGTTAAACTGTAGGTCCCCCTATAACTGACTGGGTCAGTTCGAAGGTCGGAGGAAGGCAACGGTTTACCACCTCCAAACAGGACCATGCCTAGTAAAGCACTGTGGTGTTCAAACCAATCTTCGGATTGTTGACTGCTTTACCTTTTTCTATAGA
The DNA here is from genome assembly GCA_026315105.1 of Locusta migratoria. NCBI lineage: Eukaryota > Metazoa > Arthropoda > Insecta > Orthoptera > Acrididae > Locusta > Locusta migratoria. Next base: position 36,670,552 of record CM048750.1, on the reverse strand, counting down.
TAATCTGGCTATTTCTTGAAATAAAGTACAATGACAAAACTATTATTTATAGAACTCTCTGGAAACACATATACTAATATCTTAATTAATGAAATCTATCATTTGTTAACTAAGCACAGTATCACCCAGACACTGTCCTTACTATGTGCATTCCTACACTGATTCCTAAACTTGATATTCCGTTTGTAACTAACTTCACACGAAACATATATCACTATTAGACTACCGGGTCCGACGCAGACGGTATCGTGACATAGAACTGAGATGAGAGTGCCAGCAGTATTTCACAACGTGCAACTGAAGTAAAATACAAAAAGTAATTTTAGAGGTGGAGAGTATCCCATGGGAAAGGTTGGAAAGATAGTTAAAACTACTAAGTAGATGACCATCACAGCCACATTTTAAAACCTCCAGCCTAACAGCTTAGGCCAGAGTTGGGACAAATAAAAAAATTTCACAACTTTGCTCATAGAGGACAAATCACCACCAAGATTCGCCTCTGTCCTCTCTGCATGGCATAAATTACACTTAAAAGTAATCTGCACACCACGGTCATCACAGATCGGTGGCTCCTCTCGTCGGAGTATCAAACCGTGGACAGTGCCCAATTCGGAAGCGTGTAATGGCAACTTCATCCCTACTTAAGAGGTCGGCTGGAGGAGCCCCACGGACGAACTGTGATCTTCAGGAAACGCACTAGTCTTCCTCCCAAAACTGCAGAAACCGGAGCCGCAACAAAGAAGTGATATCCTGCAATAGAATTGGACACCGTGTCACATCAGGGGCGCTGCAAGATTCTTTGGCAGCCTGATTGGAACCTTCATTCCCACATGTCCTGGCATCCAGCAAAACGAACATTCCTTCCCACGACGTTAAAGGAAGGACAGTTCGTCGTGCGCATGCTGCAGTAAAGGCTCCAATGGACATAGTTCGTCCAACGACTGCGGTCCACTTAGAGAATCAGAGCAAAAAAGAAATCGTCTGTCATGAACACCACGTATCTGCCGTAGTGCCTTCAAGATCGCTTGTAGCTCTGCCGGCAAAACACTAATTCTCGGGGAGGCAAACCTTGACAACACGGTTGGGAAACACAACCGAACAGCCAACTGGGTCCCCATAATATTGGAATAAATAAATAGCCGGGCAACTCCGTAGTTTCAGCCAATAACTATCATAAAAACGACGAGCTTGAAGAAGTATCATGAGTTAACCGCGCACACGTAACAACGTCAGAAGGAAAAAGCAAAAACAGAGCAACAATGAAGTAAATCTTTCTTCTGCGCGGATATCGGAAAAAAAGAGTTGGAACGTCCAGAAAGAATTTGGTTGCTGTGAAATTACTCCGAAATATTACAGAAATATCGAGCTTTACTGCCTAATCTCTGACTCACGAAGCTTGAAGCACATCTGTTATTCAAATAGATGAACGTAAACGTTCTGACACACGGTGATGTTCTAGTCTGGCGCCACTACATTGTCTGTTGTTATGCTTATGTGAGTTGTGGATAGTAACATACGTTTCAGCAGCTTACGCAACATTACTTCGGACTGATAGTGGACAAGCCGTCCGAAACTAGTCGTCTGTCAATAAATAAGTAAAATATATATTCAGGGTGTCCCAGTTATCTTGTCCACCCAAAATATCTCTGGAACAATAACAGCTATTGGAAAACGACTTTCACCGGTATCACTGTACGGCTAGGGCCCATGAATGTACATATTTGGAAACATTCTAAAACGAAAGCAAATGTGTTTTTTAACACACATTTATGTTTTTTAAATGGACACCCTATATTTTTTCTTCAGCAATCCATAGCAAGACAAATCACATAAAGAATGGCGTTTATTGCATCGCAATATTCCAATTACATCCCGAGATATTGCGACGCGAAGTTGACGCTTGAAAAACCCGAAATGCGCTGCTAGCGCACGTCCTGAGGCTCAGGCGTGAACCCCATGCTGCTCAGGACGTGAGCTAGCCGCGCTTTTTGCGTATTTCAAGCGTCAACTTCGCGTCGCAATATCTCGGGATGTAATTGAAATAGTGCGATGCAATCAACGCCATTGTTTATGCGATTTGTCATGCTATGGATTGCCGAAGAAAAAATATAGTGTGTCCATAAAGAAAAAACTTAAGTTAGTGTTAAAAAATACATTTGCTTTAGTTTTAGATTGTTTCCAAATATTCATGGGCCTCAGCCGTACATTGATACCGGTGAAATATGTTTTCCAATAGCTGTTATTGTTCCAGAGATATTTTGGGTGATCAAGATAGCTGGGACACGCAATATAACACAGCACCTCTATATGAGGTTTTAATTTCTTTTTGCATTGCATCGCAATATTCCAATTACATCCCGAGATATTGCGACACGAAGTTGACGCTTGAAAAACTCGAAATGCGCTGCTAGCGCACGTCCTGAGGCTCAGGCGTGAACCCCACGCTGCTCAGGACGTGCGCTAGCCGCGCTTTTTGCGTATTTCAAGCGTCAACTTCGCGTCGCAATATCTCGGGATGTAATTGAAATAGTACGATGCAATCAACGCCATTGTTTATGTGATTTGTCATGCTATGGATTGCCGAAGAAAAAATATAGTGTGTCCATTAAAAAAAAAACAAAAAAAACTTAAGTTAGTGTTAAAACACATTTGCTTTAGTTTTAGATTGTTTCCAAATATTCATGGGCCCCAGCCGTACATTGATACCGGTGAAAGACGTTTTCCAATAGCTGTTATTGTTCCAGAGATATTTTGGGTGATCAAGATAGCTGGGACATGCAATATAACACAGCACCTCTATATGAGGTTTCAATTTCTTTTACATGGTTTAATTGCTTTTCCAAATTTTTCTTTGGTGTCCCTTAATACTTGCTCACTGAACAGATCGATTAACATCGAATGTGGATTACAGCTCTATCTCTCTGCCTTCCCAATCACTGCGGCCCTTTTCTTGCAATTGCTGTCTGATTTATTTGTATAACTTTTCGCTCACTGTATTTTACTCCAGATATCTTCAGAATTTTAGATCATCGACATTGTCAAATGCTTTCAGGCCAAGTTGGAAAGTTGTGCTGGACCGGAAGTCTAACCCGCATTTCCCGCTTCGGGTCAGCGTTCGCCTTAACCAACTAGTCTCTACAGGCACGTTTCCCTTCCCACTCAAAAAGCATTTTACAGTCACCATCATCATCCTCATTCAACTACAATTTCTTGGGTGTGGGGAAAAAGTGCTCGCCACCTCGTATTCCTACAGCTTCTGTTCCAGGACGTCTTCCCATTTGAGTCCTCTCTTCTCCACATGTGATATTACAGTCCCTATCTAGTGTTTTCTCGGTATTCCCCTTGGTCTTTTTCCTACGAATTTCAGCTATAAATACTTTTTAGCAAGTCTTTTACTGTTCATTTTCATTATGTTCCCATACCACTGAAGCCTGAGTTCTTTTATGAAACAGGTTACAGGAACCTCAATACCATCAACTTTTTTATTCGCCTCATTCCTAATTCTTTCTTTCTATTTGTTCGACTGATAGTTGCAATGAATCTCATTTCTACTGCCTGAATTCTGCTGAGGTCTGTGTTTCTATACCATATATACTGATACGAAATATGTACGGTACATGGTTGCTTTTTGTGGCCTTTTCTCATGCCACAGAAGTTTTATAATTTGACTATGAAAGCTGGGTGCTTTCTGCGTCCTGCTGAGTACTTCCTGCATGCTGGTGTTGTCTTTCGATATCAGGCTTTCCAGGTATTTCAAATGGGAAAGGGATTCTACTTTGGCTCCTAGAAATATATTTTAAGTTGTTCCTTGTCTGTTGATGGTCGCTTCTAATGTCATTGTTTACGCTATCTTTCTTTAGTCCGAAAATTTTGAACACGTTGATCCAATAATAATGTTTCTTCAGTGCTCCTGCTTCTGTCTCTCCCCATACTATCAAATGATCAGCAAAACCAAGGGCATTCAGATCACTGTGTATTTTCTTGATAGATTTAGTAATACTCTCCATAACTACTATGAACAGGAGTGGTGATAGAGTACTTATTGGACACCTCTCTTTGTTTTAAATCATTCTGATTATCCATTCCCTATCTGGACACAGCTATAACACTTCTGGTATAGCATATTGACGGTCAGTTAGGTACTTCGGCACATTTAGATCTTTTAAACATTCCCATAACCTTCATACAGTGCCCGAACAGCTAACGATGGAGATTCCCATATATGTCAATTATCGGAAGACCAGACTAAGTTTCCATCTACGGCTATTTGCGGTGGTGGTGAAGAGCAAGGTGTCGGAGCAAACTAAATGAAAAAATTTCTAGATGGTGGGAAGAGTGGCAGGCAGCTGTAATTGTAGAAAAATGTAAGTTATCAAGATGAATAGGAAACACAATCCTGTAATGTTTGAATACAATATTGGTAGAATACTGCCGGACACAGTGACGTTTATCAAATATCAAGCTGTAACGTACCAAAGAGATATGAAATGGAACGAGCATATGAGGGATGTACGCGGAAAGGCGTATGGTCTAACAGTTTATTGGAGAATATTGTAAAGGAGACAGTATGTATAGCCTCATTGCGACCTATTCCTGAGTACTCCTCAAATGTATGTGATTCCCACATAGACTGAAGGAAGACACATAAGAAATTAAGAGGCGGGCTACTACATTAGTTGTAAGCTCGATCAGCTTGGGAGTGTTATGAAGATTTCTCGAGAATCAAAACTGGCATCCTTGGAGGCAGCCGAAATCGTTTAACTATAGATTATATATAGGTGCGAAAGTGCTATTCTGAAGCGAAATGTTCCGCACAGGAGGAAAGTCATGTGGAAAAAAAGGGGGATAATTAATAAGAATATCAAACAAACGATTCGCTGATGTAAATATATTAAATCAATTTTCAGCGATATATTTTGTCTCGATGTATATAAATGACATTGAATCGAATGAGGGGCATTGAATCAAAATTTGGTGTCGTAGATCAGATTCGAACACGGGAATTCCTGCTTACTAAGCACGCACTACAACCACTAAGCCACCATGACTTAATTTATACGGCGATTGCACTGACAATCTTAAAGCACCTCTCCCTCCACAACACAAACTTCAATTCTGCCTCATCTTTCCCAATATAAATACACATTTTCATCTTAAGCATTCGTAGATAATGTCAGATATTCCGTGAACATGAAAAATTGATCTGGTCGTCATAATTTATTATAATATGGTTTCAAAAATCCTTACACATATATATATATTTTCTGGAATTTGCCCACCTGGGTGCGTATTCAAATTTTCTAATGTATGTAAAGCTATTGACCAAACTATAGTGGTCGTCGCTCCCTTGACTTCCGAACTACTTGAACTAACTTGCGACTTGCGCTAAGGATAAAACACACACACACACACACACACACACACACACACACACACATACACACACACACACACAAACGCTCGACGGTGAATTTGAACCTCCAACGGGAGCAGCCGCGTGGGTGGGCATTCTGAGTAATTTTTTCGCCCTCGTCCGCTCTGTTTGGGTAGATGCCAGATGCGCCACCAAAGCTCATCTCAGAAGCGATAACTCTCCGTATATGTTTTCAACACTTACCTTAGGTATTCGATTTTTTTTTGTGAAGTTAATAACCATTAGAAACATGCCTTCTTCTCATTTTTCATTAAACGGTTAATTGTGACGAAGGATTAGGGACATTGAAAATTGTTGGTATTGCTGACTACTGCAAACGTTTCCAACTATTAGCTCTATTTTCCTCAAATTGACTGTCTTCAAAAGAATCTAAAACTTGGCATATCAATAATGTAATAACAAAGGTCGTAGCCTTTAAACCTTTAAAAGGGTTTTCATTTACCATATTGACATGTAGACTGCGGCCTTTGACAAAAAGTCGTTTAAAACGGATTTCCTTCAATCGCCAAATGAAAAGTTGTAGACTACAAGAATAATATGTCGTACGCTCATAGGATTTTGTGTGTTTAATATCGTACTAATTTTAAATATCGTTTACAAGTACGAACCGTATCAGCCACTATAAACAGTAAAAGAACTGTTTGCATTATTTAAAAGTAATTACTGTTGTTATTGTCTTTATCTAGATTTGTTGTTGTCGTCCATATATATATATATATATAAATAAAAGTGTATAACAATAGGTCATAGCTTCGAACACTTCACTAACAAACACTTGTTGAAACAAGTCATTTAGAACGTGATGGAATTTGCATAACTACAAATGACTTAAACCGCTTCGCATAGTTTTGAAGACCTTATCAGTGTACATTTATTCACGACGACAGTTTGTTGCTCATGATGTACGCCTTTCGGGATCCACTCGATGCGGAAAAATACGGAAAGCGTTCTCTGAACTATTAAAACAATTCGGAGCTGCACAGCTTACCATGTTGAAAGCGTACTGATTGCCCTAGGCTGCCCCGTCACGTCGACGCGAAGGAACGAAAATGGCGGAGGCGCATATCCGTCTATATCCAGGTGCCCTGGCCGTATCCATTACAAGGCGGTGTATTAGTGTTTACAGTGCTTGCCTAGTAAGCAGGAGGGCCCGGGTTCGTGTCCTGTATGCAACTCGCCACACGACTGTACAAAAACTAGAGACACTCGAACAATCCCTTAATTCTACGCTTGGGGAAAGACGATCACAACCATAGATGGAAACATAAACGACCCAAAACACTTCTCCTCAGAGACTAACCACCTACGGTCATAGGGCCATCAACTCGCAAACACGATGCATATGGCGAACCCCTGCCAAACAGCAAACTGACTGGCAATGCCAGCTGAGCTCACAGCCGACCAACAGGCAAGGCAGGGAAACCATATTCAGCGCACTGAACACAAACAAACCTATACAGTCCCACATATTTAGCCAGTTCTATGACCGAACTGTCTAACTATCCTGACAAACTTGGCTATGTTCACAGGTATTCTGCCGCAGCCGACTCAGGAGACTTCACAGGAGCTCAGCTGCAGCAGAACCTCGCATCAACCGGACTGAATCTTTATGACAAACCTAGCAAAGTTAATGGTACTGAGATATACCCTTACTAACATTACCAACCCTTGCATGTTTGCCAGACTTATATTTATTAGGAGAATTCTAACGAATGCAGTCCGAAAACAAAGGAAGTAGGTTACAGTACACTTGTTCGCCCACAGCTTGAATACTGCTCACCGGTGTGGGATCCGTACCAGGTGGGATTGATAGAGGAAGTGGAGAAGATCCAACGGAGAGCAGCGCTCTTCGTTACAGGATCATTTGGTAATCGTGTAAGCGTTACGGAGATGATCGCTAAACTCCAGTGGAAGACTCTGCAGAAGAGACGCTCTGTCGCTCGGTACGGTGCTTTTGTCGAAGTTTTGAGAACTTACCTTTACTGAGGAGTCTAGCAGTATATTGCTCCCTCCTACGTATATCTCGCGAAGAGATCGTGAGGGTAAAATCAGAGAGATTAGAGCCCACACAGAGGCATACCGACAGTCCTTCTTTCCGCGAACAATACGTGACTGGAATAGGAGGGAAAATCGATAGTGGTACTCAAGGTACTCTCCGCCACACACCGTCGGGTGGCTTGTGGAGTATGGTTGTAGATGTAGATGTAGATGATCTGTCGCAGATAGCATACCGCTACTGCCCTTAAAACCTAGCCCACTGTTGCAGAGGTTATTTTTCCCCTTGGTTCTTGCCTTGGCACTTTTTTTCCTCTGCCCTTACAATACCTTTACACTTCGTATACGTTTCGACCAATTCTATCTCCAGATGCACCGAATTAATGGGTGATCGTGCCCACACGTACGGATAACATCGCGGTTCCCACATCCCGTAATCCACCTTAGCAAACGGAGGTGTCAGGTGTCAGTAGAACTTTTGTGATGGTCACCACGTTGGTGTGGACTTGGAGGGGCCCCATCCTTGCTAATAGGAACAATAGTTTCGAGGATATTACATTAGAATAATGTGATTGGAGTGAAATCCGGAATCTGTAATTCCAGGGTTGGAGTCCAAGGTGAGTCATTGCCTAGTATTACCGTATAAATCTGGATGGTGGGGTGAGGGGATGTGGCGTATAACAGTCTTCATCCAAATTTCATGCCATAACTGGAAGTATTAGAAAACGTTTTAAAATTGAATTTCTACAATTATTTCCATTTCCTAAATGATTACGTCCTTCACAGTTCAGTGTAAAGTAATACTGGATTTTCATATTCTTCTTCTCTTTCCGGCAGCGCGGCACCCACATGTCTGAGTTTTCGGCCAAATTTTACTCTGGAGATTTGGGGGGGGGGGGGAGGGGGATTGAGGGACGGAGAGAGGATGGGTATTGGATTGGGAGGGGGCATTCGCAGTTGGGTGACGGGGGGGATTGTCATTCGGAAATCTTCAGCCTGTGTTGGTTCTGGGTTCGAATCACTGACCGGCACAGCAAGGAAGTTTAGTATCTCGGAACGTACAAAAAAATGTTCAAATGTTTGTTAAGCTTATGGGACTTAACTACGGGGTCATCAGTACCTAATGTTACAAACTACTTACGAACTACCTTATACTGAGGACGGCACAAATATCCATGCCCGAGGGGGGATTCGAACCCCCGAACGTAGTGGCCGTGCAGACCGTGACTGGAGCGCCTCAGTCCCCGCGGCCATCGCGGCCGGCTCGGAACGTAGCTCACAGCATTCGAGACCAACTGACGTCCAGACTCGGTTCCCACATCCCACATTAGCATACTAACCAAATACGGAGGTGACAGTAGAGCTTTTGTGATGGTCACCACGTTGGTGTGGGCGTGGAGGGGCCCCCATTCTTGCTGGAAGGCCAGTGTGGAAGAGCTGTAGCGGGACCGGTGTGACGCCGGCCCGTTAGTGGCTACGTGACGCGGCGTGTGATGGCGGTGTGCCAGCGAGTGGCGGAGGTCAAGGCCGCGGCCGCCTGGCCTAGCTGGCCGCACACACACCTTGCCGTGGCGCACGCGGTCGCGAGGGACCCACTGTGGCGGTCACCGGTCACAGGTCGCGGCCGCGCTCTGCACTGGGTGGACGGCCAGCCTGGCACCTCCAAATCTCCAGCTAAAGCACACAATTGCCGTGGCATTCCTCAGCTCTCTGTGGGACGCCCACCTGAAGGTGCAGAGGAATCCACATTTCCAGGCATTGTTTGGCCATTTACTTGGTGCAATGCTCGTTCACGGATTCCACCGGACACTGGGGACGTAAAGCACTGAATATACCGAGCTGAATAATCCGCCATTTTGAATCCCAATCCGTCGACAGTGTTGTGGCTTATGTGTGGCGCAGCGAAGTGAAATCAGCTAATATGTTGCGATTTTATAGTTTCACAGCGAGAAATGGTTGGTTGTGCAGCTCCAAACTGCTCAAATAATAGCAGACATAATCGCCGTAAGTTATATTGGTTTCTTTCAAGCACAGATCGGCGTAAAAGGTGGCTTGTAATTCCACACGCCAAGTATGGACGCCAAAATCGAACAACTGTCTGTGTAACGTTAAGAACAAAACTTTTTTTTATTTGCGTCACAAATAGTTATGTTCACAGAGAGGTAGTAATGAAAATACAGGCCTATACATGTAAGCAATGGTTTATTTTAATTTTGCTGCAGATTGTTAACACGACATACTTTTTTAAATTTTATTTAGACCAACTAAGGAGTTTTTATAAGGGCTGTTAATTGTATTTTAATTGATGCATGAGTGCAGCTGGCTTTATCCAGCTGGTGGTTTTTTAATTATATTATTTCCCATTAGTTCAGTGTTTAACAATGTTTAAGTTAAATGTGACTCTCGAGACGGGAATATGTAGGCCTAAGCTAAGCTGTGAAGAGGGTTTGGAACTTCTCAAAGAATGCGACAGGAAAGAAGTCGTACATGAAAGGCATTAAATTCAAAACTTGGCTTGCAACATTCACTTTATTTCAAAGTGCATGCTACCAGAGAGACTTTATTTAGTCGTTATTTAATGCAACCAGACGTTCAGAGTTATTAAACACATTTTGACGTAAAATCTTCTCTGAAATATGCTGTGTCTAAAATATGCGAGACATTAGAAGGGGTAATACGAAAAGTACAATATCGCAATTAACATTATTCCGTAATTGTTTTCGAATGCAACTCTTAGTTACCGTAAACGTATGTGGACGTACCATTTATAAACAAGAAAATACGATAATAGTAACGCATTTTAACTGTATTTGGTAAATATTTAGAACGGCAGCATATGCCTTAATTTGGAATGTAAGTGCGTTTAATATCTCTAAATATCCATCTAATCAGTAACTTGCCTCTTAAAGTCAAATGTAAGCCAATAAATTTACTGTGCGGTAATATTTTCTGCGTGAGGAAAGTATATTTAATGGCCTTAATCGCATGTTAAAAAGCGTTAAGTGTTCCGTAGTCTTTAAATGCGCGACTTCAACGTGGGATTCAAAATGGCGGATCGTTCTGCTTGTATTATACAGTGCTCTATGGGGACGTGATACGTCAAGATTTTATTAGTTTATTTTTATTTATTATTTTTTTTAATTAGAACTGGGTCCTTACGTTATAGTTCCATTCTCTTGCCTGTTTTCCTTTATCCTTTCTTCTTTTACTGTTTTGCAGTGATTTCGGGGACTCATATGCCGCCTCTCCCCCCCCCCCCTGTGGCGGACTGGTGTTTCACCCTAGAATGGTGTTTTGTGTTTTCCCTGTCGCCATTGCAGGTTGGGGGATTATCTGGGAGGGCTTGGGGGTTTGCCTTCACTTGGTCCCCTTTGCAACGTTTCATTTCTCTTTGTTGTCCCCTGGAGTGGTTTGTTTTGTTTCGTTTTGGTGACATGTCAGAAATTTCGATTTTCACCACCCCTACACGGAGCGGGGACTTGACTGTGGTGGTCTTACGTTATTATTATTTCTGTTTTTACATTTACCATGGTTGATCCACTTAGAGAACACGATTTATGCGCTCTCTGTGTCTGGAAGACTTTGTTTCTCCTTTGAAATGTTTTTGTCGGTGAATGGACACTGGTTGTCGTGCAATTTTCGTTCTTGGCCGTGGAATCTGCCACACTTATTGTACAATTAAAGAAAAAAAAAAAAAAACAGCAGCATACACAGGTCCGTCTCCATGGAACTCATCGTGTTGTCTTTTGATGCGTTACGCTTTATGATTCAAACTCAGATTTCTACACGTGGCTGTTTATTGCCAAATATTTGAGGACTTGAACTTGTTACATAAGGTTTCAGGACAGTGATTGCGGAAATAATTTCGAGGCCGCTACGGAATTTTACACAGGCATGTAGGTAGGTGAATAATTAGTTTCGTGACGTGATTAGTGACAAGGTTATGCTTCACGATTGAGCATTCTGAAGCTGATGACGTGTTCATCTGGCAATGTCTGGGAATGTCCCACTAAATTCTCAGTGAGGGAGGGAGTGAGGGGTGGATGGGTGAAGATTTGATTTCCCAACACGAAATATTTTTGGAATTCAAACATTGTTTTTCCTCAAATGTAATATTGGAGATAATTGTTTAATCAAAGCCCTCATTTTCATATCAAGATGGGGACATCCATGGGCGGTGGCAGCAGCATCGTCGGGGCTGTGGTCTCTCAAATGAGTGTATGTGGGGGCGGCTGCGAGGTTTCAGTTCTCCTGAAGTGGTGGTGGGTGAGTTAAGTGCAGTGTATTGTATATGCGATTGGGTGGAATGTTATGTTTGTTGTCAAAGTTCCAGGGCGGTATCCTTTGTTGAGGGATGACCGCCATTCTTCGGGGAATGACAGGTTGGGGGTGAGTTCTCCCCACGACGCCAATGGCGTTGCAGGATCAGTGTCCAAGGAAATAAGGTGGTACGTCAATACCACCATTACTTATATACACACTTCACGCCCCAGAAGCGAACCCAGTACCGGTGCCCCATCAACAGTTTAGATACACGTGAATTGTGGCTAAGTGTTTCCAATGCAAAATAAACTGCCTGTTCTGCAGCATGTTAGTCACTTTGCGGTAATGGGAAGAGGGTAATTTACATACAGGTAATTTTGAATACAAGAGAACCACAGCTGAAACATTGACGCATTTTTCTCGGAACCTTCTGGATTATCTTGTACATTACGTAATAGGTGAAACGCCAGGTGAAACTATCGATGAAACTACTAAGTTTACTATTAAAGTGTGAGCCAAATTCACCCTGTCTAAAACTGAAATTCTTCCTACAACTTTACAGATGAATCTCGTGTTTCGTCGACTTATCTTTGAAGTTAACTGGAAACGCGAGCTAAACCTAATAGCAAATAATATGTTCCCTGTTAACAAGACAATCCTTGAGAATTTATTCATTATTTAAACTGATAATAGCTCTGTTTTTATTCACCTCTAATATAATCAGAGTGTTAATTGTTGTCGAGAATTATACAGAATGGGCTAGACAGAAAACGTACGTGTTTTAAAGTTACCGTTTCAGAACGGCTCTTTTAACTTGTAAATATTGCGAGCTATAATAATGGCCTTCGGAGGTTACAACTGAGTGTTATATTAAGCGAAACAGCAACACCACAGGAGCTTTTTAGGAAATTTTACTAAAATAAAGACTATTTGCCTCTGAGGTATACAATGGTTTTCCTATAATTCCTATAATTTCCTATAATTTTGTTGTAGCCTGTGGAAGGAATCGGAGTCAGGATAGAAGTGGCCAACTAATTTGCAAATTTGTCTTTCAATGACTGTGAATTGTAGAAATTGTTATTGTTGTATTATTAAAAAATCAACAATAATGGCTCTAACAAAGAACTGTTTTCTGTTACTGAAAATCTTACAACTCACGTTTGAAATTACGTATCTGACTGAAATAAAATATGACGACTGATTTTGCAAGTTTATTATGCTCTAATCTTGATACCGTTACCCTAACTAACATGAAACTAGTATTTTAATTATGGAAAATCCGAGAGGATTTCAATAATGGAGGACAGATAACAACTCACCGTAAAGGGGCTCGCTGAGCTGCTGACAGACACGAAAATAGACAATCACATCCACACAACTTAAATTTTTGGCCCTGGCCTTCGTCAGAAAAAGAAACACATTCACACAGACAACTATACATACACGACCATCATGTCCGGTCACTCCAACAACACAAGCATCTAGACTGTGAATGAGGTGGGGAATGGAATGGGAAGAATGCCGGATAAAGGTGGGCATGGAAAGTTCCGCGTTGCATGATGGATATTAAAGGCTCTGATATGCGGGATTTTGAACTGCGGCAATGAATACAGAGAAGGCAAGGGGCGGGAAAGGATTGAAGGGAAGTGTAGAGGAATGTGGTGAGGGAAAGGGGGTTTGAAATGATAAGAATAATAAGGAAAAATAAAAATCTGAAAGAAGTAAAAAAAAAAAAAAAAAAAAAAAAAGTTCGGAAAAATAGAAAAACTAAAAAAATAACTAAAGTATAAAGTAATTAATTAAGTGGATATTGTAAGGGGTGACAGTTGTAAGGAGAATAATGAGTGGGGAAGGAAGAGGGAAAAGATGTTATGCGTATGGTGCAGGGATCAGAAGTTAGGTCGAAGCCAGGATGGTTACGGGGCCGTAGAATGTGTTGCAGGGATAACTCCCATCTGCGCAGTTCAGAAAAGCTAGTGGTGGAGGGGAGGATCCAGATGGCTCAGGTAGTGAAGCAGCCATTGAAATCACAGTGCTGTGCTCAGCTACATGCTTTGCCACATTTTGGCGGTGGCCGTTCATCCTGACGGCTGGTTCATCGTCATACCAATATAAATCGCTGTGCAGCAGAGTTGGTATATCACATAGCTGCTTTCATAGGTAGCCTTTGCTGGGTGGGTGGATTGGGCAGGTTTTGCATCAGGTCTTCCACAGGGATATGATCCCTGTGGTAAGGGGTTGGGGATGGCAGTGGAATAGGGATGAACTAGGATGTTGTGGAGGTTGGGTGGACGACAAAACACCACTTTAGGAGGGGTTGGAAGGATCTTGGGTAAGATGTCTCGTATTTCAGGGCATGATGACAGATAATCAAAGCCTCGATGAAGGATGTGATTTAGTTGTTCCAGTCCAGGGTGGTATTGGTGACAAGGAGTTCGTTGTGACTGGATCTTGGGTAGGATGTCTCTCATTTCGGGGCGTGATAACAGATATTCACAGCCCTGATGAAGGAAGATATTTAGTTGTTCCAGTATGGGATGGTATTGGGTGACAAGGAGGACACTCTGTTGTGACTAGTTACTGGGGTTGTAGGGAGGATTGGTGGTGTGTAGGGGATATGGCATGGGAAATCAGTTTGAGGACTGGGTTAGGAGATAATGTCTGTGAAGGCCTTTGTAAGGCCTTCGGTGTAACTGGAAATTCACCGTCCACGGGAGGCAAGGCTGTATGGGAGGTATTATTTGATGTGGAATGGCAGATATCAAAGTGAGGTACTTTTGTTAAATATTAGGTTTAATTTGGACATATATGTGGATGGAACGGTTAGTGAGGTTGAGGTTAACATACAGCACAAGCGTACTTGCCAGGTTGAGAAGGACCAAGTGAAACTGATGAGGCAGAAGTGGTTGAGGTTGTGAAGGAACCATACCAGGGGCTTGGGATTTTAGGAAACCAGGAAGGTTGCCTTTAGATGGACCATAAATAGGTTGGCATAGGAGGGTGCCATGCCTACACTCCCTCTGCCAATCCCTACAGTGGAAAAAATACCAATCAAAGCTATTTTAATTCCAACACTGCACTCTGTTTCCCCCAATTCATACCACCATCCAACTGTAACCCTCCCTTACTCCCCCCTAACCACCCTCTGGTCACATTCCAGAAATTCCTCACATGCAACTGGGCATCACCGTTCTTCCCCAAATCCTTTCGGCAGGAAAAACGGACAGCCTTAAACAACCTCAAAACAGATCCCAACATAATCATTCTCCCTGCAGACAAGGGTTCGACCACTATTGTAATGAATCACAATGATTACATGACGGGATGAATGGCCACCGCCAAAATGTGGCAAAAGGCTAGATAGACTAGACTGTGGCACAGCCTGCACCTGAGCATAGCAATCTGGATTTCAATGGCTGCTTCACCACCCGTGCCATCTGAATCCTCCCCTCCACCACCAGCTCTTCTGAACTGTGCAGATGGAAGTTGCCTCTGCAACACATTCTACGGTCCCGCAACAATCCTGGCTTCAACCTAAGGTAACTTCTGATCCCCGCACCCTATGCCTCACATCTCCGCCCCCCCCCCCTCATCATTCACCACTCATTATCCTCTTTCTCATGTCTTCCTTGCAACTGTTAAAATCAAATGTTTATAAAGCTTATGGGACTTAACTGCAGGGTCATCAGTCCCTAAACTTACAAACTACTTATGAACTACCTTATACAGACAGCACAAACATCCATGCCCGAGGGCGAATTCGAACCGCCGACGCCTCGTGCATCGCAGCATAGCGCCTCAACGCGCTGCGGCCTTGCAGCTGTGTCTCACCACTTACAATATCCCCTTAATTAATTACTATTTATTTTTACCTATTTTTTATTTTTCCTAACTTAATTTTTTTCCTTTTTTCGTATTTTTATTTTTCCCTATTAGTCTTATCATTTCAAATCCTCCCAATTCCTTCCCACACTCCTCTACTCCTCCCTTTTATCCTCGCCCCCTCCCTTCAATGTATTCATTGACCTAATTGTCGCCTATCAGAGCCCTTAAAATCCATCACGCAACGCGGAACTTCCCATCCCCACCTTTACCCGGCATCCTTCCACCTCCACTCACCACTCACAGCCTAGATGTTTGTGTCGCTGGAGTGGCCGGACATGATGGTTGTGTATGTACAGTTGTCTGAGTGATTGCGTGAATGCATGTGTTTCTTTTTCTGACGAAGGCCATGGCATAAAATTTAAGTTGTGTAAATGTGATTATCTATTTCGTGTCTGTCAGCAGCTCAATGAGCCTCTTTATGGTGAGTTGTTATCTATACCCCATTATTGACATGAAACTAATATTGCTTCACATAAAATTGTGACTACTTCTGATTCATCAAATTCTGTTACATTTTAACTACGTAAGTAATGGCACACGTACTATGCAGAGTAAGTAGTAATTTCCGGCTGTTTGCTGATGATGCTATGGTGTATGGGAGGGTTTCTTCTTTAACTGACTGTAATAGCATACAGGGTGACTTAGACAAAACTTCTAGTTGGTGCAAATAATGGCAGCTAGCTCTCAATGTAGTAAAATGAAAGGTGATGCGCATGTGTAGGAAAAACAATCCCATAATGTTCGAATACAGCATTAGTAGTGAGCTTCTTGATGCTGTCGCGTCGTTCAAGTATCTAGGCGTAACATTGCAGAGCGATATGAAATGGAACGAACATGTAAGGACAGTTGTGAGTAAGGCGGACAAATTTTAACTTGGCAGAAGTGTGAATTGTTGATCAACGTATTTCAAGTCATGTCGATAATTATGGTTTACAATGACATTAAGTTGAAGGTTGATACAGTTGCAGAAGTGTAAAAAGGGTAGGGAAAGGTGGATGTGAGGGTACTTGCAAATTTCACAGTGCGCGCAAAATCCCTGGTACTAGTGACAGTGTATAAACGTTACACAATGTGCTCAACCCATTTCAGGTCTTAGGTACTTCATCCGCCCCGTTCGAACTTTAACCCTTAAGCATCAACCGTCCACTGTCTGAATTGTGTAAGATTTTTAATGTCTTCACGAGTCGACAGTCGCAGAATCCGAACACTCTACAAAGTTGCCCTCAGCTGTCTATTTCCGGAGAAACATAAGCTTATCTAAATACGTCCACAGAACTAGCCTGTAAAGAGCCCCTTGGCAGAACGTCTCAGTAACTGCCGTTAACATTGTGCTGTTACGATACTCTGAGAGGGGGCTCACCGAATTCAACGGCCCATATTCGACCGCAAAATTGTCTCTTTCCATCTATCAACCACCCTCGATCGAATGACACTTGACCAGTATTAATTCCTCAGTTTATTTATTTTATTTATGCATTTATTTTACCTAACCAGGCTTACTCAAGGTGAACAATTTGTTTAGTACAGTACAGACAGACAATGTATAATACAAGTATAGAGGTAAAAAAAAGTTCAGATTATTATTAGAATATAATTGTAACAATAATACTTACATAATTTAAAAGAAACAAAAATGATAATAATAACAATAATGGTGACAATAATAATAATGACTTTGCAAAGGACAGCAAGCATGTTTCATATTGTGAACATCAGCCCTATGATTATGTACATCAAGCAAAGACATAAGACGATAGAATGTGGTGAGAGAGCTATAGAAGAGGTAGATGTGTTAGAGGAAAAGAATGGTAAGATTGAAAGAAATGGTGGAGAGAGGAGAGAAAGAACTGAGAGGAGGGTAACAATGAAAGCTAAGCCGTCATTAATGTGTTAATTTTGAGTTTCCTCTTGAATGATGAGTGGTTTAGGGTAAGACGTATATCACATGGCAGTGTATTTCATAGTCGTATTGTTGGAGATTGACAACGACACGGAGAATTACTGTTGTGTGAAGGTGCAGCCAAGATGCTAAACGTATCCGATTGCGGTTGTGGAATGATGATAATGTGAGAAGATAAGTATTGGGGGTACTAGTGGCTGAGAAATGGATGAAGTAAGCACAGCGTTGGAAAATCGCGCATCCAACGAAGCTAGGTATATGAGGCACTGATATGATCGTACAACCGTATATTGCACACGTGCCTAACGCAAGCATTCATCACTAGCTCGATCCGTCTCGAATTTTCGCTATTTGTACCGTTTTGAACTACATCACAGTAGTAAAGATTTGGCAAGACAAGTGTTTGGACTGCTCCGGCGACCGGTGGCCGTCCGGTCCTGAACCAGTGGTGTCGCTGTCGCCGACCCGACCCCCCGCCGAAGACAGGTTTTATGACAACACCCAAGGGAAATGAGCTCTTCAGACTGACGAGCTGCGGCGGAGTGGCCGAGCGCATTGAGGCGCTATCCTACGATACGCGAGGCTGTTCCCCGACGGGCATGGCAGTTTGTGCCGTCTTTACTATAAGCTAGTTCATAAGTAGTTTGTAAGTCTAGGGACTGATGACCCTGTAGTTAAGTACCATAAGCTCTATAAACATTTGAAAGTTTGAACTCTGACGAAAAGAAGTCCGTAAACACAGTAGCAACATAACCTGTAATATTTAATGCAGGAAATAACGAGTACAGCAATGTTTTAGTAAAAGATATCTGGAAAGCTACAGCACAGTAGTTGAACAGGACGAGTAAGTGCACGAAACTTATTTATCAAGGAATGGATTCATATGTGTATTGTTTGTAACTATGTATTTTCACTGCAGTTTTTTTTTAAAGAAAACGCCTTTTACTACTTGCAGTAGCAAAGGGCGTTTTCTTTAAAAACACTACAGTGAAAATACATAGTATTCATCTGCTGCTCAAATGGCCACCACAAGCAAGATTGTTTATAACCACTGAAGCACTTGGGGATATGTCCTCAAGAAACTGTTAATTGAGATTTGGTTCGTTTTAATTTATTGAGACATCATTGCATTGGATGTAATTAAAAGCAGAAGACATCATTGCCTTGTCTCTTCTACAGATCGGATTGAAACTTGCATTTGTTGTTTGTAACAGGGAAGAAGAGTTGTCAAGTTCCACGAATAAATATATAATAGGCCTGGAGCTGTGCTTAATCAGTCGGGATTTTTTTAATTATGATAAACTAATTATGAGTACGGATGTATGCCTGTAAATGTTTGACGTGGCATATCAATGAAGACTCAGAGGAAGCTGCACTCATTAATATTTTGTAACACGTGTTGCTTCATTTTCGTAGCAACTTAGTGCAGTTTCTTCAATACTTAACTATTAAAGTAAAAACTAAACACAAACGGTGGTTAAAGAAAATGGAAGTAAACGTGCCTGAAAACTACTATTTTGTGAGAAATTTGTCGCTTTGTGCTTACCGGACACTGCCTGCAAAATCAAAACTAGAGATAACATAATCCAAAATCTGACAGGAAATGGCTGAGCAATGAATGCGATAACTCTAAGGACATCAGCTCTTGCTGTTGTCTATCTAGCAGCAGAATACTGCAGCCTACGTGGTTAAATAGCGGCCATGCAAGAGCAGTAGATAGTTCTGTTATCGGGAACCATCAAGTGAACACCAACCCATGATTGAGGTGCTGCGGTGGAGTGACCGAGCGCATTAAGCGCCTTGCTGCGAAGCTCGCGGTTGCTCGTCGTCGGAGGTTCGAGTCCTCCATTGGGCAAGGGTGAGTGTCTTGTCCTTACAGGCTACTTAATAATTTATTAACCAAAAATATAGCTGTAAATTAGTATTTGATTTATTGACTATCATAGGCTTGTGGATCAACTTTTATATTAAAGCCAAACGGCGAACAATATTTGCTTTTATGAAACATTCCTTCATTGTTAAATGCTACATTTCATACTCATTGTTTAGATGATATTACCTTGTATTTTATCTGTTGACTATCACAGGCTTCCAGATCAACTCTTGTATTAAAATGTGAACAACAACTGTTTCTTAGAAAACAATGATACATTGTTAAATGATATATTTATACTGACTGTCCAAATGATATTAACTGTAGATAAACAGTAATTTTACTTTTTCTATACAGGTGACTGAATTAACAAATCAATAATATTAATTTTTATTACCAATTTTATTTTCACTGCATAAGAGATAAATAAATAAACACTTTTTGTAAGATTACAATTAGCCCAATGTGTATTAGAATATAAAATAACAAGTTGTATTTCTTTTTATTTCTTTATGTTGTTCATTCTCTTAAAATAACATTGTATATTGAATCTGGAAAGTAACAAAACATCACATAAAGAACATGTTGCGAAACAAAGTAGTGGTTCGCCTCCATGTGGCAGAACCTACGGCGGCTAAGTAACTAGTATAAGCAACAAAGCTACATGTTTTAGCGGACCCACTTTAGAATCACAAGGTGGTGGGTCACTCTGTGACGTTAAATAAATAAAAAATAAATAAATAAAATAAAAAGTAATGTCCTTAGCAACAGTTTAAGTATTTTGTAAGGCTAGGGACTGCTAACCACAGAAGTTAAGTCCCTTTGATTAACAAACATAAGTGCATTTGATAAGGCACGTCCACACACTACGTGTGTTCTGCTCGCGTGCAGCAACTTCTCTGGCCATCACGCTCTCCGGATCTATCTCCGATCTAGCACGTGTCGGATATGATGGGACAACAACAGACTGGTCACCTACAACTCATGCAGGTCGAACAGGCGTGGATAATGAATCCCACTAATGTAAATGCGACCTGAAGTCGTGAAAGAGGCAGGCGAGCATGATGAAATTACGGGGGAGTACTGCCGGGAAATTACCTAGTCTGCATTAGTGTGTGTAACTAAGAACGTTTTCTATCCATGTATCTGCATACGTGTGGCTATGTCACAAAAGAGATACAAATCTGATGATGGTTAATCCGAAACGCGTCACTTTAAAAATAAAAATTTGCACGATCTAACCAGCTTTTCGGCAACACTTCCCATTCATTGAATCCCAAGACAGTATTCGCCATTTTCGTGATGGAGTCCAGAATTAACGTGGAGGGTACACCACTTACTATGATTTTTAGCTTGGATCTACAACTGGTAACTCCGTACGTACCACTTAAGCTACTGATTTATAAATTTTGTCATTACATGCGTTCCATATGCCCTGATTCAACAATAGATTTTGAATGAACTGGAAAAGTCTAAGAGGTTGTGATAAATATTATATTCGCCAGTGTATAATCACCGGAATATGAGAAGAATGGGTCAGAGTTCCATTCAAAATATATCGCGTCATCAACTAAGCACAGGCTGAAGTGAACTTTTTGGCACGCTCTTAGTTTTTGAAACGATACGTTTTGTAGGAACGGAAGAGAAAGCTGATAAAGATGTAGTATGAGATACTATACTGAG
Source organism: Locusta migratoria (assembly GCA_026315105.1). Lineage (NCBI taxonomy): Eukaryota > Metazoa > Arthropoda > Insecta > Orthoptera > Acrididae > Locusta > Locusta migratoria. Next base: position 36,649,519 of record CM048750.1, on the reverse strand, counting down.
AGATGAATTTGACAGAACACTGAAAGACGTAAGTTGAAACAAGGCCCCTGAAGTAGACGAAATTTCCTCAGAGGTACTAAAGACTCTGGGAGTGCCAGCCGCGACAAAAAATGCTCTACATACACAAGCGAACACATTTTTTTGTAAATGAAGACACAACAAGATTGAACTGTGCAGTTGTTAATTATGTATTCAGAGGTGTTACATTTTAAAATGTAGCGTTGGAGATCTGAAGATGGCAACAAAGTTTTGTCACAACCGTTTATCTGGAATAAAATAGTGAACAACTGTCTTCGCATATACGTATATTTCATAACAAATAACAGTCTGGGTTGCCCCCTTGCCTTGATTAATGTCAAGCACATACATGGCAAAACTGTTTCACCTGATATGTAGCATGTATCAGACAGGCGAAATACCATCAGACCTTAAGAAAAATGTTATAATCCCCATTCCAAAGAAACCACCCGCAGACAGGAGTCAAAACTACAGAACCATCTGTTTAATAAGTCATGTTTGCGAAATTTTAACAGGAATGTTTTGCAGAAGAATGGAAAGTCTGGTAGAAGCCGACAACGAAGATGGTTTCGATTTAAGTGAAATATAGGAACATACGAGCAAACTAACTTTTCTAGGATTTGTAGATTTGGAGGAAGATTTTGACAATGTTGAATGAAATACACTTTCAAATTCTGAATTCAGCAGGGGTAAAATATAGGGAACAAATTTTATTTACAACTTGTAGAAAAACCAAATAGCAGTAATTAGAGTCAAAGGGAAACAAAGAGAAGGATTGGTTGCGAAAGGAGTAAGACATGGTTGCAGCCTTTCTCCAATGTTATTGCATTTGTACATTGAGCAAGCGGTGAAGGAAAGCAAGGAGAAAATTGGAGAGGAAATTTATGTTCAGGATGAAGAAATAAAAACATTCCGTTTTGCTGATAACATTGGAATTGTGTCAAAGACAGTAAATGACCTGGTAGAGCAGTTGAACTAAATGGACAGTGTGTTGGAAGGAGCAAAACAGCGGCAATGGAATGCAATCTAAAACAATCCGGCGATGCTGAAGGAATTAGATTTGGTCACGAAACAATAAATATGGTAAATGTGTTTGTTATTTGCACAATAAAATAACATATGATGTTCACCGTAGAGAGGAAATAAAATGCAGAATGAGAATGGAAAAAAGGTGTTTTTGAAAAAAAATAAATTGTTAATATCGAATATTAATTTAAGTGTATGGAAGTTTTTCGTGAAAGCATTTATATGGAGAATTGCCTTGTACGGGAGTGAAACAAGGATGTTAAATAGTTCAGACAGGAGGAGGATAGAAGCTTTTGAAATGTGGTTCTACAGAAGAATGCTGAAGATTGGGTGGGGAGATCGCATATGAGGACGCACTGAACAAAACAGGGAAGAAAGGAAATTTTGGGCATGCCTTGATTAAAAGAAGGGATCGATATGACACAATCGTAGATCTCAAGGAATCGTGCTTTTGGGACTGGAGGGAAGTGCGTTGGGTTAAAATCCCAAAGGGAGTCCAAGAGACGAATAAAGTTAGCAGATTCAAATGGATGTGGCTTGTCGTTCTTGTGAGAAGACGAAGAGGCTTGTTCAGGATAGAGTATGGTGGAGGGCTGTATCAAATCTGTCTCCGGATTCAAAACCACAACAATAACAAAAACAAATTTTCGTATGGAGTTCTGTCACATGTTTTGATATTCTGTTGATATATTTAGTCACTTCACTAGCTGTGAGTGTTACTTTCTGATTGAAGCGTTATTATCAGCATTGTTTCAACAGCTAAAAGCATCGACATACGTGTGCTCTAGTTGTGCTTCCGAGTTAACACAAGTTGTGTCTTCTACGCCTTTAAGGCGGCCCCAAACACTGAAATACTTGCGGTTCAGGCCATATTCGTGGCCACAGGTCTTCCACGCCAAATCAATTTTTGAAGATATCAGCGTGTTTAATGTCCACAGCATCAATATTTCCCATTGCTCCGTCTTGTACATACGACAACTTCTGTAAGGAAAAGAATCCTTAATCAGGTTTCTGCAAAGTCATAAGTAATTTAGTCCATTCTGTTTTTTTTTTTTTTTTTTTTTTTTTTTTTTTTTTCGTAACATCTATAAAGAGTAAGATTTGTAACATTCATTGAGAAATGTCCTGATGTTGATACTTAATGCACAGCGTCTGGGTGTGAGTTTAAATAACTCCAATCGTCGGAACTATGATAATTAAACACGCCATGAGGAATGTATTCCGCTTCAACTATAGAAATAAAACTCAGTTACCGCATGTATAAAAGAGCATCACTTAAAACCGGTTCGGCCAATATTTGTTTTAGTTTTGTTCGTAATTCTCAGGACAAGCTTTGTATGAAAGAAAAGTCCGGAAAATTGCAGAATTTGAGAAAAACTGAAAGATCGTTTACCAGTGAGTTTTTGCATGAACCCAACACTGTATCTCACGATTAGGACTGAAAAATTTTCAGTGCTGAATTCTGGACAGTCACAAAGGAAAGTGGAAAAATTCAAACAACATCTGAACAAAAGTCATAATTTGTGTATGCACTCTCTATCAAAGCTGACAATAGGAACAACAGAGCTGATTTGACGAATCTCCATCAAATTTCAAACATTTACGTTGTTGACCGAGAAGATTTTTATCCTCCGCAACCCAGGAAGTATACCATGTAATGGACTTTCAACCCAGATAGATGTCACTGTTTCATCAGTCATAATGAAACTTGGCTCCTGTATGTATGTTTTCATAGACAACATTTTACTCTCTGGAAGCTGCAGTATGGTGTACTGGCGGAGAATAACTTTCAATAGGTTTGGGCGCCGTTTGATGACTCATCACGAACGTTGTCAGCTATATGTAAATTTCCATAGCGGGGAGGAGAAGATTGACAGGGCCACGAGGAGTTGGTCAAAGAAATGGAGGATTAGCAGGCGAACGTAGAGAGAGGAGGAGTGCAGATGGTGTAAAGGAAGATTCGAATGAATACATAATATTAAACAGAGAAAAGGCATGAAATGTATTAGAAGAAAGAAAGGGAGGATATAGACCCAGAAAACTGTTCAAATGTTTGTTAAGTTTAAGAACTGCGGGGTAAACACTCCCTCAACTTACAAACTACTTAAGACGACATCCATGCCCGATGGGGGACTTGAACTCCCGACGGTAGCAACCTCGCGCATCGCAGTATACCGCCTCAATGCGCTTTGCATAGACGCAGAAAGGAGGGAGGAGTTTGTGCGATAAAAGTTGTACAGGGAGTGGGGTAAAAGTGATGGATAGAGAAAGGGAGTGGAAATGTGAGAGAGGAGGAAAGGGACAAAGAGTGGGGAAGCAGGAGAAGCAATTGCGTTGCATTGCCAGTTTCTCTAGTCTTTGTATTAAATGTTATTGAAAATCGTACTGTAGGCTACTGCTTGTTGTTGCATCCACTGACAAAAGATTAGTTTAGGACCAAAGTCTGCCTCACTAAGAAATTGTGCTCATTGCTCAGTGGAGGTGGGAAGAATGAAGTACTCGTTCCATTGCGGTGCATTGTGAATTACTCCGCAAACACTATTCTGACAAGAGAAATAACCTGACCCTGTGTACTGTCGGATCCGTTCTGTTGACAGCTTCACGCCTCGATAGAGTAAATGGGGACCACATTTCAGACCGACAAGCAGTGTTTACAAAGAATGGCGCCATCAACACTACCACCCACCAAGTCTCAATGATCTCGAAAGGGGTTTGTTTTTAGACTTGAGTTTACTGATATTTTTATTCTTCCAGTATTGTGATTTTTAACCGTACAAGTTTACACAATTAATTATGAATCAATCCGTATATTGAAGATTTGTGCCATTTGTAAGAGTTTGTGAGCCATTTCTCATTTTGTACTGATGTTTTGAAGCTTTAACTTATTTTATAGAAACTTAATCTCTGTGTCTTTCTTCCTACATTAAATGATGGAAGTTGCCCAGTTCTCATATTTTCAGTCCTTATTGGAAAAATTCATCTTCAAATTTAAGTGTTCTAGTAATTAGCAAGAAAGCTCTGACCATCCAACTGATACATGTCGATCGAGTGTTAAAAGCAAAGCATCGGCATTTCGTTGTATTGCTGATTAATAGAAGTTTCTCATTCGGAGCGTACGTCGACGATAGTAAATATATGTGTACGAGTCCAAAAAGTATGGAATACGAGGGTTGGAACTTAAATAGTGGCAACACTGCTATGGAGACACTATGCAATGGAAACTACTATTATCACTGATAGCACACGTTGTTGACACACATACCTTACCTCCAAGCAAATGGATTCGCCCGTCCCTCGTCACCGGCAAACGCACAATCGAGGGATACCCAGTAACTTGTCTAACGTAACGGTGTCCCTATGTGTTCGAAACAGGAACAACGGAGTTTGGTCAAGATTGAATGCACAGTATTACTGTTCGTTTTTGGAGCATGACCTGCGACCAGCTCTGCGAAGAAAGCAGCAACACGTTCTGCGCAACCTACCAATCATTTTGCACGACAATGCGCGAACGCATAGAACGGAAGCTCCCTGTTTGGTCGATGGGACTGGGAAGTACTGTACCATCCACCATACTTCCGGACTTGGGTCGTTGTGACTCTGATTTGATTCCTAAGATGAAAGAACCACTTCTTGGCATTCGCTTCAGGACTGTTCCGAGATTCGACGAGTAATAGACCGCTCCATTCACACCATCAACAGAACAGGCACTGCTACCAGTATACTAGCCTCTACATCGCTGGCAACGGATTCTACACAACGCTGATGACTAGTTTGAATGACAGTAACAAGTTCAAACGCGTAACGCTTTTGCATCGATTGTAAATACACAGTTGCCACCATTTAAGTCCAACCCTCGTATAAGATAATATACAAGCTTTCAACACTGGATTATCTGAGTCTTTTATGACGTTTGACTTCGTGTAATGCGGCTCGGAAGTCATCATTAATCATCTTTTATCTAAGTACCACTGTTGTCGGTAGCCGCGCGGGAATAGCTGTGCACTCTAAGGCGCCTTGATATAATGTAAGCGGCCGTTCCCCGTCGGAGGTTCGAGACCTCCCTCAGTTTGTAAGTTTAGGGACTGATGACCACTGCAGTTAGGTCCCATAGCTTTAGAAACATTTGAACTTTTTTGTTGTTGTCGGTAGTATTTATTGTTGTCAGTTTCACTCCCTATCGATAGTGTAATCTTCCGGCTTGACAGCACATTCCAAACAACTGAGATGGCGGTGTTAGAAGTCTGGGGTCAACGCTCCGGATTTTCCTTCGAAGGAATTGCGGAATAGCCCTGTAACAAATTGGGTGACGACGGCGTCTGTAAATTCAAAAGCTCTTCTTTCAAATCTTACATTTTCCGCGTTACCAAGGACTAATTTTCTTTTAAAACGGAGTACGTTTCTCCGGTATTTTTCCAATGCGTTGGCTCAAAGGCTTGCTCAGTTAATCACAAAGCTATTATTTTACCCTCTGCAAAGCAATCAGAAAGAAAAATCGTCTTTTCCATACAAGAAAAACCAGCAAATGGAATTAATCTCGTCTCATTTGGAACATGGTCGTTGACCCCACATTTGATTGCAGATTCTTTTCTGTCGTGAACTGCCTCAGACGCCTTTTTCCGCAGTAATAAGTAGATGCAAGGAAAACATCTGTGGGAGTCTTCTTAGAGGGAAGCAAATATTTCTGATATCTTGTTTTTCTCAGCGGTATTAACAAAAATGTAGTCCACGTTTTTGTAAGGCCTTGCGTTGTTAAATCTTCGTGTAAAATAAATCACATTTTTTTTCTAATTAGGCTATGATTCCAACATCACTAACACTTTGAATCTCCAACCTTCCTGTACGAAAAAGTGTACTTAGAGCTTTCGTCCTTACCTGTTGCACTTCTGGAATGTTAATTGTTATGCCTTTGAAGCGGTACTGAACGTGCGTTCCATTTTATTAATGATAAACACGAACAACAAAAGTTAATTAGAAATTATTCTATTTCCTCATAATGTTAATGGAATGAGAAGTGAGTGGATAAATATATTTCATTTCAATTTTTTTTTCTTTTTTGGCACAATTCCTTTCTCTCATCCCTCTTTTGCTGGCAGATATGGAATGAATATGTATGAAAATGTAAGTAGCAGACGACTATCCAGAGGTCAAAGTCGGCCGCGGTGGAGTGGCCGAGCGGTCTAAGGCGCATCGCTGCAGTTGCTCGCCGTCGGAGGTTCGAGTCCTCCCTGGGGCATGGATATGTGTGTGTGTGTGTGTTGTCCTTAGGTTAGTTTGATCCGATAGATTTACAAACAGTGGAACATTTTGAACATTTGAAGAGTGGAAATGCTAAAGGATGTAAGTGCCATTTTTTGACTTTCGGGGTTTTTCACTGCTAAACCATGTATGTCTACGCGCCAATACGCTACAAAGAGATTTACGTGCTCCAGTCATTCCTGACCCCAAGAGATTGCACTAGTCCTACGTGCAGAAGACGAAACCAATATTTCAGATTCCGTATTACGAACAGAGGCCGTAATGAGTTCAAATGTTCAAATATTTGTATAGCTTATGGGACTTAAATACGGGGTCATCAGTCCCTAAACTTACAAACTACTTATGAACTAGCTAACACTAAGGACGGCACAAAAATCCATGCCCGAGGGGGGATACGAACCCCCGACCGTAGTGGCCGTGCAGACCGTGACTGGCGCGCCTCAGTCCCCTCGGCCACCGCGGCCGGCCCGTAATGAGTAACGTAGAAGTATATATCATCGGAGTAGTGTGCCAGCAACTAAAATCACTTAACAAGAACAAGTCTTCTGGTCCGGACTGTATACCCATTAGATTTCTATCTGATAATGCTGAAACGATAGCTCCTTACTTAACAGCCATATACTACCGCTCTCTCAAAGAAGGATCTGTACCAAAAGACTGGAAAGTTGCACAGGTCACACCTGTATTCAAGAAGGGCAGTAGGAGTAACCCACTGAACTACAGGCCTATTTCATTGACGTCAATTTGCGGCAGGGTTTTGGAATATATCTTGTATTAAAGTATTATGAATTATGTCGAACAGAATGATCTATTGACCCAAGGTCAACACGGATTTACAAAATATTGTTCATGCGAAACACAACTAGCTCTTTATTCACACGAAGTGACGGGAGCTATCGACAAAGGTTCGCAAATCGATTCCGTATTTCTTGATTTCCAGAAGGCTTTTGAAACCGTACCTAACAAACGGCTCTTAATTGAATAGCGTGGTTATGGTATATCGCCCCAAATTTGCGATTGGATAGGGGATTTCCTGTCAGAGAGGACACAGTTCGTAGTAGTCGATGGTAAGGCATCGACTAAAGCACAGGTGATATCGTGCATTCCACAGGGTAGTGTTATTTGTCCTCTGCTGTTCCTTATTTACATAAATGATTTAGGGGAAAATATAAGTATCTCTCTTAGGTTGTTTGCAGATGACGCCGTCATTTACCGTTTGGTAAAATCATCAGAAGATCAAATCCAACAGCAGAACGATCTAAATAAGATATCACTAAGGTGTAAAAATTGGCAATTGACTCTAAATAATGAGAAGCGTGAAATAGTCCACATGAGTACGAAAAGAAATCTGTTAAATCAATCAAAAGTGAAGGCCGTAAACTCCAAGAAATACCTAGGAATTGCTATTATTTCAGACTTAAACTGGAAGGAACACGTAGATAATATCGTGGGAATGGCGAACCAGAGACTGCGTTTTATTGGCAGAACCCTTAAAAGATGCAACAGAACTACAAAAGAAACTGCATACACTACGCTTGTCCGTCTATTTTTGGAGTATTGCTGCCCAGTGTGGGATCTCTATCAGGTGGGTTTGAAGGAGGACATCGAAAGAGTCCAGAGAAGGGCAGCTCGTTTCGTATTGTCGCGACACAGGGGAGACAGCGTTACGGAAATTATACAGGATCTGGGATGGGAATCATTACAACAACGGCGCTTATCGCTGCGGCGGGGGTACTTACGAAACTCCAATCGCCAAAATTCTCCTCAGAATGCGAAAATATATTGTTCATTCCCACTTACATAGGTAGAAATGACCATAAGAATAAAATACGAGACATCAGAGCTCGAACGGAGAGATTCAGGCGTTCTTTCTTCCCGTGCGCTATTCGAGAATGGAATAGCCGAGCGGTCTAAAGCGTCTCGCTGCGGAGCGCGCGGTTGCTCGCCGTGGAGGTTCGAGTCCTCCCTGGAGCATGGGTGTGTGTGTTTGTCCTTAGGTTAGTTTACCCAGGTTTAAGTAGTTTGTAAGCTACGGACTGATGACCACGCAGTTTGGTCCGATAGATTTACAAACATTTGAACGTTTCGAGAATGGAATAGGAGATAAATAGTATAATGGTGGTTCGATGAACCCTCTGCCAGGCACTTAAATGTGATTAGCAGAGTATCCCTTGTAGATGTACATTCTCAAATTGCTCGTGGAAGAAAGGAACACCGAAATCTTTCCACTTTCGGTCTGACTTCTCTTATTTTGATGATCATGTCTTTCTATGTGGGTGGGTGCTAACAAAATATGTTCGCATTCGGAAGAGAAAGTTGTGGAAAGAAATTTCGCAAAAAGATCTCGTCGCAACGCGTAACGCCTTTCTTTTAATGATTTTCATCCCAACACGTGCATCATTTCTGTGATTACTCTGTCTCCCCCATATCGCGATAATACAAATCGAGCTGCCCTTCTCTGTACTTCCTCTAAAACTCCTGTCAATACCACTTGGTATGTAACCTACAATGCGCAACAATACTCCAAAAAAGGTCGCACAAGTGTGATGTAGGCAGTTTCTTTCGAAATATTGCATCTTCGAAGTGTTCTGCAAAGAAACGTAGTCTCTGGTGAAAATAAATATATAAATTGTTTCATACAAAAATTACATAGTTTTTCCTGGAGAATCGAAATCGGGATAATAATCGAAATAACCGGGGTTGATATTTAACATTTCAAAGTCAACACCCCTCTCACTCCCAGAGGTGGTGCAGAGGGCCCGAGATTTAATGTATGTCAAAAATGTTCCAATGTTTGTAGAGCTTCTGGGACTTAACTACAGGGTCATCAGTCCCTAATATTACAAACTGTACTTATGAACTAGATCAACTAGCTAATACTAAGGACGGCAGAAATATCCATGCCCGAGGGGGGATTCGAACCCCCGACCGTAGTGGCCGTGCAGACCGTTGGTCTGCAGAAGTTTTACAAAGTACACCTAAGTACCAATAATTAAAACACTTGCGACATCTGCCAACATTTTGTGACCACGCTGTCGACGGAGCGTCAGACTCAGATAGACACAGGTACAACACACAGATACTAGAGGCACCGAGTATGTATCCGAATAGGATCCATTTCTCCTCTGGTGACGATTCCATCGCCTGGATCGGTTTATACCGACAGTAGCTAGGTGGCCACAGTGTCTGACTGATCGTCGTACACGAAGAGACGATGCGCCAATTGTTGTTACAAAGAGGTTTTTTTCCAATTTCGCTCACTATTTGCCAAGAAAATCGGCGATGAAAGCTGGTGTTTGACGGTTCCGCCGTTAGCGGTGGTTTGAATACACGAGCGACGCGTGTTGGCCAAAGGCAGCGCCGGGGCCGGTAGTCGATCAAAGTGCTCTTTTCGGCGGGCCACTGTTGACACAACTCTGGAGCGAACAAGCGCCCCAGAGCTGCAGAGCTGCGAGGCGCGGCAAAGCGCCGGCGAGATGAAAGCCAGTCGCAGCACGGCGCCGGTAAACTTGCGACACTCGCGCCAGCCTCCAGAGGGCGCCGGCAAAAATTCCGACCAACGAACGCCGCCGCCGAGGCAGGAAAACTCTCCTCTTCCGCCCCAGTGGCCGGCCCTCGGCTAGCAACTAGGGTTGCGATCGGCTGAAAAGCGCGGGGGATTCTGTACTGTAGTCCGATTAAAATGACTTGCAAGTTGACGTTTATCAGCTGCGGCTAGCCGGCCGCGGTGGCCGAGGGGACTGAGGCGCTCCAGTCACGGTCTGCATGGCCACTACGGTCGGGGGTTCGAATCCCCCTTCGGGCATGGATATTTGTGCAGTCTTTAGTATTAGCTAGTTGATCTAGTTCATAAGTGTAGTTTGTAATTTTAGGGACTGATGACCCCGTAGTTAAGTCCCATAGACTCTAAAAACATTTGAATTTGAGCTGCGGCTACAGTGTTGCCGGCTGAGAGCTGTCGCTCGGAACAGGGTGCACTGCGCCGAGTACTGTCAGCGATGTTGTTGATGATACTAATTACTTAAGCTTTAAATGTACTGAGATGAACTTCACACTTAGATGTTGTTAACATTGTTCACAACATTTACTGTTGACAATGCGATTTTACAAGGCTATGATGTCGAACACCAAAAAAGAAAGCGTGTACCGCAATTATTTTCGCTGTAACGAATACAACGAAAAAGACGGAATACTTCTGAGATTGGATGAAAAAATACGTCTGTGAATGGATGTAAAAGAACACAACTGTTTTGTGTTATTTACTGATTAAAATGTTGTTCAAATGTTTGTTAAGCTTATGGGACTTAACTACGGGGTCATCAGTCCCTAAACTTACAAACTACCTATGAACTACCTTATACTAAAGACGGCACAAATATCCTTGCCCGAGGGGGGATTCGAACCCCCGACCGTAGTGGCCGTGCAGACCGTGACTGGAGCGCCTCAGTCTCCTCGGCCACCGCGGCCGGCTTAAAATGTTGATGTGATATACGAGAGATAAAATTCGTTAATGGGATGAGATATAAACAAAAATCTTTAACGGGATGAGAGATTAAGTGTAGCGTAAAAGAGATTATTGGCGACAGGCAGTTTAGTGTTGCAATATCAGCCAACACAATTAGCAAAACTGCTATTAAAACCAGCGAAGTAATTGTAGTTGGGCTGCAACAATAGAGTCAGGTAACAAGCGTAAGATATATATTTTTAAATTTTTTCGTAATCTGATAACGCTGATTCGTATTTAGCAGTCACTGAATATTTATATATGTACTGCAGGGACTGCCAAGAGGTAAAAGACCCCTTGAAAAACTGAATCAGTCATTATACTTCGAGATTAAGTGAAATAGTGAACACACTAAGGCTGTGTGGCTGGTTCATGAAGCTTTGTCAGCATCTGAATGTAGAATGCTGTCAGTATGCCCATACTCGACGATTAAAACTTACATCTACGAGCAAATTCGAAACAGAAGTCAATGCTAAAAACAAACTATAACTTTTCGCCTTAATTAGTTACATGGAACTGTTCTCAATGAGCTGACGCGTTACAGCTTATAGGCGACACAGTCACGACACAGACATTGCAGAACAAAGCTCACCGTTTAAAATTAAAGAAATTTTCTGTCTGGACATACTTCCGCCGACTGCTAACTGTAAGCTGTAGCATCATCGGAAAGAGGGTAGATATCACTCATTTCCGAATCACGAGAAGTTTCCAAGGTGGATGAACCGGTGAAAGTAATGATAAGTTCTGTCACACTGTGTTCCAGAAGACTTTCATTTTTCCCATGCTTCATCTATTACTCGCTTTGTATGCATCATAACAGCCCCCCAGTGCAGATATTACGTCGACACCAAATAACAACACAAACGCATAACTAAAGCAACGAAAACTGTTGCTAACCTAAGACGCACGCTTCTACACAGAACTAGACAAATAATGGACGCGAGCTGTCCACCTGTTGCGGCAGCTTGGCAACAGGGGGCAGTCTGGGAGGGACGTTGAGCGCTCTGATTGGAGGAAGGCAGCTCCAGCCCGTCAACTGTCAACTAGCAAGTAATTTTAATCATAGACCAGCGCAGAAGTTTGTAGCGTTTGTGTTTTTCTTGTTGGTATGGGTTGATCGTTAGCAATAACTGTTTTACATATTGCCACTTTGTCATTTGGAGTTAGGAGGTGAAGCTGTAGACCACAGGAAATGGCGTGCCTCGTCGATCAGTTGAAACATTTTCGAAATACAGAGATAATACACTGGTCAAAACAATTGCAGAACTATCCGTTTAATAAGTCATGGGTGCAAAATACTAACACGAATTATTTACAGACGAATGGAAGAACTTGTGGAATCCAACCTTGTGGAAAATCAGTTTGGATTTAGGAGAAATGTAGCAACACGAGAGGCAATACTCACATTACGACTTATCTTAGAAGATAGGCTAAGGAAAAGGAAATCTACGTTTTTAGCGTTTGTCGATTTGGAGAAGGCTTTTGACAATGTCGACTGGAATACACTCTTCCAAATTCTGAAGGTATCAGGGGTAAAATACAGGGAGCGAAGAGTTATATTCAACCTATACAAAAACAGTGGTTAATAGAGTCGAAGGGCAAGGAAGGGACGCAGAGGTTAGGAAGGGAGTAAGACAGGGTTGTAGCCTTTCCCCAATGTTGTTCAAATGTTCAAATGTTTGTAGAGTCTATGGGAACTATGGGGTCATCAGTCCCTAAACTTACAAACTACTTATGAACTGCTTACAGCTAAGGACGCCAAAAATATCCATGCCCGAGGGGGATTCGAACCCCCGACCGTAGTGGCCGTGCAGACCGTGACTGGAGCGCCTCAGTCTCCTCGGCCACCGCGGCCGGCTCAATGTTGTTCAATCTGTACATTGAGCAGGCAGTGAAGTAATGGAAGGAGAAATTTGGAGTGGGCATTAATGTGCAAGGGAGAAGAAATAAAAACATTGCGGTTTGCCGATGACATAGTAATTCTCTCAGAGACCGCAAAAGATCTGGAAGAGCAATTGAATAGGTAATGGAATGGAATGTCAGAATATCAAGCGATGCTAAAGGAATTAGATTAGGTAATGAGACAATAAAAGTAGTAGATGAATTTTGTTATTTGGGTAGCAAGATACATCTACATATACATCGGATACTCTGCAAATCACATTTAAGTGCCTGGCAGAGGACCACCATTATACTGTTTATAAAGAAGATATAAAATGCAGAATGGCTATGGGAAGAAAAGGATTTCTAAAGAAGCGAAACCTGTTAACATCCAACATTAATTTAAATGTTAGGAAGTTCTTTCTGAAAGCATTTGTCTGGAGTGTAGCATTGTATGGGAGTGAAACGTGGACGATAAGGAGATCAGATAAAAAGATGATAGAAGCTTTTGAAATATGGTGTTACAGACGAATGATGAAAATTAGATGGATAGATCACGCAACTAATGGGGAGGTGCTTAACCGAATCGGGCAGAAAAGGAGTTTCTGGCATACACTGACTAAGAGAAGGGATAGATTGGTTGGGCACTTTCTGGGACATCGAGGAATTGTCAACTTAGCATTAGAAGGAAGCATGTGGGCAAAAATCGTAGAGGGAGACCGAGGGACGAATATAATAGTAAGCAGATTCAAAAGGATATAGGTTGCCGAACGTATTCTCAGATGAAGAGACTTGCAGAGGACAGGGTAGCGTGGAGAGCTTCATCAAACCAGTCCTCGGACTGAAGACCACAACAATAAAACAATTAGATGATCAGTTGAGATATCTGGGTTCTGTGGTTTTGTCATCGGCAGAATGAACTACAGTGATACGAGGTCTTCCTCTCGTTACTACGGAGCGGAGACATCATCATTACGGAACTCGAGATAATGGTAATAAGAGACAACTAGAGGACCCGTGCAAATTATTCGCATCGTTTGTGGAATGACAAAAAATGTGGAAAAATGGACGTTGAACGTTCACGCATAGATTTCTTCAGAATCAATCAATGCAGGTGTTTAAAAGTGCAATGAAAGAGCTTGATCCGTTGAGTGTTGTTAGGTCAAAAGAAACTGCATATCTTAATTAGAGCCGAAGATATCGTAAAACAAACCGATTAAAATATTCAATGCAAGGGCAGAAGGATACCACATTTTATCGTTTTCAAAATGAATTGCCAAGATCGCACATTAATAATTTATTCATAGCCCACCGGTTTCGGTGAACTGTGTCACTATCATCTCGTCAAATACATATTACAAGTGGGTCATCTTTTTAAAAAAAATGGGTATAAATAACAAGTGAAACTTTGCATTTAGTCACTATATAAAGATACACAAGTTAAAAACATGACAGTTTACAAAATACTGGTCAGTATTTTGTAAGCTGTCATGTTTTTAACTTACTAAGTAAAGTCATGTAAACCTCAAGTAAAGATTTGAGACAGCAGAATATCGTATTGTATCACACACAATTTACAATTGTATCCAGTAACTGAATAAAATGTTACCATACGTGTATTGTGTATGATTTCTCACCTGATCCCCTAATCTTTTTGAGTAGTGACTTTATATATCAGTAAGTTATTGACCTGCCATTGGCTTTAGGAAAACCAATAACTCTTTGAGCAATAATTTCGTGTCTTTATAGTTTTTCAACAAAATTTTATCCATTACGGTACCAATCACTTCAAATATATTTTAGATGTAAATTTCGTCTGCGCTTTCCGCTCTGAAACTCCTCGTAATGGACTAGTTATCCTGAGACATGGCGATTTTGCTGATCAGCGCATATATTTGAGTTATTTATTTATTTATATTTTTTTCGCTGCGTCAAGTTTTCCTGAACCTTTCTTGCTGTGATGGAGCATTGTCATTTTCTAACACGGCAATGTTTGGTAGAAACATAGTCTCACTGGCCTGTTTGTTGTCGAGCATGGTGAGGTGTTCAGTTATCCGGCCTGTGAGGGTAATGATAGACCAAAATTGAATGCCACGATATATGAGTTTGTCTATAAGAAATAGGCGTGTGGTGCTTCAAGATTATTTTAGTGTTTTCGATACATAAACCCGTTTGTTCGTAGAAATCGGTGTAAACGTTGACTCATCGCACCGTGCCACAAACTTACATCCATCAAGTATCCAGGATTATGGTAGTGGCACTATCTCTTTCGCAGCTTTGAGCTGGCTTCCGTTATTAAAAATTACGTAACTGCTTCCGTTCCATGAATGTTAAGCTCCAGACATACTATATTTATCAAAATATACTCATGTGAGTGCTGAGTTTTCCACTCGCTTTTGAGGTGACAATTTTATTTTGCCTGACTACAATTATTATTATTGTTCGTCACTCGATGTCCGTGTTACACCCACTATTCGCCTTCGCCAATTACATTGGCTGCGTGCTCTAAGGCCTTACGTTATGGATTGGATCGCATGGCAACTTCCGTCGGAGGCTCGAGTCCTCCCTCGGGCACGGGTGTTTTTGTTGTCCTTCGTGTTAGTTTAAGTAGTTTCTTATATATTTATTTTTAATCTATCGGACCAAACTGCGTGGTCATCAGTCCAAAGCTTACAAAGTACTTAAACTAAGATAAACTAACCTTAAACTAACCTAAGGACAACACACACACACACTCTCTCTCTCTCTCTCTCACACACACACACACACACAAACACACACACACACATGCCCCAGAGAGGACTCGAACCTCCGACGGCACGCCTTAGACCGCTCGGCTACTGCACCGCGGCAGAGTTTCTAAGTCTGGGGAACGATGAACTCAGCATTTTTGTCCCTTAGTCTTACAAACATTTGCTTGAATTACAAGAGGTTCATTTAAAAACTGTTACTTAATTAATAAGAACAGTAATTCAAGGACAATAATCTGTTTACAGGAATTTCTATTGAACTTGAAGATATAATAATATATAATAATGAAAGGACTTAGGTCAGGCAAAATACGCGCACAGTACAAACGCTCGGTTAAAATTTCTTAAATGACAATGTCCTCTTTAACTAGCAGTTACTCGCAATACGACTGTACAAAAACTCGAGACACTCGAACAATTCCTTCATTCCACGCTTGGGGAACTACGATGACAACCATAGGTGGAAACATAAACGACCTAAAACACTTCTCCTCAGAGACTAACTACCTACGGTCATAGGGACCACCAACTCGCAATGCCAGCTGAGCTCACAGCCGACCAACAGGCAAGGCAGGGAAACCATATTCAGCGCACTAAACACAAACAAACCTATACAGTCCCACATATTTAGCCAGTTCTATGACCGAACTGTCTATCATGACAAACTTGGCTATGTTCACAGGTATTCTGCCGCAGCCGACTCAGGAGACTACACAGGAGCTCAGCTGCAGCAGAACCTCGCATCTACCGGACTGATTTTTTATGACAAACCTAGCAAAGTTAATGTACCGAGATATACCCTTTACTAACATTACCAAACCTTGCATGAGCTGTCGCAGATAACATACCGCTACTACCCCACTGTCGCAGAGGTTTTTTTTTCCCTTGGCTCTTGCCTTGGCACTTTTTTCTCCTCTGCCCTTACATACCTTTACCCTTCGTACACCTTTCGAACAATACTATCTCCAGATGCACCGTATTAATGGGTGATCGTGCCCACACGTACGGATAACATCACGGTTCCCACATCCCGTAATCCACCTTAGCAAACGGAAGTGTCAGTAGAACTTTTGTGATGGTCACCATGTTGGTGTGGGCTAGGAGGGGCCCTATCCTTTCAAATAGGAACAATAGTTTCGAGGATATTACATTACAATAATGTGCTTGGAGTGAAATCCGGAATCTGTAAGTCCAGGGTTGGAAAAAAAAAATGTTCACATGTTTTTTAAGCTTATTGAACTTAACTACGGGGTCATCAGTCCCTAAACTTACAAACTACTTACGAACTACCTTATACTAAGGACGGCACAAATATCCATGCCCGAGGGGGGATTCTAACCCCCGACCGTAGTGGCCGTGAAGACCTTGACTGAAGCGCCTCAGTCCCCGCGGCCGGCCCAGGGTTGGAGTCCAAGGTGAGTCATTGCCTAGTATTACCGTATAAATCAGGTGGGTGGGGTGAGGGCAGGTGGCGTATAACAGTCTTCATCCAAATTTCATGCCAGAATTGGAAGTGTCAGAAAACGTTTTAAAATAACGACGTGCAAAATTGAATTTCTACAATTATTTCCAAATGATTACGCCCTTCACAGTGCAATGTAAAGGATTACTGGATTTTCATATTCTTCTTCTCTTTCTGGCAGCTCAGCACCCATATGTCTGAGTTTTAGGCCAAATTTTACTCTGGAGGGGGGAATTAAGGGAGGGTGGGTATTGGGAGGGGGAATTGGCAGTTGGGGGACGGGAGGGAAATTGTCATTTGGACATCTTCAGCCTGTGTTGGTTCTTGGTTCGAATCACTGGGATAGCAAGGAAGTTTCGTATCACGGAACGTTGGACAACGTCAAAAGATGATTTGGGAGAAAAACAATTGCAAATGAGCGAACGTGTGTCCTCTTATCTCTGTAATTCTAGTTGTATATCCTCGTGTCTATGTTTCGTGTCGACTACTGTGGGCAACATATAAAGATGCTGATGTGGTCGTATTACTGGAATAACCATACTGATTAACACAACAATTATTTTATTTACAGGATAAAAACAAATATACTACTGGCCATTAAAATTGCTACACCAATAAGAAATGCAGATGAAAAACGGGTATTCATTGGACAAATATATTATACTAGAACTGACATGTGATTACATTTTCACGCATTTTGGGTGCATAGATCCGGGGAAATCAGTACCCAGAACAACCACCTCTGGCCGTAATAACGGCACTGATACGCCTGGGCATTAAGTCAAACAGAGCCTGGATGACATGAACAGGTACAGGTACTGCTTCAACACGATACCACAGTTCATCAAGAGTAGTGACTGGCGTATTGTGACAAGCCAGTTGCTCGGCCACCAATGACCAGACGTTTTCAATTGGTGAGAGATCTGGGCAGCAGTCGTACATTTTCCGTGTCCAGAAAGGTCCGTACAGGATCTGCAACATACGGTCGTGAATGTAGCGTTTCGCAAGGATCGAATGAAGGGTAGAGCCACATCTGAAATGTAACGGCCACTGTTGACAGTGCCGTCGATGCGAACAAGAGGCGGCCGAGACGTGTAACCAATGGCACCCCATACCATCACGCCTGGTGATACGCCAGTATGGCGATGAAAAATACACGCTTCCAATGTGCGTTCACTGAGATGTCGCGATACACGGTTGCGACGAGCATGATGCTATAAACAGAACCTGAATGCATCGGAAAAAATGCCGTTTTGCCATTCGTGCACCTAGGTTCGTCGTTGCGTACACCATCGCAGGCGCTCCTGTCGGTGATGCAGCGACAAGGGTAACCGCAGCCATGGTCATGAAAAGAAATCACTTAGTCCATGCTGCTGCAAACGTCACCGAACTGTACGCGACAGATGGTTGTTGTCTTGTGAACGTCCCCATCTGTTGACTCAGTGATCGAGACGTGACTGCACGATCCGTTGCAGGCATGCGGATAAGATGCCTGTTACCTCCACAGTTAGTGATACGAGGCCATTGGGATCCATCACGGCGTTCCGTGTTGCCCTCCTAAGCCGACCGATTCCATATTCCGCTAACAGTCATTGGATCGCGACCAACTCGAGCAGCAATGTCGCGATACGATAAACCGCAATCGCGTTAGGCTACAACCCGACCTTTATCAAAGTCAGAAACGCGATGGCACGCATTTCTCCTCCTTACACGAGGCATCACAACGACAGCGTTTCACCAGGCAACGCCGGTCAACTGCTGTTTGTGTAAGAGAAATCGGTTGGAAACTTTACTCATGTCAGCACGTTGTAGTTTTCGCCTCCTGCGCCAACCTTGTATGAATGCTCTGAGAAGCTAATCGTTTGCATGTCACAGCATCTTTTTCTTGTCTGTTAAATTTCACGTCTGTAGCACGTCATCTTCGTGGTGTATCAAAGGAGTGTACTTAACTTGTTTCAGGCTTGAAGCAAGTAGAACAGGAACAGGCAGACTGCTATGTGACAAACGTAAACTAAGCTGGACTTCTTCTGGCTGACTCATCTGGCTGCTGCTCGTAGGTCAGGTGGCTGACTGTCTGGACCAGCCAGCAAGTGCGGCTGCTGGTCAGCGATTTAGCAGCCATAGGCGTAGCCGTGTGTCTTGACGTGATCGGTACATGTGGTGTCGCCTGCTGAACTTCGTTCTCTCGTTATTGTGCTGGCCGGTGTACAGATAGACTGCACAATTTTATTCCTTTTGTCTTTTCGCGAGTTGTACGCAGGAGGAAGTAAATAGTTGAATCATCTAGAAACGGACACTCTTACAACTTTGACAACAGTTTATATCGTAATGCAGATTGCCTCTCTTGCAGCGTCGGCCAATCATCAATGTGACGTTTTAAAGCTTGCTAAAGGAATCTGTAACGAAGCATGATGCTCTCCTTTGGATGTTGTCCATGTGGTAAGGGTCCCACGGTGAGGAGTATTCAAGTAGAGGTAATGGTCGAACAAGTGTTTAGCAAGCCTTCGTCGTTCGGATTCTTCCACTGATTCTCACTCCCTCCCTCAACTGAATGCTGGTCGCTAGTCTGCGATCCATACCAATCAGGACCGATGGGTTAAACAGAGATCCTAAGAAGAGCTGTGCGAAAGCCTCACGGAGATGTTAGCCAACGCTAGTGGCAGACACCGCAAAAAAAAGCATTGCGAATCACGCTATGGATCGCCGTTAAAGTTCAGAGGGCTTGCATTTCGAGAAGAGTCTATCAATATATTGCTTTTTCTTTTGTATGAATCTCGACTAGGTGATTATGGTAAACTGAGAGATTCGAGCTCACATGGAGGTGATCTTCCGGTGATTCAATTGCAGTTGTGGCACGAAGGGAGGATGTGTCCAGAATGAAACTTTCACTCTGCAGCGGAGTGTGCGCTGATATGAAACTTCCTGGCAGATTAAAATTGTGTGCCGGGACCGGGAGTCGAACCTGGGTGTCGATGGTGCAGTAGGTATCCTCTGCCACACACTCGCATAAGGTGGCTTCTGGAGTGTAGGTGTAGATGTATATTACTGCAGTAAAATGTTCTGGACTGATAAGTATGGACTAGGTCATGTTTGTGTAAATAACGTAGTGTCAGAGAGATAAAAAAACTTGAAAAGAAACCTACGATTTACTGGACAAATCAATAGCACACACTGCCCAAGCGTCGCCAGAAGCAATACAAGATGCTTGTCATTTCAAAATAAATGAGTAGCTCCTTGGTTCACATGCAAGCTATGAGACAAGTCTTGGACTGGCGCATAAACACCGTACCTCTGTAGCATGAGAGAAAGTTATCCTTGAAACTTGGGAACAAATCATCGATTCCTAGTTCGAATTTCGGTAGATTAGTATGACTTACTATACTGAACGAAGTCTGATTCGGCAAATATCTCCATGTATTATTTAATCGTTTCATTTCGCTGACTTCCGTTGAAAGAGTATACACTTAATCACACCTATAATAATGAAAAACTTATTTGCAAATAAGTTCAAATTATTTCAGGACCTGAGATTAAGTTTTCCGACTGTTTACATCGGCCTTTAATCGTCTTTTGGTGTCGTCGTTTTTAAATTATAGCCTAGTTCCACTGGACTCATAATGCCGTACATAGTTGAGCTGTTTCTCAAACAAAACAATGCTTATCCTTATTCGAGTGACTGCTTTATCTCGAATGACCTCCATGCCAGTGTACAATCAAACTCTAACAAAACGATGTTATCTCTTTGTTCAGCTTTTGTGTTTCCAAACATTTGAAATAACAGTCCTTTGTTTCAGAAAGACAACTGACTGATAGCTCGTAACTGCTGCGGTTCGCGTACCGATAAGAGGTAGTAAAATTTTTATTTCGAAACAATGGAGGGTATCACAAAGAAATTATTATCATATAGAAAATACCATTAAAAACAATAGCAGTACGTAAGATGCCATCCATTTGTTAAAGAAGTGATTTTTTTCTCAATTGTTACATCTGCCGTAAACTTATAGACCGCTTTCGCTAGACGAGAATGTTGTACCAGGTAAGCAACTTGTTAATGCAGTTACAATCAAAATCAAATCGGCTTTTAAGATTAGTTTTCGCGATCTCTCTTCATCTACACGTTTCAAATGTTCTGAGGCGTAAAACATTAGGTTCGATTGGGTTTTAGTCGAAAGAATAAATTACTTTTAAAAGATCATTACTGTTGCGTAAGACAGTAATACTGATTCCAGAAGTTATCACTAATTACATTTATTTTTCAGATCTTAACAACAATGCGTAATAGTGTGGCGAATAAATGTAGGAACATCTTCCTATAGTCTATTCGATGCAGACGTACCTTCTACCAAGCTTCTACCCATATACAATAAAATGAGGCTTATACATCATATGAGCTTAAATATCTCTCTACCTGAGTTGTAGGTAGTTTCTGCAAGGACTAGAAATTGTGTTATTACTCATTTTACGGCAAATAAATTAAGTAATAGACAACAAAACAAAGCAGTAACTAAGTAATGGCTAATACATTGCTGAATGGTTTACAAAGTACTTTTTTAATGGTTACAGTAATAATTCACAAAATACTTGTAGGTTAGAATCATCCAAATTCTAGATCTCAGAATTAATGTTTCCTGCAATGTAATGGTGTGAACATAGAACAAGCGCATTGAGGCGCTATGCTACGATACTCGAGGTCGTTCCCCGTCGGGGGTTCAAATTCTCCATCGGCATGGATGTTTCAAATGTTCAAATGTTTGTGTAGTCTAAGGGACTTAACTACGGGGTCATCAGTCCCTAAACTTACAAACTACTTATGAACTACCTACGAACTAGGACGGCACAAATATCCATTCCTGAGGGGGGATTAGAACCCCCGACCGTAGTGGCCGTGCAGACCGTGACTAAAGCGCCTCAGTCCCCGCGGCCACCGCGGCCGGCCATGGATGTTTGTGCTATCTTTAGTATAAGTTAGTTTATAAGTAGTTTGTAAGTTTAGGGACTGATGACCCCGCATTTAAGTCGCATAAGTTTAATAAACATTTGAATATTTTGCGGACATTACGACTTGGTTGATTTTAAAATGGGATGCATGATGTTGTCGAAGAAGTGTCGCTAGAGAGAGGAGTGGTGGAGGGATTTTCTAACTAGTATCTACCCCCAATGTCAATGTTTCATTTATGAGGAAATGAAGAAAGCCAGAAGATGCACCGAGAATCGCTTCATTATTCTCTAGAAAAGATTGTTAGAAAAACGCAATAACAATTGGCTCATTTACCCATTAGTTCATTACTTAATAAACATCCTGAAAATCCTCTCTCTCTCTCTCTCTCTCTCTCTCTCTCTCTCTCTCTCTCTCTCTATATATATATATATATATATATATATATATATATATATATATATTGCCCAAGTGAAGACGTCTGACAAAAGTTGGGCCTTATTGCCTGTTCCTGTTTCAGTATCTCCTCCTCGAACTGTGCAAGATGATTGTATTCCGTCGTCTCTCGTAGAATTCCATGAGGAGGGGGGAGGGGGCGGTTCGCTTTAGTATAAAGTAGTTACTAAGTAGTTTGTAAGTTTAGGGACTGATGACCCCGCAGTAAAGTCCCATAAGCTTAACAAACATTTGAACATTTTAGAATTACTTAAGTCTAAATAGTAAACAATGCTATTTTCACTCGATTACTTTTTTAGTTAGTGGCTTAACTCGTAACTCCTTCCTGAATTTTAAATTTCTCATTTGTTATCGTTTGTGCAGCCCTGAACATACAAACTTCGTTTGTTATGTGTCGAGTTATGTTACGTGCTTTGATATTAAACCTTCAACTTACTGCTCTATGTGGTACTGTGGTTTTTACTATGACCGAAATATTTCATATGGGTTTCTCTTCTTATTAAACCCTTTAGTGTGATTCTTATCATGTCACATATGTATTCATAAATGTCAACTTTCCTAGTTACGTCTAGTTGTTCTATAAATCCTGCCACACCCTAGATGCTCACTTGTTTTATTATTAAGTTCCTGATGATTATCTCACTCCTCAATGAGGATTTTTCTACAAAGGCCACACTTATGTGTCTAATTTCCAATATTGTGAGGCATTTAATCTGTCTAGAACCTCACTAATTCAGTGATGTAAATGATGAAGAGTGTTGTGGTATTAGCCCCAAGTTAATATCTATTTCTAGTATCAGTTCTTTGCCAGAATCTATTCTTTCCTTGTGTTTAAATGTGTTGGCAGAAGCGGAAATGCTGGAAGAATGAATCGGCAATGAAGTTATTTCAGCATATAAAAGAAGTAGTCAAATTTACATAAGATGACTGCTTCTTTCTCTTGAGCCATGTTCCTGCACATGCAGGGTCGGCTTTGTTAATCGAATTTGGCATGTTAAAAGTTCAAGGGTGGCCGGATGCCCTTCTTGTCGCTACCCGTGCCCCAGGGAGGAAATGTGTACCCCAAATGTCTGCGTATAGCGTTATATGTATGAAAGTGTAAAGTGTTACGAAAAGTTTGTGAATCACGTAACTGAGGCGCGACGTGGGGACCAGCCCGGTATTCACCTAGGGGGATGTGGAAAACTGCCTAAAAATTACATCCAGGCTGGCCGGCACTCCGACCTCCTTCGTTAACTCGCCGGGCGGATCGAACCGGGGCCGGTACGCTTCGCCAGTATCGGAAAGCGGTGCGTTAGACCACACGGTTAACCGAGCGGGTCGAGGACATACCATGCTAACTTGTACAATTTGTATATGCCAGTGTCAGAAACGAAGATGATAAAAATGTATTACATGTCTGACGAAAAAATTCTGTTTCACCTGCAGATATGCTCTCACTTGGGACACGTTTAACCTCTTACGCCCGGAACGCAATAAACCATGCTTGGAGTAACAAGCAATCATAAACAAAACAGCGGTGTGTGTCATTTCCATGCTCTTCGAGTGTTCGCAAGAGAGTTAATATGTGAAATCTGTACAGTACGTAGATATCGTGAAGAGAATTAATCCAAATATTAGGGACCAAGTTGCAACGTGCTGAATATGAAAATGACATTGGAGTCGAGTATATTGAGTTTTATTATTAAGTTACTCGTGATTTCCTTACTTCTAAAGGGGCATTTTCATAATAGTCAAGTCAGTGTGAGTATGAAACCTCGACACCGAAAAATATGAGAGCCACTGCATTAAAAGATATTGATGACAGCGTACTAGAGAACATTTATGAGGACTATTACAATCATGAAGCACTATAAGTGTATCAAGAGTAAATCAAATTTCACATTAATTTTAAATTTTGTGTCTAGGAAATGGGGAGCATGTGCCGGTTTCAAAGGAAACAGTGTCACAATTACAAACTATAAAAGAGTAAGTAATATCGCAATTTGGTAGTGCAAGGAGGTATGGATCTACAGTACACTATTGGCTTCTGCAGATGTGGGCACTAGAAGGAGCTAAAATGGTTGAGTTGGTCAATTTCAAAGCATCAATTTCCTTTAGCGATCATGTCAAGTCTGAATATGACATTTCATTTAGGTATATTATTACTGTCGTCATACTCAATGTCATAGAAGACGATAACATTATACTGCAGACGGCACAAGTTTGTGAAGGAAGTGAACATATTTATAACAAAGGTATGTATGGAGAAAAGTAATGTTTGGAACAGTGAACAAATTCCAATATGAACTGTCTTTAGCATCAGGACTGTCCTACAGAGACGAGAAAACTAAAAGCAGTGTGTCTACCCGCTACACAACTGATGCGTCTTTATCAGTGGTAGGCAGACAAGCAAACAAGTTGAACATCTGTTTTCAAGAGACACAATAAGCCAATTGAGGCTGACGCTAAGAATATCTGTAATGATAAGCAGGAAAGTAACTCTTTACATTTGTTCAAATTAATGGTTCTCTTGAGTATTTATACTGTGGACATCCGTTTCAGCCACTGGAGAGGGAGAAGATCAGGAAAATCCCTACTAGATATTCATGTCAGGTGTTCCAGATTAGTCGGACGTGAGTTTTGTGATCCGGGAAGTCGTAAAGTAAGAAGAAACTACCCGCGAATTTCATAGCTCCGCAGAATCTCCCTGCGAAATAAAGGGTTCCAGTTAGCGTAGTTATGATTTTTCTGAGATTTATGATGCACAGGGGATCTCCTCCAATGTAGATTTAGTCTATTAAACTTGTAAGTAGTAGTTTTTGATGGGAGTCGTATGCTCATAGCACAGTAAAGACCTACTTTTCATTTTTTCTGTGTCTTTTGGACGTATGGGGAAGGTGTTAGACTTCACAGAAAAATATATCTATACCTTATGGTGGCACAATGTTCATATTTTGTGGAAGAGGAATTTGTTGTTATAGCCTCAAGTCAGGTATCTAGACCATAACTGTAATTACTGGCAGACCCTTGCGCTTTACTATACATAAATTTCACTAGTCATAACTGCGTAATCTGTCCGTACAGGTTTTCGAAGATCGACCCTGAACATTAATTCATTAAACCCCAAAGTGATAGTGTGAAATAATTAATGTAGAAAGTGTACAGCAATACTTTCACGTTGAGATTGAAGTGGTGAGTGACCTTTCAATTAGAGTATATAACGTTGCCCTTGCTTCGTATGATGCCATAATTGTTAAAGTAGATTCCGCGATTATATTTTTGGATAAAGAATTGATGGTACCGAATGTTTCAACTTGAAATAAGTTAAAGTACAGCACAAAATGAACATTAAAGCAAATAAACCGCGGTTTGCATATTAAAGTCGGGCACCATACAAGCAACAGCACGTTATAAGACTTACGGAAAGCATCTAGCTGGATCCTGCGCTTCGTATTGTAGAAGCTGGAAATAATAACTTTTCTTTTATTTAATATATGAACGTTGAAGATACATTAAACTGTTTCGGAGGCGAAGGAGCTGAAAACAATAAAAAATAAGTATTTGACATGGAGAGATTCATTTAAATAAAAGCCAAAGAGAGGGGATGATTTTAAATTTAAGTAATATATTTTTACATCTTGCATCACAATTACTTACATTGAATGGACACATGAATGGAAGACGTCCGTACAGAACGAACATAGACAAGAGAGTGAGTAAAAACTACTCTCTCGGTTCCGTCTTCTCGCTTGTTTGGGAGTAAAAAAAAAAAAAAAATGACGAAAGAAATTAAATTAGTTGTATTACGAGTCTGAGGGAAACGGAGGCGATAAGCATCGCTGATCAAAGGTAAACAAAAAATAAATAAAAATCTCAGTGTATCGTTACAAGTTTACTTGCGGGTGACGTACTGCCAATACATGAATGTGATTTACGCTTTGCAAAACTGTGTAAGCTCAGGGCACCTAGAGGCGGCGCACCTAGGGTTTTTGTTTGAAATTCGTAATAGTGATATCTGTTAGTGGGGGACCGAACAGATTATGCAGGAACTCGTCTAGTTAACAACGATTGCTTGCTGTCTCAATATTTTAAGAATAGAAAATTTCCATACTTATACTAAGATTTCATGATTAATTATATATTCTTCCAAAATACTAGATAAAGAAAATACCAATATATGTATATGTACAGATTAACTAAGAAATAGTTTAAATTTGTCAGTTTGTGGTAATAACCTAATTATGAGTGCAACATAAAATATATATTACGACGTACGACGTTGTCTTAAATGTTTTCACGTTATTTCGGAAATAAAAATAAGGGAAAACGATATTCTTTGAGGCAAAAGATAAATTGAAATAAAGAACTTGATACAGTTATTAATGAAAAAACAATATTATGTTAGAAGGGAGCAATGTAGGACGTTACGTCGCACAATAAGTTTATTCCCTGGTATACTGTTTTGAAGCTAACATACGAATGTGAGTATAGTTTCTACTGAATATTTCTTGAAGAAAAGTGTTACGAAATTAGTGTTTTCTGCATACTAAAATAATAAAATTAAATATTATGTCATTAGGTTGACATTCGGTCAGATAATTGAATTTTCACAGGGATAACAGTGAATGTCTTCAATCTTGACTAAAAGAAGGTATCGACTGGTAGGACACATTCTTAGACATCGAGGAATCGTAAATTTAGCATTGGAGGGAAGTGTGTGGGGGAAAAATCGCAGAGGGAGGTCAAGAGACGAATATAGTAAGCAGATTAAAATGGTTGTTGGTTCCCGTTCTTATTAGGAGATGAAGAGGCTTGCTCAGGATAGAATAGGGTAGAGAACTACACCAAACCAGTCTCCGCACTGAAGACCATAACAATAACAAACCAATATATGTATACTTGAATAAAAGACTGTCTTGGTTGCAAAAATTTCTATTTAAATGACGCATTACGCCCGGTGGGGAATCTTCAGATATCTGACAATGAAGAAAAAATGTACCAGAACTTACCATATTTACATGACTATTTAAAAACATTAAATTTGTTAGCTACAAAACAAATCTGAAATCTGCGCTGAAGGACTTGAGTCGAAATAAGGCCCCTGGAGTAGATGATATTCCGTCTGAACTGCTGACGTCAACACGGGAGGCAATACTCACATTACGACTTATTTTAGAAGATAGGTTAAGGAAAGGGAAACCTACGTTTTTAGCGTTTGTCGATTTGGAGACAGCTTTTGACAATGTCGACTGGAATACACTCTTCCAAATTCTGAAGGTATCAGGGATAAAATATAGGGAGCGAAGAGTTATATTCAACCTATAAAAAAACCAGACAGCGGTTATTAGAGTCGAAGGGCAAGAAAGGGACGCAGAGGTTCGGAAGGAAGCAAGACACGGTTGTAGCCTTTCACCAATGTTGTTCAATCTCTACATTGAGCAGGCAGTGAAGGAATGGAAGGAGAAATTTTGATAGGCATTAAAGTGCAAGGAGAAGAAATAAAAACTATGCGGTTTGCCGAAGACATAGTAATTCTGGCAGAGACCGCAAAAGATCTGGAAGAGCAATTGAATGGATGGACAGTGTCTTGAAAGGAAGATATAAGATGAACATTAACAAGAGTAAAACGAAGGTAATGGAATGCAATGTCAGAAAATAAGGCGACGCTGAAGGAATTTGATTAGGTAATGAGACAATAAAAGTAGTAGATGAATTTTGTTATTTGGGTAGCAAGATTACTTCTGATCGACGAAATAAAGAAGATATAAATTGCAGATTGGCTATGGGAAGAAAAGCCTTTTAAAGAAGTGAAACTTGTTAACATCCAATAATAATTTAAATGTTAGAAAGTCCTTTCTGAAAGCATTTGTCTGGAGCGTAGCATTCTATGGTAGTGAAACGTGGACGATACGGGGTTCAGATAAAAAGATGATAAAAGCCTTTGAAATGTGGTGCTACAGACAAATGATGAAAATTAGATGGGTAGATCACGTAACTAATGAGGAGGTGCTTAACCGAATCGGAGAGAAAAGGAGTTTCTGGCATATCCTTCACTAATAGAAGAGATAGATTGCTTGGACACATTCTGAGATATCAAGGAATCGTCAATTTAGCATTAGAAGGAAGCGTGTGGGGTAAAAATCGTAGAGGGAGACCGAGGGACGAATACAGTAAGCCGAACGTATTCTCAGATGAAGAGACTTGCACAGGACAGGGTAGCGTGGAGAGCTGCATCAAACCATTCTGCGGACTAAAGACCACAACAACAACAACGACAATAATGTACGGCACTAATGTTATTACATAACCTGTGATAGAGGGTGTTTAGATTAAAATTATACCTTACAGAGACGATAAATATCTAATCCTTTGATCTGCCCTCACATTGAGCGTTAAGACCAATTAATACATTGTTTAACTGAGTGGCTATTGAAATAATTTATATTCCGAGATTTACCTTGTCTAAAGTCTCTGGGAGAGCCAACCATGAACTGGTGTGTAGGATGTATGAGACAGGCGAAATACCCTCAGACTTTAAGAAAAATGTAATAATACCGATTCCAAAGAAAGCAGGCACAGACAGGTATGAAAATTACAGAATCATCAGTTTGATAAGTCATGACTGCAAAATTTTAACACGAATTATCTACAGGAGAATGGAAAAGCTGGTAGAAGCTGACCTCGGGGAAGATCAGTTTGGATTCAGGAGGAACGTAGGAACCCGGGAGGCAATACTCACTTTACGTCTTACCTTAGAAGATACATTAAGGAAAGGTAAACCTACATTTTTAGCTTTTGTAGATTTGGAGAAAGCTGTTGACAATGTTGACTTGAATACACTCTTTCAAATTCTGAAGTCAGCAGGGGTAAAATACAGGGAAAGGAGTGTTATTTACAACTTGTACAAAAGCCAGACCGCAGTTATTAGACTCGAAGGGCATGAAAGGGAAGCATCTGTTGAGAAGGGAGTAAGACAGGGTTGTAGACTTTCTCCAATGTTGTTCAATTTGTACATTGAGCAAGCTATAAAGGAAAGCAAGGAGAAATTTGGAGAAGTAATTAAAGTTCAGGGGGAAAAATTAAAAACACTGCGTTTTGCCGACGACATAGTAAATCTGTTAGATGCAGCAAAGGACCTGGAAGAGCAATTGAACGGAATGGGCAGTGTGCTGAAAGGTGCTTATAAGACGAACATCAACAAGAGCAAAACTAGGGTAATGGAGTGCAGTCTAAGAAAATCGGGGTGATGCTGAAGGAATTAGATTAGGTAACGAAGCAATAAAGGAGGTAGATGAGTTCTGTTACTTGGGCAGTAAAATAACAAATGATGCTCGCAGTAAAGAGGATATAAAATGCAGAATGGCAATGGGAAGAAATGCATTTTTGAAAAAGAGGAGCCGGCCGCGGTGGCCGAGGTGACTGAGGCGCTCCAGTCACGGTCAGCACGGCCACTACGGTCGGGGGTTCGAATCCCCCCTCGGGCATGGATATTTGTGCCGTCCTAGTTTGTAAGTAGTTCATAAGTAGTTTGTAAGTTTAGGGACTGATGACCCCGTAGTTAAGTCCCATAAGCTTAACAAACATTTGAACATTTGAAAAAGAGGAATTTGCTAACACCGAATATTAATTTAAGTGTAAGGAAGTCTTTTCTGAAGGCATTTGTGTGGAGTGTTGGCTTGTATGGGAGTGAAACATGGACGATAAGCTGTGCGGATAGGAAGAGGATAGAGGCTTTTGAAATGTGGTGTTACAGAAGAATGCTGAATATTAGGTGAGTAGATCGCACAACTAATGAAGAGGTACTGAACAGAATTGGTGAGAAAAGGAATTTTTGGCATACCCTGACTAAAAGAAGGGATCGCTTGGTAGGATACATTCTTAGACATCGAGGAATCGTAAATTTAGCATTGGAGGGAAGTTTTTGGGGTAAAAATCGCAGAGGGAGACCAAGAGACGCGTATAGTAAACAGATTCAAGTGGATGTGGTTGTCGTTCTTACGAGGAGATGAAAAGGACTGGTCAGGATAGGGTATTGTGGAGAGCTGCATCAAACCAGTCTCCGGACTGAAGACCATAACAACAACAAACCTTGTCTGATGTCCCTGTGCAATAGAGTAGGTCTTCAACTCATTTACACGACTTTCTTCGGTATTGGTACTGATGCTGCCTGGGTCAGCGTTCAAATGTTCACTGCGAGTAACCGCAAAAAAGTCATCATCATCATCATCATAAGAGACTGATTATGCCTTTCAGCGTTCAGTCTGGAGCATAGTACCTCTAAGAAAATTCCTCCATGATCCCATATTCAATGCTAACATTGATGCCTCGTCTGATGTTACACCTTTTACTTCAAAATGATTCTGCACCGAACCTAAGTACTTTCTTCTAGGTCTACCTCGACTTCTCTTACCCTCCGCTGCCGAGTTCATGAGTCTCTTAGGTAACCTTGCTTCTCCCATGCGTGTAACATGACCCCACCATCTCAGTCTGTTCGCTCTAACGGCTTCATCTATGGTGTTCATTCCCAGTTTTTCTTTGATTTCCTCATTATGGACACCCTCCTGCCATTGTTCCCATCTATTAGTACCTGCAATCATTCTTGCTACTTTCATATCTGTAACCTCTACCTTATGAATAAGGTAACCTGTATCCACCCAACTTTCACTGCCATACAACAGAGTTGGTGAAAGATAGAGCAGTGCACTGCTAACTTAGTCTTGGTACGGACTTCCTTCTTGCAGAAGAGAGTAGATCGTAGCTGAGCACTCACTTGTTAGAATGAAGATCGGGGTGAGAGTTTAAAATAGAGAAAGTTTAATTTTTAAAACTCACGACCACCAGCTGCGAACCAAATTCCTAAACATGCAAAAACACTGGAACTGTGATTGCGACTGTTTGACTCGTTTTCTAGGGGATGATATCACACGTTCGCAGCTTTCCTTCCCTGCATATGATTAACAAAACAAATTCATAATAAAATCAAGTTCATGAGAGAAAAGGGTGTACTAACTACTATTTTTGAAAACACAGGAAAGTTCACTTTATGTTATTTCACAATATTAGAACCCTGTGGCTGATATGTCTGTACGTCGACACATTTATCAAATAAAGTTTTAGCACGTGAGCCCCCAGAAAAAAATGAATATTTGTCGCAAATTGTTTTCACACCATGTGGCTGTTT
This sequence comes from Locusta migratoria, assembly GCA_026315105.1. Classification (NCBI taxonomy): domain Eukaryota; kingdom Metazoa; phylum Arthropoda; class Insecta; order Orthoptera; family Acrididae; genus Locusta; species Locusta migratoria. Next base: position 36,618,067 of record CM048750.1, on the reverse strand, counting down.
CAAACACCGTTTATGTTCGTGCTATTCGTCGACACGTGTTACGTTAACAAATCACAGTCACTTCAATTCAATGCGATGCACACCTTTTCCATCGGCTAAATATTCACAAACACACAGTAGCACTCGATTCAACTTGGTGCAGTCTACGACGAGTAACCACATGTGGCGATTGCCACACACAAATCTAATGTCACCACCTCGAGATCCACATGCCGACTGTTGCCGAGCGACGCCACCCGGACAGCTAACCCACGTGCTCCTGAGTCGTCACTTCCTGCCCTCGCGCGCACACGCGCGGCTAAAGCTCAACTGCCAGGGTTTTTTCCCCTACGTCATCAACTTCCCCATGTGAGCTGTTCTAACAGATTTGCTAACGTACAGCGCTCAGCCAATACATTTCTAAAACTTTACTTAAAATCAAAATAATTACACTACACATTAAATAAATTGTCTTCTTAGGTTTTTATATTGGTATAAACATCCTTTGTACTATTTATCATAATCGTGCAATTTCTTATGTCACAGATAAGTGATTTAACTGAATACTTCAAGATAAAATACACAAGATTAATTGAAAATAAAATGAGAAATAGTTATTATATTATTTTTATAAACAAACATTGCCATGCTAGTTGTGTAACTGTCTTGTATTCATTGATAATTTATTACTTTTCATTGTCAATTAAACATATTACGCCAGATGTGACTATATCAGCTAATGTATTGTTTATTTATCAACAGGCTATTTTGTAATGAGGGCCTTGAAGGTTCCTAACTGCATCGTATTACTTCAGATGCCAGTGGTATTAGAATATTTTATCTCACGCTGTGCACTGCACTGTGCCTGGCACTCGCCATTGTCCCTTTCTCCCCTCACTGGAAACGAACTGGAAAATCCTAAGCTGGAACAAGCCACCAACGTCGGCCTGCTCGCTGGCCTCCCGTCAGCTACAAGCACACAGCAAATCTCAACATGGAGAATTTCTACCTATGGCCTAACTATAAATGTTGTCAACCAACTGCGTACATACATTGCTACCATAATTAATAAGATTAAAATTGTGTAACATTTACTGCATTGGCATGGTCAATATTTGCAGTGAACTTCATACTGTTTAATTATCAAATGCTATTAATTACCAGTATTTCTATTGGGCGGTAATCTTACACACTGCATTAGCTTTGCTGCACCTCGATTCCAGTTTTTTCGCTATGTTGCCATCCTGTGATAAAATACATCCCAGGTACTTGAAACTATCTACCTGTTCTAACTTTGTTCCTCCTATTTGGCACTCAATCTGTTTAAATCTCCTTCCCACAGACATTACTTTCGTTTTTAAAAAAAGAAAAAAGAAATAAAAAAAATTATAACCGAGACATTCTTTTATTCAAGAACTGGAGTGAAGACCGTTGCTGTAGCTCGTCCGGTGTGAGGACGTATTTCGGCAAGGCACGTGCGCCGCAGGCTTGGTGGGGGCGGCGGTGTCGGCGGCCGGCGACAGGAAGAAAGCGGTCCGCGAGCCGGCAGTACGAAAAGCGGCCCCCGCCCCGCCCCCCGCCGCCGTGCCACCTCCACGCGGCATCAACCTCTTTTTCCGGGTCGGCGGCTGGCGCTCAGCTGACTCGGCCAGTAGCGGCGTCGGCGCGGCGCGGCTAGGCCAGCTAGGCTCGGCTCTCGCGGCTACGACGGCGACGACTGCTGTCCTCCTAGCCGGCCCAGAGGCTGCGGGCGGCAGCGCGGACTGCCGGAGCGTGCCTGAAGCCATGCCGCGGCGCAGCCTCGCAGCGGAACAACCACAGCGGGCGCGCGCGCTCCAGTCGGGGCCATCTCAGCCATGCAGCCTCTGCTGGTGCTGCTGTTGCTGGCGACGGTGACGCTAGGAACCACCGCTGCCGACACCGACGGCGAATTCCTCTCCCCGGTGAGTAGATAATAAATTACAAGCAGCAGGTATTTTCTGATTTATCAAAGGCATTTGATTGTGTTAACTGTAACATCCTTTTAAGTAAATTAGAATTCTATGATGTCACGGGAATTACTGCGAAACGGTTCCAGTCGTACCTCGATAACAGGAAACAAAGGGTATCAGTGCAAGGGACTTGTGAATTAAGCCAACAGTCATTATCGGATTGGGAAGAAATTACATGTGGTGTCCACAAGGTTCCATCTTAGGGCCATTGCTTTTTCTTGTGTACATTAATGACCTCTGATCAGTTACACTGCCAGAAGCAGAGTTCGTTTTGTTTGTAGATGATGCAAGTATTCCAATAAATAGCATGTCCAGTGTAGTTCTAGAGAGGTTTGATGATGGTATTTTCATTAACATTAATAAATGGTTTAGAGCCAACTCATTGACATTAAACAGACTCACTACATGCAGGTCAGAACATGTAAGAGATTTCCCGCCACCATATGCATTAAGTATGAAGAAGAGCAGATAGAAGATGTTGACAGTATAAAATTCCTGACACTAGTCCTTGATAATAAATTCAGTTGGCAGGAACACACAACAGAACTGCAGAAAAGACTTAACAACTCTGTATTTGCGATACAAGTGGTATCAAACATAGGTGACACAAAAATAAAAAAAGCTTGCATACTTTGCCTACTTTCATACCATAATACGTATGGTATACTATTTTGGGGTAACTCTTCAAGTCATGCAAAAATTTTCAGAGTCCAAAAGCGTGTAATACGTATTATAATGTGGTGTAAATTCACGGACATCCTGCAGAAGCCTCTTCAAACAACTGGGTATATTAACTACCGCCTCTCAGTATGTTTATTCCTTAATGAAATTTGTCATAAATAATATATCCCTTTGAAAATTGTGTGCCGGAACTGGGACTCAAACCTAGTTTGGAAAGTAGGAGGCGAGGTACTGGCGGAAGTAAAGTTGTGAGGCAGTATCGTGAGTCGTATCGGGATAGCTCAGTCCGTAAAGCGCTTGCCCGCGAAAGGCAAAGGTCCAAGGTTCGAGTCCCGGTACCGGCATACAATTTTAATTTTCCAGGAAGTTTCATATAAGCGCACCCTCCGCTGAAGAGTGAAAGTTTCATTCTGAATATGCCCCTTTTCCCAACAAACAGCTCAGCAACAAAAATTATCTACACAGGGACTTAAAAGCACTTACTTTAAATCAAAAACGGGTCCACTACTAATTTACCAACAACCATAAAAATTTTAGCTATTAATAAAGATCAGTTTTAGAGGAGCCTAAAAGACTTTCTAGTGGCTAACTCCTTCTATTCCAGTGACGAATTTTTAAATAGAACCAAATGATGCATGTATTCATACTATTAGTATTATTATGTTATCAGATTCTTAAAATAATAATAATAATAACTGACATGTTCCACATCACGAGGATCTCCTCAACACATATCTATGGAACGAACAACTAATCTAATCTAATCAAGTACAGCCTGTACTCTGTTTTTCTGTCTGCATACCATTATAGAAAACTTATGAAGGATTAGCGGTCTTAACACCTTTACGCACAGCCATGGAAATCATACCATACCTAAGAATGCCAGACATTCTGCATACAGGAGTAAGCCGAGCTGCACTTGGTTCCTTATCTTCTGTCTGGCACAAAGAAATTGAAATGAGCAAGAAGGTCTCTGTCCACGAAACGAAAAGAAATCCAGGACCGAGCACACAGCATCTAATTCACAACTCTGATGCCAAGGGCCCCTCTAATCGCTACGATGTGTTTGTTGCTGTGCTGCCCCTCTGTCTTTGCGTCATCTCAGAACTGTCAGGGAGGATGTTTTGCGGATATATTGAGTTTCAAAATTCATCTTGGAATTATCATCAGCCATTTCAATCATTAAATGACGTTGTCTCTTCAAGTCGTGGATTCAGTTAGGCTTCCAGCAGTGCTCTCCATGTGGAAGGTCTTGAGCAGCTCTCTGCCAGGTGCTACCTGAGACCTTGAGACCTTCTTGATTGTCCCATCTGTCTGCTGGCCTTCCTCTAGGTCTCCGACGTTCTCTCGGACTCCAGTACTAGCTTCGTCCATCTGATGTCATTTCTTCTCGCGAATGACCGTCCCACTACCATTTCACTACCTTCTAAAAACAAAGAAAACATCATTCTTCAGAAACTCGAGAAAAAAACATACAAAACAATCGCTTTTCGAAACTCGAAATACTAGAAATTTGAGGCAATTATACTTTCACAAAGATTGGATGATCATCTAAATTGTCGATTTCGTCGTTTTCACTATCATCTATATCTATAAATGTGAATGTCTGTTCGGTGTACGTTTATCACGTCTGAACCACAAGACATAAAGAGCTAAAAATTTGTACAGTTACTAATGTCTACCCGGGGAAGGCTTTAGGCACGGTTTTATGGCGATCGGATAGCTATTTATCAATATATATTAATGTGAATGTCTGTTCCGTGTACGACAAGACGAAGACACTTAAATATTTGTAAAGTAACTAATTTATACCTGAAGAAGGTTTTAGGCACGGTTTTATACCGATCTGATAGATATTTAGTAATTTGAAAAATATAACGCGAAATGCGGAACAATAATTATTCTTTGAAAATTATATTTACTCTTTGAAAAAGGTTTTATTGGTTGCATTGTTACTTGAGGGTTGAGAATGATAAAAGGGTGGTGTATATTGGAATGAAAAGTTATCGGTGTATATAAAATTCTACGTGTGTGTGTGTGTTAATATTTCACTCTGCAGCGAAAACTACAGAACGTAAACGAATGGACTGTGTGTAATTGTTGTCCGAAGTCTCCCGTTGTACACCATAGCAGTTCCATGCCGATAGCTATAAGGGGGTGGAAGATATGGTGGTTGAAAGTCGTCAAATCATTAAAACATTCGTACTGAAGACCAGCGATGACGTTTGCGACTCTATAGCAAGGAGGTTACATACAGCGATACGTGATGCCACAGACCATATCTTTGGTGTATGCGTGCTACAATGTCTTCAGCTATTTCTCTGTAAGGATAAGGATAGGAATAAGGAAATATAAAAATAAATAAATAAAACAGTAAAAAAGAAATTTCATTTAATGCATCTCTTTAAAAAATCGATTTCACGATTCGCGAATTACATCAAGTGATCGATCTGTGGTATTATTACAGTCATTATTGTTGAATTTCGTGATTGGATTCTTCGAAACGAATGCATTTTACGTGTGATTTGATCTACAGTACTTACTTTCCTGATAAACGGTAAGTGCATAGACTTCTGCAATCTGATAGGAATAGTTTTCAGTTTGTTTCTAAAGAAGGTATTGTATATCATTTCATTCTTCAAAACCAGTCTCATAGCACACTACTGAATGATAGCTTATCTATCATCATCAACCAACATGCGAGCGGAGCCGCGGGTTTAAGCTAGTTGTCAATGAAATCTTTCTCAAATTCAGGCAAAATTTCGTCCAGCGTCAGAGAGCGTGAAGCCATGTCCGTTCAGTTACATACCGAGAGAGTGGACACCACTTTGTACCTGCCCCATATCATACAATGAGTGCCACCAGCCGGCCGATTTAGAAACTGAATTTACATCAGTAGGCGGTTTTAGACACAATATTTACCAAGTACAGTGTGCTGAAAGGTGCATATAAGATGAACATTAACAAGAGCAAAACTAGGGTAATGGAGTGCAGTCTAAGAAAATCAGGCGATGCTGAAGGAATTAGATTGGGAAACGAAGCAATAAAGGAGGTAGATGAGTTTTGTTACTTGGGCAGTAAAATAACAAGTGATGGTCGCAGTACAGAGGATATAAAATGCAGAATGGCAATGGGTAGAAAAGCGTTCTTGAAAAAGAGAAATTTGTTAACATTGAATATTGATTTAAACCTAAGGAAGTCCTTTCTGAAGGCATTTGTATGGAGTGTTGCTTTGTATGGGAGTGAGATATGGACGATAAACAGTGCGGACAGGAAGAGGATTGAGACTTTTCAAATATGGTGCTACAGAAGAATGCTGATGCTTAGGTGGGTGGATCGCGTAACTAATGAGGAGGTACTGAATAGATTTGGGGAGAAAATAAATTTCTGGCATACCTTGACTAAAAGAAGGGATAGATTGGTAGGACATATTCTTAGACATCAAGGAATTGTGTATTTAGCATTGGAGGGGAGTGTGTGGGATAAAAATCACAGAGGAAGACCAAGAGATGAATACAGTAAGCAGATTCAGACAGATGTAGGTTGCCGTTCTTATGTGGAGATGAAGAGGCTTGCTCAGGATACGGTATTGTGGAGAGCTGCATCAAACCAGTCTCCAGACTGAAGACCACAACAAGGCATTTAAGATAGATCTAGTCCGTCAATAGACTTGAGTTTGTTTAAAAGCAAGAAAACGAAGATCACCTCCCCTTCCCTGTCTTTATTCAACTTTTCCTCCGCCCTGCCTTTGTTCATCTCCTCAATCTGCCTCTCTTCATCTCACCCCTTTCCTTTCTATGAAGAATTACGAGATCAAGTCAAAATTTATCTACACTTTTCATTTTACCGTTTATTGTCGAGAAGCGACCCGCTCGATTTGCCGTGTGGGCAAACCCACCGCTTTCCGAGACGGGGAGTCGTACCGGCCCCGGTTCGAATCCGCCCGGCGGATTAACGAAGAGGCTCGGAGTGCAGGCCAGCCTGGATGTGGTTATTAGGCGGTTTTCCACATCCCCCTAAGTGAATACCCGGCTGGTCCCCAAGTAGTCCTCAGTTACACGATTCGCACACATTTTGTTACAGTTTCAAACATATCACACTATACGCAGACATTTGGGGCAAACATTTCCTCCCGCGGGGCATGGGGTGTCGAAAGGAAGGACATCAGGCCAACCTGTGAATATAACACTCGCCAAATCCGGATTTAACAGAGAGCCTATCCTGCATGTGCGGGAACGTGGTCACAGAGAAAGAAGAGATACTATGTTTTCTTGTGAACATTTATTCCTATCCACCATTTACAACACTATTTTTTATATAAATTTTATGGCATCTCTCACTCTGTAATAACTTACGTCCCTTTTCGTAAAAAGGATTATACCTCCGGCACTTTTACAGTTAGAGAGTTGCGTTTTTTGTGTTTTGTGCAGAAATGTACATTTCATATGTCGGTTAACCTGTTAGAGAGTATTTCGATAGTAAAATGTCTGCAGGCGCGCTTGTAAATAAAAGTTCTCTTGGAAAAGCGTGTATCGTTGGTTGCTATTGTTTGTGAATACGGAGTTTCTTGAAAGTTTTAGTGCGGTGTATAGTAATATGTGTTTCTATAATGACTGAACTAAAAGCTTAGTTCAAGAAATGTAAATTCCACGGAGATCAGAACAAGAAAACTTCAGCAAATGAAGATCAAAATTAGATCAACAGCAGCATGCCTCTGGCACCTGAAACTCTGACAAGTGCTTCGAGAAAGAAGATAAACGTCGATAATATACAGAAGTAGATGAAATTTGGGGAAGTACTAATATATAGTATATCCAGCATTATTACAGTGTGTTATGAGTGAAGTAGTGGCATGTATGTTGTGTGGTGGTTAAGTCAGTTTGTGTGAAGGTCCAAGTGACAGAGTAGGTTTAGTATGTAAATTGAAAATAGTGTGCAGTGTCTGCAGGAGTGAAAAACTATTTTACACGTCGCATGGAAACATTACCAGTTGCTAAAGTCTTAGAACAGTTATGTCACCCGGACAGAATACTTTAACTATTCTAAGAGAACTTGACAGCTTGTGTATTGCCACGTCAGATTTTGCTGCTTCTCTAATGTATAAAGAGTCAAGAAGCAGGAAAAAGAAACAGGCAATTGAACCCAAATATAAAGAGGACCCTGATTATGGTCCAGGCTGCTTCTAAACACTTCTTTGGGATAGATCTGTAAGTTTTTCCTAGAATAAACATGCTGTATAACTGTATAAACTATATATTCTGAAACATTTGCCCCATTTTCTCAAAAACTATCACAGAAACTTTGACGAAAATTTCACAGATTGTAAACAACACCGCATTACAGCTGTGGAATTGCAGTCATGTTGATTGCACCAATAATTCTGCTGTAATAAAAATATTTAACACTTTTTTTCGGAAAAAATTTAATGCACGGCAATTAAATTAAAAATTATATTATAAATTACAATACCACAACGATTTCGGTTCAGTGAGTTTCACAAAGATCATTTCATCTTCAGTGAAAATTTCAGACAAATCTGATCAGTAGTTTCTGAGAAAATAGTGCAGGAATTTGTATAATTTAACGTTGTCGATGTAGGGCGTACCGTCTCACATTATGCTCGTTGATACTCAAAGTGGAGATAAGACAGGAAAATGTAAGAGCGATGGAACTTAAATAGTGGCAACACGGCTGTGGAGAAACTATGCAATGGAATCTACAATTGTCGCCGATAGTACACGTCGTTGACATAGCTACCTTACCTCCGAACAAATGCAGTCGCCCATCCCACGTCAGCGGCGTACGCACAATCAAGGGAAACATAGTCACTTGTGAGCGAGCGGTCTAATGTAAAGGTGTCACTACGTTTTCGTAACAGAAACAACTGATCTGGCTCAAGATTGAATGTGCCAGAGGTCGTACAGCATGACGGTGTCATCAAGGTTTCCAAGTGTGACAGATCCCCAGTATGGTGAAACCTATGGTGATTTTCGCGTGGTGTTATCCTAACGCATTACGTTCCTCCACTGCAGGCCGTCGTGCACAGTATTACTGCACGTTTTGGAGCACCACCTGCGACCAGCTGTGCGAAAGAAGCGGCAACACTTTCTGCCCAACCCACCCATCATTTTGCACGACAATGCATACAGCGCAAGCTGTGGCTGCTCTGTTCGGTCGATGGGACTGGGAAGTACTGTACCATCCACCATACTCCATGGACTTACATCCTTGTGACTTTAATTCCGAAGATGAAGAAACCACTTCGTGGCATTCGCTTCAGAACTGTTCCAGAGATTCGATAGGCAGTCGACCGCTCCATTCGCACCATCAACAGAACTTGCACTGCTAACACTATGCTACGCCTTCCACATCGCTGACAATAGGTTCTACACAACGCTAGTGACTACTTTGAAGGACAGTAACAGGTGCGAACATGTAAAGTTTTCGTATCGGTTGTGCCTCAAGTTCCAACCCTCGTATAAAAACTAACTTAAAACCGGGCCTTGCTCCGGTATTTATTTGAATCTTCCTCCTCTGTCGCTCCCTCACCTCCTCTTTCCTGTCTTTATTCATCTCCTCATCTGTCCTGTGTTTGTTCATCCTCTCTGTTCATCTCTCCTCTCACTTTCTATGAAGAATCACGAGGGCAAGTCAAAATTTATCTATGCATTCTAACGTTTATTAACATGAAGCCAGGGGTACGGTATACAATGCATACAATTTTTCTTCGTAATCTCGTTGTTTCTCACTGTAAATGGCCCAACGGCCAACGAGATTACGTATTTCTTCCAAATAAAAGGTTTTAGGTTGGTTGTGAAGCACAGCATTTCGCACCACATTTCGCACATCCACATCTGAGGCAAATCGACGACCACGAAAAGCATCCTTGAGTGGCCCAAAGAAGTGAAAGTCACTTGGATCAGGGGCTGGACTCTAGGGAGGGTGTTACAGTCCCTCAGATTAAATATTTTTGATGTTTTCAATAGTGTAATTGGACGTGTATGGCCGTGCATTCTCAGCTTCAACAGAATCTTCTTCGACAACAAACCTCGGTACCCACCATGATCATACCTTACAGAAACTGAGCTCGTCGTGAATGATGATATGAGCAGAGTCATTGTTGATGCTCAAAACAGATGCTACCTCATCGGTAGTGATTTGCCTATCCGCCACAATCATCTGTCGAGCTTGCCGAATGTTGTCATTCATTGTGGTGGCTCCCTCTTAGTGCGTGAAACTTGTTCGATCATTTTTCAATTTCTCGATTCACAAAAAAAGAGTTTTACGTGATAGTGCATTTCTCCGATACTTCGATTACAGTCTGCGATGAATGTCTGCCCGTTTCACACCCTCCGACCAGATCAATTGGATCGTCGTTCGGTTTTCCTCATTGGTACACACCTCCAATGGAGCTGCCTTGATATATCTGCAACAGAAGGAACAACAATGGCAGAAATAAGATCAGCTTTTCACAGCAATAGGACAACAGTATCACAATGACATGTACGAGGACAGAAGACAGTGTGCCCAATGCACCATGCCATTGTTGCGAAGTCTCGCGTCCACGACTATGTCACTGTTACAAAGCCGTGGGAAGACCTTGTCGCCGGCCGCGGTGGCCGAGGAGACTGAGGCGCTTCAGTCACGGTCTGCACGGCCACTACGGTCGGAGGTTCGAATCCCCCCCTCGGGCATGGATATTTGTGCCGTCCTTAGGATTAGCTAGTTCATAAGTAGTTAAGTCCCATAAGCTATACAAACATTTGAACATTTTTTTTTTTGAAGACCTTGTCATTTTTAGAAGTCTCGTGTGCACAACCATGTCATTATTGAGGAACCTCTCGTCCAAGATAATGCCATTTTGCGAAACATCGTGTCCATGAACATGTCATTGCTGCGAAGCCTCACGTCCAGCTTGATGAATCCAGACGAAAACTTCTTCCCCTCTTTTTTATTGATCTGCACCCACTCAGTCATTTCTCACTGCTCTGTGCCGGTTCTCTGCAGTATTAATAGGCTGTGCAGACCACAGAGCAGTGAGTGAGTGCAGGTTGAGAAAAAAGAGGAGAAGAAGTTTTCATCAGTCTGGATCCATCGAGCTGGACACAAAGCTTTGCAGCGGTGACATGTTCGTGGATGCGAGGCTACCAACAATGACATGGTCATGGACGTGAGGCTTTGCAATGACATGGTAGTGGATGCGAGGCTTTCTCACGTTGCTCACGTTGCGAAGTTTCTAGGGCGGTGAATAACTTCTCGCTCGTCGCCCTCTGTTCCTCTCGTTTGGTAAAAACGTGATCACTGTCGTTGGTCTTTGTTCCTCACATTGGGCAGAAGTGTGAACACGATAGAAACACGTAAAACACCTTGGTCGTTGGCCTGTGTCGTCACCTCTCGTACACACTTGAGCTGTGGATGTAGGCTGATTACAGAACTGCAGATCACCGACTCCGTGCCAAACTGCAGTTGTGACTACCTATCTCTAAAACATCAACAAAACTATAATATATTTTTCTACATTTTTCTGTCTGATCTCAACAACAATATACTTAAGAGAGGTCTGCACCTGGTGTCTATGGCCTTTCGAACTGAAAGATGCACAGTCCAGTATATGTTGGTCAACTCGATTAGCACGCTTCGAGCAACTGCAATCGTCAAAGAAGTACATAATCAATGAAGAGAGGCTATCTATGTGACTTAAGTGCTCTGAGTGGCAGCAACATGCAACACCAGCCAGCATATTTTACATGGACAGATTCAAAGGATGCTGGAATATCATACGTCTTCGTGTAGAAATACAGTTCAATAGTTGGTTTTGATTGGTGATAAGTCATCAGCGTACCTGTATTGACGATTTCTACAAAAGGTATTTGTAGTAATGTAAGACTTGTAATGCTACACTTAAACTATCCACCAGCACGTTTTCATTTAAATAATCATTTTACGTAGCTGTCATACGTCAACAGCATATTTTCTTGTACTTCAAGGTCATTCGAATTTTGAGACTGTCGACTATGTTGAACTACAGCTTTCTACTAAATTTAGTACGTGTGACTGTACATCTGCATCTCCCAGGAAAATTACGCGTTAAACAATAAAAACAACTTGTTTAAGCCATGGGTGTATATAAACTGTAATTAAGCTAGTATACATTCTTGAGCAGGATTTCTTTGGAAGTCACAGGCTATTACAAGTATTGGTAATAAATGTAGAACTAAAAGAAAGGCGGCCTACTCGCAGTACTTCTGTTGTTTATCTGCAACTACTATCGTCTACTTTCTGCATAAACACTAACCAATTATATAAATACTTTTCTTTAATAGATACATATCATCATGATGTGGAACTCGCTAAATATCATTCATGTCAACGGTGTACGTACTGTAAGTAGGCGTTACTCATAAATTCTCCAATATTTACAGGATAGGACACATCGATAATCACACAGTTGCGCGTCTTTTCATTACAGTTACGAGATGCCATAGTGCATGTACTTAAAATTTTGGAATTATTTTCCGAAACGCGTCATGCAGACAATAATTTAAGAAACAATATCGACCGACAGTGCAAGTAATATTTTAAGACGCTCGAAAGTATATGATTTGGTTGTAGCAACTGTATCGTTTAACATAACATTCAAAAATATAGTGGTATAATCTGTGTTGTTCATACCGGTCTTTGGCATTAGATTTTCTTCTTCGTGCGATAATACCATGTTCGAAATGTCCTAACGTATTCTCTTAGGAAGGGATCAATCTACTTCTATGATTTTCATGCTTTAAAAATACTTGAAAGCAAATAAGACTACGCCACATAGTTTTATAAACGTATTTATTAACTACTCGTTTCGTGCATGTTAGTGTGAAATATGAGCTTCTCACTAAACCATTTACTTTTTCATAATTCGTAACAGTTTTTGTGAAATGACGCCATTAGTGTTGCATGTGCTGTTGATTGTCATATCTTACATTGAGAAACGTGACATCGAGTAGGTTAGTGATTGCTACGATTTAGGTTGCACATTACTGCAAGTGAAAAGTTTCGAAAATATACAAGAGAGTTTTGGAAATGATACTGACATTGATATCTATCATTTTATCAGAAGGAAATGATATTCAGTGGTTTAATGCCACGTTTGCAAACCAAGAGAAGATTACCTTATTTCGTCATAAATACAAAGAGACTAAAATGAATTACTAGCTATTAGTGCAGGACGCGGTATCAGAATCTCGAGTGATTTCAACCGACCTGGTTCAGAAAGCTCTAAATCCATACCATCTTTTCCGTCGACGATAATGGATTGCAGTGGAGGAACATCTGCAATATCACAGAAATAAATGTAAGCACAGATTTCAGTGGACGTTGTCACAATAAATAAAAAAATTCTGGTTGTGAGACAGCACTGCCAATATTTAAGAATTTACCCAACGCTTTGGCCACTGCTCGCAAGTGGTCGGAACTTTAGGGCACATTGTTAAAGATTGGAAGATTGGCAGTGCAGTCACACACCCAGAAAAAATTTCGTTGACCGTAGAAATGCTTAATTCTTAGAGATATTTTCTGGGATTTTTGAGTCTCAGCTGCACGAAGGTATTTTGTGAAATTTTTGAAATTTTTCTTGTGGGCAAACATCAATCTTCCTAAATGCCTGCAATGTCTATCATGACCTGTTATGTATTGTAGCGTACTTCAGTGACTACGGGTATAGTCTTATTTCTGGAGGTCGAATCGTCTTTTTAATGTGGTAAATAGAGAAGCGATCTTGGCAAAAAAAAAACAAAAAAAAAAAAAAAAAAAAAAAAAAAAAAAACGCAAGAATAACGAGGTTCCGTTATTCTATAATACTTGAGAATAACATGCTCTAATGTTTTACGTCTCATGTCAGTCATAAGTTTATACTTCTGATGTATACACCCTTATATGGACTCGAAATCTGGATACAGTGTATTTAATACGAAGCAACACGGGGTGTGCTTGTTTCCATTTACAGTAAATAAACTGTTACGGTTGCTGCTTTTAAGAGAAGCTATGCTCAAAATATATATAGGTACTAAGTGTGCAGAGTACAAAGTTAGTAGTTGAAAACAATAAGTTGAAATATCATAGTTAGACAACATGAGCGCGGAAAATGCAGTTGGCGATTTTTTTTTTTTTTTTTTTTTTTTTTTTTTTTTTTTTTTTTTTTTTTTTTTCCTTACATACTTTTGTTGGTAGTGTAAGGGAGAAGATGTTTAGTACAGATTTGAACCTATACAGAGTAGACAAAATAAGAAGAAAACCATGCAGCATACTCATCTTTATGCAAGTTGGCATAACTCTACTGTCAGCACTGAGATGTGGCTACAGAACACAATGGACGTAAGACGTCTTGGAAGAAACGTTGCAGTATGTTACATGCTTTATTCGACGAAATGCGTGACTCTCAGACTGCCAGTGAAGCATATTCTGTGTGTGTGTGTGTGTGTGTGTGTGTGTGTGTGTGTGTGTTTGGGGGGGGGGGGCAGTTAGTGGGAGCATCTGTGATCCGCATCATAACGGTAGGGCTTCTCTTGTCCTCATAACGGAAGAAATTGAGAATGCATGACCAAGAAAGGCCGAAACTTCTAGATGACGTAATAGCATTTCACAACATTTCCTGCTAATTCCTACCTCAGAAAGAGACAACAAGGCCCTATGCTCTGTTTGTGATGGAATAATTAGAAGTGGACCACAAGATCGACCTTGGGAATAAAGAGGGAACGAAATAACCTGGGTTCTTCCCGAAGGAATGACGGAATAAACGGGTAGTTGCAACCTAATATACGTTTTGCTGTTGGATAAGTAACTGAACGAAATTTTGACAAGTTGCCATTCCGTTGCTGCACAAAACCTGGATTTTTTTTTAAAACTTTTGTGTATCATATAATTTGATTCAAACTTACATAATCTCACGCGAGTAACATTACCTCACTCGTTACTTATCACATTCGCAATGCGATAGGTTATTTTTAGCAGTTTTATAAACAAAAATAATATGTCATGTTTTTAATATCACTCTTAGAAATCTCGTAACAATTAAAAGGTATTCATAAATTTATACGAACTCATCAGTAATGTACTTCGAAATTTTCTTAGCAAAATAATTTGTGTTATAATGTGTACAAAATCTGCAGATAACTACATCTATTTATGCGCAATGGTTCCGCAGAAAAAGTTTCTTAAACACTGAAAAGTCGCGCAAAGCGCAGGAAAGTATTTATACTGCAGTCAGCCATTTCGTTTGTTTATTACTCTTTTCTTCCACTCAGACCCTCCTTGGAGGGGGGGGGGGGGGAGGTATTTTGACAGTATCCTTCACAATTCGTTTTCAGTCTTCTTCATTTCAGTAATCAACATCCATTACATTTTAGTATCGTAAGACATCAGATTTTGTCAAATTAAGATCACTGAATACAAGGTAGGTTTCATGAGGCAATTCTAACAAAAGTGGATAAGTAAAACGTTTTCTTTGGGAATATCTTCCAAAAGAATTTATTACGACTTTTTTCGAATTTTGTGCTCCATCATGTGTGAATTCTTTCTTTAATAAATCTGGCGGATTTTTTTAAAATGCTTCTGCGACAGAGGGGAATAATAAGACAAGTAAAAATGTGCAGAGTCATATAGAAAAGGGAGCGCGTCATTTGTAGCATTAACGAACACCTTATAATTGGAGGCAGTATTTCTAACGAGCTATAGAACCACCTGTCAACAAAAATTTTCAACCTTTTTGAAAAAAAAAAAAATATATATATATATATAAATTCCGCTCCCTTTTTAAAATGGCAGCAAAGTTACACAGCTACCTACCTATGAACGCTCGGAATGCTTCACAGGGCACAAAGAAAGCTGTAGTAGAGAATTGTGAGAAATTTCACTGCAAAACAGAAGCTTCCGTGCGCCAGTGATGGGTGCTCAGTGATTATTTTGTCACCGCTTGCGACGAATTTTCTTACAGTTTTTTAAATGTAATGTGTAATCGTATAATAATGTTTCCGCAGAGATTTCTTTAGCTGTAGCTATTCATACACCCTTACACCTTTTGTGGGGTTTCGTATCGTTATCATTTATGATTGCTATTTTAAAACTTTGTGTATGGAAAACACATGGGACCATGTTCGAGTTAAGCTGTCTGAATTGGTGCCTTATCAACTTTCACCAAATTTTGATACCTTTCCATCACAAAAAAGAAAAAAAGGAAAACTTTTCGCAATAATCTTACGGGTCGACCGTAGGTCATTGGTATAATTTATACAATACTATCAATTGGATTAATAGGATTTATTGTATGAGAACATCATATATTTAGTTGGGATAGACTTTGATACACGAGCCTACCTCACACCAGCAACAATAATTATTGTTGCTGGTAGAACTTCCGGGTTATAACGCCGAGGTCCATAAAACTTTTCAGTTTTTCCTAACGTTTAGTTCACAGCTGCGCCGGACATCTTCGGAGGTCTTCCTACTTCCGCTGTTCAAATGTTTAAATGTTTGTAAATCTATCGAACCAAACTGCGTGGTCATCAGTCTGTAGCCTACAAACTACTTAAACTAAGGTGAACTAACCTAAGGACACACACACACACACACACACACACACACACACACACATATATATATATATATATATATATATATATATATATATATATATATATACCACAGGGAGGACTAGAACCTCCGACGGCGAGCAACCACGCGGGCCGCAGCGAGACGCCTTAGATCGCATTTCTTTCTTCCTTTTTTTTTTTTTTTTTTTTTTTTTTTAATTCTCTGTAATGTTCCAATTTTCCGCCAATGTTCCGCCGAAGCGAGTACAACCGCTCGGCTACTCGACCTTGGCTACTTCGCCGACTGATGAGTCGGGTGTCTGAGAGCGATATATATACTGTGGAAAGTGGACGTGGCCAAGCCACAGAACAGAGAGCATACAGAAGGGAAAGCTGCGGGCGGCGCCTTTGATCTGTATGTTACCAAGCGTTGCGCTCGACGCCATATTGAAAAGCAGTAAACGCGGAACTACAGCCACTTAGTACTTTGGCTGGTAATGGACTTTTTACCAACTGCAGCTAATGTCACCGAATTTTACGAAAGGAAACGGCTTTTCATTATGCTGTTATCTATTTTGCGCCCTCTTCTTGCACCTAATTCTAATCCAACGAAAAAAATAGGCCTAAATTTTCATACAACTACGAAAATGTACGTACGGTGGAATCGATGATCGTTTTACTTGGTGCTTATCTCTAGAAAAATCCCAAATAACGCGGAGTTATGTTTGGGAAATTAGTTATAAACAAGAAAGTGACTTTACAACTGCCAGGTGTTATTTGACACGAATAAATTCGCACAAAGTATTGAATCAGACTTAGCAGTACAACGTGATTACACAGAACTAATGACGTCTGGGCATATATAAAAGTTGTATTTGCATTAGGAGTATTATTAATTTACTGATCGGAGAAGGGCATATAGAGGAATCTGTCAACCACAGAGCAGGAACAGCATAAAATAATTATTCCCCTTAATCTATTTGTTTGAGTATCCGAAGAGCATTCGTTGCCAACATTAGCACACTACGACTCCAATGCCGTAAGTAAAATTTTACCTGCCTACTTACGCACTATTTTTTGTCATTCATTTTAAATTCTTCCCTGCAACGTTAAACTTATAAAATATAAATGAACTTCAACATTTCGATGCATCTTTCGGGAAGGTGAAGAAACTTATATCCTTATTTGTATTAGAATTATTACGGCAATTAGGTGCTGAAGACCATTGGCCGCCTTTTCTTTTATTGCTGCTCATAATACAAACGGAACAGCTCCAACTACTGACACACAGTTCTTTCTTTTCACTGCACTACACTAAATGCTTGTTTACTTTTAAGCGATTCTGGCTGTTAAAACACTGAATAAAGAAGCAAAGACGGCGCATTACCACGCCACAGAGTGGGGAGTGACCACGCATTTACTGCTTTTCAAGATGGCTGATTCCGCGCATGCGCACTAAATTTTGGACGACAGACTGCAGCGGGAGTTTCCTTTCTGTATACTCCTTATTCTGTGGCCAAGCTGTCACGTTATCAGCAGAGATAGTCCCTGTCAGAGATAAAAAAAATCACTATCGATTGCAGTCGGAGATAAAACCTGTCGATCTTTTAAAACTACTGTCCATATGTCGCTAAGTTTCATAGCTTCTTCTTTCCTGTTAAAATTTTCCTTATGTTTATATATTTCAATAGCTTACCTGTATTGTCGTGGATAATAATTATTGTAGATAAAACTGTTATTTCGGAAAACCTCACTATGACTTCCAGATTGACGATCATGCTCTGCCACAGCCGATTTCTCTGTTTTTCCTAGTCGGCAAAGACTTTTGTGTTCCTTCAGCCTAGTTTCTATACTTCTTTTTGTGGTTCCAATATAAACTTTACCATATGTACATGGAATTTTATAACGCCACAAGCAGAAAGAGGAGGTCGTTTATCTTTCACAGAACGGAGTGCTTGACATATTTTCTTAGTTGGTCTGAAAACTAGTCTGATGTATTTGTGCAATATTTTTCCAATTTGATTAGTTACTTTTCCGAAAAATGGCAGAAAAACTGTGTTCTTCCATCGGTTTGTTTGATCACTTGTTCTAAAACTATTGTTATTTGGTCGCAGAACCATGTTTATTTCTTTGTCTTAATAGCCATTTTTCCTGAAAGCTTGCTTCAGGTGTTTTAATTCAGCATCCAGGTGTTCCGGAGTGCAAATTTTCTTTGCTCTGTCAACAAGACTTTTGATGACATCTCACTTCTTCTGTGAGTGATGATTAGAGTTCTTACGTCAATATCTGTCTGCCTGTGTAGTTTTTCGAAAAACTTCATGTTTCAGTTTTCCATCTACCTCTCCCACAACTAAAACATCCAAGAAGGATATTGCGCTGTCCTTTTCCATTTCCATCGTATACTGGATTTTTTTATTTATGTTATTCAGATGAGAAAAGAATTCATCCAATGCTTCCTTACCGTGAGGCCATACCACGAATGTATCGTCTACATACCGATACCAGAGAACTGGTTTCTTTTTTGCTATTCCTAAAGCTGATTGTTCGAATTTTTCCATATAAAAATTAGCAATCGTAGAACCCAATGGGTTACCCATGCCAACACCATCAAATTGTACATAAAAATCACCATCCCACTGGAACTGACTAGAAGTCAAGCAATGCTTAAGTCAGTTTTATGGACCACAGCCTTATAACCCGGAAGTTCTACCAGCAACTATGGCATCCGGTCTTGAAAGCCTTCATTGAATGAACAATAATTATTGTCATACCAACTCGGCGTAACCTCTTGTTTCTCTGACATTTGTTCTCATTTCGCGTTATGTACGCTAGAGGGAGTAATGTGCACCTGTTCTTGAAGTGTTCAGAGCCTGAGCAAATAAACCGCTGCGTGATACGTAACAGCTCTTGTAACGTCTGCTCCTGGCGAACGTCGAGTATATTGACATTTCTCTCGTAATTGTTTAACTACCCGGTGAGGACGTGCGCCGTATGCTTGGTATTTCGTCTGCGTCCTCTAGTAATCCCACTTGATAAGGGTGTCAAACTGACTAGGCAGAGCCGGTCGACCGCGTTTCGTACGCCACTTCTCTCGTGGATGACTCAGTCTGGCATCAGCTGTTCTTAGAACTGCTTTCTTCCTGTCGTTCCACTTAGATCTCTCTCGACGGATTCTCTCAGATATTTTCCTATTGTTAAGTTTCCTGAGACGTATTGCCGTTACTGTAGTAGAGCGTCTGGCTATTTGTGCATAATTATTTTCCTTTAGTGTCACCTTTAAGTACATGCACAAAGGTTGGATTCCGTAAAGGCTTTCTTTAATTTTCTAATAACAGTCTGTGGCGTTGTATACATTATCGTCAAACAAAAGTTTATGAAGTTATCCACAAGCTCACTGTGTTGAACTCTCTCATGCACGAATTATCAGCCCGATAATGAACAAAATTTCTGCTTCATTATTTGCTAACTTAAGACCTATCTTGTGCGGAATTCATCATAATTTATCTAAAAAGACTTGTTTCATAGACCAATAGGGAGGTGTCCTCAAATGAGGCCAGTGAGCATGAAAACTGCTACATTTTACATGGAACATCTATGAATAATATCAAAGAATACATGAAGAGACTATATTTTGTATTTTTCGTACAATGAAATTGTTTGAAACACCGAGGGATCGCAGCAAGTGTTTTCCGTCGGCAGTCCCGATCATGACACCTCTTGGCATTGGGACCACCTGACTTGACTGGCCAGTGTTATATCCTAACGTACCGTAATTCGTCGAGTACCGAATGACAGTTTTTTTCTATGTACAGACAACAATGTGCTTTCATCTGAAGTCTTGCCTCTATTCTTCCTTGTAATCTTTGTTTTCCATTTCTTTGTTAGCCCAACGACTAACACTGTCGTCTAAGAGCCATTCTAGCATTCATTATTAGTCCTCATATGAGGTACCTGTGCTTTTACGGTCATCTCAGATGTAAAAGATGGCAGAAATTTGACAACATTTAAGTGTCCTTATTTGAGGACAAGGCACATGAGAAGATTAATTTTATTCAAACGTCTGATTATGCACAATCATCTGTTTATTAGTCTTTTTACACAAATATTAGGGATTTAAATAACGAACAACAGTCACGTAGCACTCAATTTTCTGGACTTTATTCCGAATTTTCAGTGCTGTCTACTTCGTGCTGACGTAGCAGCTGCTGTAACTAATGACCGCACGTTTATTAACCGGCAGTAGCATTACGGAATTACGGGCCCATGGCTGTCCGGAATATAGCTATCGGTGGTATTTTCTTTTGTAATGCTGGCGCAGCTCTAACAGTAACGTCAGTTCTGTGACTTTTCTACGTGGCAAATAAATTAAAAATGGTCCACCACTAACGCTGTTTCTGCCAAACCTGCATCAGTGCGGTTGGAACAGAGATATAAATAATTAAGTAGGGCACCCGTTTCATATTTTTTCCAAGCTAAGCACGTCTCTCTCCAGCAATATAATGGAGTTAACGTTGTTAACTGTACGCGAGATATTAGTGTGCCCTACTGCCATTCTTTTCCTTCTGTGGCCTGTTTCCAAGGTACTGTACCTCCTTCAGAACGCAGAAACTCACACTCACACTGAACTCATAATTCACTGTGTACGTTACGTTAAATAATTAAATAAACGAAATAAAAAATTGCACGAACGCAACGTTGCAAAAACTATGAACGATGCAAAATATTTTCAGAACAGCGAAAGAAAAACCAAGATATATGTACCTTATGTTCTGAAAATGTAGTTTCGAGAAAATGGAAAAAAGAATGTTTACAGTGTTTTTGACTCACCGTATGCCTCTTTCAGAACATTTCAGTGGCATAATCATGCTGGCCAGTTGCTTCTTTTTCCCCTGCAGATGTTTTCAGGAGTACTTTACTTACTCTGCACTCTTTACTGGTGGCTTCCGCAGCACTTCCAGCTTCAACTAATCGCTGACGGTCGTCTTTCAAAGATGAATCTAAATTCGCTGCCAACAATGAAAAATGTCTCCCACAAAATTTCATCCTACGAATATATTCGCCAGTAAATAGACCGCAAAGACTGAGATGGCTGTGTGTTCCATACGTCAGTGTGTTTCATATTTACACCAACAAACTTGTAAGAGATGTATTAGGCGTTTTGAGGAACAAAGTGAGCATGGAAAACCATGTCCTGAAACGCCATTCAACGACGCTAGGGAGAGTCCAAGTTACAGGCTCGAGCTCCTGCCGCTAGAATCCCCTCCAGCAACTTCGACGCTCTGTAGCGTTATTGGATGACGTTTCCACGCATCGGTTTCTATACTCACTTTGTTCCTCAAGACAACTCCCACATCCCCTAGGAGTTTGTTGGTGTAGTGGTGTAATTCTGATACACACTGACGTATGGGACACACATGAATCATCGACGTCCATTTAGTGCCGGAAATTGCGCAGGACGAACTTTTGTGAGAGAAATGTTCAAATGTTTGTTAAGCTTAAGGGACTTAACTGCGAGGTCATTAGTCCCTAAACTTACAAACGACTTATGAACTACCTTATACTAAAGACGACACAAACATCCATGCCCGACGGGGGATTCGAACCCCCGACCGTAGTGGCCGTGCAGACTGTGACTGGCGCGCCGCAGACCTCTCTGCCACTGGGGCCGGCGTTTTGGGAGTGACAATTTTTTATTGCTAGCTTGTGAGGAATCGCGCTGCGAAGCCCTAGTTCTTGCACCCAGGTTCGTCGTTGCGTACACCATCGCAGTCACTCCTGTCGGTGATGCAGTGTCAAGGGTAGCTGCAGCCATGGTGTCCGAGCTGATAGTCCATGCTGCTGCAAACGTCGTCGTACTGTTCGTGCAGATGGTTGTTGTCTTAACAAACATCCCCGCTGACTCAGGGTTCGGGACGTGGCTGCACAATCCGTTACAGCCATGCCGATAAGATGACTGTCATTTTGACTGCTAGTGATACAAGGCCGTTGAGATCCAGCACGGCGTTCCGTATTGACCTCCTGAACTTATCAATTCCATATTCTGGTGACAGTCATTGGATCTCGACCAACGTAGGCAGCAATGTCGCGGTACGATAAACTGCAATCGCGATAGGCTACAATCCGACCTTTATCAAAGTCGGAAACGTGATGGTACGCATTTCTCCTTCTTACCCGAGGTATCACAACAACGTTTCATCAGGAAACGCCGGTCAACTGCTGTTTGTGTATGAGAAATCGGTTGGAAACTTTCCTGATGTTAGCATGTTGTAGATGTCGCCACCGGCACCAACCATGAATGAATGCTCTGAAAAGCTAATGATTTGCATATCACAGCATCTTCTTCCCGTCGGTTAAATTTCGCGTCTGTTGAACGTCATCTTCGTGGTGTAGCAAATTTAATGGCCTGGAGTGTAGCTCCTGAAATACGTGTTGTACTGTGATACAATTTCTAAAGTAGATTGATCTGTATGTGTGTATACTGTCTGTACGTTTTCCTGTGAATACAATTTTTAGAGTAGAAATTATAAACTGCAACGTCATACCGAATGCCGTAGTTTTGGTTCATGAACAGCGAAAAGTAGACACTTTCTTCTTTTCACTATTTTGATGTAATTGTTAACGAAAAAACTTTAATTAAGGTTCGATATTATGTTCAAAGTTTGTTGCAAATCGTAAACTACTGTCATTCTTGTATAATGTATTTGTAAAGTCTCGTCTAATTAAGTGGTAGTTCTTTGCAACTCCTATTGTTTGTGACATTATATCTGGTAAAACATGTGTCATATGTTGGCCTTACTCCTACAGCAATTATTATCTCAAGTACGGAATAAGTGTACCATATTTGGTTGAAATCGGTCCAGTGATTTAGGAGAAAATGAGCAGCATTTTCGCTTAATGCAGCAGTTTTTAGCGCAATTCATTATTTATGACGTCGTATATCGTGATCTATAAATAAGATAAAAGTATGGTGTAAAATTGGCAATTGACTTTAAATAATGAGAGTTTGAAGTCGTCCACATGAGTACGAAAAGAAATCCGGTTAACTTTGTTTACAAGATAAATCAATCGAATGTGAAGACCGGAAAATCCACTAAATATCTAGGAATTACTATTACTTCAGACTTAAACTGGAAAGAACACGTAGATAATGTAAGAGGAAAGGCGAATCAGAGACTGAGTTGTATTGGCAGAACGCTTAAAAGATGCAACAAAACTACTAAAGAGACTAGGCTTGTCCGTCCTCATTTCGAGTATTGTTGCCCAATGTGGGATCCTTATCAAGTGGGTTTGACGGAAGCCATCGAAAGAGTTCCATGAAGGGCAGCTCGTTTCGTAATGCCACGATACAGGGTAGAGAGTGTCATGGAAATGATACAGTATCCACTGTGGTGATATTCACGAGGAAACGACAGAATTATTTCTCTCCAGACCTTCAGCTCGGTCCATACAAACTGCCTGTTCGGTCATATGCTAAGTTCCTTGGTGTTTACTTCGACAGCAAACTGACGTGGACGCGCCATGTTGAATATCTCTTGGACAAAGTGGACACTACTGCAAATATCCTGCGTATGCTTGCCAGAGTTTGGTGGGGAGCCGATCCGACGGTACTCCTTACTCTTTATAAGGTCTTGATCCGCTCCGTTTTGGATTATGGCAGTATCGTCTACGCTACTGCAGCGCAATCGACCCTGCGCAAACTTGATGTCCTCCAGTACAGAATGCTTCGTCTTGTTCTCGGAGCTATGAAGTCAACACCCACCAACGCCTTGCTCGTGGAAGCGTCTGAAATGCCGTTAACTATACGTCGACAGATGCTGTCCGATATTTTCCTCCTCAGCCGAGCGTCAATATGTGATGGTGCCTCTCTCAAAACGGTACACCAATTTTGGAACATAACAGAAATGCATCACAGAAGAGGCATGACCCGAGTTCCTTTACTGGTTCGCAGCTACGGGAAATGGAGACAGCTCTTCCCACTCATCATACAGGACACCAAACTTCCTTGTTTCCGTTATTCTTATCATCTGTTTTTCAACCCAGTCCCGGTGACACATTTGCCATCAGACTACACAACGGGGACCAACATCACTCTCGACGTGGAACAGTTTCTTCTCCGCAACTGGCCACAGCATGCTCACATCTATACTGACGGCTCTAAAACTGAAGCAGGGGTGGGATACGCCTTCTTTTGCCCCTCTAACGGCACCTACCAAATGTTTGCGCTTCCACCTGCGTCATCTATTTACACGGCAGAGTTACTAGCCATCAGGGAGGCCATTTATTACGGCGCACGAACATTTAACTCTATATTGATCCTCACGGACTCTCAAAGCGTGCTGAAAAAATTACAACATCCGACGTTTGACAAACGAACGAATAGATATATATTGGACGTCTTGGAGGCCATAACAAACGCACAGGCAGTGGGCATAGACATCCACTTACTTTGGATTAAAGGACATCGAGGTATACCCCATAACGAAACAGTAGACCGCCTTGCCAAGAGAAGTATTACGGAAGGACAACAACGCCCCACGCCGATTCCATATACAGACTTACGAACGACGATTCGGAAAGCTGCCTATCGCACTTGGGACCACGAATGGCACCTCTCTCATGTGTTTAAGGGAGGACACCTGGCAGCTATACAACCAAATGTCTCCTCACGACCGTGGTTTTCATCGATGACGCTTAGTAGACGTCATGCAACGTCTATCATTCGGATGAGACTGGGGCATGGATGTTACCCTGCCCACCTACACCGTTTGAAAATCATCGCTTCTCGGCATTGCGACAAAGATGTAACGGCAGTGGCGGATCTCAACCACATCATACTGGCATGCACCAAGTACACGGCCGCACAAAGTGTATTCTACCGAACGCTGGTCGCGAGGGGTTACCCCCTCCCCACAAGTGTCACTGTCCTCCTTCATGGATTCGACAAGCTTAAGTACACTTTACTGAAGGACTACCTCAAAGTCACTGGCATACAGCTCTAATTTTAGAGCTAGTGTGTTTACCTTGAACATGCATAGCGGGAAACTGCATAAGTGATTTTATATTATATTTTGACTTTTATTTGTCTTTGCACCTCTCATTTGGTCCTATGCTTTCTGCACTTTTATTGTATTACAAATATCTGTCATACTGTTAAATATGTATTGTTTAATGTCTTTACATGTTATTTTTCTACTTTTATTCTAAGGCTATATGATGTAACATACTTATTAATATTGTGCTGTACATTGTACGAATCTCAATTCTATTGTAATGTTGTCAATGTAATAACCGCTGGCTGTATGGTCACTGTCACCGAAAGCCATAATAAAGAATTATAAAAAAAAAAAATGATACAGTATCTAGGATGGGAATCATTACAACAACGGCGGTTATCGCTGCGGCGACGTCTACTTACGAAATTTCAATCAGCAACATTCTCCTTCAAATGCGAAAATATATTGTTGACTGCCACTTACTTAGGTAGAAAAGATCATCTGAATAAAATATGAGAAATCAGAGCCGGAAGCGCTATTCGAGAGTGTAATGGGAAATAAATAGTATAAAGGTGGTTCGATGAACCCTCTGCCAGGAACTTCAATGTGATTTGCAGCGTAGGCCATGTAGATGTAGATGTAGATTTAAAAGTAAATAAACGTTACATTTTTGGAAAAGAGAGATACAGGCAATTTTTTTCCCTAAATCACTGGACCGATTTCAACCAAATATGGTACACACATTCCGTACGTGAGATAATAATTGCTGTAGGAGTAAGAACCACATACGACACATGTTAGCAGATATAACGTCACAAACAATAGGAGTTGCAAGAAACTACCACATAATGAGACGAGACTTTACAAATACATTATACGAGAATGACAGTACTTAGAGATTTGCAACAAACTTTAAACTTAATATCGAACCTTAATTGAACTTTTTCTCGCTAATACGTTCATCAAATTAGTGAAAAGAATGAAGCTTCTCGCTTACTACTTTTCCGCTGTTCAAGGACCAAAGCTACGGCATTCGGTATAACGTTGCAGGTTATAATTTCTACTCTACAAATTGTATTCGCAGGAAATTTTACAGATAGTATATACACACAAACAGATCAACCTACTTTATAAATTGTATAACAGTACAACACGTAGTTCACGAGCTACATCCCTGGCCATTTAAATTGCTACACCACAAAGATGACGTGCTACAGACGCGAAATGTGACCGACAGGAAGAAAATGCTGCGATATGAAACTCATTAGCTTTTCAGAACATTCACACAAGCTTGGCGACACCTACAACGTGCTGACATGATGAAAGTTTCCAACCGATTTCTCATACACAAACACCAGTTGACCGGCGTTGCCTGATGAGACTTTGGCGTCATTGGTGCTCACATTGGTCTTGATCCAATGACTGTTAGCAGAATATGGAATCGGTGGATTCAGGGGCGGGGGGGGGGGGGGGCAATACGGAACGCCATGCTGAATCCCAACGGCCTCGTCTCACTAGCAGTCGAGATGACAGACATCTTATCTGCATGGCTTTAACGGATCGTGCAGCCACGTCTCGATCCCTGAGTCCACAGATGTGGACGTTTGTAAGACAACAATCATCTGCAGGAACAGTTCGACGACGTTTGCAGCAGCATGGAATATCAGCTCGGAGACCATGGCTGCGGTTACCCTTCACGCTGCAGGAACGCCTGCGATGGTGTACGCAACGACGAGCCTGCGTACACGAATGGCAAAACGTCATTTTTTTCGGATGAATTCAGGTTCTGTTTACAGTGTGCTGCGGTGGAGTAGCCGAGCGGTCTAAAGCGTCTCGCTGCGGAGCGCGCGGTTGCTCGCCGTGGAGGTTCGAGTCCTCCCTAGGGCATGGGGGTGTGTGTTTGTCCTTAAGTTAGTTTACCTAGGTTTAAGTAGTTCGTAAGCTACGGACTGATGACCACGCAGTTTGGTCCCATAGATTTACAAACATTTGAACCAGTTTGTTTACAGTGAAAGTAGCTTGTTAAATTTCCTATGTAAGATTTTTGTCTTTTTCAGGTCCCGATCCGCTTAAAACTCAGAAAATCCAAATCGTGTGTTTTGTTTCTGGCAGAGAACGTTTTCACCATGATCTCGTATTCTCACAGATATACTGCGTGCACTCTTTGGCTTCAGCAGCTTTGACGGCAGCATACTAGTGCCGCGAAATCGACAGTAACGACAGATAGCAAAGAAACCAGCGAGAGTGTGGACCAGCGCAAACGGCGTGCGGTTCTGCTGGGCGCGCCTCGCGTGTTTACGCAACACGTTCGCCAGGAAGGCGAGCCGCGGCCAGAAGGAGGCCAGCGACCGCTCTGCGGCAACAAGGTCGCTCTCGCCCGCGCGCGGTAGCGCACGCTGCGCTCTGTCCCGAGGACGACGCTCGCGACCGGCGCCGAAACGCCCGCGTGCAATTTGCCAAATGGAAGCCTCCCGGCCGCTGCGCGTTATAATCGCCGTAATACCGACCCGCCAAAAGCCGCGCCCCTGCCTTGTTTGCAGTCCCGTTACCTGCGAGATATACAGAGCATGCAGTGAAACTCTGACACGGCTGGCCGAATTCCTGCCTGCGTACGTAGGCATCTCTCTCTCTCTCTCTCTCTCTCTCTCTCTGTGTGTGTGTGTGTGTCTGTGTGTGTGTGTGTGTGTGTGCACGCTGCACGCACGCGCGCGACCTCACGTACTTTGTTTTTTTCCTTTCTTTTTGCCGTATACACGTGACTTGGAGCAAAACATTGTCTTCACCGTGTTGTAAGGAGCACAGTTCATTGTCCATTTCTGCGACTGTTTGCCGTAGAAGATGTCGCGTTAGCGAGACCATCAGAAACAAGGTGGATCCAAGGAAACGTTATCCAGTCCGCGTAAGATGCAGCAGCGTCGAAACTTTATTTCATTTGCAAATTAACATCGCGACAACAGGTCACTAACACGAGATATTTTTTGGGAAATAAAATAATAAAAATATAAGAATAAAAAAAAACGTAGGAACTATTCTTCTTTATTATGGCTTTTGGTTGTAGGAGCATACAGTCAGCAGTTATTACAGTGGCAACATTAGAATATAATTGAAGTTCTGACAATGTGTATCACAATATTAAGAATTATCTAACAACATACTGCCATAGAATAAAATTAGAAAAATCACATTTATAAGATAAGATGTGAAACAAAACATATTTAACAGTAGTACTGAAGACATAATATCACGGAAGTTCAAATAGCAAAAAGAGTTGCAACGACATAATGGAGGTCAAAATATAAAATACAAAATTACTTCTCCAGTGTCAAGCTGTGCCTGTTCGTAATAAACATGGGAGCAACACCAGCTCTTAGATTACAGCTGGATTCCGGTAACTTTGAGGTAGTCCTTGACCAAACTGTACTTAAATGTGTCCAATCGATGAAGTAAGACATTGGCACTTGTGGGGAGGGGCTAACCCCTTGCCGCGGTGGAGTTGCCGAGCGGTCTAAAGCGTCTCGCTGCGGAGCGCGCAGTTGCTCGCCGTGGAGGTTCGAGTCCTCCCTGGGGTATGGGTGTGTGTGTGTTTGTCCTTAGGTTAGTTTACCTAGGTTTAAGTAGTTTGTAAGCTGCGGACTGATGACCACGCAGTTTGGTCCTATACATTTACAAACATTTTTTGGCTAACCCTTCGCAACCAGCTTTGTGTAGAACAGGGATGTAAAGGAAGTTTTTATATCGGAACCGAATTTGGAAGCGGAGATTTTAAATTTGGGTTAACAGAACCGGAGTCGTAAATGGAGGCAGAAGAGAGCTATGTTAAATTGTTAAGGGTAGGTTTAATAAAATAAAATTACATATGTTATTCATCAGTTATATACTGATTATTAGTTCAATAAGTAGTACAGGTAGTTGCTACTGTATACCTGGGAGTTGAAAATAAAAACAAAAGTCTTAAACACTGGTAATAAACCCAAATTAAGTGACTCCAAAATCACTAAATTAAATTTGTATAACAAAAGCTTCGCAGCTGTTTCTCAGTCCAATCAACTTCTCAACGGATCATAGATTAGGCCAGCACCACTGTAAAGTAGTTCTGTCTCAGCACGTCAACCATCGATATAACTTCAGTTTAAAATTTATCGGAACCGAAATCTGAAGCGAAGGAGCAAAATGTTCAAATATTTGTTAAGCTCAAAGGACTTAACTGCGGTGTCATCAATCCGTAAATTTACAAACTACTTATGAACTACCTTATACTAAAGACAACACAAACATCCATGCCCGAGGGGCGATTCGAAGCCCCGACCGTAGCGGCCGTGGAGACCGCTCAGCCACTGCGGCCGGCGGAACAAAATGAATCGGAGGTTCCGAACTTTCGGAATCGGAGTCGAACCTCCGTAACATCACTACTGTAGAATACACTTTGTGCAGCCGTGTACTTGGTGCATGCCAGCATAATGTTGTTGAGATCCGCCACTGCCGTTGGACGGAAACACTTGAGAGACATGACACGTAGAAATTAATAATACGTCTGTGTATTTCTGACATTATTTCAAACTTTCCAGTGATCTATCTTGCTTTTCAAAAATGCAAGAAACTACAAGTTGCATAACATCGCATAAAACTATCTTTACCACTGGTTTCGGCAGATCTAAACTGTTATCATCAGATCTTGCATACGAGGATGGTGTCATTAGTACCCGATACAACAAAGAAAACACAAAAATGTCGTAAAAATGTATTTTAGAGGGTGGAAAATTAAATAGTGGCAAAACTGCTGTGGAGACATTATGCAATGGAATATATTATTGTCGCTGAGAGCGCACATTGTTGACATATCTGCCTTAACTCCGAGCAAATGGACTCGTCCGTCCCACATCAGCGGCGTGCGCACAATCGAGGGAAACACAGACACTTGTGAGCGTGCGGTCTAACGTAACGGTTTCATTATGTTTTGGAAATAGGACAAACGGAGTTGAATCAAGATTGAATGTCCCAAAGGTCGTACAGCACGACAGTGTCATCAAGGTCTTCAAGAGTCGTACAAATAATCGGCATTGCCGTACGGAACAGTGGCACGTTGGGTAAAAGCCTACAACGGAGGTTGGCAAACTGTGGCAGACATGCATCGGGCAGGTCGTCCTAGCGTCTCTGAAGAACAAGTGCATACATACTGTTGCCGCGTTAGTGGACAGTGATCGACGTCAGACGATTCGCGAGCTCGCCCACGAAACCGGATTAGCGCATATGATTGTGTTTCGCATCCTGAAGGAACGCCTGGACATGCGAAAAATTGCATCACGATGGGTTCCGCATGAATTGACGAAAATGAAGAAATGGATGCGCTACGACGCTCCTCAGGCGCACTTGGAGCGCTATGAGCGCGAGGAAGAGGCTTTCTTATGCCGTATCGTAACACTGGTTGAGACGTGGCCCACATCGTACGAGCCAAAAGTGAAACGCCAATCCAAAGAATGGCGTCATTATGGGTCACCGCGAAAGTTGAAAGCGTGTCAGAGTCCAAGTATGGTTATGCGATGATACGATTGCGATGTTATCCTTCACGGTAGACCGTTTTTGGAGCATCACCTGCAACCGCCTTTGAGAAATAAGTGGCAATGCTTTCTGCGGATCCCACCCATTATTTTGCACGGCAATGCGCGAGCGCATACAGCGCAAACTGTGGCCTTGTGACCTTGACTTGATTCCGAATATGAAGGAACCACTTCGTAGCATTCGCTTCACAGCTGTTCCAGATTCGTCAGGCAGGAGGCAGCTCCATTCGCACCATCAATAGAATATGCTCTGCTAACGGTGTACTACGTCTTCCACATCGCTGGCAACAGTTTATACACATCGCTGGTGACTACTTTGAAGGACAGGTGCAAACATGTCTCTTGGCTATCGGTTGCCACTATTTCAATTCTATAGTTGCCACTATTTAAATTCTCTTGTAGTTTTCAACATAATCTCCTCTCATCTCTATACACTTTTCGCAGCTATGTTAGTAAGTTTTATAGTGATAACAGCCTGACTTCTAAATACAGCCATTAACTGCCGATAGATTTGGTCACCGAACCCCTCTTTTTTTTTTTTTAAATTTCGGGAATAGTAATCCGAGGGAACTACATCTGACAATTAGGGTGCATGAGGTAGCACGAGTTTGCAGTTCACACTTTAATTGATGAATTTGGGCCATTGCAATAGCATTTTCATATTGCCAAATGCGGCCTTTCTGCTTGATTTCTTAGCCCAAACCTTGCACTAAGTACGCACAATAGTCGCCGTTGATAGTTTTTCGCCGCGGCGGAACGGCCGAGCACACTGAGGTGCTATGCTGCGATGCGCGAGGCCGTTCCTCGTCGGGGGTTCGAATACCCCCTGGGGCATCGATGTTTGTGCCGTCTTTAATATAAGGTAGTTCATAAGTAGTTTTTAAGTTTAGGCTTTACAAACATTTGAACATTTGATAGTTTTTCCTGTTTCAAAGTAGTCAATGAAATTTATCCCACGCGCATCCCAAAAAACCGACGCCACGATCTTGCCTGCAGATGACACGGTCTTCGCCTTCTTTGTAGTCTGTTCTCCAAAACGTCGGCCTTGTGGCTGCGAAACTTCGCTAAACACTCAACTGTAACATCTTACGGCACTGTTCTTGCTCGAGTATGAGCAAAAGCTGCACAAAACTTGCACACAGTTTTATCATGTTCGAATTTTCAGATAATATGCGATGAACAGCACATTTTGAAACGTCTACTTTAGATGCTAGCTCGCGCACCATTTCTG
The DNA here is from genome assembly GCA_026315105.1 of Locusta migratoria. NCBI lineage: Eukaryota > Metazoa > Arthropoda > Insecta > Orthoptera > Acrididae > Locusta > Locusta migratoria. The sequence goes on along the minus strand of CM048750.1, from coordinate 36,586,066 downwards.
GAGTTGTCACCTCATTTGGTAGACAACTGCTATGCTTGCCGTGCCAACTCGTACGGCCTCGTTTAAACTCAGCTACCCAATATTTTACTGTTATTATAGCACTCAACGATGACCTATTTTCTCCATTCTCGCAAGTTTACTCACAACAGTCGCTATTGATGGCTAATGTGGCTTCTTCAAACTTGAATCATATACATCATAGATCGTATACTTCGTAATTCATAGATATTTTTTAACAGCGACTGCCATCTCCCAGCCAGGCCCGGTACTTATGGGAGCACTCTTCGTGTTGTTAACAGTGCATGACATATTTACCGAAACCGCTTATAAATATATTTGGAAGAGATCTTAGGCAACGAGTAGTTTTTTGCCCTTTCATAAAGTCAGGAAAGGTCAGTCTGCATTCCAGAGGAGTGAAGAAACACACAATATTGAACCTACGAATCTTATAAGCGAAGTTAACGAAATGTGCGTTTGCAGGCTATCTCCGATTATTTCAATGATGAAATCCTCTCTTGTTATCATCCGATTGGTGACATGACTTTGGAACGGTTAGATGATTTTATTATCTATCATCTTCGCCTGAAGACGAAGCAGCCTGAAGCAGCTATACTATCAGCGGTGTTCATGACGGAGGGGGTTTCCAATCTCCTATTCCGCCCCATCCCCCGCCTCCGTCACTCACCTGCATCCCAAAGCTATATCGATGGAGTTATTTTCGAATGTCAAAACTTATTAGGTTGAGAACTAAATTCCCAATCTACAAAACGATTGCACCCCTCCTCCCTTCCAGAGGAACAAATTATGTAAGCCCCTAGACACATTACATTGAAGGCAGCAGGAGTAAAATATCGGAAGAAAAAGGTTACATAGAGGCAAAATAGCAGTTATAAGAAAGAATGTAAACATATTTTGTAGTCAACCACGTCCATGGTGTGCGGTCCTTACAAATAATAATAAAAATCTATACTGTACATAAACTGAAATTTACTGAATTCTGATTGATTGTACTAAATACTGACATTCTTTTTATTGCGATATATATTGCACAAGTCAAAGAACTAATCTTAATAAAAACATTTATAGCGGTTTTTTATCTTAAACTTTTACGTTATATTCTGATAAAACTTCAGACTGAAAAATGAAAAAAAGTAATTTATTAATCATTGGCTAGTCTCAGCTGTAAATTATCTTAATCATGAGAATTGTCTCTCACTTATTTAATTGTAGCAGAGCCACGAGATATCCGACGTCAGAATCCAAAAACAATTCTATGACTCCCCTCTCGACAAACACTCGTATTTGAATATCGAAGTGTCACGTTATTTCTCTTGCACCCTTTTTTGTCCGTAGATCTACTTACGTAACTTTCATTAAAATCTGGATCATTAAACTTTATTCGAACTCCATCCAGGATCGTAGTCCGAGCTAAAAAATTAGTTTTACAAGTCCTATTTTATTGAAACTCCCGATCCTGAATCATTTAACAATTATTAATTTGAATTAGCTGCAAAATAGTGGCCGGTGACTGCAATTCAGGAGACGTTAGTAGGAGATGCATGTAGGAGATGTTGCAGTTGGAGGTAAAATTCTGAAAGTTGGCCACGTTGGAGTGGCCGAGTGCTCTAAGCCGCCTTGCTGCGGAGCGCGCGGTTGCTCGCCGTTCGAGGTTCGAGCCCTCCTTGAGGCATGAGTGTGTATTGTCCTTTGGTTAGTCTAAGTATGTGTAGTTGCTCAAATAAGCTTACAAACATCTGAACATTTTTTTCTGAAAATGTGTGAAATGTTTTTTGGATGATGTTATAGCATAAAGAACACGAAATCCTCTTTATTATTTCTGTTTAAAATCATATCTGACATTCTACAAAAACTTTACTCACCTCGAATTGTAGTAGTGAAACTGAGATTCGAACGTGTTACCTATGCCTTTCGCGGGCAAGCGTACTTCCGTCTGAGCTATTCCGGCACACTTCACTCACAACTTTACTTTTGCCAGCACGTTGCCAGGTTCGAATAACGGTTCCAGCAACCAAATTTCATCTGCCAGGAAGTTTTATTTCTGCGCACACTCCACTGCAGAGTGACAATTTTATAATATATATAATGCTCCAACAAAGAGCTGATATCTCATTAAAATTTTCGTTCTAAAGAAATGTTCATTACAGTCCTTGGCTATAACTTTTTCTTTGACATCACTACAATTAAGACATTTATTGGATAATAATTCAATGTGGCGTCACTAATGCTACAAATAGGAAGATTCGATCATAATCATATAATAAGAGAAATGAGATAAACGGACAATTTAGGCGTTCCTTTTTCGTGCCATTGGAGAATGGAACGGTAGAAACATATAATAAATGTGTCGGTATATCCATCTTGGTTTTTCATTTGTCAAATATAATAAATGTGGTTCGTGGAATCATCTGTCATACATTATAACATGATTTGCAGAGTATTTATGTAGGAACATTAAACAGAAACAGTGACTGAGGAATGAGTGAGATATGGCTGTATTATGCACCCGATGTTATTCAAAGTTCAAAGTTCAAATGTTTGTAGGAACTTATGGGACTTAACTACGGGGTCATCAGTCCCTAAGCTTACAAACTACTAAGACTAAGGACGGCACAAATATCCATGCCCAAGGGGGGATTCGAACCCCCGACCGTAATGGCCGTGCAGATCGTGACTGGAGCGCCTCAGTCCCCTCGGCCACCGCGGCCGGCTCGATGTTATTCAATCTGTACTTAGAACAGGTGGCAAAGTAACATTTAGAGAAGAAAGTTCAGGAGGAAGAAATGAATGCATTATGATGAAATTATAATGATGTACGAGACAGTTAAGGTGTTGGACAAGCGTCTGAACTAAATGGTTAGTGAGTGGAAAGGAGAATACAAGAAGAACATTAACAAATCAAAAACGAAAGTAGTGGAATATAGCACTACATTAAACAATGCGTACGTAATGGAAGTGGTTGATGTGTTTTGTTATACGGACAGAAAAATGAATTTTGATGGCTGAAGTTGAGAGAATGTAAAATTCAGGTTTGCAGTGGCTGTACTGGCGTCTCGTAAGAAGAGAAATCCGTTAACGTCGATTATACGTTCAACCCGCATTAAACCTAATATCAAGATCTGATCAATGTTTTTTTTTCTTTCTTCTTATTTTTTATAACTTTTTCCTCCTCGTGCGACGACACCTTCCGGTTGGAGGAGTCAATCGCAAATGTAGTGTCACAGTAGGCCGTTACGCTTTCTCACCGTTAGAGAGGAACGTTTAAGTACACGTCGGTGAAATTTAAAATTTCTGCGTCATAATGGAAGACGTTTAAAATTTATTTTGTTTATGATATACTTCGTTATCAATACTTAAGTTTAGTATCAAATAATGACAATGCATTTTTTTGAAATTAAATATTAAATATCTATGACACTATTAATCAAAAAGCTTCCAGCTTAAGACCAATCTGCTCAAGAAAAGTGTGGACTAGTGCAGATGTGCTCAGCTGGAAGGCCAGCGGCTGAGAAACAGGTGGCGGGCGGTGTAGCGGTGAAAGCACGAGTCTGTGCTGCTGCATCGATTACCGCACTTGTTCTGGAATCAAGTTTTTTCGCAGAACCGCTTTCACATTTTTGTAATCTGAGCGTCAACACCGTTCGACATCAAGCGGAGTATGAATGCGAATGGGCTAAATAGTTTTTATAAATGGAGAAGAAAACCAACAGGTTTACACCTCATGGCTCTCCTGAAATGTTTGAGTGTTTATTAATACATACGAACTGAATATAAGGATCGTGGTGTAGAGAACTATAATCAAACAATGTTAAACAATCTATATGTCACGTAACCTGAAAAGTGGTGATGCGCATAATTTACCACCAGTTTTAGAGAAACGGCTTTTGAAAAATGTAATGTCTATCAATATTCTCATTGTAATGTAGTTATAACACCACACTATTTTTTCATAAAATTGTTGAACAAACAAAAGTTTTGTACAAGAATGATCGAAAATCGTCTTATATACCTTTGAATCAAAGATTTGAAGATTAAGCTTCCAAAAACGGCTATCATTAAATTGATGTTCGAAAACGACTGCTTTTGACCTCAGCATAACATGGCTTCGTTTTAGAGTTGGAAATAAAATTTCACCCCAGAACAGATAGACAGGATGACTCCAGCCACCACGGTTCCGTAGCACAATGAGATTAGCGCTGCCAACTTGGAGGTATTTCCCCTAGATGGAAATATAGATGCAGAGAAAATTGTCTGCAAGACTTTAGAGGGATAATTGCTTCAATGGGAAATCTTGATTTTTCTTTGGCAACCCTGCTTTGTAACCGCTACCTTAAACTGTTCTTGTGCTGGAGATTACACTGATTACGACTAGGCAAGGCAAGGTCTCTAGAGGTTTTGAAGTTTTAAAACGCTGAATTGTGTGCATGTTTCAAGCAAATACGACATGAAGAGATAAAAAAATATTTTCAGGGATCCACGTAGATATAGGAGTCAGTATGTTTATCGCCATTTGTTCGATTTTAGATGGTTTGCTGAGCACTGGCGACCATTACATAGCCTAATTCAGTGGTTTTCCATCTTTTTCGTATTGGGACCTATAATCCTCCTGGAAAATGTACATCATATTGGGTAGCAAACAGGAAGGTGAATCCCAGAATCGCCGGCCGCGGTGGCCGAGGGGACTGAGGCGCTCCAGTCACGGTCTGCACGGACACTACGGTCGGGGGTTCGAATCCCCCCCTCGGGCATGAATATTTGTGCCGTCTGTAGTATTAGCTAGTTCATAAGTAGTTAGTAAGTTTAGGAACTGGTGACCCCGTAGTTAAGTCCCATAAGATATACAAACATTTGAACATTTGAATCACAGAATCAGGCTATATAAATGCCGTCAGTGGTCACCAAACCATCTGATATAAAGTAAAAGAGAGAACTACATACGCTTCCTCATGTGAATTGATTCCCACATCTTCGCGTATCTCTGAAAATATAAATTTTACTCAATATGAAACTGAAGTTTATGTAATTGTATACAAATGTTTTGCTGAGTAACACTTCAAAAATAGCTATGTGAACATTTTTTTACAGTAAAAATAGTTATTATATACCAGGTAAATGATAGCTTTTATTCTTGGTATTCATGACAGTTGATTAGAAGTTGTCGATTTTAGGCATAACCGAACTAAAAATGTAATATGAAGACAAAGCGGAAGTAAAATGAATTGCTACTTTAAAGAAATTATTTTGTTTAAATGGTATAATTAAAATTGAGCATTGGGTGAATGCCATAATTAATTGCTAAAGAATTAGAACAAATTATAAATGTCTTTGGGGGTTTCGGCCGCATTGTCAATATATAAAAAATTCCGACTTTTCGGCCGCTGTTGCAAGTGCCTTTGTCTAGGTGTTTGGCTGAGTCAGCGGCCAAAAACCCCGGAGAAGTTTATTGTCAGTGATAATGGCTGGGGAAGTCTTCGTTCACATAGAACAAATAGCTTGAATTAAATTGAATGGCAAAACATTGATAAGCTAGGAAACCCTCAGTGTGTGAAGACCGTTTTGAACATAAAACTTCTTGTTTCAATGTCAAAGGTTAAAACAACAAAAAAGTGGAAAAAACTTCAGTGGGTGAATCCCATATTTAACTCACTGAACAATTTTTTTAAAACAAATTACTTTTATTAAATAACTAAAATCACAAGTTAAATAAAATTTACAAAGGGTGAAGCCCTTACTTCAGTTCTTTTCATAAAATAAAGTTACGTTACCTGTCAACAAAGTATTTTTTTTTTTACTCAAAATATGCGTGATTTCTTGGATTGAAGATCTTATGTGGGATTCCGCTTTGAAAAGCAGTTGCGTGAAATGAGAAAAGAATTACAACATGAAGACGAAGAAACGTTGCGTAATCGCTGCACAACATTTAGGCCTACAGTAAGTCTTACTGAAGAAATAAGAAAACGAGTTACCAGGAAGTATGACGTTGGTGAAAAAACTCCAGAAAAGGTGATGAACAAATACTTAATCCCAACAAAGGAAATCTAATTAATATGCTGGCTCTGTTCAATAAAAGTGTAGAATTTATAGCAAGATGAATAATTAGTGGGTAAAAATTCACTTGTTGAAGTGGAACGAGACCAGATCCACAAAGCCTTTTTAGAATGAATTATTGCTTTTCAAAGAATTGCATTTCAAGGACTCCAGATGTGCAGAATTAGCGACTTTCCCGATTACTTTCCTCATGCTGCGTCTTCCCAGTGCCGGAGTTGAGACAATATTTAGCAGTATGAATGTAATAAAACACAAGCAAAGGGATTGTTAATTCTTTTAACTGCTGTATTAAGAATACGTTGTGGTTTGATTTTGGGAGGAAGATGCTGCAACGAATATGAAATTCCAATAAACGTTGTAAAATAAATAGGTACCAAAAAATCATATCAACCTGAAATCAACGACAATGATGATACTGTAGACGAAAATGATCCATCTGAAGAAGACGAATTCACTTAAATAATTAGCTGCTGTTATAAAACTTTTCGTACGTTCCTAACTTTGACTTGCTGATTTATTTATTGTATGTTCCTTTATCCAAAAAATGTATGAGGAGATAAATGGTCCAGAAAGTTAAAGGAGACGAAAACTTGATTGTGATGAGGGACTGGAACTTGATAGTAGGAAAGGGAAGAGAAGGAAATATAGTAGGTCAATATGGACTGGTAAAAAGGAATGAAAGAGACGATCGCTTGGTAGAATTTTGCGCAGAGCACAATTTAATGATCACCAACACTTGGTTTAATCCTCATGAAAGAAGGCTATATACGTGGAAGAGACCAGGAGACACTGGAAGGTACCAGATTGACTTTATAATGGTAAGGAATAGATTTAGAAACCAGTTTTTAAACTGTAAGACATATCCAGGGGCAGATATAGATTCTGACCATAACTTATTGGTTAGGTAAAAAAAAAAAAAAAGGTAAAGCAGTCAACAATCCGAAGATTGGTTTGAACACCACATCCTGTTTGGAGGTGGTATGCCGTTGCCTTCCTCCGACCTTCGAACTGACTTACCCAGCCAGTTATAGGGGGACCTACAGTTTAACGTGGGTTCCGAACCACGGTGCTACGCGGTGTTTTTCACATGAGCAATATTGCCAGAGGTGAAAGAAGTGGAAAGTGAGAGATAAAAATCCCAGGACCTGGTGGGGATCGAACCCGGGACCTTTGGATTTGTAGTCTAGCACTCTACCACTGTGCAACCGAGGCGCACAACTTATTGGTTATGAACTGCAAATTAAAACATAAGAGAGTGTGGAAAGATAGAGGTTAGGAGATAGAACCTGGACACATTGAAGTTTCAGAGGTAGCATTAGGCAAGGATTTGCTGAAATGGGGGAAAGTAATACAACAGAAGACGAATGGGTAGCTCTGAGAGATAGGGTAGTGAAGGCTGCAGATGACCATATAGGCAGAAGGAGAAGGCCTAATAGATATCCCTGGATAAAAGAGGATATGCTGAACTTAATGGATGAGAGAAGAAAATATAAAAATTCAGAAAGTGAAACAGGAAAAAGGGAGTACAAACGTCTGAAAAATGAGATTGACAGGAAGTGCAGACTGGCTGGGCAGGAGTGGATAGAGGACAAATGCAGAACCGCAGAAGAATTCATAACTAGGGGAATTCATAACTAGATAGATACCGCCTATAGGCAAATAAAAGAGATATTTGGAGAGCTGTATGAATATCAAGAACTCAGACAGAAAACCATTACTGAGTAAAGCGGGGAAAGCTGAACTGTGGAAGGAATATATAGAGGGCTTATACAAAGGAAATTAACTTGAAGGCAGTATTCTAGAAATGGAAGACGAAGTGGAGGAAGATATTGGGAGAAGAATTTGACAGAGCGCTGAAGGACTTGAGTCGAAAAAAGGCCCCGTATGCATGGAGAAATTTGGAGAGGGCATTAAAGTGAAGGGAGAAGAAATAAAAACATTGCAGTTTGCTGACGACATAGTAATTCTGTCAAAGATCGCAAAAGATCTGGAAGAACAATTGAATGGAATGGACAGTGTCTTGAAAGGAAGACATAAGATGAACATTAACAAGAGTAAAACGAAGTTAATGTCAGAAAATCAGGCGATGCTGAAGGAATTAGATTAGCTAATGAGGCAATAAAAGTAGTAGATGAATTTTGTCATTTGGGTAGCAAGATCATTTGTAATGGCCGAAGTAAAGAAGATATAAAATGCAGAATAGCTATGGGAAGAAAAGCGTTTCTAAAGAAGCGAAACTTGTTAACATCCAAAATTAAATGTTAGGAAGTCCTTTCTGAAAGCATTTGTCTGGAGTGTAGCATTGTATGGGAGTGAAATGTGGACGATAAGGAGTTCATATAAAAAGGTGATAGAAGCTTTTGAAATGTGTTGCTACAGACAAATGATGAAGATTAGATGGGTAGATCACATAACTAATGAGGAGGTGCTCAATAGAATTGGGGAGAAAAGGAGTTTCTGCCATATCCTGACTAAGAGGATAGATTGGTTGGACACATTCTGAGACATCAAGGAATTGTCAACTTAGCATTAGAAGGAAGTGTGTGGGGTAAAAATCATAGCGGGGACCGAGGGACGAATACAGTAAGCAGATTCAAAAGGATGTAGGTTGCTGAATGTATTCTCAGATGAAGAGACTTGCACAGGACAGGGTAGCATGGAGAGCTGCATCTAACCAGTCTGCGGACTGAAGACAACAACAACCAGCGAAAACTTTTTTCAGCCGAGAAGAGTACCACCATTTTTTCACAACTAAAGCACTGCCCTTTGGGTTCTCCGAGCCAATCGCCATTGATGCCTCACGACTTTACTGTTGAAGCACGCTGTTGCGTCCGCCTGCTGCAGCGCGTGGCAACAAGTGGCAGAGGGGAGACTCCTGCAGCGCCGGCTCGCATTGTCTGCCGCGAGGCCGGCGCGGCGGAGTCCCAGTTGGGGCGCGTGGGAGGCGCGGAACCCGGTTAGACTGGCGCCAGCCGCGAGGACTGGCGCGTTCCTGGCGCGCCAGCTGCTGCCGCGACCTCCGCCTCTCGGCGGTTTCCGCCGCTGGCAGTCGTCACGAGCGCCACCTGCAGGCCAGAAGGCGTCAGCGCCGCCAGCTGCTGCCCGGCGGTCCCGTTACCCGCCGAGGAGTTCTACTCTCCCACTAGGCGGCCAGTCATAGCGGTTAAAACGAGAGGCAAACAGCACGTGAATCCGTGCCGCTGACTGCATCGCAAAGTGCAGCTCCATATCACTTGTGCCTTACATGTGTGCGTGGATAACAGAAATGCTATCCGTCTTTTCGTTACCCACTTCTGTATCTCTTAAAGTTTTCTGTTGGTGTTGTGGTCTTAAGTCCTGAAACTTGTTTGAAGCAGCTCTCCACCCTACTCTATCCTGAGCAAGCCTCTTCATCAGACCAAGACTCTCATCACTATATTTTAGCCACCGTGGCGTCGTTTTAATGTAAATGTGTTGGATTTCTGTAGCTCCATGTTCTTTTTTCTCCATTTTACTCCGTATCACCAGTTCAATTTGCCATTCACCTTGTTACATGTTTCATCGCCTTGTATATGATGCAAACCTCGCAGCTGTTCACCTGTAGAACACTACATAGGCATTCAAGGGAAAAAATCTAACAAAAATAGTTCGAAGCGTAACATATAACAACTGGAAGTAGGGAGCAGTAGGAGAAAATAGTTCGACACCTTACGGGGGACAATGTCTGGTTTACTGATGGATCGAAACCAGATCAAGGTATACGGGGTATACGGGGTGCACCCAAGACTGGAGGGTGTCATCTTTCTACGGAAACTGGCCTCAGTATTCCAGGCCGAAATCACTGCCATGAGGGTGTGTGTGGAGGAGAATTTGCGTAGGTGCTACAAAGACCGTAACATCTACATCTATTCAGACAGCCAGGCAGCCCTGAGATCAATGGCAGCTCTTGCAACAAGGTCTAAAATTGCTGCAGAATGTCGCAGGGTTCTGGTGGAGCTAGGGGAAAGCAATAGAGTAAACCTATTATATGTCCCTGGCCACTCGGGGATCAGTGGCAACGAACATGCAGACAGATTAGCCAGGATGGGGGCAGAGACTCCATTTATTGGACCGGAACCTGTCCTGACAATCATCAAGGCAATGATTAAATTGGAGCTACGTAACTGGCTCAGAAGACAGCACGTATAATATTGGACCGAAATCTATCAACAAAAACATGGCAAGTTAATGATGCCAAAGCCATGTTTTAAATGAAGTTCTGTAATCCTGGGCCTGAACAGGAGAGAGATTAGACTCATGGTTGAATTGCTGACAGGCCATGGGAATTTAAAAAAAAAAAAAAAAAAAAAAAAAAAAAAAAAAAAAAAAAAAAAAAAAAAAAAAAAAAAACAACACTTACATACAATGGGAATAACAGAAGAGGACCCTAAATGTAGGATCTGTGATGACGTTGATGAAACTGCATCACATCTAATCTTCGTATGCATTGCGTTGGAGAGTATTGTGTCTAATAAAGAACTGGTAAAGGGACTCCTTGCACTGTTCAAGCGCATTGGTTGGCTTTACTAGATATACAGGGAGCGATACCGCACAATAAACTTAGTTTCGGTGCGGGCAGTGGCGGGTTGGACCAAGACTGTTTTGGCTTCCCGGAGAAAATCAAATTAAATCAAAATCAAGCCTCTTCATCTCCTCATAAGAACGGCACCCTACATCCATTTGCTTACTGTATACATCTCTTGGTCTCCCTGTGCGGTCTTTACCCCAAACAGTTCCCTCCAATGCTAATAAATCCACGATTCCTTATCGTTTAAGAATGTATCCTAACAATCAATCCCTTGTTTTAGTCAAGGTATGCCAGAAATTCAGAGATCCGAATGGGGGAGAATTTTACCTCCGGAATGTTTTAACCGAGAGGATTTCATCATCGTCATATATTCATACAGTAGAGCTGCATGTCCTCGGGAAAAGTGACGGCTGTAGTTTCCCCTTGCTTTAAGACGTTCGCAGTAACTGTGTGGCAAAACCTCATTAGCTGATATAAGGCTCAGCTAATAATCCAGACTGTTGCCCCTGCAACTACTGAAAAGGCTGCTGCCCCTCTTCAGGAACCACACGTTTGTCTGGCCTCTCCACAGATACCCGTCCACTGTGGTACGGCTATCTGGTATCGCCGAGGCACGCAAGCCGCTTGACTTCGGCAAGTCTGTGGTTCATGGGGGTGGAAAATTTTCTAAAGGCTGAAATATATTCGGAGCTTCGGAAATCTAAGGCGTGTATGACATATCAACAGATCGTCGACAAAGATATTTTATGAAAGCGTATTACACAAAACTGGAAGTGAGCTACCGCATTTTTCTCTCGAAATCATCGAAGATCGTAGATAAAACGTAGAGAGTGGCCCTATTTTTGGTAGATATTCGCCACTGTATTGGAGACCGCTGTTCGATAAGAGAAACTGTTTGCCAATTAGTGCAGATCAAAGGATTAATCTTATTTTCATTTTCATTATTTAATTTCTTTACGCATGGCGTAGTGCAGTTATTTATCTCCTCCTCTTCATAGAGAAGGTTTTTGTACTCCGCAACACCGTTTGATCAATCGACAGGTTTCATCACTGGTTGACGGATCATTACGACACATGCCACACGTGTTTATGTTTTTGTGGAAAAGCGTATTAAGGATACAAAATGTTCAAATGTTTGTAAAGCATATGGGACCTAACTGCGTGGTCATCAGTCCCTAAAATTATAAAGTACTTATAAACTACCTTATTCTAAAGTCAACAGAAACATCCATGCCCGAGGGAGGATTCCAACTCCCGACTGGGACTGGGACTGGGACTGGGAGCATAGTGCCTCAATGCGCTCGGCCACTCCGCCGCGGCTGTTAAGGATTGCGCGGCCGCTTACTTCGGAGCTTCGAGTCTTACTTTGGTCATTGGTGTGTGTTCTGTCCATAGTAGACGTTAATGTCCCGCTACTAGGATGGTGGACACTGTGGTGGCTTGCGACGCAAGGGGCCCACGTTCGATTTCCGGTCGGATCGGAGAGTTTTCCGCTTGGCGGCTGGGTTTCATTTATTTCTCATCGTCATTGACTGGTAAGTCGTCGACGGTGAAGGCAAAGCACCAAGCTTAATACGCCACTCTACCGTAAATATCAAAGAACTGACAGAGCGCCGTCATTACAGACATAAACATTCCATAACACAAGATGGGATTGTTAGATAGGGCAGAAGGGAATTTGCTGACTAAATTAAGATCATAATTACCAAATTCAGAAAGGGTAAATCTTTATATTGTTCATTTTAAAATAAAAATAAAAATGTACACTTGACGCCAAAGAAGTGGGCCACCCCTGATATCCCATGTGTAAGCTGCACCTGATTGTCTGCAGCCAAATTAGCGCAGATGTGTTGCAGGTCCTATAAACACCCTCCTTATAAATCGAAATGTTTGTAAATCTATCGGACCAAACTGCATGGCCATCAGTCCGTAGCTTACAAACTACATGACAAACTACATGACAAATTTCATGAGTGAATATATATATATTGTGAAGCTACATTCAGGATCCCTAGATCCCTAAATAAATGTCTGCACGATGCTCTTGGGTGGGCTCCAGCAATTATTCTGATTACACGCTTTTGTTCAATGAATACTTTTTTACTAAATATTGAATTGCCCCAGAATATGATCCCATATGAAAGCAGTGAATGAAAATAGGCGTAGTAAGCTAATTTACTGAGATGTATATCACCCAATTTTGCAATGACTCTGATAGCATAAGTATCTGAACTCAAATGTTTCAGGAGATCTTCAATATGTTTGTTCCTATTCAGTCCCTCGTCAATGCAAACACCTAAAAATGTCGAATATTCTACCTTAGCTACAGATTTATGTTCAAAGTCTAAATTTATTAATGGTGTCATTTCATTTACTGTATATAATGGGTTTTATCAAAGTTCAATGAGAGTCCATTTGTAGAGAACCACTTAATAACTTTCTGGAAGATATCATTTACAATGACATCAATTAATTCCTGTTTGTCAGGTGCGATAGCTATACCTGCATAATCAGCAAAAGGTACTAGCTTAGCATCTTCGTGAATGTAGAATGGCAAGTCATTAATATATATTAAGAGCAGCAAAGGACCCAAGACTGATCTTTGTGGGACCCCATTTTTTATAACTCCCCAGTTAGAAGAATGAATTGTTTCATCTATATCATGTGAACTGCTTATTTCAACTTTCTGTACTCTTCCAGTTAAGTATGATGTATATCATAAAGGACAACGCACAGATGTTAAACGTCATGAAGAAAAGTAGCAGTAATGGACGCAGATTAGAACCAAATACCTATATTAATTGATAACTATGAACAGTAAAATGTCACATATTAAGTACGTTCACCAAAACGTGATACTAGCGTCTGAATGTAGATGCAAATGATTTTTGCCTGTCAGGGATTCGAACTCGTCACATTTCGCTAATGTATTATAGCTACGAATATATTTCTTGTTTCGTCATCAGTAGTGCGATGTGCACGTGTTTGGCTAGAGATGTAAAGAATAATTTTGTGCTGCCTGAGACTCCACCCCCACACAAATGGACGTTGTTGACCTTACCACATTCTCCTTCACTAGTAGCTAGTATCACGCTGTTTGTGGAGACCTGGGCGGGTTTGGTATTCCGAGGAAAGAATAATGACGAAACAATAAATATATTTGTAGGTGTAATTGGAAAAATGTGACGGGTGAATCCCTGCCAGGCAAAAATCATTTGCATCGTCATTCAGGTTCCAGTATCAAGTTTTGGTCAACGTACTTAAAATGTGACATCTTATTGTGCATAGTTATCAATTCATTGTCATGTAAGGTCATAGGACCTTTATTTCTTATTTTTAGTGCCTTGAGATTTTTCTTAAATACTAACACATGACTGGAAGTCGAGCTTTGATTCCAATTTTTCTCTGTATTTTAACTCTTCGATATAATGCTGCTGAATCATTTCATTATTTCTTCAGGATACCAAACCCCTCCAGGTCTTTACAAGCAGCGTGGTACTAGCTTCTAATGAAGGAGAATGTTGTGGTTGACACTTTGTGTAAGGTCAACAACGACGATATGCGTGGGGTTGGAATCCCAGGCAGCACATAATTATTAGTTTCGTCTAACCGAGCACGTGCACAACGCGCTGCTGCTGTAGAAACAGTATATTCGTAGTTCTAATACAATGCCGAAAGATACCGGGTTCGAATATCTGGTAAAAGTCATTTGTATCGCCATTTAGGTTTCAATAACACGTTATTGATGACAGTGTATAGTTTTCAATTCATATTTGTACTGGGTTCTAATCTGCATCAATTTCTGTAAGTTTTCTTCATTGTCTTTAACGCCTGTGATTTTTATTACATTACCCATATTTTAGGGATCTTTTAGAGACAATATAAGCCTCACGGGAGTTATCATGCTTTGCTAAAAAGTATCGTAATTTATTCTTAGGTTCAGATATTCGCCCTTGTAAGCCTATACTGGTGAAAAGTCGATAATTTACGTCTATTTACGCCTAATCGAACCTTGATCAGGCAAGCAAGCTTTTTTGGTTATCAATAGGTTATAATTGAGATCACAAACAATAGCCCGTCATGCCATAAGACCGTGTTACAAGTCAATTATTGTGCTGAATTCAATTTACAAGCTATAAGAGCCGCCTCATCTAGTACAATATATAAAGCAGTACGTCTGTATGTTTGTACGTGTTGCATAAAAAATCTACAGTTCTACTTCAATCTATGAGGACGGTTGCCACAAGTGTAAGAATCACATACGATAAATAGTTCACGAGGTATGACGTCATAAACAATGAGATGCTCGAAAAACTGCTGCATTTTGCGACAATGCTGCTCATTTTCTCCTAAACCATTGAACCGATTTCAACCAAATTTGGTACACACATTCCTTACCGTGAGGTAACAATTGCTGCATGGTTAAGAATCACATACGGCACATGGTTCAAAAGATATTACGTCATAACCAATAGAAGTCGCAAAAAAATGACATATAATGAGCGTGACTTTCGAAATACCCTGTATGAGAATGACAGAACTTAGCGACTTGCAACAAACTTTAAACATAATTTCAAACCTTTATTAAACTTTTTCTCGCTGGCAACCATAATAAAATGATGAAAGAAAAAAAAAGTTTCTCGCTTACTACTTTTCTGCTGTTTATGGAGTAAAACTAAGGCATTCGGTATGACGTTACAATTTATAATTTCTACACTACAAATTGTATCCTCAGGAAATTTTACAGACAGTATACACACATATAGTTGAGTGTAAAATTGTATCACAGTGCGACATATAGTCCATTCTATATGAGCACATAAACAATAGCGTTCATGGAAAACCGCCCCATCACGCACGAAGTTTAAATCTATTTTTTCTTTACTACTTATTGTATTTCCAAGAGATTTTAAAGACATACAGTCCTTATACAAATGAATATATACTTGAAAAATGGCAGGAATAAAGAGATAAATACACGGGAAACGCCCGGCTTTCAGCTAGTCTCTAATAAAGTTGACGTTATAATTTTACGTCTGCATTCAGTACCTTAAAGATCAGTATTCTCTAGTGTAGTTTGTGGTATCCATTTTGTACAGTGAAAGACTGTTCCCCATAGGGGTTTCGTGTGTAGACTACCTGCAACACAGCTACGTTAGTTGGGTTGCATTCAGTAGTTGCTCCCTTTTTTGGCGTCAAGTGTACATTTTTCGTAATTGTACCGATATATGTAGCAGTTTCTGATATTCCTATGTACATATTTTTGTGAAACTAAATTTTGAGACTCTTTTGTGTGGTGAGATTTAAAGTTGTTTCACCGATATCTGATCTAAATTTCACATCGGTAAGTGCAGTTCGAGCAAGCCAAAAATTGGAAAACGTGGAACACTTTCTACGGATGACCACCTTGTGAAAGAAAGCTTTGTAGAGTTTTGGAGGCAATATGTCCTTCCATAGTGGCTCTATTTGAGGCATTAATCTCCTCTGAACATACATTGTCTCGACTAGCGCAAGATATTGGCGCGGAATTAAAGAAACAGTTGCGCAATAATGTCGTAACTTCGCAGAGTACTCGATTGTCCTCGATGAGAGCAATGAAATTTGCAGCATAGCGCAACTTGCAATTTTCGTAAGGGGGATTGAAAAAGATTTAATTGTTATCGAGGTATTGTTGGATGTTTTTCCGCTGAAAGGTACCTCAACCGGAAAAGATATTGTACTGGCTGTTGAGATGGTTTCGAACGATTTGCAGTGTTCACTGTAGGCGTAATCACCATTGCAATTGATGGGGCGTCTGCAATATTGGCCGTAGGGGTTACTTTTGTAGAACGTGAGGGGAAAAAAAGAAAAACCGCGAAGCTGTAGCTATGTGTAAAGGTTTTCCTCAAGTTTATGCCCATCGTAGACAGCATTGCAAAACTTTTCAATTTTTGTAGAAAGCAAGGTTTCAATTATCGGGAATTTAAAGGATTTTTCGGGGATCTTGAATCACAAAGTTAATCATGGATCAGTTCACAAAGACATTCTTTTTTTATTGTGCTCGAAATTACTCTCAAAATTATTCTATTTTAGAAGAGAAATAACCCTGTTCAGGCAGTCTTCTTCAAAGGTTAGTGAAAGGTGTTCCCAGTAAACTGAACACAGGGTGTTCATACACTGTGTTACAATCAAAAAAATGTTCAAATGTTTGTTAAGCTTATGGGACTTAACTATGGGGTCATCAGTCCCTAAACTACTTATGAACTAGCTACAACTAAGGACGGCACAAATATCCATGCCTGAGGGGGGATTCGAACCCCCGACCGTAGTGGCCGTGCAGATGTTACAATCAGTTTTAAACTTGTATTCAGCTTGGCCAGACAGGCATATGGAGCTCCTGACGAAGAGGAAGAGCTATCGAACTGATGAAAGTTGCTTGACTTTTTTTTCCTAGATTGGAACAATGTTACTAGAAGGTTGAATAGGACTGACCATTGTGAAGCACTGTACAACTTGGCTGCAAAACAACTGTTGTCCACAACGATACCTACAGTATCGTATTTTATAACGTTCTGCTGACCATTTTCATAAATGTAATGTATCCTATTTTATATTTCTGTCTTAATCTTGTATATTTTTAAATCTTCTTTATTTTAGTTGATATTAACAATACTGAGCACTTCAGAATGACGACATAGTACGCCGAAATTTGTTGCGTATTAAAAGTGAGGTCATTGTTATTTTTTTTTAACAAGCAACTGTGGCTTGCAATACATTTTATGTCTTCCCTATTAAATAATTTTCCCCTTTGCACTCCTAACTAACATTATCTTAGATTATAATAAATAAGAGTTTCCTCTTTTATTGGCTTTACGTAAAGGAAAAGTGATAAGAGTTATGGGCAGGGCCGTATTTAGACAGGTGGAACATGTGCAGCTGCACAGGGCGGCAAAATTTTGCCATCGAAAAAAATATTTTTTGTATTATTTCAAAGTCTATTGAGTAATCATTATTCAGTTATTCAGAGTTTCGATTACAGCAATAAATTTGAAGATTCACGTCTTTCTTTTCTTTACTTTTTTTTTTTTTTTAATAGGGGAATTAGATGCCAGGTGATACGGTCCTGGTTATGGGGTTGGATGATGGGGAGGAGGCATAGGGTTATTTGTGGGCGTAGAAGGCAGAGCGATTAAGAGCGCAGTTTATAGATTGTAAAATGTTTTACTTCGCGTTAAAAAAAAAAAAAAAAAAAAAAAAAAAAAAAAAAAAAAAAAAAAAAAAAAAAAAAAAAAAAAAAAAACACCTTACATATTTTGACGACATTACAGTGTTCAATGAATGAAATAAATCGCCATTTGCGATGAGTTATGGCTTCTCTGTACTAGGTTTAGATGGAATACCAATGTGCGGCGAATGAAGGAGGAGGACAGTGACTAGCCCGACTGCAGAGGACTCTTCCCTGCACGTCTCCCGCCACACACAAATCTCCATTCTCCACACTGCCTCTTTCCTAGTTCACAGCCTATTTGTTCTGTAATACTCGCAGCCACAATACTGTATTCCTGCATCAGAGAGAACAGACCATGAGGTATCGAGACACAATTAATTATCGTCAGGAGCCCAGCCTCGGCTTGTATACAATTTGGGTGTGGCGGGAGACGTGCAGGGAAGAGTCCTCTGCAGTTGAGTTGGTCACCGTGTCCTCGGTGGCGGAATGGTCAACGCGTCTGCCTAGTAAGCAGGAGATCCCGGGTTCGAATTCCGGCAAGGCACATATTTTCATTCGCCGCACAATGGTATTACATCTAAACCTAGTACAGTGAAGCCATAAGCGATCGCAAATTGCGATTTATTTCATTCATTAAACACTGTAATGTCGTCAAAAATATGTAACTGTATACAAGCCGAGACTGGGCGCCTGACGACAATTAACTGTGTCTCGATATCTCATGGTCTGTTCTCCCTGATGCGGGAATACAGTATTGTGGCTGCGAGCGTTACAGAACAAATAGGCTGTGGTTATAGGAAAGAGACAGCGTGGCGAATGGAGATTTGGGTGTGGCGGGAGACGTGCAGGGAAGAGTCCTCTGCAGTCGGGCAGGTCACTGTGTCCTCGGTGGAGGAGTCGTCAACGCGTCTGCCTAGTAAGCAGGAGATCCCGGGTTCGAATCGCAGCCGGGCACAAATTTTCTTTCGCCGCACTTTGGCATTACATCTGAACCTAGTACGGTGAAGGCTTAACTGATCGCAAATTGCGATTTATTAAAAAAAATTAAATAAATGAATATATAAGTAAAAAAAGATTAGTTACCCAGATGGATGCGTTTGGATGCCAGTTCAGCACGTCTGTAAAGGAGATATCACTCTTCGTAAAAAGCAGTTGTTACCGATAGACAACGAATTTATTTGCAGCGGTACTAGTGAAGGAGGAATCCTTCACCGTTGTCTCAAAATAATTCTCAAGCAGGACGAAACGAGCCGGTAGAATGAAAGTTGATCACATGTTCTTCAGACTTCGACTGCTTACGCAAAACTGCGTAACCAGCCACCGGTTGCCCACCCGTGATCTAGAAACTGGCCTCGCTGCCGCATCTCGATTTACGTGTGCAGTATGCTCTTACTGGAATCATAAGCGAGACGACTGCGGACTTCTGTATGGCTGCCAGTGGGCAGAAGTGAACCACGTGTCACGCGGTGATGCCCGCACCACGACTTGCGGTCACGCTTTCCACGCGGAAGAAACAGACGAAGGCGGCGGAGGCGGCTTTCGCCTCTGCAGCGCGACTGCGGTAAGAGTGATGTGCAACGAAAAACATGAAGTGTGAAAGCAATGCTTGTTTCACACTCAGTTCATCCACAGGAACAAGCTGTGGGAAGTAAAACGCAGTTATTTTATTTCGTATCTGTAGTAGCAGCTATTCAACAACTTCATCATAAACAGTTATTTAATTACGTACCTTATGTTGTTGTTCTGGACTTCAGTCCGCAGAATGTTCTGATGCAACTCTGCACCCCACACAACCCTGAGCAAGCCTCTTCATCTCCTTATAAGAACGGCAACTCACATTCATTTAAATCTGCTTATTATATTCGTCTCTTTGTCTCCCTGTGCGATTTTTTCCCTCACACACATCACTCCAATACTAAAATTACAATTCCTCCACGTCTAAGAATGTGTCCTACCCATAGATCTCTTCTCCCCAATTCTGTTAATAAGCTATGCGATCTACCCACCTAATCTTCAGCATTCTTCTGTAGCACCACATTTTAAAAGCCTCTATTCTCTTCCTGTCTAAACTATTTGTTGTCCAAGTTTCACTTTCTTACAAGGGAACACTCCACACAAATACCTTCAGAAAAAACTTCCTTGCACTTAAATTAATATTTGATGTTACTCAATTTTTTCTTTTTCGAAAACGCTTTCCTTACCATTTCCATTCACCATTTTATATCCTCTGTGCTGCGACCATCATATGTTATTTTACGGCCCACGTAACAAACCTCATCTACCATCTCCATTCTTTCGTTACCTAATCTAATTCCTTCAGCATTATCTGATTTTCTAAGACTGCATTCCAGTTATGTAACATAATCGTGTTGTCGAACGTTTTCGTTACGATTTTCCTCAAAACTTTATAAAATCAAATACAATAATCATTATTTAATTTAGGAGTAGAAAACGGTTAATGTAGAGAAATATATAATGCAGTGCGCATTAAGAAAGGTACGGGAAAAATTACGCATTATAAGCCATGCTGTAAGATCCTTAAATATTTACTGCGTTACTCTAGAACCTTATACAACAGGAGAAAGATTGAAACTTTGGTAAGTAAGATGAAAAACATCTAGTACTTTGTGAGGAGACAGACAGGCAAATACCCAAAACGTGCAGAATATGTTAATAGCAAAATCAAAATTTGGAGACGCGGTAATATTCGTATCTCATCCGAGGTTAAAGGCCATTCCATTTCAAATAGGACAGTAGGAAACGTTACCTTTTTTTTGCCTCTCTTTGTGGGGTTTCATTTTTCTGTCGTAGAAATTAGACTTTAATACATATATCTTTCACAAACTCGCAGCCGTGGTAGGCAAACTTTTTTTTATTTTATTTTTTTTTTTATTTATTTATTTTTTTATGAGGGAAATTAACATAATTTCATGAAATAACGCCATTGTGATATGATACATCTATCTCGCAAACTATTCAAAGTAAAATTTTCCAAATAAATTACTAAATGGATACACTATTGTGTAGTTTGATGTGGTATTTATTTGGTACTGTTATAATTTGAATTTTAAGTCGTTTTCATCATGTGTCATATTTTGTCAAAAAATGCATTTTTGAATTGAATTAAGTGTGTGTCATGATGTTGAGCATTTGATTTAAAACAGTATCAATAAAGAAATTTATGTTATCTTCAATAGAGACCTGTAATAAAATTAAAATGTATCCAGAAACTGCCCCAAATTTTCCGGCTACGCTACGTGGTGTTGTATGATACCAGTCAGCCCTTAGGATCGCTGTTGACCAATCGAATCCATCTGCGTCTCCCCCTGTTGAGTGGCGGACGGCAGTCGAACTTGTAACTGCAGCAAGAGCTTACGTGTCTTTTACTTATTTATTCTTTTCCACGTTGAAGAGAAGGCACTTCGTAGGACTTAACACAGAATACAACGTGCACGAAAAGAAGCTGAAGCCTATGTTAAGTTTAATCCTTATGAAAACTGCATCTATTTTAAGAAATGAAAAAAGAAAAAACTTTTACAACACTGAATTAACTGTTGTCGTGATATTGTCACACACCTACGTCAACGTCAGTTTAAAAATGAACCGCAGTTGGTTAAAATAATGATGTTCTTGAGTTAACACAGCACACAATGTGTTGCGTTCAGGAAATAATGCTAACTTTACCGAACTTTAACTCGAAAAATAGTAATCATTTGAGAGATAATTTCAGGACGGTTGCTTTGTTTTACATTAACTAGCACAAGTAGAAATTATTAATTACTTTTAAAAAATAAAGTTAATTTTCTCATTCTTCGTCGTATTTGAAATGGAATAACCTAAACGCTAAAAATCTAGATGAACAGAACGAAAAGGCCGGGCGCGGTGGCCGAGAGGTCTGCGGCGTGTCAGTAACGGTCTGCACGGCCGCTGCGGTCGGGAGTTCGAATCACCCCTAGGGCATGGATGTTTGTGCCGTCTTTAGTATAAGCTAGTTCATAAGTAGGTTGTAAGTTTAGGGACTGATGACCTCGTTTTTAAGTCCCATAAGCTCTACAAACATTTGAACATTTGATTTTTGGAACGAAAAGGACATTATGCGTATCATACCCGTTTACTTTGGATGTACAAGTCGATGCTTGTTACGCTTGGATTGATTGATTTATTGATTAATTTTGTCAAGGAAGCCAAAACAGTTTTGGACCAACCCGCCACTGCCCGCACCGAAACTAAGTTTATTGTGCGGTATCGCTCGCTGTATATCTAGTAAATCCAACCAATTCCCTTGAACAAAGAGTCCCTTTACCAGTTCTTTATTGGACACAATTTCTTCGGGTCTGTTGTCCCATATGTTCTGTGCCTATTGCTCTCGAATGCAATGCATTCGAAGATTAGATGTGATGCAGTTTCATCACCATCATCACAGATCCTACATTTAGGAACATCTTCTGTTATTCCCGTTGTATGTAGGTGTTTTTTTTTTTTTTTTTTTTTTTTTTTTTTTTTTTTTTTTTTTTTTTTTTAAATTTCCATTCCCTGTCAGCTATACAACCATGAATCTACCCTCTCTCCTGTTCAAGCCCGGGATTACAGAGCTTCTTTTAAAACATGGCTTTGGCATAATTACCTTGCCATGTTTTTGTTGATAGACTTTGGTCCAATATTCTACGTGCTGTCTTCTGAGCCAGTTACGTAGCTCCAATTTGATCATCGCCTTGGTGATTGTCAGGACAGGTTCCGGTCCAATAAATGGATTCTCTGCCTCCATCTTGGCTAATCTTTCGGCATGTTCATTGCCACTGATCCTCGAGTGGCCAGGTACCCACAATAGGTTTACCATATTGCTTTCCCCTAGCTCCACCAAAAACCTGTGACATTCTGCAACAATTTTAGGTCTTGTTGCAGGAGCTGCCAGTGATCTCAGGGCTGCCTGGATAGATGTAGATGTAGATGTTACGGTCTTTGTAGCACCTACGCAAATTCTGCTCCACACACACCCGGATGTCAGTGATTTCGGCCTGGAATACTGAGGCCAGTTTCCGTAGAGAGATGACACACTCCAGTCTTGGCTACACCCCGTATACCCCGGCCTCAATGCCTTGATCTGATTTCGATCCATCAGTGAACCAGACATTGTCCCCCGTACGGTGTCGAACTATTTTCTCCTACTGCTTCCTACTTCCAGTTGTTATATGTTACGCTTGGAACTATTTGTGTTAGATTTTTTCCCTTGAATGCCTATGTACTGTTCTACAGCTGAACAGCTGAGAGGTTTGCATCATATACAAGGCAATGAAACATTTAACAAGGCGAATGGCGAATTGAAATGGTGATACGGAGTGAAATGGAGAAAAAAGAACATGGAGCTACAGAAACCCAACACATTTATATTAAAACGACGCCGCGGTGGCTAAAATATAGTGATGAGAGTCTTTAAAAGCTTGAAGGCGATACAAGCGGAGACACTGTTTAAATTACATCAACACGTGTTCAACCTGTTCGGCGGTTGTGACTTCAGAAATGGAAATAGCACAGCACGACACAGAACACAAGACGTAGCACCCGATTAAAACTGCTAGATGTGGGCAGGTCCCGCAGTTGAAAGGAGACGTATAGGAAGCGCAGGGAGGGGGGGGGGGGTGCGAATGGAGGAGGGGCGCCGGTCGCGGTGGCCGAGGGAATCCAATCCCCCCTCGGGCATGGATATTTGTGCCGTCCTAGTTCGTAAGTAGTTCATAAGTAGTTTGTAAGTTTAGGGGCTGATGACCCCGTAGTTAAGTCCCATAAGCTATACAAACATTTGAACATTTGGAGGAGGGGCGGACGCTTGGCGGAAGGCGTGAGGACTCTAAAGGAGAGGGTTGGCAGGGGGAAGCCAAGTGGGGAAGGGATGGGGAATGGGAGAGTTATGCGGCTTTTCTTTTTCTTTATTGCCATTTTATGTCCGTACTGGCCAGACTGGCAGCCTACAGAAAGCGTACAATGTATATGATTTCTAAAATTAGAATGTACAGTAAATAGAGAATTTTAAAATAGACATGGTGATAAATGTATATATTAAAACATAGACATAGGTTTTGTAAGGCTACAGACATATTTTTGTATTTTTTTGTATTTCAAAAAATTGAACCTTACATTTAAACCTCTAAAGAAACAAGTACTAGACAAATAGGTGTTACGTAGGAGGAAATTGAAATATATTTTTGTTTCCTTTTAACTTTCGTGTAAGTAATTATATGCCAGAGTGGGAAGGAAACTACAATGCTGTACGGAGTTTTAGGAGCACTGAGGATTTGAAGCAAAAGAATAAATAAGGGAAAAAGGAACAGAAAAGAAAAGGGATTTTGTGTTAGTTGATAGGAGGTCACAGAACCGAGAACAAAACAGATTGTAAAATAAATTATAATAAATTCAGTTTTGAAGATTTAAATTGGCATTTAAAATCAGTATGCATATTTAGATGGAATTTGGAAAAAGTTGTTAAATTTCAATCTGTTGCGAGGCTGTGCGACAAGCACGGGGCCTACAAGACCATGTTTATAAAATCCTGGTCGTGCGGACACCTCCCAGTCTTTAAAAGTTAGCACGGTGGCATAAAACCAGAATTATGGACACAAGCACTGGTAGCGACGAATAAAACGGAGACACTGAATAAAATACACTGATGACACGTTTACTTCACTTGGAAGTCAGAACGAGTTAAAAGACACTGTGGACAACACTGATGACAATGCACACATTAAAACTGTGACACCTGTGGGCCCCGCAGGGGGTGGGGGGAAGGGGGGAGGAAGCACGGCGGAGGGGAAGGGGAGAGGAAAGGAGGGGAAGGAGGTGCGTAAGAACTCCATGGATGCGAGGGAGGGGTGGACTAAGCGGGGGATTGGAATGGGGGAGGGTGGGGGAGAGGAAGCGTTGGATCTATGGGGGGTGGGAAGGATTAGGATTGGTAGGATGGTTAGTTACCGGTTTGGAGGGCTTCATTCGATAGGGGAAGTTGGTGAAAGTAACACTGGCAGAGGACGAGGAGGGTGTGGAGGTGGAGGGAGGGAGGGATACAGTGGTGGAGACGTGGCAGGGGCCAGGGATTAGTGAGGATGCGGTGGACCTGGGAGCTGCAGGAATCTATTTCACGGGAGATGTTCAAGATACGGATATGTTCAAGCTATTGTAGAAGGTGAGTGTTGGTCAAAGAGGATCCACATGGGGAAAGGGAGGGGGATGCGGTAGGCGAAGTGGAGGGCATGGCGTTCTAGGATCTGGAGGGGGGGTGTTTATAGTAGGTGGCAGAGGTGAAAATGAAGGCGGGGTGGAAACTCAATAGGATGGGGCGCATGACGGAACAATAGGTATGGAGGATAGTGAAGGATCCCCACGTCCGAACTGACAAGGGCAGTAGAAGGTTGAGTCGGGAGGGGGCTTTTTGGTGGATGGTGCGGAGGTGAGGCGTCCAGGAGGGTAATCGATTGAGGACATGTGGTGAAAAGCTGCAAAAAGTATTCGTATCGGCACGTATATCTGCAGGAGCAGGTTCTAGCATCCGTCATTTCATTCACGTTTTTCCTACATCCTCTATGTCTTGTGTGTAAAATGAAATAATCTTGTCATAAATTACTTAGCAATGGGTTGGAAAATAAAGTGTTATCCGTACGACTTATATGGCAATAAGAAGTGACTCCCTTGCTCGCCGCTAGCATGATAGCGTCGTCCCAGGAGTAAGACGGTAACAGATTTTACACCAGTTGACGTCGCGACTGGTTTGTGAGACCGCTGGTCGCGTTTGGCTGGAGGGGCGCACAGTGAGTGGTCAGCCGGCTGAGGCGCTGGGTGGCTGGCACGCGGCGCTCTGTGCACCAGCCCTGGCCAGCGCAGCCCTGTGTAGCGCGGCGCGGCTCGTCTTGCCGGAAGCTCCCGCCTCCACCCCGCCCCTCCCCGTGCAGCGTGCATTATGCATGTCCTTAATTGGGCCGCAAGCGGCTGGCCACAGCCCGCAAGTCACGCCGGCTGCCCGCGCTGCCGCCGCAGCCGCAGCCGCAGCCGCCACGCTCACAGAGCCCGCCAGCACTCAACAGTAGCAGAATTACTGTGCAGCTACTGTGCGGCTACTGCCACACCGCCGGACTGCTCCGTTTAACAAAGAAAAATATATCTTCTCGCTTATACCGGCATGAAGCCTTGCTTAAATCAACTCTCGATTATTTCGACCTTCTGACCTTCTTCATATATATATATATATACATATATATATATATATATATACTGGGTGGTCCATTTTGTATCCCATCCTCGTCGCCACTTTTGTATCCCATCCTCGTCGCCACTTTTGTGTCCCGTTTCCGCCGGTTGTCCTGGGTGTCAGTGGCAGAGTAAAGAGAGAGACCGACAGAGGAGTAAAGGATGCACGCATGTACGGAGGTGACCAGCCAGCGACACAGCACAAACTGGAAACACTAAGCTAGATTAGTGTAAGAGATATATTTCAAGAAAAATTACAAGACTTAACTTGGAGAGCAGCAGACTAGTAGAATGTTGATACATAGTTTAGATAGAGGCCTGCCTACTGATGATTCCTAGTGCCTATCCGATAGCCAAGTCTTAACTGGTGCCTATCTGATTCCCAAGTTAAGTAATGTAATTTTTCTTGAAGTATATCTCTTATCTAATCTAGCTTAGTTTTTCCAGTTTCTGCTGTCCCACTGGCTGGTCACCTCCGTACCTGCACACGCGTCCATCCTTTATTCCTGTGTCGGTCTCTCTCTTTACTCGGTCACCGACACCCACGACAACCGGCGGAAACGAGACACAAAAGTGGCGACGAGGATGGGATACAAAAGTGGAGACGAGGATGGGATACAAAAGTGGCGATGAGGAGTGATAGAAGAACCGTGGACCTACTGCAGTCAACACTTTGAAAAGAGACTCCAGGTTTGATAAATGTTCTTCAACTGTGCGCCCTCAGACCACAATATCATCTAAATAGTTCGAGCAGCACGGTACAGAAACTGTCAGCTGTTCCAAAAAAACGCTGAAAAATAGCGGGGGCGGAAGAACTGCCAAAGGGTAGGCGTTGAAATTGAAAAAGGCCCTTGTGAGTATTAATACCGCAAAACTTTTTTGATTCGTCATCAAGCGGAATCTGTAAGTATGCCTCTGCTAAATCAGTCTTAGAAAAGAAGCGAGACTGTCGTAATTTGTCCATAAATTCCTCAGGTCGGCGCAGGGGATAAGAGTCTACAATTGTTTGCTGCACTTGCGCATGCGCGGGCTGCGTACGGAAGGAGGCGGCGCAGAATCGGCACACAGATTAATATCACTGTCCCTAGATGGCACTACCGCCGGATCGGCGTCCGCGCAAAGAGAGGCTACTACAGATTTACCAGCTACTGCACTAAACACGCCAACGCGGACACACTTTCCCCACTTCCGGTTGCCCAAAATGGGATACAAAAGTCCATTGACAGTGACCGGGCCAAATATCTCGTACATCAAACGAAAAAACTAAAAAGAACAAAACTTTTCTAGCATAGAGGGAAAACAGATGGCGCTATGGTTGACCCGCCGCTAGATGGCGTGGCCATAGGTAAACGGATGTCAACTGCATTTTTTAAAATAGGTACCCCCATTTTCATTACCTTTCGTCTAGCACATAAATAAATATGAATGTTTTATTTGGAACATTTTTTTCGCTTCGTGATAGATGGCGCTTCAATAGTTGCAAACGTATAAGTACGTGGTGTCGCGTAACATTTCGTTGCTTCGTGAAACATTACTCATATTAAAATGGACCGTTTACCAATTGCAGAAAATGTCGATATGGTATTTTCAAATGGCTATTGTGATCAAAATGCCCAACGGGCCTGTGCTATGTATGTTGATCGTTATCCTGGAAGACACCATCCAAGTGTCCAGTCGTTTCGTCGGCTAGTTACGTTATTTAAAGTGACAGGAAGTGTTCAGCCACAAGTGAAACGTAAACCACTACCTGCAACAAATGACGATGCCCAAGTAAGTGTACTAGCTGCAGTTGTGGCTAATCCGTACATCAGTAGCAGACAAACTGAGCGAGAATCGGGAATCTCAAAAACGTCGGTGTTGAGAATTTTACATCAACATAAATTTCACCCGTACCATATTTCTATGCACCAGGATTTGCATGGCGAAGACTTTGAACGTCGTATACATTTTTGCCTCTGGGCACAAAATAAATTACGGGACGATATTTGTTTCACGCGTTCTGTGCAGAGGCGGAATGGCCGTGTGAGTGCGAACGTTTCCCGTCGGCGTTCGAATCCCCTCTCGGGCATGGATATTGTTGTTATAAATGTTTGTAGAACTTGTGGGACTTAACTACGGGGTTATCAGTCCCTAAGCTTACAAACTACTTATGAACTACCTAAGACTAAGGACGGCACAAATATCCATGCCCGAGGGGGGATTCGAACCCCCGACCGTAGGGGCCGTGCAGACCGTGGTAGTTCATAAGTAGTTTGTAAGTTTAGGGACTGATAACCCCGCAATTAAGTCCCATAAGCTTAACAAATTTTTTTCACGCGTTCTGTTTACTAACGTGGCTGCGACAAGTGGAACATCAGTGACCTTGGCGAGTTAATGTATGGTGCGGCATTATGGGAGGATAATTGGACCCAATTTTATCTATGGCAATCTAAATGGTGTAATGTATGCTGATTACTTACGTAATGTCCTTACAGTTTTACTACGTTTCACTGCATGACAGAATGGCGATTACTTTCAACATGATGATATCCGGCACATGGCTCGAGAGCAGTTGCAGCGGTCTTAAATGGAACATTTAATGACTGGTGGATTGATCGTAGAAACACCATACCATAGCCCGCACGTTCACCGGATCTTACATCCCCAGCTTTCTGTGTGTGGGGAAATTTTAAGAATATTTGTTATCGTGATTGACCGACAACGCCTGAAAACATGCGTCAATGCATGTGAGAACATTACTGAAGGCAAACTACTAGCTGTTGAATTTCGTTACGCGTATTGCCAAATGCATTGCAGTTGAACGACATCATTTTGAGCATTTATTGAAGTCTTGAGGTAATTAGGCCTACCGGTAATCACGCAGTAATAACATGCCTCCTCATAATGTATGATGATTTCACAAAAGTACATGTATCACACTAGAACAACCGAAATAAAGTTCAAACGTACCTACGTTCTATGTTTTAATTTAAAAAATCAACCTGTTACCCACTGTTCGTCTGAAATTGTGAGCAACATGTTTGTGAATATTACAGCGTTATCTATCACAAAGGAACAAAAGTGTTTCAAATAAAACATTCATATTTATTTACGTAATAGACGAATATGTAATAAAAATGAGGGTAACTATTTTAAAAAATGCAGTTGATAGCCGTTTGACCTATGGCAGCGCCATCTATAGGGGCCAACGATAGCGCAATCTGTTTTCCCCCTTCAAGCTAGAAAAGTTTTGTTCTTTGTAGTTTTCTCGTTTGATGGTTATTTCACTATCAATTTATATATATATTCCACAATCCAACAAAAGTTTCGTACCTAGCACCACTACCAGTTACTTGCTCTGCTGTTTCACTCCCAAAGAAGAACGAAAAAGAAATACTTGTATGCATCTGTTCGAGCCATAATTTCTCTGATGTTATTCTTGTGGTCTTTACGCGAAATGTAGGTTGGCAGCAGAAGAATATTTCTGCAGACCGCATCAAATTACGTTCCTCTAAATTTCTTCAGCAATGTGTCAGGAAACGAACGTCATCTTCACTTGTATCTATTAACATAGCACAAGTACTCGCCATCTCTGCCAGATCGGAAGTTTTCTAACTGCGATCAAATTTGTGATATCATCGCCGTGACACGCGCTCCGTCAGAAATTTGACTGCAGTCACCCTGCGTCACCTCACGGACACGTGTTTCATTTTGCAGCCGGCCATTACAGTCGGAAACTGTGTGTTTATCATAAAGCTAACGGTGCTCAAATATGCCAACATAATTCATTACCAGAAAATGATAACACTAAACTACTTTTGTTAAACTTTTCATAAAATTTCAAACTTTTACGAAACTTTTCCTCGCCGTGATCCGCCACAAAATGACGAAAGAAAAAAAGTTTACTACATTAAACATTTTAGTGTTCATGTGGTCAAACGTCAGAATCTTATATATTAAAAGAACCTACGAAAACTAAAGTCAGTCGGCCAGAACAAACGACCCGACCGATTTCCTTCATTTTTGCTGTAAAGGAAAGATATTCATTCGCCAATATTCAAACGCGGTATCCTCCTGTCCTTACATTGAATATTCTAATCGTTTTTTTTGTTTTTTTTTTGTTTTTTTTTTGTTTTTTTTTTGCGATGTCGTCGGTTCTAATTAAGGTACGCAGTTCGTTTCCATTGCGGTTTTAAAAACTTGCATTGATTGATTCTGAAGAAAGCTATACGTCAACATTCAACTATACTTCAATTTTTTCCCAAAGTTTTTGTCATTTTACTAACAGTGTGAAGTATTCGCACGGGTCCACTAGTCTATTACTACGTTTCAATTTATTAATTTCTATCAACAAACTTTACTTGCATGGAGTACCGACGTATAACATTGAATACTTATAAATCTTCATCATCTTACGGTAAGTAGTAAAACTTGGCAAGTAGTAAAACTTGGTGACCTAATCCACACGTATCAACGAACCTACACGCAAAATTATGTAACGGTACGTTACACCAGCAGATGCGTCGTGATAAACATCGAGAAGAACGAAACTTGGAGCTCAAATTACTCCATGTTCATCCATAGTTTAGTACCGTGACTCTTAGCAACCTTTAAGCACAATTCAAACACATTAACAAGGTTTTTCTTGATTACATGATTAGTGTCAAATATTAAGTACATAACACATTTTTAAGTCAATTAGACGTTTGAAGCAGATCTACACGTGGAAACTGTCTTCTTTCTGCAATCGTATTTATTATCATTATTACTTTACCGATATGCCAGCTGTAAATATAAAAGCCATGAGAGTCCAAGTAGATTCTCACGCGGAATGAAAAGATTTAGTTCTATGGTTAGTACACTGAACTAGCATTCGGGAAAACATCAGATCAAACCCGCCTTTGCTCAAGTCCATTACTTATTTTTCCGTGATTTTTCTAAATTACTGCACGCAACAACTGGGTACTTACTTTGTAACTAAGATAACAATCGGAGATTGTGCTCCGTCTCCCCGCTGTCAAATGTTCTAATGTTAGTAAATATATAGGACGTAACTGCTTGCTTATTAGTCCCTTGCTTACAAACTACGTAAACAACTTATACACCCATGCCCGAGGGAGGACTCTAACCTCCGGAAACGAAGGACTATGCGCACCGCAGCGCGGCGCCTCAGTGCGCTAGGCTATTCCGCCGCGGCTCCAAGTTGTCGACGGGAATTTAAACCCTAAGCTTAAAAGTGGGCCACTGTACGGAATAAAAACTCTATTCTGGTAGGAGGTACCCAGATGAGAGTTTACTGTTATAAAAAGTTTAATTTTAGTAGTAAAATTAGCCCATGTGAACTACAGGCTACTCTCTGCTCCAAAACCTTGTTCCCTGGCCCAAATTGAGAACTGACTTGGTTCAAATTACTCTAATAATTGGAAGTTAACGATACAGTGGCCAATATACGTAGCAGCTCACACGAAATTACTCACAGACATTAAGAAACAAACAACCACAATTAAAGTTATTTCATAAAGGTGGTTAAGAAAACATTGATGGCGCAACGGAACTTAAACATAAAAATGGCATCTGAGCTTGTTCTCAGCAGTGGTGAAAAACATTATTAAATAAAAAAGGGGGAAGGTGCTCAAAAACTACAATTTATAGGCAAGTCAAAATTATACTGAACTTAACTTGTTTATTCAGGTCGAACGCAAGCAAAATGCGGAACCAATTTTATTAATTCAATAAAAATGCATCTCATTTACATAGTCTAATACTGACGATGCCCAGCATTGAATTTAACATAAATTATACAGAACTTAACGCTACTGGGGGGGAAGGATTTGAAAACAGCACTCACTCGCTCTCACACACGCAATGCAACAGCGGAACTCACCAAAATCAGCGTGCTGAAGCGAGGCAGAAGCAGGCGCCGCTATCGTAGGCAAAATTCAGCAAACCCGGAGGTACCATACAACACAATATACAATAAAACTGCGAAGATGGCTCTAGTCTGTCATGCCTGATTTGGGATGGTGCGTGAGTAGAGCAAAGTTAAGTTGCATTTATATTATACCGTGGGCACATACGCTAACGGCGACACATGGCTACGTAACACGACCGCATTCCAACGAAGATGAAGTGGTTAAAAATCGGGATTCATTACACAAAATCACGGCGGACTCTTAAGTTGCAATCTTTGAATAAACTATCTAGGCACTGGTTTTATGAGAAGTGGCGTGAATTCAGGTGACTAGGTGCAAACCCCTTGATTCGGAGTTCGGACCCAAGTGTTTCCGAAAACCGACAAAAATGTATAAATTCAATTTCCGAAAAATAAAGAAAATTAACTACGACATGCAACCCCTAGAACTGCGTAGAATTTCATAAGGAAGCTATTCAAATGCAGCAACATGCGATTGGGAGTGTTCACAGAGACGGAAGAAGTCCAGTCTCAAAACCCGGAAAAGTGAAATAATTACAAAGTCGTAAAAATGCAAACTACTGCATGCAACCCATAGAAATGTTTAGAATTACAAGAGGAAGCGAATGAAATGCAGCTACACGTGCTAGGGACCGATGAGACGGATGAAGTCCAGTTTCAAAAACCATTCAACCCTTAGAAATACTTAAAATTTCATAAGCAAGCTATTGAATGAGGTTGTACAAGGCTCGGAAAGAATTACTGACAAGGACTGAGTGCATACTACAAGTTCGGAGAAGAAACAGCAAAATTAAAATAGGCAGGAAGAGAAGATCGCGACATGTTAGTGGAAATCAGAGAGATACACGCATAGCTACTTGCCTGATGGGCATGGAACGAACAATAGTGGAAGTTGAAGGCTTTGTTCTAAGAGCCAACCACGTGGAACATTTATCACTCATGGAAGGAAAAGATATCAAAGCTTTTACATGGACTGTACAAAAATGAACACATCGTCTGCTAGAAATCAGCTCCAAAAAGCTAGAAAGAATTTACACAGAGTTCGTACACTGCCACCTAATCACAAAAGGTTTGAATATACCAGGCCGTTATCAAACTGCAACTAGCAACACATGCGCCGTGTTTATCTGTTGGAAATCACTGGATTAAAAAACTAGAACACATTTCCGCGCACGATCGGAAAAAAATATTCCGTAAAATGAATCTAAGTTCAGGAGTCTAAGTTAAACATGCTAGACAATGAATCGCTACACAAGAGCAGAACCAACCTTACCTCACCCTGATCCGAGCACAAAGTGAAGACCGAGTGGCCAGGAGGCGGGAAAGCTTACCGGAAACTGGAATACCCAAGGAAACAGCAGTGGTGGGGAGAGAAGATCGCAAGACTCGCCCTGGAGAGGGCTCGTCGACTGACTTGTAACCAAAGAGTGTAGAAACCCCTTTGGTCGCATCAACAGCAGGGGTTGGTAACG
Organism: Locusta migratoria; assembly: GCA_026315105.1. Lineage (NCBI taxonomy): Eukaryota > Metazoa > Arthropoda > Insecta > Orthoptera > Acrididae > Locusta > Locusta migratoria. The sequence continues at coordinate 36,552,632 of CM048750.1, read as the reverse complement.
ACTAACTATCGACTCTGAGCCAGAGAGATCCATGCGAAGCGAGCTATTACTACCCACATTCCGGCAGCCATTAGATTCTCGCACAACCACTTAAAAGTAAAACAAGTACACATTTTCACAGGGACAGTGGCGTAGCAGAGATCCTGTACTTATTGCCACATTCATAAATAGAATAAGAAATTATTAAAATAATAAAATCCTAGCAATATTAACTAACACTTCAGAAACTAATATTTTAAAACATGAAATAAAAATGCTATTCCTCATGCCTCGAAAAGAGTGGGGTTCTAATTTTTAACAAAATGCTAACCTACGATATCAAATAAATTACAATTTTATATAAAAAGGGGGGAAGACGAGAGACAGTCGTCTTTCAAGCTTTCTTCTTTCGTCTTTTGGAAGAAACAGGTCTACTGGTGTTACGATTGAAGGAGATAAAAATCATGGTAGTACTTATATTTTGAAGTCAGTTAGACTTTATTTCCGTCATTAAGCGTGAATTTTCCACGAGATATAATACAGGATGAGTTAAGTGAAAATGCACTTATTGTCCGTATAAGTACAATTTAGCTGCTTCAGAAATAGTCTGCGACCCAATCTTCTTATTAAATCAGTACTTATTCGTTGGCAACAAGAATTTCGAATATTAAACAGAGGAAACACGCGTGGCGAAGAAATGCAGATGATAAATGGGTATTCATTAGACAAAACCATTACACTAGAACTGACACGTGATTACATTTTCACGCAATTTGGGTGCATAGTTACTTAGAAATCAGTACCCAGAACAACCACCTGTGGCCGCAATAATGGCCTTGATACGCCTGGGCATTGAGTCAAACAAAGCTTGGATGGCGTATACAGGTACAGATGCCCATACAGCTTCAACACTATACCACACTTCAAGTGACTGGCGTATTGTCTCGAGCCAGTTGCTCGGCCACCAATGACGTTTTCAATTGGTAAGAGATCTGGAGAAAGTGTTGGCCAGGGCAGCAGTCGAACATTTTCCGATCCAGAAAGCCCCGTACAGGACCTGCAACACGCGGTCATGCATTATCCTGGTGAAATGTAGGGTTTCGTAGGGATCGAATGAAGGATAGAGCCGCGGGTCGGAAAACATCTGAAATGTAACGGCCACTGTTCAAAGTGCGTTCACCGCGATGTCGCCAAACAAGGATGCGACCATCATCATGCTGAAACAGAACCTGGGTTCATCCGAAAAAAAATGCCGTTTTGCCATTCGTGAACCCAGGTACGTTGCGTACACCATCGCAGGCGCTCCTGTGTGTGATGCAACGTCAAGGGTAACCGCAGCCATGGTCTGCGAGCTGATAATCCATGCTGCTGCAAACGTCATATCAGCGCACTCTCCGCTGCAGAGTGAAAGTTTCATTCTGGAAACATCTCTTAGGCTGTGGCTAAGCCACGAGTCCACCATATCCTTTCTTCCAGGAGTGCTAGTCTTGCATGGTTCGCAGGAGAGCTTCTGTGAAGTTTGGAAAGTAGGAGGCGAGGTACTGGCGGAAGTAAAGTTGTGAGGCGGCATCGTGAGTCGTGTCGGGATAGCACAGTCGGTAGTGCGTTTGCCCGCGAAAGGCAAAGGTCCCAGGTTCGAGTCCCGGTTCCGGCACACAATTTTAATCTGCCAGGAAGTTTCATATCAGCGCACTCTCCGCTTCAGAGTGAAAGTTTCATTCTGGAAACATCCCTTAGGCTGTGGCTAAGCCACGTCTCCACCATATCCTTTGTTCCAGGAGTGCTAGTCTTGCATGGTTCGCAGGAGAGCTTCTGTGAAGTTTGGAAAGTAGGAGGCGAGGTACTGTTGTAAGTAAAGTTGTGAGGCGCGGCATCGTGAGTCGTGTCGGAGTAGCACATTCGGGAGTGCGCTTGCCCGCAAAAGGCAAAGGTCCCAGGTTCGGCACACAATTTTAATCTGTCAGGAAGTTTCATATCAGCGCACACTCCGCTGCTGAGTGAAAGTTTCATTCTGGAAACATCCCTTAGGCTGTGGCTAAGCCACGTCTCCACCATATCCTTTGTTCCAGGAGTGCTAGTCTTGCATGGTTCGCAGGAGAGCTTCTGTGAAGTTTGGAAAGTAGGAGGCCAGTTACTGGCGGAAGTATAGTTGTGAGGCGGCATCGTGAGTCGCGTCGGGATAGGACATTCGGTAGTGCGCTTGCCCGCGAAAGGCAAAGGTCCCAGATTCGAGTCCCGGTTCCGGCACACAATTTTAATCTGCCAGGAAGTTTCAGATGGTTGTTGTTTGCAAACGTCTGCATCTGTTGACTCAGGGATCTAGACGCGGCTGCACAATCCGTTACAGCCATGCGGATAATATGTCATCTCGACTGCTAGTGATTCGAGGCCGTTGGGATCCAGCACGGCGTTCCGTATTGCCGTCCTGAACCCATCTATTCCATATTCTGCTAACAGTCATTGAATCGAGACCAACGCGAGCAGCAATGTCGCGATACGATAAACCGCAATCGCAATAGGCTACAATCCGACCTATGTCAATGTCGGAAAAGAGATGGTACGCATTTCTCCTCCTTGTACGAGGCATCACAACAACGTTTCACCAGGTAACGCCGGTCACCTGCTATTTGTGTATGAGAAATCGATTGTAAACATTTCTCATGTCATCACGTTGTAGGTGTCACCACCGGCGACAAACTTTTGTGGATGCTCTGAAAAGCTAATCATTTGCGTATCACTGCGTCTTATTCCTGTCGGTTAAATTTCGCGTCTGCAGCACGTTATCTTCGTGGTGTAACAATTTTAATGGCCAGGAGTGTAATTTCCCTGCTACAAACGTAACAGTCCTCGTTGATAAGTATTTCTGATATTTGTAAATACAGGAAGAAACGCTTTTCCAGTGACATAAATGTGTCGCTTATCGTTCTGATGTTCTTACAGTCTCACAGCCTGCGGCAACCGAAGCAGAACGTTCCAGAAGCGGCGGGTCTCGGCACAGGCACCGCTCGCGCTTTGGCTAAGCAGCGACGCCTGCGTTTGGTCGGAGTGATTTAGGGGGAGCGTCGCGGAAACTAAATTAGATTTGCCGGGCCGTTAATCGAACCCTCGGTCTCTGAAACCCGGATCGAACGTTTTACCGATTCGGCACCTCGCTCAGTGCGGTCGGATAAAAGTCTAATGAGGAAGAGCATTAGCGTTCGTCGGGAGCTCTTCCGCGAAAATATTTCTCGAAAGGCTGGAATTATTGCTGGATACGGCGATAGCGGGAATGTTCCCGCCGGTGTCTGATGAAGACGCCTAATGGTCTGTAATACGCCCGTCGACCGCACAGCACGGAACAGACTACTGCGTGTGTGAGGTATTTCTGTGTAGGCGAAGGCACGCGGTACCGAAAACGAAGTTTAGAAAGAGCAGGTATTGCATGGAGGGGAAAGCGACTGTTGAAAATAAATTTGATTTTATGTACAGCCAAAGTCGTTATAGAATACTGCAATTTAAATTCGAACCATTCAGCACTGGGTGAGCATTTGTGAAAGACTGGGCACACATTAGGTAATATTCAAGACAGATTGAAGGTTATCTACACGGCAAATAAATATCATTTGTTAGATATTTTAGTACAATTGGAAATTTTCGTAGAGAGAAAGAAAAACCCTCAGAATTTATTAAAGGAGTATTATGACTTTCAATTAAATTGTTTCTTGCAACTGTTTCACGAAATCCTGTAAGCTAATTACTAATACGATTCTAACCTGCCGTATTACCCTAGCATAGTTCTTTTTATTACGATAATTTTGAATACATGTACGTTAGAACGATTTTGTAAAAGTTTTTTTATGTTTTTAGGAATGTATTTTTGAATTTATTTTGATGGATTATTTATGATAGTAATATTATATTAAAAAAATTTGTACATACGCTCGTAAGAGCGGCGATCGAAATGTAAATTACATTATACGTCCAAAGATATGTATGATACCATGGATGTTACAAATACTAAGCAATTATGTCTTTGCTTCTGTCACTATCAGCTGTTGGAAACATCCGACCATCCAGCTGTCATACTAAATCTATTTTAAATTACTGTAATGACATATGATTATATAAATCGACAGTATGAATTATTATGAAACGTAAGTCTCCAAATTTAAAATTTAATTCTTAATTGATGTAAAATAAATGTAAAGATTTCTGTTATATCAATATCTATTTTTTACAATATTCTGACGATGCTCTTGTGTAAAGAGTGAAACCGTCACACATACCTTTATAACAAGAATATCACCGTAAACAGGTATCACAAAAAATTACAAAAACAACGCAATTGCGGAGAGATTTTAAATCTACCAGGGTTAATCGAAAAAGAAAAATGAATGTGAATACATGAAATGTATCTGTGACACATCGCAGATAATTACATATTTTATGAAGTATCGATGTAATATTATTACAATATGCAGGAATAGAACCTGAGCCTCCCTGAAAGCCATGTATCCCAGCCACTAGACCACACTGGATACGCCTTGTTACAACAATATTTACATGTCCATGCGGCCCAAAAGCAACTATCCCTCTCAAACCATACACTTTTTGTCCTCCACTCACGTCAGCGATTAAATAATTCAGCAATTGTAACCTCCTTTTGTCACGACGAAAGAGGAAGACGAGCATTAATTTTTCAGTATAAGTTCGTTTTTAGCCTCCATGTTAGCGAGAAGCAGATGTGCCGATCCGGATTTCGTCATCCTGCAAATTGTAAAGTGAGTCGTCATTAGTATATATGTCAATTAAATAATTCCAAAAGTAATTCCCACTATGTTTGCTTATTTCGAAACTGCCGCCCTTATTTTTCATTCAGTAATTCTAGTAACTTCAAGCAGTAGTTTGGATCTGGAAGTCATCTTATTAGTTTGGTTTAGTGCAGTCATAAATTACAGAAACTGTTATTCCAGTATTTGCTTGTATAACCCGCCGTTTCATTATCGTTATTTTACATTGTCCGATTTTTTGTGTGAGCTATACGAAACTTTTCGCAATGTGATCCAACTTTCACACTTCGATATGCACGCTCATATGCAATAAACCAAACTGTTTCTATTTTCTAAATAATCTGCGGCCCAATATGTGCTTACTTTGTAACTTCATAGGTAGCAGAGCCGCCAACTATCACTGCTTATTTGCCGATAGTTACACGATTTAGCTCGCCGATTAGCTCCGATCTTTGCCAACATTTCGTCCCATTTCAATTACTTCACAGTGATAACATTCATTCTGGAAATCTCGGTCTTTGCATTTCAGAATACGCAAAGACCATAACATTAAAGTTGGCATTATTCATTTTCCACGCGTATTCAGGCAAGTAACACCATACACGCACTAAAAAGCGCGTTCCAAGAGAAACTGAAATTATGGGATGCACTGGCAAATTTTTCATATCGGCCGCCATCAAGTACTGAAAACGGAATGCAATACACAGTCATAAGTTTCCATATGATACTAGACTTTGCCACTCCCTTGAACCACAGACATTGCCGAGGTGGGGTGGCTTGCGTGCCTCAACGATACAGATAGCCGTACCGTAGGTGCAACCACAGCGGAGGGGTATCTGTGGAGAGGCCAGACAAACGTGTGGTTCCTGAAGAGGGGCAGCAGTCTTTTCAGTAGTTACAGGGGCAACAGTCTGGATGATTGACTGAGCTGGCCTTGTAACATCAGCTAATGTGGCTTTGCCACACAGCTACTGCGAACGGCTGAAAGCAAGGGGAAACTACAGCTGTTACCTTTCCCGAGGACATGCAGCTCTACTGTATGAACATATGATGATGGCATCCTCTCGGGTAAAATATTCCGGAGGTAAAATAGTCCCCCATTCGGATCTCCGGGCGGGAACTACTCAGGAGGATGTGATCATCAGGAAAGACAATACTGGCATTATACGGGTCGGAGCGTGGAATGTTAGATCCCTTAATCGAGTAGGAAAATTAGAAAATTTAAAAAGGGAAATGGATAGGTTGAAGTTAGATATAGTGGGAATTAGTGAAGTTCGGTGGCAGGGTGAACAGGATTTCTGGTCAGGTGAGTACAGGATTATAAATACAAAATCAGTTGGGGGTATCACAGGAGTAGGACTGATAATGAATAAGAAAATAGGAATGCAGGTAAACTACTATGACCAGCACAGTGATCGCATTATCCTTGTCAAGATAGATACGAAGCCAACACCGACAACAGTAGTACAGGTTTATATGCCAACTAGCTCTGCCGATGATGAGGAGATAGAAGAAATATATGAGGAGCTAAAGGAAATTATTCAGACAATTAAGGGAGAGGAAAACTTAATTGTTATGGGAGACTGGAATTCGGTAGTAGGACAAGGAAGGGAAGGGAGGATAGTAGGTGAATATGGTCTGGGCAAACGGAATGAAAGAGGAAGCCGCCTGGTAGAATTTTGCACAGAACATAATTTAGTTATAACAAACACTTGGTTCAAGAATCACAAAAGAAGGTTGTATACATGGAAGAGACCAGGAGACACCGGAAGATACCAGATAGATTTTATAATGGTAAGACATAGATTTCGGAACCAGGTTCTACAGTGTAAGACATACCCAGGGGCAGATATAGACTCTGACCATAACTTGTTGGTTATGAACTGTTGGCTGAAACTAAAGAAACTACAAAAAGGTAGGAAAATAAGGAGATGGGATCTGGATAAATTGAAGGAACCTGAGGTTCTTAAGAATTTCAGAAGGAGCTTTAGGCAACAATTGACAGAAACAGGGGAAAATAAAACAGTAGAGGAGGAATGGGTAAAATTGAAAGATGAAATAGTGAAGGTAGCAGAGGACAAAATAGGTAGGAAGGCAAGACCTACAAAAAATCTTTGGATATCACAGGAGATACTAAATTTAATCGATGAACGGAGAAAATATAAAAATGCAGTAAATGAAACAGGCAAAATGGAGTACAGACGACTAAGAAATGAGATTGACAGGAAGTGCAAAATGGCTAAGCAGGAGTGGCTAGAAGGCAAATGCAAGGATGTAGAACAATGTATAAATAGGGGAAAAATAGATACGGCCTACAGAAAAATAAAAGAAACATTTGGAGATAAGAAAAACAGCTCCATGAATATCAAGGACACTGATGGAAAACCAGGTCTCAGCAAAGAAGGGAAAGCTGAAAGGTGGAAAGAGTATATTGAGGGGCTCTACAAAGGAAATGAACTTCGAGACAATATTGTAGGAAGGGAAGAGGATGTAGATGAAGATGAAATAGGAGATACTGTACTGAGAGAAGAATTTGACAGAGCCCTGAAAGACCTAAGTCGAAAAAAGGCCCCTGGAGTAGATGATATTCCCTCAGAGCTACTGAATTCTCTGGGAGAACCAGCCATGACAAAATTGTTTCACCTGGTGTGTAAGATGTATGAGACAGGTGAAATACCCTCAGACTTTAAGAAAAATGTTATAATCCCCATCCCTAAGAAAGCAGGTGCAGACAGGTGTGAAAACTACAGAACCATCAGTTTAATAAGTCATGGTTGCAAAATATTAACACGAATTATATACAGAAGGATGGAAAAGCTGGTAGAAGCCGATCTCGGGGAAGATCAGTTTGGGTTCAGGAGAAATGTAGGAACACGGGAGGCAATACTCACTTTACGGCTTATCCTAGAAGATAGATTAAGAAAAGGTAAACCTACATTTCTAGCTTTTGTAGATTTGGAGAAGGCTTTTGACAATGTTGATTGGAATAAACTCTTTCAAGTTCTGAAGCAAGCAGAGTAAAATATAGGGAACGTAAGGTTATTTACAACTTGTACAAAAACCAGACAGCGGTTGTCAGAGTTGAAGGGCATGAAAGGGATGCAGTGGTTGGAAAGGGAGTAAGACAGAGTTGTAGCCTTTCTCCAATGTTGTTCAATTTATACATTGAGCAAGCTATAAAGGAAAGCAAGGAGAAATTTGGTGAAGGAGTTAAAGTTCAGGGGGAAGAATTAAAAACATTGCGTTTTGCCGACGATATAGTAATTCTGTCAGATACAGCAAAGGACCTGAAAGAGCAATTGAACGGAATGGACAGTGTGCTGCAAGGTGCATATAAGATGAACATTAACAGGAGCAAAACTAGGGTAATGGAGTGCAGTGTAAGAAAATCAGGTGATGCTGAAGGAATTAGATTGGGAAACGAAGCAATAAAGGAGGTAGATGAGTTTTGTTACTTGGGCAGTAAAATAACAAATGATGGTCGCAGTACAGAGGATGTAAAATGCAGAATGGCAATGGGTAGAAACGCGTTCTTGAAAAAGAGAAATTTGTTAACATCGAATATTGATTTAAACCTAAGGAAGTCCTTTCTGAAGGCATTTGTATGGAGTGTTGCCTTGTATGGAAGTGAGACATGGACGATAAACAGTGCGGACAGGAAGAGGATTGAGGCTTTTGAAATATGGTGCTACAGAAGAATGCTGAAGATTAGGTGGGTGGATCGCGTAACTAATGAGGAGGTACTGAACAGAATTGGGGGGAAAAGGAATTTCTGGCATATCTTGACTAAAAGAAGGGATAGATTATCAAAATATCCTCGGGTTTACTGCCGGTCTATAGTGCCCGTTGGACACTATAGACCGGCAGTACACCCGTGGATATTTTGATCATCAAATACGCCGGGAGAAACTGAAGAATCACAAGGGATAGATTGGTAGGACACATTCTTAGACATCAAGGAATTGTGAATTTAGCGTTGGAGGGAAGTGTATGGGGAAATAATCACAGGGGAAGACCAAGAGATGGATACAGTAAGCAGATTCAGACAGATGTAGGTTGTCGCTCTTATGTGGAGATGAAGAGGCTTGCTCAGGATAGGGTATTGTGGAGAGCTGCATCAAACCAGTCTCCGGACTGAAGACCACAACAACAACAACTAGACTTTGATACCTGATTTCGGGATGTTCGAAAAAAAAGCATAATTTTTGCTTTTACAAATAATATATGTACACTGCCCGAAAATTTTCATATGGACGGCATAGTGCCGCAGTCTGACATTCAATTAAAAGAAAATTTCAATTTTGACCTTGTCTTTGTTGAACTTTTACAAATCGTAAATCTATTGCTGCAACCTCACGCGATGCATTTGGCATGTCTGTCTTGAAACACGAACCTTTGCCAAAAGTTATTATCAAGAGTGAATCACACAAAGACAATATGCATTGCACGCCCGTATTGTTCGACTGGATATTGCGATGAAAGCGAAATGGCTCTGACTCCTTGCCCACCAGGTCATACGACGTAACGCCTTGTGACCTTTGTCCTTTGGTGTTGAACTGAGGATCTTGTTTACGCACCCCACTGACAAAAGCACGCAAATGAATGCTAATCTCGGGAACTACTGCAGTCCAGATCGCAAGTTGCTGCGACCGGTTTCGGTCCTACCGCACGATCATCAGGCCTTGGCACCTTGTTGGTGGACGGTGGCGGTGGCCGACGCATGCGTCAACTGCACTTATGTGCATTACACAAGATTTCATCTTTATTCCATAATGTACATTCCCTCTTGTGTAACAGAATTATCCCAGAATGTGTGTCACGGCTCTTATTGAAGAAAGAGCATCGTGACATATTTCACATGATCAGGATTATTAATTTCAAAGACTTGAAGACACATTCGTCTCTCTGTAATGCTGGTAACTGTTGCGTGATGCTGTTGCTGCAATTTGAAGAGGTGTCCTATCAAGTCAACAATTATTGTAGAAGCACATTTAATCTCAATGTTGATGGAAACCAGACGTGCTTCTTGAAAGCAAATCAGAAATTCTGATGAGGGAAAATGACGAGGTACCCAACTGAGGATGCTGTGGGTCTTAACTGTCGTTCTTACCAGAAGGGATACAACGTCTTACCATTGTATAATTTCATTGGTAAACTATTCACGAGTTTCTGTGCTGATTTTTGCTCTTCGTATAGTAAGTGATCGATATAAAAACTGTGGTTAACAAACCTTGATATCGAAACTAGAGTTAAATATGAGGGGGGAGGAGGATTGGGGGGGTGGGGGGTGTGAGGAACACTGAACTTTGTCTATAACACAATCACATGTAAACATGCTCCGAATCTATCAATAATAACAACCCGAATACAGAAGTGCAACAAAGTGGTAAAAAGGACATGGAATTATTTCTGCAGAAGAAAATTACTGCAATTGCGACAAAACTACTGTATGAATCTTGACTAAGCAAAGTATGCGTCGTACCAAGGCCGTAGTATTTTTGACACAGTTGTGGAATAGTCGTTTAAATATTACGGTGCCTTGTACTGTGTAAGAAACGGAAGATAACACGGAAATACGAAAAATATTATTCATTTTTACTATATTACATAGCAGTGGGGAAAACATAACATTTAGTGTAAAATTATTAGCACACTATGTATTTTAGTAGCATAAAATATTGGGTTTGGCACTTTATTCCAAAAAAAGTGCAGTACATTCTGTACCTTACACGTAACTCGTGTGGAGAGCGACATTTCATTGTTAGAACGTAGTGAAGTCAGATGTTTTCAGTTATTACGACTGAACATAGCTGAACGGCTTTCTTTGAAGTCTGGCTAATGGATTATTTCGTATGTTCTTCCTTGAAAGTATCACGTTCAGGATCTCACGCTAAAACTAATAGCTGGTATGTTAGTTTGGTTCACCAAATTCATCGTATTGTACATCCTAAGGAACGAAGTCAGGAGCTGCAGTGTGAAAACATAGATGATATTTTTAGGCCGCAAAAAGAGCGGCCCGAACAAGACGCGTTGTAAGATAATGAAATTCAGATTGAGCGCAATTACTCAGAGAACGACAAAGAGATACATTGGAGTGACTTTTTTTAACGATTGTACACACTATGACACTATACCGTTGATTACTTTCTATGATTTTAGCTAAATTAAAGGAAAAAATATGAATTTGTATACGTTGAAGATCTGCCTTGAAACACTCTTTATTTCATACTGAATAACTTCACTGTGTTCCACAGCAGTGAAACGAAATGTGTTATTTTTTCCATACGAATGTTAAATTTATTAAAGTTTTATTTGTTTGTTCTTTGAATGTGGCTACGAGGTGGATGCTCGCAGAACAGGATATTTTAAGTTTTTATTTTAAAAATTTCAAACCTCGCTGCAGCTCAGCAATAGTGGAGCTCGTCCCAAAAGTGAACAAAATTTCAGGCAACAAGTTGTATAAAAATGGTTTCTTTATATTTATAAGACGCATTTGTTGTCTGTCTGTTCTCTTATAACTCAAGATCCAGACAACCAAATAACGTGAAATCTGATACACGTACACAAAATTACATGGGGAAGGTTCTTAAACAGGTTTCGTTCCATTTTTTGAAAAACCAACCGGAAAATTTGAGAAAAAGTGAAAGTGCGTTTTCAGTGCGTCCGTGTAACTCAATATCTTCTCTCTGATCACGATGAAATTTTGCAGAATTGACCTGCTACACTATCTACTTAAAATTACGTTCAGTGCATTGTGGAGGGTACTTCTGGATTTCGCCAAATCCACCGTTTTGCTCCGGTCTTGATGAAATTTTGTAGACTTGACCTTGAAAACAGGATGAAGGTTACTGTTTACATAAAATTTCGTTCGGTGCATGGGGCAGAGTACTTTACTTACAGACTTCGATTGCAATCTCTATACATATAAGACGCTTTTTTGTACTTTTCTACAGAAAACCTTGTTTTAAACCCGGGCAAAGCCGGGTACTTGCAGCTAGTTTGTACATGAACCTTCACCCAGGTTTCGGCAAAAGTAATTTTGCCTTCTTCAGAAGAATTTCATGTAGCTAACATTCAAATAGTTGTTGAATAAAATCAAGTGGCTAAATGTGGCTGACTCCAAGTCATAGAAAAAATGTAAAATTTAAAACTAATGTCGGCAACATAAAATTGCGAAGCACTGTCACACACAGGTCGAGGTAGCACTGCGTACTCAAGGTTTATGTATATAAATCATTTTTATGCAACTGGTTGGCTGAAATGTTGTTCACTTTTGGATTAAGTTTTTATCTTAACCTGGAACGATGAAAACTGATAAATTTAATGTGACAACATAATCTGTACACTACTTACACAGCAGCCCATCGGCAGGGAAGAAAGAAACCCATTACTTTGCAGGTATTTCAAATTTTCAACTGCAGCTATCAGCTTTTTTAACTCGCATGAGGGATCGTCTGATACACTTACAACGGCATAGTTAGCAACTTAATGTACAAGAAAAAGGATACGTTGCCGATAATGCTGACTTTTTCGGTCCTGTGATTTGTTGTATTATTATGCTGAAACTTCGTTTGATTCTTCATAGTAAATTTCATAATAGTGGAAATGTATTCTGAGCCACTTGTCAGTAGACTTATTCATTATTATTTTTTAATTTAATATAGTTTAAGGTAAAGCAGTCAACAATCTGAAGATTGGTTTGAACACCACAGTCCACCTGTTTGGAGGTGGTATGCCGTTGCCTTCCTCCGACCTTCGAACTGACTTACCCAGCCAGTTATAGGGGGACCTTCAGTTTAACGTGGGTTCCGAACCACGGTGCTACACGGTATTTTTCACATCAGCAACACTGCCAGAGGTGAAAGAAGTGGAAAGTGACAGATAAAAATCCTAGGACCTAGCGTGGATCGAACCCGCGACCTTTGGATTTGTAGTCTGGCACTCTACCACTGTGCAACCGAGGAGCACTAATATAGTTTATTAATTGTTTTTTGAACAGCTGCATGTATAAGCTTCAGGTCTAAGCACTGTCGCCACGCCGGAATGTCCGCTTGGTCTGAAGCTTTATGTAAGTCATTGCACGGCCGCTCCCGCCAGACGTTCGAGTCCCCCCTGTACTTAGCATAAGCTAATTTAAATAGGGTGTTAGTTTATAGAACGGTACTGTAGACGTTTAGTCCCTTAGGCCTTATACATTTTAAAATTTTTTTAGAACCTATCCTTGCAGCAATTATTCCATATGAAGAATAATACAATATATGGGAACAAAAGATTGGTCACAGGATTAAACCCTGAGGAAAGGCTGTAGTAATCGTTTCCCATTCAAAGCTTTACCGTGAGACCTGGATCAGCTGCGGCCCTCGTAAACAACTAGTGCCTCTCGGTAGTTAGCATAAGCTCTAATTTTGGCTCACAAATAAAGATGAAGTGGTTTTCAGTAGGATTGTAAATTTGCGGCCCTCCCACAGATGATAACCGCCGAACCGACTGTGCCGGCGCGGCGCAGCGCTCAGGTCGGCAGTCCGGGGCTTTTGATGGCGAAATAATAGTGTTTATTCCGCAATACATTCAATTTGGAGCTGTGTAATCGGCGGTAATCCGGCAGCGCTATTTATGCGGATCGTCGCGCGACCGCAGCGCCGCGGTGGCGGGCGCGCGCAGCTGCTCATAACTGATTCCTCGTGGCCAGCGCACGGGCGCTGATTGGCTGGCGTCGCCGCCTGCTGCTTAGCCGGCCACTCATCTGCTGAAGGATCAGCGGTGGCAAATGGGCTCTGATTTCCACCGGTATTTATGTCTGCTATGACAACCACAGAGCACTACAATCGGAAGTCATGTCATTTTCGCGATTAAGAATGTTGACACAGCTTTCCATTGTTGTCAGTAGAAGATTACTACTCCCATTTTAACCATTTCCTGCCGGACGGGACTTAAAAGCCTCTGCGCAATTACAGAGTCATACAACAAAGTGCAAAATGATATCTGACTTGTTTTCCTGAGGGCAGGGGCGCCGACTTTTGAAAATCAGTGTGGGCGCTCTTGGTTTCATTTTTAACTACCTTTTCGGCCACAAGGTTCAAAGAATGGGCCAAACAGTGCTCAATTTCGCTGATTGTTGCTTGCAATCTGGAAAACGTACCACACATATTTGTCACTCTGTCAGTAGTAATAACATTGCATGAATTGATATATGGAGAAAAACGAGAGAGATCATCCACTGATATTGATTTGATTTGATTTTTCCAGGGAAGCCAAAACAGTCTTGGTCGAACCCGCCACTGCCCGCACTGAAACTAATTTATTGTGCGGTATCGCTCCCTGTATATCTAGTAAAGCCAACCAATGCCCTTGAACAGTGCAAAAGAGGTCTCTTTACCGGTTCTTCAGGTCTGGTTGTCCCAAATGTTTTGTGCCTTTTACTATCCAATGCAATGCATTCGAAGATTAGATGTGATGCAGTTTCATCACCGTCATCACAGATTCTACATTTAGGTTCCTCTTCTGTTATTCCCATTGTATGTAGGTGTTTTTTGAAATTCCCATGGCCTGTCAGCAATCCAACCATGAGTCTGATCTCTCTACTATTCAGGCCCAGGATTGCAGAGCTTCTTTTAAAACATGGCTTTGGCATCATTACCTTGCCATGTTTTTGTTTATGGACTTTGGTCCAATATTCTACGTGCTGTCTTCTGAGCCAGTTACGTAGCTCCAATTTGATCATTGCCTTGGTGATTGTCAGGACAGGTTCCGGTCCAATAAATGGAGTCTCTGCCCCCATCCTGGCTAATCTGTCGGCATGTTTATTGCCACTGATCCCCGAGTGGCCAGGGACCCACAATAGGTTTACTCTGTTGCTTTCCCCTAGCTCCACCAGAACCCTGTGACATTCTGCAACAATTTTAGACCATGTTGCAGGAGCTGCCAGTGATCTCAGGGCTGCCTGGCTGTCTGAATAGATATAGATGCTACGATCTTTGTAGTACCTACGCAAATTCTCCTCCACACACGTCCTGATGGCAGTGATTTTGGCCTGGAATAGTGAGGCCAGTTTCCCTAGATAGATCACGCACTCCAGTCTTGGCTGCACCCCGTATACCCCAACCCCAACGCCTTGTTCTGATTTTGACCCGTCAGTGAACCAGACAATATACCCCGTACGGTGTCGAACTATTTTCTGCCACTACTCCCTACTTCCAATTGTTATATTGAAAGGCTTGTTGAAGCAGTATGGGGTTATAATATAGTCAGCTGGCATTTCCCCAACCTTTCCTATATTTACCTCGCTCACTATTTTAGTGTGTGATCCACTGATATTATTAACAGTACTTCAACTGTGGTAGATTCAATATCATAGAAAACAAAATAAGAAACAAAAAATCATTAATTTGAAAACTAGCACCACTGGTATGTTCAGGAAATTTTAAGAAGTTTAAAACGAATCAGACGATTGAAGTATGTTACAATTTCGTTACACATTTGCCTCTCAGATAGAGGAAACTCTTTCATAAACACTTTGATTTGGTCCTGCACCTCTATTATTATATGCTCTTAGCACTGCAATGACTAATTTATTAAAGTGCTTAGTTATGTAACTATGGATCGCTAAATTTGATTTCCAGTTTTAATCTATTCGACAATGAACTTCGCCGCTTTCATTTAGATGTACATATTTCCTCATGACTGAAAATCAAAGTAAAGACAACTAAGCCAAGGAATTGTACTGTGCCAAGATATATACCCATGCTCCACTTGTATAACTTTCACGAAACCTTTGAAACGGTGGTTATTTATATGGCGACAAAGCACAGATCTCACATACGTGACGTCTTTTATTACGGCGCCTGGTTGCATTCTTTCAGAAGACAATGGCGCTTCGTGAATGGAGCAATTAATAGTCAAAACCTCTTTCTTGGATTCATTTCCGTATATGTGTCATTATTAAGTTCGGCTACTAGCCCTGCAGGTGCTTCGCCCTCTACCTGCCCGCGATGTTTTACGTGAATTCGTGTGTAACGCCACTATACTAGTATGCTGTACCTGTTAGCAGAATTAAATACTTTGCCGTGAAAGACAGTGCGGATGTTAATCCATCTTAATAAACAGAATTAATGGAGCTGCCACAGCAAACTAAGGCTGTCACTGAACTCTGATTGTTGCATCGGTTACGACGTCATGCGGTCAGGGGTCAGGGGTCTCGCCCCTCCCCCCTCCCACCGAACGGGCTCCAAGCCTCTGCAGTGAGTGCTCCTTGGGGCACTGTTGGAACAGCCTAGTGACTAGGTCCTGATTGCTACACTGCGATGTCAAAAATGCATAATTGACAGCTATGACTGTTCCCCCATTTTTGTGCTACTTCATTTTCCTCCTGTTCCTCCCAAAAATTTCGTGGGGAGGTACACCAGCACCGGAGCACCCAGGGAGTCGGCGCCCCTGCCTGAGGGAACGTTAGGGCACCCGTGATGTATCATATGAAACTCTGGCTGGCCTAGATTGTTCAGTATCACTGTTCACAGGCAGCAGTCAACAACGAATTGTTTTATACCTATGTGTAGGATATCGTCAGACGAGTTTTGTTGTCACAAAAAGGCGCTGTTGTGTGTCCCAGCTTGCTAATTTGGTTTTGTATTGTTTTACCTAATGGAAACTGATATTCTTAAAGAAATAGGGCTTATTTATTTATTTATTTATAGGAGACTGAGGCGCTTCAATCACGGTCTGCAAGGCCACTACGGTCGGGGGTTCGAATCCCCCCTCGGGCATGGATATTTGTGCCGTCTTTAGTATAAGGTAGTTCATAAGTAGTTTGTAAGTTTAGGGACTGATGACCCCGTAGTCAAGTCCCATAAGCTTAACAAACATTTGAACATTTTTTTATTTATATATCGTTCAAAACTGTGCCTGGAAGTTTTTAGTACTAACTGTGCGTCAAAGGCATTTTGTGCCTATCATTTTTTGTAGTTGTCTTTGTTGTTAGCTGTCAGTAATCAACTGAGGTAGTTTTGTTTTGTTTTCTGTACGAATTACGAAATATGAATACGATTCAGGGATAACTTCAGTTGGCTTTGACGACCCCCCCCCCCCATCAGATCTATATCGAAAATTGCATTTCGATATAAAACTGTTGCTATCTGTTTGTTGCTGGCAAACTATGTTAAGAGAGATAAGCATTTCATGAAGTCTCCCAATTGTATTACGTCCTAATGGGCTTTTATTCACTTTGATAGAGTGATTCGGTTTGCTGGACGCCGTGGCTCAGCGCACCAGATTAGGGTGCTAAGTGCCCTCTGTAACAAAGAAGCCGAGCCAAATATTTAACGAACAACCAAGAACGAACTGAACCAACGACCGTAATGTATAGATCTACCTGAAGTAAAAAAGTAGCACAGTAGTAGAGTGCCAGACTGTAAATCGCTCTACAGCTGGTTGGGTAAGACAGTTCCACCAAGGCTTTTAGCCAACTTCCACTGTTCTGTACGGCAATGCCGATTCCCCGCGCGCCTCTTGAAGATCTTAATGACACCTTAGGACCTATGACGTATTCAATATTAACCTAACTATGTTGTTTCTGTTTTGAAGACATGGTGACACCGTCACGTTAGACCGCTCGCTCAAAAGTGATTGTGTTTCCCTCGACTGCACGCACGTCGGTGACGGGACGGGCGAGTCCATTTGCTCTGAGGCAAGGTAGGTATGTCTACAAAGTGTGCTATCAGTGACAACAGTAGATTACATTGCGTAGTGTCTCCACAGCAAAATTACAACTATTTAAGTTCAAATACTCGTATAAAGATGATGATGTCTATGGACTAGAGTTTCGTTAAAAGTTTTTATGAACTAATATTTTCACTTTAGGCCGAGTGACACTTGTCTGCCTGTGAAAAGTATGGGACGAAACTGATTTAGTCATTGGTCACTAGACTTACAAACGACTTAAGCTAAGTTACGCTAAAAAGTACAACATCCAAGCCCGAGGGAGGAGTGGAACCTCCGACGGGGAGCGGCCGCGCAATCCGTAGCAAGGCACTTTAGAGCACTTGGCTATTCCCGTACGGCTGTCTATCAGTATTTCTTTGGTTCTTGTTCCAGTAGTTATTTCTCATGAATCCCTCAGGAATTTTTATGGTTAAGAAATCATTTCTAGATGAGAAACTTAAAAGGCTTAGGGTAACAGCACCTATGAAAGATTCCATAATTAAACTACCAATTTTTCTTCTTCCACAAGTTAATCCGATTTTAAAATAGAAAAGCAGATAGTGGGGAATACTTGCTTATTGAAGGGTTGCCGGCCGCGAAGGCCGAGGGGACTGAGGCGTTTCAGTCACAGTCTGCACGGCCACTACGGTCGGGGGTTCGAATCCCCCCTCGGGCATGAATATTTGTGCCATCCTTAGTTGTAGGTAGTTCATAAGTAGTTTGTAAGTTTAGGGACTGATGACCCCGTAGTTGAGTCCCTTAAGCTTAACAAACATTAGAACATTTGAATTGAAGGGTTGAATGGTATTTATCATTTATGCTATGGTCCCTTTTTATAGTTGGCACAGGAAAGGGTGAATTATGCTGCCGCAAAAGTCTTTGGTCAGTTAACAAGTTGCATCAAAAATTTGACAGATGACCAACTAGTAATCCAACACATTAGATGAATTTGTAGATAAGAGTTAGTATTCCTTAAAATAATTAGTCATGTATAGACACCTTTTATTAAACTGACACGTTCAACATAATTGCGAAAAGTCGTATTTGTGATCTAGGGAAAAATATTCATCATAATCATTAGATCATCATCATCGTCATCATCATTTGATTATGCCTTTCAGAGTTCAGTCTGGAGCATAGTCCCCGTAATAAAATTTCTCCATAATCCCCTATCCAATGCTAACTTTGATGTCTCGTTTTCAAAGTCATTCCTCGCCGAATCTAAGTACTTTCTCCTCGGTCTACCTCGACTGCACTTACCCTCCGCTGCCGAGCCCATGAGTCTCTTAGGTAACCTATCTTCTCCCATGCGTGTACCATAACCTTACCATCGCGGCCTGTTGGACTTAACTGCTTCTTTGATTTCCTCATTGTGGACACCCTCGTACCATTTTACTATCTATTAGTACCTGCAATCATTCTTGCTACTTTCATATCTGTAACCTCAATCTTATGAATAAGGTAACCTGTATACACCCAGCTTTCACTCCCATACAACAAAGTTAGTCGAAAGATAGAGCGGTGCACTGCTAACGTAGTCTTGGTACTGACTTTCTTCTTGCAGAAGAAAGTAGTTATTAGCTGAGCACTCACCGCATTAGATGTGCTACACCTGGGTTCAAGTTCTTTCACTATGTTGTCATCCTGTGTGAAAATACATCGTAGGTACTTGAAGCTGTCTACCTGTTCTAACTTTCAAGTCTTTTTAAACTACATTTAACAACAAAAGACGCAGAAAAAATTTACGACTAAAGCCAACAAGCTTCAATCTAGATGTGGAAGATATTATTAATACCAATAGTTAATAATTTAACAAATATCTCTTACTTAAAATTAACTTTCTATAAAGCAAAGTTTCTATTGCACAAAATAGTGTTTTTTTTAAAATCTGTATTAGGTTTCAATATTTATGTTGGGCCATGAAATTTATTCAGATAAATTGTTGATCCTAGTAATAATAATAATAATAATAATAATAATAATAATAATAATAATAATAATAACTAAAAAAACCGCACTGACGTGTTTTACGGCCCACATTTATAAGTTTTTGCAAACATTTTGGAACAAAATAATAATTTAAATAATAAAAAAATTAATTAATAAGAGTGCCTGAAACCCATTTAGAAATTTTTATTTTATTTTTTATTTATTTATTTTTTTTAAAGAAAAACTTTATTGACAAATTGTGTTTACAAATAGTTACAATTTTATGAAACAAGTTGTCTTACAAAAAATGAATGAACGGCGAAAATTTTTCTCTTTTCCATGGATCGTTGAGGATTTCTCTTCTTGCACGGAGGATGTATTGTCGAAAGTCGATCACAGATCCACCTCCCGCAAGGGCGTTGTTGATGAACGAATATATGAACCAAGTTAGAGTTCTGGTCTTGGACACTGGGAAAGCCTTGACATCCATGTACACCAATTTCTTCGTGTTCATGTTGTTGACACTCAGGGACAGCAATTCTGCCATAGATCCTCTATTTTGGAGCAGCCTACCACACTGTGGATGGCAGTATCGATCAATCCGCAGTGCTGGCAATACGGGTGACCGGTGAGCTTTATTCTGGCTACAGCTAACAGTTAGGAGTTGCGTTGTTTAATCTCATACTATCGATGGCCGTTGTTAAATGATGCTAATATGGCATTTGTGGACATTATATTATTTATCGTAGGAAGAACGACGTGTTTATGTTATTTCTTCAGTGCGCCATTGCTTTGAAATGAAAACGTGTAAGTTAAAATAAGAAAATCATCAAATACGCAACGCAAGATGGCGTATGCCAGACAGAGTTCTAGGCGAGGAATGTCACGTGACATCTGCGTACGGCTGGTTTTCGTTAATTCAATGGAGGGTCTCAAAACTCCGTTATTTTTTCAAATATCTCTCAAACGACACAAGATATGAAAATAACTTAAGTGAAAAAAGTTGTAGAGAATTTTCTCCTCTACAAATTCGTTTATTCAATTTTTGCGTCAGATGAACTGTTTATTTTCAATTAAAATTACATTAAAAACGGCTTTTGTGGTATCACTAACGTATTTCTTGTCCGAAATACTTCAAAAAGCGAGGTTCTAGTCTCTGGTAGCGAACAATTATGTCTGTAAAATTTGGTGTCAATCGGTTGAGCAGTTCGACCTAAGAAGTGGGAACACGTTACAGACAGACATCGTGAAATCACCGTTATTTTTGCAAATATCTCTGAAACGATACAAGACATGAAAGAAACATAACAGAGCAAAGTTGTAGAGAATTTTCCCCTCTAACAATTAGGCTATTCAATTTTCATGTCAGATGATCGCTTCGTTTGCAATTACAATTATATTACAAACGGCGTTTTTGATATTACTACCGTATTTTTTGTCCAAAAAATTTGAAAAAAATTACGTTCTGGTATCTGGTGGCCTACAATTATGTCTGTAAATTTTAGTGCTGATCGTATGAACGGTTCGTCTTAATTACAGGGAACACGTTACGGACAGACAGACATCCCAAAATCGCCGTTATTTTTGCAAATAACTCTGAAACGATACGAGATATGGGAAAAAAAAAAAAAAAAAAAAAAAAAAAAAAAAAAAAAAAAAAAAAAAAAAAAAAAAAAAAAACATAACAGAGCAAAGTTGTAGAGAATTTTCCCCTCTAAAAATTCGGCCATACAGTTTTCGTGTCAGATGAATGTTAAGCCGTTATTTTCATTTAAATTTAGAGCTGTCAAAGGACGATCGCAAAGGCTCAGTTTTAGTGTTACTACCGTAACCTAAAGAGGGCCAATATGAAAGATATTATTAATACCAATAATGAATAATTTAACAAATCTCTCTTACCTTGACATTGAATTTTTATAAAGCAAAGCTTCTATTGCATAAAATATTGGTTTCTTGGACCTGTGTTAGGTTTCAATATTTATGTTGGGCCATGAAATTTATTTTGAGAGATTGTTGATCGTAAATAAATAAATTGGGAACGTCTTCCATGGTTATTGTGCGGTGTTTCTCACTCTTCGCGCCCAAACAAATTCACTTGCTGTATCATAAAGGGATGCTACCGAGTAAGAAAAGCCACCTTGCAATGGACTACGAGTGTCCCGTTTTTCCACGAACTCCAGTACGCAGAAGTGGTCAGCATCGGTATGGATCTCTCTTCGGTAGTTTCTGCTTGCACCTGGAAGCGTATTTCGCTGTCCTCCGCCATCGGCTGGCTGAGCGCAGACGGAAACTCGATCCGTCTAATTCCTCGGGGGGACTGGACTGCTAGAGCTTCATCGCAATGGGACACCAGCCCTCCTGTAGCGGGCTCATTTTCCTGCCGACGACAGCCAGCCAGCTAGGTGGGCAGCTCGGCTTCGGGGCTTTATTGCTTCCTGAACAGGTGAAACGGGACACCGTCGCCGTTAAAAGCGAAACTCAAGAGCGCGTTTCGGCGGAAAAATATCCCTAACGAATTACGGCCCGGTGCAAGTCTGCAGCGATTATTACGGAACAGGAGCTGCAGCAGTTCGTATTTTTACGGAGAACAGTCGGCACCAATTTAATTGGGGAGGTTTTTAGGAATAATAACGAAAGATTTTTGCTACCACCTTTTCGAGAAGGAGATAAGAGTGCCAGCTGCACACCTGCTGAGAAAACAACAGGGAAAAGGAACCGCAAACGTACTGTGATTGCTGTGGAAGTGCCTAAATGGGTAAAACTAAATTAACTCAAGAATGGCTGAACCCTACGTGGCATGCTGGCCACAAGTTCCTCCAATCTTCGAAGGTATTCCCCCTAAATTTCCCTACGTGCCCCACTTCTTGCGACGGTGTACCGTAGGTCTCGAGAAGAGTATAGCGTTCCAAAAGATTGGAAAATGGCGCTGGTCATCCCCGTTTTCAAAAAGGGACGTCGAACGGAAGTGCAGAAATACAGGCATAACGTCGATCATTTGTACAATTTTGGAACATGTATTATGTTCGAATATAATAACTTTTCTGGAGATTAGAAAGCTACTCCGTAAGAATCAGCATGGATTTAGAAAAAGGCGATAGTGTGAAACCCAGCTCGCGCTGTTCGCCACAAGACTCAGAGGGTCATAGAGACGGGTCCCCAGGTAGATGCCGTGTTTCTTGTCTTCCACGAGGTGTTTGATACACTTCCCCACAGACGTTTAATGAACAAAGTAGGAGCATATGGACCATCGGAGCTGGATTTAAGAGTTTCTAGATAACACGACGCAGCATGTCATTCTCAATGGAGAGAGGTCTTCCGAAGTAAGAGTGATGTCGGGTGTGCCACACGGGAGTGTCGTGGGTCCATTGCTATTCACAATATATATAAATGACCTTGTGGATAACATCGGAAGTACACTGAGGTTTTTTGCGGATAATGCTGTAGTATATACAGAGGTTATAACAATGGAAAATTATTTATTCTGTCAAGTAGGCTCAACTACATAGATCGTGTATAAAACACTAAAATATGACGCGTTTCAAGGTTTAAGCCCTCATCATCAGATAAAATATACAAGAACCTTTAAAACCCGATACGATACAATTAACATCTAAAAGAAGACGTGGTTACTTCCCTTGTAACCGTGTCTCCCCAGAAAGGTGCTCAGCATTCTGTGCTTCGTCAAGATTGAAAACAGACCCCAGCACTGGCGGCGCATAACACTAGTGAAGCGCACGGAGTCAACAATACGTGTTTTTACTTCTTTTTAGTGAATAATATTGGTTCCTAAAGTGTTGTTGGTATAGACGCCTATGATTTGTTTCCTTGAGTGGCTGCTTTATTCTGTCTGAAACATGTCCCCAGGGGGGAAGTATTACAAGTTTGTCTTTCCTTCTTTTATCGAATTTTGTCAATGCGATTTCATATTTGATGCTTTCTGTTCTAAATTTAATTTTGTTTTATATGGATTTTTCACTAGTTCTAGGTTTTAGCCATTATTGATTGCCATTTCTCGGAGTGTATACAGAACTGTATTTCAATTTTTCTTACTGAGAGGCTATTTGGTGATTCGGCCTTTTGCTGATCTAAAAGTGTACCTCTTTATGGCTCCATGGGTGACGAGAGCTTATGGGTTGCTATGTTGCGGATTTTCGTAATATATTGGACGTATGTACTGTGTTAGTATCCGTGATAGTTAAGTCTAGAATGTTAATGCTAAGTTCATGTTCAGTTGTGAAAGTTACTCGTATATTCTTGTGCATATTGTGCATTATTGGTGAAGAAGTTGTTAATTTCTTCTGCTGATCCATTAAATAGAATTATAGTTCCTTCTACATATCTTAAATACTATATTAGTTTTCTTTTCCATTGGTCTTGTTCTTCACATAATTCACATCAAAGAGGTAAACGTACAAAGTACGTAAGGGTTATTTGAGCTAGAATAATTAGGGACTAAAGGGGTGTGGTATGGAAATTAATGGAACGCTTTATATGATAAAACTCACCATAGCAGCAGAGGAGTCGCTGTCGCGGCAGGTCCACGTTTACAACTGGTAGTATTCTTAATAACTACGGAACATGAATGCGACCGTTAAACAGAGCGGTATGGGCAGAGTTACGCCTGCGAGAATGAGCGGCTAGAGATGTTTGTGACGTGAGGGAATGAATCTTGTGAAATTATACATGTTGGTATGAAACAATAATAAATGTATGAAAACGAAATTATTAGAGGCCTGAGGGTGGGGTGGGAGAAAGATGTTGTGAATTGTCAGAAGGCGGGTCATTTTGGAAAAAGATGGATAACATGATGTCGTAAAAAGTTTGATTTTTTGTGATGAGCTGTTCGTTGAGACTGTGTTCTGGGGACCGTTTTACAAACTTAGTGATTTCTAATTCTTCAAGAAGTGAGAGTTTTTTACCTTTGGGGGCGATGTGAAGAACTTGTAATTTGTCAAGGTTGGGCTGAATGTGTTTGCTTCTTTTGAGGCGCTCGGAAAAGGCCGAATTATTTTTGGCAGCGCCTTTCTTAGTTAAAAAATGTTCTTGGAACCTAGTTTTGAAGGCTCGACCAGTTTGGCCAATGTAAGATAAGGAGCACTGCAAACATTGTATTTTGTAGACGCCTGACTGGCTAAAAGAGTCTTTAACTAGCCGTTCACTGTGGTGAAAGCGATACTGGATCTTGTCATTGATCGTGAAGGCTACTTTTATGTGGGTGGTTTTAAGAAGTGCGGCGAGTCTGTAAGAAAGATTTCCTATGAATGCTAAGGAGACGTAGATGGATTCAGTAGTGATGGTGCTAGGGAGGAGGGAGGCGTTATTTTTAGAGTTTTTTCTGCTGTACAATCGGTCGACCAGGCTCGCCTGGTATCCGTTGGTTCCAGCAATGTGCCGCAGGTTAGCTAGTTCTTGCTCAACTGTTTCACTGTTTAAAGGGAGGTCGCATAAGCGGTCGATAATTGACGAGAAAAAGCTGACTTTATGACTGTACGGGTGACAGGATGTTGAGTGGATGACAGCGTCACTGGTTGTGGGCTTTCTGTAAATCGCAAATGTGATGTGATTGTTGGATAAGGTGAGAGTTAGGTCCAAGTAGTTGATGGAGCAGTCGGCTGACATGATCTGATGGGTGAAAATTATTTTTGGATGCAGACTGCAAAATTCGTTCGAAAGGTATGGTACTTCAGCTGTGGCTGCATTAATTATGATGAGAATGTCTCCACGTATCTGCAATAGAAGATTATTTTTTGCACATAGAGGAGGCTTGCGGGAAATAACGGTTTTCAAGGGTGTTCACAAATATATCAGCTAAAAATCCCGCGAGGCAGTTTCCCATTGCAAGGCCGTCTGTTTGTTTATAAAGGTTGTTATTGAAGGAGAAATAATTGTACGACGTAATGAGGCGGAGGAGAGAGATGAGCTCGTCAATTTCGTCTGGATTTAGTTTACCATATCTGGATAGGTTGTCAAAGATGATGTCTATTGTCTCTTGGACGGGAACATTGGTGTATAGATTCTTTATGTCGAGAGAAATCAAACAGGCAGAGGACGGGAAAGATTTGCCCTGTAATTGTTAAATTAAAGTTTGTCGGTTGGGAATAGAGTAGGTAGTTTCGAAGGTGAAGAATTCCTTGAGCATTTTTAACGTGAATTTGGAAATAGGTTCAATAGGGCTGCCTCCATAGTTCACAATTGGTCGAATCGGGAAGAGTTTTTTGTGGGTCTTAATTTGGAAGCGGAGGGTTGGGATTCTTGGATTCATGACTTTGTATTTGTAATGATTATCAGGGCAAATTATATTGGTGCAGTTAAGAATGCAGGCTTGTAATTCTTTGACATAAGTCTGTGTTGGATATTGGTCTAGCCGTTGGATGCCATTTTCATTAAAAAAACTAAGAGTTTTGCTAATATAATCAGATCTGTAAACAATAACAGCTGCATTACCCTTGTCTGCAGGTACAATAATTGCATCATTTTCTTTCAGCTTTTTGTTTATGGACATAACAGTTTTTTGATCTATGCTGACGGAATTGGAGGCTGACTGTCTATCGATTAATTCACTTGCCTTACATGAGATTTTTAATTTTTCTGCTTTGTCATCAACTGCGCGATCTAAAGTAGTTCATTCTTTTCTGAACTTCCGCTTCAGAAATTTTTCAATATAATAAAGAGGTTTTCTTTAATGCTAGTAATAGTTTCAGCAGTGGTTACATTGGTGTATAGATTCGTTACTTCTAAGGAAAAGAATCTGTTATTGTCAGGTATTTTCGTGTCTTCCTGTTTTGCAATTAAGCCTGTCTGTCACTATCGGGCGAACAAAACATTTGGCTTTTGAACATTTGGTTGTGCTCTTAGTTTGGGATATTATGGATTGATAACTATGTACCTGTTTCGTTATTTTGTGTTAACAGAAACACAAATCTATGTATTTCTCTTTTTATCAAAGGTTGAAATCGGTTAGTGTAATGTTATTGAAGTGAAAGAAGCCAAGCGTCTTATTTCTATATTCATCTTCCTTCATCATGTCAATAGTACTTCCTTTGTGTGCTTTAAATTCTAAATTGCTAAGTGCTTTTAGTTTTTTGTTAATATGGTGTAAATCTTATAGTTCCTCATTTTTGTTATTGATCTTTTCGGCATTTAATGTGTAGGAATCTATGATTGCAGCTATTTGAGTGGATATATTGTCTTCCCATTGTGTTGAAACTACGTTAACAAATTGCTTGCACTTTCGCGATGGACATAGGCACTATTAAATGACAGTACGACAAATAAATCAGGAGATATGACGTAATAAACAATGAAATGCGCCGAGAGGGTTGCATCATGCAATGTCTGCTTTTAAACCACTGTACCTACCGATTTCAAACACATTTGGTACATATAATCCTTCCATGAGGTAACAATTGGCGTAGGGGTAAGAGCTGCATACGACATATGACGTCATAAACAATTATATGGTTGAGCTGCATACGACATATGACGTCATAAACACTTATATGGTTGAGAACCCATAGCACTTGCGATATGCGAATAAGGACACTTCATTCATCCTAAAATCTTCATTACTTTTTGGACACTTGACCTTCAAAACAAGAGGAAAGACACTGTCACGTAAAATTTTGGATGCTGCGTGACGGAGGATACTTTACATATGGACTTCGTCAGATTCTACAGCTGTTGTCCGATCCTGTTGAAATTTTTTAAGATGATTGAAAATTCAGTTTATCAGTGCAGTATTAAATATACAGATTACCTACAATCATTTCCATTAATTAATATGACTAAACAGTACATTTTCAGATTTCCGCGAAGTTTCTGAAAATTCTAGCAGCTCTCTCTGGAAGTATTTTTCAGGGTTATAATCATCAAAGACACTTTTAAAACATAAATATTGTTCACACCGCGTGAATTTTATGTGAGCAGTTTAAAGTAAGAAAATTTAAAAAACAAAAATGCTTCAGTGGAAAGCATACATTTCTAAATGACGGTTTTTTGCCTGTCAGCTTTGATGCATACCAACCGTACCGAATCATAGGGAAGAAAACCACCAGCAGAAGGAATTTGTTGTTACCAACGTATGGTTTTAATGAGAATTTGAAAATAAAGTCATAAATCTAAAATATAAAAATTAATGTTTGTTTGTTTGTCTTTTTGTTCGCGTTTTATGCACGGCCATGTGCATAAAAGATGACAATGTGATAAAAGATGACATGTGATAAAAGATTGACAATTCATTTCTTGCACTTGCGCGAAGGTTATAGGCATACTAAAATTAACTTCGTATGGAGCATGCCGGAGGGTGCTTTAGTCAATTTGTTTGTTACGCCTTCACCCTAAAATGGCAAGACGGCTATGAATAAAATAATACGTGATTAATACATGGGCTACGTTTAGTAAACCACCGTACGGTGAAGGGCTGAGGATACCTTACAGTGTGTTAACACGTTTGTTACTGTTCACGCTGAAACGGCTGGACGGAATTGAATGAAATGTGGAATGAAGGTAGCTTATATCCCGAATTGATACATGGGCTACCTATAGTAAGTCTCCGTAGGAGCCTGGCAGAGTGTACGTTACAAAAAACATCCAAATCGTTCGACTGATCACCACGAAAGTCAGCACATGAATGTGTGTTCTCATGAAGGAGATTTGACACCGTTTGACCAGTCACCATGAAACTTGCCGCATATAAATGTATGGCTTCATATATAGGAGGGAGAGGAGTAGGTGGAGGAGGAGACGTACAGAAGGGGGAGGGAGCAGACGGAGGGGGGGAGTACGTGAACAGTGAGAGAGAGAGAGAGGGGAGATATGGCCGATGAACAGAGAGAGAGAGAGAGAGAGAGAGAGAGAGAGAGAGAGAGAATGTGAGGGGAATGTGAAGAACAGGGAGCAGAAAACAGAAGGTGATCAGAGAGAGAAAAGGGAAGGAGAGAAGTAGTTATTGAAGATTGGAATAAACAACTACCCGGCAACGCCGGGTTTTCAGCTAGTACTTATATAAATGCTGTGCTATCTGTTCTTATTTTGGGATGTCCGAAAGACCAGAGACCCAACATCTAAATATACGACGGTTGGAACTTAAATAGTGGCAAGCTCCTGTTACTATTCTTCAGTCACTACTGTTGAATAAAATCCGTTGTCAGCGATGAGAGGAAGGCATAGTATACCGTTAGCAAAGTCTCTTGTGTTGATGGTGCGAATGGAGCGGTCTACTGCCTGTTGACTCTCTGGAACAGTTCTGAAGCGAATGCCACGAAATGGTTCCTTCATCTTCAAAATCAAATCAAGTGGCAACACTTTCTACGCAACTCATCCATCATTTTGCTAGACAATGCGCGGGAGCATACACCGCAAGCTGTGGCTGCTCTGTTCGGCCAATGGGACTTGGAAGTACTGTACCATCCAACATACGTGACTTTTGATTTGATTCAGAAGATGAAGGAATCACTTCGTGGCATTCGCTTCAGAACTGTTCCAGAGATTCGACAGGCGATACACCGCTCCATTCACACCACCAGCGGAAGAGGCTCCGCTAATGGTATACTACGCCTTCCACATCGCTGGCAACAGTTCTGATGGCTATATTGACTTAATTAAAGGACAGTAACAGGTATAAATATGTAATGCTTTTGTATCGGTTGTGGATAAGCAGTTGCCATTATTTATGGTCCAACCCTTATAAAAATTGTTTTCCTTACCTTACGACGCTCAGGTAGTAAACGTGGAAAAGTGATCCCCAAATTTGGGGCAACTAAACTTTCAGTCTAGTGAGTCTGATAGAATCAGTGTTAATATTAAAGAATTGTTCTGCCAGGATCACGTTGTAATTCATTTCTTTAAATTTCCACGTAAATAGTTGCAATACGCGTAAAATTTGTGCATTTATTGTTGTGGTCTTCAGTCTGCAGACCGGTTTGATGCAGGTCTCCATGCCACCCTGTCTTGCGCAAGCCTCTTCATCTGAGAATATGTACGGCAACCTATATCCTTGAATCTGCTTACTATATTCGTCCCTCGGTCTCCCTCTACGATTTTTACCCCACACACTTCCCTTTAATGTTAAGCTGACGATTCCTTGATGTCTCAGAAGGTGTCCTACCAACTTATTCCTTCTCTTAGGATATGCCAGAAACTCCTTTTTTCCCCAATTCTGTTGAGCACCTCCTCGTTTGTTACGTGATCTACCCATCTAATCTGCATCATTCGTCTGTAGTACCACGTTTCGAAAGCTTCTATCATCTTTTTGTCTGAACATCTTATCGTCCACGTTTCACTCTCATATAATGCTGCACTCCAGACAAATGCTTTTGGAAAGGACTTCCTAACATTTAAATTCATATTGGATGTTAACAAATTTTGCTTCTATAGAAACGCTTTTCTTCCCACAGCCATTCCGCATTTTATATCTTCTTTGCTTCGATCATCAGATGTAATCCTGCGACATAAATAACAAAACTCATCTACTATTTTTATTGACTCATTACCTAATCTAATTCCTCAGCATCGCCTGTTTTGCTGACACTACATTCCATCTACATCTACATGGGATACTCTGCAAATCACATTTAAGTGCCTGGCAGAGGGTTCATCGAACCACCATTATAGTATTTATCTCCCAATACATTCTCGAATAGCGCGCGGGAAGGAAGAACACCTGATTCTCTCTGTTCGAGCTCTGATTTCTCGTATTTTATTCGGATGATCATTTATACCTATGTAAGTGAGAGTCAATAATATATTTTCGCATTCGGGGGAGAACGTTGGCGATTGGAGTTTCGCAAGTAGTCCACGCCGCAGCGATAAGCGCCGTTGTTGTAATGTTTCCCATCCCAGATCCTGTATCATTTCCGCAACGCTGTCTCCCCTACATCGTGACAATACGAATCGAGCTGCCCTTCTTCAGACACTTTCCTTGTCCTCCGTTAAACCCACCTGATAAGGATCCCACACTGGGCTGCAATACTCCAAAAATGGACGGACAAGCGTAGTGTATGCCGTTTCTTTAGTAATTCTGTTGCATGTTTTAAGGGTTCTGCCAGTAAAACGCAGTCTCTGGTTCGCTTTTCCCACGATATTATCTACGTGTTCTTTCCAATTAAGCCGCAGTGGGGTAGCCGAACGGTCTGAAGCGTCTCGCTGCGGAACGCGCGGTTACTTTCGTGGAGGTTCGAGTTCTCCCTGGGGCATGGGTTTGTGTGGGTTAGTTTATCTAGGTTTAAGTAGTTTGTTAGCTACGGACTGATGACCACGCAGTCCGATATATTTACAAACATTTGAACATTTTTTTCCAATTAAAGTCTGAGGTATTTTGTGGTGTCTACGGCCTTCACTTTTGATTGATTTATCTTGTAAACAAAGTTTAACGGATTTCTTTTCGTACTCATGTGGGCAACTTCACACTTCTCATTACCATAAACCCTTACCTTTGTTTTACTCTTGTTAATGTTCATCCTATACCTTCCTTTCAAGACACTGTTCAAGAAATATTACTGATAGTACAAATAACGATCGCGCCCTGGAGCGTGCAGAATAGTGCTATCTCTCCGTCGATTTAGACGACGAGCGCGACTGCCGACTGGCGTTAAACGGAGTCGGCGAACGCCCGCTGCGGATATCGCCGCCGCCTTGTGCTAGGCTCGCAGTCTGAGGAATGGCAAAGGCAAATTTCAGAAAGTTGGCCGCTATTAGCGTTATGTCTGCGCGGGAAGGAATGCGGCGCCGAAGTTGCCCGTCAGCGAGGCTCGCCAAGTTGCACCGCCGGCTCCGGATTCAGACTGCAGACACGTGGGGGCGGCTTATCTGCCGCCCCCGCCGCCCTGCCGCCCCCGCATATCGACCATAACGCGGCGGCAGCTGCGGGCGCCACGCCCCGCCTAAGCCGGCGCCCGCCACTGACAGCCGCTTCCGACGCGCCGCGGGTTGCCTGCCCGCCAGGCAGCACTGCTTTCGTCAGTCTGCTCCGGCTGCATCACGCACAACCGGCGCCGGCCCGGGGGCGAAGCCAGATTGGCATTCGCCAATGAATCAGAGATAGCGGAGATGCAAGAGCTGAGTAAATAAATACTAGAGGACCCGTGCGAATACTTCACACAGTTAGTGGAATGACAAAAATTTTGTGAAAAAATAGAAGTAAATTGGAATGTTCACGCATAGCTTTCTTCAGAATCTAACAGTGCAAGTGTTTAAAAAAAACCTGCCTGTGAACGCCTGGAAAAATTCGACAAATTTTCATAAAGTTTACTCAGCTGTAACTTAAAACCCCTAACTCTTAACCCTTTCCTGCCCAAGCTATCAAAAAGGCGAGCACATAACTTCATATTGGGTTATTTAGCTACAGAAGTAAATAAAAGCACATTAGTGTATTTATACAGAGATAGTGGAGATGCAAGAGCTAAATAAATAAATACTTGAGGACCCATGCGAATACTTCGCACAGTTAGTAGAATGACAAAAATTTTGCGAAAAAATAGAAGTAAATTGGAATGTTCCCGTATAGCTTTCTTCAGAATCAAACAGTGCAAGTGTTTAAGATAACTTGCCTGTGAACACCTGGAAAAATTCGACAAATTTTCATAAAGTTTACTCAGCTGTAACTTAAAACCCCTAACTCTTAACCCTTTCCTGCCCAAGCTGTCAAATAGGCGAGCACATAACTTCATATTTGGTTATTTAGCTACCGAAGTAAATAAAAGCACATTACTGTATTTATACATTTATGTTTTCCTTATTTGACCAAAAAAAATGTTAAATAAAAAAATTAAAAAATGGGACTTGAAATTCCAAGAGGATATAATGCAATTGGGAGACATTATGCAATGCTTATCTCTGTTGACATAAGCATTTACCAGCAACGAACAGACAGCAAAATTTCTGTACCGAAATGCCGTTTTAGATATAGATCTCAACGGAGGAACAAAAGCAAACTGTAGTGCTCCCTGGACCGTATTCATATATCGTAATTCGTAAACAAAAGATTTTTTTAATGGGACTTAATTACGGGGTTATCAGTCCCTAAACTTACAAACTACTTATGAACTAGCTACAACTAAGGACGGCACAAATATCCATGCCCGACAGGGGATTCGAACCCCCGACCGTAGTGGCCGTGCAGCCGTGACTGAAGCGCCTCAGTCCCCTCGGCCACCGCGGCCGGCAAAAGAAAACTAAAACTACAACAATTTATTAGTGACACCTATGAACAAAGACAACTATATAAATAACACGCACAAAATGCCTCTGTCACACTGCCAGTACTAAACATTTTCAGTCACAGTTGTGAACGCCATATAAGTAAAAAGAGCTCTATTCCTTGAATATCAGTTTCCATTTGCTAAAACAGTACAAAACCAAATTACCAACGTGAGAACAAAGAACAGTGTCTCTTTGTGACAGCAAAATTCGCCTGACGAAATTGTTCACAAAGACATAAAACAAACCGTTGTTTATGCTCTTTGTGAGCAGATGTACTGAGCAATCTCGGCCAGCGAGACACATCGGAGGGACACTAACTATCGTCCTGTGAGGAACACAAGTCAGATATAATTTTCCATTTTGTTTTATGACGCTGGAAATGGGCCGGGACTTTTTAAGTCCCGTCGGGCAGGAAAGGGTTAATAGAATAAAATTGCAGGAAAATGTTTCACCTCTCCTTCTGAACAATTTGATATAAAGATAGTTTCACTAATTCATATATTGAACATTTTAGAATTTTTTAGTGAAAGCCTGTAAATGATTTTGTTTTCTTTGCCGGTTCATACTTCGATTCGATGCACTGATGCACTGTCTAACCGTCTTACTTCCACACTTGAAACTTTAGGTGCATATAAGGAACATGGGTATCTAGGTATCTACAATTATGTAATTTTAGTCACACGTTTTAATTCTAGAAGTATTTACATTTGATCTTCAAAACAGACGCTACATTTTTGTGATTAATCAGTAGATATTCTTGCACCTGTTGATAGTAAGTTAGTGTCTGTAGTCTACTTTTCTCTAAATAGTATCATGAAATATTCCAAATAATTAGAGACCTTTGGCTGAAATAGTATATTTTTGCATAAAATAAACATGTCAGAAAATTTATTTGTTGATAAATTCTATGTAATGTATATGTTTTACCTATATCTGTGTTGGTCCTAATGCATTGCAGGTCCATATTCTTCTTGGTTTATATGTTCGTCATCTTCTCTCTTTCTTTTCTTGCTTCTACTTGCTAGCCTGACTTCTTTGTTTGCCTCAATAACCACCTATTCTGTTTCGGCCACTTACAACTTAACAGGTGTCACCAGTGATTTTTCATATTGGACCCAGAAGATACTGCTAGCAACTTTAAAACTTCACATCTGCTTACTGCCCCATCATTAAAACAAACCGACTGCCATAACATTTACCTTTTCCAGAACCGAAACACATTTTAGGAGGCATTGCAACTTCTGCGAAAGTTAAGGTAGCACTAAATGAAACTAAGCAAGTGTTAATAAACAAAACAATGCTCGATAACCAAAGATATATAAGACAACATAAGAGAATTAAAATGTGCCTTCTAATAGCGCTGCCAACTTGAAAAACAATTGTTCTTATTTTTTTGGAGGTTGAAGTCTAATGACTACAAACGACGTGTGAGAGTAGCAGAGAAACAGGCATGGCTGCACACAGATTGATCTTCGAATTGATATTTAAACAACTTCCCGTACTCCAATTTAATTCTTTTGACCACCATTGTTTTCAGAAAAGTCTAAACCTTAAATTAAGACGAAAAACAAAAAATCGATTTTTAGAGAGGATTCAAGAGCAAGTTACCTTAAAAGCGTAAATGAAAGAGCTTGATCCGATGAGTGTTGTTAAGTGGAAAAAGAAAAAAGAACCGCTTACCTTAAATAGAACCAAAGATATCGTAAAGCAAACCTATTAAAATATTCAATGCTAAGACAAAAGGGTACCGCGTTTGAATAAAAATAAAGGATCTACATCTACATAGATACTCTGCAAATCACATTTAAGTGCCTGGAAGAGGGTTCATTTACCACTTTCATAACTTTTCACTACCGTTCCATTCTCTAATAGCGCGCGGGAGGAAAGAACACCTACATCGCTCCTTTTTCGATCTGGTTTCTCTTATTTTATTGGGATGGTCATGTCTCCCTAAGTAGGTGGGTGCTAGCAAAATTTTTTCACATTCAGAAGTAAAAGTCGGTAATTGAAACTTCGCAAACAGATCACGCCGCAATAAATAACGTCTTTCTTTTAATGATTTCCACCCCAATTCGTGCAACATTTCCGTGACGCTTTCTCCCCGGTAACGCGATAAAACAAAACGAGCTACTCTTTCTGAACATTCTCAATATCTTCAGTCAGTCCCACCTGGTGAGAGTCCCACAATGGGCAACAGTACTCCAGGATATGACGCACAAGTGTGATGTAGGCAGTCTCTTTGGTGGAGCTGGTGCATCTTCGAAGCGTTCTGCCAATGAAACGTAACCTTTGGTTCGCCTTCCCCACAATATTTGCTATGTGTTCTCTCCAGTCTAAGTTGTTCGTAATTGTAACTCCTAGGTATTTGGTAGATTTTAAGATGTTAAGATTTGACTAATTTATCGCGTAACTGAAGTTCAGCGGATTTCTTTCGGTAGTCATGTGTATTACTTCACACTTTTCTTTATTTAGTGTCAATTGCCAATTTTCGTGCCATGTAGAAATTTTGTCTTAATCGCTTTGCAGCTGCTTCTGATCCTCTGTTGACTTCACTAACCGATAAACGACAGCATCATCCGCCAACAGTCTAAGGAGCTATTCGGATTCAGGATGGAGAGACTTACGTTAATTCTGATACTTTATGACAAATCTGTCGATGAATACCTTTCGCTTAAAACTAAAAAGTAGGAAATCGGCCGGGCAGTTTGGTCTGGCCGACTATTCTTTTAATATATAAGATAGGGCGATTAAGTATTAACTAGGAAAAGTTCGATTTCTTCCACCCATCGTGTTATCTTCTGTAGAGGTAGAATGTTTCGGTGTATCTCCTCGATTAAAAAATTGAATGGAAAGCAGATAAAACATATATCTGACCATATAAAATATGGTAAATATATAATATAAAATGATTTCCAATTCTTGGTAACCAGTGAAATTAATATTTCTACAATAAAAGTCGTCTTTGTTCGATACAAACGTCAGCGGAGCAGCACACTAGGCCCGCCCACTGCCCGTGACTGATACTGCAGATGTGGGCTTATCTTGTGTGTTCAGGGACCACCGCTCCTGTTCAGGGTTACAAACTAGCGTACGGTGTCAAACTACGGAGAGCGCTATTTAATGTATGGGTACCCTGCTGAAGGGCGAAACGCGTCATCTTAATCTCTATACTTATAAGACGCATTTGTTGTCTGTCTTTCTGTTCTCTTATAACTCAAGATCAAGATAACCAAATAACTTGAAATTTGGTACACGTACACAAAATTATATGGGGAAGGTTCTTAAACAGGCTTTGTTCCATTTTTTGGAAAACCAACCGATAAATTTGAGGAAAAGTGAAAGTTCGTTTTAATGTGTCCGTGTAAATCTATATCTTCTCACTGATCTTGGTGAACTTTTGCACCATTTACCTTCAAAACGAGAGGAAGGGCACTGTCTACATAAAATTTCGTTCAGTGCATGGTGGAGGGTACTTATGGATTTCGCCAAAATCCATATTTTTGCTCCAATCTTGATGAAATTTTGTACACTTGACCTTGAAAACAAGATGGAGGTTACTGTCTATATAAAATTTCGTTCGGTGCATGGGGGAGAGTACTTTACTTACAGACTTCGATTGCAATCACTATACATATAAGACGCATTTGTTGTCTGTTTGTCTATACCACTTTAACATAAATGTACCCTTTTATTACGTGCAAATAAACGGTTTTGTACACTTCTACAGAAAACTTTAACCCCGGGAAAAGCCGGGTGCTTGCAGCTAGTATATATATAAAATTGAGGTGTTTGTGCCAATATTTTACTCCGCAGTCATACCTACATATCGCAAACGCATAGTGTTTGTATGTTGTAGTTGGTATCAATCTCCCATTACAAACTATGGTGGTAGAATGATGATAACGAAAAGGGGGTGGAAGATATGGGAACTGAAAGTAACCGACCTATATAAAATTCTACGTGTGGGTGTCAAAATTTTGTTCTTCAGCAAAAACTACTCTATGGAGATGAACGATCTCTTTGTGTTGTTGTAGTACAAAATCTCCCGTTGTACACCATAGCAGTTTTGTGCCGATAGCTATAAGAGGGTGGAAGATATAGTGGTTATAGTCGTCAGCTTATACAAAATTCGGACTTCTGACATTAGAATAGCAAAAGCAAAACGTTCTGCAACAAGCGTACGAAAAAAGAACAATAAGTGCATATTGCAGTTGGAAATGTGAAACTACCAAGAGAGATGCCAAAGCGTAAGAAAGAAATTTCGCGTTCTCGATCCGTTTCTAAAAGACAGGAAACGGTGCTGAAAAGTGAATCTACGGACGATAGAAACTTGAAATCTGTAGACGTGGTTTATCTCACACTGTAGGCATCAGCGATTTTTCGGTTTTCCCATCACGAATGGGGTGAAATAGGGGATGAACGGTTTTTTGAAAATACGTTGCTATTTAGGCAAAACACAAAACTTTCGATTTAAATTTTTGACTGGAATTTTAAAAATACGTGTTTCGATATTATTGGATATTCAACCATTAAGCGGGTGAAATAAGGGAAAAATCTTTAAAGGGTGCTACTATTTTGATGATAGAAGTGCGAAAATTTGGATTCGGAACCACTGTTATAATTTTAGAAAAACGTGTTTCGGGATGTTTTGAATGCTGCTATAAATGGTGCAATAGGGGTGGCTAGTTGTTTCAAAATACTTGATTAGGAAAGCATTTTTAAGTTAAGTCTGTGAAAATTTATTTTTACAAGTAGAAACAGCTAATGCAGACCATCCAGTCTACGCGTACGAAGCAGCGGGTATTAAGCGAGTTTCTCCAATAAAAGCCGACTTGGTTGCAGCGTGTGTGTACAAATGACAGCGGAGCAGCACACCACACCTGCCCACTGTTCGTGATAGAAAATGTTCAAATGTTTGTTAAGCTTATGAGACTTAACTGCGGGATCATCAGTCCCTAAACCTACAAATTGCTTATGGACTACCTTATACTAAAGACGACACAAACATCCGTTCCCGAGGGGAGATTCGAACCTCCAACGGGGAGCGGCCTCACGCATCGGAGCGAAGCGCCTCAATGAGCTCGGCCTTTCCGCTGCGGCGCCTATGATAGATACTGAAAATATGGGATTATCTTGTGTCTTCAGAGACCATCGCTCCTGTTCAGGGTTACGAAGTAATCCAGAAATGCAGGAAACTTTCAGATACCACAAACAAATCTGCGGTGTGACACTACGAAAAACGCTTTTTAATCTAGGGATGCCTGCTAAAGGGCGAAAAGCGTCATTAAAGAATAATAAAACACTCTGCAACCAAGACGGCATTTATCTAAGAAATATATCGGACCATTTCATCTCATTGGCATTGTCTCTAAGGTAGCTCATTCATAACTGATTTGTATTTAAGTAAGTAAAGCAGTCAATAAATCGAAGATTGGTTTGAACACCATACTGCTTTACTGAGAAATTTCCTGTTTGGAAATCAAAGTGTGTGGTTATGGAATGCCATCACAATTGTGAGATTGTACTCTTGATTTCCTATCAGACAGGACGCAGTACTTCATAATTGACGGAGTAGAATTGAAGTGACATCTGGCGTTCCCAAGGGAAATGTTATAGGGCCCCTACTGTTCCTTATTATTTTAAACGATTTAGAAGACAGTATGAGTAGCTCTCTTAGATTGTTCGCGGATGATGTTGTCAGTAATCGGTTACTAAAGTCACCATAAGATCAAAAGCAACTTCAAAATAATTTAGATATCAGCATGGTGCAAAAAATGACAATTGACCCTTAATAATGAGAAGTGTGAAGTCATCCATATGGTCACTAAAAGGAACCCGCTAAACTTCGTTTACTCGATAAATCAGTTAAAACTACCGGCCGTAAATTCAAGTAAGTACCTAGGAGTGTCAATTACAAACAACATAAATTGGAAACAACAAACAGAAAATATTATAGGGAAAGCGTACCAAAGATTAGGTTTCGTTGGCTGAACACATAGAAGATGCAGCAGTACTACTAAAGAAACTGCCTACACTACACCTGTGCGTCCTGTTTTGGAGTTTTGCTGGGCATTGTGAGATCACCACCAAGTGGGACTGACATACGATTAAGATACAGTTCAGAGAAGGGCAGCTCGTTTTGTACAATCGCGATAAGAGAGAGAGTGCACGAGTTGAGGTGAAAATTATTAGAAGTAAAGCGATATTTGTTTCGACGAGATCTATTTGCGAAATTTCTTTCACCAACTTTCTCTTCCGAATGCGACCTATTCTTGTTAGCACCGACCTAGATAGGAAGAAATGACCATTAAAATAAAATAAGAGAAATCAGATGGAAAACGGAAATATTTAGGTGTTCCATTTCTTCCGTGATCTATTAGAGAATGGAACTGTAGAGAAACATCATAAAAGCGGTTCAATGAACCATTTGTTATGCACTTCAATGTGACTTTCATTTATATAGATGTAGTGTGTCGTTGCCTTTCTCCGAAGTTTGAACTGACTTACCCAGCCAGTTATAGAGGAACCTACAAAGTGGAATGTCACTTGGATAGGTACTGAGCATAAGGTTGCACTATGAAAACGAGAGTGGCTGGAACTGGGTCAGTACGAAAGTAGTTGAAAAAGTGTGTAAATGTATGGGACGAAACTACTACAGTCATCAGAACCGAGGCTTACAACCTGCTTAATGTAACGTAAAGTAACCGCAGAACAAGACACACACACACACACACACACACACACACACACACACACAAGAGGGAGAACTCTCGCCTCTGGCCGCGCAGTTCCCGACATGGCGGCCATTCCCGCGCGGCCCGAAAGTAGTTAATTACTGTATTGCGTAAAGTCGCAGTAAACTATAAACAGTTCATTGTGGATTAAGGGCCGGTTTGTCAATGTCTCGTTAAGTTCCAGTTAAGATTTTAACTTGCCGTTAGCGGAGAATTGCGTTTGTCAATGTTTCGTTATGAGTTAACCTGACGTTAAATGACCTCGAACTGGCCGTTAAGTTAACGAGCAGAATTCTGCTCGTCACACGGCTAACGACCGGGTAAGTGCGAATGTGTATGAAAATGGCAGGATTACAAAACGCTAAAATACCGCAATGTATTACGTGATAAAGACCGATTTATCGAACAAAATAACAGAAACACTACATGTATGAGAAACTTGTGTGGAAAGCACCTTTACTGGAAAATTTTATCGTCATATTAATCGCCCTATTCATGTCAGTAGCGACGAGTTTGATGTATTGCAGATACCTAACATAACCTTAAAATTATCGTTACGATATCAACTTATGTTAATTGCTCAATATATTATGTATTGCGCGACGATTATTTCATGTAATTAGTTATTTCGAAGCATACTTTACGGCAACTGAAAGATCAGTAAACCGTCTGTAGTTATCACCTATAACATTTGTGCGGCCCCAGTGTTACACCGTCGAATGCAGTGTGCGCCCACTTGACTCGTCCCAGCGGATTACTACGCTGCGGCCAGGTGGCTAGTCATTCGTAGCGTGTCGTTCACGTGTAACTGTAATTAAACTGATATAACTTTGCCTTTGCAATAAGAATTGATAACATGGAAAAAGGGAATGTAATTATACACAGTCAATCGTCTGACAAATGTGACAAAAAGAAAAAAAAAAAAATATTCGGAGCCGTATTTGAACTCGGGTCATCTGTGTGACAGGTGAACGCCTTGCTACTTACACAACGCTAACGCATGTAGGCTGACCGACTGAGTACAGGTATAACAATTACGCGCCGGACTTTGCTCTCGATTTTCTTGGAAACCAAGGCGCACTGGAAGAAATCCTTCTAGCTTGGTGATCTGCAGGAGATCCCGCACAACATACTTGCGACCCAACAAAATTCGTTTGTACCCTTCTTGGTGTTCCCCTTGTCAGTCCCAAGTGTCCTTATATTTCTCTATTCAGGCCGCAAGACACACGCACTCACTTCTTGTTAAATACGAGCTTCTTTCACGTTTGTTACGGTCTGCTAACCTTTTCCCTGCCAGTCAGATACGGCGAAAAGCTGTTCATTCAGACGGCACTTTCATTTGTTCTATTGCCAACATAGTCGAAATATATCATACCTTCTCGTTTGCTGCAACGACCTATATAAACAACAAAGACTGGCTATGGTGCGGCCATACTTGAAGCAAATTGAAAGCTCGGCCGCCATGTTTTAGAACGTCACGTTGACGTAACCAGTCGTCTGCTATAGTACTGAATCATATCACTTTCACTTTGTGCAACGACCATTCTCTACCTGCTTATTGTTGTTTTTATAGCCAAGCTAATATGAATAAAGGATAAATGATAGGAAACAAGTGTGTAGCAGGCAAATCGGAAAGTTTAATTACAAATGGCACATACACTATATCTGCTAAACATCATCTCATTCCGAAAAAAAAAAAAAAAAAAAAATAGACATCTTTTCACTGTCTTTCAAACAGTATTAATTTCGTGTACATTTGCCTAATCTACTTACGTCTTTCCTCCGCAGATTTGGCTTTTTATAAATGACGTATTCTACAACTGAAGTAATGTTTTAATAACAGCTTTATTAGGCTGGAGTAATGAGATTCCTCCCAGAATTCCGAGGATACCATTAAGTGTTCATAGTTGGTAAATAAAGTTGGTCTTTTTTCCCAAAATTCTAAATACAACTACATACATTTGCAAAAGAAAAATGTTTCTGCAAGATCTTTAGAGGTATTGAACAGCCTGTTTTTTATTCCTTATAATCCGATTAATCCTGCTTGATTCTCATTTTAAGGAGCAAGAAGAACTTCCAAGCAATCTAAACACTTTTCTACTCACTTTCCTAATGATGCTTCCAGATATATATTCAACTACTTTTTTGGAATATAATGTCAGCATTTCGTATTCTGCCACAGAGTCATGGTCACAATGAATAGGCCTACTGCTCTCTGAATGTCTTAAATCAAGATTTGCAATAGACAATAAAGGAGGTTCCATCTCTCCTGCTTGACTACATGACATATCTTCAAACGAAGCTGTTTCAGCCACCTGACGTGTTTTTGGAGATCTCCTTGCTGGCGTTTTTGCTGTTTAAAGATGTCCAGGGAACGAAAATATCGTCGGAATCGCATTAGCCAGAAGCCGCTTTGTTGCATACATGTATTTCTCCCCAAAATGTGATGAACAAATGCAACTGTATGCAGTAGGTTTCCACTTATCTCGCCTCATATTGGCTAACCATCGTTTTGTAAGTTCTTTATTTTTCAAAGGAAAACTTAAAAATATACTTACAGCTTACTTTAGTTATAGTAGGACTATTGTATGCAGAAATGTAGTAGAACAAAACACGACATATAAGAAACGAAAAAACTACAAATACTAACTGAATATACGATATGCCAGCAGTCTTATTACCGCGATTCGTGCATTTATATGCTACGCATACACTTCGCACGATTTCAGCTTAATACATAACCATTCAAGCTTACTACGATAAGTAAAATGTGAAACCAAAGCACGTAAATAGCGTCGGTCTAACTTTCATATTCTGCGCATTAGACGTTGGAAAAAATTGCTGCCACAGTTCCTGGTTGTTGCCACAAGGAGCGCTGTTAACCCAGAGATAACCACTCTAAGCAGTTTATATAGCTCGTTGGTTTGCTGCAGGTTAGCAAACGAGAGGTTATCTGGCAATGACAAACGCAATGTACTTAACGAACACATTTAACTGGACGTTAAAGCCATCTTCTCGTTAACTAACGAGAAGATTAACGAGAGATGTACGAACCGGCCCTAAGTATTTGAATCAGCGTTAGCAGTGCAAGAACACAGGTAGGACGTTATCCCACCAGCCGGAGGACTGTACGCCGCGCGCTGTAGGCCACGCACAGCACGTAATGTTGCTGCTCTCTCACCGCCTTATGAGCAGCCACGCAGAAAGGTAAGGCAGCAGGGGAGCCGGTGAAGAACAAGGGGTTCATGCCGCTATATTGGATTTCCCGGGCATGGCGTCGGCGCCGACTTGGCAAAATAACCTCCTCGGAGGGAGCGTTCCGGGACAAGAAATTGCTCGCGATGCCGGCATCCCCTCTCAAGAGCCAATAGGCGCCGGTAGCGGAGCAGGCAAACAGGGTGCCGCGCTACGGACGGATCGCGAGGGGGTGCCGAAGAGACAGGTGCGGAAAAATACGCGGGGTAGTGGAGAGGATGGGGCGGATGGGCACGTGCCGCCGCCCCAACAGCTGACTCCCACTCACAGCGGGAGGGAGCGCTGAAGCGGAGGGCGCCTTTGAGAGGTCGCTGGGGGCGGCCGCGTCTTTAGATGCTCCCCAGCAGCAGTAACGGAGGAACCAAAAGCGTCCAGCAAACCGTTCTTCCTTGGCACTGACTTACTGCAAATTTATTTATTTATTTATTTACTCGTTCAGCATATACAAAGGCAATCATTCTTTAATTAGTTACAATCTCCTTCTACAACTATTTGAGAGGTCACT
This sequence comes from Locusta migratoria, assembly GCA_026315105.1. Classification (NCBI taxonomy): domain Eukaryota; kingdom Metazoa; phylum Arthropoda; class Insecta; order Orthoptera; family Acrididae; genus Locusta; species Locusta migratoria. The sequence goes on along the minus strand of CM048750.1, from coordinate 36,509,571 downwards.
TCTACTGGCCCCTCATGATCTCTCAGTTTGGTCGTTGCTATTTTACATAATTCCGGTGACGAATGGTCAGCCCATACATAGATATTAGCAATACCAAACGACTTGGGAAGCAAGATGGGCAAACGGTGTTATTTATTCTATTATTAAACCCAGGACCACCTTGAAGCACTTCCCTTCCTTCTTGATTTTCCTAATTAGACTAATCATTGTAGTTGTGTAGTTGGTTCAGTGCCACAATACTTAGAGTTGAATTGTAGAGCAGAGATATATTTCGCTGGCCACTGGTCAATGCAAAGAGTAGCGGGTGTTTCGACCTGTGCTAAGGATCGACTGTGCGACATCTATCCCCCCCGCCCCCACCCCTCCACTATCTCTGGGCCAGGGACTTCCGCCCCGGTGGACGCACTCGGCACTCTGCTACTCTCTGTCGTCATGCTAAGTAACTGGGCGTCGAGGATTCGTCGACTGCCGTGGGCTTCTTGGTAAATATGTCCGGAATTCTCATAGAATTCCCCAACAAGTCTATGTAAGGTACATCGAGCTTACGGTAGACACCCTCGGTAAATTCATAATTAAAATTGCAATAAAATCACCACATTAGGGACTTGTAAATTTCTGCAAGGCTGTTGTTCCATATGAAGAAAGGCAACTTTCACTAGAAAGCGCTAGATCATTCCTTCGTTATGTTTAAAAGTAACTTCTAATAGGGTTGTAATCGGCGAGCCAAGCCGTAATTTTCTGGGTTAATTCTGCCGCGACTTTTCTTTGCAAAGTAAATATGGGAAAAGGTCACGTGGCCCGGGGAGCCACAGTACTCCACTTACAACTAGTGTTTAAATGTTTATCAAAGTTCTTTCTTTTTCAGCAACATTAGGAAATGCGTGTGTTTGATTTTAATTAACGTGTGATTCAAATTTTCTCAACTTTTGTTGGGCATTGCAGTAGATCGGTATTTCAGTCAGATCTGTTGGCAGACGCAATGACCCCAACGCTCATCCTAATTTCGTTCTTTTAATAAAAATGAGTGTTGGAATTAACCACAAATAGAAGAGAAGTAAAAGTTGCTGCGGGCAGGCAACGTGGTAATTGATTTGATGCCCACAAAAATGCCTCAAAGGTTCTAAATGTAAATTCAGATAGGATGTCGTGTGATGAACTTGGTGAGTACCATGCTGAACAATAAGGTGAGTTATTTGAAAGCCTGACAGACGCAGAATTAATTGATAAGCAAGAGCGTCCGTCCTGAGTATACTGTAAATGATAGGCACAAAAGAAACGTGTGAAGAGAGTAGGGTGTTTAGATTTAAGAAGTGTTGCAAGCATTCTTGATATTCCTGTCTGGCTACCCATTTAAATGCCCCAATATTTTTAAAAGATCTTATTCGCAGTTCAAGATTAACTGTAAAGTGGAAATAGTCAATCAGTAGCACCATACTAACCGTGGTGACTTTTGAGCCCTGAATAATTTCCCTTTCCCGTGCTTCAAGGAGACCTCGTTACGAGGCCACATTATGCTAATTCTAATAACGGTCTGAGAACCGAGTTTGTTCAAATGTTAAAATTAATAACGGACATAGAACCAAGTTTTGTTTTAAAAAATGTTGACTGTAACATGTTAGAAATAGTAAGAGGGCTAAGACCCTAATAAATATGAGACAATAATTAAATACTTGCTCTAATTTCATACCTCAAATCACTCGGCATAAATGAAAGCACATGCAAACTAAATTGGCTAAGATTTCACTGTTTAGAGAATAAAAGAGTCTGTTGTAGCTGATGCTTAGTTCCACTGATAATAGGCGTCCCTGTAAGCTCAGATTAAAATTGTTTCCGTAGCGCATTTGGTCTTTTTTGGGCCATTTACTGTTACCCAAGTAGGGAGGTCCTATTAATAATCAGTGTGGCTAGTGCACTCGCCACTATGACGGTCTGCACTATACAACTGTGTAGTGGGTACAGTAGCACTCTAATAGCAACCAAAGGAGAGAGTAACATTTGGCAACAAATACAATAACAACATAGACTTTAGGTGCCACGCTCAATCTCACAAAGAACGGTAAGTTCACATATTTTAACAATACAAGTGCTCTGAAAATGTCCAAATGCTTGGAAAGCTTAAGGGACTTAACTGCTTGATCGTCAGTCCCTAAGCTTACAAACCACTTATGAACTAAAGACAACACAAACATCCATGCCCGAGGGAGGATTCGATCCTCCGACGGGGAACGGCCTCGCTCATCGCAGCATAGCGCCTCAATGCGCTCGCCCACTCCGCCGCGGCAAGTGCTCTTATAGCACTAAACTACATTACTAATACTCTCAAACTGTCATGCCACTTTAGGGCCGAGTCACTGTGTCTGTGTATGTCTTTCAAATTACCATCATAGCCGTACACTTGACACAATAGTAAACTAAGATTACCTGACACAGTCGGGTTTCGAGGCGATCTGATCGTTTTATAGTATTCAAAATGAAAAGCCAAGATCGTACATTAATAATTTATTTGCACTGTGTCACCATAACCTGGTCACATAAATTTTATAAGCTGGTCATCTTGTTAAAAAAATTGGGTATAAAATAACAAGTGCAACATTGCACTCAGTCACTATATAAAAAATACACAAGTCAAAAACACACAGCTTACAAAATTTCTAAGCTGTGTGTTTTTAACTTACGTATTCCATGTGCTAAGGTTGTTACATCAATCCTAGAATATGGAAACAGGTCTGGGATAAACCACAAAACCTAGTAATGGTTACAAACTTCCTGGAGTCCATCCAAATTGACCAAATCATTTGGTTTGTGCACATTACATGATGGGCTTTAAACGGCTTGCAAAAGCACCATTTATTAATACGAGATTCCTGACAAAATCACAAATAACCATTGTTTTTGGGTACTAATATCACGAATTGTGTGGAGCGGCACTCAGATATTTTCTATTCATTACAAATTGTCGAAATTTTTACCATATATTCCTAAGATTATATTCTAAAATACATTTTAAAATTTTGTTCTGTATATTTACACGTTACCGTTACCCAGAGGTTCAAACTGATCAAATAAGTAACTATTACAAATTGTTCAAATATTTACATTAAATTATACAGACATTCTAGAAACAGCACATTTTCGTTTTCGAAAATCATTTTCCCTTATTAAGACTAAGTAGGCGTATTGCGATCAAAGAAGGCGTTCAGGTCGCTATAAAACGTACCATCCGATTAGGGGAAAAAAGGGCCCCTAGAGAAGAAGGCATTCCTACAGAGACTGTAATTATTTCGTCTGGTGTGCAAGATTTATTAGACAGGAGAAATACCCCCAGACTTTAAGAAAAAAATTAATAATCCTCATTCCAAAGAGAGCACAGTTGCAAAATTTTAACACGAATTATTTACAGGAGGATGAAAAGGCTGATGATGCTTACCTCGGGGAAGATCATTTCTGTAGGGACACGGGAGGCAATAATCATATTAGATGATAGATTAAGGAAAGGCGAACCTATATTTCTAACCTTTGTAGAAGAAAGCTTTAGAAAATGTTGATTGGAATACACTCTTTCAAATTCTGAAGTCATCAGCGGTAAATTATAGGGAATAGATAGTTATTTACAACTTGTACTTGTCTGGCGTGTCATCAGGAAGGACTTATTGCTCGGCAGTGTGGAGTGTGTGGTACGCAGAAACAGTGGGCAGCGTTTCAGTCGCTGACACCTCCTCGGGCCTGTCTGGTATGAGTGGGACAGCGTACAAATGATTTAAATCATACCTGACAGGAAGAGTGCGGAAAGTTGACATTAGTAGTACTCATAATTTGAAAAAAAAAGCAGGTGATTCCTCAAACTGGGAAACAATTAAAAATTTGGTGCCACAAGGTTCGGTCTTGGGCCCTTTTCCGTTCTTAATATATATTAATGACTTTCCATTCTATATTCATGAAGATGCTAAGCTGGTTCTTTTTGCTGATGATACAAGTCTAGTTATCACACCTGACAGACAAGAACTAACTGAAGAAGCTGTAAACGACGTATTTCAGAAAATCATTAAGTGGTTCTCAGCAAATGGACTGTCATTAAATTTTGATAAAACACAGTGCATACAGTTCCATACAGTAAATGGAATGACACCATCAATAAATATAGACTTTGATCAGAAATCTGTAGTAAAGGTACAATATTCATAATACTTAGGTGTAAGCAGTGATGAGGAGTTGAACTGGAAAAAAACATTGAAGATCTGTTGAAACGTTTGAGTTCTGCAACTTATGCTATTAGGGCAACTGCAAATTTTGGTGATATACGTCTCAGTAAATTAGCTTACTATGCCTATTCTCATTCTCTGCTCTCGTATGGTATCATTTTTTGGGGTAATTCATCATTGAGTAAAAAAGTATTCATTGCACAAAAGCGTGTGATCAGAATAATTGCCGGAGCCCATCCAAGATCATCCAGCAGACACTTATTTAAAGAGCTAGGGATCTTTACAGTAGCTTCTCAGTATATGTATTATGAAATTTGTTATTACGAATCCCACCGAATTTAAAAGCAATAGCAGTGTACATAACTACAACACCAGGAGAAAGATTGATCTTCACTATTCAATGTTAAATCTAGCTTTGGCACAGAAAGGGGTGAATTATGCTGCCACAAAAGTCTTTGGTCACCTACCAAACAGCATCAAAAGCCTGACAGATAACCAACAAGCATTTAAAAATAAAGGAATTTCTGCATGGCAACTCCTACAATATAGATTGTAGAGGAAGATTGCACTGTAGTTCCTTCCCTACATTGCCGCACAGATTACAAAATGGCAGTATCGAAATAATTGACAGAGGGATAGAAAAACAATTAAAATCGCTCAAAAGAGGAAAGGCCGCAGGACCTGATGGGATACCAGTTCGTTTTTACACAGAGTACGCGAAGGAACTGGCCCTCCTTCGCGTTCCGAAAGATTGGAAAATGGCGCAGGTCATCCTCGTTTTCAAGAAGGGTCCTGGAACAGATGTGCAGAACTATAGGCCTATTATCTCTAACGTGGATCAGTTGTAGAATTTTGGAACATGTATTATGTTCGAATATAATGACACTTCTCGAGACTAGGAATCTGGTCTGTAGGAATCAGCATGGGTTTCGAAAAAAGCGTACATTTGAAACCCAGCTCGCGCTATTCATCCACGAGACTCAAGAGGGCCATAGACACGGGTTCTCAGGTAGATGCCGTGTTTCTCGAATTCCGCAAGGCGTTTGATACAGTTCCCCACAAACGTTTAATGAACAAAGTAAGAGCATATGGTCTATCAGACCAATTGTGTGATTGGATTGAGGAATTCCTAGATAACAGAAAGTAGCAGGTCATTCCCAATGGAGAGAAGTCTTCCGAAGTAGGAGTTATGTCAGGTGTGCCACAGGGGAGTGTCGTGGGTCCGTTGCTGTTCACTATATGTATAAATGACCTTGCGGATAACATCGGAAGTTCACTGAGGCTTTTGCGGATGATGCGGTAGTATATAGAGAGGTTGTAACAATGGAAAATTGTATTGAGATGCAGGAGGATCTGCATGGTGCAGGGAATGGCAATTAAAGCTCAATGTAGACAAGTGTAATGTGCTACGAATACACAGAAAGAAAGATCCTTTATCATTTAGCTACACTATAGCAGGTCAGCAAGTGGAAACAGTTAATTCCATAAGTATCTGGGACCATATAAACTCAATCGTTGGTAAAGCAGACGCCAGACTTAGATTCATTTCATTCATTTCAAATATTTGTTAAGCTTAAGGGACTTAACTACGGGGTCATCAGTCCCTAAACTTACAAACTACTTATGAACTACCAACTAAGGACGGCATAAATATCAATGCCCGAGGGGGGGATTCGAACCCCCGACCGTAGTGATCTTGCACACCGTGACTGAAGCGCCTCAGTCCCCTCGGCCACCGCGGCCGGCTTTGATTCATTGGAAGAATACTAAGGAAATGCAGTCCGAAAACAAAGGAAGTAGGTTACAGTGCACTTGTCCGCCCACAGCTTGAATACTGCTCACCGGTGTGGGATCCGTACCAGGTGGGATTGATAGAGGAAGTGGAGAAGATCCAAGGGAGAGCAGCGCGCTTCGTCACAGGATCATTTGGTAATCGTGAAAGCGTTACGGAGATGATCGCTAAACTCCAGTGGAAGACTCTGCAGGAGAGACGCTCTGTCGCTCGGTACGGGCTTTTGTCGAAGTTTCGAGAACTTAACTTTGCTGAAGAGTCTAGCAGTATATTGATCCCTCCTACGTATATCTCGCGAAGAGATCGTGAGGATAAAATCAGAGAGATTAGAGCCCACACAGAGGCATACCGACAATCCTTCTTTCCGCGAACAATCCGTGACTGGAATAGGAGGGAAAATCGATAGTGGTACTCAAGGTACCATCCGCCACACACCGTCGTGTGGCTTGCGGAATTGGTTGTAGATGTAGATGAATTTTTAGATATAAATTAGTAAATTTGAAAAAGTAAATAAATAAATACAAAAAAAGATAAATAAATAAATAAACTGTGTCATTTAATATTTAGTACAAAGTTATAATCTGTAAAGACACCTTTCATTAACCAGAGACGTTCCACATCATTAGCAGGTGTCGTATTTATGATGTATGGAACAAGTAGTAATGTAATGTAATGTGCGGCAGGTGGAGCTGGCGCGCCAGCACGGCTTCGCGGCCGAGGAGCACCGCGCGCTGACGGCGGACGGGCACGTGCTCACGCTGCACCGCATCCTGCCGCGCCAGCGCCAGTCCGCTGGCGCCAGCGCCGCCGCCGCGCCAGCGCCCGCGCCAGTCGTCTTCCTGCAGCACGGCGTGCTCGCCAGCTCGCTCGACTGGGTCATCGCCGGACCGGACTCCGGCCTGGGTGAGTCGGCGCCGCCCAACCACTTTCTCCCTCCTCTCACGCGTGACGTAATACGCAAGAAACCACGGCGAAGTCACTACGTGTCACTCACCATGTAGTAATGCGTGAAATAAATCGCAATTTTCGATGTTATGGCATCACTGTATTAGGTTTATATGGAATACCAAACTGTGACGAATGAAAATTTGTGCCCGGCCGGGATTCGAAGCCGGGATCTCCTGCTTACTAGGCAGACGCGTTGACCACTCCTCCACCGAGGACACAGTGACCAGCCCGACTGCAGAGCACTCTTCCCTGCACGTCTCCCGCCACACACAAATCTCCATTCGCCACGCTGTCTCTTTCCTATAACCACAGCCTATTTGTTCTGTAATGCTCGCAGCCACAATACTGTATTCCCGCATCAGGGAGAACAGACCATGAGGTATCGAGACACAATTAATTGTCGTTAGGCGCTTCAGGAGGAACGTAGGAACCCGGGAGGCAATACTCACTTTACGTCTTATCTTAGAAGATAGATTAAGGAAAGGCAAACCTACATTTTTAGCTTTTGTAGATTTGGAGTAGGCTTTTGACAATGTTGACTGGAATACACTCTTTCAAATTCTGAAGTCAGCAGGGGTAAAATACAGGGAAAGGAGAGTTATTTACAACTTGTACAAAGGCCAGACCGCAGTTATTAGACTCGAAGGGCATGAAAGGGAAGCATCAGTTGGGAAGGGAGTAAGACAGGGTTGTAGCCTTTCTCCGATGTTATTCAATTTGTACATCGAGCAGGCGGTGAAGGAAAGCAAGGAAAATTTGGAATAGGGATTAAAGTTCAGGGGGAAGAAATAAAAACATTGCGTTTTGCTGATGACATTGTAATTCTATCAGAGACAGCAAAGGACCTGGAAGAGCAGTTGAATGGAATGGACAGTGTGTTGAAGAGAGCGTATAAAATGAAAATTAACAAGAGCAAAACAAAAATAATGGAATACGGTCTTAGAAAATCAGGCGATGCTGAAGGAATTAGATTAGGTAACGAAACAATGAAGGTGGTAGATGAGTTTTGTTACTTGGGTAGTAAAATAACATGCGATGGTCGAAGTACAGAGGATATAAAATGCAGAATGGCAATGGGAAGGAAAGCATTTTTGAAAAAGAGAAATTTGCTAACATCGAATATTAATTTAAGTGTAAGGAAGTCTTTTCTGAAGGCATTTGTGTGGAGTGTTGCCTTGTACGGGAGTGAAACATGGACGATAAGCAGTGCGGACAGGAAGAGAATAGAGGCTTTTGAAATGTGGTGCTACAGAAGAATGCTGAAGATTAGGTGGGTAGATCGCATAACTAATGAAGAGGTACTGAACAGAATTGGTGAGAAAAGGAATTTTTGGCATACCCTAACTAAAAGAAGGGATGGATTGGTAGGACACATTCTCAGACATCGGGGAATCGTAAATTTAGCATTGGAGGGAAGTGTGTGGGGTAAAAATCGCAGAGGGAGACCAAGAGACGCGTATAGTAAGCAGATTCAAGTGGATGTGGGTTGTCGTTCTTATGAGGAGATGAAAAGGCTTGCTCAGGATAGAGTAGGGTGGAGAGCTGCATCAAACCAGTCTCCGGACTGAAGACCATAACAACAACAACAGGCGCGCAGCCTCGGCTTGTATACAATTAGATATTTCTTACGTCATTGCAGTGTTCAATGAATGAAATAAATCGCAATTTGCGATGAGTTATGGCATCACTGTATTACGTTTAGCTGGAATACCAAAATGTGGCGAATGAAAATTTGTGCCCGGCCGGGATTCAAATCCTAAACCTAATACAGCGATGCCACAACATCGCAAATTGCGATTTATTTCATTCATTTGAACGGTGTAATTCGTCAAAAATATATATAATTGTCTACAAGCCGAGGCTGGGCTCCTGACGACAATTAATTGTGTCTCGATACCTCATGGTCTGTTCTCCCTGATGCGGGAATACAGTATTATGGCTGCGAGCATTGTAGAATAAATAGGCTGTGGTATAGGAAAGAGACAGCATGGCGAAAGGAGATTTGGATGTGGCGGGAGACGTGCAGGGAAGAGTCCTCTGCAGTCGGGCTGGTCACTGTGTCCTCGATGGCGGAGTGGTCAACGCGTCTGCCTAGTAAGCAGGAGATCCCGGATCGAATACCGGCCGGGCACAAATTTTCATTCGCCACAGTTCGGTATTCCATCAAAACCTAATACAGTGATGCCATAACCTCGCAAATTGCGATTTATTTCATTCATTTGAACGCTGTAATTCGTCAAAAATGTATGTAAATGTTGTAATGCGTTTGCCGCGCGGAATGGCCACGTGGTCGAAGGTTTTATGCTGCACACTGGGCGGCGGTTCTTTCCGGACGTTCGAGTCCTCCCTTGGGTGTTTTTAGTATAAGGTAGTTCGTAAATATGCATGAAAATTTTTTTTTGAAAAGTCTCGGTAGTAATATGATTTATTTCACATGACGCCTTTCGAGTACATCATCATCAGATGATATCAGACAATATCTACAAGGAGTACAAAACATATTGATTCATATATACTTACAAATTAAAAAAAAATCTCACTGACTTGTTTTACGGCCCACTTTAGATTGTAGTTTTTGCAAACATTTTCGACGAATATAATAATCTAAATAATAACAAATTAATTAATAATACTGTCTGAAACCCTTTTAGGTAGTTGTGGGTTCCGAACCACTGACCTTCAGCGTCACAGTCCAACGCATTGCCCACTACGCTACAGCTAACAGCTACGACGTGCGTTCTTTAATCTAATACTATTGTGGCCGTTGTTAACTGATGCTAATGTGGCATTTGTAGATATTAGATTGTCATTTATCGTACGAAGAACGACGTGTTTTTGTTAATTCTTCAGTGCGCCATTGCTTTGAAATGACAAAGTGTAAGTTAGAACGAGAAAAATCATCAATTACGCAACGCAAGATGGCGTACACCAGAGAGAGTTCTGGGCGAGGAATGTCACGTGACATCTGCGAACGACTGGTTTTCGTTAATTCAGTGGAGGGAGTCAAAACTCCGTTATTTTTGCAAATATCTCTCAAACGATACGAGATATGAAAAAAAAACATAAGGGAACAAAGCTGCAGAGAATCTTCTCCTCTACAAATTCGGTTATTCAATTTCAGCATCAGATGAACGGTTTATATGCAATTAAAATTACATTACAAACAGCTTTTTTGGTATTACTAACGTATTTCTTGTCCGAAATATTTCAAAAAGCGAGGTTCTGGTTTCTAGTAGCCAACATTTATGTCTGTAAAATTTGGTGCCGATCGGTTGAACGGTTCGTCTTAAAAACGAGGAACACGTTACGGACAGACAGACAGACATACATCCCAAAATCGCCGTTATTTTTGCAAATATCTCTGAAACGATAAGAGATATGAAAAAAACATAAGAGAGCAAAGTTGTGGAGAATTTTCTCCTCTACAAACTCGGTTATTCAATTTTCGTGTCAGATGAATGGTTAAGCCGTTATTTTCTATTTAAATATCGAGCTTGCAAAAGACGATCGCAATGGCCCGCTTTTAGTGTTACTACCGTGACCTAAAGTGGGCCAAAAACGATGGGAATAACAAACATCTCAGTATAGATGCTTGATTAAAACTTAAAACACCATCGTGGACGTGTAGTGACGGTGTTGAACTACACTCACATGCCCAACTGTGGTGAGAGGGGGAACACCGTAACAGGTAAAATAGGCCCACTCGCCACCAGATGGCTGCAGGGTTAACATTAAAAGTTACTTGAATAAAACTACACATACATCATCTTGGGCACTCTGTACTGTGTGTAGTCATAGAAACTGTGAAAATATGGCTACAAAATGTGTTAAGTCTTATAAAATTATATAAGACACCGATTTTAAGTACATTAAAAATACTAGTGGGATAGGGCGTACGACAAGGGAGGCGTGGGAGGGCTAAAGGATGGGATTGGGCGTTGCTAAATACAGCACAAAACACACGAAAATGTCAAAGAGTACGCAAGCTAGACCATTGTGACGTGACAGTCACATAACTGCTCACCATATATTACAAGTTAATATTGTAGAATAATATATCAAGAGTCGTAGGTAGATAAATTATGTGAAAGGACAATATGTCACTTAACACGTATGGGCTATGATACCAAGACAACGGACAGAATCTGACAATATGAATACCGTCAAGGCTTGAAAATCAAAACAAATGACAAAATAATATACACATAGGCAGAATACAAGTGCCATTGAATCACAATAAATGCTCGTACAAGAGGTGGGTGGATCCCTCATCCACATATAAAATGTAATTTTCTTCTTGTATACCACAGATCTGATGATGATGTATTCGAAACGCGTCATGTGAAATAAAGCATATTGCGACCGAGACATTTCGAAAAAAAATTTTCATGTATGCCAACGTATGGTCGCTTGTCCACATAATGGAAGATTTCATTAACCAAGCATTAATAGTTTTTATGACCCCGCAGTTAAGTACTATAAGCTTCACAAACATTTGAACATTTCTACTTATTCATAAATACTCTGCAAGTCATATTGAAGTGCATGCCAGAAGGTTCATCGAACCGCGATATGATGTTTCCTGCATGCACACCAGTAATACTAACAAATCAGTCCACATCCCGTATCGAAATTGTTAAATAACTAATGCTTTAAGTAACATGTATTTAGAAGTAAGGTGGGTAATGTCGCTAAAATATTAAAAAATTAATTATTAATAACATTAAGTATTTAGAAAAAGGTATTTTTGATGGTATGGTAGCAGGTAGCAGAGTGTTGGCTTGAGTTTAAAGCTTCAGTCCCCCTCCAGTGCTGGTCACTTCACCTCTCTGCTCTGGTCGCTACTCCCACCACTGCTGCTAACCCCACACTTGATCAGCCGACTGCACATATACTGGCCAATTTATCTTGCGTGCACTCTATTAAGTTCCAACCACAGCGCCAATTTGCCCTGTGTTTGATAGTTCCAAACTGTTTAGCCTACCTTATTGAAAGAAGAGATCAAAATGGCGGCAAATTTTGTAGTAATTTAAATAAATCCAGAAATAAGAACGGCTATGGCTTTTGAGATCATGTTTAGTCACAAATCCTGACTGGTTAAATTAATCACAAAAAGCTTATAACTATAAAATGTAGCCAAAGTAGAATTTTTCCTTGCCGCGGTGGAGTAGCCGAGCGGTCTAAAGCGCCTCGCTGCGGAGGATCGAGTCCTCCCTTGGGCATAGGTGTGTGTGTGTTTGTCCTTAGGTTAGTTTAACTAGGTTCAAGTAGTTTGTAAGCTACGGACTGATGACCACGCAGTTTGGTCCGATAGAATTACAAAACATTAAAAAAAATTTTTTTTTGAATTTTTCCTTATCGTAGGCCGGCGTAGTGCACTTTCTCATAATTCTGTATGTTACAATTTATGGGACACTATTGGCCTTGAAACGAGATATACCACCAATCAATACACCAATGTAATGCCTGACTGGTTTTTGCAATGGAAGAATCCTTTAACGTATTCCGTATCATCTTGTAAAGTCACAAATTTTGTGTAATTCATTGAAACAGTTGAAGAACTGAAGCAGTGAAATGTATACGGTGTAGTTCTGAGCTTTATGGGATGTTCCAGAATAATGTGAAAGGCTGTGTAACATACCATATAAACGGATAATGTATTTAACTCCAATGCGGGAATGACAGGTGAAATATCTCCATTGAATAGTATTGTATCTTATTTTGCTGAAGTACTGTATTTGTTGTTAAGGTAATAAGCCAGTGGCAAAATTTTATCTACTTTTGATAGAATCTGAATATAAAAGTTTATATTTCATATCCATTTGTGCAAATATATGTATTACTTCATCCATAAGTCAGTGACATCTCGCAACTACAAGTTGGAACTGAATATTTGTGCCAGAATGGAACCCGAATCCGGATTTCCACCTTTGGGAAATTTATTAAACAGGCTAGTCTGGCACTTTTTTTGTCATGCCTAAAATTCTGACCTTATTGCACAATACGACTGTAGTGTTCCCTTCCAATTTTTCCACTCGTAGGCAGCTTTACTGGCCGTATTTTTGCATACGCAGAGAGATACCCCCTTTGCTTGTTGGAGGAATGTATAGTTACTGATATACTGTCTGTTGTTCCGAACAAGAACCGGCAGTACATATACGAAAGTATTTGTAGTTGTCTCAGAAATTATATCGTACTCTTAACTTCTAACTGAATAAAATCATTGATCAAGTAGGCTATTATTACAGATAACGAAGCGACCAGACTGTAAGGCAAAAAAAGTTTTCCTAGTAACGCACTATGAAAGTTCTTTCATTTTTGTCCCTAATGGCCGGCCGCTGTGGCCGAGGAGACTGAGGCGCTCCAGTCACGGTCTGCACGGTCACTACGGTCGGGGGTTCGAATCCCCCCTCGGGCATGGATATTTGTGCCGTCCTAGTTCGTAAGTAGTTCATAAGTAGTTTGTAAGTTTAGGGACTGATGACCCCGTAGTTAAGTCCCATAGACTACAGAAACATTTGAACATTTGTCCCTTATGCGTAAAACCTCTGTTAATGATAAATTGGTGTTACATATGAAATCACTGTTCATAAGTCACTATATGTGGTACAGTGTCAGCGTATTTATTAATACACGCTTTGGTGACAGTATCACCGGCTGTTGTATCCTGAGTGTAGCGTACACCCAACAGGAGGCTAAATCTCTTTCAGCTGATATTAAACTTTCCTACTGCAGGAAACCTTCCTTCGGACGGGACAGTTCACACACTATTTAGCGCGTGCGTGAATTAAAATCTTAGCCTAGGCGGAATTTAAATTTTTTATGCTAATAATATTTAACGCAGAATAATAGAAATAACTAATTGCGGAAACATTGCGAAATGTACTGGGACTGCATCGAGCTAACAGTGGAAATAATTCAACGGATTCGTGATAAATTAAAACGCGTTTGATTGGAAATTTTCAATTCCGTTTTAATTTATAATGTCAATCCTGCCTCGTTTGCTGATATCCATATGAAATAGAACCTACTTATAAATGAGTGCATCTAAATTCAGCCGTCATACTTTTGGTATATCACAGTCGCTGGAAAAAAAAATTGGAGCACCCATTAGATATGACCGGTTATTACCGTAACATACTACACGTCCACATTATAGCTGCGTATACAACTGATAAGAGTTTCAGTATCTCTGACTGTTAGAACGGCCACTGTACCTCTGTAGTATTGTCTATGTTTAGCGTCGATATCATTTCTAAGAAAAAGAATTATGGATTTACAATGCACGGCGGAAATGTGCTGCTTTCAAAGGCCGTGGTCCCATACTTTCCCATTTCAGTAGACATGCATACTAATGATTGTGGGAAAATGATTTAGACGGTTCTGTAAAGTGCAGAAAACTCTCCAGAGTGCATGCGTGGTGCTACTACCTCTGTGTTGTTCAGAAGTTGGTACCAGTCAACTGCCATGAGTCTTTTTTTTTTTTTTTTTTTTTTTTTTTTTTTTTTTTTTTTTTTTTTTAAAGATGGAGACATTTAAACAATGCACTCACATGCCGCAGTTGCTATTTTACTTTTATCTTTTGTCTTTTATCATGTACAACTAGATTGGGTGAAACTATGTCACAATTTTCAATTACTTATATATCAACTAAATTTTTTTTTCATAATAAAACAATGAATTTCTACAGCTTCACAAATATAAACTTAAATGCAGACTCTGTAATGCCAAAACATTCAAAAAAAATCCATAATCCATATCCTAATTGTTACATTCTTCCTACAGTAGAGAAACAGGTCTGGGCTGAACCACTATTAGCTTTTGTTCAAATTGAACACTTGTTTGTTCTAAATTCAACCTTGCAAAAATTTTTTATTACTTTTGTATAGGTTTCTCTGTTTTTGGTCCCCCATGGGCCTGTCTGGCTATGTGGGAACAACATCGTCAAATAGACTAATCATTGAGCACAATTTCCCTCTGTTCGACTGTAGGAAATGTAATATCCTGATCTATAGTTGAAAGAAGACTGACCAGTCTTATATCTAGACTAAGCACTACTCAGTTTACATAATTCACCACCAGGTAGAGCAAGGTTATATCGCTATCCAGTTCATAAAATAATTCTTGCTAAACATCCTAGATGGCGTTACATGCAGTATTTCCACCATTTGATATGTTTCCTAATTTTACAACTGAGGTGTGCCTCTCTGAACCTGAGCTTTACATCGTTACACCGAATTGTACATGAATTATCACACTTACTACGTTACTGCATAACATTCAAAATTGTGTATGCAAATACAGACACAATACTTCGAAAAACTTCCAATCAGAATTAATATAAAATCTTAGAGTTGCACCTGCATGTCAGTCATATCAGTCAGTTAGTGACCCAAGAACTGCGAAGTAGGTACGTTCGACTGCCTACGCACCAACTGAATGCGTCTGATGGCGCATCATTGGACTGTTGGAGCGGGTTGGTCATATAATGCAATGCCAGACATATGGGCCAATCAGCTGTCACTGTGGCCTGATATAAGATAAGCACCGAGTCAAGTTAAGCTCATTCGGGTCGATCTGTAAGCACCTCCCGAAGGAGGAATGCGGTATGGTGCTCCTAGCAATGCAGGATCCAATGATGACATCCACGAACATGTGTCGAAGACGCCGGTGTTTGGTGTTGTGCCATGCCAAGGAACCATGAAAAGAGGATATATGGCGTCGCATCGTGTTCAGTGATAAGTTCTTTTCCGTAACTTATGATTATTGTGTTCACGGTTGGGGAAGAGAATGGTGGAGGAAACACCATGCAAATACTGTGGAGAGACCCATTGGCGAACCACTTGCATGATGGTGTGGACAATCACACCATCTGACACTGATACGTCACAGACATTCTTCATCCGCACATCTTAGCCCAGATGATACAGCACACTGGGACATTTGTCCAACAATATAATGCACGCCCATACACAGCATGTGCGTCCATGGACCGCCTAAAGCATGTTGAGGATTCCTCAGCAAAAATGTTCAAATTTTTGTAAATCTATCGGACCAAACTGCGTGGTCATCAGTCCGTAGCTTACAAACTACTTAAACTAAGCTAAACTAAAGACAAACACACACACACACACACACACACACACACACACACACATACACACACATGCCCCAGGGAGGACTCGAACCTCCACGGCGAGTAATCGCGCGCTCCGCAGCGAGACGCTTTAGACCGCTCGGCTACTCCACCGCGGCACTTCCTCAGCACCTGTCCATGATTTAGCATTTTTGGAACATGTGCCAGTACCAAGCCTCGGGATCGGGATTGACAGCTGCAACAACTGTGAACAAACGTGTCTCATGAGAAGATCCAACGGCTGTTGGGCACCAGTCCAAACTGCTTAAAGACGTGTTTTACGGACAGGGACCCAACTGACCTGCCACCAACGTTACATCCAATTCCATTTTGCATTCGACATCACAATAATTCAGTAAAGTCATATAGCCTCTTAACATAGTTGTTTTATTAACTACCCAATATTTTGTCAGGTAGTGTAAATAATAAGGGTGCCTGTTTATTCCCCCATTATGCAAAAAAAAAAAAAAATTCATTCCACTTCAACATGGCTCCCATACATTTAGAAGTGCAGTGGTAAGAAACTATTTTGGGTAGTTTTTGGAAAAAATGGTGAAGATATGGTAAAGTGATATTACATCTATAAAGGAGTGAAATTTCCGTCCTAACGTGAAGCATAACTCTGGACAGTGACGTAAGTTGGAATTCTGATTTCAGATGAACAGTCTATATCTATAAATGTGAATGTCTGTTCGGTGTACGTTTATCACGTCTGAACCACAAGACGTAAAGAGCTAAAAATTTGTACAGTTACTAATGTCTACCCGGGGAACGCTTTAGGCACGGTTTTATGGCGATCAGATAGCTCTTTATCTATATATATATATATTAATCTGAATGTCTGTTCTGTGTACGCTTATCACGTCCCAACGACAAGATGCAGAGACTTAAATATTTTTACAGGTACCAATTTATACCTGAGGAAGGTTTTAGGCACGGTTTTATAGCCATCAGATAGATATTTAGTAACTTGAAGAATATAACGCGCAATGCGTAACAATAATTACTCTTTGAAAATTATATTTACTCTTTGAAAATGATATTATTGGTTGCATTGTTGCTTGAGGGTTGATAATGATAAAAGGGTGGAGTATATCGGGATGGAAAGTTATCGGTGTATATAAAATTCTACGTGTGTGTGTGTTAATATTTCACTCTGCAGCGAAAACTAAAGATCGCAAACGAATGGTCTGTGTGTAATTGTCGTCCGACGTCTCCCGTTGTACACGATAGCAGTTCCATGCCGATAGCTATAAGGGGATGGAAGATATGGTGGTTGAAAGTCGTCAAATTATAAACAAATTCGGACTGAAAGCCAGCGATGACGTTTGTGACTCTATAGCAAGGATGTTACATACAGCGAAACGTGATGCCACAGACACGCTTTGGTCTGTGCGTGCTACAATGTCTTCAGCTCTTTCTCTGTAACGATAAGCATACGAATAAGGAAGTATAAGAATAAATAAATAAAGCAGTAGGAAAGAAATTTCTTTTAATACATCTCTTTAAAAAAAATCGATTTGACGTTTCGCGCATTACATCAAGTGATCGATCTGTGATATAATAATAATCGTTATTGTTGAATTTCATGATTGGATTCTTCGAAACGAGTGCATTTTTACGTGTAATCACACGCGAGCGGAGCCGTGGGTTTAAGCTAGTAACTTATAAATTCAAGATAACACGTCACAGCAACTGGGAACCTGAGAGGGATAAAAATCCAGGGTGAAGAGGTATTACTGATATAATTCACTGTTGACAGCTATATTCTTAGTGAAAGTGATAAAGAATTATGGAATATTTAGAATGATTTAATGAGTACATAATAGTAATTGGGAATAAGACAAACGGACAAAAGTAATGAGAAGCAGCAGAAATAAAAAGAGCAAGCACTTAACATCTAAATTGCTGATCTAAAAGTAGATGAAATCAAGAAATTCTGCTGCATACGTAGCAAAGCATCCCATCATGAACTAACGAAGAAGGGCATTTAAGCAGAGTAGCAAAAGCAAAAACGGCATGCATATTCGAACATTTGAAGAAGAAATTTCTAAGAATGTATGCTTACTTCACAGCTTGTATAGTTGTGAATCATAGACAGAAAACCAGAACAGAATGGAAACGTTTGGAATGAGGTACTTCATATCAGCTTTGAAAATTAAGTCTGTCTTTGTAAAAGGAGAATTCTTATCTACGCTGTATGGATGAGAATGGCATCTGAATTGCGCGCACAATGGGCGCAGATATTTCACCCTTTGCAACAGGCGGCGGAAAATAGCTGTGAAAACATTTACGTAATTTATTTATACAGTAAGTTGCATCAATTATTTTGTCGGTTCGAGCTATTATTCAAGCATCGTAGGGACATGACATGATCACCGATATACTGATTAGCATCAAAAGAAATTAACGAACTGTTGAATTTCAATTACAAGTTAATTGCCATGGGTATATAATTTACAATAGGATCTATCTCGATGCAATTACCGCAGTGCTGACTATTCGCAACTACTCATTTCTATATTGTGCATTCATCAAATTTAAATATACAACACCTCAGAAAGATTTAGTTAACACCAATCTGAACAAAGAGAGACAAATCTAAATCAACCTTATCTGTGGGTCTGAGCTCATAAAGGATAGTGAATGAGGAGCATCAACGAATAACGAGGGATTGAATGACAGGACGTCTATTGAATCATCAGGTAATAAAAAACACTTTAATACTTGCAGAAAATGATGATAGCGGTGCGAATGCTACACTAAACTGAGCCGGCCGCGGTGGCCGAGGGGACTGAGGCGCTCCAGTCACGGTCTGCACGGCAACTACGGTCGGGGGTTCGAATCCCCCCTCGGGCATGGATATTTGTGCCGTCCTTAGTCTTAGCTAGTTCATAAGTAGTTTGTAAGCTTATGGACTGATGACCCCGTAGTTAAGTCCCATAAGTTCTACAAACATTTGAACACTAAACTGAATATGTTAGCGTAAAGGAGAACTAAGCTCCATATAGGCAATAAGAAGATGACTCAAAAGAAAGAGAAAAAGAAAAATTACACCCCTCAAAAAGATTAGGGCATCAGATGAGATTTCATATACAATATACATATGGTAACGTATTTTATTCAGACGTTGGTTACAATTTTGATTTGTGTGCGATAGAGTAAGATATTTTGCTCTCTCAACTGTTTACTTGAGGTATGCATGGCATTTGCTCAGAGCGAGGCAGCGTGGGGTACCATAATGGATGGTTTAACGTCCCGTCGACAGCTTGGCCATTAGAGACGGAGCTAATGCTCGGAGTTTTTGGGTTAGGATGAGGATGGAAATCGGCCGTGCCCTTTGAAAGGAACCATCCCGGCATATGCCTTGAGTGATTTAGGAAAATCACGGAAAACCTAAATCTGGATGGCCGGAGGTGGATTTGAACCACCATCCTCCCGAATGCGAGTCCAGTGCGTTACCACTGCGACACCTCGCTCGTTGGTACCATAATAATGAAAAAGTCATTCTCGTTGCCCTTTAATATGGTGTGTGATTACCTCGGACAGTTGTACATCTGCATGGCATGAAAAGTTTGAGGTTATCAATAAACTCGTGAGGAGTCATTCTTCCATGAGTGCAATATCCAGCTCTGCAACCGTTGTGGGAGGTGCTGGTCTGGCTACAGTGCGTCTGCCGAGTGATTACTAGACATGCTCTATACAGTTTAAGTCCAGTGAACAATCTGGACACACCATTCGTTCCATTCCCTCAGGTTTAAGCATGTTGTCCACCAGTGCAGCTCTGTGGGAACGTGCGTATCCCACACCAGAAGGAACCCATCTTCCATGGAGCCAGCGTAGGACATTGTAAAAGATCTAAGGGTCTCGTCTCTTTACCTCTGAGCAGTCAAAGCGCCATTCTGAACGATATAAAGTTCCGCACGTCCACCAATGCTGACTGGAGAGTGCATTACACGAAATTGTATTCACTCTCGACGGCTGTTAACCGGAGATCTCATCTCTGGCTGACAGTGTCCACGAATGACCGTAGCGTTGCATTCTTTTAATGGTTCCTGTTGTTTGAAATCCCGTCCAGTTCCTGGAAATTACACGTTGGGAGACTCCAATAGCTGCAGCCACCTCCCTCTGTGTTAGTCCCGCTTCCAATATTCCTGTGGATCGCCATGCCATAGCTTCGGATAAGTCACATTATTGTTGCATTGCATACATTATCTGAACCCCACTGCTTTTGAAATTCGTTTGGTATTGTAATCACAAGTCAACGGAAATGCCTTCTGCAGCAACTTTCTGTTGTTAACACTAGCTCGGTTGCCGTAATGTTCTTTCCTCTATCCCGTAGAACTTACAGAAAGACGTCAGACCAACTTAGGCCATTGTGCCGATGACAATACTTTAGAACCTAGTTATATCAACATATCCCCTAGTAGCTATGACCTCCTGTTCAAATCATCTATAATCATGTATTCATACTATCTTTAAAAATTTTGACCCACTTTAGGTTACGGTAGTAACAGTAAATGTAGGCCATTGCGATCGCCTTTTGACAGCTCGAAACTTAACCGTTCCCCTGACACGATTATTGGATAAACTAATTTGTAGAGGCAAAAATTCCCCACAACTTTGCTCCGTTGTGTTATTTCCATATCTCACACCGAGATATTTGCAAAAATAATGGCAATTTGACACTATCACTTGATTTTACGTAAACCAGAACATACATAGAAAATAAATTTGAAAAAGAAGACAAACTACCATTGAAACTTCCTGGCAGATTAAAATTATGTGCCGGAACCGGGACTCGAACCTGGTATCCTTACGAAGCGGCATCGTGAGTCGTGTCGGGATAGCTCAGTCGGTAGAGCGCTTGCTCGCGAAAGGCAAAGAGCTCAGGTTCGAGTTCCGGTTCCGGCACACAATTTTAATCTGCCAGGAAGTTTCATATCACAGCACACTCCGCTGCAGAGTGACAAACTACCCTTGCTAAACAGATGTTAATATGAAAATATGTCATAGATATTACAGTAATAATTTAAGGCGGTAAAAGTTAAAAAAAGTTTGTCAAAGATAATCTCAAATATCAATATTTTTTCTTTACTGTTATGTTTAACACATAGGTAGGCTGGCAGCATTCTCTTACGCCGCTTTTCGGCCGCGGTTGTATACAATGGACATGAATATTTTAAAAACAATGGCATGGCCATAAAAACTTGAAAAATTTATAAATTTTGATTCAGAGAAGTTCATTGGTGAAACAATAACAAAGCAAGATGTTAAAAACACGTACAGCCTGTTAAAAACATTTGGCTACGGTGACGGCTGAAACACATAGTAAGAAACACAACACTAGAACGATGAAGAAACATTGAAGACACTGTTAAAACCTCTGGCGTCGACACTTGTATTGTGGTGGTAGACGCAATGTTAAAACTGCACAGTGAGACACAACACAATACGATGCACTCCTTATACAGCACTGAGGACACAAAGAGTGTGGAGGGTGGGGGAGCGGAAGGAGGAGAAGGAAGGGAGTAGGAGAAGGGTTGGGGGTAGGTAAGGGGACGAACAAGCAGCGGTAGGAAAGGAGAGTGCGTTACATCCATGGGGAGAGGTTCAGGGTTGATAGGTAGGGTGCATGCACAGAGTAACATATACAGAGAAGAAGCCCCCCCCTAAACCTCTGTCCTACACTCCCCTCATAGTTCTATAAGATGCCAGCAGATGTCAGGTGGTTCTCTGGCTTAGTACCGGTAGATCACACTAGAGGCGCTTCTTAGGGTGCCTCCCGCACATCAGAGGGTAGCATGGAGAGGAGGCTGAGGGGAGAGCTCGTGCCACCTACTACGAGGCCACGGATGCATCTGGTGTGCCGGCGATAGAGAGGAAGTGGTGGTGGGGACAGCCGCTACCTGCCGCATGCTCTGGCCAGCTTTAAAGGGCTGATTCTGACCGCAGCGCCATCATGGGACATCTTACAGAACTGCTCTGGTCCTCCCTCCCCGCACCCCTGAGCATGTGACCGGGCCCTTACTGAGGTTTCCCGTCTGTATATATTTGTCTGTGGTGAATGTCAGGACAGAGGGCTTAATTCGGGAGGGGGAGGTGTTAGAAGTTACCCTGGGAAAGGATGTGGAGAGTGTGGAAGTGAAGGGAAGGAGGGATGGGCCAGGAATGGTCAGGATGGGGCAAACCAGGGAGTTACAGGAGTCTATCTTGCGGGATATGTATAGGAGCTGAATATGTTTGAGGAACTGTAGGAAGTGGGCAAACGGGATGAGATACAGGAGCCACATGGGGTAGGGGAGGCGGATGCGGTAGGCGAGGTGGAGAGCATGGCGTCCGAGGATTTAAAGAGTCTTTGTAATAGGTAGGGGGAGCGGAAACACAGGCGGGATGGAAGCTACAGTGGACTGACCACATGTTGGATCTGTAGGTGTATAGGACAGTGGATGGGCTGAGGTCCCACGTCCGGCCAGAAAGGACGTTGACCATATGGAGTTGGGTGGGTCATCAAATTAATAATTTTGGCTTAATTTAAAATACGGCCAGTGAGAATATTACGTATTTTCAACTTTTCGCGGCGTATTGTATAATCCATTAAGTTTCGGGCATGCAGCCGCGCGAATTCTACTCCAGTATTTCGGCCGAGTAACGAACGGCCATCTTCAGGTTGAGGTCCATTGAACACCGAAGATACACACGTTTGTTACAAGGAGACAAGTCAGCTGTGGCAGAACATTGTATCAGTACAGTACTCTATGAACTACAGTGACGTGAGAATTTTAACACCGACCTCTTCCTTCTGGGATTCCAGTTTTAAGGAAGCAATAGAAATTAGATTAGCAGAAAACTTAATAAACAGAGACAGTGGTTTTAATTTAGATAAGACATGAAACCAGGCTCTAAATGTAATGAAATTGCAACGACGAGGTCACAGTACTGCTGCCGCCGAGCATACATAGGCGAATCGAATAGCTTCCACGGGGGCGCGCGCATGTAAGTGTACATACCTCTTTGCCGCCGACCAACATGTGTGACCCGCATGCGCAGTGCCGCCGCGCTGGGGCATATAAGGCCGCGTCTGGCACCTTGTCAGCAGTCTTGCGGTTCATCCTGAAGATGGTTGAATTCGGGTGGCTGCATGCCCGAAACTTATTGGATTAGAATATTACGTGTTAAGTGCTTAGATATTATCACTATAGTAGTAATTGTATCGTCCATATTTTTGTATTACTTTTGACCGAAATCGTTAAACTGCAGGAAAACTTAAAGTGGCCCATAAACACGCCAGTGGGATTACTTTACTGGACGTCCAGCCTGGTGTTGCACTGGGTCATCAGGGTGGTTGAAGCCCCACCCACCACTGTGCAAGGCCCGCATCGCGCGGTCTAGATGCCGGGCAGACGGCCTCGTGCAGAATGCAGCAAGACACGCCGGAATTCCTTCGCAGCGCCGGCGCCTGCTCGTTCAGACGTGTTTATTTTGGCCGCCGCGCGCTGCCGCACTCTGGCGTGCGAGTAATTGCCATTGAATTCACAATGCAGTCGGCGGCAGCACGCGTCGGCGTTTTCTGCACCGTAATAACTGTAATCCCGCCCGGCGCTCTGGATTAAAACCGTCGCAGCCGTAGTCTTTACGGAATCAATATCGCCAAGCGGAGAGACGCGCCGAACTGGGGGCAGACGGCGCCGACGTCAGAGTCTCGCAGGTCAAGAGAATTGGCGGAATAGGCGAACTGTCTGACATCCTTCAACCTCAACTCTTGGGCAATTCTTGAGTGATTCAGCTGCGAGTCGTTGCTGCACTGACATGTGGTGGGTTGGATTGATTTTACAATGTATATACCTTCCTTCTTGCTTCTCTGCTTGTGCAAGGACTCAGACAATTTACAGTGAGCCGGAGGGCAGTAGATACCGGATCCCAGGTAGATGCCGTGTTTCTTCCGCAAGGCGTTCGCTACCGTTCCGCACTTAGTTCAAATGTTTGTAAATTTATCCAACCAAACTACGTCGTCATCAGTCCGTAGCTTACAAACTACTTAAAATAAGTTAAACTAACCTACAGAACAACACACACACACCCACGCCCCAGGGAGGACTCGAACCTCCGACGGCGAGCAACCGTACGCTCCGCAGGGAAGCGCCTTAGACCGCTCGGCTACTCCACCGCGGCCCCGCACTTAGTGCTGTCATATGGAATATCAGTCCAACTGTGTAGAGTGTGTAGCTAACAGAGTACATCATGTCATCTCAACGGAGAGTTCTCTTATGACATGAAGGAGATAGCCCATAGACAGTTATAGGACCATTTTTTCTCATTTATTGTTACTTTAATGCCCTTCTGGGCAGATGGGCAGCAGCATCTTCAGCCTAGGGTCCATTTGTGGTTGGCAATTAGCATAATCGGTCACCACAGGAGAAATACAATGCAGATTTTAAAATGTAAACAGGTGATAAAATTAAAAACATACGTAGTCAAAAATAAAACTGACTGGGTAGCAAAAAACACTGATGTTACATATAATATGGCGACGAGAATGGAGGCACACAAAATATGTGGCACACACTGTTATGCGTCTGCTGAAGTTTCAAAACCATGCAAGGGAATGGACACTGACACAACACTGAACACGATGCACTGTTAAAACACAGGCAGTGAGACTCCTCTGTGGTTGGGAAAGGGGAGAGATGTGCGGAGGGGCGGGAATGGTTGGGGGAGGGGGATGGGAGAGGGGAGGTGGCGGAATATAAGGACTCCAGAGAATAAGGGACAGCCAAGGGTGAGGAGGGGAGAGGGAGGGAGGGGATGCCGATGTATGGGGAAAGATTAAAGTTGATAGGACGGATAGGCTGGGATAGAGGAGAGGAAGCATCTAGAAGGGGAGCGTGTGGAGGTGGATGGAGGGTGGAATGACTTGGTAATGGTGTGGCAGAGGCCCGGGATTATAAAGGAAGTGGGAAACTGGAGGGTGTTAGGATTCTATCTTAAAAGAAATGTAGAGGAAGCAGATGTGCTCCAGGAATGTTAGTAGGTGTCGGACCGGAATGAGGTGATATGGGATTTACGTGGGAGAGGGAAGGCAGATACAGTAACCTGAGTGGACAGCATAGCGGTCAACGACCTGGAGGGGTTGGAAGTGGGTGGGTGAAACAGAAAGTCAAGCAGGGTGGAAAATACAAAAGACGGGATGCATTAAGGAGCGGTAGGTATAAGGATGGTGGAGGGATTGACTCCCCATGTCTGGCTGGAGAGCTGAAGCAAGTTAAGCAGGTTAAGGTGGAAGTGGGCTTTGATGGGCTGTTTGAAGGTGAGGTTTCCAAGTAAGAGAGCGGTCAAGGGTGATGCCTAGGTATTTAAGGGTTTTGGT